>OU342742.1:237534514-238952467 GCA_910589775.1 Avena eriantha | reverse complement strand
GTTGATCCATAAGTGGTTGTGTGGAAAGAACACACATGCAATGACTCTAGTGCTGGTTTTAGTATCAGAAACACACAAGCAATGACTCTAGTGGGGGTCCATATGTGATTTGTGGAACGAACACACATGCAATGACACTAGTTGATCCATGTGTGGTTTGTGGAAAGAACACACATGCACTGACTCCTAGTGGTTGATCCATGTGTGGTAGGTGGAAATAAACACACATGCAATGACTCTAATGGATCCATAAGTGGTTTGTGGAAAAGAACACACATGCAATGACCACTGGTTGATCAATATGTGGTTTGTGGAAAGAACACACATGCAATGACATGGTTGATCCATGTATGGTTGTGAAAAGAACACACATGCAATACCACTGGTTGATCCATGTGTGGTTTTTGGATAGAACACACATGCAATGACTCTAGTGCTAGTTTTAGTATAAGAACACACATACAGTGAGTCTAGTGGGTCCACATGTAGTGTGTGAAAAGAAGACACTTGCAATGACCACTGGTTGATCCATAAGTTGTTTGTGGAAAAGAACACAGATGCAATGAACACTAGTGGATCCATGTGTGGTTTGTGGAAAAGAACACACATGCAATGAGTCTAGTGTTGGTTTTATTATAAGAACACACATGCAATGACTCTAGTGGGTCCACATGTGGTTTGTGAAAAAAACACATCCAATGACCACTGGTTGATCCATATGTGGTTTTCGGAAAAGAACACACATGCAATGAACACTGGTGGATCCATAAGTAGTTTGTGGAAAGAACACACATGCAATGACTCTAGTGTTGGTTTTAGTATAAGAACACATAAGCAATGACTCTAGTGGGTCCATATGTGATTTGTGGAAAGAACACACATGCAATGACACTGGTTGATCCATGTGTGGTTTGTGGAAAGAACACACATGCAATGACTCTAGTGGTTGATCCTTGTGTGGTTTGTGGAAATAACACACATGCAATGACTCTAATGGATCCATAAGTGGTCTGTGGAAAAGAACACACGTGTAATGACCACTAGTTGATCCATATGTGGTTTGTGGAAAGAACACACATGCAATGACAATAGTTGATCCATGTGTGGTTTATGGAATGAACAGACATGCAATGACACTGGTTGATCCATATGTGGTTTATGGAAATTACACACGTGCAATGACTCTAGTGCTAGTTTTAGTATAAGAACACACATACAAGACTCTAGTGGGTCGGCATGTAGTTTGTGAAAAGAACACACATGCAATGACCACTGGTTGATCCATAAGTTGTTTGTGGAAAAGAACACACATGCAATGAACACTGGTGGATCCATGTGTGGTTTGTGGAAAAGAACACACATGCAAAGAGTCTAGTGCTGGTTTTAGTATAAGAACACACATGCAATGACTCTAGTGGGTCCACATGTGGTTTGTGAAAAGAACACACATGCAATGACCACTGGTTGATCCATATGTGGTTTGTGGAAAAGAACACACATGCAACTGGTGGATCCATAAGTGGTTTGTGGAAAGAACACACATGCAATGACTCTAGTGCTGGTTTTAGTATAAGAACACATATGGATCCATATGTGGTTTGTGGAAAAGAACACACATGCAATGACTAGTGATTGATCCATAAGTGGTTTGTGGAAAGAACACACATGCAGTGAACACTGGTTGATCCATGTGTGGTTTGTGAAAAGAACATACATGCAATGCCATTGGTTGATCCATATGTGGTTTGTGGAAAGAACACACATGTAATGGCACTGGTTGATCCAAATGTGGTTCATGACAAGAACACACATGCAATGACTCTTGTGGATACATATGTGGTTTGTGGAAAGAACACACATGCAATGAACTCTAGTGGATCTATCTTGGCATAATTTGATGTATGCCACGATGCATTTCATTGTAAAAGACACCCACTCTCCATTTTTATACTACTCCGCTTTGCCCTTGGTTTTTTGATACTACCCAGTTTTGCCCCCCCTCTCTCTTTCGTAGAAGCCCAAACCTGTGCCCACTCTGCTATGCCTTGATAGGTCATCACAGTTGTCACGCGGATCGTGCGCACCAACCGCTGATCCTGTGTGATCCAACGAGGCTCGGTGGACATGTTGTGCCCTTCACAGGACAGCGCAAGACAGCACGGACGTCTCCCTCAATGAGACTTCTACAAGAAGGAACACGATGCCATCCATGGAAAAAGTCGTCGAGTGGTCATGTCATGTTTAATCTAGTCTGCAAAGGCTACAAGTATACTGCACGGCAACTGGTCATCCACGGACCACTGGCTATACCATTTTTACTACGCCACGCACCTACACTCTCACTTCCGACATGCCCCCACCACACGAACCTTCCATGCGGCAGCCACAGCCGGAAGAGCTGCCAACCGGGGCCCTCGAGGAGGCCTAAACGTCCCCGCATTAAAAACCCAGCTTATCGGGTCCTCCATTCGCACTCATCCACTACTCTCTCTTCCCTATCCAGCAAAACCCCACAATCTTGAACTTCCTTGCACGAACCTTCTCCATGAAGCCAGTGCATGGGGGTGAGTGTCTGGGCATCGCCGCCGGGGTGGTGCTTCACACTGCAGATCTAGAGGAGCATCATGCAGCACAGGCCGAGGAGGATGTGCAGTTCAACCCCTTAGGGGATCATGTGCTCGCCGGTGCTGAAGACTTCGGAGGCGCCGATGAGGGCGTGGAGTTCGACGAACACGCTCCGCTCGTGTACCCGGAGGTACATCTATTTCTACATGTTTCATATTTTCTACTCGAGCTTAATCTATCCTGGCGTCATAAAAAAATCTAGTCCTAATGATTAGATGCAATGTACGAACCGGTACATGGAGAGATCTAGTCTGTTCTGAATGAATCCATATTATTTATTTATTAATGAGTTACCAAGAACACAAACCACATTAATTTAGGAGCGAGCTGGGGAGACGGCCGTAATGAACCGCTGAACCTGTATAGACATGTTATTGCATCGAAAGTAACTTGGAATGGTGGAAGGAATATATATTTATTATTTTGCTCATTTCGGTTTGTATTCCATACATTACAGGTGTATTGAAGTGAGATGGACTCTGACAAGGAGACTAGGGACAACAAGAGTCGCCATGTCATGAAGAAGCTCAAGAGTGGGATAATCCCTTTCCGCACTCGACTTAGGGAGCTCAGGTGCCCTTTCTGTAAGAAAGGAGTTAACCCGAGGATTGCCAGCTTGATTCCGCATGCGGTTGGCATCGGTAAAAGCCTGGCTAGTAAACACAAGTCTGCGACCAAGGCTAAGCACGCTGCTTATGGCAAGTTCCCGAGGGAGTATGTCAAGACCGGCCTAGTGTCCCCTTACTTAGGAATCAGCAACTTCTAGCCGACCAACCCCGTCACTGTGCTGGCCCGACCACGAATAATATTTAGTTCTCTTACCGTATCTAGACCCTTAAACTATGGGGATTTCTATTTCCGTACCCTTCAAAATATATTCAAGTTCATCTGTTTATGGAGTTAAAGTTCCGGTGGCATACTCGTTATTTTGCATGGATAGAGGGGTGCCCCCGACAGATATAAGGGTTATCCTGTCCGCTAGATCACAGAGGATCAACAGTTGGTGGGCAAAACTGAGTACAACTGAATCGCCATGGTTAGACACGAGGGAAAAAACGTGACTCACGGTACGCGTGTGCGGTGCACGGGGCGGTAGCGGACACGTGTGGCCGTGCACGGTGCATTAGCATACACGGTGCATTAGCATACGCGGTGCACGGTAGTGCAACGAAACGTCGCTTTCCCCTTTAATAGAGGCTCCCCACTCCCACTCATCACGCACTCGCTCACTCAACCGTCTCCACTGTCCCATCACCTTCTACAAACGCCCAACAAAACCCCAACCACGCCGGCGATGGAGAAGATCGGCGTGGTGGCCATCGGCACCTCCAAGGCCGCCAGCGAGGAGCCCCCTGTCCCCGCATCCGCTGTAGCCGCCGACAAGGAGGCCCCTGCCGGTCTCGGACAGATCTCGCTCGGCTGGGACCCCTACGAGCAGGTTGTCTACATAAGGCTAGAGAACCCCTACGACACCAGCATCGCCGACCCATGGTCTGAGGTAACCAGGGTTTTCTCCCCTTCCCTTGTTCTTCCCCCGTTCCCATTGTTGGATGCTAGATCGTATGTTATTAGGGCTCGGCTATTCGTATTTTTTACAGTAGCTAATCCTCTTGTGTTAGATCTCGATTTTCGATGAATCCCCCTGTTCATAGTTGGGATCAGTATTCGATTTGGTTTGAGATTTGGGGAATAATCGGGAGATCTCATTCGGTTAATTTATGCAAAAAATCAATCCCGATAATTAAAGTATCTCAATCATGTCCTTATTTTACTCTACTGTTTGATCCAATAGGAGGATAGCAGCAACCTCCGCAGCGATGACGAGTCCAAGGACACCAAGACTCATCATGTGCTGAGGAGGCTAAAGTCCGGTCAGTACAACAACTTCTTCACTGGCGACGTGTACAGGTGCCCCTTCTGTCCCACCAGGAGGCTCCGTGGCACGGACTTCAACTCCCTCGTGAAGCATGCCGAGGACGTGAGGACCTGCGGAGAGTCCATGAACGTCCACGGCTTCAGGGCCAAGCACCAGGCGCTCGGTCTTCACCTCCGCAACCTCCAGAAGGTGGATATCGAGGAGGGTCGCATGCCCCCGATCAGACCCAAGGCGCCCAAGGTCAAGGGGCTGGGCAACAAGAAGTGGAGGAGGCGCCAGAGGGAGGAGGCGGATGCCCTCCTGGCAGAGGCCACGAGGGGCCACTGATCAGCTGCTGCTGTTGCTGTAAAGCAGCTTCTTTTGTCTTGTCTGTGTTGAAGCAGTCCGCTGCTGCTGCTGAGCAGCCTAATTGTCCAACTCGTTAAGTACCGTACTATATAACCTATATTAGCTGCTTTATCTACATCTGCTCTGTTTACTGAATTTATTTATGGTGCTGGTTTGTTTAGCTGCTCTAGATTTGCTACCAGATTGGGGAAAAACGATCGCAAAAGGAACAATGAATGAAGAGATAAGCTGCTCTAGATTCCCTACCTTTTTGGGCAAAAAACCACAACTGTTAGAGAGAGAGAGGGGAAAAGGCGCTCTTAAAAAGGCCAAATAACAAAAAAAACTTCCACTTTAGGCGTCATGGCGCACGTAAGGGCGAAGCCTTTGACCGGACGACACCCCCCTCCGAGCGCATGTGAGGGCTTTGGAATATCGGGAGGGCAAAAGTGAGGACAAACGAGACACGATGTTGCTATAGCTAAATGTGACAAAAATCTGAATTTGGCTTTACCATGCAATTTGGCTAGAGCTCCACAATATAGCTATTCTAAATCCCTAAACTATGTGGTGCGTTGAAACCTAATGCTTTTCCCCCGACACGTGTGTTGCAAAGTTGCTTGATCGTGCATGCTTACACAAGTGGCCTACAGAGAAACTTATAGAAGCACGGGCAAACAAGCTTCATTTTGGAAAATTCGGGACAAGCTTTGCACAATCGGCAGGCCTGATCGGCTGCCCCGGGGTGCAGGATGCTAGGTCCATGTCTATGCTTACACTTCTTAAACTTGTTAGGAATTAATAATAATTGTACACTTCCTTCTGTCCTGTCACGTTACGGTGGTCTATGTGACCGGTCTCTGCCACGCCAAAGCCACGTCGCACACCCGTCCCATCGCCTACCGGGACGGACGCCGAATTTAATCGCTAGGATTGGAAACCATCGGTGCTCGCCCGGTAAAACTTGCTTTCGCATGGGTATGACTGGAATATGGTAAACGGAATTTAAGCATCGACTTCCGTCTCCTCAGCACATCACTGTGAAAAAATCCCCAACTCATTCCTTCCGCCGGCGCCGCCACCGCAAGAACCATCGACGCTACCGCAGGCACCGCCTCCGCCTGGCCATACCACCGCAACAGACCACTCCACCTCCACGCCCAGTCCCAGCCACCGCTACCGACCCTAGGCCACCGCCGCCGCATTAGCTGCTGCCATGGACGCATAGTACGGCATGTTCGGCGACGGGAGCGACTACACCGACGAGTACACCGTCACCGCCCATGGCACCACAAAGCTGACGGTCGTCCACACAAATGCGTCAGCGGAGTTCGCCAAGGTCATTGCAATGTACGAGCGGTGGCTATAGGAGCCGATGGACAGGTACAAGATCGTCGGCCTTGACCTCGAGTATACCGGAGATAGGAAGAGGACGGCGCTTTTGCAGCTGTCCATGAGCAACCACTGCCTCCTATATCATGTATGTAGGGCCAAATCTGTATGCCCGGAGCTTCGTGAGTTCCTACATAGGAGGGAGATCTACTTCACTAGCGTTGACATCAAGAACGACACCCCGAAGCTAGAACGGGATCTCCTCGTTCATGTCGTCAATCACATCGATCTCCAACGTTTGTGGAGGTACCCGGATGGCGGTACGGGGAAAGCTGGCATGGCTAGACTCGCTTCCGACATCATCGACCGCGAGTACGCCGACATGAAAATCGAGTTCCCAAAGCACCTGCACGAGCGATGGGAGTGGAGGCCCCTGGATTACGATGCGATCAAGTACGTAGCCAGGGACGCGTATGTCTGCTACGAGATGCTCAACATGATCTGGCGGGTGGGTGAGTGTGCTGTTTACCACTACTAGTTTTGCATTTCGTTCCTAGTTTTATCTCGCCTGTATTTTATCTCGCATGTATTTTCTAAGCATTCTGTGTGTAAGAACCAAGCTCGTATGATCCCTGTGCTATTAGCTACTTAACCTGTATGAATTATATTCCCCCTTTTGTATGCTCAACATTCATTCTTACAAATTCTGTCTGTGCCATTTGCATGCGGCAGAATCCAGGACTGACATGCATAAGGTGTGATTAGTCATAAGTCATAACCAAACCCAGATTATAGCGAAGGATACAGTCATAACCCAGATTATAGTTTGACAAAGGTAATACACAGCAGTTCGTAATTGCTCACATAGTGTACTTATGAAATAACATGTTTTCATAAACACAACAATCATGCACTAATAGTCTACATCCCGGGCTATTGGAGAAGGCAACCGATCCCAGGATTCATCTACACTCTGACATCTGGGGTAAACAACCTGCCTTGGCGGTGGTTCAATGATGCGATGCCTGGAACGAGATTTTACAATCTGGCGGTACAGCTCGTGGCTAACATACCCGTCAATTGCAACGTACTTCAGATTAGGTTCAGAAAGTGGCTTATCCTCCCAATATTCATGCCCTAAACGCCTCCACGAACATATCAGCACTCTGTCTTTCATGTCAGCGTACCACAGGTTGATGAGTTCGGAGGCAAGAGCGGCCATCCCGGTCTTGCCGCCCTTCATCCCTAGGATCTAGTAAATTTCCTGGATGTCCACTCTACACTCCTTTGGGATTCTAATGTTGACAGTCGGGCTCTCAAGCAGTTTACTATCATTTGTGATGTCAACACTAGTAAATGTTATGTGATGGTTCACGAGAAAGTCATGAAACAGATCCCTAATGCTTTCGCCCCACCTGCATGAAAATGAATTCAGACAAATAATATAGCAATAACTTTTGCAAACAGACAGTTCAGGAACAAAAAGACAGCAAAGTCTACCAGATCCCGTCAGCCCCCTTCTCGCAAAATGGCTGGTATACGAGGACGTGCCCCTTCATGGAGAGTTGCACCACAGCGATTCTACGGTGATCGCGGCTGTACTCTAGGTCGAGACCTACGAACCTATTTTCTTCGAACTGCAGCCAACTCGTGTAATTATTGAGAGTGTTCCTCACCGTCCGAGGGTCAGTGGTGTAGACGACATCGATCTTCTTCCCGCCATGTACTTCGATGTCAAAGTGCGCTGTTTCTTGCCTGCCGTCGTTTCGGATGTCCGGAGCGTCCATGACTACAGGTAAGAGGGAAAGGATACAGAGGAAGAGGGTGATGCGGTGGTGGAGGAAATGGATGAGGCCGTGGAGGACAAAGACGATGAGGCCGTGGAGGAGGAAATGAGACAGAGAAGTGAAAGATTGGAACCGCCCTTACCAATATCTGGAATGGTGCGCGACCATTCGTAGTAGGGTGAAGGTGGCGAAAAACGGCGGTTTTACACGTCGATGCTAGCACTTCCTAAAATTTGTTCTGCGCCACTTGCATGCGGTGGAATCAATTCAAACGTAGGCATGTTTGCGCGTGCCGACCTTCACTCACTGACAGGTGGGCCACACATTTCTCTTTTACGATTTATTTTTTCACTTCCTCTAGACGGTTCCGGTGCCCGCCCTCAATAATTACGCCCGCCTTCTTGTCTTCCACGCGGACGAGAACCGGCAGTGGCGGCGGTTCCTTGCAGATTCAGTCCCCACTCGAACAACTGCCCCCATCCCTGATTCCACCCCCTCTCGAATCCATCCGCCTCCTTATCACCACGCCTCCATTAATCTACCGGATTCCAGACTCCATTTGCCGCTATGGGTAGAGCTTGGGCTAGCAGCAGGCTGAAGCGAAAGGCATGCAACGACGACGCGGATGGCCAGGGCGGCCGCTACCGCGAGGATTGGGGATGGCCGAACCTCAGCGCCGTGAACGTGCACAAGATCGCCTCGGGGTTGGACATCATCTCAGCCGGCCGCCTCGCTCACTGCATCCCTGGCTACTGCGTGACGATGCGGAACATGGGCAAACAACCGTTCGGCACGCCAGGCCTTCTTTACCCCGATAATAGCAAATGGCCAGACGACCTCGATGGCCACGTAAGTTCCAGTATCTAGCTTATTAGTTCAGTCATATCGTTGATTCATATGTGCTGAACTCTCATCGGAATCTTATGTTCCTTTCATCAAACGTGTTGTGTGCACGCGCGGTTTGAACAAATCGAACCATTTAAAACTATTCTGTACAGCGGAAGCTCTGCTCGTACCTGATATTCTGGTATTTTCATAGTGACACAGTCTTACTTTAGGTGATAGACGAGTTGACAATTTTGATTTTGCAATGGAATGCATGCTAGGTGATATTCTGTTTCCTAAAATAAAAACAGATTAGACGATTTAAGGCTGTTATGCCCCGAGCTGTTTAATTATGATCATCGTCAGGAGTTTGTTCTGGGGGCTCTTCTACTACTCCATATATTGAGTATCTTCGTAGTGACACAGGCACAATTTAGGCGATATCTAAGGAGACACTCGTATTTAGGCGATATTTTGTGTACTTTAATCTAAAGGCCCAGTTGTCAAATTGTATTTGTAATGGAATCCATGCTAGTTTATTATACTAACTGACAACAAACTCTGCAGAATATTCATGCAAAACTGATGCTGCTAGATAAGTGGTCCGAATCAGTAGTGGTGAATATCAAAGAAGAAGAAGAGACGGAAATGGAAGATGACCAGAACTAGGTGGGTGGCAACGGCGAGTGGCTGGTCCTTTTATCACAGGATGGTAGTACTTGGACTCTAAAAAATGGCTACAGATCGAAGAGACTTGAAGTGCCATCTTTGAAGAGTTTCGGCATTACTGCAGTCAATAGCGGGTGGCCGCCGCCCAATTCCGAATTCGCTTACAGGTTCAACATGGCAGAACTTGACCTCGTGAAGGTACAGCTCCCATATAGAACGCGGGAGGGGGCGTGGAAGAACTGGGAGTACGACCTCTTAGCGGTGTTCGACAAGGCAATCACATTCATTAGATGCCTAGAAGACAAGGAATGGACAATCTTGCGCGACGACTTCCTGTGGCCGGAGAAGTATGTCGACACCGTTTTCACCTACGGCTACTCTTCGTACAGATCGCAACGCATTTATGCGGTCACTGAACCTAGCGGCGACGTGCGTGTTTGGGAGCCGTCCATTTGGGATGAGTCATGGTGTCATATAGCATGTAAAATCCCATTCAAAATTCTGCTTACTGACTGTTAGTAACACGCAGGTACCCACGTAGCCTCGCGCATCATTCCAGCTTCGGTCATCGAAGATGCAGTAGCAGATGCTGTACTTGGGACACGGTGCTGGTTCCTGGCACCTCTCAGAGACAACACGGAACAGGATGGTGAACTCTTGTGGATTCATATCAGGGGAGCACTAAACAGCGTTGGTGATACAATAGAACATATGGGGACACATGTTTCTTCATACCCATCGCTACGGTGTCACGTTTTCTCGAGGTCCGCATGCCCATCCAAAGACCCAGTAGAGCAAGTCTGGAGCAGAGTCAAGAATCTGAAGGGACAATCTGTGTTTCTTGGGATCAACTACCCTTTCTTGGTCGGAGCCCCTGGATATGTTGAACCTGTAATTGCTCAGGCAGCCCTAGCCCCTGATGCTGCTACTGCTGCTGGTGGTGTTGGTGTTGGTGGTGGTAGAGCTGACGAATAACTAGTTGCTGTTGCTCCTAGTGAAGCTGACAAAATACTTGGTGATGTTGCTGCTGGTGAAGCTGGCGAAATACTTGCTAATGCTGCTACTGGTGAAGCTGACGGAAATCCTGCTGAGGCTGCTGCCGGAGTCCAGGAAGAACATGCTGGTGTTGTTGCTGAGGTGCCAGCACTTCTAGTGTTGATAGCAGACTGTGTGTTTGCTGCACACTCACGCGCCTATCATGTTGACACTCTAGATTCGACCTGGAGCTGAATCCACGTCGGGGGGAGGTGGCCTACAATTGGCTCATCAGTGGGGTCGTACTATTTGAAGGAGAATGAAAGACGGCCAAACGCAGCATTCTGGTTCGTTCCGACGATACCACCAGCTCCAGGGACCTAGTGCTCATACTAGCAGATCCGATGAACCATTTGTCTTTATCTTTATCATTAGTTACGCTTATGTGTGCAAAGACTAAGCTGTGCTTATTTGTGTAAGACTAAGTTAGGACTAACTGCGTAATATTCAGTGAAGCCTAGCATTTCTTTCCACACCCATAACAACAGAATTGCAGCATAGAACATACAACTGTAATGTGCATACCAGGCATTTTTGCTCAGGATAACAACCACTTCAAGCAAATGATACATCATGTACGCATTTGAACGCATCACTAGAATGTGCCACCTATTGATGATTGATGACATAGATCTAGCTTTTTTGCGTGTATTTGCATTGAATTGCTCATTGATTTGTTCACATATTTTTTGGCAATAGCTGATGAACTCCACTCTCTTGGTAACTTGCTTCGTCAGCGAGCACTTGTTGATGCAATGCAAAGTACAGAACATGGTCGTCATCATCATTCCATTTAGGTTCTCTATGTTTCGTCATCACAGGGCTACTAATTTCAAATGAAAATCTAGTAAACAATATATGTGTACATTGTTAGAGTATGCTACGGCCATGGTACATACATGTTTTTCTACAATCACAATAAGAAAACTTGATGCATTTTCACCTTGTTGGCGTTGTGCCGAACTAGGTGGATGTGGCTTTGGGGTTTGGAGAGGAAGGCGCCATGGCTGGTGCATGTGCGACCACGGCGACGGCGAGCTCGGATTCTAGAGGAGGCCAACATGACCAAGCATGGTCGGCATGGTGACAAATCTCACCCGGGAATGAATTCCCGTCCCCGCGCCGTGCCAATGGTGCGGTCATGGTGAGGGCGAGCTCCGATATGGGATGGGGAGGAGAACGGGCCGAGCAGGTTCGTCCAAGTCCTAGCTCCGCGCCATGGCCGTGAACACAAATTGCCGCCCCGGAGGAAGAAGAAGACGCGTAAAGGATGCATGCGCCAACACTTCAAGCCTAGATGGCAGCCTACATGGCAGCGACGACGGCAACGACATAACGGCGAAAGCTGATAGGGGGGCCCAACTTGACGGCCATTAGCCTAATTTTTTGTATTGAAACGTAAAGTTGAATTCGTGCCGAAAAAGACCCTCTGAGTATTTGGCACGCCAACTGTAGTCATCGCGACTGATATCAGGGAACTCAGTTACCGCGTTGCCTGGCCACCCCAACTTTCGGGCCGCAAAATGATATTCTCCTCGTGAGCTGCTTAATGCCTATCGACTTCTGAGAGATGACGTTGAAAAAGTTGCAGAGGCCAAACAACGTTTCACGAATGTGCTTGTCCATTATACCTAGGATCGTGACCGGGAGTACCTGCGTCATCAGCACGACGACGTCGTGAGACTTCATCCTGCTGAAGCGTTGCTTCACCTCGTATAGCCATCTGCTTATCTTCCCCGCGTAGCTGTTCAGAAATTTGACTCCGAGAAGGCACTTCATAAACTGTATGGCCTCCTTCTTACTTAGAGTGAAGCATGAGGGCTTGAGCTTGACCTCGCCCTTCTTGACCTGCTTTTTTCCCTTGCGACTACGGCTATTCTACGTTTCCGTCTCCTCCTCCTTGTCCTCCTCCTCGTCATCACTAGGTGGTGGTTGAAGTTCATCCCTTATGCCCATATGCTTCAAGTCGTTCCTTGCCTTCGGCCCATATTTGGTGTTGTCGGTGTTAAGGAGGGTGGCAAGCAGACTCTCGCCCACATTCTTCGTGATATGCATGAGATCGAGGCTATGAGGCACACAGAGGATCTTCTAGTATGGGAAGTCCCAGAAAACAGACCTCACCTTCCATACCTTCAGCAGCGGCTCTGGCTTCTTTTGGGTCTTCCTCGGTGCAGAGCATTCCTTCTAGTTATTCAACAGCTCGTAGATTTCCGTGCTGCTCCTCTGGTTCGGGATTCCTTGGAGCTTGACCGTGCCATCAAACAGATCTCCTATCCACCTCCGAGCCCCAAGGAACACGGTTTTCCTGGACCCAGGATATTTCTGTAGCTGGCGGTACGTTGTATTATCCTTGCACCTAACGCACCCATAGAATCCTTGGACCACCTGCCGCGAGAAGTATCCATAACCGGGATAATCTTGCACTATCGTGATCACCACCGCTCTCATGTCAAAGTATTCTTGTATCGAGGCGTCACACGTACGGGCTCCTTCTTCCCATAACGTGGCCAGCTCCTCTTTCAACAACGTGAGATATAGATTGATGTCTATACCGGGTTGTTTTGCCCCTTGAACCAGCATATTCATGGTTACGTACTTCTTCTTCATGCACAACCAGGGGGAGGTTGTAGATCCATACAAACATGAGCCAGGTGTTGTGTGTACTGCTCTGGCTTCCGAACGGATTGAGTCCGTTGGTGCTCACGCCTAGGCATAGGTTCCTTGACTCTTTCCCGAAATGTTGGTAATATTGGAGGTCCAACGCCTTCCACTAGCAAGCATCTGAAGGGTGCCTCATCATTTCCTCCTTCCCCGGATCATCGTCTTCCGGCCTCTTTCTTTCCGCGTGCCAGCGCATGAGCTCTGCTTCCTTAGGGTCCATGAAATACCGCTACAGACGAGGAGTTAGAGGAAAGTACCACACCACCTTTCTAGGAGCTTTCTTGGTCCCTCTCTTGTATCGAGAGGTCTTGAACACCGGACACGTGGTCTTCTCCATGTCCTCACCCAGGTAGATGATGCAATCATTTATGCAGACATGGTATTTCACGTGCGGTAGATTGAGAGGGCACACGACTTTCTTGGCCTCAACGATACTAGTCGGACATGTGTTCCCCTTCTTGGGAAGAATATCATGCTAGAATGCAATGTTGTCGTTGAAGCATTCGTTGGTCATTTTGTGTTTCGCCTTCATCTCCAAAGCCCTGCACGTTACATTCAGACGGGTATCCTCGTCGTTGCATCCATCAAACAATGGAGTGACCGCGTATTTTTTCATTTGCTCCAGCTTAGCTTTCTCTCTAGCGGTGGCACTAGCGTTACTCGTCTCCTTGAGAAGCAAATATTGGACATGAAGGTCTCACAGCCAGCTCGAATCATGGTCGACACCTTGATCTTTGTGTTCATGCCCAGCGCCACCTTGATCATCTTTGTGTCCATCATGCCCGGCGCTACCCTGATCTTCATGATCATCACCTGCCCTGCCGCTGGTGTCTTGATCTTCGTGATCTTGACCGGCATCTTGACCGGCATCTTGATCTTCACCATTATTGACATCCCCATCATCATCTTCGTCATCACGTATCCACCGAGTGTAGCCATCCATGAAACTACGTCGGAGCAGGTGCGACTCCAGCATTTCGGAATCGTGCCTTATCAGATACATCAGCTTGCAGTCGTGACACGGACATCTTATCTCCGTCTTGTTTGCGCGTGCCATATTGGCCCTCGCGCATCTCATCCACCTATACACGAGGGCTTTGCGGATCAGTGGTCGGACCATGGTCACCTACGCGTGGTACAAAGATCAAGAGAATAATTAGAGCATATATGGACGTCTTGATCGCCAGAAAAATTCAGCATGACCTCCCCTAAAAAGAGGACATTCGTGAGTGCCAAAAATTCACCAGAAAAGAAATGAATCGACATTCCGGCGAAACATTGGCATCTCAAATGAAATCCCTGCACAAAAATAAGCATGCACCACAACACAATCATATAGTCGCGGTGTCGCCGACAACACGTGATACGTCCATTTTGCATCACTATTCTATGTCTTAATTCACTATTATTCATTGATATATTTCGTATTGAGAGGTGATACTTATGTTATTTCATCTATTTTTGCATGGTTGATGACTTTTGGAGCATGGACCGCTGCAGTCAGGATTCTGATGGAAAAGGTGATGTTTAGAGGCAAAATTCGCGAAGATCAGAAAATCCGAGAAAATATATGGAAAATCCTATTTTTCCAGAAGACTAAGGACCCCAGAAGACGGAGTGGAGATGGGCCACAGGGGGCCCACACCACCCCATGGCGCGGGTAGCCCTAGGCCGCGCCAGGAGGTGGTGTGGCCACCCTGGCCCACTCCAGCCTCTCCCCTCTGGCGTATATCATCCTCCCGAAACCCTAAGACTCGGGGAGCGACCACAGAAAGATTCCGCCGCCTCTGCGGGGTCGAAAACACCGAGAGAGAAAGATCTCTCTAGCAGACAGATTTCTGCCAGGGGAATTCCTTCCCGGAGAGGGGAGATCGTCGCCATCAACACCACCATCAAGCTGGACTTCATCGGGATCATCATCATCATCATCACCACCATCACCATCAGCACCCTCATCACCATCTCCATATTGCTGTAACAATTGGTTGAATCTTGCATTAGTTCATAGGGGAAACTTTCCCGGTGTTGATTACTCTTTGTAGTTGATGCTATTGAGTGAACCATTGAATTATTGTTTATGTTCAGATTGTTATACATCATTATTCCATCTCTGATCATGATCCATATGATGTCCTGTGAGTAGTTCGTTTTGTTCTTGAGGACATGGGAGAAGTCTTGTTGTTAGTAGTGGAGTTGTGTTGAAAAAGATTCAATAGTTTGATATTTAAGTTGTGGTGTACTTCTTCTAGTGGTGTCATGTGAATGTCGACTACATGACACTTCACCCATATGGGCCTAGGGGAATGCATTGTGTATTTGGCTATTAATCGTAGGGGTTGCCGAAGTGACAGAAACCTGAACCTCCATTAGGAAACCATTGCACAAGGGACGTAAGGGTCTTAGAGTTTAAAGTTGTGGTTAGGTTTCTACCTTAATTACTTTCTTGTACTTACGGATGTTTGCAAGGGGTATAATCATAAGTATGTATTAGTCTTGGATGGGGCGGTACATTAGCACAGGTTCACCTACACAACACTTAGCAAGCTAGAGAAGATTAATCAACTATATGAAGCGAAAGCACTTGACAGTCTTCCCATGTGTCCTCGAGAATGTTTGGTCATCTTAAGTAATACAACCGGCTTGTCCTTTGCTGCATAAAGGATTGGGCCACTTGCTGCATTTATTCCTACTATCTTTTATTTACTCGTACTTTGTTTACTTGCTTTATCGAAAACCCCTAAAAATCCGTTTGCTAAGTATTTGCAGAGAATTCCTGATCCATACCACTAGCCAGCACCTTCTGCTCCTCGTTGGGTTCGACACTCTTACTTATCGAAAATACTGCGATACACCCCCTATACTTGTGGGTCATCAAGACTATTTTCTGGCGCCGTTGCCAGGGAGTGAAGCACTATTGGAGAGTGGAACTGGTAAAGGAAACTTATACTGTGAGTATTGTTTACTACTGTTAGTTGCTTTATTTTCGCTATGGATAATTCACTGAGTTTCTTATTTGGTAATGGTACTACCACTGCTAAGGTAGTAGATAAGCCACCACCTGGTGAGAATGATGTTTTCAAAATACCTACAAGAATTATTGATCGTGTTATGGATAACTACTATGTTGGGGATGGAACTATCCATCCCGGTGATCATTTGCTCTTTATACACGACTTATGTGGGTTGCTCAAGTGTGCATGTATTACTACAGATCAAGTTAAGAATAAGTTATTCTAATTAACTGAAAGGAAGAGCTGAGGAATGGTATAAGCTGCTGAAGAATGGTCAAGCTCTGGAATGGGAGGAAATAGTGCCTCTCTTTTATTCAAAGTTTTATCCTCCTAGTGAGATTCATAAAGATCGGAATCAAATATACAACTTTTGGCCTCTTGATGGAGAGAGTACAAATCAAGCTTGGGGGAGATTGAAGTTACTAATGCTCAAATGTCCCATTCACGAGCTCCCCACCAATATTATTATCAACAACTTTTATGCAAGGCTCCCTCTACATGATAATGATTTATTGGATGCTTCTTGTGCTGGATCATTCACTCGCATGGAAGAAGAAGCTAAATGGGATCTTCTAGACCATATTCAAGACAATGCTGAAGCTTGGGAGAATGACAAAGGTAGAAAGTCAGGTATAAATTATGATTATGAATGCATTGAATCTTTTATGGGAACTGATGACTTTCAAAATATTAGTAATGTTTATGGTCTTGATTTGCAAGTTATTACGAA
This sequence comes from Avena eriantha, assembly GCA_910589775.1. Lineage (NCBI taxonomy): Eukaryota > Viridiplantae > Streptophyta > Magnoliopsida > Poales > Poaceae > Avena > Avena eriantha. The sequence continues at coordinate 238,935,589 of OU342742.1, read as the reverse complement.
TTGCTTTAGAGCTTTTGCTTCCTATATCGAAATTCCAAAAAGGGGATGGAATAAATACCATGCACCTTACAAAGATATTGTTGACTATGATCCTATTGGAAGTGATGAGTATTGCATTATTGATCCCATCTTACCCGAACCTTATATCGAGAAGATTCCCTTCCCCGAAAAGGTAAAGCACCATCCTATGATAACTAATGTAATCACCAAAAGTGAAAAGAGAACTGTAAAACCTGATGAACAAATAAACATTGAACCTGTGGTAGCAATTGTGAAAGACCTTGTCACTAAAAGCATAGAAGATGGGCACATAGTCTTTTGTGAGGATGCTTCTAATATTGTCTCACATCCTAATAGAACTAAAAAGGCTAGTGTTCCTGTGCTTTCTGTTAGAATTGGTGATCATTGCTATTATGGTTTATGTGATATTGGTGCAAGTTCCAGTGCTATTCCTTATGAGCTTACAGAGAAATTATGCATGAAATCAGTCCCTACGAATTGGAAGAGATTGATGTGGTTATTCACCTTGCTAATAGAGAGACCATCTCTCCAATTGGTATTGTACGAGACGTGGAAGTTCTTTGTGGTAAGATTAAGTATCCTGCTGATTTTCTAGTACTTGGTTCAGCTGCTAGTAAAACTTATCCTATCATTTTTGGTAGACCCTTCTTGAGTACTTGTGGAGCTATTATTGATTGCAAGAGGGAGAAAATCTTGACTAAGTTGGATGGGGAATCTTATGAGTTTAATTTTTCAAAATTTGCTAAAGAACCTTGCGAAGAGGAAACCCATAATGAGGATTTTAGAGTTGAACAACTTGCTTCTATTTCTCTTGCTCCTAACAATGCTTTGCAGCAATTTATGGAAGATCATGAAAGTGAAATCTTCATGGAAGAAAGGAATGAGATTGACAGGATTCTCCGTGATCAACCTAAGATGCTTAAGCACGACTTGCCTATAGAAGACTTGGGTACCACTATGCCGCCTAAAAAGGATCCGGTTTTCGATCTAAAACCTCTCCCTGATGATCTTAAATATGCTTATATTGATGATAAAAAGATATATCCTGTTACAGTTAGCGCTAAACTTTCAAGGAAGGAAGAAGAAAGGTTATTGGAGGTTTTGAGGAAACACCGAGGAGTATGGGATATACTCTGGATGATTTAAAAGGGATTCCACCTACTATATGTCAGCATTCTATCAACATAGAACCAGATGCGAAGCCAGTAGTGGAGCACCAACGACGTTTAAATCCTAGGATGCAGGAAGTGGTAAGGAATGAGGTATTGAAACTCCTTGATGCTGGCATTATTTACCCTATTGCTGATAGTGAATGGGTTAGTCCTGTTCATTGTGTTCCTAAAAATGGAGGTATTACCGTTGTCCCTAATGATAATGATGAGCTTATTCCTCAAAGAATAGTGGTAGGCTATAGGATGTGCATCGATTTTAGGAAAGTTAATAAAGTTACTAAGAAAGATCACTACCCGCTTGTCGTGGTGGTGTCACGGCAGATGCCATGGATAGGCTAAAGGTGGGGACTAAATGCACTAGGGGAATCCAGGGAGGGATAGTGTGGTGATTCCACACACAGTTGCTTTGTATTTGATTCACTTCCACAGTTTACAAGTGCTCCTTGAGCTGTATCGGGGAGAGGAGGAAGAAGAACTCTCTTACTCTCACCACTAGCTAGCCCTCAGGAACACAGTAGTAAACCACAACCCACTCGAGATCCACCCTTTCTACAGAGGCCCTAGCTCTCCTTATATAGGGGTAGCTAGGTATCCACTAAGGGCATACGTGGAGGCATATTCCAAGGAATATGCCTCCTCCCAAAATAGTAAGCCGACCGGGTCACTTTTGCCCAGCGTCATCCATGCAGAGGCTACGTGAGCCTCTACGGCGCCTGCGTCATCCGACATAGGCATGGTCACCTTTGTCGGCCACGCCTCGGTGGTCTTGGCCTCTATTTGCTTCGCTCATGCTCTGCACACAGTCGTCACCCTTTGACCAGCAAGATACCTTCCTTCTCTTACAAGCTTGATATAACCCGGATCATAGCTAGTTGATCCAGACACACCTGTACCTGCATATAAGTTAGATACATCTTACCGACATACGACAGAAGTCGGTTGAGACCTAGTTAGGTGGACATCGCCTGGTCCGGGTTACTCCGTGATTCGGCCTGCCTTGAGGTGACTCGGCCAACACTTGCTTTGACCTTGCCGTACCTCGGCTAACTCGGCCTTTATACCCCGGCGTGACCCTACCCGGGGGTATCCCCCAACATTAGTCCCCGAAGCTGGCGCGGTCTTAGCTGCTTTAGCCGCTAAGGCCACAGCAGGTTCAATTTTACCGAGCCTCTTGCTCCTCTTCCGAGTTATCTTATAGTCCGGATTCCATGGGTTTGCTCTCCCTTGGCACATTCTGAGTTTTCACTCGCTGGCCGGGTCACCCCATACTTATCCGAGTTACTCTTCCTTCTCTTGTCCACTTTCCTACATGGAGGCTAATCATTACTTTGCCTCATTTTAAGGGCCTGCGACAGTAACTGCCGCAGTTATTGTCAGAATTTACTGTAGCACGAGTCACATCGTGCCTGCCTCCTCGTTAACTGTATCATAACGTCACGTCGTGGGATCCGCTGCGCCCTGTGGCCCTTCCTGTGGCTCGTTGCTGATTGGTTGATCCGGGTCATACACGGCCACACCGTGTGGCCCGTCTGCACATCGCGATCCCACTACACCTCAAGGGTGTGGTTAAATAGGGGAGGGGCGCGCCCCTTGGGTCTTTTCCCCACTTCCGCGCCCTCTGCCTTTGCTTCTTCCTCTTCCTCCCCAGCGACAGCGCCGCCGCACTGCTTCCACGTGCACCAGCGTCGCCGCCACCTCCACGCATCTCCTTCGCCACGGGTCCTCGCTAGTCTAGGCCACTGCCTCCCACTGCTGCTAGCGCCAGTGGGGATAGTGATATTGAGATGACAGAGGGGGAGCTCGCCGTCGCAGGGCAGGAAATGGAGGAGGACGCGGTGAACGCCGACCGCGGCGTGTGGGCTGGATCCTGGGTTTGCCAGGATGATCTGGACTGGCTGTATCGCACCAGGCGCATCCCGGAGGGCATCATCGCATGCCTTGCCGCTGCGGAGCTTGCTCCCTCACCCAACCCGGGTGAGTATGTGGTATTCCTCTCCCACTTCCAACGTGGGTTCGGTCTGCCTGTTAGTGATTTTTTCCACGACTGGCTCAACACATATGAGCTTCAGCCGCATCATCTTCTGGCTAACGCCATCATCTCTCTCCTCCTTCGCTTCCACCATCGAGGGCTATGCCGGACTATGGCCCATGAAGGAGCTCTGGAACCGGTTCTTTGGCCTCCGCCGGAACGTGATTCCGAACATAGATCTTAACCCGGAGGACAAGCTGCTCATGCAGTTCGGCGCAGCTTCCATTTCCCCTAGGAAACAGTCTATTTCCCCCCGAGTCACGGGGCTTGACTCCTGCAAGGGCTGGGCCCGAACTTTCTTTTATGTGTAGAATGGCACATCTAAAGATCTGATCCGGCTGCGCCCCTATGCTCCGGGTCCTCCTAATCTGGATCTTGGGGACAAGGTCCCCAAGAAGCCCACTGTCCTAGCGAACCAAGTCAACAAAAGGTTCCAGGAGCTGAAGGATCTGAGATTGCGCAATGAGGACGCAATGATCACATTTTTCCGCAACCGGATCTCCCCCTCCAGAAACGCATGCATAAACTCTGTCACATGAGCTGGGGCCATGACCCCAACCGGACCTCTTCATTCGAGTTGAGCAACACCGAGATCTTCCGCCGGGTCAAGGCCCTCTTCACTACCCACAAGGACTTCTCTGCTGAGTGGATGTGGGGGATCGAACACTTCTGCCGAGATAAGCTTCCCCCTGCGGTAAGTCTCGTGCCCCAAACCTTTTCCGAATTAAATCATATGTCGGTTTTTGTTGTAGGTTTAATATTGTTGCCTTTTCTTTCCCTTAGATGTTTCTTCAGCAAACCATTGAGGATGGCACCGAGCCTTCTCTCAAATGGGCGCCTGATCGGGATGCCTCGGACGAGGAGGAACCAGATCGGGAGATGTTCCTGCTGATGGCTGATGCGACCAAGCGACACACCGGTAAACTCTCTTCCAATAGAGATTGGCCCGACGATGAAGATGATTCGGATGTTGAGTTGATGGAGGCATTTGACGCTGTCCCCCTTTCTTATGCTTTTCCGGCATCAGCTAACCTCGGTGGGAAGATCCATGAAGATCCTCCCCTTGCCACGGGTGAGCCTGTCCCGGTCGCACCGAAGAAGAGGGGGCCGCATCTGCTTCTTCCTTCAGACCTTCTCAGCCAGCTAAACGGCGAAAGAAGTCAGCGGACAAAGCCGCCACCAAGCTTACAACCAAGGCCATAACCTAGAGGGCTCGGAAGCCCAAGGAGCCTTTGACCTCGGATGAGTAAGCCACTTCTCCCTTTGCCATTCACTTGTTCTTCCTTTGTTATAGTTTTTCATCATTCATGATTTGATTCGGCAGGGCTGCGATGGAGGTCCCTCAGAGTGGGTCCGGCATTGCCTCGCCGCTTAGACATAGCCCATCTCCCCCTCGTGGCGACGATTCACGCCCATGGAGCCCCATTTAGGAGGGCTCAGTGGCCGCTCCGGGTTCTAGCCCACCTCGTCAAGAGGAGGGCAACCTCGGAACGGGGGGAAGCGGTTCTACCGAGGCTGCAGTTGCTCCTTATTCGGCACAGCCGCAACCAGCCACCACCGAGGTTCCTTCAGCACCCCCGCCAAAACAGAAATCAGTACCAGCATCAGCTCCAGTACCAGCAGCAACAGCAATGGCACCAGCAACAACGCCAAGCCCCTCCGCCTCGTCCGAGTCTTCCAAGACTCGGCGAGAAGGCACCAGCAGCACCAAGGCAAGTAGTAAGGCTGCCCCCAAGGGCAAATCCGCCGCAACAACTTCCACCTCACAGCAGCAACCCAAGGGGAAAAGGCTCCTGACGCCACCAGGGCAGCGTCAATCGAGGCTGGACAGCGTACACTTGCGTCCATGCTCCCGAAAAAGACTCCACCGTCGAAGGATGCCCCTGCCAAGCCAGCTGATGCGCAACTCGTTTTGCACACCAGCCCTGCCATTGCCCAGGTTGAGAGGAGGGAAGCTCATGCTAAGGGTCTAGTTGCACCCCACATGCTCAGCGGCGAACGATACCCTCCGACCTTGATCGACTTTGTAAATAACTGGAACAAGGCGGAGTTCTTCCACAATGGAGATCTCCCGGAGAAATTCGGGCCCGCTGAGTTTGCTGCCCAAATGAACACCGCTGCCAAGGCAATTAACCTTGCAGGTCGGATGATGGAGGTACATTACTTCTCCCTTTCCTTAGCATTTAGTAGATATTAGTGACATAACCATTAGTCCCCGAGCCTCTGGGGGAGTAACTTGTTACTCGGCCTGATGCTCCATAGAGAATTAACATAGCTCCTTAATAACTTTGAATATGCACACACCTAGAGCTGGGTTAAGTTCCACTTGGCCCGGATCTTGTACACTTCGAATATGCACACACCTAGATTCGGGTTAAGTTCCACTTGGCCCGGATCTTGTACACTTCGAATATGCACACACCTAGAGCCGGGTTAAGTTCCACTTGGCCCTGATTTTGTACACTTTGAATATGCGCACACCTAGAACCGGGTTAAGTTCCACTTGGCCCGGATTTTGTACACTTCGAATATGCCCATGATTAAGCTATCTTTTTGTACTTTTTTCAGGTGACCACCAATCACCGGAGCGCTGAGTTTCAGCGTCTCTTGGATACTCACAAGATGTTGCGTGCGAAACATAGTGCGCTTCTCGCAGAACATGAGAAAAGGGGTAAGTTTTCTCCTTGGCATTTTTCCATTTCTCTTCGTCTTTTTCCGCCGAGCTAATCCATCGTTCGGATTTCGCAGCTGGAGTGGAGGCTGAGAATATCCTCATGAGGAAAAACTTGGACCAGATAAAGGGTAAGTCATTCTTGCTCAACCTTGCTATGCTCTCTATCTCCTTTCATCCTTGGCTCGGCAAATATTCATACCTCGGCTTTGCCGGGTCAACAAACTATTTCAGCCTCTCTTGAAGATAGTGTGCCCGTGCCTGACATGATGCTGCATTTTCTCGAACAAGCAGGGCAACACCAAGCTGAACTCAAGAATAAAGACGACGATCTTGCCCTCCTCCGGACCAAAGACGAAGAAATTGCCAAGCTTAAGGCAGATATGAAGAAGCTCAAGGCACAGCACAAGTCCGAGCAGGAGAAATCAGGCCAAGACTTTACTGAAGAACGAGAGCGCCTCAACCTCTAGATCACCAAGGACCAAGAACTTCTCAAGGAGGCTGACATCAAGCTTGAGTCGGCGAATACTGAACTTGCACAACTCCGGAAAAGGCATGATGACTATACCAAGGAGCTGGCCGTATCCACAGCCACATTTCTCGTAAGTTCTTTTCCTTCAGCCAGCATGAATTTCTCCGGGTTGCTTCACTTGTCTTTTCCTTACTTGCTTCACTTGTCTTGTTTTCAGACAAATTTCCGGAGGGCAATGCCATTGCAACCACTGATGTTGCCAAGTTTCGCCAGCAGAGGGGTACCCCAATTGCTCCTGGTGCTGGAGAAATTCCTTATGACGCAGAGGACTTGCTGGTCAGCTTGTCTTCTCGCGTCGAAATTGTGAAGAATTATGGCAAGGATATTTTTGATGTGGCAATCCGGATCTTCAATGCCTTCTGGCCTGATGAAGATACTCCGGAGGGGGCCGCAGCTCTTGTTGCCAAGTTAATGGATTGCGAGACCTAGCTCGATCTTTGGAGGGAATCTGCCGGACGCGCCGGAGCTGAGATCGTTCTCCACTACGTGCTTAGGTGGTATGAGAAGATCAACCTCAATCTCCTTGAGCGCATGCGCACCAGATCAAGGTGGTCCACTGACCCGGATTGGATAGCTCGGCGTAAGGCTTGCGCTCATAGCCTCATCCAATATGCCCCCATTCATCAATGGAACGAGGGACCAAGCTTCCTTGGCGCTGCCGATGATGAAAATGCCGAAGATGATTCGGGTGAGGACGAAAAGGACGAAGCTTCGGACGTCGAGGAAGATGATGCTGAAGCCGAAGCTAGAGCTACACCCGCTGGCGCCGAGTTACCTCTTCCCGCTACTCCTTGATTAGAAACACTTTAAAGTTTATCAGATCCCCGGTATGTCGGGTGCAATTGTATTAAGCACACAAGTGATATTTTGCTACTAAGTTTTTGTCCCGGATTAACTTGGGTGTTTTTCCCGAGTTTCATTTTCTTGTTCCTCCAATTTCTTGGTTTGGCTCGTGTCTACCTTGGTTCGGTTTTATGACTTACGAGTCCGAGCTTCAAAAATTGACTTAACAATACTTGGAAACTTTAGGATTAGCTCAAAATAATTCAACAAAGTAAATTTAAAGTAAGCATAGGGTTAGTCCGAATAACAAACGTCAGCTCGATTAAGTTTCTTTCCTTAGTCGTTTTTCATGTGCTACGCAATTCCAAACTTGTTCTCTTGCTTGCCATGAAGCCAAATCTTGTTGGACAGTAACAAGTCGAAGAGTTGGGTTTTTGGTGCTCACACACTACTAATCCGGCTTAGGTAGAAGCAACTTACGCCAGCCGACATATAAATAAGAAATACAGAAGACAACAAATATTATTAAGGCAGTCCCTGAGTTACTGCTCGAGGTGCCAACATTTTATTGATAAGCTCATTGGGGCATACATACCGACATATGAGAGACTCGGATACATACACTTATTTTCTAAGTGTAGAAAGGACGAAGTAGAGCTACATTATGGACCCTTAGATTCCTCGCCGAACCTGTCCGCCTTGTTCTTCTCCTGCGGTTTTGCATCTATGAGATAGTATGAGTCATTGTGCAATGCTTTTCTCACAATGAATGGCCCTTCCCATGGGGGGGATAACTTATGCATGCCAGCAGTACGTTGTACCAACCGGAGTACCAGATCACCTTCGGGGGTTTACTTTCTGGTTATGATAGCGTCGGAGATTTTGCTGATATATGGCGGATCTGGACAATGCCAATTCTCTCGCTTCTTCCAGCAGATCAACATTATTTTGACGGGCTTCTTGCACTTCGGCTTCTGTGTATTGGGTGACCCTAGGCGAGTCATGCTCTATGTCGGCTGGTAAGATAGCTTCTGCCCCATATACCAGAAAGAATGGCGTATTGCCTGTTGATCGATTCGGAGTTGTTCTTAAACTCCACAGTACCGTAGGTAGTTCTTCTATCTAGCACCTTGCTGATCTTTGTAGCGGCTCAATGAGCCAGGGTTTTATCCCGGATAATACCAATCCGTTGGATCTTTCCACTTGTCCGTTCAATGTGGGGTGAGTTACCGAGACGACGTCTAGCCGGATCTTCTTATCTTGGCAGAACATGCAAATGCTCCTTCAGCAAAATTTGTGCCATTATCTGTTATGATACTGTGAGGATAACCGTATATCAAGATGATATCTTTGAGGAATGTCACGACAGTAGCTCCATGACATTTTATTATTGGCTTCACCTCAATCCATTTTGTAAATTTTTCAACTATGACCATGATGTGGGTCATGTTTCCTCTTGCTGGTTTGAAGGGGCCAACCATATCCAAACACCATACGGCAAACGACAAGGTAATTGGTATGGTCTTGAGCTCCGACATTGGCATATGTGTCTTTCTCGCATATCTTTGACAACCATTGCACTTTCTTACCAGATCTTCTGCTTATTCCAAGGCACTTGGCCAGTAAAACCCATGACGGAAAGCCTTTGCCACCAAGGCTCTGGACGAGGCATGATGCCCACATTCCCCTTGATGTATATCTCAGAGGATGTCCAGTCCTTCCTCCGGGTTAACACATCGCTGGAGGACATTAGTCACACTCCTTTTGTATAGCTCGGAATTGATGATCGTGTATGCCTTTGCTCTCCTCTGAGTTTGCCTGGAAAGCACCTCCTCAGCGGGTAAGGTTCCATCTTTCAGGAATTGAAATATAGGTAGTGCCCAAGCTGGTATTGCTCGTACAGGGAACGTATCCTCATCAATTTCCATCTGATCTACCGGCATAACTTCAGCCGGATGTTGAGCAGTCCCCGGGTCTTGCGATGCAGTCCCCGGGTCTTGCGAAGCAGTCCCAGGGTTTCGCGAACTACTTCCCACGTCAATTTCCATGGGTACAGCTCCGGACTCCGGATGTAGATTGAGTCGGTTTCTAGGGACGTCCTGATAGATGGTTTTTTGAGGTGTTCTAATGCTACACCCGGTGGAATTGCTTGTCGGGTTGATTCGAGCTTCGACAATACGTTGGCAGCCTCATTCTCCACTCGGGGTACATGGTGAAATTCACATCCCTCAAAGTAACTAGATATCTTCTGCACATGAAATCTGTACAGTGCCATGTTTAGATCAAGAGCGTCCCACAACCCTGAAACTTGCTGAACTACCAAATCCGAGTCGCCAAAGCATTGGATCCGACGTATCCCAATTTCTTTTGCCACTTTGAGCCCATGTACAAGTGCCTCATATTCAGCGACATTGTTAGATGCTGCGAAGTGGATCTACAGCACATATTTCAGCTGGTCCTTCTTGGGCGAGGTAAGCACAACTCCGGTGCCTAGCCCGGTTTTTGTTTTTGACCCGTCAAGGTGCATTCTCCAGTAATTCGGACCTGGTAATGGTGGTTCATATTGTACTTCGGCCCAATCCACGAAAAAGTCCGCCACAGCCTGAGATTTGATCGCTTCGCTTCTATCATATTGTGGCGCATAAGGACCTAGCTCAATTGCCCATTTTGCAATCCTGCGACTTGCATCCTTGTTACTCATTATCTCGGATATGGGAGCCTCACATATTACTTTGATGGGGTGCTCCTCGAAATAGTGCTTCAGCTTCTTAGCCGACATGTACACACCATATGCCACTTTCTGATAGTGTGGATAATTTTGCTTCGATGCGGATAATACCTCGCTTAGGTAATACACTGGCCTTTGCACTGACTTACCCTCTTCATCGCGCTCTACCACAATTACTGCACTTACAACTCGGTTGGTTGCGGCTATATAGAGCAACATTGGCTCCTTCGATAGTAGAGAGGCTAACACTGGTGCAGTGGCGAACATTTTCTTTAATTGGATAAAGGCTTCATTGGCCTGTGGCGTCCAGATGAACTTGTCCGACTTTTTCATGAGTTGATAGAGAGGCAGTGCCTTTTCTCCCAACCGACATACAAACCGACTTAAGGATGCCAGGAAACCAGTGAACTTATGGACATCGTTAAGGCACTTCAGTAGTTCCATTCGCTCTATGGCCTGGATTTTAGTTGGATTGACTTCGATACCTCGGCTGGAGACAAGAAATCCGAGTAATTTTCCAGCCGGGACATCGAAGGTACATTTCTCTGGATTAAGCTTCATTCGGAACCTCCTTAGGTGCGCGAATGTCTGCCTGATATCGTTAAGGAGCGTTTTGCTTTCCTTGGTCTTTATAACAACATCATCCACATATACCTGCACATTTTGACCTAATTTGATCGTGCAAACATTTCTGCATACATCTTTGGTAAGTTGCCCCTGCATTACGTAAACCAAAAGGCATGGTGCGATAGCAATAAGCCCCATACGGGGTGATAAACACAATCTTTATTTGATCACTTGGGTTCAGAGGTATTTGGTGGAAACCAGAATATGCATCAATGAACGACAACAACTCACACCCAGCAGTAGAATCTATGACTTGGTCTATCCTTGGTAGTGGGAATGGATCTTTTGGACATGCCTTATTCAGGTTCGTGTAATCGATACACATATGCCAAACAACTGCCACGTTCGGATTGTCCTTCTTCTTCTCCACCAGCACCGGATTAGATAGCCAATCCGGGTAAAGTACTTCAATGATAAATCCAACGGCCAACAACCGAGCTATATCATCTCCTATGACCTTTCTCCTGTCTTCGGCGAAGTGGCAGAGAGGTTGCTTCACTGGCTTTGCTCTGGGTCTTACATTCAAAGAGTGCTCAGCCAACTCCCTCGGAACACCTTGCAGGTCCTGTGTGGACCAAGCAAAAATATCCTGATTCTCACGGAGGAAGTTGACGAGCTCGCTTTCCTATTTGTCATTTAACCCGGCACCAATTGTTACGGTGCGCTCTGGGAACATATCATCAACATGCACTTTCTTGGTATCTTTTGTCACTTGGAATGAGACACTACCATGCAGGTTACTCAGCGCCGGCATATATTGCTGCGCGGACTGAGCCAATGCCGCCACCTCTTGGATCTTTCTTTTTTCTTGCACAATCATGAGTGACTCGGCCAGGTTAGACCCGGCAGACGCGCACTCAATGGAACGTCGGAAATCCCCAGCTATGGTAATTACACCATTTGGCCCGGGCAGTTTCATCTTCAAGTAACTGATGTGACAACTTGCCATGAATTTGTTCAGAGCTGGTCTGCCGAGTAACGCGTGATATGCGCTCTCCAAGTTGACAACCTCGAATTCTAAGTTCTCAGTCCGACAGTTATCTCTTGTGCCGAACAATACGTCAACCCGGACCTTGCCAATGGGCTCACAAGAAATGCCTGGCACAATGCCATGGAAAGTTGTCCTTGTAGCTTGGAGCATGTTCTCCGTGATACCCAACTTGCGCATCGTGTCCACATACATGATATTGATGCTACTACCATTGTCAATTAGCACCTTTGAGAACCTCACATTGATGTTAGGCCCAATGAATGTTGGATCCAACACTAGTGCATCCGAACCAGGACTTGGCATAAGCTTAGGATGATCTTTGATGCTCCAGGTAATTTCCTGGTACGACCAAGGCATATACCTCGTCACTGCTGGCATCACTGCGTTGACCTCCATATGTCGGCGATGCAAGCTCTTGTTGTCTGTCTCTTTTGTGGTGAACACACAATAACTCTGATGATGCTCTCTGTACTCATTCCTCCCCTCGTTTCGGGGGTACCTCTGATCCGGTTGACGCTGGTCTTCTACTTCATGCACATCATCCCTTCTCTCATGGTTGTCATACCTCGGCGGAGGGGGAGGCAACATTAACTGTTGCGTGTTCGCTCCGGAGAGCAATTGTTGCTGGGGTAACTCCTGCCGAGGCTGATCATTCCGAGGTGCCTGAGCATTCCTCGAACCACCTTGTTCTATCTTTCGCATCCATTCACATTGCCGTGTTGTGTGACCCGCTGGGTTACTCGAATTTGGCGTGTGAAATTTACACGGCTGATCCAGCATTGCCTCATAAGTATACCTCGGACGGTCCTTCTTTTCTTGCCACTGTTTCTTCTGCTCTGGCGTCCAAGTTTTCTTGCCATCATTTCTTGGAGTCCATTGCAGTCCTCCGGTCTTCTGACGTTGGTTGCTTCCTGCACCAGGTTGATCTTGATTCACAGCCGCAACTTGTTGCGAACTGTACCGGTAATCCGGTCTGTCGTCTCTTCTTCTACCCTGGTAATCATTTCTCCGGGATGATCCGGCTCCATCTCGCTAGTAGTACTCTTCGCTTGACTCGTTCGACACGAGCCTAGGCTGAGTCGGATCACCCAAGGCATATGAATCAGCGATTCAGATCATTTCTACCAAGGTAGTTGGCATATCTCTTTGCAACCTTTCCCATAGCATGCTTGCATATCTGCACCCCTAAGCAAACCAAGCTATGGCCTGTGACTCAATTACCCCCTCACAGGAGTTTCGCACTATGCACCAATGGGTTAAGAACTCCCGGTCTGTCTCATTCGGTCTCTGCTTGCACATTGCTAGGGTCTGTGGCCTATTGGGCCTCTGATACGTACTTGAGAAATTGCTGACAAACATTTCCTCAAAATCGATCCAATAGTTAATGCTGTCGGGCGGCAAATTGTTTAGCCATACCCTCGCTGGCCCCTCCAGCATCTGGGGTACATATCTCACAGCCCATCTCAAGTTGCCTGCAGCAATTTTTACAGCTGTTGCATAGTTAATCAACCAATCCTCCGGCTTTGTGCTACCGTCATATGTCTTTGTGCCTCTAGGTAACTGAAAGTTAGGTACCGTAGGTTCCTTCATGATCTGGGGCCCAAAACATGCTGGACCCGGAGGACCTTGACATTTAATTTGCTCCGACGTATACAACCGATCTAGTTTCAACCTGGCGTCATCATGCATCAAATTCCTGCTTCCTAATCTCGACCCTATCACGTGATATTCCGGCCTGGGATACCCAGCATTCACAATTTCCAAATCACCATCATTGTATCTATCTTGCTCCTATGGAGCTGCTCTCTGTTGCATACCTTGGCCGGCACTACGCTCTTGCCGTGGTATATTCCGCTGCTGCGGTTGTCCTGCACCTACCGAATTACGCTATCCGGCATTGCCTTTTATAGCGTTCCCTTGACCAGCATTGCCTTGGTTGTGGTTACCTCGGCCAGCTTCACCTCGTCTCACACTTCGTCGATCCTCATTTCTCTGTATTTCTTTTCCTTTCCCTGCCCTTGCCGGGTCATATGGGACTATCTGCTTATTCCTCCTGGCCGAGGTTACTACCTCTTCTCTCCTAGGACCACCATGAGGGGACGATGCAGCTCCTGCGGATTTCTCCGGGTTACCCACCGCCGAATGAACAATCTTGGAGGCCCAGCTCGCTTCGGGTTAGCCCTAAGCAACTCCTCATTCTGCCTGTTCGCGATCCGAACCAACTCATTGACCCTATCTTGCTGTCTCTGACGAGCTTCACCCGTTAGACCCTCTAACTCGGATGCAGCTGCCTCTGCTGCTTTGAGGTTCTTTGTCGGGGTACTATACTTCGGCAGCCCCACGGACAAACAATTTTCTGATTCCTCAATCCTAGTATCACCCTCTCTGTTCATTTCACTCATGAGATTTCTCCCCTTCACTTCTACAACATCTACCTTATTCGCCTTTGCGTACTCACGCAGTGTCATGTTCAACGACCGCTAATCCACAACTATCTTTTTCGCACCCTCTAGTATTTTTTGCCTAGTCTCCTCTAGCTCGGCATGTGCCTGTGCCGGATCTACTGCTGCTGCTACTGGGTTTGCTAGGCTATCCATCGCCTACTGCAGCACATTCTCTGGTCTTTCTAGAGGAGGACCTCTACTTTTCCTCGGTGCCTTAGGCGTTACCTTCGGATCTGGTGTTGGATCCTTGCTTGCACCAACGCCAGGTGCAGTCCTCATCACCTCGGCGCGGTCTGGGGAGCGAGTAATACGCGCCCCGCGTGCCGCACTAAGGGGTGGCTCGCCTCCTTCGACGACGTGCCGCGGATGAACGCACGACACATCGACAGCAACATAGATCTTGTGTGCACCGAGCTTGATGAAGAGGCCGTTGCACGGAAGAGGACGCTTGCCGAAGCAGCCAGCGTTGTCGCTGACAAAATCCAGCGCTCCAAAGCGCTGAACGAGCCTAGAGACGACGCGTTCGCCGGTGCTGATGAAGTTTCCCGTCCGGATCTTCACCCCTGCTAGCGCCGCTAGCCCCACGGTGGGCGCCAATTGTCGTGGTGGTGTCACGGCAGATGCCATGGATAGGCTAAAGGTGGGGACTAAATGCACTAGGGGAATCCAGGGAGGGATAGTGTGGTGATTCCACACACAGTTGCTTTGTATTTGATTCACTTCCACAGTTTACAAGTGTCCCTTTAGCTGTATTGGGGAGAGGAGGAAGAAGAACTCTCTTACTCTCACCACTAGCTAGCCCACAGGAACACAGTAGTAAACCACAACCCACTCGAGATCCACCCTTTCTACAGAGGCCCTAGCCCTCCTTATATAGGGGTAGCTAGGTCTCCAATTAGGGCATACATGGAGGCATATTCCAAGGAATATGCCTCCTCCCAAAATAGTAAGCCGACCGGGTCACTTTTGCCCAGCGTCATCCATGCAGAGGCTACGTGAGCCTCTACGGTGCCTGCGTCATCTGACATAGGCATGGTCACCTTTGTCGGCCACGCCTCGGTGGTCCTGGCCTTTGTCTGCTTCGTTCACGCTCTGCACACAGTGGTCACCCGTTGACCAGCGAGATACCTTCCTTCTCTTACAAGCTTGATATAACCCGGATCGTAGCTAGTTGATCCGGCCACACCTGTACCTGCATATAAGTTAGATACATCTTACCGACATACGGCATAAGTCGGTTGAGACCCAGTTAGGTGGACATCCCCTGGTCCAGGTTACTCCGTGATTTGGCCTGCCTTGAGGTGACTCGGCCAGCACTTGCTTTGACCTTGCCGTACCTCGGCTAACTCGGCCTTTATACCCCGGCGTGACCCTACGCGGGGTATCCCCCCAACACCGCTTCCTTTTATTGATCAAATGTTGGAAAGGTTGTCTAAAAAGAGATATTTTTGTGTTCTTGATGGTTATTCTAGTTTCTCTCAAATTGTTGTTAAACAACAAGATCAAGAAAAAACTACTTTTACTTGCCCTTATGGAACTTATGCTTATAGACGTATGCCTTTTGGTTTATGTAACGCTCCTACTACTTTCCAAAGGTGCATGTCTGCTATCTTTCATGGTTTTTGTGAGGAAATTGTAGAAGTGTTCATGGATGACTTTTCTGTCTATGGAACTTCCTTTGATAATTGTCTGCATAACCTTGATAAAGTTTTGCAGAGATGTGAAGAAACTAATCATGTTCTTAATTGGGAGAAATGCCACTTCATGGTTAATGAAGGGATTGTTCTTAGACATAAAGTTTCTGAAAGAGGCATAGAAGTTGATAGAACCAAGGTTGAGGCAATTGAGAAGATGCCATGTCCAAGAGACATCAAAGGTATTCGTAGTATCCTTGGTCATGCTGGTTTCTATAGGAGGTTTATTAAAGACTTTTCTAGGATATCAAAACCCCTCACTAATCTTCTTCAAAAAGATGTACCCTTCGTTTTTGATGACGATTGTAAGGAAGCTTTTGAAACTCTTAAGAAGGCTTTAACTACAGCCCCTATTGTTCAACCACCTGATTGGAGTTTACCCTTTGAAATAATGTGTGATGCTAGCGATTTTGTAAAACGTTTGAAAAGGAATTGATAAAACGTATTGATAAAACGTTAAACGTTATCCATTACGCTAGTAAGACTCTAGACGCTGCTCAAAGGAATTATGCTACTACTGAAAAGGAATTTCTAGCTGTTGTTTTTATCTGTGATAAGTTTAGGCCCTATATTGTAGACTCAAAAGTCACCATTCATACTGATCATGCTGCTATTAAATATCTTATGACGAAGAAGGACGCTAAGCCTAGGCTTATTAGATGGGTACTGCTTTTACAATAGTTTGATCTACATATAGTAGATCGGAAGGGTGCTGAAAACCCTGTAGCTGATAATTTATCTCATTTGGAAAACATCTCTTTTGACCCTATGCCTGTTAATGATAGTTTCCCAAACGAACAGTTAGCGGCAGTAGGGGTGAGCTCACGAGGGAGACCTTGGTACGCTGATTATGCTAACTTTATTGTCTCCGAGTATTTGCCTCCAACTTTTACAGCTCAACAAAGAAGAAAGTTGTTCTATGATTTGAGGCATTATTTTTGGGATGACCCACGCTTATACAAAGAAGGAGTAGATGGTATTATGCGAAGATGTGTTATAGAATATGAACAAAAGGAGATATTGCATAAATGTCATGGTAGTGCTTATGGAGGACATCATGCATGAGATAGAATTGCACAAAAGGTGCTACAATCAGGTTTCTACTGGCCTACCCTTTTTAAAGATGCAAGACAATTTGTTTTATCTTGTGATGAATGTCAGCGTGTTGGTAATATTTCTAGACGTAATGAAATGCCTATGAACTACTCTCTAGTTATTGAACCTTTTGATTGTTGGGGATTTGACTTTATGGGTCCATTCCCTCCTTCGAAAGGTTACACTCATATTCTTGTTGCCGTTGATTATGTTACTAAGTGGGTAGAAGCCATTCCTACAAAGAGTGCTGACAGGGAGACTTCTCTAAAAATGCTTAAGGATGTTATCTTTCCTAGGTTTGGGGTGCCTAGGTATCTCATGACTGATGGGGGTTCTCATTTCATTCATGGTGGTTTTAGGAAGACCCTTGCTAAATATGATGTTAATCATAGAATTGCTTCAGCTTATCACCCCCAAACTAGCGGGCAAGTAGAGTTATCAAATAGAGAAATTAAATCTATCTTGCAAAAGACTATTAATAGGTCTAGAAAAAACTGGGCTAAGAAGTTGAATGATTCTTTATGGGCTTATAGAACTGCTTACAAAAATCCTATGGGGATGTCTCCTTATAAAATGGTTTATGGGAAAGCTTGTCACCTACCCTTAGAATTAGAACACAAAGCTTACTGGGCAGTTAAAGAACTAAATAGAGATTGTAAGCTCGCTGGTGAGAAAAGACTATTTGACTTAAGTTCTTTAGATGAATGGAGGAGTGAAGCCTATGAAAATGCTAGGCTCTTTAAGGAAAAAGTTAAAAGATGGCATGACAAGCGAATACTTAAGAGAGAATTTCATGTTGGTGAGAAAGTTCTATTGTATAGGTCTCGTCTCAGATTTTTTGCAGGAAAGCTACTATCAAACTGGGAAGGACCTTTCATCATTGAAGAAGTATACCGTTCAGGAGCAATAAAAATTTCTTCTCTAAAAGATAATACTACACAAGTAGTGAATGGACAGCGACTCAAACACTATATTGCTGGAGATTCTTACAATGAAGATGTTGATGCCTTTCAAGTTATAACTCTGGAGAAATTCATCAAGGACCAAATTCGGAGACCTACAGAGTCTGTTTTCAAATAGGTAACAGTTCTGTTAAGAAAAGTTCTGAGAAAATACAATACAACTATATTTTTGCAGTTTTTAGTCAATAAGGAAAGCTACAAAGCGAAAAAGGGATGGAACCAGAGCCAGGGTGGCCCACACCACCCTGTGGCGTGGGCCCACCCCTGGCCGCACCACCAGGTGGTGAGTCCACCCTAGACTCTGCCTCCGACTCGTTTTCTCCCAGTACCTTCCTTTTGATATGAAACTTCGTAATATATAACCCCCCGGATCCTCCGAGGTTCGTATATCGTGTTTTTGTTTCGATATGTTTCTGCCAGGACATACTCTTTGAAATATTAGAAACAAAATGGTGTCCGCCAAGGATAAAGGGAAGGAGTCTATGGAGGAAGACCTCCAAGACCCCGGGAAGGAGAAGGAGATCAAGAGTGAAGGTGAAGAGGAGCAAGGCCAACATCCGCACACCGACACTACTATTTCAAGCATTGGAGTGGTGACGAAACCTGCCAGGGTTAGAAGGACGGCACAGATGCAGACTAGGGGGAAAGTTCCCCGTCACAGTTTGGCTCCAAGGTCACTTCCTCCACACACCAAGAATCCCTTCCATACCTTCATCCATAACCATGCAGGAAAAGAAGACTCCAAGAGGGAAGAATGGAAAAAGAATCACAAGAGCTAGGATCCAAAAAACTGAAATGATTATGAGCCGTATTGAGCACAACTCGGAGTTGATTCGTACTCTCACCTTCGAGATTGATGACTTTGGGAAACTTATCAGAGAGCTCATCGAGAGGACACCACCACCACCGAAGGAGTAATTCGTCATCAGGTTTGGCATCCCCTTGGTTTGTTCCAAGCTTGGGGGAGTGTCGCGGTATCACATCACTATATTCTATCTTTTTACCTTATTAGTAGAGTCATATC
Source organism: Avena eriantha (assembly GCA_910589775.1). Classification (NCBI taxonomy): domain Eukaryota; kingdom Viridiplantae; phylum Streptophyta; class Magnoliopsida; order Poales; family Poaceae; genus Avena; species Avena eriantha. The sequence continues at coordinate 238,916,816 of OU342742.1, read as the reverse complement.
ATGAATAGAGAAGTTATTGGGTAGTATGGTTTGCATTATGGTAGTGTCCCCTCTCTCGTTAGATATGTATCCCTTGGTGTTAGTTTCCATTATGGAATATTATTGAGAAGTTCTATCATTCACTCTTTTGCATAGCTTGTATTAGTTTTCAATTCGTGGTTATATGATTGATCTTGTTGTTAGTATTGGAATCACTTTGGGATCATTGAGTTAATTTAGTTGGTTTTGGCAAACCTGGCTCGGTCAGTAGCACACTATTTTTGAGAGTTGAAAGAAAAGATAGAAGTACTCTAGAGAAAAATAATTTCATCATCTTTCTTTCTTGATTTGCTCATAAGTCTAGTATTCTCTAGTTAAGATCTTTTGTGCTTCCAAGGAAGATTGCATGTTTGTCTTTATCGCTTGTATGTTTGTTTGTTTCCTTCAACTCTTATACTTGCTACCCAGCCTTGCTAGCCAAAAACCTGTACGGAGAGGGTATTCTTCTAGTGCATTCACTCCTTTAAACCAAAACCTTTGCCATTTGTGTCCACCATACCTACCTAGTAGCATTATTGCTATTCCAAGTAAATTCCTGTTTTATCTACCTCCCAAATTAAACTTGTTATGCGAAAATTAGTGATTAAAGCTCTCACGAACTTGATGGCACACTTTACTTTCTTGCATTTAATAAACTTGAACCATCGGGTCCTTCTTTGTTGCGTATATGCTTGCGCTTTATGAGTTGAAGTTAGCAGAACCGTGTATCATGGGGACCGCTTTCAACACTTCATTAGTACTTGTACCTAGTTGATATCATGTTCTTTTGCTTATGGATCCCGGCGGTGTGAAATAAAAGTGGAACTTGTAAGATCATGGAGTTTATATGTGTGTTAGAGAAACGCCTGGGCCGCTAGCCTAAGCCATGCCTAATCATGGTGGAAACTTGCAGCATAACTATAGTGAGCATTCTATGAAGCATCCTCAATAAAAACCTATGCAAATAGCAAATAAAAAGATCGCTGAGATGCTCACTGTCTGCTTGCCTTGTCATTTTGATTATGGGATAGCTCCTGTGTCATGTGCAAGGGGTACCCCGTTGGCGGTTCTCAATGATACGCATGTATTTACAATGACAACAACTTGCTCGTGACTGAAGTTGAGTAGCATGAGGATCGGTACTCATAAGTAAGGGGCATGAGATTTCAACTTATAACTTGCCAAGCATATCCTCTTAGTTGTGTCACTTTAACTTTAACCACCAACAGATGCCTATGATAGGGGCAATGAGAGCTGAAAGCTAGTAAGTATCATACTTTTTGGGAGCTCTTTATGAGACTTGCAATCCCTGCTTCCCTCTTTAAGGGCCTTTTTTTACTTTGTAGTTGAGTCAGTAAACCTACTTCCTTCTATCTCAGCAAGTATTTTGAGTTGATGTGTTTGATTCATTGATATGACGATTTATTCAATCATGTTCCTTATGTTCCTTGTTTTGCACATTGCTCTTATCTTGATGTGTATTACTTTGAAAGCTTTCATCAAAAACCAGCTATTTGTGAACTCCAGCAAATTATCAACTATTCTTCGACCAAGAGCTAAGTTTGCCATTACCAATTATGATTCACTTTATGTATCTTTATTGTGCTTCCTTTACTCATTGCAAGTTGAGTTATATAATAGTGAGTTGTCTTCTATTATGATCTATGTATTGATGAATGTGATGCTTCTTGTCCGTATTCTTTTATCGACTCTTCACTCCATAAACCCGAGGCCATGTTTATTGAGCTCAGTTTCACTTGGGGACAAGCGAAGTCTAAGCTTGGGGGGAGGTTATACGTCCATTTTGCATCACTATTCTATGTCTTAATTCACTATTATTCATTGATATATTTCGTATTGAGAGGTGATACTTATGTTATTTCATCTGTTTTTTGCATGGTTGATGACTTTTGGAGCATGGACCGCTGCAGTCAGAATTCTGATGGAAAAGGTGCTGTTTGGAGGGAAAATTCGCGAAGATCAGAAAATCCAGGAAAATATATGGAAAATCCTATTTTTCAGAAGACTAAGGACGCAAGAAGACGGAGTGGAGATGGGCCACAGGGGGCCCACACCACCCCATGGCGCGGGCAGCCCTAGGCCGCGCCAGGAGGTGGTGTGGCCACCCTGGCCCACTCCAGCCTCTCCCCTCTGGCGTATATCATCCTCTCGAAACCCTAAGACTTGGGGAGCGAACACAGAAAGATTTTGCCACCTCTGCGGGGCAGAAAACACCGAGAGAGAAAGATCTCTCCGGCAGACAGATTTCTGCCGGGGGAATTCCTTCCCGGAGAGGGGAGATCGTCGCCATCAACACCACCATCAAGCTGGACTTCATCGGGATCATCATCATCATCACCACCATCGTCACCATCAGCACCCTCATCACCATCTCCATATTGCTGTAACAATTGGTTGAATCTTGCATTAGTTCATAGGGGGAACTTTCCTGGTGTTGATTACTCTTTGTAGTTGATGCTATTGAGTGAACCATTGAATTATTGTTTATGTTCAGATTGTTATACATCATTATTCCATCTCTGATCATGATCCATATGATGTCTTGTGAGTAGTTCGTTTTGTTCTTGAGGACATGGGAGAAGTCTTGTTGTTAGTAGTGGAGTTGTGTTGAGAAAGATTCAATAGTTTGATATTTAAGTTGTGGTGTACTTATTCTAGTGGTGTCATGTGAACGTCGACTACATGACACTTCACCTATATGGGCCTAGGGGAATGCATTGTGTATTTGGCTACTAATCGTAGGGGTTGCCGAAGTGATAGAAACCTGAACCTCCATTAGGAAACCATTGCACAAGGGACGTAAGGGTCTTAGAGTTTAAAGCTGTGGTTAGGTTTCTACCTTAATTACTTTCTTGTACTTACAGATGTTTGTAAGGGGTATAATCGCAAGTATGTATTAGTCTTGGATGGGGCGGTACATTAGCACAGGTTCACCCACACAACACTTAGCAAGCTAGAGAAGATTAATCAACTATATGAAGCGAAAGCACTTGACAGTCTTCCCATGTATCCTCGAGAACGTTTGGTCATCTTAAGTAATACAACCGGCTTGTCCTTTGCTTCATAAAGGATTGGACCACTTGTTGCATTTATTCCTACTGTCTTTTATTTACTCGTACTTTGTTTACTTGCTTTATCGAAAACCCCTAAAAATCCGTTTGCTAAGTATTTGCAGAGAATTCCTGATCCATACCACTAGCCAGCACCTTCTGCTCCTTGTTGGGTTCGACACTCTTACTTATCGAAAATACTGCGATACACCCCCTATACTTGTGGGTCATCAATGCGCATGACCATGCAAGAAACGCCTTCACACTTCCTCCAACGATGACTTGGGCAAGAGAGCCAGAGGAGAAGTAAAGGGACATGTTGTAGATCTAGAGGAGCAAAAGACTTCACTTACATATGAGTGTCAACTAATGGAGATTGAGCAAGCTTCTGTGGTGAATCAATGTGGGAAACGAGGTGGGGAGGAGGAGCGGGCGAGCAAATTTGTCTTTTGGTGGAGGAGGAAGAAGTGAGACAAGTGAGTGGGGTGCATGTGCCAAAAGGTGCAAAAAAAGGTGGTGCCAGATTATGCGAGGTGCATATTGCACCAAATGCGCCTCCTATAATATAACTATGTGAGGCGCATATACCCACATGCGCCTAGGCTATGCGGCCACCCTGGCCCGCAGGGGTTACCTGAGGCGCACTCTGCTGAATGTGACTCACCTATTATTAAGTATAGGAGGCGCATCTAATGATATGTGCCTCGCATAATGGACCACCGATCTCCTCTTGGGCCCACGCAACTTATGCGAGGCGCATTCTACCCTTATGCACCTTGCCTATCTGATATATTGGAGGCGCATATTGTCAGAATGCGCCTCGCATAAGCTGGGGTTGCCAGATTTCATACGTATAGAGACTATAGGAGGCGCATCCTAGAAATGTGCGCCTCACCTATTTTGATACTGGAGGCGAATGTCAGTGTAGTGCGCCTCGCCTATTTTATCTGAGGCGCATATAGTGTAAATGCGCCTCAAATGAGCATGTCTCCTATAGCCTTTTCTCTAGTAGTCTGAGAGTCTTCGTCAACTGAGCTCTCTTGAAAAGAACCTTAGAGTAGCATAGAATGAGAAAATACACAGTCGATTCCCTCGAGTGCTACAAGAAGGAGTCACAACGACGCGAGAAAGAACATGCGGCGGCGGCTAAAAGGGAGCGCGGGTTCGCAGAAAGACTCCTAGCCTCTTCCCAGGCTCTTTCTAGTTCGTCTTTACTTTCGAATGCATTGATGTCTTTGATTCCTTCTTGTCCTTGATCATGAACTGATCTGGTTTCACAGACGTGGATGGTATTGACTTCGACCATCAGGTGTTGACCCACGAGGATCTCCTGGCTGGCGCTATGGCTGTAGTCGAAGACCGCAACACTTCCGCCAAGGACACGCTCCAGAAGGCCAAGGGCGTGCTTGGGCGTCTCCGAGAGGAGATGATGCCGAAGGCCAAGGCCATTGACGATGTTGATGGTCTAGCTGAGGCTTTTGCCGGTGGCATGCATGTGAACTACAACCATGCGCAAAAAGGAGCGGGTGCGTCCCTCGGACTGGGAATGGCACAGGCCTGCGGTGTTGGGCTGAACATGAGCAGGATCACGCCGAAGATGCCAGTGACTGCAGAAGGCGAAGAGGTAGCATTTGCACCTTTTGCTGCTCGCTATCATAAGTACAGGCCCCGGCTCATAGAATCTCTCGTGAATTACTCCGCGGAGAAAAAGTGACTGAATGTGGCAAAGGCCACGGCGTCAGGGGCTACTACTGCAAAGGCCATGACGTTGGAGGTTGCCACAGAGTCCATGAAGCCCGCTGATGCTGATGCATAGGCTTAGCTATGCTTCTGTTTATTGTATAGTTGTACCAGGAATTCATGATATCTTTTGAGTACTTTTATGTGGGTGGCCCATCAAGAACTTATTGAAGCTCAATGTATTTTCTTTTGGTTTGCTTGAAGCTTTTCTTGTTTCTTCAAACTCGAACTCCTTTATCAGTGATTCTTATCTTTCGAATGTTTGCTTGGCTAGGGCCCTGCAAGTGGCATGCAGGGAATGTCATCTTCTGCCGTGTCCTTGGATCCTCCACAATCGAGGGTGGATGAGTTGTCGCTGTTTTCTCGCCTACGTGACCGCGTGAAGAGGTTGGAGAAAGACACTTTGATCATCCGTGGAAATGTTGATGCATGGAAATCGAAGGCTGAGAAATCTGCTAAGCGGGAGAAAATCTTCTTGACAAGATAGCTGATGAGTACATATTTGCATCATGTTTTACATTATTATTTTGCATTGCAGATGTAGGATCTTGGTTTTTTACGGCGCTCGCGCGCACATTTTATGTCTGTTTTCACTAGGATCAAGACAAATGATGGATCAAATGGATACAATTATTGGAGCAGTTGTACTATGGAGAAAAGGAGTAAAAAACAATGTAAATCGTTTATTGGGAAATATTAATAATACCAGAAGAAAACCAGAAGCAAACAAGGGAGGCAGAAGGTTCAACGACCAACTATACGAGCGGAGCAAATATTCTAGCCGTATAGCTCCGGACGTATAGTTGGCACCGCCTCCGCCTCGTCAAATAGTTTCAAGCCGTGCAATTGGTTCGAGGAGACAACATACAGAACACCCATAAATTGCCAAAACCTCACCTCCGGAAGGCATCTGGAGGGGGAACTCATCACCAAGGGATCCATCTTTGCCATGCACAGATCTGGGAGGCTAAGGCATTGATCTTTATCATCCACCGTTGCGTCACCACCATCTCCATCCATTCCATCTACATCTTATCTAGATCTTGTTGTAATTCCTATACTCGTTCTGGATTTATATAAGTACTATTCATCTATGATTGTTTTCATTACCATTGCCAAGATGTTGATTGCCTCCATGTCTGAGTAGATCTTTAGTTCTTGGGGAGATGGAGAAACCCTAGTATGAGATTGAAATAAGATAAAGTCTATTATGATATTCATCGCTGTGACCATGTGTTAGATTTTCTACATCTTGATGTTGAGAGAAGTCAACCTCTCAATATTTGCCTCTTGTGGGGACTTGATGGAGGAAACTACTTGTTGGTAGACTGAGGCATGCTAGCACTTACAGTGACTATAAAGCTGTTGGAACCCCTTACATATCAACTTGGGAAACTGAGGAAACTCACGGAACACTATCCATGCCATGGGATACGTCCTACGAGATTATGTACCTTAATAGAGTAGTAATTCGATTGATCTCGATTACTGACTGCTATGGTTATGAGGATGATGTGAGCAGCGGTTGTTGCCTATTTGTCCAAATATGGAGTTCCTCCCACACATACATAGTTGAGAATGTTCATGATGATAATCTTTATCTTAGATCTTTACAATACTAGTGGTGTATCCGCTACTCCCTAAGAACACCTTTTCCCTACTGTAGTTCCAATCTCTTTTACATACGCGATACTTACTTTCTGTACTCAGTTGTTACTTTACTTTATTATTGCTCTTATACCCAAAACCCCAAAACACCTTTTTACACAATACTCACATTTTATCTTGTCACTTAGAACTTTATCTAGAATTTCTATCTAATATTTATTTCAATAGTTATTAGACTTCAGACTCCTGCTCCCTGTGGGATCGATATCTTTATTTTCAAACTAGATGCAAACGATCTGTGCACTTGCAGTCATAAAGCTATTTTTTGGCATCGTTGCTAGGGAGATAAGCGCTATAGGTCTTTTAGTTTTTGCTTATTTATTTTTGTCTTGCTAAATTTTGTTTTGAGTTACAGGTTTCCACCAACATGATGGAGTTTGAGCATCTGACTAGTGCTAACTCACTCAACCACTTTGGGAAGCCCTATGATATTTATAAAAGAGACAACTCCAATATGAAGACAAGAGGGTTCGAAATAAATCCTCTACTACTTAGTATTCTACATAAGAAGAAATTTAGTGGAGATGAAGAAGATCCCAATTCATATGAGAATATTGCATGTTTCAAAGATATATGTGGCACTTTTCTGTTGATGGGATATATTGCTGATGAGGTAAGGGTTAAACTTTTTAGTCAAACTTTGACAAGTACAACTCTCTCATGGTATAGATCTCTACCCCCTGAATCCACTACTACTTGGGATAATCTAGCTTGTGAATTTCTATCCAAATATTATCCATTATCAAAATCTTTTGGAATCAGGCGTCTTAATAATGACTTGGAAGAATCGTTCTAATGAAGGACTAGTAAGATCTTATATCAGATTTAAAGATTTATTACGTCTATGTCCTCATCATGATTTGCCTGAATGGTATTTACTACATAGCTTTTATGGCAGTTTAAGTGAACCTAATAAAATTGAACTAGACTCTTTCACGGAAGGAGCCTTTATGAATCTTCCTATACCTAAAGCTTGGGCTTTACTTAATAGAATTCATGATCATAGTGTTTCATGGAATTTTGGTCTAGGAAGTGAAGGAGGCTTAGAAATAGAGCATGATTGTATTCATGATTATAATAAAAAAGGCCATGTTAAAGAATTATCTAAAGAACTTTATTTGGATTCAGATCTTGTGTTGCAAGTTGTTAAAGCTTTTAAAGAACATATTAAAGCTCCAAAGGAGGGTCCAATCAAGTATGATCCACCACCCGAACCAGAAAAGAAAATAGAAGATAAAGCAACACTGGCCTTCGTAGAACCAATATATGAAGTGACTTTCCCTAACCCTGCACAAAAGCATATTTTTGAGTATGAACAGGTTAAAGCAGTACAGGAAAAGAGGGAAGAAGAAATCATGCCAGAAGTCGTGGAACATCTGAAGGAAACCAAAGATGAAGAGGTAACCAAGGAGGCAATTATGGCTATGTACTCACATTGTAACATAGTTGAACTTGATGTAGAGACTTCCATATTGGTCGAAGGTAAAACAAAGGTAAAGCATGTGGGTAAGCCTATTCTTCCCTGCATATTTAAAGAAACCTCTCATTACGGTTTATGTGATCTTGGCACCGAAGTTAATGTTATATCTTATGATTTCTACCTAGAAATAAAAGAAGAGATAGTACCAGCTACAATTGAAAATACTGATATGACAATTATGGTAGCCAATAAGAACCTTATAATTCCAATGGGAGTAGTTGAAGATGCAACTGTCACAATTGGCAACAAAAAAATTCCTATCGATTTTGTAGTTGTTGATACGCCAGCTGACACTCTTTGCCCTATTATATTTGGAAGAAACTTTTTGGGTGACATAGGTGCCTATGTTAATTAAAGAAGGAGACTGTGACTCTTAAGCTTGGGGGAACAGAAAACAAATTCCATTTTTCCAAATTTAAAGACAGGCCTCCACAGATACAAGAAGAAGAGGAAGAGAGAACTATTAAGGAAATGGTGGCTCTTTTCTTTAGTAATCCAGAAGAAGAAATAAACGAAGATCCAGATTATGAAGAAATAGTTATGGAGGACAAGTCCCTAGAAGAACTAGAAGATGAATTCGATTCACTTCCCATTTTGGGACCTCCAACTGATGAGGCTTTTGAAGAGCCAGAAAAGAGAGGGGACGAAGAACTTCCACCCCTAGAGTTGAAGACTCTACCAGAAAATCTTAAATACAGGTTTCTAGATGATACCAATAAATTCCATGTTATTATTAGTGCTAAGCTTTCAGGAGAAGAAGAAGAAATCATGAAGATACTTAAGGAGCATCGCCAGGCCTTTGGGTACTCATTGGATGACTTGAAGGGCATTAGTCCCATGATAGCCATCCATCGAATATTCATGGAAGAAGGTGCAAAACCAGTTGCTGAATTTAATAGAAGATTAAAGCCTGAAATGAAAGAAGTGGTAAGAAAACAAATTGTATGCCTACTGGACGCAGGTATAATCTATCCCGTTAAAGAAAGTGAATGGGTAAGTCCTATTCACTGTGTTCCTAAGAAGGGCAGTTTTATTATTGTTCCTAATGAAAACAATTAACTAATACCTACTAGAACTGTTGTTGGGCATAGGATGTGTATAGACTTTAGGAAATTAAATAAAGAGACTAGAAAAGATCATTATCCATTACCGTTCATTGATAAAACTTTAGAAAGGTTAGCAAACCATACTCTTTTCTACTACTTGGACGGATACTCCGGTTGCTCTCAAATAGATGTTCATCCGGATGACCAACTTAAAACAACCATCATAAGTCCTTACGGTTTACATGCTTACCGACGTATGCCTTTTGGTTTATGTAATGCACTAGCTACTTTTCAATGATGCATGACTGCTATTTTTGCTGATTTTATAGAACTTATAATGGAAGTATTCATGGATGACTTTTCTGTCTATGGAACTTCATTTACTAGTTGTTTAGATAATCTCAAAAGAGTTTTGCAGCATTGTGAAGAAACTAATCTTGTTCTAAACTAGGAGAAGTGCCATTTTATGGTCAAAGAAGGTATAGTCCTTGGACACCAGGTATCAGGTAAGGGAATTTAAGTTGATTAAGCTAAGGTTGAAGCAATAGAGAGAATGCCGCAACCTAGGGATATTAAAGGTAGAAGAAATTTTCTTGGTCATGTGGGTTTTTATAGAAGGTTCATTAGAAATTTCTCTAGGATATCTAAACCTTTCACTAACCTCTTGCAAAAGGGAACGTGATTTAATTTTGATGATAAATATCTTGAAGCCTATGATAAACTAAAAAATGCTTTATCTCATGCTCCCATTATTAAACCACCTATCTAGGATACAACCTTTGATTTAATATGTGAAGCTGGTGATGATGTTGTAGGAGTAACTCTAGGACAACATATTGGTCATAGATTTAATATTATACATCTTGCTAGTAGAACTCTCAATGGTGCCCAAAAGAACTACCCTAAGGAAGAAAAGGAACTTTTTGCTCTATTTTTCTCTTGTGATAAATTTCATTCCTATATAGTTCATGCAAAGGTAAGAGTTCACACGGATCGTGATGGATTGAAAGAACTCCTTGAAAGGAAAGACCACAAGCCAAGATTGATCCGTTGGATTCTTTCACTTCAAGAATTTGAGTTGCAGATTATGTAGAGGCAAGATTTTTTTTGGATATGGTGTCCATGATTTCCCCACAAGACACCAATATTATTGAGAGGAACTTTAGTCCTAGTGATTTTTGTTTGCGAAAATTATTCAATGAACTAAGGTTAATTCCTCCAAAAGAGAAGACGTCTCTGTTATGGGAGGAACTTTTCATCCCCGAATAAACAATGGTAAGTGCAAGGTAAGTGTTCTTACCCAAATAAGTGGTTTATCTTCACAATTCTTACTTTTAAAAATTCTATCTTTGAATTCCTTGTATTTTTCTGATGTTTTAGAGGGGTTTTACCAACTATACAGGCGGAGCTATCGACCGGAGAGGGAGCTCCCACCATATAGTTGGTCATTAAACTCTCTGTATCATCTTCGTGAATTTTTTTTCGCTATCTGAGTCTATACGGTCACAACTATATGACCGGAACCACAAATTCTGGCCGTATAGTTGGTCGTTAAACTCTCAGATAGTTTTTCTTTTTGGTGTCTATATCTATACGACCAGAGCAAAAATTCCGGCCGTATAGTTGGTCGTTAAACTCTCAGATACTTTTGATTATTGTGTCTGTATCTATACAGTCACAACTATACGACCGGAGCAAAAATTTCGATCGTATAGTTGGTCATTGAACTCCCAGACACTTTTTCGTTTCATCTTTTGTTTACTATAAAATAAAATAAAAACGTCATTGTTGGTTCTGAGCCGTGATTTAATCGACCTAGACTCGAGATATTTGGAAATATCTGCCCGGAACAAACTATACGGCCGGAGCTATATGAGCCGCGCCCGTATAGTTGGTCGTTACACAGCAGGGAACTTCCAAATCCTGATTTCTTTCCCTGTTTCTTTTGGATTCTTTTCTTGGATGACAATTTGGTGTTTTCCGCGAGTTTTACCGACCTCTGACCCCCTTATATTCTGCCATTGTATTCCTCTCTACTCATAATCTCCAGGAACCGATCTACCTCTTATTCACACGTAAGGATTCTCAACCATGGGATAGAGGTCAAGAAGAAAAGCATCCATGGAGATCGGGAACAATAGCGAGCGATGCAAGGAGATCAAGGCCATCCCTATAGAGTTCCTCGACGCCGACCATGGGTGTCAGAAGAGGGATTTGAAGGCTCTGGAGCTAAGAATTGAAGAGTTGGACAAGGAGAAGCCAGGAACACCTAATCACCTTCGATTGCTATGACTTTATCTTGGTAAACTAGATGAAGATATCAAGCGGACAACCGAAGCAGGTTTTTCTATGAGTCTTAAGGCGCTAAAAACACTTCAGGATAACAATGAGTTCATTAAGGAACAAGTGAAGGTGCTGGAGAGGAACAATCTTTTCTACAAGCTGCGTGTTAAATAATTAGAAGTTGTCAATCAATCCCTCCGCCTCAGGCTAGCCCATGAGGAGAAGATAGCACGTGCCATGGCGCCACAGTGATCTACACCAATCACGGTATCAAATAATCGCAAGGGATTATTTGATCTCGCATGGCTTGATTCCAAGCTTGGGGAGATCTTTAAGACCTTGTAATCTATCTTATAAGTTTTATTACTATTTTCGCATTAGTTCAAACTATAAATAAGTTTGCATCATTAGAATTCCCTTCAGTAATAGTCGATCCCTTTTATGAAATTCTGAGTTTATTATTATATATGGAGCAATATTGAGTTTGTGTTTACTTTATTGATATATGAATGACTTGAGTATAATTTTACATGCACTTGATGATAGAAATAGGAGTCTTCCACACCATTGGTATTAATAGAATACATAAAGATAATTTAGTCAATATGTTGTAAGTCTACGGTTTGATTTACAAAGAAAAATTATCTAAACAGTTGAGTTGAAAAAGAAACCTTGAACAAAGGGAAATAAAAGAGCTATCAAAATAGAGTGGGAACAATTCGAGGTAGAATCTTCAAGTCATAAGAATGCTTCATAAGAATCTTCAAGTCATAAGAATGCTTCATAAGAATCTTCAAGTCATAAGAATGCTTCATATACAAAATTGAGATTGTTAAACTTTGAATTCCTACATGAAGTGGAATGTATGGCTAGCTCCTTTGCACAACACTTAAACAAAAGTGTGAGCATATATATGCAAAATAAAATAAAAGAAAGAAGAAAAAGAGCAAATGTGCAAAGAGCAAGTAGGCTTATACCACTGTATCGTAGTAAGACAAAGAAACACTTTTGATATTCTAAATCCCAAGTGAATATGTTGATCCTAAAACACTTAGGACTACCTCGTTAACTCATTCGATTGAACCGGATTCTTTTACATTATGTTGAGATTCATTTTTTATGAACTGTTAATTACTAAGGTGTGGAAGGTTTCTAATACTATTCAGATGCTTCAAGAAAGGTACTATTCAATGAACTTATTCCTATGTATCGTACACAATAAACACATGCTGAAATTGCCTCAGCTTCATGAATATGAGGATCACATCCATTAAGCTAGAGCTTGCTCGGTATGAGCAAGAGTCTAAGCTTGGGGAAGTAGATGAGTGCATATTTGCATCATGTTTTACATTATTATTTTGCATTGTAGATGTAGGATCTTGGTTTTTTACGGCGCTCGCACGCACGTTTTATGTCTGTTTTCACCAGGACCAGGACACATGATGGATCCAATGGATACAATTATTGGAGCAGTTGTACTATGGAGAAAGGGAGTCAAAAACAACGTAAATCGCTTATTTGGGAAATATTAATCATACTAGAAGAAAATAGGAAGCGAACAAGGGAGGCAGAAGGTTCAACGACCAACTATACGGGCGGAGCAAATATTCCGGCCGTATAGCTGGCGCCGCCTCCGCCTCATCAAATAGTTTCACCCCGTGCAATTGGTTCGAGGAGACGACATATAGAACACCCAGACATTGCCAAAACCTCACCTCCGGAAGGCATCTGGAGGGGGAACTCATTACCAAGGGATCTATCTTTGCCCTGCGCATAGCTGGGAGGCTAAGGCATCGATCTTCATCATCCACCGCTGCATCACCACCATCTCCATCCATCCCATCTACATGTTGTCTAGATCTTGTTGTAATTCCTAGACACGTCGTGGAATTATACAAGTACTATTCATCTATGATTGTTTCCATTACCATTGCCATGATGTTGATTGCCTCCATGTATGAGTAGATCTTTAGTTCTTGGGGAGATGGAGAAACCCTAGTATGAGATTGAAATAAGATAAAGTCTATTATGATATTCATCGATGTAACCATGTGTTAGATTTTCTATATCTTGATGTTGAGAGAATTGACCTCTCAATGTTTGTCTCTTGTGGGGACTTGATGGTGGAAACTACTTGTTGGTAGATGGAGGCGTGCTAGCACTTACAGTGACTATAAAGCTATTGGCACCCCTTACATATCAACTTGGGAAACCGAGGAAACTCATAGAACACTATCCATGCCATGGGATACGTCCTACTTGATTATGTCCCGTAATAGCGGAGTAATTAGATTGATGTTGATTGCTGACTGTTGTGGTTATGGGGATGATGTGAGCAACGGTTGTTGCCTATTCGTCCAAATATGGAGTTCCTCCCACACATACATAGTTGAGAATGTTCATGATGATAATCTTTATCTTAGATCTTTACAATACTACTGGTGTATCTGCTACTCCCTGAGAATGCCTTTTCCCTACTGAAGTTCCAATCTCTTTTACATACGCGATACTTACTTTCTGTACTCAGCTTTTACTTTACTTTATTATTGCTCTTATACCCAAAACCCAAAACACCTTTTTACACAATACTCGCATTTTATCTTGTCACTTAGAACTTTATCTAGCATTTCTATCGTAATATTTATTTCAAGAGTTATTAGACTTCAGACTCCTACTCCCTGTGGGATTGATATCTTTATTTTGAAACTAGCTACAAATGATTTGTGCACTTGTAGTCATCAATAACCCAGGTCAACAAGTAGCTACAAGGTGGGTGCTCCTCGACTGATTTGTCTTTTTGTATTGCCTTGCTGCGAGCTCAACTGTTGTGTATTGCTTCATGTGTGCAGTTGTGAGTCTTATTCCGCAGGAAGAGAGGGACCTTATCAGCATCCGACTGAACTGCTGACTCAAGTAGAGCTGGAAGCTGGAGGATTCTTCTGGGCCGATCAAAATCGAGCGACTGTGTTGGTGTCCTTGCAGGATCGCGTTTTGCAGGTGCTACACTTCTTGAAGAAGGCAAAAATCGTCCTTGAATAATGTTTTCAGGGCGATGTTCCCTCTGGACATAGTTCCTACAACTTGGTGGCGCTGCTACGAAGGTTCCATGATGCTGGTGTTGTACGCGAGTGCGTGCACCAGCAACTCGTCGTCGGTGCCAAGGCTCCGCTGGCACTTATGCGTATGCAACGTTCGTATGTGGACTTGGATTCTATCATGGAGGGACCGCTGACACCTCCAGATGGTATGGCGTGGAACATTGTTACACATTATCGTGTTGTTGCCCAACATGTGGAGAACATCATGAATTTATTTGATGAGCACACCAACATCCATCTTCAGTGTCAGTAGAGTAGTTTCTATCCTGGCGCAGCTCTATATCCCTGATTCATCGCGTCGTGGTGCAGTTGGGCATATCCCTCGTGGAGTTTCTGGAACTCGCGGCAGTCCTTGAGAAGATGGCTGGATTTCTTCTTGCCATCGTGTTTGTCGATGTAGAAGTGGATGTTGCACGGTCCAGATAGCTTCTCCAAGACACTGGGTGCACCCGGTGCATCATCGTGGGTGCATTGTTGCCACACATGCGCGGTTTTTCCGCTTACGAGGTAGCTGTTGCTATGTTATTCGCTGTTGCGGTTACCCTCGCTGTGGTTATCAGCGTAGCCAACTTCGACCATGTCAACCTCCTTGTTGTCTTCGTAATCTCGTATCCGACGCTTCCCTTGGTGACCGCGTCTGCGGCCGAGGTTGTTCTCGTCATCTGAGCGGATGCGGTTGTTATTGAGCGAATCTTCTCCGTCTGCCTAGCGGTTCGCAATGTCCATCAGGTGTTCGATGGTTCTAGGCTTTGTGTGGCCTAGCTCTTCTCTAAGCTCTTTGTGGCATAAGCCACCCTTGAATGCGTCGATTACGCAATCCTCAGAGATATCCTCCGCAGAATTCTTGATGATGGACCACCTTTGGATGTAGGAGCGAAGGGTTTTGCTTGGCTTTTGGCAGCAGGCCCTAAGCTCTTCGTTTGACGCGGGCCGCTTGTAGGTTCCCTTGAAGCTGCAGACGAAGTTGTACACCAGCTCCTCCTAGCTGCGGATCGATCTGCAATGTAGATTGTTGAGCCAAGCTCGAGCAGCGCCCTGCAGCTGCAGTTGGAGGCACTACATGGCTGTGTTCTTGTTCCCACCATGCAATTTGACTGAGGAGACGTGGTCTTCTAGCCAAATTTTTGGATCCTGGAGGCCATCGAACTTGGGGTTTTCGGAAGGAAGCTTGAAGCCTTTTGGCATCCGAGTCTCCCGTATGGCTCTACTGAGGTAGCTAGTGCCGCAAAGCTCTATCCCTTCGCCCTCCGACTCTGTTGAGTAGGCGCGCTTGGCGTGCATATTGTCGACCTTGCATTGTGTGATTTCATCACGTGCGTAATATTTGCGGCTATGTCACCGCGGGCTACGGCGTTAGCCGCGATAGGTTGTGCTCCTCCTCGCTGGAAGATGGCGAGGGATATCTCGCGGTTGGAGCCTTGTATTTCTTCGACTTTGGTGTTGGCTCCTTAGTGAGCGCAGCTTCGACCATCCCGAGTCCGATGATGGTGGATTGGTGCATGGTAGATCGTGGATCTGCAGCTGGCATCTGGTTCATTAGCAGGTACATGGTAGCTGTTATCACCACGGCTTGTGGTGTCTTGGGGATCATGTTACCCTGAGAGTCCACTGACATGAACAAGAAATCAAGGGCCTTGGCGGCTTATTCTCGATCTTTGTCGTTGAGGTGGTCCTATCGAGAGCGTCTTTTGGAGGCTCTGGGATCGTTGCCTTTTGAAGAGGATCCATCGATGGAGGAGAGTGTTGCTCGTGGGGCACTCAATTCATTTGTGGCCTTCTTGCGGGCCATAAGTTCTACGTTCACCGCCTGCTAGCAGTTGAACTCCTTGATGAGCATCCAGTGGTATCCCATCAGCACATCGCGTGATGCGTCTGGTGGGAGGGGGTTGCCCTACAGGGCTTCCCTGACTCACTCCCACCCATCCTCGTTGAGGTGGATATGTTGGCGCTCCATCTCATTGTTGGCGTTGAGGCCTTGAGTGTCGGGGTTGGGAGGGTTGGGTTGTTCACCATTGGCAGGGCCATTGGTAGGAGCTCCATTTGTTGGCCCTCCATTGCTGGTGTTTTCTTGATTGCCTCCATCACCACAGGTGACGACATCGCACATTTAGTGGTTGGGGAGGTTGGTACTCATGTGACTTTCCCATCTGGAGCCATAGGCGCCATCCTCATTCGACAGGTCGCATAGATCGGAGTTGCAACTATTGTTGATGTCCGTGTCGTAGGCTGAAGCAGACATGTTCAGCTTGCTCAGGGTGCCAATTGGTGGTGGGAACCACGAGCCAAGTGTAATCGAAGGTGCCGGCAAGTTATCGAGGAAGCGAAGCATGCCAATCTGGCCGAACTAGAAGCATAGGCTCTTGATCGTCATGCCGATTCTATCGCCCACAGACTCGAAGTCCGGGCAAGTATCCGGCGAGTGGATGGTGAAGTCAAAGGTGTTGAAGGGGAGGCGATTCTCCATTGCAGCAGAGTTGCAGATCGCAGTTGATGGGGTCGAGGAAGCCGCAACATTAGCACTCACATTTCCCACAGACAACACCAATTGACGAGGGGTTAACTCATCAATGCCCATGGTTGATGGACTTGGGTTAGAGGAAGTGGGGGCGCTAGAGGCATCGATCGGCTAGCAAACAAGCACATCGGGGACACGCGGTTTACCCAGGTTCAGGCCCTCAGAAGGGACCCTACTCCTGCTTGTCTGCTCTTTGTTAATGGAAGAATCAAAGATTACATGGGTGAGCAGATGCAATCTGGTGGTGTGTGAGATAGGGTTGTGAGGTGTCCTTCTTGATGCCCCCTCCTAACCTTTATATAGGGAGGCTAGGTCTAGGGGTAGCAGGCCGAGTCGGTTACAGATTAGGTTTTTTCCCTTTAATTTTCCTATCTACACATTTTCGTGCTTCCCAAGTATCCGTGTCTTCTAGGACTTGGGCACCCGGATCGTCTTGGGCCTTGTCATAGGTTTCTCTTGGGCTGTAGCATATAGGCCAAACCTTGGTGCATGTGGGTCATACCCATGTCAGCAAGCACCTTCATCATTTCTGATGAAACTAAATATTTTAATGGTTTCATCACAGTGAAGATTCGAACTCCGTTATGCTTACTTCAACCATTGAAGTTTGCACGCTCTTTTGGCATCCTTTGGTCTAACAAAACCCTTCGGACCATGTCATGTACATGTCCTAGGTAACATTCTATTAGAAGATCTTTGTTTTGTTTGTTCAACTACCATATACCAAAAATTACATATGTAGTGGTGGCTACAATAATCTATTCAGACTAAATATCACTACGGAAGATCAAATCTTGTCGTAGTTAACTCCTTGAAGATTTTCATAAATTATTTTCCAACATTTCAACTATTTCATAGAAAAAAATACATGTTTGTCCCTTTTATAGACCCAAATACAACCAATTAGGCTTCACGCATTTTCTGAGGGTCTTCCAAGTTCAAAAAACTTGATTTCTCATGTATGGAAACTATCACAGATTTTATGACTTCTAATCACTTTATGGAGTCAGGGCCCACCATTGCTTCTTTGCATGCATTTGGTTCATCATTGTGAAAACAATAACGACTTCTTTATCAAATCTCACTATTTGATTGTTACCCGACCCATACGGTTCAAATAGGAACTCTAACTCTGAGATCACAACCTTTGTAATCATGTGATCCGTGAGCATTGTGGCCAACTTCGAAACACTTTCCGGCACTGTGCTACTTAGCACATGTTGCTTATGTTCATCAACCTAATCAAAGTTCTGTTGTCCTCCCAATTAACTTTTTGTGAAAAAATCCTTCTCAGGAAACTTGACGTTCTAAGCGACAAACTATTTTGTCCTCGATGTTATGGAGGAATACCCAATAGTTGCTTTTGGATAACCTACAAAGACGTGCTTATCAGGCTTTGGTTGCAAACAATTTACTTATGCCTAGCATACCAATATGGTGTCATTTCAACAAATCACGATGGTGCTCTTTTTAGAGTAAAAGTGGTAGTCTCCAAATATTTAATCCTTAAAACATAATGGAAGTTTAATAAATGACACCTTTGATCTTACCATGTCAAACAAGGTTTGATTTCATCTCTCGAACATTCCAAACTCCTATAGTTTATCGTGAAATGCATATCCATGGAACGATTCCTCAAATCTTACGTGTTTTGCTACACTTGTAACTCAAATATCTTCCTTTATGATCCAAACATAGATTCTTTATTTTCTTGTTACAACGATTTTCCACTTGATCTTGAAAGTCTTTGATTATTTTTTAAATGTTTCATACGTCTTCCTTATTAAGTAAATATACACATATATCCACTCAAATTTTCGGAGAAAGCATATGAAGTTGAAAGATCCACTACACATGGCTACACATAATGGACTATATACATCAACATGCACAATGTCCAATAAGTTAGTTGTTCATTCCACTTTGGCCTATGAATGAAGTTTCAATTATCTCTAGGAAAGTCTCACAAGCGTCATTTGATCAAAATAAAAGACTCCAAAAATCCATCAACATGGAGTTTCATCATGTTTTCTTTCCATTATAATTAAAATAGCGATGTCACTTTGTAAGTGATCTTTAAATCATTTGTCTTGCGATGTATTAGCATTAGTTTTTATGGACGTGATTTCTCCAACTAGACTTGTAAAAGTTCATCCATCTTCTATGGCGATTATTTGAAAAACCATTGTTCTCATAATACCTGAACAAAATAACAATTATTAAAAAAAATCTTGAAGGCTAGGTTTGATGTCAAGGAAAAACACAACAACCCTTTATTTGTTTTCAATGAACATCATCTCATATTATCTTGCTAGTTACTTAGGCCATTATAGTTCATGAATTGTGTTGTTCTGTATGACACTTCACACCAACAAATTCGGTATCCAATACCCAAGAACCACATTGTTTAACAAGCAAAGAATATAGCCATAACATGTATATCATCTATATACCTAAGATAGACATTTCCAGTCTTTTCTTTTCTGCCAAATATATTATAGATTCTCTTTCAACATTTCCTTTTCTTTTAAAAGAATCAACATCAATAGTGGCGCCATACACATGACACATAGTCCAAAGCGTGTATAGTCAAATACTAATACCTTTGGTCTTGCACTTTGAAGTGTATCACCATCATCAAATGTTTGCCCTTATTTCAAACCCATTCTTTAGTAATATTTTAGTGTAGTAAACATTTTACCTACATCTTCTGTCCATCCTTATCATGACAACTCTCATGATCAAGCTACTATAGCTTATAAAGGCGAATTGTGAGTATAATGTTAGTTCCCAAAACCTTTTGGGAGATTAGGATGCCTAGCGTCTCCAAACTTCGCAAGTTCTCATACAATATGAGAACATGTATTTGTTAAATTATACTCTATCATATTGCAACCAAAACATTGTTTCAGATATCGAATATCTTCCACACATGATGGTTTCCGAAACAATCCTTTCAGCTCCTAGACAACCTTGATACTAAAACATCTTTTGAATATCAAGGATCATGGAGGCAAGCATGATACTATAGATACTAACACTGAATTGTTACTCTTGATTTAATACTACTTATTAAACTTCATGGAGTAAATAGAGTTTGCTGAAAGTTTGCAATAGGACTTCTAAACTTTAGATTGACACTCAAACAATACGATACCAATTCATAAAGTAAATATCTAGAATTCTATAGTTCTATATCTCAATTATAACCAAGGAAAAAGTAGTAAACATACGCCATTACCTATAACAAACTATGCAAATTCATTTTGATTTAGTTTATGATAAATTGAGTTCAACTTTAATAATATTACTACATGAACTCCCACTCAAACATCCCTCGAGTCATTTTGGTGATTACATGAACCAGTTCCACTACACCAAGACCGATCATCACGTGAATTGGTGTAGCTTCAAAGGCGAGCATCAATATGGGCATCATATCAACTATATGAATCATGCTTTATCTTTCAGCTCATGTTAAGAGGCCATGTATGTACATGCTAGGCTCTCCAAGTAAGAAACTTAGTAGCCCCATGTGTAAAACTGTCTTACACCCATTGTATGCGAATGTAGAGTCTATCACACCCGATCATCATGTGGTGTCTCGAAACGACAAACTTTCTTAATGGTGCATACTAAAGGAAGAACACATTTTGTCTTGATATTTAAATGAGGGATCATTTTATAATGCTAGTTAGCGCCATACAAGCGAAATAAGATGCAAACAAACATCATATGCAAAAGTGATATGATATAGTTCTCGCACTTGATCATTATCTTGTGCATCATGGGATGATCTCCATCATTCCATTTTTGTAGCGCCAAGGTCTATGATGCTTACACTTTGGTTTGTTATAATTTTCCAAGAGTATCCAACTATACTTAAAATTATAACATTATCATATCATAACACTTGCCCAACAAAAACAAAACTAGACACTTCTAATTTATCTTTTGCATATTTTTACATGGTTTAGGGATTTCAGAGACATGACCATTCTTACCTACGAACATGTAACCACAATGATGATAATAAAATTATCTTTTGCATATATTCACTATAGTAGGAAAGACAGACACTTGCAAGCCACTTATGCAAAACTAGTTGCATGTCAAGCATGGAACAAGTCTCATGTGCGAGGACATATAAAGTTAGTATGGGCCTCTTCATCCCACTATGCCACCAATATCCAAAATACATAAAGGATGTAATAACATGATCATCAGCTCCCACATATTCATATGTGTTCTACCCGAGCAAAGCATCTACACATAGATCCGGCTCTGATGCCACTGTAGGGTTCGCAGCATAGAAAACTAAAAATTTCCTACGATATGAACAACTAAGCACCAAGATCTATCTACCTAGATACAATCAATAGGTGTGATATATAAACAAACTAGGTCCCTAGTATCCTCTAGACTAGTTCCTTGGGTAGCTGATGATCGAGGTTTCTCGATCATGGACTTTACCACGTCAACTGATAATGAGGTCACTTGTGAAGCGATGGACAACACCCAACCCTAGTATTGCAATGTGATCTAGTCACAAAGTTCAACATTGTGATATCTAGAGAAGTGTAGTGATTTAGTCCTTTGACCATGAGATCATATTAATCACTGTCTCCCGAGGCTACTTTGATCACATCAAACGTCATGTCTATAACTGGGTGACCATAAAGGTGTGCGTCGGGTATTATATAGGAAGTTTTGAGGCCTATGTATCAAGACTAGGATTTTCAAATCCAGGTGACAGATAGATACCCTGGGCCCACTTGGTGAGATTACATCTATAAGTTTGCAAACATGTGACTAGGTCACGGAGATGTAATATCACAGGAACGAGTAAATGTGTTTTTCGGCAACAAGATCAAACTAGGTATGTAGATACCAAAGATCAGATCTTGGATAAACTATGGATCGTAGAGCAAAGGGAATGAAACTCAAAGTTCAAGGTTCAAGCAATCAAGTTATAGGTGGAATGCATAGGGGACATCATGTGTCTCTAGATACAGCTATTGGCCATTGACCAGAGAGGTGTATCGATCATGTCTATGTATTCCCGAGCCATAGGGTGTCACACTTAAGGGTAGAGACACTTAGGGATTGATTCGTGATCGTAGGAGAAAAGAGAGAAGACTCCGGAATTGTTCTGGGGTGATACCGAAATGGTTCTGAGGATATCCGATGATAACCCGAGGGGTCCGAAAGGTGTTTCGGAGTGATAGGTATTAAATAATATGTATTTAATATTAATTAAATGAATTAATATTAAAAATATTGTTTAAATTGGATTTTGGGGCAGCCCACCTAATTGGGGCTCATCGGAGGAGGACCAAGAGGGGTCGCGCCCTAGGGAAGGCCAGAGGGGGACCATCGGCCACATGTGGGCTTCCCATCACATGGGGTCCTTGTGGGGGGGGGGGGGTGGCCTCCACCTCCTCCGACCTCCTCTCCCATGATTAGTCGCACCCCGGGACTTTGAGGGAGGTGGTGCCTCCCTTCCACCTATATAAAGAGGGGAACCCCTCTCCCCAAATCCATCCCATGAATTGGCCTTTGCCTATTATCTCTCCCTCTCCCTTATGTGTGGTTTCCAAGTTTGGATTTGCATATGGGGATTGGGATTTCTCCACCATACGCACGCCTCATGCTGCTGGACTTGACCTGAATCAATCTTCTTCCGCTGCTTTACTAGACCGGAGCCTGGGAGACGTGTCTACACTGTATGTGTGTAAGTCCACGAGGCGCCACCACTTGTGGTGCTTTCATTGGATCTTGGATCTTGGACGTCGGCACGACCATGAGGTCGACTACGTCATATAAGGACCATCGATGACTTGCGAGGAGCTTTGCGACCTTGAGGTTAGGTGAGTACAACTACATCATCCACGTTGAAAGATCGGTATAAGCGACTAGAGGGGGTGAATAGGCGCTACTAAATTTTTAGCTTCTTTTCAATTTAGGCTAAGCACAAAGTAAGTTCTCTAAATGTGCAACTATGTGAGAGAACTTATGACAAGTAAGCAAGTAAACAACAATAGGTAAAGGGTAAAGGATAGAGGTAATCGAGAGTAGACACCGAGATGTTTTCCCGAAATTCCTTCCTTTTGAGGGGAAGTACGTCTCCGTTGGAGGGATGGGTGGTAGTAAGACCACCAGTGCCACAAAAGGCCTCACCCTATTCTCGCAAGCACCCGCCTCACGGAAAGTACCCGTTCCACTATGCGGTGACCTTAAAGGTGGTGACCAAAACCTTTACAAACTTGTTGAGTAGACCTCCACCACACTTGTAGTCTCCCAACACGATCCCAAAGCTTTACAACAAATGCCCGAGCTCCGAGACCGACCTCTTCCGTCTAGGAGTCAAAGAACCCAAGAGTAACAAGATCCACAAAGGAAAACAAGGGGGAATCAACTTTGCTTTGGTGAAACCCTAGATCTAGACCTCCTCCACCAAATCCCAAAGTATCCAGGAGATTGGAGTGCTATGGGGGGAGATCTAGTAGAAATGAAGCTCAAGAACAACAGAGGAGAGAGATAAAAGGGTCAAACTGCTCATTGGATAAGAAGGCCCTATTTTATACCCTCATGTGGAATCTGCCCGTTGCAGCTAGGTGATAACCGATAGTACCGGTCCCATGAGCGGTAGTACCAGATGAACACGGCTATGAACCTTTTAGAGGGGAACCGAATGCCTTTTCCTTAGTAAAAAACCCGAGTCACACTTAGCAAACGATTAGTCCAACACATGTGTTGTCAACAAACATGAAAACCACTTAGGATAGGGAATGCCCTTTCAATCTCCCCCTTTTGGGTGTTTGATGACAACACAAGTTTTCATGATAAATATTATGATAATGCTCATGGTTTGGAAAATAGAGACGATCTCCCCTAGATATTGCACACATTGTTCGTACAATCTAGGATCAACACTCCCTCTATATTTTACAAGCCAACCAATAGTGCAAAGACATAGATAAAAAACAATAGATAGCATTAACACCAGAGATGGATCCATATAAGAATAATATGAGGTAAACAAGTTCATACCTTTGCACAATATGTGATAAGAAATAGAAGGATAATACAATAGATAACATTAACACCAGAGATGGATCCATATAAGAATACCCATAAGTCACATATGATGGATCCACTAGATAACCACATAGTCTCAACTTACATAGCACAAATAGTTAGCACAAAGAGTTCACGAATAATATGAGGTAAAAAAGTTCACAAGCAACCAAAGATCAAAGCAAGGACAAGCTTGTGACATTCCCATGCAAATCCCGTACCCTACTACCCTTCTCCCCCTTTGGAATCACGTTGCCAAAAAGGGACGAGAGCAAGACTAGCACCCCTAAGATCACTCCTCATCATCATCATGGGTCGGCGGAGCACAGAAGGAGGAAGAGCCATCATCAAACTCCCAATTCCTATGCTTGGAGATTCATTGCTCTTCCAGAGTGATGTTGTTCTCGGAGCCTTTGGAGACGGTCAACTTTTGGGCTTCCATCAATTCTTTCTGATGAGCAGCAGCTTTCTTGGCATAGACATGGGCTTCATACATGCGCTTCTGATTGTCAACTTGGAAGCAAAACACTTTCTTGATCTTGGCTTCCATCTTGTTTGCCCATGAGGGTTGTGCATGCTCGCAACAGGATACCACAAAGTCTTGATCACGACCACTATCTTCATCACCCGATTCCGCTTCAACCACATTGCCATCTTCATCCACCTCTTGACTGGCTGCATTGTGAGGTTTAGCATTCTTCTTTATCGACAAAGCCTTGCTCCTATGTTTGACAAGCCGGAGGGAAGAGAGGTTCCGAGAAACATGCTCGCTCTTGGAGATGATAACAACCATGATGTACAGGGGCAAAAGGTGGCACCCTCCAAGTGCAAGTAGCAACAACCATCTCATTCCAAATGCAATCCATAACATCAAGGGGAACACCGGTGTCACGGTTGGAATAGGTGTTGAACATGATATCCACCAAGAAGCCATGAATCTCATCTTGGTTTCCTGCACGAGGAGCAACTGTCTCACGGAGGATGCGGTTCACAATATCATATGTGGGGAGAAGGTCCTTGATCTTACCAGCAATGCTGCGGCCTCGGATATAAAGAGGATCAAGTACTTCCTTTTTCATGGGATGCTCATTAATGCGACAATGAAAGCCGCACGGTTGGTCAATGCCACGATCCTCATAGCCAATAATGGTGCCAAACTCAACCAAAGTCGCATGCCTCAAAATCCCCTGAGTCAACCAAATAAAGGTCCTTGTCTGATTCTTCTTGAAGTGAACGGTGGCATAGAACTGAGCAATGAGGGTAGGATCATAATCTTGCTTGAACTCCATGATGGTAAGCAAGCCAATACTGGTGAAAATCTCCTTAGCTTCAACAAAGTAATCAAGATTCTTGTTCACGTGAGCCATATAAATCCACTTCTTCCCCACAACTAACTTGTCATTGTTCATGATGACCTTGTTGTGCACTCGCTATTGAAACTCGGTGTAGAACAAACTGTCTTCCCTGTCACGACCACGATTCATACCATACAGATTCTGAGACCTCAAAGCAGCATAGTCAGCATTAGACAGATCACACAACATCTTTGGCCCTGATGGCCTAGAACTCTGGCTCTTGGTGCGACTCGACGATGGAGGAGGAGGGGCATCCCCATGGCCAGAAGACCGCTTGGAAGCACCTCCATGACCACCCCACGTAGTCTTCAGCTTCATGCGAATACTAGGCTGAGGCAAGACCTCCTGTTCTGACTCTAACTCTTCCTCCTCAATCTCATGACGTGACTTGGAGCGCTTCCTAGCACCCCCAGAACCACCTGCACATGTGAAAGCAATAGGAAGAACAACAGGGAGATAAGGGCACAAGAACCCGATGAAAAGAAGCCCCATAGGAAGCAAGGTTTGGAAGAGAACAAGTGCAGACGGCTGGGTCCGTTAGTACGGAAAAGCCGAGCGGTAGTACCAGAAAATTTTCCGGTACTACCAGTCGGTCGGGAGCTTGCACGGATCTGGTAGGAAAGGACCACAAATCCCCTTCACAAAGTCCCCAACACTGGATTCTACAAGCAAGGAGTGTAGAGAGGCTAGAAACACGCAGTACAAACCCCTAAGAAAGAGCTTATGGCCATGGATCGAGGAGATCTAGATCCATGGAGAGAAGCAAGGATAGAAGGGGAGGGGCGGTTGTACCGGTGTCCATCATGGTGGAGCTGGAGGAGGAGCCTGCAAGGAGGTCGGATCCGGTGGAAGAAGGTGGCGGCAGGGCTCTGACAGTGACTTTTCTCTGGCGGTGACGGCGGTAGCACGAGAGGGAGTTGGGGGAAAATGAGGCATAGGAGGTGCCTCACCCCGACCCACCCTTTAGCCGGAACGCTAACCGGTAGTATTGGTCAGGAGAACCGGTAGTACCGGTGACCGCTGGACGACCCCGTAGTACCACACTAGGGATAGTTTCTAGGTTTCAATCTGGGAACTAGCTCGGTCCGGTAGTACCGTGGAACGTCCGGTAGTACCAGTTCGACCAGAAGAAAAATGCCAGATTCAAGGAAGGGTTCTTGTGCGGAAGAGAAGGGGTTTCAAGATAGAGAGCATGGGCTTGGGTTGAGACTTCCAAACTGATATAGGGACAATTGCATTCTAAATGTGGAGAAAACACATAAGAACCAAACAGGAGTGCAAGTCTCTAAGATCCATGAAAACCAAAAGATGAAAAACACGAGGAACGATCAACCTCTCAATAGGAGAGGGTGGTGGCCTAGGCCACCATGTTTGAGTATACTTGGCTTGGTACCGCGAAGATGTATCTTGGGTCTATTACCAAAACTCATCATTTAAGCTCACATATCACATAATGATATTAAGAGAATGATTTGTGTCACTTTGGGCATAATGGGGGAGGGATAGCCCAATGAATTAGGACCGCACCCCCCTATTTCCATGCCTACATCTAGATGGAGTAACATATGAATGCATGGGTATGGGTGCATGATCTCAAGCCACATTGCTTGAATCAATGATATTTAGCTCATGCCTTAACTCTTGGAATCTCTTCTCATCAAGGGGCTTGGTGTATAAATCCGCTAGATTCTTCTCGGTGCTCACATATGAGAGGTCAATATCTCCATTGTTCACATGCTCCCGGATGAAGTGATGGAAAATATCAATGTGCTTCGTTCTTGTGTGTTGCACCGGGTTGTAGGCAATCTTGATGGCACTTTCATTATCACAAAGAAGAGGCACTTTGTCACATGTGACACCCTAATCCTTTAAAGTTTGCCTCATCCACAATAATTGAGCATAACAACTAGCGGCCGCAAAATACTCGGCTTCGGCGGAGGACAAGGAGACACAATTTTGTTTCTTTGCTGACCAACAGGCCAAGGACCTACCAAGGAATTGGCAAGCCCTGGAGGTTGATTTTCTTCCAACTTTGTCTCCCGCCCAATCCCAATCCGTGAAACCATGAAGAATAAAACTTGAGCCCTTGGGATACCATAAGCTAAAGTTTGGGGTATCAACTAAATATATAAAGATTCGCTTGACCGCAACGAGGTGGCTTTATTTTGGGGCGGCTTGAAACCATGCACAAATACCCACACTTAACATGATATCTGGTCTAGATGCATAAAGATAAAGCAAAGAACCAATCATAGATCGATATACCTTTTGATCCACATCTTTACCCTTTATGTCGAGAGAGAGAGAGATCACACTTGAGAGGCACGGGAGTCTTGGCTCCATATAAATCCATCAACTTAAACCTACTGAGCATATCTAGAGTGTACTTGGCTTGATTAATGAAGATACCTCCAATCAATTTCTTCACTTCAAATCCAAGGAAGAATTGCAATTCACCCATCATAGAAATTTCGAACTCATCGGTCA
This sequence comes from Avena eriantha, assembly GCA_910589775.1. NCBI lineage: Eukaryota > Viridiplantae > Streptophyta > Magnoliopsida > Poales > Poaceae > Avena > Avena eriantha. Next base: position 238,888,975 of record OU342742.1, on the reverse strand, counting down.
TTAGCTTAGCAAAGACATCATTGAAGGCTTTGTTAGGAGAACCAAATATAATATCATCAACATAAATTTGACATATGAACAAGTTTCCTCCAACTCTCTTAGTAAAAAGAGTGGGGTCGATTAGCCCAACTTCGAAACCACGGTCTACCAACAACTTTCTAAGGTGCTCATACCATGCATGTGGGGCTTGTTTAAGTCCATAGAGGGCCTTGTCAAGTTTGTATACATGGTTTGGAAACTTGGGGTCCTCAAAACCCAAAGGTTGCTTGACATACACCAAATCATTTAACGGACCGTTAAGAAATAAAATTTTAACATCCATTTGTTGTAACTTAAAGTTGTGATGAGATACATATGAAAGAAAGATATGAATGGATTCAAGACGTGCAACAGGAGCGAAAGTTTCACCGTAGTCGACACCCTCGACTTGGGAGAAGCCTTGAGCCACCAATCTTACCTTGTTGTGAATAAACATTCCATTTGCATCTTGCTTGTTCTTGAAGATCCACTTTGTCTCAATAACATTACGGCACTCCTTGGGTCTTTCCACCAAAGTCCACACTTTGTTGCGCTTGAAGTTGTGAAGGTCTTCGTGCATGGACACAAGCCAATCCGGGTCTTCGAGTGCTTCATACACCTTTTGGGGCTCTACACAAGAAATGAAACTCTTGTGGCCAACAAAGTTAGCCAGTTGGTTATGGGTTGAAATGCCTCTTTCAAGATCACCAACAACATTTTCAATAGTAATTCCTTCACGGATGAGCTTGGTGATCCTTCTTGCTTCACGACGAGCATGAGCGTCCTCAACGGATTCTTGAGAAGCTACTTGGTCATCACCACTATTTTGATCCTCATCTTGACCTTGAAATGGAGCTTGTTCCTCTCTTTGAGCTTGCTCGATATTTTGGCCTTGATCACCCTCATGAGCTTGACCTTGGTCATTATGGGGTGAAGGACACCCATCATTTGCTTGAGCTTGACCTTGATCATGAGCTATATCTTCAACAATGGCATCTTGATGGATATGGGGTTGATGTAGATCTTGAGTAGGTGAGGGCTCCACTTGAGTAGAGCATTGTCCTTCTCCTTCCACCACAAGGGGTTCCTCAATGGGGCGGAAAAATCCCACACCTATTATTATTATGGCTTGAGGAGGAATTTCATCACCTACATCACCAATATCAATTTGCCCCAATTGGAAGCCATTATGCTCATCGAACTTCACATTAGACGATACTATAACTTGTTCTGTGGACTTGTTATAGACCCTATAAGCAACTAGAGGAGGGGTTAATAGGCGCTACTCAATTTTTAGCTTCTTTTCAATTTAGGCTAAGCACAAAGTAAGTTCTCTAAATGTGCAACTATGTGAGAGAACTTATGATAAGCAAGCAAGTAAACAACAATAGGTAAAGGGTAAATGATAGAGGTAACCGAGAGTAGACACGGAGATGTTTTCCTGAAGTTCCTTCCTTTTGAGGGGAAGTACGTCTCCTTTGGATGGGTGGGTGGTACTAAGACCACCAGCGCCATAGAAGGCCTCACCCTATTCTCCCAAGCACCCGCCTCATGGCAAGCACCCGTTCCACTATGCAGTGACCTTGAAGGTGCGGACCGAAACCTTTACAAACTTGTTGAGTAGACCTTCCACACTCGGAGTCTCCCAACACGATCCCAAAGCTTTACAACAAATGGCCAATCTCTGAGACTGACCTCTTCCTTCTAGGGTTCAAAGAACCCAAGAGTAACAAGATCCACAAAGGAAAACAAGGGGGAATCAACTTCGCTTTGGTGAAACCCTAGATCTAGACCTCCTCCACCAAATCCCAAAGGATCAAGGAGATTGGAGCACTATGGGGGGATATCTAGTAGAAATTAAGCTCAAGAACAATGGAGGACAGAGATAAAAGGGTCAAACTTCTCATTGGATAAGAAGGCCCTATTTATACCCTCATGTGGAATCTTCCCATTGTAGCTAGGCGCCAACCGGTAGTACCGGTCCAATGAGCGGTAGTACCGGATGAACATGGTACTACTGGTCAGGTATCGGACGAGGTAACGGACGGGCGCTAGCATTGTGGCGTGGCTTCTGCCTCCCATGGTAGAAGTAGCTCAAAGAAGCGGTGCTACCGCCAAGCGGTAGTACCGGAAACTGGAGCGGTACTGCTGGACACGGGCGGTAGTGCCGCTTAGTGGTACAAGGGAGGAGAAAAGGGGAGACGCTCCTCGCCAAATGGTTATGTCTCCCCCGGTACCGCCAAGCGGTGCTACCGGTGCTGAGGGGTAGTATCGGATGAGAACTCCGGTACTACCAGACCACACAGAAGCAAAAGGCCACAACCACAAGGGAAAATACCATCCGAGTTCTCAACCATTGGGAAAGCTTTGAGGTTTTGCATAACAGTGTTGATTCCACCCAAACTTTCCAAAGCGGACCCCCTCTTGATAGTACGGTGTTCCCACGACTCAAGCAAAAAGCCCTAGGAAAACTATATCTTGCTATGAACCTTTTAGAGGGAACCCAATGCATTTTCTACCATGGAACCCCTTCACTTGCTTCCATTGGAGCCTTGAGCATCTTAAACCAACATCTTGTAGGCATGAATATATTCTGTTTTGGCACCCTTAAAATCAACAAAGTTTGGATCTTATTTTATAATCACCCAAACATGATCTAGACCCAAATCCTTGCATCATCGTGATCAACCTATTCTAACACCGCATCTACCCCATGTCGCAAATGGATATCTTTGCCACTAAATCTAGCAAGGTTTAGATGGCAACTCAATGTTTTCTCTCAAGCTCACATATATCTCTCAAACTCCACCCCTTGGTGTTAAATTAAAATTCAAATCAATCCCTTGTCCACTACCTCATCCCTACCTCCCATCCTCTTCTACTTGTGACCACCTCAAGATCAAGGATCACCAAAAATATTAGTAAGAGAAAAATATTGTATGACCATTTTTGTTCATACTCAAAATATATTAGTCTGGATCACCACCAAAACCTTGGCACTAATCCTATCCAGCCCACTCACCCCTCTATGGTCGAAAGGTACTATAGAACCACCCCTCCGCTTGTATTTTTGGTCTTGTAAAGAGAGAGAAGAATAATGATATCCTAAGTAAATCTAGTGGCATCAATGCCACAACAGCCACCACCCTTCCTCCACTCCTCTGGTCGTGTACATGACCCACTCACCACCCCCTTTGACCACTGGCTACAGCCCTAGCAAACCTTAGCACCCCCTCCATTTCTTTGTTTTCATGAAATAAACATGTGGCATGCTTCCTCGTAGTACAATGCCCATCATGCCACCCCTCCGCCCTCATTGACCCCTCACACCACTCTCCACTGTAACATCCCATGATTAGAGGCTAGAAATAGAGAGGACACATATTTGTGCATTGCATTCATGCATAAGATAATGCGGGGAATTTTCACGCAAAACTAAAGTAGTGTAGAGGGATCGAGATCTCTCTTGTTCTGAGAAGAAACGTCATGACAAGTGCGACAGATTTCGACATGACCTTTTCTCATTCATATTGTTTGTGGGAAATAATTCAAATAAATATTTGAATTATGAATTTGAATCTTGAATTAATTTGAAGCTTATATTAGATTGGTAATTAATGTATTTAATATAATAATTGAGACTGAATAATAAAATGCAAAATGAATACTTGCAAATAAATAAAAGGAAATACAACAAATATAAAATAATCCTATAAATAGAACATGTTATAATGAATAAATAATAAAATTATTTATTATAAGTAAATAAGATAGTATTTTGCAAGTCTCAAATAATCAGATAAAAATTACAAGATAGGAAGAAATTATTTAATTTTTTACTTAATAATAATGTTACATTGTCCCCACAATGTTTCAAAAAGAAAAGGAGTAACAATAATGAAAAATAATAATTCTTTATTATAATATGAATACATATGTTACATTTTCCTTTAATAATAAAGGAATAAAAAATAAATTTTTAAAGGAAATTTGAAATTGAATTATAAATGGAAAATGAATTACAATGATAAATAACAATTGGATTCTTATTTAGAAATAAGATATAAATATTACAAGATTCAAATTACAAGAAGAAAGAAAATTTAACTTTATTAATACTATACAATATTAAACTATCATTTACATTATCCAAAGTAAAAATAAATTACAACAATAAGAAAATATAATGTAAATCTATTTTCCTATCTATTCTTTTATCTTCTATCCTTCCATTATTATTATTATTATTAGTTCCTGCAAAAAAAACAAAGAAAGTAAAATAAAAGAGGGGGTACTGGGTTAGTGATTACTCTCAGATCATGGGCATAGATATGCTATGCCTAAACTCAACATTGAGTGATTAAGGGGCTAGTAAGTTCAATCTGTTCTTATTAGAGAATTGCCTCAGACTGGTGCATCACATGCATCAGGGGAAAATTATACTTAGCAGCACATAAATAAAGGCCAACCCAAGAAAATATCTGAACCAGCACAGGTCCCACATGTAAGTAGCTTACACCACATCATGCAACTGTTGTGTTGTCAACACACCAGGGCAGCATCAAGAAGTAGATAAGGGAGAATTCATAGCAGCTTAGCTACTAGCTGACCATATCATCTCCTCAACATCCATTTCTCCATAACACACCAGGGCATCCATCTCGTTATAGTCCACATGATCACATAGAGGAGCTTACCTAATAGACCAAGCAGAAGGCCATGAGTAGCTCGGGAGGAGAAAGTTTCACCAACATCAGCAATAATGGACTCAAGGCAACATATTAAGGAGGGAGATAACAACAACAAAAGATTTCCTAGGAGCAATAGTAGCGGATCTAGTTAATTCACACAAGGCTACAATACCAAATCATTCTTCCACAATACAAGCATCAGGTTAACCACTAGATCCATACTGGTATCTATTCTTATCATGTTTATTTGAGGATATGAATTAGAGGGGCACAAGGGCTCTTAGTATAGCATAGATTTTCTATGCTAAAATCACCCTAGAGCTAAGAAAAAGCCAAGTAAAAGAATATGTACCTAAGCCACCAAACAAGCTTCAGTCTTTTGCATCATAAGCTAAAATCCTTATTTTTTTTGAATACCAACATCAACTACATCACTATAGTTGTTTCCAGCAGCAAGTCATGCTACCTGGGCTACCACTATGCACACTCCAAGGTTGGAGGCACCACAACAGCAGCCTAGGGCAGCATATGCCACTAGGATCAAGTACTACACAAAATTCAATCACGTAGCAAAGAACTCAACTAAATGGATCTTATCATTTTCCTAGTAGGAAAATCTAGGATCAAATACACATAGCACCGCACTATCAAAATGGTTGGAGAACAAGTTCTTTCTCAAAATTTCCAAACTAACCACATCATAGAATTCTATGTTCCATTCACATGCGGCCAAGCTTGACAGAAGTATCCTTAATAGTTTAGTTAGTGGAACAAGCTTTGGATTATCACCATAACTTGACATCATTCCAGAATTCCCCTAGAATACAATATTTTGTACTAAAATGGCTATACATATGTAGTGGTCACTCAAGATCAATTGCAAGCAATATCAAGCTAATTAGAATATAGTACCAAGCCAAGCTAAGCATTAGCACCAGTAATTATTTCCAGCAAGATGATTCCATATTTCACCTGCGGCACCAATTGAGGGTACAAGGTTGGATCATGTATGTACATGGTTTAGCAAAAACTCCTATGGAATTTTATAAAGGGCCAACAATTTGACACCACCAGTATTCCACACATATATATGAATCAAATTCCAATGTTTTAACTAAGTAGAGTTGTCTATTCATTTCCACTTATATTTGTAACAACACCCAACACATTAAGAATCTATTCGAAGACATAGGATTTTATACATCAAGAACACAAGCTAATTATGAAGAGCCTAGCCACTGCAAACAATTAACTCACATCAGTTTCCTAGCCAAAATCAAGTTTACGAACAAGCTCTATGTCAATTGAAAAATTCCAAACATCAGCGAAATCAAAAGGTTCAGCTTAAATCAATAGAACACACACATGTTTAGATAATTGAACCTAATTTGATCATGAGTCCAATCATGTGTAGAAGACAATATAGAGTCTAGGATATAAGAATCATCATGCAATTCATAGCAGAAACCTCCCACCAAGGCATGTATACTATGAGTAACAGAGATAGGGAAGGCAGAGGAAAGAGGGGGAAATGGAGAGTTGAGATTAGAGAGAGGGGAGTTGGGAACGTGTACCTAGCGGTCATGGCGCAACCATAGCGGCATGGAGAGGCAGGGCCCATGCGACCACGGCAGCACGCACACAAAGACGACTTCACCATTTGATACATTGCAAATGTATCTATAATTTTTCATGTTCCATGCTTGGTTTTATCTACTTTCTTGTGTTTTGTCCACACTTTGGAGTACTTTTCATATGATTTCTTAGACTAACCTATTAACAAGAGCCACAATGCCAGCTGCCTGTTTTCTGCTATTTTTGGTTCTAGGAAAGCCAGAAAATGAATATTCTCAGAATTGGACGGGACAAAACCCAAAGTGCCTATTTTCCGGAAGACATCTGAAGCCAGAATACGAGACGGAGAAGGGTTGGGGGCAGGCACACCACCTGGCTGTGCGGCCAGGCCTGGCCAACGCCAGGGGGTGGTCTGGCTGACCCCAGCACCCCCTCGGCCTCTGCTTCTGCCTATATATATCCTTCGGGACCAAAACCCTAAGTACCCGATCAAAAATCCACGAAAGAGTCTGTAGCCGCCGTCATCTCCATCCCTAGATCGGGAGGGATCTGAAGCTCTTCCTGACACCCTGCTGGAGAGGGGAATTCACCCTGGAGGCCTTCTTCATCATCATGCAAGCCTCTAGTGTGATGCGTGAGTAGTTCATCTCTGGACTACGGGTCCATGTAGTAGCTAGATGTCTGGTTCTCCTCCTTTGTGCTTTCATGTCTAGATCTTGTGAGCTCCGTTCATGATCAAGATCATCTATTTGTAATTCTACATGTTGTGTTTGCGGGGATCTGATGGATATTGAGATGCTATTTCAGATTGATTATTGATTTTATCATGTCTTTGTTATTTGTGATCTTGCATGCTTTCCGTTGTTAGTAGCTATCTTGGCCAAGTAGATGCTAGCAACTCCAAGAGTTAGTATTTATGCTCGATAGTGGGTTCATGCCTCTAGTAATCTAGGTAAGTGACAGAAATCTCTAAGGTACTAGATGTGCTGTTGCTACTAGGGAGAAACGACAATCCTTTGTTCATAGAACAATCGTATTGTTCACATTACACCCAATTCGTAAAGCAATAATCTGTTGCTTGCAACTTAATACTGGAGGGGGTTCGGATGATAACCTGAAGGTGGATTATTAGTCATAGATGCAGTTGGATGGCGGTCTATGTATAATGTTGTAATGCCCAATCAAGTTCCAAAGGAGTCAAGACGATTAGTATATGCATGTATTGCTTTCTCGATGTTTGTCAATTGCCCCGCTGTAATTTGTTCACCCAACATGTTATCTATCTTAAGGAGAGCCACCTCTAGTGAACTATGGATCCCGGTCCTTTCTCTTACATACAATCTACAAACTGTTTACTGCTTTGTGTTTACTTTCTGCAAACTATTACTTCCTTCCATTCGATACGTTTAATTTCTGCAAACTATTACAAGTTGGGGATAGAGTTCTGTGGTTGTGTTGTGCAGGTCTCCACGTTGCTACTAGCACCGGTAGTGCGCCCTGCCAAGGCTCAGCTAGCAACACCTTTGGGGTGTTTCCTTGCTCCTACTAGTTCGATAACCTTGGTTTCATAACTGAGGGAAACTTACTTCTGTGCTCATCATACCTTCCTCTTGGGGTTCCCCAACGAGCTCATCAATCACGAGCCATCAAAGTATTTTTCTGGCGCCATTGCCAGGGAGACAAGGACATCTTCACAAGGGGAGTCCCTCATAACTAATCTCTTTACTTTGTTATTTTTGTTTTGCTTAGTTTCTTTTTGCTTTGTTTGCTTGTTTCTTTATCAAAAACACAAAAAAATAGTTTTACAAGCTTGCTTTCGTTATCAAAAACACAAAAAATGACTACTCTTGAAAACACTAAGTTGTGTGACTTCACTAGCACCAACAACAATGATTTTATGAGCACACCTATTGCTCCACCTGTGCCTGAAGCTACTTTCTTTGAGATAAAACCTGCTTTACTCAATCTTGTTATGAGAGAACAATTTTCTGGTATTGGTAATGAAGATGCTGCTGCCCATCTAAATAACTTTGTTGAACTTTGTGAGATGCAAAAGCAGAGGGATATAGATGGAGATATTATTAAGGTGAAATTGTTTCCTTTCTCTTTGAGAGGAAAAGCTACAGAATGGTTGAATTCCTTAACTAGGAATAGTATTGATTCTTGGACTAAGTGCAAAGATGCTTTCATTGGAAAATACTATCCTCCTGCTAAGATTATATCTATGAGAAGTGAAATAATGAAGTTTAAACAATTTAATAATGGACATGTTGCTCAAGCTTGGGAAAGAATGAAATCTTTGGTAAAGAATTGTTCCACTTATGGACTGACTGCTTGGATGATCATCCAAACTTTTTATGCAGGATTGAACTACTCTTCAAGGAACCTATTGGATTCAGCTGCTGGAGGTACCTTTATGACCATCATTTTGGGTGCTGCAACAAAGCTTCTGGATAATATGATGGTTAACTATTCTGAATAGCATACTGAGAGAGCTGCACAAGGTAAGAAGGTAAATTCTGTTGAGGAAACCTCCTCCTTGAGCGATAAGATTGATGTTATTATGTCTATGCTTGCTAATGGGAAAGCCCATATTGATCCAAATAATGTTCCTTTAGCTTCTTTGGTTGCTCAAGAAGAGAAAGTTGATGTGAACTTCATAAGAAATAACAATTTTGGCAATAATGCTTATAGGAATAATTTTGGTAACAACAATTATAAGCCATATCCTCCCAACAATGGTAATGCTTATGGAAATTCCTACAACAATAATAGGAGTGCACGCTCTGAACTTGAAGTTATGCTTAAAGACTTTATTAGTAATCAAACTGCTTTCAATAAAACTATTGAGGAAAAACTCTCTAATGCTGAAAGAAATATAACATCTTTGGCCGAAGCTCAATCTTCTTTGAATAAAATGGCAGCTAAACCTAAAACTAATGATAATACCTTTGCTGCTACTAATGCTATACAAGTAAGAATTGATGAAAATGTTAGACTATTAGCTGAATTAAATGCTACGTGGGAAAGAGAAGATGAAATTGCTAGAAACATTAGTGTTTCTACTATCACCACCACTAGTGTTGAGGCTAGTAATAGTTCTACCACCTTATATGATAATGATGATTTTGATCTTGATGGTTGTAATATCTCTGAAGTTATTAAGTTCTTACGAAAGCTTGCTAAAAGTCCTAATGCTAGCGCTATGAACATGTCCTTTACAAAACACATTACTGATGCTCTCATAAAGATTAAAAAAGAAAAGATGAAACATAAAGCTTCTATTCCAATAAAACAAGAAGATGGTTGGGAACCCATCATTAATATGAAAGTGAATGACTTTGATTTCAAAGCTTTATGTGATCTTGATAGTAGTGTTTCTATTATGCCTAGAAGGATTTATGATATGCTTGATTTGCCTCCACTTGAAGATTGTTATTTGAATGTCTCACTTGATGATAATGCTAAAAAGAAACTCATGTGGAGTCTTTATGATATTCTTATTATGGTTAACAATGCTTATGTCCCCACTGATTTCTATGTTTTGGATGTTGAATGCAATGCTTCTTGTCCTATTACTTTGAGAAGACATTTTCTTAGAACTGTTGGTGCCATTATTGATATGAAAGAAGGCACCATTAAATATCAACTCCCACTCAAGAAATGTATAGAACACTTCCCTAAGAAGAGAGAGAAGATTTATTTTTCCTCTCCTATGAAAACAAAATTTGGTTTTAATGCTTCTTCATTTGAGAACACTTGATTCTTTCTCTTGCTTCTTATGCCTAACTTAAAGGCGTTAAACAAAAGTACTTATTGGGAGATAACCCAAAAGTTTTAGATGAGTCTTGGAAGTTATTACTTCAGTAATAACCGCTCCTTATCCTTTTTATTTGCTTTTTGTGCCAAGAGTAACCTCTAATGAGAGAGAAGTAATGATTGGGAAAGTTGTTGTCCTGAAACAGATTTCTGTGCTTCACCGTAAAAATTCATGTAAAATCTCTGTACATCCTTTTGAGGCGTAATATTTTGCGCTTATTCCCCAGGTTGTTATCTAACTTTTGTTAGTTCAACACTTTTTTATTTGAGCAACATAAGGTCTTCGAAAAAATTCGTCTTTACCTGCTGGTCTGTTTTGACAGATTCCTGCCATTTTCTGCATTTGCTTCTTGTTGGTTCCTTTTTGAGTTCTTTTGGGGAATTGAGCCTTTTGAGGGAAGTGCTATAGTAGCTTGTGTTTTAATGAAAGTTTTATTGGTGTTGGAACTGAACCTAAAGACTTATTATCTTGAGTGCACTAATATTGCTAATAAAGATTGTGTGAAGTTTTGTATGAAGGAAAAATTTCTGGTGTATGGAAGGAATGAGTAATGAGATGAAGGATGGACAAGCTCAAGCTTGGGGATGCCACGCGTGTCACCCCAAGAAATATCCAAGAAGTACAAGCGTCAAAGCTTGGGGATGCCTAAGGCATCCCTTCTTCATAATTTTGGAAGCTCTTTATGAGACTTGAATCCCTGCTTCCTTCTACGAAGGCCTTTCTTCCACCATTATATTGAGTCTCCACCTTCTATCTTTATGCACTTACTTTGGGAGCATAGTGGCCATTCTTAGTTCTATGTGCATTGTCTCAAGACTAGTTGATTGATGCATAACTTGATATTGCTTTTTTTAAACTATTTGTATCTAGTCACACTTATGAACATTGAAGGTGTCCTATGCATTTATATTTGATACTCTAATACTATTATGCTATGTTTTCTTTATGTGAAACAAACAAACGTCTTGCAAAGCATTGTTATTCATGAATCTTTTGTTTGTGGCTTTTCATGTTGCATCATAGTTTCTTTGTCTTATTGCTAGAACGTTGTCTTTCATTTTATGATTGAAGTACTATGATCCCAGCTTTGAATGTTTTACAAATACTTTGATCAAGTCTTTGTGCATGTCAGCTCAAAAATTATTCTTTCTTTTTATCACTTACCTAATCGAGGACGAGCAGGAGTTAAGCTTGGGGATGTTGATACATTGCAAATGTATCTATAATTTTTTATGTTCCATGCTTGGTTTTATCTACTTTCTTGTGTTTTGTCCACACTTTGGAGTACTTTTCATATGATTTCTTGGACTAACCTATTAACAAGAGCCATAGTGTGAGCTGCCTGTTTTCTGCTGTTTTTGGTTCCAGGAAAGTCAGAAAATGAATATTCTCGGAATTGGACGGGACAAAAGCCAAAGTGCCTATTTTTCTGGAAGACATCTGAAGCCAGAATACGAGACGGAGAGGGCTGGGGGCCGGCCACACCACCTGGCCGCGCGGCTAGGCCTGACCCACGCCAGGGGGTGGTCTGGCCGACCCCAGCACCCCCTCGGCCTCTCCTTCCGCCTATATATTGTCTTCGGGACCAAAACCCTAAGTACCCGATCAAAAATCCACGAAAGAGTCTGCAGCTGCCGTCATCTCCATCCCTAGATCAGGAGGGATCTGAAGCTCTTCCCGGCACCCTGTCGGAGAGGGGAATTCACCCTGGAGGCCTTATTCATCATCATGCAAGCCTCTAGTGTGATGCGTGAGTAGTTCATCTCTGGACTACGGGTCCATGTAGTAGCTAGATGGCTGGTTCTCCTCCTTTGTGCTTTCATGTCTAGATCTTGTGAGCTCCGTTCATGATCAAGATCATCTATTTGTAATTCTACATGTTGTGTTTGCGGGGATCTGATGGATATTGAGATGCTATTTCAGATTGATTATTGATTTTATCATGTCTTTGTTATTTGTGATCTTGCATGCTTTCCGTTGTTAGTAGCTATCTTGGCCAAGTAGATGCTAGCAACTCCAAGAGTTAGTATTTATGCTCGATAGTGGGTTCATGCCTCTAGTAATCTAGGTAAGTGACAGAAATCTCTAAGGTACTAGATGTGCTGTTGCTACTAGGGAGAAACGACAATCCTTTGTTCATAGAACAATCGTATTGTTCACATTACACCCAATTCGTAAAGCAATAATCTGTTGCTTGCAACTTAATACTGGAGGGGGTTCGGATGATAACCTGAAGGTGGATTATTAGTCATAGATGCAGTTGGATGGCGGTCTATGTATAATGTTGTAATGCCCAATCAAGTTCCAAAGGAGTCAAGATGATTAGTATATCCATGTATTGCTTTCTCGATGTTTGTCAATTGCCCCGCTATAATTTGTTCACCCAACATGTTATCTATCTTAAGGAGAGCCACTTCTAGTGAACTATTGATCCCGGTCCTTTCTCTTACATACAATCTACAAACTTTTTACTGCTTTGTGTTTACTTTCTGCAAACTATTACTTCCTTCCATTCGATACGTTTAATCCTTTGTTTTCAGCAAAACCGGCGAGATTGACAACCTCATCGCAAGTTGGGGACAGAGTTCTGTGGTTGTGTTGTGCAGGTCTCCATGTTGCTACTAGCACCGGTAGTGCACCCTACCAAGGGTCAGCTAGCAACACCTTTGGGGTGTTTCCTTGCTCCTACTGGTTCGATAACCTTGGTTTCATAACCAAGGAAAACCTACTTTTGTGCTCATCATACCTTCCTCTTGGGGTTCCCCAACGAGCTCATCAATCACGAGCCATCACCATTCTCCACCACGGCAAGCACAACGGTAGTGGAACAAGGAGCACCACCGCACTACACTACACCAAATTGCAGCACAAGCACGACTCTAGCACCCAAACAACCATGTCATAGCCAGCTCACCGAGGTTGCAATTGAGCCTTGCCATCCTGCTAGTGTTGGAGCAGAATAGGGGATTTAGTGTTTCAAGATCGAGAGCTAGCATGGGGTGTCGTTGTAATTAAATCAAACTAGATGGGTAGATGTAGCATAAGTAGGAGTTTTTTGAGGAACAATGGCGGTAGGTGAGGGGGAGGAGTCAGTTGGGATTACACAACAACGACGGCGGAGCCACGACGTCGCTAGCTCGACAGGGGGAAGAGCTGAGAGATGAAGCGGAGTGAGGTCTGGGTCAGTTTGATCGACCCAGAGGGCTGAGGTAGTGGTCTAGCCCAACCTTGCAGGCTGGACTGAGAATTGGGGTGGGCCAGCCCGTGGGCTAGGCCCAGTTTAAAAGAATTAATACACAATAAATCAATAATTCAAATATGAAATAACCATAATACACCTGTGAACATTTTCAGCCCTAGAAAAATCTAGAAAAATCATAAAAATATATGTGATATATCAAAATGCTAAAATAAAATATCTACTAAGTAAAAATAGAACATTACTTATTTGAGTAAAATAAAATGCAACCAAAATTTATAGTCACTAATTCTCTAAATAAAATATGACAAATAAGGAAAAGTCGTAAAAACAAATAAAAATCACTTTTATGTATAAAAATAAATCTAATATTATATAGAATTGCTAATTATAAGACTCCAAGTCATTTTAGGGTTTATAAAAAGTCAGTGTTATAATTTACTTTAAAATCATTTCCTTCTATTAAAATAAAAAGGAATATATCCTCTTTTATCATTTACAAATCAACATAAAATCTTGTTAGCTTTAATTGGCCACCTAGGATTTATGGAAGCAAAAAATGTAGTATTTTAAGGCTAAAATAAGTAGAATTTATATGAAGTTAATTCTTTAAGTAATAATATTAGCTATCAAGTTTGTCTAAATACTTCAACCATAATAAATTATATAGATCACCATATATGCTATCATCAATAAGATACATCTTGATTTAGGATTGTAATAAGAAAAACAAATCTTGAACTAATCGTTCACTTACATTGGAAGTGAATGATCTCGTGTCTTTAATTATGCTTAGGAAAAACCTAGAATTTCATAATGCCATAAACATTGAATCTTAAGTCCATTTATATTTTTATAGTTAACTTTGGTCTAATATGTAATAAACTAGAAGTATAATAACTCAAGATCATTTGTACTTTATCAATAACCATAGTCCAAATCCTTATAATCTTCAAAATTGATTAATTTAACTAAAAAAATATTTTCTTCGAAAGTTATTATTTTTGCCACTTTGAATAAACACATTATATTATTATTTTAAGTCTTAACAACTTAAAACATGGACTTTCATAATAGTTACATGGTACTAATCAACCTTAATCTTGTATTACTGTTATACTTTATTTTTTGTATCTTGTATGTTAGTCTTAAGTTTCTTATAGATATATTTGCTTGTGAAGTAAACTTGAAGATAAAACAAATCTTAAAGAAATCACCTAAGTTCATCTCACTTAAAATGCTGGGAATTACTTCGGGAGTTTTATAAAATCCATGTCATTACTTATTCATAGTAGCATCTTGTTTCTTTAAAACATTAGTCCTTACCGGACCAAATATGGTATTTTCAGATATTGGAGTTTATATTGTCTTGAAGACCATGATTACATAATAATATAATCACAAAGGCAAGTTCACACTTACTCATGTCTTCTATATCAAGTATTTCCAATCTATTATTGTTATCACCTGCATTTCAAAAAGGATGGCAGAAAACACTATTTTCATAATTAACTTGAACTATTGGTTACTGATCCAGGGTGGTTAGATAATCTACTATGTAAATGGAACCACCATTGTACGGGAATGTATCATCTAGGATTTAATAACCCATGTTGCCAGTGATTCTTGCACCGTATAATACACGTTAACCGTGAGATCTGTAATGGGATGGTGAAGTCAACTGGATCTTCTTCCTTTCGTATGTCAACGGATGACCATACCGTGACGATGGGATTCCTTTCAAGGACCAGTACATGGGTGGGACACCTCAGTGCCTCACGATCTTGGTATCTAGATCATCTACGAGGGACTGTCGGAGGTAGGTCTGCCACTTTGTTGGGGGCTGCTAGGGACACGATCTACTCACTAGAGTCCTCAAGGCGTCTATCATAATTATATATGCCTATATGGGGTGTTAATAGAGGTAGTTCTATCATCGGATTGATAACAAGTATGCCATGAGGGGGTCCTCGGGGCATCGGAAGATGTGGGGTGTGAAATGTACGGTCATCAAGGATGGTGAGCACACAAACATACCTAGGTTCGAATCTGCCTATGGTGGACGGATCCTACTCCTACTAGCAATCCAATAATATGAAAGAGCCAGAGGTACATATTACAAGAGAGGTTTCACCTGTGCCAGTTGAGGTTATGGTGATTGGTGCCCTAAAGGCCGATCCCTAGGACGGCTTATATAGTCATTTGGTCCTTGGGTTATAGGAGAGTCCTATTCGACTACGACACTGAGTCGGTTACAGAGTACGTCTTGGACTACAAGTATTCCTACATGCCTAAGTCAGTAAGTCTTCTAGGCCTTCCTGTAGTCGGACAGATAAACGATACCGTGGGGTCTGGATCCCCTGTGTTCTAGATGACAAGAAGCTCCGAGGCATTGAGGAGGAGGGTCTTCTCCGTGTCGGCGAGTGGTGGAGCAGCTTCGGGGAGCCTCTTCCCTCTCCCCATGATGATGAGTGGGTTCACTTCGGGACTCATCTAGACCGAGGTTTGAGCTTTCCGCCCTCTGAGTTATTCTCCGAGGTGATTTCTTACTATGTCGTACAACTCCATAATCTTCCTCCCAATTTGATTCTTGAGCTGAGCACCCATGTCTCTCTCTGTTAGGGTTATCTTGGAATTAAGCTGAGTCATACTTTGTTCCGGTACTATTTTAGTACTAGGAAAAAATCCATCACTGTCGGTGTTCCATACAATACCAGAACCCTTAGCCTAGTCCTTACGAGAGACCGAGTCTATACTAAGGTCATAGACAGTGAATCAGTGAAGAGGTGGCCATCTACCTTTTTCTATCACAAGGATAAGCCGGCTCCCGGCAAGTAGGAAAGCTTGCCAGTTTTTGTTGACGATGCCGCCTCCCCCCAAGAGTCTTGGGATGCGAAGGCGCCAACTCTTTCTAAAAACTTGATCCGCTTCAAGAGGTGGATTGAGTTTTTGATGAAGCATAAGGGACTAAGGGGATCCAACTTAGTCCATTGCTAGCTAGCTCATCAGATTCAACCCTTGCAGTATCGTGGGGACCGAATGATGCATACGATCACCACCAACAAAAGGACAACCTGAGAGTGAGCCAGAACCCGATCCCCACCAAGGAATACGAGATCTAGGTCAAGTGGTTGATCAAGGAGTGACTAAACCAAAAAATTTCGATGATCTCTCTCGACATATTCACGGTAGAGAAACTCTTGACCCTAGTAAGATTTTTGCCTGACCCATCTCATACTTGTTTCATCCATATATGTTTATTTGCAATGGTGTGATACTCTGACTTTCAGGTTGCTGACCTCCACGAGTCAGAGTTGGCTCCTCTCGAGGGATATCCACCTGAGGATCTAGTTCCTCGGGAGGATAAAAAACTTGAAGTGCCGCCAGAAGCGCTTACCCAGAAATGTAAAGTTCTGGTTATATCAGGTAGCCCATAAACAATGTTTGTCGTCAAGAAGTAAGTTCTTCCATTAGACCTTGTATTTTTGTTCACATTGTTTCTGGGTCATAACAAACTTAATCTGCTACAGTCTAGAGCTAAACCATTGATTAAGGGAAAAGGAAAAGAAAAGCCGAGAAAGATTTTGCGCTAGCAAAATTTAACCATAGTCTCACCTACTACTACGCTTCCGACTCCTAATCCGAATCCCTCGTTAGTGCTGGAGGATATACCATCTCCGTGCAGTGAGGATGTTGGAGCTCAATCTAAAGATCGAGTGAACCAAGGTTCACAAACCGACATCACCATGGGTGACTCGGAAGCTGATAATGGTGAACCCTACAAGGGTAATGATCCCTCAGCCAAAGTCTTTCCCCAAAACCTTCTGCAGAATCCAGGTGTTGCCAAGCTTGGCCTTACCTGGAAGAGCGCAGAAGAGATTGAAAATTGGCTGACCATTGCTAGGAGACCAGAAATATTTTGGCTGAAGAAGAGGCTCAAGAAGTTGAAGATGTTAAGCTTGTTGATCTGCTAGAGCAAGTTCGTCTTCGTGACAAGAAGCTAAAGGTTGGTGCAGTTCCACCTCCACCTATCATTCCTTTAACTTTTGCCGAGAAGGTTTCTACTGAAATCAACAGCAACCTCAACAAGTTGCAACATGAGCATTTCGTAAGTCATTTTTCAACTCTTTTTATTATGTTTATATCATATCGTGTAGCCCCCAAACATGAAGTTGGATGGAGACCAGAAATCCGAGTTTATGCTTTTATATGATGCCAAAGAACGAAGTAGTGTAGCCCCCAAGACTCGTGCTAAAATTTAGTTAAAATAACAGCCCGTGTCTAAGTAGCCATGTGACTCTAGTTATCATTCTGACTTATAGAAAATTTATGATTACAACCAAGAATTGTTGAAGAACATCTGTAACAAGCGGAGAGAGGTCAAGGATCTCTGGCTTGAAAATGCTCAGTTAAAGGTTGAGATGGATGCTGTCAAAAGTAAGTTTTTTGACAATCACTTGTTGGATTTTTATGTATTAACTGAATTATGGATTCAACCAACTTGTATACCCCACTCTAGGTTTGTTGTCTCAATTCTTGAAACTTGTAGAGGAAGCTGAAAACTTCAGAGCTGTAGAATCCGAGAATGCTGGCCTGTGCGAGAAACTTAAGAAATTGCAGGAGGACCATGAGCATAGTGTAAACAATATCCTTGAGTCCAGCAACATGGCCACTGAAGAACATGATCAGACCATTGATTACCAAGGAAAAGAAATCTTGGATTTGAAAATAGAGTTGGATAGGTAGAAGGATACCACCTAGGCCCTCCGGGATGAACTCCGGAGTTTGAGAGAGGAGAAGACCAAAGTAGACAAATCTAGCTTCAGTATGCCTACTCCCATTCTGACTCATTTTTGTTTTTCCTGACTTTTTCAGTCAGCTTTTCTAATATGGCTCCCTTTTTAGGGCCTCTCAACCTCTTGGATTCATATTCATCTGAGCCATGCACCAGCCAAATTGTTATAGTCAAATATTTGCTACATTATTTCCGCAAATCTCTTGAAGAGATTGGCGAGACCGTTAATCTCTCCGATTTAAACAAGCTTTCGGCCTTTAAGGTGCATGACAAAGCAAAGGATATCCCAAAGCTAGTCGAGGATTATAAAATGTCCTACGCTCGTAGCGCAACGCATAATGCCCTAACCATGGTAATGGGCCACCATGGAAATATGGAAATCTACCAAGTTACCAAGGTTATTCGACTCTTGATGAAGATGGCAAGCTTCAGAACATTGGCGAGATATGGGATTCTTGTGCCGGATATGCTTGCCGCGTAGCCGAGGCAACTGTTGGGGATATACTTTCCGGGTATCCTCACAGTTCCTCACTGACCAGGGTGGCCCACTTCGGGTTAGAGCTTTGCTTCATGGGCGACCCAGTCAGGGAGAAGAGACGGAGTCCAGTCCGGCTACGGGAAGGCCTAGAAGACTTACCGACTTAGGCCCATAGTGTTACTTGTAGTTCAAGATGTACTCTGTAACCGACTCTTAGTCGTAGCCGGATAGATCTCTCTTGTAAACCCTAGGACGTATATCTATATAAGCCGTCCTAGGGATAGCCTTGAGGGCACCCTCAATAGTCTACAATCTCAACTCGCACAGGCGAACCCTTGTAACCCATATTTTGGCTCTGCCGTATTACTAGATTGCTAGCAGGAGTAGGATCCGTCCAAAGCCAGCGGATTCGAACCTGGGTAAACTTGTGTGCTCACCGTCCTGGAACACCATACGTCTCACACCCATCTCTCCCGCACGCCTCGAGGACCCCCTCATGGCGTACTTGTCATCAATCCGACGATAGTTGGCACCCACCGTGGGGCAAGTGAGCTTCGGATCTATGTTCCGAGCAGAATCTGCAAAAATCGGAATCTGCGAGACTATCGCCGTCGGTCGCATCCTCTACGCCAGCGACGTCCCTCTCATCATTCTCGACGAGACCTAGATTCCGGCTAGGGAGGCTGTGACTGCCTACACCATCATGTCTTTCGGCGAGATCGATGTCTACATCGGCTTTTGCTGAACCTGTCCCACCCACCCCAGCGGTGATGATAGAGGCAGAGGAAATTTTTGGATCCCCTTTGTCCATGGAGGCGGCAGAGTTCCGGATCCCAGAAAACCCTAATCCCACCCAGCCCATACCAGTTGCGGAGATAGTGGAGAAATCCGAGCCTGAAGCAGACCTAGCGGTCCAAGTCGAATCTAGAGTGGATCTCCCTGGAGAGACTGAATCCCAGATCGACCCACCCGCTGAAGTCGAAATCCAGGAGGACCATATTAGTGACACTGATTCTAGCTCTGATGACGCCGGGACAAACAAGCCTTTCCTGAGGTACACGCTGCAATGTATGATAATGCAAAACTTAGGCGTAGATGCAATTCTCGAGACCATCAAAAGTTTCGACGAAGCTGATCGCGAGAGCCACAGGTACCTCAGGAAGCACGCGTCGCACTTCGTCGGATATGTGGGATCCAGATCTGGCTCTGCCGATGCTGGAGACAACATCGACTCTGTGCTGGAGGCAATTGGAACAAACGCCGACGTACCCGCATCCTTGGATGAATCGATGATGTCAGTAGATTTCCGAAAGTTCTTCGCGGAATATGAAGAGGAGTATAACTCCAAAGCTGCAGAGGAAGGAGAGGCGATGGATGAAGGATCCGGGGAACACTCTCCCAAAGTGCAGGATGACATGGAAATCGGAGATAATCCCGAGGTCTAGATGTCTGAAAGTACCGATCAGAGCTTGACTCCAGGAAACGGACCCAAAGCTGTCTTTGGTACCGGCTCTGCCGAGAAGGCAAAGAAGAAGAACAAGAAGAACAAGACCCCGACAAAATACCCTCTGACAGAAGAGGTGATTGCCGAGGAATACGAGGAAGACTCGGATGGAGCGCTTATCCCAGACGAGCCCAAAAAATAAGAGTCGGTGGACGGACACGTGATCACTGAAGGTGCGCGTAAACTCATCGATGCTGCATTAACCACACCTATTCCTATAGCTGCAGAACTTACTGCTGAAGAAATGGACGAGAGGGCACATGCCCTAGAAGCGCGTCATCAAGTAGTCCTTGATGAAGCCAAAAACATTGAGGAAAAGGAACGAATAGCATCTGCGGAGAAGTACAGCTCCAAGCAATACCAGAAGACCGGGAAGCGTCATACTAATGACAACCAATTCCTGCAGATTCACGTTGTCCTTTTTGGAGAAGAAAAGGGGAAGCCTCAGAAAGATAGCAAAGGGGATTGGGTATATCCAACCCTAGTACAGAACACCGTGGTAGCCTGAGAAATTCTATCGGCTAATCCAGGCCCGGAGGAGATCCGGTTGGGAATCAAATTGCTCAACAAGGGACTGGAGCAGCAAAAGGTCGCCATGTCCGGAAGTCAAAAGCTCATCTCTGATTCCGACCAGTGTCGCACATACCTGGCATGGGCTGACATAAGACCCTAGCGTGTTCCGGAGTAGCATCATCGTTCCGATCGCCAGGAGGACAACTACTCAAGAACCAGATCTTTGGAACAGCACCACAAAGCTGCCTGTGACTGGCGTAACGTTAACCCAGCTGCAGAGCAAGAAGCAATTGCTGTACTGAATCCGAGGAACCCGCCCTGGCGAGAGTCGAAAGACCGCAGGGACGATGATAAAGAGAAACGTCGGGAGGAAGACCGACAAAGAATGCCACCTCCTAGACATGCAAGTCGTCCGGATGACAGACGAAGGAACGATGGACACCGTGTCGAGACAAGCTGGCAGGGGGCTCGTCACAATGAAGACCCTCCCCGGAACCGGAATAATGACGTTCCGGATGGAGGCCGGCGATCAGCCGGAAATAACCCAGCTGCTCCACCCTCTCCGCCAAGAGCCATCAAAACGGCCCCCAAGGAGGCAATGGAGGGCGCCGTGGTGGAGGAGGTGGTGGCAGAAGTTGAAGTCCGGCTCCAAGGCACCACAACCACAACCGACACTCGGGACAATCTCTATCCCCGAATGACGCAAGGCACAGGATCAACTCCAACATAGAGGCGCGGCGCTATGAAAATGATGATATATACGTGGGCCCAAAGTGCTTCGGACCACACATAAGAGCCACAAGATTCCCGGAAGAATTTGCTATCTCAAGACATATCCAAGCCTACGACGGCATTGCTCGGCCAGATACCTGGCTACAAGATTTCTTCCAAGCTTGCTGCATCTCCAAAGACAGAAACAGCCTGGTCGCAACCCGATATCTCCCACTCATGTTGCGGAAGACGGCACGATCATGGCTTAATGAACTTCCAGAGAACACCATCCACAACTGGTATGACATGCAAAGTGTGTTCTTTCGGAATTTTGAAGGCACATACCGGTGACCCTGTACGGTCGGAGACCTACAACGTTGCACCCAGAAAGCCAGAGAAACTTGCCGGGATTACCTCGGACGATGGATCGACACCAAGAACTCCTGTGAAGGAGTAAATGACCAAACTGCGATTGAAGCTTTCATTGCAGGTCTCCCAATTGGTTTATTACGTCATCGCTTGAAGTGTGACAAGGTCACTGATTTGGGAGAGATGATAGAAACAACGAGCAAGTATGCAGATGCTAACGACGATGCAGAGGGATTACTCAACGCCCTAGCTATGCCATAGTCGGCAAAACAACCAAAGCAACAAGCTCAGAAGCGCAAGAATACCTCGAAAGAGAAACCCAACGTGGAAACGGCAGTGGTCACTGCCACTTTCGGGTCTGGAGGATGAGGAGGACACGGCGGGGGCCGCGGGAATGGCCGTGGGACTTCGAGAGTTCAAGGTAGAGGAGACCGGCAACCAGGCAAAAGCTACACTTGGGCCGACATTGGGGGCTCGTCCCACACAAACACCGAGTTTCGTTTCAATGACGACATTAAAAGAGATGATACCGCTGGCTACAGAGCTAAGCGGAAGAAGGGAAAGAAGAATCCCGAAAAGGATAAAGAGACCAAGGAAGATTCCGACATGGAGGAAGCCGATGCTTCAAATCCCAAGCCGGAAGGAAAGAAAAAAAATTTGACCAAGAAAGACACTTATGTCACCTTCCTTGGATCTCAGCCAGCAAAGGTCAAGAAAGGAGTTCTACATGAGCTCAATGCAACAGTTCCGGTTGTCCCCCAATTTTTGGACTGGTCGGAAGTAGCAATCACATTTGACCGTGCTGATCATCCGCCTAAGCTACACAGGCAAGGAAAATACACCTTAATCGTCAATCCACTTATTGACGGTTATGGTTTCTCCAAGACTCTCATGGACGGTGGCAGCAGTATCAATATTCTGTATGTCGAAACGCTACGCCAGATGAAGATCTCGGAGACCCAGCTGAACCATAGCTCTGTGATCTTTCACGGAGTTTTCCCAGGAAGACAAGCTAATTCCCAGGGAGAAATCACTTTGGATGTTACCTTTGGAACTCCAAAGAACTATCGGACGGAGGCACTTTCCTTCGAAGTGGTCCCGTTCAAGAGCGCGTACCACGCTATATTCGGACGTCCGGCTTACTGGGCTTTTATGGCTCGTCCGTGTTATATTTACAATATGATGAAAGTTCTAGGTCCCAACGGCATATCGGGGGAGACCCGAAGAAAGGGCGAGAGTGCGAGGATGGAAATGCCGTCTTTGCTGAAGCTGTGCTACACGCCCAGGAGTACCAGGAGATCAAGAAGAGCATAGATCTGTCCGAGATGCCCTCAACGAAGAAGGATGTGACAAAGCCGAATCCGGAGTTCAAGGCATCAGAAGAGATGAAGAAGACACCGTTGAAGGATTATGACCCCTCCAAGGTGACCCAGATAGGCGTACACCTAGATAGCGCATAGGAAAGCGCGCTCGTCAAGTTCCTCAAAGCAAATCAATATATCTTCACATGGAAGCCATCTGACATGACCGGAGTACCTAGGAAACTTGCCGAGCACTCTTTAAATGTAAACCCGAACGCTAAACCCGTCAAACAGTCCTTACGATGTTTCGGCGATGAAAAGCGTAAGGCAATAGCTAAGGAACTAGCGTGGCTCGAGTTAGCCGGATTCATAGAAGAGGTCATCCACACTGAGTGGTCGGCCAATCCTGTAATGGTCCCTAAAAAGGACACCACTGATTTAAGGATTTGTGTTGATTATACTTCCTTGAACAAGGCTTGTCCAAAAGATCCGTTCGCCCTGCCTAGGATTGATCAAGTTATCGATTCTACGGCAGGCTCGGAACTCCTCTATTTTCTCGATGCATATTCCGGTTATCACCAAATCCGGATGAAGGAATCTGACAAAGTCAAAACTTCATTCATAACCCCCTTCGGAACCTTCTGTTTTGTTACGATGCCTTATGGGCTAAAGAATGCAGGAGCTACCTACCAGCGCACGATGCAGCGTTGCCTCCACGACCAACTCGGACGCAATGTACATGCATACGTGGATGATATTGCGGTGATGTCCAAAAAGAAGGAAACACTGATTTCCGACTTGGAGGAAACGTTCGCTAATCTACGAAAATACAACATCATGCTTAACCCGAAGAAATGCTTCTTTGGAATCCTAGCCGGAAAATTGTTAGGTTTCATCGTGTCTCAAAGAGGCATAGAGGTGAACCAATACAAAATCAAGGCTATACTCAATATTTCCATGCCAAATCGCCTGAAGGACGTACAAAGACTAACTGGTTGCATCGCTGCAGTCAGTCGATTTGTAAGCTAGCTCAGTGAAAGAGCCGCACCATTATACAAACTCCTAAAAAGACCAAGGATTTGGTGTGGACCGACGAAGCTAAAGCTGCACTACAAGACCTGAAGAAAGTACTCTCATCTGCTCCTATCCTTGCTGCACCGGAACCATAGGAACCGATGTTGCTTTATCTTGCTGCGACAAACAAAGTCGTTAGTATCATCATGGTGGTGGAGAGACCGGAGGAAAATGAGGAACACTTGGTGCAACGTCCGACTTACTTTGTCAACGAGGTCCTAACAGAATCAAAACAGCAGTATCCGCACTATCAAAAGCTGGCTTATAGTCTTTTCCTAGCATCTCATAAGCTACGACACTATTTCCAAGAGCATCCAATTACCGTAGTGAGCATAGCTCCCATGAGAGATTTAATTAACAACAGTGACGCCACAGGACGCGTCACCAAATGGGGCATAGAGCTCTCAGCTTTCGATATTGAGTATAAACCTCAGACAGCAATCAAATCCCAAATCCTTGCTGACTTTGTTGCTGATTGGACAGAGACGAAGGAGAATATGACCCTCCCTGAGTCGGAATACTGGACCCTATATTTTGACGGGTCTAAAGCTCGTGGGGGCTCGGGGGCTGGCGTGGTGCTCAAATCACCCCAAGGAGATAAACTTCTATACGTGTTGTAGATCCACTTCACAGCGACAAATAATATTGCCGAGTATGAAGCACTGCTACATGGAATCCGGACTGCTAAGGATATCGGCATCTGACGTTTGATGTGTTATGGAGATTCGGATCTTGTTGCTCAGCAAGTATCGGATATTTGTAATGCAAATAAACACATGGCAGCATATAAGCTTCCGTGGATGATTTATCTAAATCGTTCGAAGGGTTTGAGGTTCAACACATCCCTCGGGCAGAAAACGAGGAAGCAGATGCACTATCTCGGATAGGCTCTGCACGGAAAGAGGTCCTGGATTGCGCTTTTTTAGAGCACCTCAAAGTTCCCTCAATAAAGGGAGTGGATGAGGAATATCCAACCAAATCCGAATCACCTCTAATAGCAGTTCTGGTTGTAATTCCCAGCTGGACCCAACCCTACCTTGATTAGCTGGTAGATGACAAATTACCCGAAGACGAGGTTTTGAGCCGACAGATCGTCTGATGAGCAAAAGCCTATGCTATAGTTAAAGGTGGGCTCTATAAGCGGAGTGCTTCTAGGGTTTTTCAGCGCTACATATCTCTGGAAGGAGTGGAAATCCAAAGAGAAATCCACGAAGGCGAGTGTGGTCACCATGCTGCAACCAAATCTTTAGTGGCAAAAGCTTTCAGACACGGTTTTTTCTTGCTTCTAGCCAAGGCAGATGCCGAACGGCTGATCAAGATGTGCAAGGGCTGCCAAAAGTACGCCAAACAAGCTCATGTTCCGGCTGATCAGCTGCGAATAATACCTATAACATGGCCTTTTGCGGTTTGGGGGCTTGACATGGTAGGACCGTTTAAACGGGCTCCAAGTGGATTTACTCACCTCTTAGTGATGGTGGATAAGTTCACAAAATGGATTGAGGCCAAACCCGTCACTAGTTGTGATGGAGCAACAGCCAAAAGATTTGTTGAGGATGTTATAATCCGGTATGGTTATCTGCATAGCATTATCACGGACAACGGGAGTAATTTATCTATGGGAGAATTGGCCAGATTCTGCAATGAACAAAATATCCGTCTTGACATTGCGTCAGTCGCACATCCACAGGCTAACAGACAAGTCGAAAGAGCAAATGGTTTAATCCTACAAGGCCTAAAACCGAGACTCGAAGCACCATTACGACATGCTGCGGGGGCTTGGGCAGAGGAATTACCCTCTGTAATATGGAGTTTACAAACAACTCCGAACAGGTCAACCGGATACACACCTTTCTTCTTGGTCTATGGTGAAGAAGCAGTTCTTCCTAGTGATTTGATTCAGACTTCTCCTAGAGTGGCCGCGTATATTGAAGAGGATGCCGAGATTTCTCGACAAAATGATCTCGACTTAGTCGAAGAAGTTCGCATTGTTGCTGAAATGAGATCAACGGCCTATCAGTAGAAGTTATGCAAGTATCATAGCCAGAGAGTCTGAAACAGATCTTTCGATAAAGGCGATTTGGTTCTCCGGCTTGTGCAACAAAGAAAGCACAAACTTTCCCCAGTATGGGAAGGGCCTTTTTTAGTTAGTCGAGTATTGCACAATGGTTCGTACTACTTAACTGACATGAGGCCAGTCAAAGAAAGACCTGCTACTAAGAAGAGAAAGAGAGCTAGAGGCAGTACAAATCCGTATGAGTTAGACAGACCATGGAATATTGCTCAGCTACATCCCTTTTATTCTTAGTTTATCCTTCTTTGTAATCATACATATGTACATGTTCTACGAGAAATAAAAGTCCTTGTTGTCTCAAGTTTTTTCTGAGAAGTTTTTACCATCTTATTTCCGATTGATCATGGCATAGTCAAAAATCCCAGAATACTTGAAAGTACTTTATGCTCAGGTTTGTTCTGGTTTAGATTTCCGATTCTAAAAATGCAACCTTCGGGTATAACTCTAAAAGTTTCTAGTCTATACTTTGGTTATTTATCTGATTGCCGGATGCGGGTATATTCCGAGTAGTGAATTGTTGGTACTGGAAGCCGACTTTGTTTTCGAGTTTAAACTGGTTTAGCAATTAAGCTCCATTGCTTGGCAAAGTTTCCGTGCAGAAGGTTTAGCCGGCTCACGAAAGGGACGAGGAAAAAAGCCAGATAAACGATAAGTATAGATGAAAAAGTATACGTGCTTATGTAAACATTTTACGCACACAAAAATTTAAAGCCAAATGTGCTGAGTAGATTAAAAGCTTAGCACTAGCAAAAATTATAGTACTGCATATTTACAGACCCATAATGTATCTCGGAATAATACATTTGTTTCTGATAATCTATGGTGCAGGAGAAGAGGTAGGCGTTGCCGGCTCGCTGGATGCATCAGCCTCGGTTTGGTAACGCTCTGAGATGTTCAGATCCGATATGGTCTGTTCATCGTCGGAGACTTCAGCTGCTTCTTCTAGAGGAGGAGGCGGTGTATCCACGCGGGTGAAGAAGGGAGTTTCGTAGCTGGTTAAGTCAGCTACGTGACACCCATATCCGGCATAGGAGTCCATGATGGCCTTGATATCCTGCTCCTGGCCATCTTCATCCACCTTGGAGTACCCTCTGGTCACTTGCCATATCTCCATGTTTCCATGGTGGCTCATGACCATGGTGAGAACGTTATGCGCAGCGGATCGCGTGTAGGACATGTTCGAGTCCTGAACGAGTTGCGGCATATCCTTCGCCTTGTCTCGCACCTAAAAGTCCGACATGCTATGCATGTCCGGAACCTTGAGAGCTTCGCCAATATCCTCAAGGGATTGGCGGAAGTCGTGAAGCAGATCACCGACTTGGGTAAGCCGGTGGGTGCGAGGCTCGACAGAGGTGGAGTCTGTCAAGTTTAGAGGACCTATACACATAACACAAAACAGTTAAGAAAAATCCGACATCGAAAGAGTCGAAGAATATAGACAAGTTAGAGAGATAGAAACTTACCGAAGATGACATCGTCAACTTTGGTCTTCTCTTCTTGAAGACTCCGGAGTTCAGCCCAGAGCTCCTCGGAAAGATCCTTCTCTCTACAAAGCTCGTTGTTGAGATCCGAGATTCTCTAATCTTGAGCCACAATCTTACGATCACGCTCGTCAGTAGCCATGGAGGAGGATTCGAGAACTTGATCGATGCTCTTCTCATGATCCGCCTTGAGCTTATCCAGCTCTTGGTGAAGTTATTTATTCTCCACCACCAAGGTTTTGAGGTTCTCGGCCTCTTCAATCAGAGCGCAGGACTGTTTTACCAGTCCTATAAGTCCAAAAGAACAACAGTTCAGTAAAAAATATTCGACTATGAAAACACAAAGACAAGGTTTGAGTCTCATAATGTTTACCTTCGGCCTCATCCTTGGAGACCTTCAGCTCAGCATTTTCAAGTCGGAGAGATTTGATTTCTCTCCGCTTGTTGCAGATGTTCTTCAACAAATCCTTGTTATATGAATTAACTTTCTGTAAGTCAGAATACCCAGAGTGAGAAGTCTACTGAAGACTTGGGCTAATATTGTTAGTAATATTAGCACGAGCCTTGGTGGCTACACTAGTTCATTCTTTGGCATCCTAAGGAAGCATAAACCCGGATTATATATCCTACTTCATGCTTGGGGGCTAGAGGATATGATATGAAATGCAATAAAGAAAATCGTGAGTTGGAATTCCGACTTACATGATGTTCATCTGTGAGCTTGCTCAGACACATGTTCACCTCGGTGGTAACCTTCTCGGCGAGGGTGAGTGGAATAACTGAAGGTGGTGGAAGTACACCAGCTCTAAGTCCCTCGTCGCGAAGGCGAACTTGTTCAAGAAGGTCGGAGTACTTGATGTCTTCCGCCTCTTGTGCTTCTTCTTCGGCAGAGAGATTTCTCTTCTCCAGGCATTGCCGGGCTAGAAGCTGGATTTCTTCTACAGATTTCCGAGACAAGCCAAATTTGGCAAGTACCGGATTGTTCATGAGGTTTTCGGCAAAGGTCTCTGCCGAGGGATCATTACCCGAAGAGGGTTCACCCTTATTTAAACCTGAGCCACTAGTGGTGGTGTCAGTCTGTGATTCAAGGATCACTGGCCCTGCTGAAGGAGCTGGATCTTCCGCGATAACCGGTGAAGGAATAATCACAGACGTTGCCGAGGGTTGTGGGGCAGAAGTCGGAGGAGCCACGGCAGGAGAAGCTATAGTCAGCTTCGTCTGCCGCAAGGCTTTCGAAGAAGTTCCCTTCCCCTTACCCTTGATGAGCTGCTTAGCTCTGAGAATGTAATAGAATAAAAAATACATCTCGGAAGCAAAATTCGAGTAAGGTACAAAGGCGGAAGTTGTGTTGAAAGCTACCTCTTCACGACTGGCACCTCCTTTCTGCCGACGGCCACTGTCGGAGCCTTGCGCTTTCTAGGAACAACGTCCGACAGTGGGACCAGTTCCGCCTCCTAAGAAAACTCTGGAGGATATCCCTCGAGTGGAGCGAATTCTGACTCGGGGAGGTCAGCAAGCTGAAAAGAAAGAAGATATCTCAGTATTGCGAAATAACTTATAGGGGGAAACACATAAAAGGGTTTATTATTGAAGCTTACCGGAACTACAGGGTCTTCCGCTGTATGCATATCCAGAGACAAGTCTGGAATCTTTCTTTCAATCCGCTCCTTGATCAGCCTTTTAATCTGGCTTATGTAATCCTGTGGCTTTAAAGCCTTAGGACTGATGCGGAGAGAATCATTCTTTGACGCCGTGATGAAGTGCATCAGACGGTCGCCATGGTATTGGAGAGGCTGAATCCGGCATGTGACTTAGCATTGGACCAGGTCGGATCCTTTCAAGCCCTTGTGTTTTATCATATATTTGATCCACCTCTTAGCGAGGATCAGATCGTCACTGAGAGCCGGAGGGGCCTCGTCCCAAGACGGTTGGGCCATGGCGGCTCCGTCGATGAAAGCCGGCAAAGCAGTAGCTTTGCCGGGAGCAAGAATATCCTTATGATAAAAGAAAGTGGCCCGCCATTGTTTGACCGACTCACTGGAAGAAATGCGAGGATAGCTACACTCGCGTCTAACAGAAGGGCTAATAGTGCCGGTAATGTAAGGATTACCGGCAGTGATGGAGTTTCTACGAACATGGAAGTAGAAATGAAACAAAGTGAGACTTGGCCTAATGCCGAGATACCCCTCACAGAAAGTTGTGTAAGAACTCATCTCTAAGATGGAGTTCGGGGGAAGATGGTGGAGCTGTACACCGTAATGATCAATCACCTCGGAAAAGAATTTCGAGGGAGGGAAAGACAAACCTCTGTCGAGGTGGGTGCCGAAGTGGACCCGCTCGCCGGCGCGCGGGTGGGGGATGGTTTCGCCGAAACCGCTCCGCCAGTTGCCGGCACAGAGGAGAACTTCATTCTCCGCGCCTTGGAGTTTCTCATCATCGAGGAGGCACGGGATCTAGACTCCCCGGTTGCTCTCCTTCTCTGTCGCAGCCGTCGCTGCTGCCGCCACTACCGCTGCCAAACCGGAAGAGGAAGAAGAAGCCATTTCTCTGGTGCGTCGGTGACCTTGGATGGGCGGCGCTAGGAAATCTGGGAGGCGGGAGAGCTCTGTGCGCAAGGGAGATGTGGAGGAGAAGGAATGGTAAAGGGAACAGGTGAAGAGAGGAGAAGGAAAATCCTCACACCTTATAACCACCTACATGCACCAAGATTCGTGCAAACGGCACTGTGTGAATGCCACGCGTCATGGAAGGAACTGGGAAGGACCCACGTGATGATTACGTCGCCTCGATCTCCACGTACGCATTGAAACGACGCCTCGGTTCCACGAACGGCAGGCCCACCAATGGTCGGGCTGACAGGATGTTTGTCAGATGACGTGACTTGACCATGACCAGTGTCAGATGACGTCAAAGACCAAAGTTCCGGCTTAGTTTGAAAATCAAGATGGGAAATCCGAGTAACGTGTTGATAGTTTGACTTATTTTGAAGACCCAGATCGTATTTTTTGTTGTAAAGTTTCAGTAACCCTTCAAGATTCTGCAGGCCGAAGATCAAGCTAGACGATGATGAATCCGACTTTGGATCTTGGAGACTTCCGGGGGCTGCTGTTGGGGATATACTTTCCGGGTATCCTCACAGTTCCTCACTGACCAGGGTGGCCCACTTCGGGTTAGAGTTTTGCTTCACGGGCGGCCTAGTCAGGGAGAAGAGACGGAGTCTAGTCCAGCTACGGGAAGGCCCAGAAGACTTACCGACTTAGGCCCATAGTGTTACTTGTAGTTCAAGATGTACTCTGTAATCGACTCTTAGTCGTAGCCGGATAGATCTCTCTTGTAAACCCTAGGCCGGATATCTATATAAGCCGTCCTAGGGAGAGCCTTTAGGGCACCCTCAATAGTCTACAATCTCAACTCGCATAGGCGAACCCTTGTAACCCATATTCCGGCTCTGCCGTATTACTGGATTGCTAGTAGGAGTAGGATCCACCAAAGCCGGCGGATTCAAACCTGGGTAAACTTGTGTGCTCACCATCCTGGAACACCGTACGTCTCGCACCCCTATCTTCCGCACGCCTCGAGCACCGCCTCATGGTGTACTTGTCATCAATCCGACGATAGCAACCAACTACAAGAAGTAATTTTTCAAATTAGTCGACGTGCCTCCAAGCCCCCCAATCTGAAGATGAGGAACTTTCTGACGACAATGATGAAGAGACAGAGTTTGACGTCTCTGTCTCAGAGAAAGATCAGGGTGGCCTGGGTGGTGGCACCAGTGAGCTGGCAAATCCTTCTCCTGCAGCATGAAAATTTGCAAGAAAAACTCTGTATTATTCTGAAACAAGTTTTATGTAATGGTAAACTTATTTATTTTGTGGTGCTACTATGTAAGAACTGATGCTTTACTCTTTAGCACGTATTTTTCTGTTTTGTGCTTGGAAAATACTTAAGCACTTTTTGTTCATACTTATTGTTTATCTAGCTTTCTGCCTTGTCCCTTTCGTGTGCCGGTAAACCTTTAGAACGGAAAATTTGCCAAGCAACGGAGCTCAATTGCTAAACTAGTTTAAACCTGGAATCAAAGCCGGCCTCTAGTACCAACAATTCAGTACTCGGAAAATACCCACATCCAACAATCAGACAAAAACCAAAGTATAAAAAGCAAATGGGACTTACACCCGAAGGTTGATTTATTTAGAATCAAAAATCTAACTAGAACAAACATGAGCATAAAGTACATTCAAGTATCCTGGGATTTTAGACTATGACATGATCATTCGGAAATAAGGTGGTACTTAAAACTTCTCAGTAAAAAACATTGAGGGGACCAATACTTTATTTCACTTTGAACATGTACATTGATATGATTACAAAGAAAGAAAATTTAAGAATAAAAGGGACGTAGCTGAGCAATATTCCGTGGATGGTCTATCTCATCTGGGTTTGTACTGCATCTAGGTCTCTTCCTCTTCTTAATAGCATGTCTTTCTTTTTTCGGCCTCATGTCTATTAGGTAGTATGAACCATTGTGCAATACTCTACTAACCGTAAATGGATCTTCCTAGATTGGGGAAAGTTTGTGCTTTTTTTGCACCAGTAGAGAACTAGATACCCTTTGCGAAAGACCAATTTTTGACTCGCTAACTATGACACTTGTGTAACTTATGCTGATAGGTCGTAGATCTCTGCTCAGTAACAACCTGAACTTCCTCGAGTACATCGAGGTCATCTTGTTGAGCATCTTCGGCATATTCTTCGACATACGCAGCGACTCAGGGAGATAGATGGATAAGATCACTCGAAAGAACTACCTATGCACCGTAGACCAAGAATAAAGGTGTATACCTAGTTGATCTTCTAGGAGTAGTTCGTAGACTCCATACAGCATATGGCAATTCATTCGCCCAAGGCCCCACATCATGATGAAGTGGTGCTTCGAGTCTAGGACGGAGGCCTTGAAGAATTAAACCATTTGCCCTTTTGACTTGTCCATTGTCTTGTGGATGTGCGATTGATGCAATATCGAGCCGGATCCCTTGATGTTTGCAAAACTCAGCAAGTTCTCCCATTAAAAAGTTGCTCCCATTGTTTGTAATAATACTATGTAGATAGCTGAATCGTATTATGGCATCCTCGACAAATCTTTTGGCTGTTGCTCCATCACAACTTGTGATGGGTTTAGCCTCAATCCATTCAATAAATTTATCCACCATCAATAGTAGGTGAGTAAATCCACTTGGATCCCGTTTAAACAGTCCTACCATGTCAAGCCCCCAGACCACAAAGGGCCATGTAATCGGAATTATTCATAGCTGATCAGTCGGAACATTGGCTTGTCTGGTGTATTTTTGGCATCCTTTGTACGTCTTAACCAGTTTGTCGGCATCTGCCTTAGCTGTAAGTCAGAAAAATCCATGTCGAAAAGCTTTTGCCACTAAAGATTTGGCTATGACATGATGTATACATTCGCCTTCGTGGATCTCCCTTAGGATTTCCACTCCTTCTAGAGAAACACAGCACTGAAAACCCCCAGATACACTCCGCCTATTGATGGCTGTGATAATACAACACTTTTTAGCAATATAAATTGTGTCATTTGCCTATCATATCATCGTCTATCTAAATATTGCTATGTTTGATATGCATGATTACTTGTTTTTATATGAGCATTGCACATTTAGTAGTTTAGATAGAATTTTCTCCCTCTTCCTTGTCTTTGACATGTGTGTAGGTGTTGATGATGATTATGGATAAAACAAAGGCAAAAGGAACAAAGAGAGCATAGTATGGAGGAGCTGCAGGGACCATACTTAGCCATTTGAGGTGTTGGAAAAGTGAATTATTCCAACTTCTCAAAATAAAGATCCAAGACCACAGGGTTGTATCCCTCGATGATACGAACACAACGAGCCCAAGAACACCCAAAATGGAGTTCGTATGAAGAAATGTCGACCAAAATACTAAAGAGTACTAAAGGTTTGACGACCAACTATACGGCGGGAGCAATAACTCTGACCGTATAGCTCCCACCGTATAGTTTCCAAAAAGGTCGCGAATGACGGAATTTCGTCTTCTAGAAGCTCTAGAACCTTCCCGAAGTCATATGCCTATATAAAGGAGGGAGGAGTCAAAGAAGAGAGGAGGAATCCACCATACACCATATACAATATCTAGATCCCATCTACCGCCTCCACGGCGGCGCCCTGCTACCGTGCCGCCTCCGTAGCCTCTATAGCTCCACCAAAGAACTAGACCTCCATCAACACCATCAAGCCATCCAAGCAAGAAGAGGAGGAGACGGAGGACGCCGCCATCACCACGCCGATGCCACCATCACCGCGTCGTCATCACCATCTCCATCACCACTACTCCTTCATCCTTCCCCATCATGATCTCTGTGATGGGTTGTAACATGGCTTGAACCCCTTTTATTAATGTTATGATGATTTGAGTAATTGAAGTGTGGTGTGTTCTTGTTAATTAATATGTTTGTGCTTTCTCTGTACATTGTTCTATTCATGATATTATTCTAGTGATTGGAGACGTCCAATCCATTGATGAGGAATTTACTAGGGATTCACGGAGTGTCACAAAACTTATCATTAGCCTCTACTCTTCCATGGGTACTTGACAAGTCCATGGGTAGAACTAATAGGCTATTTGCTATAAGTGATTTGTGGAGGCAATAGAAGCTTAGGATGCACCGCCCAGAATTCCCTCAAGATCACTCATGATATAGATAGGCACATTGTTGCGAATTGCTTGACCCCAAAGTGACATATGGGATATCTTGTGACTAGCACACTTGCGTAGGAGTACGGTTGTCGATAGAACTTAATGCCTTTGCTCTGGTTTAACTTGATTGGTCTTGTTACCTTAATACACTATTCTCTTACGAGATGACCCATGTCCAAAGAGGGTGTGGACAATTGAGTTGCCTAGTTGCCACTTACCAACGGTGGGAGACAACGGTATATGAGGGACCGCCACAATTATAGTTAATAGCTATTCCATGAGCACTTACATGCACACCGGTATACACAACATTACTTGAGGAATCATAGCAATAATATTTCATCTCATTGCATTCATCTTTTTTCAGTTTTACTTTTATTTTAGTTTTCTTCCAGTCCTAGTAGTAGTTATTAAAAACATATTAAATTCATTTATCCTAGCAACTTATAGAATAGGATATTTCCAAACCACGGTTTGGGTGCGAACGTGGTCGCATTGACAACGTGGCTGTGGGGCCGTGTTCGTTGAGCTCCCATCGGGACAAACTCTTTCAATATTTGCTGCTACAAGTACTGCAATAACCCTGTTCTTGGTGCAGGAACCCAGTCATCACATATAGATCTCACCACTGATTATTGTGTAGGATTTTGCTCGTCTGATGATCTATCATCTCAGAACTTCATCTTCGAGTAGTTTGCGTTCTACCAAGAATTCGAGGTAGGGTTTTGTCCAACTGGGAATTACAGCTAGAACTGCTATGAGTGGTGTGTTGGATTTGGTCGGGTACTCCTCATCAACTCTTGTGATAGAGGGAAATTTGAGGTGCTCTAGAAAACCACCATCCTAGACCTTTTTCCGTGTAGAGCCTATTGTTGATAGTGCATCTGCTTCCTCGTTTTCTGTTTGGTGAATGTGTTGAACTTTTTTGGGGTGATAACCCTGGGTAGGGTCACGCTGCGGTATAAAGGCCATAATAGCCGAGGTACGACAAGGTCAAAGCGTGAGCTAGCCGAGTCACCTTAAGGCAAGCCGACTTACGGAATACCCAGCCCGGTGGATGTTCATCTAACATTAACCGTCAGCTAGTTCAATGTAACTTGTTTTCAGGTACCCATGGGGCCGAGTTAACCAGGCATGAGCGAGGTTACCACTTGGCTTACAATAGACGGAAGGAATGTTGTTGGTTAAAGGTTTTCTCTCTCCACTGTAGCGTGAGCAAAGTAGACAGAGGGGAGGACCAGCGGGTACGAGCTGACAAGGGTGACGTCGCCTATATCGGGTGACGCTGCCTATGTCGGGTGACACCGCGCCGCAAAGAGGCTTAGAGAGGCTTATGCCCTGAGTCCGGACTAGCTTGCTTACGGGGAAAAAGGAGCATCTCGCTTTACTAAGAAGCATATTCGGAGAATATGCCTCCACGTATGCCCTAACTTGTAACCTGGGCTCCCCTATATAAGGAGCACCAGGACCTCCATAGAGAGGGTCGGCCATTTTTTCTAAGGGAAACCCTAGAGTGTGCAGTGTGGGTAGTAAGAGAAGTAGTCTCCTTCCCATGAACAACTCGAGGAGCCCTTGTAAACAACCATTGATTGAGAGAGAGAATACGAGTATTTGTGTGTGGAATCACCACACTATCCCTCCCTGGATTCCTCTAGTGCACATTAGCCCCACTCTTAGCATATACATGGAATCTGGTGTGCCACCACCACGATAGTTGGCGCCCACCATGGGGCTAGTGGCGCTAGCAGGAGTGAAGATCCGGGCGGGAAGCTTCATCAGCACTAGCGAGCAGATCGTCTCTAGGCTTGTTCCGTGCTTTGGAGCGCTGGACTACGTCAGTGACAACGCCCGCAGCTTTGGCAACTGCCCTACACCGAGGAATGGCCTCTTCATCAACCTTGGAACCCACAAGATCTACGTCGGTGTCGACGAGTCCTACGTTCACCCGCAGCACATCGTCGAGGGGGAGAACCACCTCTTAGTGCAGCTCGCGGCTCGCGTATCACTCGCCCCGCTAGTAGCGTTGAGGTCATGATGGTTGCGCAGGATGAAGGACCAAGCTAAGATCCGGTGGAGAACCCGGAAACAACACCTAAAATACCTAGGAGTAGAGGTCCTCCATTAGAGAAGCCAGAGAATGTGCTACAACAGGCAATAGATAGCTTAGCTACTCCCATAGCACCAGTGGTAGATCCGGCTAGAGAGGCCAGAGAATGTTGGACTAGCCGTGCAAGTTCCATACGCCGAATCCGAGTAATCTGGCAAACCACACGACTCGACAATGTGAATGGATGAAGAAGACAGAACAAGGTGGCTCGGGGAATGCTCAGGCACCTCGGCAAGATGCACCTCGGAATGAAGTACCTCGGCAACCACAACTTACTTGGGAAAATGGACAACAGTTGATGTTGCCACCGCCTCCGCCGAGGTATGAAAATCAAGAAAGAAGGGATGTAGTGCATCGAGTGGACAATCAGCAGCAGCATAACCATAGGTACCCTGACAATGACAGGAGAAATGAATACAGAGAGCACCACGAAAGTTACTGTGTGTTCACAACTGAGGAAACTGATAGGAAAAGCTTGCAGCGCCTACATATGGAGGTGAATGCAATTATGCCGGCAGTGACGAGGTATATGCCTTGGGCAGAACAGGAAATCACATGGAGTATCAAGGATCACCCCAGGCTCATGCCGAGTCCTGGATCATATGCATTGGTACTAGATCCGACATTCAGTAGGACAAATATCATTGTGAGATTCTCCAAAGTTCTGATTGACAATGGGAGTAGCATCAACATTATGTACAAGGACACAATGCACAAGCTAGGAATATCGGAGAACATGCTCCAAGCAACAAAGACGACATTCCATGGTGTTGTGCCGGGTATCTCGTGTGAGCCCATTGGAAAGGTCTGGGTTGACGTGTTATTTGACAGAAGGGACAACTGCCGGACTAAGAATCTGGAGTTTGAAGTGATGAACTTGGAAAGCGCATATCATGCGTTACTCGGCAAACCTGCTCTCAACAAGTTTATGGCAAGTACGTATATCAGCTACTTGAAGATGAAAATGCCTAGGCAAAATGGGCCAATCACCATAACTAGGGACTTTAGATGCTCGATAGAGTGTGCCTCGGCCGGGTCTAACTTGGCCGAGTCACTGGTAATCTCACAAGAAAAAGGAGAATCCAAGACGTGGCAGCATTGGCTCAATCCGCCCAAGTGCATATGTCGGTGCAGAGTAACCCGCATGGGAGTGTTTCATTTCAAGCAGCAAAGGATACAAAGAAGGTCCAAATTGATGATCAGTTTCTGGAGCGCACCATCCAAATTGGTGTCGGGCTCAGTGGAAAATAGGAAAGCGAGTTTGTGAACTACTTCCGTGAGAGTTGGGATATTTTTTCTTGGTCCACACATGATCTGCAAGGTGTTCCGAGGGAGTTGGCCAAGCACTCTTTGCATGTGAGACCCGGAGCTAAGTCGGTGAAGCAACCTCTCCGCCGCGTCACCGAAGATAGGAGGAAGATCATTTGTGATGAGTTAGCTCGGCTCCTTGCAGCTAGGTTCATAATGGAAGTGGTGTATCTGGATTGGATATCTAATCTGGTACTTGTTGAGAAGAAGAAGGGTGATCCGAATGTGGCAGTGGTATGGCGTATGTGTATCGATTACATGAACCTGAATAAGGCGTGTCCAAAAGATCCATTTCCACTGCCAAGGATATATCGAGTCATCGATTCTACTACTGGGTGTGAGTTGTTGTTGTTCATTGATGCTTATTCTGGTTTCCACCAAATACCTTTGAATCCCGAGGATCAAATAAAGACTGCATTTATCACCCCGTATGGGGCCTATTACTACAAGACTATGCCATTTGGGTTACATAATGCAGGTGCAACGTACCAAAGATGTATGCAAAAATGTCTTCATGATCAAATTGGTAGAAATGTGCAGGTATATGTCGACGATGTAGTGATAAAGACTAAGGAAAGCGAAACTCTCCTTGATGATATCCGGTAGATGTTCGCGAATCTTAGGAGATTCTGAATGAAGGTTAACCCAGAGAAGTGCACCTTTGGAGTCCCATCGGGAAAATTACTTGGATTCCTCATGTCTAGCTGAGGTATCGAGGCGAACCCAACCAAAATCCGGGCCATCAAAAGAATGGAATTGCCAAAGTTCCTCAATGATGTCCAAAAATTTACTGGATGCTTAGCATCCCTAAGTCGGTTTGCATGTCAGCTGGGAGAAAATGCTTTGCCTCTCTATCAGCTAATGAAGAAATCCGACAAATTTGTGTGGACACCTCAGGCAGATAGTGCATTTCGCTAGCTCAAAAATATGCTAGCCTCTGCACCTGTGTTAGCTTCACCTCTATCCAAGGATCCAATGTTGCTCTATATAGTAGCGACCAACCGATTTGTAAGTGTTGTGATTGGGGTGGAGCTGACGAAGATGGTAAGTCGATGCAGAGGCATGTATATTACCTGAGCAAAGTATTTTCTACCTCGAAATAGAATTACCCTTATTATCAGAAGATGGCATACGACGTCTATATGGCGGCCAAGAAGCTAAAACACTACTTTGAAGAACACCCTGTGAAGGTGATATGTGAAGCGCCACTATCTGAGATAATGAGCAAAAAAGATGCAAGTGGCCGGATTGCGAAATGGGCAATATAGTTAGCCCCTTATACACCACAATACGATAGAAGGGACGCTATCAAGTCACAAGCTGTGGCGGATTTTTTCGTGGACTAGGCCGAGATGCAATACGAACCACCTTTGCTAGATCCGAATTACTGGAAGATGCACTTTGATGGATCAAAGTTGAAGGATGGATTAGGGCCTGGGGTAGTCCTTGCCTCACCCAAGAAAGATCAGTTGAAATATGTTCTGCAGATCCATTTTCGTGCATCGAATAATGTTGCCGAGTACGAAGCGCTCGTGCATGGCTTAAAGGTAGCAAAAGAGATTGGCATATGTCGAATTGAGTGCTTTGGAGATTCGGACTTGGTGGTACAACAAGTGTCTGGTCATTGGGATGCTTTGGATGCAAACATGGTCCTTTATAGATTTCACGTCCAGAAAATATGTGGGTACTTTGAGGGATGCAAATTCCATCATGTACCTAGGGGTGAAAATGAAGAAGCTGACGTGATATATAAACTAGGCTCATCTCGGCAAGCTATCCCACCAGGAATTGCCTTAGAGCATGTGAGAAAACCATCCATCACCCCCTTGCTAGAATCGGAATCAATATATATCCCGCAACTCCCCGGATCTAGCCCTGCCCAAATGGACATTGACTGGGGAACACCTCAACAAACCCAGGAACTGCCTCGGTAAACCCCGGGACAGCTTTACAGAACCCAGGGACTGTTCAGCCTGATCCGGCGAGGGGGGGAGGGTTATGTCAGTGGATGCCATGGAAATTGACGAAGTACTTTTCCCTGTTCATGATGTACCATCATGGGCAAGGCCAATATTTGAGTTCTTAAAGATGGAACTTTGCCGAATGATGAGATACTCTTAAGGCATACAAAGAAGAGCCAAGGAATATACCATAATCAATGCTGAATTATACAAGAGAAGTGTCACAAGTGTCCTGCAACAATGTGTTGACCCGGAAGAATGCCTAGATATTCTCGGAGATATTCATGAAGGGGAATGTGGTCATCACGCCTCGTCCAGGGCCTTATAGGGAAAAGCTTTTTGGCATGGATTTTATTGGCCCAGCGCCTTGGAGCAAGTCGAAGAACTAGTGAAGAAGTGCAATGGCTGTCAGAGGTACGCCACCAAGGAGAATATCACTTTGCGGCCCGAAAGTTGAGTCGCCAAGGCAAAGCGGTACCCAAATTGCTCATAATCATCCGCGTTGCCCACAGTTGGTGTGCCAAATACTCAGGGGGTCTTTTTGGCAGGAATTCAACTTTACGTTTCAATACAAAATATCATACTAACGCCTGTCAAGTTCGCTCCCTGTCAGTTTTCGTTGTTATGTCACTGCCATCTTGACTGCCATGTAGGCTTGCAACATTGGAATCACCCGGAGCGGCTATCTGTGGTCGCGGCCATGGCGCAGAGCTGGGACATGGACGAACCTGCTCGACTCCACTCTCCTCCCTGTAGGCTTGCAGCGTTGGCGCCTGCATCCATTACGCATCTTCTTCTTCCTCGAAGCACCAATCTATGGTCGCGGCCATGGCGCTGAGCTGGGACATGGACGAATCTGCTCGGACCCGCTCTCCTCCTCATCCCGAGTTGAAGGTCGCCGTCACCATGGCCGCACCCATGGCACGGTGCGGGGACGAGAATTGATTCTTGGTGAGATCTGTCACCGTGGTGACCATGCTCGATCCTGTTTTTCTCCTCTAGAATCCGAGCTTGCCGTCACCGTGGTCGCATCCGCACCAATTCTGCCACCCCTACTGATGATCCACAAGTATAGGGGGTGTATCGTAGTATTTTCAATAAAATTTTGAATAAAAGAGAGGAACTATTTCCTCCCATTCAAGAGACTGACCATTCTTCAGCAGCTTATACCATTCCTCAGCTCTTCCTTTCAGTGATAATGAGAATAACTTATTCTTGACTTGATCTGTTGTAATACCTCCACACTTAAACAACCCGCATAATTCATGTATAAAGAGCAAATGATCACAGGGATGGACAGTTCCATCTCCAAAATAGTAGTTATCCATAACACGATCAATAATTCTTGTAGATATTTTAAAAGTATCACTCTCAGCAGGTGGTGGTTCATCTACTACCTTAGCGGTGGTAGTAGCATTATGAAATAAGAAACTCAGCGAATTATCCATATTGAAAGTAAAGCAAATAAACAGAAGTAAACAATACTCACAGTAGAAGTTTCCTTTACCAGTTCCACTCTCCAATAGCGCTTCACTTCCCGGCAACGGCGCCAGAAAATAGTCTTGATGACCCACAAGTATAGGGGGTGTATCGCAGTATTTTCGATAAGTAAGAGTGTCGAACCCAACGAGGAGTAGAAAGTGTTGGCTAGTGGCTTGGAGTAGGAGTTCTCTGCAAATACTTAGCAAATGGATTTTTAGGTTTTTTGATAATGCAGATAAATAAAGTACAAGTAAATAAAAGACAATAATAATAAATGCAACAAGTGCCCCAATCCTTTCTTTAGCAAAGGACAACCCGGTTGTATTACTTAAGATGACCAAACGTTCTCGAGGACACACGGGAATATAGTCGAGTGCTTTCGCCACATATAGTTGATTAATCTTCTTTAATTTGCTAAGTGTTGTGTGGGTGAACCTATCCTAATGTACTGACCTTCCTAGGACTAATACATACTTGTGATTATATCCCTTGCAAGCATCCGCAAGTACAAGAAAGTAATTAAGGTAGAAACCTAACCATAACTTTAAACTCTAAGACCCTGACGTCCCTTGTGCAAAGGTTTCCTAACGGGGGTTCAGGTTTTTGTCACTCTGGTAACCCCTACGATTAGTAGCCAAATACACAATGCATTCCCATATGCCCATATAAGTTAAGTGTCATGTAGTCGACGTTCACATGACACCACTAGAAGAAATACACCACAACTTAAATATCAAACCATTGAATCTTTCTCAACACAATTCCACTACTAACAACATGACTTCTTCCATCTCCTCAAGAACTAAACAAACTACTCACAAGACATCATATGGATCAAGATCAGAGATGATATAATGATATGTAGCAAACTGAACATAACAATAATTTAACGGTTCACTCAATAGCATCAACTACAAGGAGTAATCAACACCGGGAAAGTTTCCCCTAAGAACTATGCAAGATTCAACCCAATTGTTACAGCGGTATGAAGTGGTGATAATGGTGCTGGTGGAGATGATGGTGGTGATGATGATGATGATCCCGATGAAGTCTAGCTTGATGGTGATTTTTATTGCGGCGATCTCCCCTCTCCGGGAAGGAATTCCCCCAGAAGAATTCTATCTACCAGAGAGATCTTTCTCTCTCGGTGTTTCTCCGTACCGCAGAGGTGGCGGATTCTTTCTATGGTCGCTCTCCCGCTATTAGGTTTTCGAGGGGATAATATACGCCAAAGGGGAGAGCCTGGAGTGGGCCAGGGCGGCCACACCACTTGGTGGCGTGGTCAGGGGTGACCCTTGCCAGGGGGTATTGTGGGCTCCATGTGTCCCATCTCCACTCCCCCCTTCTGGCAATCTTCGTCTTCTGGAAAAGTAGAATTTTCCATGTATTTTCTCGGATTTTCTGATCTTCGCGAATTTCGCCTCCAAACAGGACCTTTTCCATCAGAATCCTCAATGCATCGGTCCATGCTCCAAAAGACATCAACCATGCAAAAACAGATGAAATAACATAAGTATCATCTCTTAATATGAATTATATCAATGAATAACAGTAAATTATGATATAGAATAGTGATGCAAAATGGACGTATCAACTCCCCAAGCTTAGACTTCGCTTGTCCCCAAGAAAAAACCGAGCTCAATAAAAATGACCTCAGGTTTATGGAGTGAAGAGTCGATAAAATAATATGGACAAGAAGCATCACATTCATCAATACATAAATCATAATAGAAGACAACTCACTATTATATAACTTATCTTGCAATAAGTAAAGGAAACACCATAAAGATACATAAAGTAAATAACAATTGGTAATGCCAAACTTAGCTCTTGGTCGAAGGATAGTTGACAATTTGCAGGAGTTCACACATAAAGGGTTTTCAATGATAGCTTTCAAAGTAATACTCACTAAGATAAGAGGAATGTGCAAAATAAGGAACATAACAAACATGATTGAATAAATCATCATATGAATGAATGAAACACAACAACTCAAAATACTTGCTTGAGATAGAAGGGAATAGGTTTACTGACTCAACTAAAAAGTAAAAGATAGGCCCTTCGCAGAGGGAAGCAGGGATTTCAAGTTTCATAAAGAGCTTCCAAAAATTATGGTACTTACTAGCTTTCAGCTCTCATTGCCCCTATTATAGGCATCTTTAGGTGATTAAGGTTAAAGTGACACAACTAAGAGGATATGCTTGACAAGTTATAAGTTGAAATCTCATGCCCCTTATTTACGAGTACCGAACCTCATGCTACTCAACTTCAGTCACAAGTAAGCTCTTGTCATTGTAAATACATATGTATCATAGAGAACCGCCAATGGGGTACCCCTTGCACATGATACATGAGCTATCCCATAATCAAAATGACAATGCAAGCAGACAACGAGCATCTTAGCAATCTTTTTATTTGCTATTTGCATAGGTTTTTATTGAGGATGCTTCATAGAATGCTCATTATAGTTATGCTACAAGTTTCCACCATGATTAGGCATGGCTTAGGCTAGCGGCCCAGGCATTTCTCTAACACACTTACAAACTCCATGATCTTACAAGTTCCCCTTTAATTTCACACCACTGGGATCCATAAGCAAAAGAATCATGATATCAATGGAATAATAAGTGCAATGTTGAAAGCGTTCCCCATGATACATGGTTCTGCTAACTTCAACTTATAAAGCGCAAGCATATATGCAACAAAGATGGGCACAATGGTTCAAGATTATTAAGTGCAAGAAAGTAAAGTGTGCCATCAAGTTCGTGAGAGCTTTAATCACTAGTTTTCTCATAACAAGTTTAATTTGTAAGGAATTTACTTGGAATAGCAATAGTGCTAGTAGGTAGGTATGGTGGACACAAATGGCAAAGGTTTTGGTTTAAGGATTGGATGCACGAGAAGCATTCCCTCTCAGTACAGGTTTTTGGCTAGCAAGGTTGGTAGCAAGCATAAGAGTTGAAGGAAAAAAACAAACATACATGTGATAAAAACAAACATGCAATCTTCCTTGGAAGCACAAAAGATCTTAACTAGAGAATACTAAGCTTATGAGCAAATCAAGAAAGAAAGACGATGAAATTATATTTCCTTAGAGAATACTAAGCTTATGAGCAAATCAAGAAAGAAAGACGATGAAATTATATTTCCAAAACCTGATGACGAATTACTGCTTCGGTGGTGGTGGTATTCTCTCGATGAGATTTTTGATTAATTTCCCCAAGTCCTCAATCTCGAAGGTGAGAGTACGAATCAACTCTGAGTTTTGCTCAGTACGGCTCATGATCATGTCGGGTTGTGAATTCCAGCTCTTGCGATTCTTTCCCCACTCTTCATCCTTGTGATTATACCCCTTGCAAGAATCCACAAGTACAAGAAAGTAATTTAGGTAGAAACCTAATCACATCTTTAAACTCTAAGACCCTGACGTCCCTTGTGCAAAGGTTTCCTAACGGGGGTTCAGGTTTC
Source organism: Avena eriantha (assembly GCA_910589775.1). Taxonomy (NCBI): domain Eukaryota; kingdom Viridiplantae; phylum Streptophyta; class Magnoliopsida; order Poales; family Poaceae; genus Avena; species Avena eriantha. Next base: position 238,844,317 of record OU342742.1, on the reverse strand, counting down.
TGTCACTCCAGTAACCCCTACGATTAGTAGCCAAATACACAATGCTTTCCCCTAGGCCCATATAGGTGAAGTGTCATGCAGTCGATGTTCACATGACACCACTAGAAGAAATACACCACAACTTAAATATCAAACCATTGAATCTTTCTCAACACAATTCCTCTACTAACAACATGACTTCTCCCATGTCCTCAAGAACTAAACGAACTACTCACAAGACATCATATGGATAAAGATCAGAGATGATATAATGATATGTAACAAACTGAACATAACAATAATTCAACGGTTCACTCAATAGCATCAACTACAAGGAGTAATCAACACCGGGAAAGTTTCCCCTAAGAACTATGCAAGATTCAACCCAATTGTTACAGCGGTATGAAGTGGTGATGATGGTGCTGGTGGAGATGATGGTGGTGAAGATGATGATCCCGATGAAGTCCAGCTTGATGGTGATGTTGATGGCGACTATCTCCCCTCTCCGGGAAGGAATTCCCCCGGCAGAATTCTGTCTGTTGGAGAGATCTTTATCTCTCGATGTTTTTCCACCCCGTAGAGGCGGCGGAATCTTTTTGTGGTCACTCTCCTGGTATTAGGTTTTCGAGGGGATAATATACGCCAAAGGGGAGGGCTTGGAGTGGGCCAGGGGTGGCCCACACCAGGGGGTGGTGTGGGCCCCCTGTGGCCCATCTCCACTCCCCCTTCTAGCAATCTTCATCTTCTGGAAAAGTAGAATTTTCCATGTATTTTCCCGGATTTTTTGATCTTCATGAATTTCGCCTCCAAACAACACATTTTCTATCAGAATCCTGACTACAGCGGTCCATGCTTCAAAAGTCATCAACCATGCAAAAACAGATGAAATAACATAAGTATCATCTCTTAATATGAAATATATCAATGAATAACAGTAAATTATGATATAGAATAGTGATACAAAATGGACGTATCACCTGCCGAGGTCTCTATGGGAGATGTACCCTCAGTAGCTCAAGTTCTGCCATGTTGAACCTGTAAGCGAATTCGGAGCTGGGCGGCGGCGGCGACCCGTTGTTGAACCTGTAAGGAATTTGCCAAAGGCTGCGTGTCGCGCCAAGGTCTTCGGTTGATGCCTTCGGCCTCGGATTCTGCCAACATCCACCGCCGATGTGATATCATTTAGTTACTTCAATACGAAATTTCGACCAATTTAACTTGTTGATGTATTCCTTGACAATTATAATATAATCGAGCACTAGAAATATTTGGTAGTGTGCATGAGCATGATCAGTAATATATTTGAGCACTAGAAATTTTAAGGCACTCCATATAAAGGAGTAGATTAATACATATATATATATAGAAGGTTCACCAGAGACACCACGGATATATTGTATTACATGCAACACACAAGTAATAATTAACTAAAACAAAATAAAAGCAGGGCAACAGCAGGATATTGAGAGACGAAGACGCCTAGTAGGGCAGGGGTAGCAGTAGGAGGTTGGGATAGCCTAGTCGAGGGGTTACAGGCTAGTCCTGACATACTCCCGGAGGAATTTGCCAAAGGCTATGTGTGCGCCAAGGTAATCGGCCTATGCTTTCTGCCTCCACCTTTGACAACACGCACCACATGCTGGATCATGCTGTCGAGGTCCATGTTGATTCTCCGCCACAGAATGGGCAAAACAGTCTCCCCCTATGGTAGAAACAGATTTGCCCACACCGTAACCGCCTCAGCACGTAGCGACTCTTGTTGTCCCTGGATTCCTTGCTATCATCCACGTCATCATCATCCTCCTATTGATTTTTAAGAACATAACTTAGAACTTATACATATGATTTAATTGTATTACAACTCAAGAATTGACAGCATATATATGTAAGACAATATTAAGTTGATATCAAAGAGAAAGCATCTCAGCAATAGTTTGATCAGTTCATATATCATTTCATCTCAACAAAATGACAATTAATTTGATCAGAGTGTATGTAGTATAAAGATTGCGTCCTCATAAGTTTCTTCAGGGATGGCGTAAGCGAACCAAGTAACAATTGCACAACCTATATAAATCTGACACCAATGTGTCTCCCTCTCTTCTGGGGCAATTTTGAATCATTGGCCACAATAAGAAATTGAAATGTAATCCTACGAAACAATATTCAGGGATATACATAGTCAGGTACAAAAACAATCCTAAATATTGTAATTATAAGTAAAAACAAAAAATTAATCTTCAGGTACATGTTGAAAATACTTATGATCAAAACCATGCATATACATATGCATAATATGAATCATTCAAAGATCAGAAACAATTCAAGGATCATACATGTAGTTCCATATGAGAATAAATCAAGGGCCTCATAATTTTTTCCAGAGATGGAGTTGGTGAACCAAAGTATCAACACCACAACCTATATTGTTTGTGTACGTTGATGCCTGAGGTTCACCAACCCATCCCTAAAAACACGACACCATCATGTGTCTCCCCTTGCACTGTTTTGGGGAAAATTTCAATCATCGGCCTCGGTGACAAACTGAAATGTAATTCTTATACACTATGAATGCATGCAATATATAATTCAAATATCATAGTTCTATGAATGTAGAATAAAGATTGCAGCCTCATAAGTTTCTTCAGGGATGGCGTGAGCGAACCAAGTAACAATTGCACAACCGATATTGTTCTTGTACATCACCCCAGGTTCGCTAACTCATCCCTGAAAAAATCTAACACCAATGTGTCTACCTATCTTTTGGGGCAAATTTGAATCATTGGCCACAATAAGAAATTGAAATGTAATCCTACGAAACAATATTCAGGGATATACATAGTCAGGTACAAAAACAATCCTAAATATTGTAATTATAAGTAAAAACAAAAAATTAATCTTCAGGTACATGTTGAAAATACTTATGATCAAAACCATGCATATACATATGCATAATATGAATCATTCAAAGATCAGAAACAATTCAAGGATCATACATGTAGTTCCATATGAGAATAAATCAAGGGCCTCATAATTTTTTCCAGAGATGGAGTTGGTGAACCAAAGTATCAACACCACAACCTATATTGTTTGTGTACGTTGATGCCTGAGGTTCACCAACCCATCCCTAAAAACACGACACCATCATGTGTCTCCCCTTGCACTGTTTTGGGGAAAATTTCAATCATCGGCCTCGGTGACAAACTGAAATGTAATTCTTATACACTATGAATGCATGCAATATATAATTCAAATATCATAGTTCTATGAATGTAGAATAAAGATTGCAGCCTCATAAGTTTCTTCAGGGATGGCGTGAGCGAACCAAGTAACAATTGCACAACCGATATTGTTCTTGTACATCACCCCAGGTTCGCTAACTCATCCCTGAAAAAATCTAACACCAATGTGTCTACCTATCTTTTGGGGCAAATTTGAATCATTGGCCACAATAAGAAATTGAAATGCAATCCTACGAAACAATATTTAGGGATATACATATGCATCATACGACTCATTCAGAGATCAGAAACAATACAACGATTATTTATATATAAGTTCCATATGAGAATAAATTAAGGGCCTCATTTTTTTCAGAGATGGAGTTGGAGAACCAAAATACCAACAACATAACCTATATTGTTTATGTACATTGCTGCCTCAGGTTCACCAACCCATCCCTAAAAACACGACACCATCATGTGTCTTCCCTTGCACTGTTTTCGGGAAATTTTCAATCATCGGTCTCGGTGACAAACTAAAATGTAATTCTTATACACTATGAATGCATGCAATACATAATTCAAATATCATAGTTCTATGAATGTAGAATAAAGAATGCATCCTGATAAGTTTCTTCAGGGATGGCGTGAGCGAACCAAGTAACAATTGCACAACCTATATCGTTCTTGTACATCGCCCCAGGTTCGCTACCTCATCCCTGAAAAAATATGACACCAATGTGTCTACCTCTCTTTTGGGGAAAATTTGAATCATTGGCCACAATAAGAAATTCAAATGTAATCCTAGGAAAAAATATTCAGGGATATACATATGCATCATACGAATCATTCAAAGATCAGAAACAATACAAAGATTATATATATAGGTTCCATATGAGAATAAATTAAGGGCGTCGTTATTTTTTCAGAGATGGAGTTGGAGAACCAAAATACCAACAACACAACCTATATTGTTTATGTACATTGCTGCCTCAGGTTCACTAACCATCCGTAAGAAAACGAACCATCAGATGTGTCTCCCTTGCACTGTTTTGGGGGAAAATTGAATCACTAGGCTCAGTAAGGAATATAAATGTAATGTTATATGCATGTTGTGTATCAAAATCAACACTCAACTAGCAAACTCTAAAACCCCTAAATCAAATGTTACAGATCGATCAAATTTACAACACAAGAAGAACCGTATGAACAACAAAGAGTTAAGCAAATGTAAATTTACTAGATGGTAGATGGGTAGATTGGGGTTTTGTGACTAGACAGATTGGGGTTTTGTGACTAAATGGCAGATGCATCAATCGACCATTTGAACCATATATATACTACCCTACTTCAAGAGAAAAAAAATTATACACGATTGAGCAAATCTTATGTATGAACATTGAAATCTGTGGTTGCGACTAGAGAAGCTAGCAATATAGTACCTCGGACTCCTCATCGGGGACCTCCTCCTCGAAATCGTCATTCTCTGCGATTGTGTCGACGATTTCTTGGATGGCAATGGGGTCGTTGATGTAGAGCACCGGATTGCCTCCGCCTGCCGCATGCCCCCCATCCAGATCTTCCACTAGCACCACGATGTTGTCGGCCACCTATTCTCGATGGTGATGGATACTGGCTGGACGAATGAGCTCGAAGCCTCGACGGCACAGCGATGAGCGGCGTGTGTGCCCTGAGAAGATGCCTCTGCCTGCTTGGCAACGACCGAGCCATCTGCTGCTGCACCTTCAACTGGCTTCACCTCTGGCTCATATCCACGCGTACGCTTCATGGCGCACCTAGGGAAGGAGGTGGTGCAAGAGAAGGAGCTTCGGTGCAGATTGGGGTTTTGGGACTAGACATATTGGGGAAAATGACATGAGCTCATGGAAGAAGAAGGCCAAGCGGGTTTATAAACACTAGATATCCACTATTTTTTTGGGTTCCTTTTTTTTGAAACAACCATGATCTCCACTTTATAACTGCATTGAAAACACGCTCATGGCAGACCTTGATTCCACTGAATGCAAGTGGTGCAGAACCAATTTCTAGCAACGTTAGGTCTACTCGAGGGCCCCCCTTAACGCGTGGAAGTTACTTGTGGTAGGGCCCAGTTGGAAGTGAGATTGAGAGCGCTGCGTAAAAATGGGATATGTCTATTAAAATCAAGTTGCAATAAATTGCAGCATCCCATCGACAACCGTGCACTCGATGACCCCGTTGCCCTGTGCATCTGTTGTGGCGTAGTAGCAGTAGTAGGCTTTTCAAACGTGATTAAACATGACATGACCACTCAATGACTTTTTCCATGGACGGCTTCGTGTTTCTTCTTGTAGAAGTCTCGCTAAGAGAGACGTCTGTGTTGTCTCACGCTGTACTATGAAGGGCACTATGTGTGCAATGATCCTCGTTGGATCACACAGGATCAACGGTTGGTGCGCACAATCCGCGTGACAACTATGACAACCAATCAGGGCGTAGCATACAGAGTGAGCACATGTTTGGGCTTCTACAAAAGAGAGAGAGGGCAAAACTGAGTAGTATCAAAAAATAAAGGGCAAAACTGAGTAGTATAAAAATGGAAAGTGAGTGTCTTATACAATGAAATGCTGCATCACCACACATCATTGGATATGTGAGTGTATCAGTGTTCATCATTGTGGTTTTAGGAAAAGAACACATGAAGTGATGCCACCACAGCATGTGGTGTCCAACCATGTCCAAAAATCCTGGCATCATGTTGGGATTCAACTGCAGCATGCATTCTACCACCAGCTTGAGAGATGCCGCATCACCACACCTCATTGGATGTGTGAGTGTATAAGTGTGCATCATTGTAGTTTTAGGAAAATAACATATGAAGTGATTCCACCACATCATGTGGTGTCCAACCATGTCTAGGAACCCTGGCAGCATGCTGGTATTCAACTGCAGGATGCATTCTACCACCAGCTTGAGAGATGCTGCATCACCACACCTCATTGGATGTGTGAGTGTATTAGTGTGCATAATTGTGGTTTTAGGGAAAGAACACATGCAGTGATGCCACCACAACATGTGGTGTCCAACCATGTCCAGGAACCCTAGCAGCATGCTAGGATTCAACTGCAACATGCATTCTACCACCAGCTTGAGAAATGCTGCATCACCACACCTCATTGGATGTGTGAGTGTATCAGTGTGCATCATTGTGGTTTTATGGAAAGACCACATGCAGTGATGCCACCACAGCATGTGGTGTCCAACCATGTCCAGGAATCCTGGCAACATGCTAGGATTCAACTGCAGCATGCATTCTACCACCAGCTTGAGAGATGCTACACCACCACACCTCATTGGATGTGTGAGTGTATCAGTGTGCATCATTATGGTTATAGTAAACGAACACATGCAGTGATGCCACCACAGCATGTGGTGTCCAACCATGTCCAGGAACCCTGGCAGCATGCAGGGATTCAACTATAGCATGGATTCTACCACTAGCTTGAGATATGTTGCATCACCACACCTCATTGGATGTGTGAGTGTATCAGTGTGCATCATTGTGGTTTTAGTAAAAGAACACATGTAGTGATGCCACCATAGCATGTGGTGTCCAACCATGTCCAGGAACCCTGGCAGCATGCAGGGATTCAACTACAACCTTGATTCTACCACCAGCTTGAGAGATGTTGCACCACCACACCTCATTGGATGTGTGAGTGTATCAGTGTGCATCATTATGGTTATAGTAAAAGAACACATGCAGTGATGCCCCCACAGCATGTGGTGTCCAACCATGTCCAGGAACCCTGGCAGCATGCAGGGATTCAACTATAGCATGCATTCTACCACTAGCTTGAGAGATGTTGCATCACCACACATCATTGGATGTGTGAGTGTATCAGTGTGCATCATTGTGGTTTTAGGAAAAGTACATATGAAGTGATTCCACCACAGCATGTGGTGTCCAACCAATACCAGGAACCCTGGCATCATACTGGGATTCAACTGTAGCATGCATTCTACCACCAGCTTGAGAGATGCTGCATCACCACACCTCATTGGATGTGTGAGTGTATCAGTGTGTGTTGGGGGGATGACCCCCGGGTAGGCCAAGCCAGGCTCAAGCTGGCCAGCTCCACACAGATCTAGCCTAATGGACGAAAGACAAAGAGTGACCACCAGGCAGAAGGCTCCACCCGGTCCGCCTCAAGATTCTTCGGCTGGCCAGTCTAGCCAGAGGCCGGGGTGCTGGCTGGGTGGCCACCTCACCCGGCCACCTTGGATCCGTTGGCCACTGGTACGGGGGAGGGTGACGCTCCTTGCTGAGCGCATCCTTGACCGGACTGGCTGGCGCGCCACCCGGACGGTGCTACCAGACGAGGATGCCAAAGCGCCAAGGTTAAAGGATGACGAGTAAAGCTCCGGCTGACAGATAAAGTCGTAGGCTGAGTTTCAGCAAAGCCAGCCTAGCCTAGTGGATAGGGTTGTGCTCCACCTGGGCTGCAAACCTTAGATCACAAGTTTGAATCCTCTGCACCCATCTTAGATTACATGCTTAGGAAAGAGCTACTGAAACAAACTATCCCATGAATGAAAGCCATGTTTGATTGAATGCCTTGCTTGAAATAGAAAAAGGGGAAAACCAAACTATCCATGTTATTTGTTTAGGTTGGATTGTTCATATTATTTATGGAGTACTTACAAGTGTATCATCTTGTGCTAGTTCTTATATTTAGCATAAATGGTGCTCAATTCTTATATTGTCTTCTAGACACGACTTAGTACTATGGGCACTTTGCATTCTTGTAGAAGGTCAAATGGTTACCATTCCTAGCCCCACCATATTGAAATAACCTCCTTTAGCAAAACAAACTTAGCATTTATATAGGAAACACCTACCCAAATAGCTCAAGCTATATCCTAAAGTATACTATCTTGTGTGAGTCATTATTTAGCTTCCAAACACTATTATTATGGGTATGGGTGACATGGAGAAGTTAGTCGTCGGGTGACCATGAACTCATTGGGCATAGAGTACACCCCCAAAAATCAATAAGAGAATGCATACGATAAAACATGAGGGCAAAAACCCTCCATAGAAGGGGTAGCAATGCTAAGGTGAGGGCAAAAACCTCCAAATATTTATATGATATCAAAAGGTGAGAAGAGTGAGTATGCAGAGGCTAGGCCTTCCCAAAAATCAAAACAATCAAAAAGTGACATAAAATAAAAAAAGAGGAAAGAAGCAAAAAATGCCAAAACAAGAATGCCCAAAAGAATCAGGTAATGAGGGGCAATGGAAGCAAACACTAATCATGAACAATGCCTCAACCAGAAACTTAATGGATAGTGTTTGTAAGACAGCTTGTGTATCACATATGATATTCCCTACTTGCTAGCCATACACTCTCTCTACCCTCCATTGCCAAATATTCCGACCATAGGACTACCACTATATATATATACTTTTCTCTATGCAAAGAATGTTGTATCTAAACGAATGAACCATTTAACTTTTTGTGATTCTTGCTAGTGAAAAGAAGCACCAAACTCCCAATCCCATGTTAGTTTTATCACCTTCATGCTCGAGGACAAGCATATGTTAAGCTTGCGGATGTTGATGCATGTAAAATGCATACATGAACTTTGTAGTTTGTTGATAGGAATTCCCACATATTTGATACATATATGATGTTATATCCATGTTTTACATTGATTTATGGGGATTTACCAATGATCCCCTTTATTTTGGTTATAACTCTACATGACAAGAAAACCCCATTTTGTGTATTTTTACCTTTTAGGGACCTAAACAAAGTCAAATGGAGCTAGGATTTTCAGAGCATAAAGATTTTATCAATAGAATCAACTAGAGAACTTGGACATCACCAGAAAACCTTGGCACTAATCATATCCAGCCCACTCACCCCTCTCTAGCCAAAAGGTACTGTAGCACCACCCCTTCCCTTGTCCTTTTGGTCTTGGAAAGAGAAAGAGAGGAATAATGATATCCTAAGTAAATCTAGTGGCATCAATGCCACATCAGCCACCACACCTCCTCTAATCCTCTTATCGTTTATAGGACCCACTCACCACCCTCTCTGGCTAGTGGTTGTAGACCTAGCCAACCCTAGCACCTCTCGCTCCCCATTTCTTTGTTTTGACCAAATAAACATGTGGCATGCTTCATCGTAGTACAATTCCCATCCTGCCACCCCTTCTCCCTCACTGACCCCTAACACCACTCTCCACCGTCACTCACGGCCAACCATAGGCCCTGGCACCCACCCTAGCTCCCCAATGAGCTAGGTCACCATGAACTTAGCCACCTCGGTTAAAGAGGCCAGAGGCTAGTGCAGCTCTCCTCTCCACCCTATTTCTACTCACACAGCACACCCTGGTATCCCTAGCCTCTGAGATCCTCCCCCTTTCTCCACATAGCCTAGTAGGACACCTTCCTCCTCTTAGTTCTACGGGCTCAAGATGGATGTTGCAGTCACCTCCATTACTCTTTTCTCTCCCTTTCTTCTTCTCTCAGCCTCCCTGGATATTACTCATCTAACCCGACCCTTCCTCGTACCCAGGACCATCCCCAAGAGACACCCCAATGACCGTCTGCAGGAATCCACGACAACCTACGTGTGCCTCCCCTTTCTGCAGCAAAACCGCCAATGTTGCCCTTCTATGTGGCCACCGAAATGCGGTGCGTCCCTTCTGCTACTCCACCAACCTCCGCCCCCCAGGTGAGCTTCCCAATCCAATACAATCATCCCTAGGGTTTCCTCTCCACAGCTTCATGGGTGGGGTAGACGATGATGTCCTAGTCATCGATCCGGTTCTAATCGAATAGCCGGGGCGCTACCTACCGCTTCAACCTCACCCTATCGGTGACCGGCAGGCCCCGCTGCCCGCGATTTAAACCACCCACTCCTACACGGTGCACCATTTGGTGGGCCAGATTTCCACCGTGCGACCCAGCACTGGTCGGATCGAGCCCCTGTTATCTTTTTTTGGAAGTCTTATTCTTTCCCCCCAGATCTGATAGAAGTATGATTGAAACAAATCCCAAAGAAGATATATAAAATACATGGAACCACCCAAATAAAATTTTGTCAATAGACCTATTTGTATTCCATAGCATGCAGGACTTGTTGTTAGGAAAAATAACATACAATCATTTTCTGGCATTTAAATTACTAAAATATGTTATTTTCATTCAAAAATTAACATATATTTTTTTAGGTTATAAAATTAACATATGTAGATACACAACTCCTTTGGAAATTAAACCAATTTACAAAGGTAGGTATTCAGAGTACCTATCATATGGCTTGGGGGTCCTATCAAATAGATCCACATTTCTACAGTAGTAAAAATAACAAAAATAACTCAAATATGACTCTAACTATTTGTTTAGGTAGATATACCACCTACTTTGAGTTGATTCCAATTCTTTGTGATGTATTACTGCAATATCTACCAAACCCTAGGAGCTCATGATTTATAGAGCAAATAATGAATTCTTCTGAATTAAATACTACCATTTAGCTACTTCACTCAATAAATCATCACTAGATTTCTACAACTCTAAAAATAGTGAACCCAATTTAAGTAGAATGGCCTAAGTTAGGCCTATCTTGTGTCCTTGGTTTCATACCAATTGGACTTGTAAAATAAATCTGATGAAAATGACAAATAGCTTGTAGAATTGACTTTGGAAATTTCCCAAGGGCATTCTACTAATTATTTTGAAGCGGAACCAACTCCTACTATTTTACTCAAGTACCTTCGAAACCCTAAGAGGAATTATTTATTTTTCATATAGATATTTTCTTGTGATTTAATTACGAAAACAAGAGTGAATCAGACTAGAAAACTCATAACTAGATAAATAAAAATGATAAAATAATTAAACCACTTCTAGTGGCTTTGTTATATCAATAACTACCAAATAATATCACATTTTCCTTGTACTGGTACCCTTTAGAACTTGATCATGGTATAAAACCCCTTATTCAAATGGTGTTTAGTATTTAAGTCCTAAAAGAAGCTCTAAAAGGCAATTGAGATGATTCTAATTGCTATAAGTGGATATTGTCAAACCTAATGAAGTGTGTTGATGCCATGTTCAATTGCTTGTTGTATTGTACTGGTGCTTGTATGTTTGGTATTGATTGTGGTACCTTACTTGTTCCCATGTGTGTATTGTAACGATGGTAGTCATGATTGTATCAAAGTCAAGGAGGAGAAGGTTTTATTTTTGGATTTCTATGAAGAAGTCCAGGGACATATTGCTACCAGATAGCCACCGACTTGTTCATAAGATTCTCCTATTATTTACTTATGCATGTTTTACTTACCTATTTGTGCAAATTGCATGGTTTTTACTATATTTATTTACATCTGGTAGTGGCTTGCCCCCTCCAAGCTAGTACCAAATGGTACTACTAATTACAACCCTTGTGACACCTACTCATCCACTAGTATGTTAGAAATGGTGGTTTACACCATACCCCTTTGGAAATCCGTTTATCGAAAACAAAAACTATATGTTGGGAAACCCTCAAAAAGTTTACAAAAGGTTTTTATGATAAAACCTTGGTAAGGCTGCCTTACCAAGTGAGATTTTGGAGAAAGAAAAGTATATGTTTTACAAACGGTACTAAATGTAAGAGGATTTTTTTACGAAAACACACATTACCCCAGAATGGGATGGGGCTTAGCTTAAAGTTAGTTTGTTAGAACAACTAAACCGTGCAACCACATTACCCCAGAATGGGATGGGGCTTAGTTCAAAGTTAGATTTCTCTAGCATGGGTAACCTCACAACTACTTATAAGGGATCATATCCCTTGAATGTTGGGTCTCCCTTATCGAAAGTATCATATGACGGGAACAATGATCTGGGGAGATGCGAACTCTCCTTGTAGGCAGTCGAACGATACTATGAACCTCTCACTAAAAGTGCCCACTCGAGGGGAGTGTAAAATGCGCTCCGGTTAGTCATTGGTACCCGATGTCCCATCATTGATAGGAACACCTCATACACTAGGGCCCATGTGGAGTGCCTTTCCTAGAGTTTTGTTTGGTTAATCGACCCACGATCTATGCAGGATTAGAGTGGGGTACTAAAATCTTGTGGGTAAAGTGTACAACCTCTACATAGTTTAAATCTATTCGAATAGCCATGTTCGTGGTAATGGACGGTTGGGAAATTTGCTTCTTAGCGGTGTTGGTTTTGTTTTCAACAATGTTTTTAGAAAGCAGAGGTTTTGCAAATGATCCGGTCATGGGATGATCGGAAGTGTGGCATCCCGCTAAAACCACTACTAGAAAGTCGCTGTGTTTTTGTGCATTGCATCATCATGACCGCATGCTCATGTCATCATGCCACATTGCATTTGAGCATCGTCATCATCATGCATCTATTTGTCTGAAACTATTTTCGAAAATTCTATTTTTGTTTTCTAAATATCCCGCCTTTATTTCAAATCGAAATGCCGGGCCTCTTCCGGATATTTTGTTTTGTCTAAAAATAATTTAGAAAAGGTTGTTTAAATAAAACAAGTCAAAATATAAATAAATAAATAAAATAAAACTATTTTTTCTAGGTAAGGCCACCACCGGCTAGGCCCGAAGGCCTAGCTGGCAGCAGCCTACTACCCCATATACCCTAATCTATCCTAACCCCAAACAGCCACCAACTCTCCCAACCGGACCCGCCTTTTCTCCCCACCCCGCAACCGCACTCTCTCTCTCTCCCACCCCGCCTGGCCACCTCAACAGCCCCCACTCCCCTGCCCACACCCCAACGCCACCACCTGCATGTTCCCCACCACCATCTCCCGCCCACCACCTGCCAGCTCTTCACCCAGCACCCACCAACCCCTGGCCCACCCTGAGACTGCGTCCACCCCGCGGGCACGACACGCCCCAGTGGCCTCCACCTACCCTCTCTCCTGCCCCGGCCCTACCATGCCCTGTCGTTCAACGCGCCTCCCTCTCCCTTCCTTCCTCGCAGAGCATCGCACCGCCACCATCGTCCCCTTCTCCCGCGGCCGTCTCCCCCTGCCTCGTCCTCCACCTCGGCTCGCCCGCCGCCGTTCCGCCTACTAGCGACGCTCGGCCATGGACACGCTCGTGCCTCCCCTTTCGCCGCAAGATTCTCCTCGCCTACAACCTGAGCACCGCCAGCAACCCCCTCCACCGCCGAGCTCCTCTCGTCGGACGTCGTCGCCTCGCCCTCTTTCCCGGAGCCCTGGCCCTGCGCGAATCCGCCCTGTAGCAAGCTCCATCGCTGCCACGGCCCATGGGTCCCTGCGGCGCCTCGGCCTTCGGATCCTCACCCCGCCACCTCCCTGTTCTACGGCAGAGCCTCCCCGACCCCTTGGCCGCCCTTCGCCGGCCACCGGCCCTGCGCCTCGAGCCGAGCCCCGCCTCCCCATCAAGGTGCGCCGTCGCCGGGCCCTGGGCATCCTTGCCCCTACCCTCCACCTCGCAGAGCATCCCCGACCCCGAGCATAGCCCGCCGCAACCGTCTCAATCCTTGTCTCGTGCGTGGAGCACCTCCCGAGAGCCCCGCTGTCGGCCTCATCCTCGTCGCCATGTTCTGGTTCGTCCGCTCCGGCCTCCAAAGTACCCGACCGATGTTAGGCCTCGCTGTGTGTTCTCTGGTGTTGGGGTTGTCGTTGCCCAATGGTGCTGGTGTGTGGGTTGTGGTAGACAAAACCTTTTGCGTCAATGCACCAAGATCTCCCGGCGCCAAGACCCGAGTCCAACACCGACAATCGAACCGTAGAACCGACAAGTTCTCCTACACGGACACCGAGCATCAAGATCTCCTTCACGGAAATCCGCAAGATCTCCTTCTCGGACCCGAAGACCACGGATGCGACAAGATCTACTCCGTTGTCCGAGAATGTTCCTGCCGAGGCCGATCCCGTCGAACCCGAACCCCTCCGGAACCCCAAGATCTCCGAACCTACATGTGTGAACCCTATCTGATCCCCTATTTTATAAATGTAATATAAGCCTTGTTGCATATTAAATTGTTCATGCTTGCATACATCGCATCATGTGGATGGGGGCATTATGCCGATTCACCTCGTAATTAAATATGGAGTCTATATGCGGGTTATTCTAGTCTTATTCTGGACTCCATTTAAATCTGTCTAGCGAACCAATGCCATGTTTTGCCATGTTAAATCAACTTTTAAATTACGGGGTAGATAAATAACTCGAATCTATTAATTAATTGTTGGGACCCCGGTTCCGCTTAATACTGCCTAATTGCACCGCATCTGCATCATATCATAAGCATGCCGGATCTTCTGCCGTAGTATTAAATATTGCATCCGGTGTTTCTTTTAGTGCTTTCCTTCTACGCGGATTAGGCCGATGAGTTGATGCGAGTATCGACAAGTTCTCCGGATATGAACCTTCGGTAGTGTTTCCCAGGCGAGCATCTCTCCCCCTTCTACCTATTTTGCTTTTATAGTCTTTATTTCCCCTTGTTGATCTATTTCTATCTGTGTCGCGATGCTTTAGTGATCCGCACCAGATATATCCCGTGCAACCTCTATATTGCCTTGGACACATCCTATTGCCCGTTGTTTGATAAATAGTCGGCCTTGTGAGTCGTAGTTGCTTGCTCATGTGCTGCTTTGCGTCGTTGTTGTTCCACCGTTATTGGAAGGTTGGCACATGCTTAATGGTGGAGATGATCATGACTTTAAATACAACTATTAAAATGCTAGATATAACTAATGCAGAGGCCTCGGTGGGCAATAGATGTTATTTGGTTCTTCCACGCTCACTTGTGTCCCATAGGACCCCGAGTACTTGATACCTATTCCTTGACTATTCGCACTATCCACATCTGGGAGACCCTATGGGATCCCCCTAAGCCAGAGCTTGATTCATTTCTATTTCTTGGGGCCACAAACTAGTTTGGGGCTTTATTACTATCCTGTACTTATGCCATGTTTTACTGATTTATTTAAGATTGTGCGTGGAGCACCTGTACTGTTTAGGATTGCGGAGTGTTTTCGCGGTATCGACAAGCCCAGTCACACTTTCGGGTTCCCAGTCGTTTACAGCCATTGGCGCAAACCTTGGGTCCATCTCGGAGTCGGCCAACTTCGTTGCGGGTAGCTTAATGGGGTGGCCCCCTGAAATATTTATGAATCCTGTGATTGCTTTGTCGTGAAAGCCTCGTTGGGTTTTGAGTTGGTTTTTCCGAGGTTGATCGAGTATGTGTTGCTATTGGTGCACCCCTGTAGGGTAAAACTTTCTAAAAGCCGTGTCCGCGGTTATGGACGACTTGGAGCACAGTATCTCGATCATAGACAAGCATAACTAAAGTAGTGCTATAAATTTGACTTAATATGTGACTAGTAATCAGCTTCACTACACTGGAATGGATAATAAAAGTGCCAACAACTGGTGGAACTGGGGTGTATCGTGTCCTGTTATACCTGCCTAGTAAGTATCGCAACTCCAATGGAATGAAATAAAAGTGCCAATAACTGCTGGGTTTTGGGATGTCACATGCTAATTATATCTGACTAATTAGTACGGTAACTACAACTGAATGGTTAACTAAAACTGCCCACTACTTATGTTCTCAGGTGACTCATGCTATCTATATCTGACTAGTAAGTGCTTCAACTATAATGGAATGAATAAAACTGTCAACTGTGTGAGTTCCACGGTTTGACTTCCTCGTTTGGTCTCGAGGGGGAATACCAGGATGGATATGTTTGGTGTTAGTATCAGGTGGTTCCGAATAGGTCTTTCTTATCTCTCTCTTATAGCCGACAGTTATTGAGTCTCTATAGGTTGTTTAGTGCTGCTGCGCTGCCGCTTCAGTCCACCATACCTATGTAGGCGAGAGCCGCCGAATTCTAGCCTCGTCGTGTACTGGCCTCAGTACTGACGCTCCTCTTTTTCCTTTGCCCTTTGTCGGCACCCCTTTTGTTTTAGCAGGTTTGAGATCGATGTCGTTAGCAGGGTTACCCTTATGGCTTGGCCTGGGCAGGGTTATGGACGCCATTGGTTATTCTTCAGGGCTCTTAGCCCCATTTGCATCTTGTCCGTACTCGGACGCTGTAACGTTTTCCAGGTGATTTGGATCTCTGTATAGTATATCTATATTCTTGACTCATGGAGTCGCTGTTGTATATATATATCTATTCTGTGGGTCCCATCGAGGACTGTTGTGTAATGGTATTACTTCGTTTTCCACCCGCACGAAAGTGCCTAGTGGGCGTCCTTGAATCGTTTCTATGCGGGTTTGGCGGGAAGCGCTAAAACTTGCATAGGGCCAATTCGAGGGTGTTACGGAGTGGTATCAGAGCTCAGCAGTTGCGATACCCCACTGGTCCAGCCTGTAGGATAATCTAGCTAACGGCTGATGTAGAGTGTTAAAACTATTTTGCAAAATCGGTTGGATAGATCTGATTAGGTCTGCTTTTACTCCTTACCCCTCTGCTGTTCTCTTCTTACCTCTGCGTGTTTTGATTCTACTCTCTTATGTTTTCTTTGAGTCCAGGATTTGCCGTGGTTGGGTTTCTGTCATACCTTCAGGGTTTTGCTTCCTCCCTTTATAACGGTGGTTCTACAATCATCAATCTGCTTCTCGGATGTTGTACCTTCATCCAATCTTTTGTCCTTGAACTCTTTATCCGTATGTGCCCCTTGACAGATATCTGTATCGTTGAAAAGCATATGAGAAGGATGAGCATTGGTGAAGTTGGAGTATACCTTGAGCATGTGTTGTTCATGCCAATGGAACCATCGCAAAACCTGAGCATTGTGTCTTTTTGTATGATGTTTCTTTGTATCTTCCGGTGGTCCCCAATGCGACGACATCATCTATGCCAGATCCGATGAAGATCCTGCATCACCCCTCTTGTTCTGAACACCGCTTGTGAAGATCTTCAGTCTAAATCCCGCGAGTTGGTTGCACGATTCTGTGATTCATTTACAGAAGGATGCTTTGAGTACGGGATGGACTGATCACCCTACCCGCCTCTCACTATGCACTTTTGTACATCGAATCGGGAATCAAGCAATTTTACTCCGTCCACGGAAGCTAGAGGTGCCTTTATTTGTTGATACTCTACCTTCGCCCTTTGTTCCCGGAGTGTTCTCTCGACGATCACGGACAACGACCTCTTGTTAGTGGTGTCGCGAGGATCTACATGAAGCAAGAAGATTCAGATCGCCAACCTTCTTCCCCGTACCATGAGGCGGATCTTGAGGGCGAGATCCCTTGTTAGTGGTGTCGAATTGTGGCATCTCGCTAAAACCACTACTAGAAAATCGCTATGTTTTTGTGCATTGCATCATCATGACCGCATGCTCATGTCATCATGCCACATTGCATTTGAGCATCGTCATCATCATGCATCTATTTGTCTGAAACTATTTTCGAAAAGTCTATTTTTGTTTTCTAAATACCCCGCCTTTATTTCAAATCGAAACGTTGGGCCTCTTCTAGATATTTTGTTTTGTCTAAAAATAATTTAGAAAAGGTTGTTTAAATAAAACAAGTCAAAATATAAATAAATAAATAAAATAAAAACTATTTTTTCTGGGGAAGGCCGCCACCGGCCAGACCCGAAGGCCCAGCTGGCAGCAGCCTACTACCCCATATACCCTAATCTATCCAAACCCTAAACAACCACCAACTCTACCAGCCGCACCCGCCTTTTCTCCCCACCCCGCCGCCGCACTCTCTCTCTCCCCCACCCCGCCTGGCTGCCTCACCAGCCCCCACTCCCCTGCCCACACCCCAACGCCACCACCTGCACGTTCCCCACCACCATCTCCCGCCCACCACCTGCCAGCTCTTCACCCAGCGCCCACCAACCCCTGGCCCACCCTGAGACCCCGTCCACCCCATGGGCACGACACGCCCCAGTGGCCTCCACCTACCCTCTCTCCTGCCCCGGCCCCACCATGCCCCGTCGTTCGACGCGCCTCCCTCTCCCTTCCTTCCTCGCAGAGCATCGCGCCGTCGCCATCGTCCCCTTCTCCCGCGGCCGTCTCCCCCGCCTCTTCCTCCACCTCGGCTCGCCCGCCGCCGTTCCGCCTACTAGAGACGCTCGGCCGCGGACACGCTCGTGCCTCCCCTTTCGCTGCAAGCTTCTCCTCGCCTACAACCTGAGCGCCGCCAGCAACCCCCTCCACTGCCGAGCTCCTCTCGTCGGACGTCGTCGCCTCGCCCTCTTCCCCGGAGCCCTAGCCCTGCGCGAATCCGCCCTGTAGCAAGCTCCATCGCTGCCACGGCCCACGGGTCCCTACGCCGCCTCGGCCTTCGGATCCTCACCCTGCCGCCTCCCTGTTCTACGGCAGAGCCTCCTCGAGCCCTTGGCCGCCCTCTGTCGGCCGCTGGCCCTACGCCTCGAGCCGAGCCCCGCCTCCCCATCAAGGTGCGCCATCGCCGGGCCCTGGGCGTCCTTTCCCCTACCCTCCACCTTGCAGAGTATCCCCGACCCCGAGCATAGCCTGCCGCCACCGTCTCAGTCCTTGTCTCGTGCGTGGAGCACCACCCGGGAGCGCCGCTGTCGGCCTCATCCTCGTCCCCGTGTTCTGGTTCGTCCGCTCCGGCCTCCAAAGTACCCGACCGATGTTAGGCCTCGCTTTGTGTGCTCTGGTGTTGGGGTTGTCGTTGCCCAATGGTGCTGGTGTGTGGGTTGTGGTAGACAAAACCTTTTGCGTCAATGCACCAAGATCTCCCGGCGCTGAGACCCGAGTCCGACACCGACAATCGAACCGCAGAACCGACAAGTTCGCCTACACGGACACCGAGCGTCAAGATCTCCTTCACGGAAAACCGCAGAATCTCCTTCCCGGACCCGAAGACCACGGATGCGACAAGATCTACTCCGTTGTCTGAGAACGTTCCCGCCGAGGCCGATCCCGTCGAACCCGAACCCCTCCGGAACCCCAAGATCTCCGAACCCACATGTGTGAACCCTATCTGATCCCCTATTTTATAAATGTAATATAAACCTTGTTGCATATTAAATTGTTCATGCTTGCATACATCACATCATGTGGTTGGGGGCATTATGCCGATTCACCTCGTAATTAAATATGGAGTCTATATGCGGGCTATTCTAGTCTTATTCCGGACTCCATTTAAATATGTGTAGCAAACCAATGCCATGTTTTGCCATGTTAAATCAACATTTAAATTGCGAGGTAGATAAATAACTCGAAGCTATTAATTAATTGTCGGGACCCCGGTTCCGCTTAATACTGCCTAATTGCACCGCATCTGCATCATATCATAAGCATGCCAGATCTTCTGCCGTAGTATAAAATATTGCATCCGGTGTTTCTTTTAGTGCTTTGCTTCTACGCGGATTAGGCCGATGAGTTGATGCGAGTATCGACAAGTTCTCCGGATATGAACCTTCGGCAGTATTTCCCAGGCGAGGATCTCTCCCCCTTCTACCTATTTTGCTTTTATAGTCTTTATTTCCCCCTATTGATCTATTGCTATCTGTGTCGCGATGCTTCAGTGTTCCACACCAGATATATCCCGTACAACCTCTATATTGCCTTGGACACATCCTATTGCCCGTTGTTTGATAAATAGTCGGCCTTGCGAGTCGTAGTTGCTTGCTCATGTGTTGCTTTGCGTCGTTGTTGTTCCACCGTTATTGGAAGGTTGGCACATGCTTAATGGTGGAGATGATCATGACTTTAAATACAACTATTAAAATGCTAGATATAACTAATGCAGAGGCATCGGTGGAAAATATATGTTATTTGGTTCTTCCACGCTCACTTGTGTCCCGTAGGACCCCGAGTACTTGATACCTGTTCCTTGACTATTCACACTATCCACATCCGGGAGACCCTATGGGATCCCCCTGAGCCAGAGCTTGATTCATTTCTATTTCTTGGGGCCACAAACTAGTTTGGGGCTTTATTACTATCATGTACTTATGCCATGTTTTAATACTTTATTTAAGATTGTGCGTGGAGCACCTGTACTATTTAGGATTGCGGAGTGTTTTCGCGGTATCGACAAGCCCAGTCACACTTTTGGGTTCCCAGTCGTTTACAGCCATTTGCGTAAACCTTGGGTCCATCTCGGAGCCGGCCAACTTCGTTGCGGGTAGCTTAATGGGGTGACCCCCTGAAATATTTATGAATCATGTGATTGCTTTGTCGTGAAAGCCTCGTTGGGTTTTGAGTTGGTTTTTCCGAGGTTGATCGAGTGTGTGTTGCTATTCATGCACCCCTGAAGGGTAAAACTTTCTGAAAGCCGTGTCCGCGGTTATGGACGACTTGGAGCACAGTATCTCGATCATAGACAAGCATAACTAAAGTAGTGCTATAAATTTGACTTAATATGTGACTAGTAATCAGCTTCACTACAATGGAATGGATAATAAAAGTGCCAACAACCGGTGGAACTAGGTGTATCGTGTCCTGTTATACCTGCCTAGTAAGTATCGCAACTCCAATGGAATGAGATAAAAGTGCCAATAACTGCTGGATTTTGGGATGTCACATGCTAATTATATCTGACTAGTAAGTACGGCAACTACAACTGAATGGTTAACTAAAACTGCCCACTACTTATGTTCTCAGGTGACTCATACTATCTATATCTGACTAGTAAGTGCTTCAACTATAATGGAATGAATAAAACTGCCAACTGTGTGAGTTCCTCGGTTTGACTTCCTCGTTTGGTCTCGGGGGGGAATACTAGGATGGGTATGTTTGGTGTTAGTATCAGGTGGTTCCGAATAGGTCTTTCTTATCTCTCTCTTATAGCCGACATTTATTGAGTCTCTATAGGTTGTTTAGTGCTGCTGTGCTACCGCTTTAGTCCACCATACCTATGTAGGCGAGAGCCGCCGAATTCTAGCCTCGCCATGTATTGGCCTCAGTACGGACGCTCCTCTTTTTCCTTTTCCCTTTGTCGGCACCCCTTTTGTTTTAGCAGGTTTGAGATCGATGTCGTTAGCAGGGTTACCCTTATGGCTTGGCCTGGGCAGGGTTATGGACGCCATTGGTTATTCTTCAGGGCTCTTAGCCCCATTTGCATCTTGTCCGTACTCGGACGCTGTAACGTTTTCAAGGTGATTTGGATCTCTGTATAGTATATCTGTATTCTTGACTCATGGAGTCACTGTTGTATATATATCTGTTCTGTAGGTCCCATCGAGGACTGTTGTGTAATGGTATTACTTCGTTTTCCACCCGCACGAAAATGCCTGGTGGGCGTCCTTGAATCATTTCTATGCGGGTTTGGCGGGAAGCGCTGAAACTTGCATAGGGCCGATTAAGGGTGTTACAGGAAGGGAGGTAAAAGATGTGGTCATGGGATGACCGGGGATGAAAGAGTGTGGTGGTCATGGGATGACTAGGGATGAAAGAGTTATGGTCATGGGATGACCAGGAATAAGAAATGGCTGACCCCCTTCCTTGTGGTTTTCAAATAAAATGTTTTAAAATGTTTTTAAACCAAGATATAGAGATAAGCTATATATACAAGAGAAACTATGTTCTAAAAGAAATCAGCCTTGTCTAGAGCCCACCTACTTCCACAGCCATATTGCATATCCTCTTACTATTTCTATATTAGGGTGGTTTGCGAGTACATTCAAACGTACTCACTGGCATTTTACCTGGCTATTTACTTGGCCAAACTTTCAGAAGGATGATGGTGAAGAAGGGTTGACATCTATGCAAGCTAGGTTGATTCCTAAGTCATCTCCCTCTAGGGTTAAGGCATGACTTGGGCTCTGTGCTTGATGAAGTTCCGTTGGTGATTATTGGAGTAGCCCGACGAGGCTCTTGTATGGTATAGCCATAATAACTTTATTGTAAGTATTGCTCGTTATGTTTTGGATGTTGTAATGATACTTATCGGTTATGTGCCACGACGGACTGATCATGGGATCATGGAAATATGCATAACTCAGATTCTCGAACTGCTGGTCCGGGAGCCCCACATCCTTGAACACCACATTCGGCTGCTTAGAGGTAGTGCTTTTTCAGAAAGGCCATGAGCCAGCTCATCCTACGATCAGGGGTCATGGCAAGATAGCTGCTTCTAGATGCATTGTTCTCCATCGGTTGGCTTAGAGCATGGTGTATCACAGTCGAAGATATGTGCACAGTGGAAATACGACCACCGTAGATCATCTTCATTTGAGCATAGTTCTCAATGGGCTTGTTGATCAGCTCAGTGTCCTTCGGCTAAGCCTACATGATAAGATATTTAGTTCAAAACGTGCAGTTCATATGTGAGCTTTACAACCAATCAATGTACTAATGCAAGTACAAATATATTGAACCTTGATGTGCGTATATTAATGATCCTTGTCCACCATGATAGCAGACATCTCCTCAACCCAGTGCACATTGTCAAGCCTTTTGATCTTGAGAACATGAACCCACCTAATTTTTTGTAGTGCCTCATGTGGTTATACATCTGGTTCGGGTGACTGTCTAGCCACAGAACTTGAAGACATCATCTACAATCGATTGCATGTACCTCTCTAGATGCCTGATGAACTGGACCCTCTTTCTTGATCAACTAGCAGAACTAATTCAGGATGAAGGTAGATATAGAACTTGGCCATGATATGGCCAACTTATTTTTGCACAGCTTATTAGGCATTGGCAAATAATGAATAGGCAGCATAGAGGTTGCCGACAAATCAGGCGACGCTGAAGGGGTTCCGTGGCAGAAAACAATTTTTTTCCTACGGTGAACACACCTAGCCAAGATCTATGTATGCAGATGTAAGGTAACGAGAGGGGATTTAGTGTTCATACCTTTGAAGATAGAAACCAGTTAACATACCGTGAAGAACATGGATGACGTAGTCGTAATCACCTGACCTCAAAGTCACGAAGCTCCTCAAAAGTAACCCCTAGTCCTTGTATGAAGTAGCCGACCTCATGGTCGTGTCGATGTCCAAGATCCAAGAGCCAAGCAAAAGTACCACAAGTGGTGGAACCTCATGGCCTTACACACATACGATGTAGAGATGTCTCCCGGGCTCCGGTCTAGCAAAGCAGTGGAAGAAGATTGATCTGAACCGAGTCCAGTAGCACGACAACATGCGTATGGTGGAGAAACCTCTATCCCCGTATCAAGTTTCAAACTTGCGAACCACACATGAGGAAGATAGGGAGGTAGAGATAAATAGGAAAAGGCTAATTCATATTGTGGATTTGGGGAGAGGGGTGCCCCTCTTTATATAGGTGGAAGGGAGGCACCAGCTCCCTCAAAGTTCCAGGGTGGGACTAATCAAAGGGAGGAGGTGGGAGAAGGCAGCATCCACCCCCCCCCCCCCCCCACATGGGCCCCACGTGGTGGGAAGGGCCCACTAGGGTCGACGGCCTCCCTTGGCCATCCCTAGGGAGCGGGCCCCTCTTGGGACTCCTCCGGTGAGGCCCAATTAGGTGGGCTGACCCATAAATACATTTGAAATAATATTTTTAATAGTAATTCATTTAATTAATACTCCCTCTGTCCAAAAATGTAAGGCGCCTAAGCTTTAGCCAAAAGTCAGTATCTTCTAAGTTTGACCAAGTTTATACGAAAAAATATGAATATGTACAATATCAAATAGACATTTTTAGAAATTATAATTTCTCGTGAATATATTGATATTGATTTGGTATTGTGAATGTTTATATTTTTCTGTATAAATTTGGTCAAACTTAAAATATACTAACTTTTGACTAAATCTTAGGCTCTTTACATTTTGGGGCGGAGGGATTATTAAATACATAATATTTAATACCTATCATTCCGAAACACTTTTCGGACACCTCCGATCATCGTCGGATATCCCCGAAACACTTCGGTATCTCCCCGGAGCAATTCTGGAGTTCTCTCTCTTTTCTCCTGTGATTTTGGATCAATTCCTAAGTGTCATCTACCCTTAAGTGTGACACCCTATGGCTTGGGAATACATAGAAATGATCGAGACACCCCTCCGATCAATAACCAACAGTGGTATCTAGAAACACATGATGGCTCCCATGCATTCCACGAATAACTTGATCGCTTGAACCTTGAACGTCAAGTCTCATTCCCTTTGCTCTATGATACCTAGTTTGTGAAAGATCTGATACCTAGTTCGTTCCTGTTACCGACAAACAAACTTACTCATTCCCATGGTATTACATCCCCGTGACCTAGTCACATGTTTGCAAACTTGTATGATGTAATCTCACCGAGTGAGCCCAGGGTATCTATCCATCACTCGGATGGGAAAATCCCGGTCTTGATACATAGGCCTCAAAAGTTCCTCTGGAATACCTAACGCACACCTTTATGGTCACCCAATTACGGTCATGACGGTTGATGTGATCAAAGTAGCCTCGAGATACAATGATTAATATGATCTCACGATCAAAGGATCGAATACTGCACTTTGCTAGATATCGAAATGTTGAACTTTGTGATTGGATCACATTGCAATCCTTGGGTTGGGTGTTGTCCATCACATAATTCATCTAATGAAGTAACCTCACTATCAGTTGATGTGTTAAAGTCCATGATCGGGAAACCTCGATCATCAGCTGCCCAATTGTGGCGCCCCGCAAAACCACTACTAGAAAATCGTTGTGTTTTTGTGCATTGCATCATCATGACCGCATGCTCATGTCATCATGCCACATTGCATTTGAGCAACGTCATCATCATGCATGGCTTGTTTGAAAACTATTTTTCGAAAAGTTTGGTTTTGTTTTCTAAACGCCCCGTCTTTATTTCAAATTTTTAAAACCCGGGTCTCCGGAATATTTTGTTTTGTCTACAAACAGTTTTCAAACGCCCCATTTTAAACAAATAAAATTTTATTTTATTTTTAGGGGGCAGCCGAACCAAGCCCGAAACGGCCCAGCCGGCCACCCCCAATAAACAAAAAACCAGAACCACCCAAACCCTTTTCTACCAAATACCCTACACCTAATCCTACCCAGCCCCCTCCACCTCACTCCCTCCACTCGCAGCGCGCCACGTCACCTCGTTGTCCACCTCACTCCACACACACTCCTGCCACGTCCCCACACCCCCACACAGCCCTGCCGCCACCTCACCCCGCACAGCCCCACTCCCCACCTACCACCGCACTCCCTACCCGCACACACACGCGCCCAGGCGACCCAGTCCCACCCCGCATCCCCGCGCGCGTCTGTCCCGGCCCCACCACCGAATCCCAGGCCACCTCCCGTGCTTCGTCTCTCCTTCCTCCTCCATCGCCAACTACCACCGCCGCCGGCCTCCTTCCCAAGCCCTCCTCTTTCGCCCATGGCCGCCCTTCCCCCAACCTCGTCCTCGACCGCCCCACCACCCGACGCCGATCCTGCTCCCCCTGCTGATCCTCGACGTCGCTTCCCCTCTCGCCGCCATCTCTGTGTGCTGGCCCGCCGGAGATCTTCCGCAGCGCCATCTCTCCTCCCGGCCGGTGATCCCTCCCCACCGATACGCCCCCCCCGTCGATCCTCACCACCTCACCTCGCGCCGCCCTCTGCTTCACCACCCTGCCGTCTTGCACGGCCCCCCTGAGTCGCGCGCTGCCACCGCGGACGTCCTCCTCATCGTCCACCGAGTCCCGCGCAGTGCCGCCGCGGCCCCACCTCGTGCCCTGCATCATCATCCGTGCACCCCCTCTGTGACCGACCACGCGCCTCGCCGGTCCCGTGTCCCCTCCCTCGTCCGCCTGCCGCCTTCCGCCTTCCGCCGCCGCAGCGACCTGGCGTATCCTCCTCGAGCCAGCGTGGCCACCGCCGGAGGTACTGCCGTCAGCGAGTCGGCCGTGACACCCGTGTCCCTGGCCGCCCCGACCTCCTCCGTCCTCCTTCACAACGGTGCCTCTGCATCGAGCTCCCCCTCACCGGCCGCCGCTCCTTCTCGCCTCCATCTGATGTCCGGGCGCTGCGGGTATCCGGCCCTGCTGATGTTCGTTGTCGACCTGGATGCTCAAGCTTGCCCTGCAGCTTATTGTTGTGGTAGTGATGCTGCTGTGACCGTTCGCAACTAGTATGTGCCGCAAGAACTCAAGCCGAAGACAATGTTGACCGTGTCAGTGTTCAAGTGCCTCCTCTGTGTCAAGTTCAAGCACATATGTCATTCCGGGTCGATGCCTCTCGTAAGCAAAGTTAGTCTCATTGTTGGCTTAAAGTCAATATCGTCGGGAGCCTGAACGCGTCGATGGCAAGAATTTCTGAAGACCCTGCGACCGAATTACAAGATCTTCGTCCCGGACGCCAAGTCCTCCTCGCGGAATCGATGATCAAAGAGTACCCTCACGGAGCCGACTGGATCGCCTTCACGGACCCGGAGAATCCCCGATCATGGACGACAAGAGCCCCTTCTCGGACCCGATGACCGCCAAGATCGCCACAAGGAACGACAAGCGCTTCATCTCGGAGCACCAAGACCTTCTACACGGATCCGACCATCGAACCCCCGGATGCCAAGTACTTCACCCTGGATGCCAAGACTGACCCAACACATGGACCCGACAAGCTCTTCGTAACGTCCAGATCGACAACGACCAGTGCGAACCCGATGAGTGTCCGACGCCAAACCAAGTCCTTCGACAACCTCCGAAGACCGATACCGTCGATCTGAACCCAGATCTGATCCTCGCCGAACCCTGTCGAACCCCAGACCCCCAGAATCCAAGATCTTCCGAACCCAGATGTGTGCCTCTCAGCCCCTATTTTTTATAAAATGACTTTATCAACTGTCACATATTAAATTGTGCATGCATGCATACTTGTGTGTGGTTTAGGGGAATTATGCCGATTCACCTCATAATTAAATATGGAGCCTATATGCGGAATATTGTTGTCTTATTCCAGACTCCATGTAAATTGTTGTAGCGAACCGATGCCATGTGTTGCCTTGATAATACAACATTTAAATTGCGAGGGCCCTAAACAACTTAAACCATATAATCATTTGTCGGGACCACGGTTCCGCTTAATATTGCCTAATTGCACCGCATCTTGCCATGCCATGCATCATATCATAATCATGTCGGATCTTCTACCGTCGTATTAAATATTGCCTCTGGTGTTTCTTCTAGTGTTTGCTTCTTCGCGGATTAGACCGATGAGTTGATACGAGTATCGACAAGTTCTCCGGATATGAATCTCCGGCAGTGTTTCCCAGGCGAGCATCTCTCCCCCTTCTACCTATTTTGTATTTATAGTCTTTATTTCCTCCTATTGATCTATTGCTATCCGTGTCGTGATGCTTTAGTTTCCGTGCACCAGTTATATCCTGTGCAGCCTCTATATTGCCTTTGACACCTCCTATTACCTGTGTTTGGTAGATAGCCGGCCTTGCGAGTCATAGTTGATTGCTCAGGTGCGATCTCATGTCGTCTAGTACCCCATATGTTGGTATGCTGGAAGATGGTTATTGGTGGAGATGCTTATTGGTGGAGATGATCATGACTTTAAATACAACTATTAAAAATGCTAGATATAACTAATGCAGAGGCATCGGTCGGCAATAGATGTTATTTGGTTCTTCCACGCTCACTTGTGGCCCATAGGACCCCAAGTACTTGATACCTGTTCCTTGCTTTTTCGCACTATCCACATCCGGGAGGCCGTGGACACCCCTGAGCCAGAGCTTGATTCATTTCTATTTCTTGGGGCCACAAACTAGTTTGGGGTTTTATTACTATCCTGTACTTATGCCATGCTTTACTCCTTTATTTACGATTGTGCGTGGAGCACCTGTACTGTTTAGGATCGTGACATGTTTTCGCTGTATCGACAAGCCCAGTCACACTTTCGGGTTCCCAGTCGTTTACAGCCATCCACACAAACCCTGGGTCCGTTCCGGAGCTGGCCAACTTCGTTGCGGGTAGCTTAGTGGGGTGGCCCCCTAAAATATTTCTGAATCCTATGATCGCTTTGTCGTGAATGCCTCGTTGGGTTTTGAGTTAGTTTTTCCGAGGTTGATCGAGTGTGTGTTGCTATTTGTGCACCCCTATAGGGTAAAACTTTCTGAAAGCTGTGTCCGCTGTTATGGACGACTTGGAGCACAATATCTCAATCATAGACAAGCATAACTAAAGTAGTGCTATAAACTTGACTTAATATATGACTAGTGATCAGATTCAACTATAACGAAATGGATAGTAAAAATGCCAACAACTGCTAGATCTGGGTTGTTTGTTATATCTGCCTAGTAAGTATTGCAACTCCAATGGAATGTGATAAAAGTGCCAACAACTGCTGGGTTTTGGGATTCCTCAGGACAATTATATCTGACTAGTAAATGTTCCAACTACAATGGAATGGTAATTAAAGAGCCCACTACTTATGCTTCAGGATGACTCATGCTGTCTATATCTGATTAGTAAGTGCTTCAACTATAATGGAATGAATAAAACTGTCAACTATGTGAGTTCCTTGGTTTGACTTCCTCGTTTGGTCTCGAGGGGGAATACCAGGATGGGTATGACTGGTGTTAGTATCAGGTTGGATTCGAATAGGTCTTTCTTATCCCTCTCTAATAGTCGCTAGTTTTACTGAGTCTCTATAGGTTGTTTAGTGCTGCTGCGCTGCCGCTTCAGTCCACCATACCTATGTAGGCGAGAGCCGCCGAATTCTAGCCTCGCCGTGTACTGGCCTCAGTACTGATGCTCCTCTTTTTCCTTTGCCCTTTGTCATCACCCCTTTTGTTTTAGCAGGTTTGAGATCGACGTCGTTAGCAGGGTTACCCTTCCAGCTTGGCCTGGGCAGGGTTATGGACGCCATTGGTTATTCTTCAGGGCTCTTAGCCCAATTTGCATCTTGTCTGTACTCGGACGTTGTGTCGTTTTCAAGGTGATTTGGATCTTTGTATTGTATATATGTATTCTTGACTCGCTGAGTCGCTGGTGTATAAATATCTGTTTCGTGGGTCCCATCGCGGACTGTTGTGTAATGGTATTACTTCGTTTTTCCACCCGCACGAAAGTGCCTGGTGGGCGTCCTTGAATCGTTTCTATGCGGGTTTGGCGGAAAGGGCCAAAACTTGCATAGGGCCAAATCGAGGGTGTTACAGAGTGGTATCAGAGCCCATCAGTTGCGATACCTCACAAGTCCAGCCTGTAGGATAACCTAGCTAACGGCCGAAGTAGAGTGTCAAAACTATTTTGGAAAAATCGGTTGGATAGATCTGATTAGGTCTAATTTTAGTCCTTACCCCTCTGCTGTTCTCCTCTTACCTCTGCGTGTTTTGAATCTGCCGTCTTATCTTTTCTTTGAGTCCAGGGTTTCTCGTGGTTGGGTTTTTCGTCGTACCTTCAGGGTTTTGCCTCCTCCTTTGGTAACGGTGTTACTACATCCGGTCTTCATGCTATCTGAGTGATCCTTCATCTATGGTACCATTCTTTGTTCCTTGTTCGTGCCTTCCGGTGTTTTCCGACGCGACGACATCATCTACGCCAGATCCGATGCAGAGCCTGCATCACTCCTTTGTTCCGAACCTCGCTTGTCGAGATCTTCAGTCTGATTCCGAGAGTTGGTTGCATATTCTGCTGTTCATGTACGGGGTAATGATATGAGTGCAGGATGGAGTCGCGACCATACCACTACTCTTATCATTCGCTTTTGTATACTGAATCGGTGGATCCAGTAATTTTACTCCGACCCCGGAAGTTAGAGGTGGCTTTATCTTCTGATACCTCTACCTTCGCCCTTTGTTTCCGGAGTGTTCTCTCGCCATCACTGACAACGACCTCTTGTTAGTGGTGTCGCGAGGATCTACATGAAACGAGAAGATTCAGATCGTCAGCCTTCTTCCCGGTACCATGAGGCGGATCTCGAGGGCGAGATCCATTGTTAGTGGTGTCGAATTGTGGCGCCCCTCAAAACCACTACTAGAAAATCGCTGTGTTTTTGTGCATTGCATCATCATCACCGCATGCTCATGTCATCATGCCACATTGCATTTGAGCAACGTCATCATCATGCATGGCTTGTTTGAAAACTAATTTTCGAAAAGTCTGGTTTTGTTTTCTAAACGCCCCATCTTTATTTCAAATTTTTAAAATCCGGGTCTCCGGAATATTTTGTTTCGTCTACAAACAGTTTTCAAAAGCCCCGTTTTAAACAAATAAAATTTTATTTTATTGATAGGGGCAGCCAAACCAGGCCCGAAACGGCCCAGCCGGCCACCCTCAATAAACAAAAAACCAGAACCACCCAAACCCTTTTCTACCAAATACCCTACCCCTCCACCTCACTCCCTCCACTCGCAGCGTGCCACGTCACCCCGCTGTCCACCTCACTCTACACACACTCCTGCCACGTCCCCACACCCCCACACAGCCCTGCCGCCAGCTCACCCCGCGCAGCCCCACTCCCCACCTACCACCGCACTCCCTGCCCGCACACCCACGCGCCCATGCGACCTAGTCCCACCCCACATCCCCGCGCGCGTCTGTCCCGGCCCCACCACCGAATCCCAGGCCGCCTCCCGTGCTTCGTCTCTCTTTCCTCCTCCATCGCCAACTACCACCGCCGTCGGCCTCCTTCCCAAGACCTCCTTGTTCGCCCACGGCCGCCCTTCCCCCAACCTCGTCCTCGACCGCCCCACCACCCGACGCCGACCCCGCTCCGCCTCGCTGATCCTCAACGTCGCTTCCCCTCTCGCTGCCGTCTCTGTGTGCTGGCTCGCCGGAGATCTTCCGCAGCACCGTCTCTCCTCCTGGCCGGCGAGCCCTCCCCACCGATACGGCCCCCCGTCGATCCTCACCACCTCACCTCGTGCCGCCCTCTGCTTCACCACCCCGCTGTCTTGCACGGGCCCCCTAAGCCGCACGCCGCCACCGCGGACGTCCTCCTCATCGTCCACCGAGTCCCATGCAGCGCTACCGCAGCCCCACCTTGTGCCCTACATTGTTGTCTGTGCACCCCCTCTGTGACCGGCCGCGCGCCTCACCGGTCCCGTGTCCCCTCCCTCGTCCGCCTGTCGCCTGCCGCCTTCCGCCCCCGCAGCGACCTGGTGTATCCTCCTCGAGCCAGCGCGGCCACCGCCGGAGGTACTGCCGTCAGTGAGTCGGCTGCAACGCCCGTGTCCCTGGCCGCCCCGACCTCCTCTGTCCTCCTTCACAACTGTGCCTCTGCGTCGAGCTCCCCCTCACCGGCCGCCGCTCCTTCTCGCCTCCATCCGATGTCTAGGCGCTGCGGGTATCCGGCCCTGCTGCCATTCATTGTCGACCCGGATGCTCAAGCTTGCCCTGCAGCTTATTGTTGTAGTAGTGCTGCTGCTGTGACCGTTCGTAGCTAGTATGTGCCGCAAGAACTCAAGCCGAAGACAATGTTGACCGTGTCAGTGTTCAAGTGCCTCCTCTGTGTCAAGTTCAAGCACATATGTCATTCCGGGTCGATGCCTCTCGTAAGCAAAGTTAGTCTCATCGTTGGCTTTGTTCCGCAAAGTCAATATCGTCGGGAGCCTGAACGCATCGATGGCAAGAATTTTTGAAGACCCCGTGACCGAATTACAAGATCTTCGTCCCAGACACCAAGTCCTCCTCGTGGAATCGATGATCGAAGAGTACCCTCACGGAGCCGACTGGATCGCCTTCACGGACCCGAAGAATCCCCGATCATGGACGACAAGATCCCCTTCTCGGACCCGATGACCGCCAAGATCGCCATAAGGAACGACAAGCGCTTCATCTCGGAGCACCGAGACCTTCTACACGGATCCAAACATCGAACCCCCGGACGCCAAGTACTTCACCCTGGATGCCAAGACCGACCCGGCACGCGGACCCGACAAGCTCTTCGTAACGTCAAGATCGACAACGACCAGTGTGAACCCGATGAGTCTCCGACGCCAAACCAAGTCCTTCGACAACCTCCGAAGACCGATCCCGTCGATCCGAACCCAGATCCAATCCCCACCGAACCCTGTCGAACCCCAGACCCCCGGAATCCAAGATCTTCCGAACCCAGATGTGTGCCTCTCAACCCCTATTTTTATAAATGACTTTATCAACTGTCGCATATTAAATTGTGCATGCATGCATACTTGTGTGTGGTTTGGGGGAATTATGCCGATTCACCTCATAATTAAATATGGAGCCTATATGCGGAATATTGTTGTCTTATTCCGGACTCCATGTAAATTGTTTGTAGCGAACCGATGCCATGTGTTGCCTTGATAATACAACATTTAAATTGCGGGGGCCCTAAACAACTTAAACCATATAATCATTTGTCGGGACCACGGTTCCGCTTAATATTGCCTAATTGCACCGCATCTTGCCATGCCATGCATCATATCATAATCATGCCGGATCTTCTATCGTCGTATTAAATATTGCATCTGATGTTTCTTCTAGTGTTTGCTTCTTCGCGGATTAGACCGATGAGTTGATACGAGTATCGACAAGTTCTCCGGATATGAATCTCCGGCAGTGTTTCCCAGGCGAGCATCTCTCCCCCTTCTACCTATTTTGCATTTATAGTCTTTATTTCCTCCTGTTGATCTATTGCTATCCGTGTCGCGATGCTTTAGTTTCCGTGCACCAGTTATATCCCATGCAGCCTCTATATTGCCTTGGACACCTCCTATTACCTGTGTTTGGTAGATAGCCGGCCTTGCGAGTCGTAGTTGCTTGCTCAGGTGCGATCTCGTGTCATCGAGTACCCCAGATGTTGGTATGCTGGCAGATGGTTATTGGTGGAGATGCTTATTGGTGGAGATGATCATGACTTTAAATACAACTATTAAAAATGCTAGATATAACTAATGCAGAGGCATCGGTGGGCAATAGATGTTATTTGGTACTTCCACGCTCACTTGTGTCCCGTAGGACCCCGAGTACTTGATACCTGTTACTTGATACCTGTTCCTCCTGAGCCAGAGCTTGATTCATTTCTATTTCTTGGGGCCACAAACTAGTTTAGGGTTTTATTATTATCCTGTACTTATGCCATGCTTTACTGCTTTATTTATGATTGTGCGTGGAGCACCTGTACTGTTCAGGATCGTGACACGTTTTCGCTATATCGACAAGCCCAGTCACACTTTCGGGTTCCCAGTCGTTTACAGCCGTCCACACAAACCCTGGGTCCATTCCGGAGCCGGCCAACTTTGTTGCAGGTAGCTTAGTGGGGTGCCCCCCTGAAATATTTCGGAATCCTGTGATCGCTTTGTCGTGAATGCCTCGTTGGGTTTTGAGTTGGTTTTTCCGAGGTTGATCTAGTGTGTGTTGCTATTTGTGCACCCTTGCGGGGTAAAACTTTCTGAAAGCTGTGTCCTCGGTTATGGACGACTTGGAGCACAGTATCTCGATCATAGACAAGCATAACTAAAGTAGTGCTATAAACTCGACTTAATTTATGACTATTAATCAGATTCAACTATAACGGAATGGATAGTAAAAATGCCAACAACTGCTGGATCTGGGTTGTTTGTTATATCTGCCTAGTAAGTATTGCAACTCCAATGGAATGTGATAAAAGTGCCAACAATTGCTGGGTTTTGGGATTCCTCAGGACAATTATATCTGACTAGTAAATGTTCCAACTACAATGGAATGGTAATTAAACTGCCCACTACTTATGCTTCAGGATGACTCATGCTGTCTATATCTGATTAGTAAGTGCTTCAACTATAATGGAATGAATAAAACTGTCAACTGTGTGAGTTCCTCGGTTTGACTTCCTTGTTTGGTCTCGAGGGGGAATACCAGGATGGGTATGATTGGTGTTAGTATCAGGTTGGATTCGAATACGTCTTTCTTATCCCTCTCTAATAGCCGCCAGTTTTACTGAGTCTCTATAGGTTGTTTAGTGCTGCTGTGCTGCCGCTTCAGTCCACCATACCTATGTAGGTGAGAGCCGCCGAATTCTAGCCTCGCCGTGTACTGGCCTCAGTACTGACGCTCCTCTTTTTCCTTTGCCCTTTGTCATCACCCCTTTTGTTTTAGCAGGTTTGAGATCAACGTCGTTAGCAGGGTTACCCTTCCGGCTTGGCCTGGGCAGGGTTATGGACGCCATTGGTTATTTTTCAGGGCTCTTAGCCCCATTTGCATCTTGTCCGTACTCGGACGCTGTGTCGTTTTCAAGGTGATTTGGATCTTTGTATTGTATATCTGTATGCTTGACTCGCTGAGTCGCTGGTGTATAAATATCTGTTCTATGGGTCCCATCGAGGACTGTTGTGTAATGGTATCAGTTCGTTTTTCCACCCGCACAAAAGTGCCTGGTGGGCGTCCTTGAATTGTTTCTATGCGGGTTTGGCGAAAAGGGCTAAAACTTGCATAGGGCCGATTCGAGGGTGTTACACCAATGAACTAGTCTAGAGGATACTAGGGACCTAGTTTGTTTATATACCACACATGTATTAATGTTCCACTTAATACAGTTATAGCATGATACAAAACTATTACGAACTATTGAGATATGTCAATAAAAACATCTTTATTATTGGCCTATATGGCATATCTCCTTTAATCTCCCACTTGCCCTACAGTCAATAATCTAGTTATTGCTTCATACATTTAACAACTATGGCATTCCGGTGTTATCCACACATGTTGCTTGTAGTAAATCCAATCTATAGAACTGACACTTTGAGATCTATGTGTATTTGCATGTCTATGCGTCACTATGCATTACTCATTCTCGAATGAGATGTCATTGTATAAATTAAGTCTTCTAGTGAGACTTCAATTCCTTAAGCTAGAACTATGTTGTCACTATTGTCGTATAATAGATCTTCATAGTGTAGCCTACTTGGATCTACACCTAGTTTTGATAACAAAACTCTTTTACACAAATACCCTCTATATAGTGATTCTAAAGCAGTCATACACTTAGCCATCATTGTAGAATCCGTCATAATGTGATAACTTTGGAACTAGTCCAAATCCATCATGGAACTTTCTTCTATTATTGTGCCACCTTATTTCTATGGGCCCTCAGGATGAATAGTCCGAGAATCCCTGTTATGCATACATTTCACGTTCCCATGATAAGTGAGTCGTGAGCATAATTGACAAGTATCATTGCAACATACATAACGTAACAAGAACAATACTTATAGTGGTGCCATTGTGATGATACATTTATCAGTAGCAGAACTTCTTCAATTGCAGAGCCCATATCATGCCTTAACCTACATGCAACTTACTGTGAAGACAACCTAGCTCACATAGACATCCGCATCTCCATAATCCTTCTTGCTTATGAAAGTCTAGCTAAGGAAATAGCCAGTGACAACACCCGTGAGTACTTTTGAATGTACTCACAAACCACCAAGACAAGGTAAACAAGATAATGCAGTTTGGCTATGGCGAGATAGCTCTATCTACTGTTTCTATGAAAAGCGTAGTTTCTCTTATAGATATGGCATCTCTATATCTTTGTTGAAAAGACTTTTGAAAACATGTCTTGTTTTTTTAAAGTTCGACATCTCCATATCCTTGTTAAAAACATTTTTAGAACCCTTTTAAGAGGAAAAACCTTTTTTGAAACATCTTCGACCATCCATTGTCAAAACAAAACTTCAATATCAAGTACTCTCGTGACCAAGTCACATCCTCTTATCTTTCCCAAAATCATCACTTGGGACCTCCTGGCAATCACATTTCCAACTGTCCTTGACTGTGGACAAGGATATTCAAATAGATTATACTCTACAGAGTTTGTGCACTCTCCCCACAAGAATCAATACATCCACCAGGATGACACCACGACCTGCTACAAATGTAACGGGGTCCGGATAATCAAGCATAACTTTTCATTTGTCGTCCCTAGTATGGGCACTTTCCCTATGGTCTTAGTTCTCCCCGGACAAGCACCTAACTTCCCAAATCTGAATCTCCCTACCTTACTTCCTGAATCATCTCCCTTCCAAACTCCGATAAACTGTACCATCTTCGAGAGCCCCATAGTTTCAACCGACCTCCGTAGAGACAATAGATCTCTCTTGGTACTCTGACCCCCTACTAGATAAGACCTAGCTTCGAGGGTCCTAGACCCCTTTGTACGCGTTATGGCGTAGCCGATTCTAAGGAAAACAAACTACGAGTTAAGCCCCATCTTGCATCGGGTTAATGTGGTTGCACTAAAAAGTTTTCCTAGTAAAAGACAAGAGCATCCCTTCTCTTCAACACTTCCAACAAGTTTCTTGATCTCATCACTTTTTCTCCTTTCAAAATATACACTTGGATATGATGCCCTTCCCAAGGGTTTCACAAAACATTTCCAAACCTTTGATAGTAGGGTAATCCCCAAAATAGTTTTGTTTCCCCAAATCCGAGTTTTCCAATGAGGTGGGATGCTTACCATCATACTCACGGTCTAAAGGAATATAGTAAGTGCCAATAAGGGTAGGTGTCCTACTGGAAACCCATGCATAACTTGGAAGATCCAAGTTACTAGCGCGGTAGTAGTAAAACAAATCATACGGGTAGTAATGTAATTGATAAATGGGATGTAAAAGAGGTACATAAAAAGGAGTAGGTCAAGTATCGGAATTCAGGATGGTGGCTTTCCTGTGATCAGCAATATGTCCTTGGACTTTTTCTTAGATAACCAATAATAATAATAGGTGATTCCTTCTTCTCATCGTCAATATAGTCGCATCTATCATCATCACAGAGCATACATGCAAACAAGTCATATACCACAATCAACACAAGGCATCAAGCACCAGTACAATACAACAAGAAAGTAGGCAAAACATCATTACACTTCAGTAGGTTTGTAAGGTTGGAGTTTAGAGCAATTGGTATTATCTTCTTTGCATATGCGGAACTTCTTTTATATATGTTTTAATTGTCAAATACTACTTAATTAAGGTGTTTTATACAAAATCTAGGTTTTGTATGAAACCAATCTGCAAAAAGGATATCAATAGATAGGTATTGAAGTAACAAAGCCACTTGAAGTGGTTTCATTATTTTAATCAATTTTCTTTATTTAGTTATATGAAATTTCTAGTGAGATAAACCCCTGTTTTGGTGAATAAATCACAAAAAGAGATATGTAGGTCAAATAATTAATTACTCTTAGACTTAGGCATATATTGATGTACTGGTTCACTGGAAGTTAGTTTCATCTTAAAATATTTACCAGAATGCCATAGGGAAAATCCCAGGTTCACTACTTCTAGCAATTTGTCATTTTTACTAGATTAAATATGCAAGCTCTTTTGGTATTAAAACCAAGTAAATATGGTAGGTATTGCGAATTCCTTCAAGTAGGATTTTGGTTCGTCATTTTTAGAGATGAAGAACTTCTGAAATGACTTATCTAGTGAAACAACCCTATTCGGAAAAGTTTAATTCACTAAAAAACCTCATAGGCTCAATAATTCTTGAACTCCTAGGGTTTGGTAGATATAGTAGTGCATGTGTACTGGGAGTTTCATTCAAGTCAATTAAACATATATTTTCTCCTGTAGTAATTTCTAAAGGTAGATTTGAATTGTTTTTGTTATTTTTCCTAAAGTGAAACTATAGGGCTTTTTGGACCAGGGTCAAACTGATATGCAAAGTATCACAAATACCTCACAGTACCAAGTGGTTTCATCCCAAGTGGATTCACCAAACTCCTTGAGTTATTTATTTAGTGCTAGGGAGCTCTTTTACCACTTTAATTACTACAAAAGCTTAGAATAATATTTTGGTCCAAAACTTGTTCTTAAAGTTGACGTAAACATGCATGTCCACATAAAAATTTAGATCTGGTCATTTGGAGGCAATTCTCAATTTCATTTGGATTTAAACCCAACCGCAATTTAATAGAGTTTAAATTTGGTAAAAGAAAAAGATAGAAGCTGAGGCAATCGGGCCAAATCTGTGGGGTAGCTAGGCCACATAGCCAGCTACGGCCCACACCAGGCGACACAGCACGTGGGAGCTAGTGCATTTGAACGCGCGGCCGGGCCTGCTTGTCAGCAGCTTGAGGAGGTGAAGAGGTATGGAGCGACGTGGGACACCAGATCTAGTTATGATCGACGGTCCACCGCCGTCATCTTCCCGCGATAGAGCACCGTCGGCAGAAACCCTAGGGAGGGTAAATGAGGAGCGAGGATCTCACTAGAGGGCTCGGGAGGCGATAGTGACAGGAGTAGGAGACGCGGTCAACGACGGCAAGCGGAACGAGGTGCGTCACAGGCATATCTGACATCAAGAAGGATTTCACGCTACGACGCCGGAGAAGAATGGTCATAGCTTGACGGAGGTGGTGCCTAGAGCTGCCCTGAGCAAAAATGGAGGGCAGGGTTAGATGCAGGATGTCGAAGAGGTCATAGTAAGGTGAAATGAAGGCGAGAGAGGCAGGGGCGATACCACATGGTCGAGATCTTGAGGGAGTCCAAGGGTGGAGCCTCTTCTTCTCTAGGGCGAGGAAGAGCTTGAGGAAGGCTCTAGAGCTCAGAGAGGGTGAATGAGGGTGGGAGGAAGCAAATGAGAGTGGGGGATGGGGTAGAGAGTTCATGTGGCCTTTTATCTAGAGGGGAGCTTTTCCATGGTGGACTTGGCCCATGGGAGCAAGAGGGAGGGAGTGCTGCATGCTCGTTGGGAAGGAGGGGCGATGGGAGCTCGTGTGAGGCTAAAGCAGAGCAGAGGGAGGCTGGTGCTGCAGGTTTGCTGCTCCACTTGTATTTTGGCCAAGAAAAAGAAAGTGGAGAGGGAGGGAGGATCTGGCAGCTAAGGCTACATCCACTGGTCATAGAGGGTGGTAAGTGGGTCCTGGTTCCAGCATAGAGGTGGAGGAGAGGTGCTTCGGCTATTGTGCCCTTTAAAGAAGAGATACGTAAAGATAAGCACTAACGGTTACCGCCTCATGTCCAAGCACTAGAGGACAAGGAGGGAGGGGTTTCTATAGTGGTGCTACATTGTAGGTCAACAAAAGAAGGGGGAGGGTGTTGTGGTGGTGAAGCAATGAGCTTGGGATGCTTTGTTGATTTTACAAAGTGCTAATAGAATGGACATTATTGTTTTTATTTAATTTATCTCACAATCCCACATGACCAAGTGTTGAGGGATGGTTGATGAAGTTGAGCATGATCAGAGGTAGGTGGGAGGTTAGTGAAGATCCCTATTTGATTTTGAAAGGAATTTAGTTTGAGAAAGTTGGAGTTTTGGTGATTTTAGTGATCTAAGGTTTTAATATTTCAATACTTACTTTAGCATGTGGTAGGGGATAATTCAAGGATCCATTTCGCTCATGGGGCACATGGATGGATAGACCAAGTGATGTAGATCAGTGTGGTATAGGGAGTTGGTCGTGATCATGATGGAGTGCTCCTAGAAATGATGCCAAACTTTGTTGAAAATAAGGATGTCAAAACAGAATATCATCTTGCCTTCAAAACCATGATGGCTTAAGAAGTATAATACTCCAATGGAAACAAGGGAGGTATGGGTTGGTATACAAGGTTATGTATAGATCACAAACATACCAAGAGTTGACCAAGAGAAAGTGTCATGGAGTTGGCACCTCTGCCAAAGTAGGCATGTTGGTAAGGTTGGCATAAATAGATTATTTTCTTGACTACAAAACTATCAAGGACAAGTGGGTCCAAGGATGATCTAGTTAAGGGAAAGAGTGGGATTTGCAAGTATTCATGATGGTTTACAACAAGGTTTAGGTGCATTTCTAGAAATTCACAAGTATTAATATAGATAGAAATTTAAAGATGGGATTCTCATAACATATTTAGACTTAGTCAAATTTTGACTGGTTTAGGGTTTTTGACTAGGGTAAGAGATCTAGTGGTTTTGGTGGGATGAAAGGTTCGAAACTTATTATTTGGTGAAGGAGGTTTAGGAGTAGGTTATCTAGAAGAGATCCATTGCTTGAGTTGGTCTCCATTAGTTTGGAAACTTCAAGGGAAAGGTGACTCAAAATGGAGTCTGATAAGGAAAACAGCTGGTCCTTTTAATGGCTAAATATCAAGAAAATCTTGGGAATCTAGTTATATAGTTCTATTATTCAAAGAAAGGTGTTCGTGATGGTAAAGCATATCACAAGGATGAGTGTAGAAGAAGCACTTGTCCTCAGATTAAGAGTTAAGTGTTTTAAGTAGGATTCCAGGAATGATCCTGGTAAAAGAGAGAGAGATTGTATTCCTATTAGGGCCTTGATGTTGTGGTCTTATAGAGAGTAGGATGAGATATGATTGGTTTAATATTATACTTATCCTACTTGTCAAGAGTTTGTTAAAGGTGTATTGTTAAAGGAGGGGTGTTGGGGACCTATCTAACTCAAGGGATGGATTTCATACAACACCTTGGATTTGAGGATAGATTGTTGGTTATTGGGTTCACTATAGGATGAGCTCCTACAGTAGATCATACTAACTTCTAATCAAGCATTTCAGATAATAGATCAAGGCAATTCATCTTAACAAGCAGATCAATGCAATTCATACCAAGCATCTCAAATCTACTATTACGGACACCATCATCAAGCCTGGCTTGAGGTATAGAGAATTTTTTTGAAGGGGTGGAGTTTTGAAGAAGGTGAGAGTCCCTTGGAACTTCTACCAAGAGTGGAAATCAAAAGTTTTATAGAGGAGATTTGGAAAGACTTGAGGTAATATCATTTGGAAGTTCTTTCTTGAAAACATAAGAAGATGATATCATATAGATCTCCATAATTTTTTCAGTAGAAGGTACTAAAACATTTTGGGGGTTTGCAACTCAGCTTAGATCATTTTTTTGAAATGCCAGAAGATTTGAGCATATGTAAAATAATCCAAGACATATCTTATGTTAAATAGCTTTTTTCAATTGAGAGTGAGGTAGGGAGGTATCTTAACTACTACTCAACCAGAAACATAAGCACAACAAGCAAGAAACTGCTTCACCATTCAGCAAGAAAAAGTTTTTGTTCCGCCTAATTTTTGCACTTTGGACACATAGTCAGGGTTACTAAAAGTGGGATGTTACAGACCTTCCCCCCTTAAAATAATCTCGTCTAGAGATTCCGAAGGGTAGCACTAAGGAAGTCTAGAGGGTTATCCACTGCAATCTTGCCTTCAAGTGATTTACTGCAGCAGGGAGTGCTGCACTCTGAGCTAGGAGGATGCAGGCTCGATCATTGAGTAGGCTTCCAACCGGGTTGACGAAGGTTGGTCTTATTTTTCCCTTGGGGATAGGGTGGTTTGAAGGGTCGAGGCTTCAAAAGGATATCTTCAAGTGGAATCTTATTCTATTTTATTGGGAACTCGCAGTCTTCACCCCTTAGGGTGATGGTAATAGAGCTTCAAGTTGACGCGACCCTTCCTTCTGGAGATTGAGTGACAAAGTTGAGGGTGGATTCTGTTGGTCATTGTTAATGACTTGACGGTCTTGGAATGTTTGGCGTTCTCCTTCTGGCACAGTCTTAGGAGCCGTCTCGTCAATAATTTGTTGACGAGGTCACAGAAAGTAGCTTCTTTGAGGGGCACAATGCTTCTTGTTTGGATGATTCATGGCTTCGAAAGGAAGAATAACTTGATGCTTCTTGTCCTTCCACGGGGTTGGAACTTGAGGTTGTTTAGGGGCAATAAAGTTCGAGGCTACATACCTTCTGGTGGGGCATTCTTGAGAGAAATGACCAGTTCGGCCGCAGTTGTAGCAATCACCGTGTCTTTTCTCGTGCCCTTCCTATTTTTTATTCTTGGCTTGGATGAATACAACCCTACGAATTTGCCCAGCAAATAGGTCTTGAGGACAGTTGGCAGGGACATGATCTTGACCTTCGCATAGGAAGAAGGTGACGAACTGAGTTAGACAATCCTTCGTAGGGTGGATGGCTCTGTAGTTTAGGTAGTTTCCTGGGTCGGCAGTAGCTTGGTGTCCTTCTTCTCCGCATCGACTACAAGCCTTCTTCTGACTTCCAGTCTTCATGGCCATCTTGGTCTAGCCTATGACTATTGGGGGACCTTCTAGCTATAAGGATTAGCTATCTTAGTGGGTTTACCTTCTGAGTTAATCTCCTAAGAGAGTTATTGCGGTCTATGGTTAGAAGAACCAATTATATTTACACCATACAAGTAAAACAAAAGAGTCTCATCTTCCTATGAGGTAACTAAAGAGGTATCCACATACATCTAGTGTTCGGGGTCAATGCTAGATGACGGGATGCGCGGTCTTCCGGGACACTATCGTTCTAGGTGGGGTCTGATGCAATGTGTTGGGTAAAACACGTAAGAGATAACATCAAGCAAGCATAGAAATCCATACGAGGTTCACACATAGCAAGTAAGTCTGCACTCGAGGGTGGCAACAATACTAGAACATTACAAAACGCGTTCAGGGACGATACCTTACTCTACCCTATGCTACACGGGTGAGTCTTTTT
This sequence comes from Avena eriantha, assembly GCA_910589775.1. NCBI lineage: Eukaryota > Viridiplantae > Streptophyta > Magnoliopsida > Poales > Poaceae > Avena > Avena eriantha. Next base: position 238,801,808 of record OU342742.1, on the reverse strand, counting down.
AAGTGCAAAGTGGCTATTTGGAAGGTGCATCTTCTACTTCCGTCCTGGCTTTTGACTGGACAGTGGGGAAATCCTTTTACTACATATCCTCGGGAGTGTGGGGAATATTCAACTCTTCAGCCTCAACGGTGAGGGTTGTGCCTTCCCAAGTGGCATACTCCATGATTGATCCTTCCGGAGTTGGTGGCCAGGTGATGGGGTGATACTCCTGAAACGAGGAATGTTCATCTTCTGCCTCGAGGTTTGCAGTTGTAGTGGTTAAGGATGCGACAACGGCTAACTTCTTATCTAAGCGGGCAGTAGCAGATCTCAGAATCTTATCCCGGACTTGGAGTGTGGCGAGGTCCATCCTCATAAGCATGTTATGGTGACGGGCTTTATCAAGATCTTCTTGATGGCGTTGTAGCAGGTATGCCATGTTATCTAGTTGGTTCCCTATGCAACAAGTAGGGAATGACTCGGTGGGAAGTCCATCCTTATCCCGCTTCCCAAATAGCCGGTAGGGTGTGCCTATCAGGTCGTATTCATGAATCTTGTAGAGCTGGGCCATGATGTTCTACATGGCTCGAACAACACCATCAACCCAGTTTTGGTCGATGAACTTGAAAATCATGTCCTCAAAGTTGGCTTCGCAGGAAGGTATGACGATCTTGATGACCCATTATGTCGCGCTAGTATTGCTGCGAGGAAGCTCTGTCCCTTCAATTAAAGGCGGGGGCCTGCGGATGATCTTCAATAGGTCATGCAGTTGCTCTTCAAAGGGCTAGAAACTTTCTCCAATGACGATGTGCTCCGAGCAGGTAGGGGCCATCTACATCATTTTTTAGGGTAGGGGTTGGGTTAGTGACATGTGTGCAAAATATTAAGGATTTAAAACTTATCTTAGTGCAAGTAGTTTTCAAAACACAGGGATGAGATGTAAGCACTTTTATGCAAATAGTCATCTCCTTTTTCATTGTTATAGAAAATAGGTTATTGTTCCTAACTAATGTCCATGCTAACTAAGGTCTCCTACAGTCAGGATGGCTCTGATACCAAGTCTGTGGGCCCCCCGTATGAATAATCCGAGAATCCCTGTTATGAATACATTTCACATTCCTATGATTGGTGAGGCGTGAGCATAACTGACAAGTATCATTGCAACATCCATAATGTAACGAAAACAAGCCTTAAGTGGTGCCATTATGGCGATACATTTATCAGTAGTGTAACTTCTTCGATCGTAGAACCCATATCATGACTTAACCTATAGGCAACTTCCTGGGAAGACGGTCTATCTCGCATAGATGTCCACATCTACATCATCCTTCTTTCTTCTAAAAGTCTGGCCAAGTAAATAGCCAGGGACAATTCTCGTGAGTACTTTTGAATGAGCTCACAAACCACCAAGACAAGGTAAACAAGATAATGCAGTTTGGCATTGGCAAGATAGCTCTAGCTACAGTTGCTTTGAAAAGCCTAGTTTCTCATGTAGATATGGCATCTCTATATCTTTGTCGAAAATACTTTTGAAAACATGTCTCCTTTTGTTTAAAAGTTGGACATCTCCATATCCTTGATAAAAACATTTTTATAACCCTTTTTAGAGGAAACATCTTTTTGAAACATCTTTCACCATCCCTGGTTAAAAAACCTCAATCTCAAGTACTCTTGTGACCAATTCACATCCTCTTATCTTTCTCAAAATCATCACTTGGGACCTCCTGGCAATCACCTTTCCAATCATCCTTGACTGTGGACATGGCTATTCGAATAGATTATACTCTGTAGAGTTTGTGCAGTTTCCCCACAGGAATCAATACATCCACTCGGATGACACCACGGCCCGCTATACAACTGTACGGGATCTGGATAATCAAACATAACCTTTTATTTGTCGTCCCTAGTATGGGCACTTTCCCTATGGTCTTATTTCTCCCCGGATGAGTACTTGACTTACCAAGTCCGAATCTCCCTACCTTACTTCCTAAATCATCTCCCTTACAAACTCCGATAAACTGTACCATCCGCAGGAGCCCCATAGTTTCTACCAACCTTCATAGAGACAGTAGATCTCTGTGGGTACTCTGACCCCTCCTGGAGAAGACCCAGCTTTGGGGGTACCGGGCCCCTTTGTACACGTTATGGCATAGCCCATGCTAAGGAAAACAAACTACGAGTTAAGCCCCGTCTTGCACCGGTGTAATGTGGTTGCACTAAAAAGGTGTTCCGGTAAAATACTAGACCATCCCTTCTCTTGAACACTTCCACCAAGTTTCTTGATCTCATCACTTTTTCTCCTTTCAAAATATCCACATGGAAATGATGCCCTTCCAAAGGGTTTTACAAAACATTTCCAAACCTTTGATAGTAGGGTAATCCCCAAAAGATTTTTGTTTCCCAAAATCCAAGGTTTTCGACGAGGTAGGATGCTAACAATCATACTCTCGCTCTAAAGGAGGATAATAGGTGTCCTACTGGATGCCCATGCATAACTTGGAGCAGCCAAGTTACTAGCACGATAGTAGTAAAACAAATCATGTAGGTCGTAATGCAATTGATAAATGGGATGTAAAACAGGTAGATAAAAAGGAGTAGGTCAAGTATCGGAATTCAGGAAGGTGGCTTGCCTGTGATCAGCAATATGTCCCTGGACTTCTTCTTAGATAACCAATAATAATAATAATAGGTGATTCCTTCTTCTCGTCATGAATATAGTTGCAACTATCATCGTCACAGAGCATACATGCAAACAAGCCATATACCACAATCAAAACAAGGTAGCAAGCACCTACACAATACAACAATCATGTAGGAAAAACATCATGGCACTTTAGTATGTTTGGAAGATTGGAGTTTAGAGCAACTGGAATTATCTTATTTGCATTTGTGGAACTTCTTTTATGTTTTAGTTGTCAGATACTACTTAATTAAGGGTTTTTATACAAAATCCAGGTTCTATATAATTCAAATGTGCAAAAAGGATATCAATAGATAGATATTGCAATAACAAATCTACCTGAAGTCGTTTCATTATTTTATCAATTTTCTTTCTTTAGTTATGAATTTTTTAGTGAGATAAACCCATGTTTTAGTGAATAAATCATCAGAAAAGATCTGTAGGTCAAATTATTAATTCCTATTAGCATTAGGAAGATATTGATGTATTGGTTCACTTGAAGTTGGTTTCACCTTAAAATATTTACCAGAATTCCCTTGGGACAATCCCAAGGTCACTAATGCAAGCAATTTGTCATTTTTACTAGATTAAATCTACATGCTCTTTTGGTATGAAACCAAGGACACATGGTAGGCATTACAAATACCTTCCGAGAGGATTTTGGTTCATCATTTTCTAGATGCATAACTCCTAGATTGACTTATCAAGTGAAACAACCCTTTTCATAAAAGTTTAATTCACTAAAAATCCTCAGAGGCTCAATAATTCTTGAACTCCTATGGTGTCGTTGTATTGCCGACAAGTAAGCCATGGAGGGTTACTCACAGAGCATGTTTAGAGACGTGGGGGGAGGCGGTGAGTTGGCAGGTACGAGGTAACACAGATTACCCAGGTTCAAGTCCCACAAAGGTGGCAGAACTCTACTCCTGCTATAAATCACTATAATGGCAATACACCGAATTACATAGATTGGTTTGCTATGCGAGGGTGTTGCGAATCGTATGTGTCGTGCCCTAAAGGCTCCCACATGTCCGAATTATAAAGGCACCAGAACCTAGGGTTACAGGGAAAGGACCTTGCCAGACAAGGTAAAGTCCTACACTACTACTAACTAGTCTTCGTGTCTTGTACTTCAAGGCTCCGAGTATGTCGGTGACTCCCACGTAGCCTTCCTTTATCCAGCACGGGCCTCCCTTCTGGATACATCTAACTAGGCCACCCAGCAGGCCATAGGCCATGCTACTAACCGTGGGCCACCCGGGTTAGCCGTATTAGAGACATGCAATGGTGATACCCATTTAGCATATCCCCAGTAGTAGCCCCGGAGGACTTTGAGATCTTGCGTTGTCTTGCCTAGTGGTCTTGAATGCTCCGTCTAGGTGATGTTGGCAATCCGTCAAGCAATATCTCGAAGGTCTCCCAAAGAACCCTACAGTCCTCTTCGTCTTTGTAATGTAGCCGGAGATTCTGTTAGTCCTTCCTCCCATAGTCGGAGGGTTTCCGTCTTTGATGGAATCTTCGGATGTGACTGCACTGCTGCAACTGTTAGGAGGATGACATAGGCTACATCCTACGCTACCTCGAAACACACAGAAGGCAGTGAATTAATCATTAGCTATTTTTACACGTGTGAAATCCGAAACAGTAAAGCAGCAATGACGGAGGATGTGGCGAATTTACCGCGCACGTTAGTTTCCACTTAGATAGCGCTTCGACCGTTGGATTCTTCTGCATGAATCTTGACGCTGGGGTCTATATATTTTAACTGCGGCTAGAATATTTACTTTACCTGCACTCTCCCCTACGTCTTCTTCCTCCTCCAGCCGCATGACCGTTTGAGATCTTCGATGGGAAAACCCTAACGAGAACCTTCCCTTTCCCCACCGTCCTCCTCCCATGCAATGGTGTCCAGCAACAGTGCTCCCTCAACGGCGGCGACCCTCAAGGCTTCCACGGAGCCATCCCAGGTATTAACCATCCCCCCAGAGGTGGTTGTCGTTCCTCTCTCCACCATAGTGGAAACCACCGGCAGTGACCAAAAATGAGAGGCGCCTGATGCCGTAGAAGAGGATAGCGACTCCCACAAGGGAGTGTGGAGAGGTTCTGACCTCTCTGCCGAAGATCTGCATGAACACATCATCAAGGGATATCTCCCCATGAAGGAGGGCTTGATCTAGCGTCCGGCGAGGTCACTCCTTCCCCCCAAGCCGGAGAGAAGGTGTACCTCAAATCTCAGCTGCTACGTGTCCTAAGCCTACCAGTCTCCGGCTTCTTCTTGGACGTCCTTCGTTACTTCTGGGTACTTCCCCACAAACTCTCTCCTAATAGTATCCTCGTACTTAGCAACTTTGTAGCTTTGTGCAAAGGATACCTAGGATTCAAGCCTAGGTTAGGTTTGTTTGTCTATTTCTTTACCATCAAGAGAGAGTCTATAGAGTCCAAGGATGAGTTGTGGATATGCAGAACCATTAGCTTTAAGATCCGTTCTAGTTGGCGCTTCCCCGACATCGTGGGCCACGAGTCTTGAAAGAACTAGCAGTGCTCTTACTTCTATGGCCAAACATTCCTCTGCCTGACCGCCAAGACACGTATCCTGACTTCGTCGATGGGGCTACCGCTGAAGCTTCCACCTGGAGGTCCCAAGCCTCCCTCCCATCCGACGAAGAAGCCAACCGCGCCGTAAGGAGGATCGAATGACTCGTGGACAAAGGTTTGACTGGCTTGGACCTAGCCATATGCTGGTTCACTAGGTGGATCCAACCTCTGCAGCACCACGCCAAGCTGATGTACATGTACACCAAGAGCTGGAAGGATCCTATGTGTATTTTGCAGGATAACTTCTCCAACGACTCCATCAAGCTCCGGATAAAGGACATCATCAAGGTGAAAGACACGAAGCGTGGCTTAAAAATCACCTTTGACATGTTTGAATGCGGCAAGTTCCCAAAGGTAGCTTCTGTTTCCTTTATTGCTTGTTATATATACTCTAAGGTTTTTCCATCTTGAAGTTGGTGACCTTGGCTGCGGATCAGATGGGATCCCAGGTCTATGATCCCAAGCTGAAGGATATCCAGGTGGTGTCCGGTGATGATGCCTCCAAGGATCAGCCGACTTCGGCAGCGCGAAAGCAGAAGAGCTCCATCTCTGACGCTGCTGCCGAGGGAAAGAAGAAGAAAACAGAGACTAGAGTCTCCAAAAAGTCCACTACTGCCTTAGAGGGAAAAGTCCACCAGCATCCCCTTAGCCAAGGCACCTGTTGTACTGTAAGTGTATTCATTCTTTGGCTTTAAGTTTCTATTCAATTCTTGTACTTATACTGTGTACATTTCAGGAAGAAGTCCGGTCTTGTCTTGAAGCGATCCTCCAAAGATGTTGGAGGGTCCAAAAATATTCGTGATATGCTGACCAAGGATGTGGTAGCCAAGTCGTCTCCCGCCACTGCTCGCCAAACTCCCGCCGCCAAGCCTGTGACAGGCCCCACTAGCCTTTGTCCCCCATCATTCCTAATCCCTCTGCCATGGAGACAGATATCAATCCAACAACTGATGTCTTCGGCTTTGATGGCATGGACGTTGTTCCCACTGGCCAGGCCACGCAAGAAAGTACCTCCTCAAAGATGGCTGAAGCTCCGACTAAGGATGCCATCGAGAAAGGGAAACATGCAATGGAGGGAGCAGAGGTGAAGGCAGCCACAACAACGGATGAGGCGGGAGCCTCTGAGCCATCAACTGTTATTGTTACACAACAGGTGATGAGGGCTTCATCCATGCCTCTGGCTTCGACAACTCATTTTCCCTAACCCCTGCAACCTTGTGCCTAGATGATCTCATCAAACATGCAAATGCCATTTACAACAATGCCCAGACCTTCTGTAATGCATACGCTCACTTGGCCAGCAATATGAGGGTCATTGCCATTGTAAGTTTCTGAACTTTGCTTCTTTTACTTTGTAATATATCCCACTGTAGCCCCCGAGCCCTTAGGCGGAAAACCAACAGTTTTTGGCCTGAGTGCTCTTAGAGAACCAAGTGTAGAACTTTTGTCAGTATAGCCCCCGAGTTTCTAGTTAGAATATTTCCGGCTAGATACTCTAAGAGAGAACACCTTTGAAATAAAATATGATATTGTAGCCCTCGAGCGTTTAGTGGAAACTAGATGTTTCGGCTAGATGCTATATAGAAACTAAGTCCTTGTCTTCTTTGCAGAATGAGAATACCTGGAGGAAACTGCCAATGAGATATTTGCCCAGCTACGCAAAGATATGGACCTTGAACAGGGGAAAACAACCTTCCTGAAGGAACATATCAAAAATAGCAAGCGTTTGTTTTCTTTTGACAGCTTCTAAATATCCTCATGGATCCATTTTTTCGAATACTTCATAATGCTTTTCGTTCTCCATCTTACATAAGCCATTGCCAAGGCCAAGAGCATCGTCGAGCAATCGAAGCATATTCAGGAGCTTGACGATGAAAATAAAATTTTGAAGAAAGACCTGGTTGAAGCCGTCAAGGGCCATGAAGAGGCGATGAAAGCCATGCAAGAGTCTGCTGACGCCGAGATGCAGCACCTGAAGAACAAGATCGCACAACTCAAGGAACAGAACCAAGCTACCAAAGAGCAGAATGAGAGGAGCCTTGAGATGTATAAGACAGTTCAGAAGGAACATAACATCAAGGCGGAGACCTAAAAGCAAGAGGAGACCAGCATCTTTGGTAACTTTCCTCTAACTTTATCAATTCTATAAGATGAGCAGTTGTTTTATTTATACTCATGATATTTTGTTTCTAACGAAAACACAACCCCCATTAGTTTAACCAACCTGGGTGAAGGTGCTTCAGATCCAAAAGAATGCATGATTCTTGCTGGCAACTTCATCAACACTGCCATCATGAAAGAAAGGAGATAGCCAAGTATTTGCACATCACCATCAAGGAGGCAAACTCTATGGCCAAGTACTCGGAAATCCTGCACCGAGCCCCCGAGAAAATCAAGGACTGGAAAGCTTCTTGTGTCCGGGCTGGTGCAAGGATGGCCTTGTCCTTGGTCAAAGCACACTACGACAATGCCGATATGGACCTGGTGACCTCCGGCAAGCCGAAGTATGACGAGGAAGGGAATGCGATTGATAATGATGCTATATGGGACTCCCTCCCCAGCTTCAATACCAGGGTTGCTAAGTTTACCAAGCCGGATGTCTTCGTGCCTGCCGAGGTGATGGATGATGACGTGGCTTCTCCAGAGTCTAGCCCTGCGCCTTCCGAATTTGACAAATTTTCCTGGCCTGCCTCTCCTGCTGCTGATGATGCAACGAAGTCCCCTGCAGCAGAGCCATAAAAACATTGATGTATTATATGTTTCTCTGTAGTGTTTTATGCGGAAAAAACTTAAGTTATGTAAGGCGGAAAACTTGGCTACAAGCCTCCTGCTACTTATCTATATCCAGCATATGTATATATTTTTTAAGAAAGTGTTGGCTTATCCATTATTCTGGTTCGTATGCTTAACCTTTCCTAAGACGGAAAACCCTCAGCACAAAACCATGTTCTCAGGCGATGATGCTGAATAGAACCGTTAAGAACCTAAGAACAAAATCGTCGGCTTTGAGTGCCGAAAAGTCACTACTCTGGAATCCACATAAAAACATCAGAAAACATGTCGACTAGAAAACTTAAGCTAACGCCCTTAGGCGGAATTTTCACAAGTGTAAATGCAAACTTGCGGATAAAAGGTTTTATATGATAGAAAAAATGAACACTAAAGGAAGTAAAAGACTCAGGAAATATGAGTGAACCAAATGCTTTATTTCATTGATCATATAAGAAACTTATTACATAATATAAAATATGCTAAGTGTAAAAGGGACGTAGCTGTGCTATATCCCATGGCCGATCTGTCTCTAGGTAATCATTATCGGAGTCATGTTGCTTGCGTTTGCAATTTTTTGGCCTATCTTTCAACTTGCGAATATCGACGAGGTAATAGGAACCATTGAGCAATGCTTTGCTTATGACGAACGGTCCTTCGCAAGATGGGAATAGTTTATGTGATTTTTCCTGCTCGAGTCTAAGCACTAGATCCCCCTCTTTAAACGAGCGATGTTTAACACGGTGACTATGGTAGGCACGTAGCTTCTGCTGGTAGATGGAGGATCTCTAGCATGCCAGCACGTTATCTTCCTTGAGTAGGTCCATAGATAGGCGTCTGGATTCTTCAGCGTCATCTTCCTCGTAGGCGGCAACTCTTGGTGTGTCATGGAGGATGTCGGATGGTAGGACGGCTTCTGCTCCATAAACCGTGAAGAAAGGGGTCAAGCCAGTGGATCTATTGGGTGTTGTTTGCAAACTCCACAATATAGATGGCAATTCCTCCGCCCAGGCTCCAGCTGCTCTACGTAGTGGTGCCTCTAAGCGTGGCTTGATTCCATGCAGAATTAGTCCATTGGACCGTTCAACTTGCCCATTCGATCGTGGATGTGCCACATATTCTAGGTCAAGGCAGATGCCTTTTTCATGACAATACTCCTCAACTTCTCCGAAAGACAAGTTGCTTCCATTGTCGGTGATGATGCTATGTGGGAGACTAAATCTCACCACCAGATCCCGGACAAATTTTAGGGATATTTCCCCATCGAGCTCTCTAATGGGTTTAGCTTCAATCCATTTTGTGAATTTGTCAACTCCTACTAGCAGATGCGTAAATCCACAAGGTGCTGTTTGCAAAGGTCCAACCATGTCAAGCCCCTAGACTGCAAACGGCCAAGTAATTGGTATTGTTCACAATTCTTTGGCTGGAACATTTGGTTGCCTTGCATAAAACTGACACCCTAGATAGGTTCATACGAGCTTGTCGGTGTCCTCCTTGGTAGTTAGCCAGTAGAATCCTTACCGGAAGGCCTTGGCCACCAGCGATCGGGGAGCGCCGTGATGCCCACAATCTCCGAGATGTATTTCTCTAAGGATATCAATACCTTGCTGCTGGGAGATGCACCGAAGGAAAACTCATGTGGTTCTTCTTGTATATAACTATCCGCAATGATGGCGTAGCCTTTTTCTCTGTGTACTATTTGCTGGCTTTCAACTTTGTTGGCAGGCAAAGTTCCCTCTTGTAGACAGTCCATGAACGGTTTCGTCCAAGCCAGAGAGGTCACTGTTACTGCGTTAACAAATGAGTCCACTCTATCCGGGTTGTTAGGGTCCGCTCCCTTCACGGATGGGGTCCGTAGATGCTCTAGGAAAACTCCTAGCGGAATTGGTTGACAAGCTGATCCAAGCTTTGATAGCAGATCTGCCGCCTCATTCTCCTCCCTTTTGACGTACTTAACTTCATCATCGTTGAAGCACTTGGCTATTTCGTCTACTTTGTCTCGATGTGCCACCATCATAGGGTTCCACACGTTCCAGGTGCCAGCCACTTTCTGGGCAACCAAGTCGTAATCCCCACAGCAAACTATGCGCTTGATGCTAATATCCTTGGCGAAACGAAGTCCATGAATGAGGGCCTCATACTCGGCCATGTTGTTCGTAGCATTGAGGTGGATCTGCAGGACATATTGTAGCTCTGATGGACTAGATTCCTGCACCAATAACAGTGTTATTGCAGTACTTGTAGCAGCACATATTTAAAGAGTTTGTCCCGATGGGAGCTCGGCGAACACGACCCCGCAGTCACGTTGTCAATGCGACCACGTTCACACCCAAACCGTAGTTTGGAAATAGCCTATTCTATAAGTTGATAGGATAAATGAATTTAAGATGTTTTGTAATAACTACTACTAGGACTAAAAGAAAACTAGAACAAAAGTAAAACTGAAAAGAGGTGAATGCAATGAGATGAAATATTAATGCTATGATTCCTCAAGTAATGTTGTGTATACCGGTGTACATGATAAGTGCTTATGGAATAGCTATTAACTATAATTGTGGCGGTCCCTCATATACCTTTGTCTCCCACCGTTGGTAAGTGGCAACTAGACAACTCAATTGTCCACACCCTCTTCAGACATGGGTCATCTCTTAAGATAATAGTGTATTAAGGTAACAAGACCAATCAAGGTAAACCAGAGCAAAGGCATTAAATTCTACGGACAATCGTACTCCTAAGCAAGTGTGCTAGTCACAAGATATCCCATCTGTCACTTTGGGGTCAAGCAATTCGCAACAATGTGCCTATCTATATCATGAGTGATCTTGAAGGAATTCTGGGCGATGCATCCTAAGCTGCTATTGCCTCCGCAAACCACTTATAAGAAATAGCCTATTAGTTCTACACATGGACTTGTCAGGTATCTATGGAAGAGTAGAGACTAATGATAAGTTTTGTGACACTCCGTGAATGCCTAGTAAATACCTCAACAATGGATTGGATGTCCCAATCACTAGAATAATATCATGAATAGAACAATGTAAAGAGAAAGCAAAAACATATTAATTAACAAGAACACACCACACTTCAATTACTCAAAACATCATAACATTAATAAAAGGGGTTCAATCCATGTTAAAACCCATCACGGGGATCATGATGGGGAAGGATGAAGGAGTAGCGGCGATGGAGATGGTGATGACGGCGCGGTGATGGTAGCGTCGACGTGGTGATGGCGGCGTCCTCCTTCTCCTTGTCCTATTGCTTGGATGGCTTGATGGTGTTGATGGATATCTAGATCTTGGTGGAGCTGTCGAGGCTATGGAGGCGGCATGGTGGCAGGACGCCACCGTGGAGGCGGTAGATGGGATCTAGATCTCGTATATGGTGTATCGTGGCTTCCTTGGGTCCTCCCTCCTTTGGTCGCCATTTCTTCATACGAACTCCGTTTTGGGTGTTCTTGGGATCGTTGAGTTCATGTCGTCGAGGGCTACAACCCTGTTGTATTGGATATTTATTTTGAGAAGTTGGAAAAATTCACTTTTCCAGCCTCTCAAATGGCTAAGTCTAGTCCCTCCAGCTCCTCCATACTATGTTGTCTCTGTTCCTTTTCCCTTTGTTTTATCCATAATCGTCATCAACACCTACACACATGTCAAACACAAGGAAGAGGGATACAATTCTACCTAAACTACTAAATGTGCAAAGCTCATATAAAAACAAGTAATTATGCATATCAGGCATAGCAATAGTTAGATAGAGCATGGTATGATAGGCAAATGACACAATTTTTATTGCTAAAAAGTGTTGTATTATCACAGCCATCAAGCTTCTCCCCAGTTGGTGATTGTAGGAATACACCATCCCCCGAGCCATTAAGTAGCTTGGATCCGTCAAAATGCATGACCCAAAACTCTAGCTCTGGTACATGAGTGTCTTCTGGTAGCTCTGTCCAATCTACAATAAAATCCGCCAATGCCTACGATTTGATAGCGTCGCATCTCTTATAGGTGATTTCAAAGGTGGCAAGTTCAATACCCCACTTTTCCACTCTCCCTATACCGTCGCTATTGTTGATAATGTCGGACAGTTGAGCTTTTCGCACAACTGTGATAGGATGCTCCTGAAAATAGTGCCTTAGCTTTCGTGAAGCAAGGAAAACTCCATAAGCTACCTTCTGGTAGTGCGGGTAGCGTTGCTTGGATTCCGTCAAGACCTTGCTTACATAGTAAACTGTTCACTGAACTCCATATCCGTGCGTTGGATCCTTGCGCTCCACCATGATGACGATGTTGATAACCCGGTTGGTGGCCACCATGTATACTAACATGGGTTCCATTGACACCGGTGCTACAAGTATTGGTGCGGAGGAAAGTATTCTCTTCAACTCCTGAAGTGTTGCATCTACCTCGTCCGTCCATATGAATTTGTCCGCATTCTTGAGCAACTTGTAGAGTGGCATAGCCTTCTCCCCAAGTTAGTTGATGAACCGGCATACTGTTGGAACACAGCCTGTGAGCCTCTGTATGTCCTTCAAGCATGTCGGGTGTTTGATGTCTAGGATGGCCTTGATTTTCTCCCGGTTGACCTCAATTCCGCGGTGCAAATCGATGAAGCCCAACAATTTGCCAGATGGCACCCCGAAGACACACTTCTTGGGGTTAAGCATCATGTTGTACTTCCGGAGATTATCAAAAGTTTCCTACAAGTCGGTGATGAGGTTGTTTGATTTCTTTGACATCACCATGATGTCATGCATGTAAGAGTGTACGATGTGACCTATTTGGTCATGTAGGCAATGTTGCATTATCCGCTGATATGTGGCACAAGCGTTTTTCAGCCCGAAGGCGTCGACCTGGTTCTGGATCTCCTTGAACTCCTCACCGTAGAGGACTGCTTCAGCGAAGGCGGCTTCGCTGAACTTGCACTCCCTTGCCTTGGTGAAGCTTCCATCAATGGTGATGATGTCGTTTGGTCTGGGTATCTTGAGCTTGTTGTAGACAAAGCATGGCCTTGCGAGGAAGGAGTGGAATATGTCACGTCCAAAGATGACGTGGTACACGCTCTTGAAGGGCACCACTTCAAAGGTCATGCGCTCTTGGCAGTAGTTTTTGAAATCACCAAAGGCGACCAGAAGGGTGATGCAGCCCAGGGAGTTAGCTTGTCGGCCTAGAACAATGCCATGGAACATGATGTTTCTCTTCCTCGGCTGTTTCTCCATCAAGTTCATTGTGTGCAGTGTATCCAGGTACATGATGTTGATGCTGCTTCCACTGTCCACGAGGCACTTGGTGAACTCTGTGTCGTTAATCAAGGGGTTGATGACCATGGCATACTATTTCTCTGTTGGGATGAGATCTGGGTGATCTTGCCTATCCCAAGTGATTGGAATCTCCAACCACCTGACGTACTAGGGATCTGGAGGGATCATATCCATCAGTATCCTCAGTGAGGTTTTCTAGGCCTGAATGGTGGGAGTACAAGGGAAAGTGTGGTAGACTGGGGCCTTCTTTTCGAAGGGGTCTTTCCCTTGCCATCGCCCTTATCGGTAGACTTGGGTTCCACATCTTCATCCATGTCACTTGATTCCTTGGATTCCTCTTCCTTCTTCTTCCCGTTGCCCTTTCAGCGGGGTTTATTCTTCCAACTTTGCTTGTAGCCAGACTCAAGGTCTTCCTTGAGGTCGTTGAAAAACTTGCATTGGTGGTTGGTGTGGGCAGCCTTGCTGTTTGCATCGAGATGGACAAAACACGGCATATCGCGGTACTCCTCGTACGCCTAGAGAACGCGAGGCGTTGAGGGTGTTGACTCTCTCCTCCGCTGTCCCTGGCTAGCCCCCCGGCCACGACCACATTGTCCGCCTTCGCCTCTGCCAGTGAACATTATGGCGACCATGACGACTGCTTGCTTTTCTTCAGGCAGACTTTCCTCTTGCTGTTATTGTTCTTTCTAGCCTGGGTAGGAATTTCTATTGCCGGCAACGATCCGCGTGCATCTTCATTAGCAGTAGTGAACTCTCTAGCCATGACGATCATTGTGGTGAGGTTGAGCTTGTTGTTATATTGCTTGCACTTCAACGTATGCTAGAGCAAAGTCCCTTTCTCCAAACCGTCAATGAAGGCATCCATAGCGGTTTGTTCGTGCACCCCTGTGTAGGAATTTTTCATATCCAGCCAGCGGGAGAGGCAAGAACGATAGGTTTCATCCTTTCCTTGTACGCACCACTGTAGCTCTCCGACAGTGCAGGGATGCTTGTACGTACCCTTGAAGTTCTTGGTGAACGCTTCATGCATATCCAACCAATTGCAGATTGATTTCTCTATCAAGTCATCAATCCATTGGTGGGCGGTGTCGGTGAACATGAGTGGGAGGTACTTGACAGCGACATTAGGGTTTCTGCCAGCGATGTGAATTGCTTCTCTGTAGTCATGCAACCATGTAGCTGGCCTGGCATTGCCGTCATAGGGCTTGATGGTCTTGTTGATCCGAAGACCTCTAGGGTAAGTTGTGGCCCTTATTACTGGTCCAAAACAACGTGGTCCCAGGTATGGGAGCTCCCGTGCTTCTTGGATCTTGTCCATCCGTGAACATGTCATATGGCTCTGGTTGCTTCCCTTTTTCGCCATGAGGAGGAGAATATGGTGTGATCCATGGGACCCGCCATGTCCTCTGCCATGGTGGCTACTTGGTGACGACGGTGGCGGTGGCGGTGGTGGGTTAGCCTTCTTGATGCTCCCTCCATACGTCTCCTCATGCCTGTCACGATTTCTTGTTAGAAGTGGTGCTTCCTTGTGGGATCTGCTCCTATGTTCTTCATTGCCGTTGCGCTCTCCAACATGCTGAGGTTGCTCACCCTGGTCGCGTATAACAATATCGGCATGGGGATGCCTGGGAGGTGGCAATCTTGCGTGGTGGCGCAACTATGGTTCCTCGTGACGCCGGGATGGCGGGGGTGGCGGCGATCAACAGGGGTAAGCCTTCTCTCCGTTGTCAGAAGAAATGGGTATGGCATCAGCCCTATAGCGCGCATCCCTCTGTCTTCGCTCCATGGGACCTATATGGGATCCTTCGTCACGGGGAGATCTTGGCCTCCAGCGGCTGTTTAAGGTTGATTGGCAAAGCTCCGGGTTGGACTCAAGCCTTTGGGAGGTGGCCTTTTCCTGTTGCTTACAAGCCTTGGCTACAAGGTCATATACCTGACCCACCGCTTCTTCCAACCTGTTTGATACATTGTAAATGTATCTATAATTTTTGATGTTCCATGCTTGGTTTTATCTACTTTCTTGTGTTTTGTCCACACTTTGGAGTACTTTTCATATGATTTCTTGGACTAACCTATTAACAAGAGCCATAGTGCCAGCTGCCTGTTTTTAGCTGTTTTTGGTTCCAGGAAAGTCAGAAAATGAATATTCTTGGAATTGGACGGGACAAAAGCCAAAGTCATTATTTTACCGAGGGACACCTGGAGCCATAATACAAGACGGAGAGGGGCTGGGGCCCGGCCACACCACCTGGCCACACGGCCAGGCCTGGCCCGCGCCAGGGGTGGTCTGGCCGCCCCAGGCACCCCCTCGGCCTCTCCTTCCGCCTATATATTGCATCTGATACGGAAACCCTAAGTACTCGATCAAAAATCCACGAAAGAGTCTATAGCCACCGTCATCTCCATCCCTAGATCGGGAGGGATCTGAAGCTCTTCCCGGCACCCTGCCAGAGAGGGGAATTCACCCTAGAGGCCTTCTTCATCATCATGCAAGCCTCCGGTGTGATGCGTGAGTAGTTCATCCTTGGACTACGGGTCCATGTAGTAGCTAGATGGCTAGTTCTCCTCCTTTGTGCTATCATGTTTAGATCTTGTGAGCTCCGTTCATGATCAAGATCATCTATTTGTAATTCTGCATGTTGTGTTTGCGGGGATCCGATGGATATTGAGATGCTATTTTAGATTGATTATTGATTCTATCATGTCTTTGTTATTTGTGATCTTGCATGCTTTCTGTTGTTAGTAGCTATCTTGGCCAAGTAGATGCTAGCAACTCCAAGAGTTAGTCTTTATGCTTGATAGTGGGTTCATGCCTCTGGTAATATGGGTAAGTGACAGAAATCTCTAAGGTACTAGATGTGTTGTTGCCACTAGGGATAAAACAACAATCCTTTGTTCTTAGAACAATCGTATTGTTTACTTTACATGCAATTCGTAATGCAATTATCCGTTGCTTGCAACTCAATACTGGAGGGTGTTCGGATGATAACCTGAAGGTGGATTGTTAGTCATAGATGCAGTTGGATGGTGGTCTATGTATAATGTTGTAATGCCCAATCGAATCTCAAAGGAGTCAAGATGATTAGTATATGCTTGTATGCTTTCTCAATGTTTGTCAATTTACCCACTGTAATTTGTTCACCTAGCATGTTATCAATCTTAAGGAGAGCCACCTCTAGTGAACTATGGACCTCGGTCCTTTCTTTTACTTTCAATCTACAATCAACTGTTTACTGCTTTGTGTTTACTTTCTGCAAACTATTACTTTCTTCCACTCAATACGTTTAATCCTTTGTTTTCAGAAAAACCGGTGAGATTGACAACCTCATCGCAAGTTGGGCACAGAGTTCTATGGTCGTGTTGTGCAGGTCTCCACGTTGATGCTGGCACCGGTAGTGCACCCTGCCAACTTTCAGCTAGCAACACCTTTGGGGTGTTTCCTTGCTCCTACTAGTTCGATTAAACCTTGGTTTCATCACTGAGGGAAAACTTGCTGTTGTGCTCATCATACCTTCCTCTTGGGGTTCCCCAACGAGCTCGATATATTTTGGGCCATCAAGCTACTTTTCTGGGGCCGTTGTCGGGGAGTCAAGGACGTCTTCACAAGGGGAGTCCCTCATAACCAATCTCTTTACTTTGTTATTTTTGTTTTGCTTAGTTTACTTTTGTTTTGTTTGCTTGTTTCTTTATCAAAAACACACAAAAAATTTAGTTTTACAAGTTTGCTTTCTTTATCAAAAACGCAAAAATAGGTCCTACTATAGTTGTTATTTTCATTGGTCTGTTATTGTCTTGCTTTATCATGCTTTCTATCAATGGTTGGTTTCTTTGAAACTGAATCTTATTGGCAAGGTGGGTTCACGGAAGAACAAAAATATTATTATAAGGAACACCGCTTGTCACAAAAAGGGAAACACTTATGGGAACAAATTGATAAATTGTATACCATTGCTATAAACCTGTGCTCTACTTATAATGTTACTTATTTCTTTGATAAATCTTGTTGCTGTAAGAGGTATAAACACCTCCCTTTTCAATGTGAGTATAATGATAATGTTACCATATATTCTTATGTTAAAGGGAATTATGACTTTTATGATGTGGAACAAATTGAAAAATTTATTGCTTGGAAGGGTGCATTTGAACTTGCTAGTTTGCTTGAAAATACTGATGATTCACCTTATAAATATGAGGTTTATGATATACTTAAATTTTTCTTTGATAATTACAAGGTAGAAAATGGATATATTCTTGAATATCTTAATAGATGCTCTCCACCAATGGAAGAGACTAATACCTTGCAGGAGCCTATGGAAGAAGAAATTGCTGAAACCGGAAGCTCATTGGATGAAAAAGAGGAGGAAAGTGATGATCAAAAGGAGGAAGAATGGATCTACCCATCCCTACCTTCTAATGAGAGTAACTATTTACCCCTTACAGTATTTGATTGTCCCCCATGCTTACCAAAGGAGGAAAAATGTCATGTTCCTGAGGATTCTTTTGAAAATGTTTATAATAAAGCTCTAGTGTTTGTAGATCATGAAAAGCATGCTTTATGTGATAGTTATATTGTTGAGTTCATTCATAAGGCTATTAAAAATTATTATGAGAGAGGAAAATATGGTTGTAGAAGTTTTCATGGTATTGAAACACCTCTCTATGTGCTGAAAGTTTTGAAGTTATTCTTGTTTTATCTTCCTATGCATGTCACTTTGTTCTTTGTGAATTTATTTGCATACGAGATTCCTATGTGTAGGAAGTGGGTTAGACTTAAATGTGTTTTTAATTTGCTTCTTGATGCTCTCTTTTACTTCAATTCATATTTTTTATGTGAGCATCTTCTCAAACTATCATGCCTAACTTAAAGGCCTTAAAGAAAAGTACTTATTGGGAGATAACCTAAAAGTTTTAGATGAGTCTTGGAAGTTATTACTTCAGTAATAACCACTCCTTATCCTTTTTATTTGCTTTTTGTGCCAAGAGTAACCTCCAATGAGAGAGAAGTAATGATTGGGAAAGTTGCTATCCCGGAACAGATTTATGTGCTTCACCGTAAAAATTCGTGTAAAATCTCTGTATGTCCTTTTGAGGCGTGAATTTTTTTGCTTCTGCCCCAGGTTGTTATCTAACTTTTGTTCGTTCAACACTTTTCGATTTGAGCAATAGAAGGTCTTCGAAAGAATTCGTCTTTACCTGCTGGTATGTTTTCACAGATTCCTGCCATTTTCTGCATTTGCTTCTTGTTGGTTCCTTTTTGTGTTCTTTTGGGGAATTGAGACTTTTGAGGGAAGTGCTACAGTAGCTTGTGTTTTAATGGAAGTTTTATTGGTGTTGGAACTGAACCTAAAGACTTACTATCTTGAGTGCACTAATGTTGCTAATAAAGATTGTGTGAAGTTTTGTATGAAGGAAAATTTTCAGGTGTATGGAAGGAATGAGTAATGAGATGAAGGATGGACTAAAGCTCAAGCTTGGGGATTCCACGTGTGTCACCCCAAGAAATATCCAAGAAGTACAAGCGTCAAAGCTTGGGGATTCCTAAGGCATCCCTTCTTCATCAATAAAAATCACAGCTTTCTTCCAAACGCTTCATTTTTATTGTTTCATGCACAGTTGTGTTGTTCTTGCAGCGTCTTCTTTTTCGTTTTCATTTTGGTTTTTCGTTTGCTTAGTTTGCTGAATAAATTGGTTGGACCCCCTCTTTCATACATTGGTTTTTAAATAGTTTGGTTTGGATTGGAAAAGAGTAAGAAAGTTCATGCTTAAGTGTTAAAGAGAGCTTGTTTTTGACTGTGGCCTATGCTTTGTCATGCCATGCTCAATATTGTTTTGGCTTTATGCTTAGTATTCTTTGATGTAGCATGACTTGTTATAAACAATTGAGATTGCTTAATGTGCCTTGGGAGAATCATGCGTTGTTTTAGCATATTAAAGCATAGTATTGTGGTATTCTCCTTTGATGCTTTATTTGGGTTGACTTGGCGCATGCTCACACCATGTTATGACTATCCCAAGTCACCATAGCCTTTATGATCCTTTAGTTTTCAACTTGTAGTATCACTTTATGCTTTGATCAATGATGTTTTGTCGCTCTGCATGATTATGGCCATTATTGCTCTCTTAGTTTGTCGCTCCCAGTCTTTTGCTAGCCTCCACAACCAAGTATGAGTTCCACTCATGCATCCAACTCCTTAAACCAAGTTATTCCAAAGAGTCCACCATACCTACCTACTAACATATGCTATTCCAAGTATATTCATGTTTTTATCTACCTTCCAAATTAAACTTGTTATGAGAAAACTAGTGATTAAAGCTCTCATGAACTTGATGGCACACTTTACTTTTCTTGCCCTTAATAAACTTGAACCATTGTGTCGTCTATGTTGTATATGCTTGCACTTATTTGTTGGGGATTAGCAGAACCATGCTGCCATAGGGAACGCTTTCAACATTGCACTTGTACTTTGTACCTAGTTGATATCATGCTCTTTTGTCTATGGATGTCGTCGGTGTGAAATGAAAGGGGAGCTTGTAAGTCCATGGAGTTATGTATATGTGTTAGAGAAACGCCTGGGCCGCTGGTCTAATCCATGTCGACATGGTGGAAACCTGCAGCATAACCATAATGAGTTGTCTATGAAGCATTCTTCTTATAAAAAAAGACTTAGATATTGAGAAAAAAAGAGAAAAAGAAAAAAAAGAGATTATGAAAAGAGGAAAGAGAGAAAAAAGCACCATATTCCCATGGTAAATAAGAAGATTGCTGAGATGCTCGTTGTCTGCTTGCCTTGTCATTTTGATATGGGGATTCTTCCGTATCATCGGGCAAGGGGTACCCCGTTGGAGGTTCTCTATGATACACATGTACTTGCGTTGACAAGAACTTACCGGTGACTAAACTTGAGTAGTATGAGGAGCGGACCTTGTATTCAAGGGACATGATATTTCCAACTTATACTTTGTCAAGCATATACACCATAGTTTGTTCACTTTAACCTTAATCACTTCAAGATGCTTATGATAGGGGCAATGAGAGCTGAAAGCTATTAAGTACCATAATTTTTGGACGCTCTTTATGAAATTTGAATCCCTACTTCCTTCTATGAAGGCCTTTCTTCCACTTATATATTGAGCCTCCACCTTCTACCTTTAGGCACTTACTTTGAGAGCATAGTGGCCATTCTTAGTTCTATGTGCATTGTCCCAAGACTTTTGATTGATGCATAGCTTTGATATTGCTTGTTTTAAACTATTTGTAACTAGTCACTCTTATAAACTTTGAAGGTGTCCTATGCATTTATGTTTGCTACTCTATGAGGGACAAGCTGAATTCCACTATGCTATGTTTTCTTTATGTGAAACAAACAAACGTCTTGCAAAGCATTGTTATTCATGAATCTTTTGTTTGTGCCTTTTCATGTTGCAACATAGTTTCTTTGTCATATTGCTAGAAGTTTGTCTTTCATGTTATGATTGAAGTACTATGATCCCAGCTTTGAATGTTTTACAAATACTTTGATCAAGTTTATGATGGTGCATGTCACCTCAAAAATTATTCTTCATTTTTATCACTTACCTACTCGAGGACGAGCAAGAGTTAAGCTTGGGGATGTTGATACATTGTAAATGTATCTATAAGTTTTGATGTTACATGCTTTGTTTTATCTACTTTCTTGTGTTTTGTCCACACTTTGGAGTACATTTCATATGATTTCTTGGACTAACCTATTAACAAGAGCCACAGTGCCAGCTGCCTGTTTTCTGTTGTCTTTGGTTCTAGGAAAGTCAGAAAATGAATATTCTCGGAATTGGACGGGACAAAAGCCAAAGTCATTATTTTACCGAGGGACACCTGGAGCCAGAATACAAGACGGAGAGGGGCTAGGGCCCGGCCACACCACCTGGCTGCACGGCCAGGCCTGGCCCATGCCACGGGGTGGTCTGGCCGCCCCAAGCACCCCCTCGGCCTCTCCTTACGCCTATATATTGCCTCTGATACGGAAACCCTAAGTACCCGATCAAAAATCCATGAAAGAGTTTGTAGCCGCCGTCATCTCCATCCCTAGATCGGGAGGGATCTGAAGCTCTTCCCGGCACCCTACCGGAGAGGGGAATTCACCCTGGAGGCCTTCTTCATTATCATGCAAGCCTCCGGTGTGATGCGTGAGTAGTTTATCTCTGGACTACGGGTCCATGTAGTAGCTAGATGGCTGGTTCTCCTCCTTTGTGTTATCATGTTTAGATCTTGTGAGCTCCGTTCATGATCAAGATCATCTATTTGTAATTCTGCATGTTGTGTTTGTGGGGATCCGATGGATATTGAGATGCTATTTCAGATTGATTATTGATTCTATCATGTCTTTGTTATTTGTGATCTTGCATGCTTTCTGTTGTTAGTAGTTATCTTGGCCAAGTAGATGCTAGCAACTCCAAGAGTTAGTATTTATGCTCGATAGTGGGTTCATGCCTCTGGTAATCTGGGGAAGTGACAGAAATCTCTAAGGTACAAGATGTGCTGTTGCTACTAGGGAGAAAACAACAATCCTTTGTTCATAGAACAATCGTATTGTTTACTTTACACGCAATTCGTAATTTTCTTGCAACTTAATACTAGAGGGGGTTCGGATGATAACCTGAAGGTGGATTATTAGTCATAGATGCAGTTGGATGGCGGTCTATGTATAATGTTATAATGCCCAATCGAATATCAAAGGAGTCAAGATGATTAGTATATGCTTGTATGCTTTCTCGATGTTTGTCAATTGCCCCGCTGTAATTTGGTCACCCAGCATGTTATCTATCTTAAGGAGAGCCACCTCTAGTGAACTATGGACCCCGGTCCTTTCTTTTACTTTCAATCTACAATCAACTGTTTACTGCTTTGTGTTTACTTTCCGCAAACTATTACTTTCTTCCACTCGATACGTTTAATCCTTTGTTTTCAGCAAAACCGGTGAGATTGAAACCTCATCACAAGTTGGGGACAGAGTTATGTGGTTGTGTTGTGCAGGTCTCCACGTTGCTGCTGGCACCGGTAGTGCATCCTGCCAACGTTCAGCTAGCAACACCTTTGGGATGTTTCCTTGATCCTACTGGTTCGATTAAACCTTGGTTTCATAACTGAGGGAAAACTTTCTGTTGTTCTCATCATACCTTCCTCTTGGGGTTCCCCAACGAGCTCGATATATTTTGGGCCATCACTGTCATGTTCAAGGAGGGTCTTGCCGACGACCATGTTGAGGGCAGGTGTTGGCATTACTTGTTTCCCCTCTTAGTCAATGTAAGGGGTTGCTTTCGCCAGTTTGGACGCGTCCCATCCCAACCTGCGTCGAACGCCGAGATCTTTGACGACCTAAGATGGTGCCTTCTTAGGCTTGTGATTCTTTAGCAACTGCTTGTACTCAGCCTTCATAGCTCTTGCCGCATTGATGGATTGGGCGCCCTGTTTTGCAATGCATTTGGTCTCCACTAAGATTTCTGCATGTTTCTCGTTAAGCTCTCTAACGCTACGAATATGAGCGACGATGATAGGCTTGATGAGGAGTGGGCCATATATATCCCTATCCACAGGAGTAGCCAATGGGTTGCCAGCTGCAGACGTTGACGGTGGCGATCGGTTTGATTATTTGGCAGTACCTATGCCTTCTGTGGGGGTATGACCGGAGGGGGCATGGCTTTGGCCGGAGCCGGAGGCTTGGCGACTTTCTTTGCCACTGCCGCTCTGGTAACCGCAGGTGTAGGCGGATCTCTCTCACGTTCTAGTTCTTGCTGATCTTCTTCTATCACGTTCCCAATCACGACTAGCACCTGACGGGAAGTGGCATTCTTGTCAGCAAGCTTCTCCCTCTCGATCTCCTTTTAGATCTCCCTCATAGTGGCATCGTATTCCTCCAAGTTGGCATCTGAGCCGCTACCATCCAAGTTCATCTCGGCGTAGAGTGCGTCAAGCACTGAGTTGGATTTGGCCTCGGTGTCTTCGATGGCGGAGTTGGAGGGGGATGGTGCTGGGCCGTTGTTGCTGCTTCCTCCAGCCTCAAGACTTGTCATGGCCTTGGTGTTATCCTTGGCATCTGCATACTAATTGACAATTGTGACCATCTCACCAAGGGTGAGCAGGCCGGCGGCTTGTCGTCTTCTGAGCGTATGCCAGAGGAGTGTTCTAGGCGTGAGCCCTTCCACGAAGTGGTAAACGAGATCATCGGTGCGGTCACCATCTAGGGTTTCTATCATGCTCATCCATCTGGCAAGGTATTCACGGGGAGGTTCCCCATCCCTCTGAACACATCTGGCCAGATCGAAGATAGTAACGATGCTGAAAAAGTGCGACCTCCGCATATCTAATGCTCGAGGAAGCCAAGTAGATTTGTGGGGCACTTCGACTATTATATCCTGCACAGGGGAGGTTTGGGTGGGCCTTGAATTTTTCCAATCTATTTCGGCAAACTCCAAAGAGAGATCCAGACTAGATCCTTTCACGAACGTATCCTGCCCGGAGGCAGTCCGTGCGGGTCTTGACGAGCCTCCGACTTCCTAGGAGCTAGGACCCGAGTCGGTTTCGCTGATGAAGATGTGGATGTCTCCGAATAGGATGACGGAGCAACGCATAGGGTTCGTCTTCGCCGGGACCCAAAATTTGTCCGAAGGAACGATCGGGACGTCGCCGGAGAAGAGAACGCGACCAATGTCTACGGTGCACTGATTCCCGCGAAGAGCTTGGACCTCGCCCGGTGTAGAGCTCGAGGCGCCTCTTTCCCCATCGTAGGCGCCAACTGTCATGGTATTTCCAACAAGTACGCCATGGAGGGTTCCTCACAGAGCGTGTTTAGAGACGTGGGGGAAGGAAGTGAGTTGGCGGGTACGAGATAACACACCTTACCCAGGTTCAAGTCCCACAACGGTGGCGGAACTCTACTCCTGCTATAAATCACTATAATGGCAGTATGCCGAGTTATAGAGATTGGTTCGCTATGCAAGGTTGTTGCGAATTGTATGTGTCGTGAACTAAAGGGTCCCACTAGTCCGCCTTATAAAGACACCAGAACCTAGGGTTACAAGGAAAGGACCTTGCCGGACAAGGTAAAGAGTACTACACTAATACTAACTAGTCTCCGTGTCTTGTACTCCAAGTATGTTGGTGACTCCCACGTATCCTTCCTTTATCCAGCATGGGCCTCCGTCTGGATCCATCTAACTAGGCCGCCCAGCAGACCATAGGCGATGCTACCAACTGTGGGCCACCCAGGTTAGCCAGATTAGAGACATGCAATGGTGATACCCATTTAGCATATCCCCAACATATGGTTTGGTACATTTAGTAGTGCATGTGTACTGGGTGTTGGATTCAAGTCAACTAAACTTACATTTTGACATGTAGTAATTTCTAAAGGTAGATTTGATTTGTTTGTTATATTTACTATAGTTAAACTATATGGCTGTTTGCAGTGGGGTCAAAGTGACATGCAAAGTATCACAAATACCTCACATTACCAAGTGGTTTCATCCCACATGGATTCACAAGACTCCTTGAGTCATTTATTTAGTGCAAGGGAGAGATTTTACCACTTTAATTACTAGAAATCTCGAAATGATATTTTGGTCCAAAACTTCGTCTGCATGTTGAGGAAAACATGCATGCCCACATAGAAATTTAGATTTGGTCATTTGGAGGCATTTTTCAGTTTTGTTTGGATTTAAACCAAACTTCAATTTAACATAGTTTGAATATGGTAGAAGAAAAAGAGAGAAGTTGTGGCAGCCGAGCCAGATCTATGGAGTAAATGGGCCACATAGCCAGATGCGGCCCATGCCAAGAAACGCAGTGTGCAAGAGCTAGTGCATTCGAACGCGTGGCCGGGCCTATTCGTTATTGGCACGAGGTGGCGAAGCGGTATCGAGCAACGTGGGCCCCCAGATCTAGTTAATATCGACAGTCCACTGTCATTGTCTTCCCGTGACAGAGCACCAGTGGTGAAAACCCTTGGGAGGCGACGGTGATAGGCGGAGGAGACGCGGTCGATAGGCAAAGCAGAGTGAGGTGCAACACAGGAAGATCTAATGATGGGAAGGACTTCACGCGACGGTGCCCGAGAAGCATGATCATGGCTCGATGGAGGCGGCGCCTAGAGCTATCCTAAGCAAGAATGGAGGACAGGCTTAGATGCAGGAGGTTGGAGAGGTCTCAATAAGGTCACGTGCAGGGAGACCACACGATCGAGATCTTTAGGGAGGCCGAGGGTGGAGCCTCTTCTTATCCAGAGTGAGGTAGAGCTTGAGGAAGGCTCTAGAGCTCAGAGAGGGTGAGTGAAGGTGGGAGGAAGCAAATGAGAGTGGAGGAAGGGGCAGAGAGATTATGTGGCCTTTTATCTAGAGGGGAGCTTGTCCATGGTCAAATTGGTCCATGGGATCAAGAGGGAGGTAGTGTTGCATGCTTGTTGGGAAGAGGGATGGTGGGAGCTCGTGTGAGGCTATAGCAGAGCAGAGGGAGGCCGGTGCTGCAAATTTGCTGCTCCACTTGTATTTCGGCCAAGAAAAGAAAGTGGAGAGGGAGGGAGGCTAGGGTAGCTAGGGCTACATCCATTGGTCAGAGAGGGTGGTGAGTGGGTCTTGGTTCGAGTAGAGAGGTGGAGGAGGGGTGCTTCAGCTATTGTGCCCTTTAAAGAAGATATATGTAAAGATAAGAACTAATGGTTACCTCCTCATGTTGTCCAAGCACTGGGGGACAAGGATGGGGGGTTGCTACAGTGGTGCTACATTGTAGGTCGACAAAAGAAGGGGTGAGGGTGTTGTGGTGGTTAAGCAATGATCTTAGGATGCTTTGTTAATTTTACAAAGTGCTAATAGAATGAACATTATTATTTTTATTTAATTTATCTCACAATTCCACATGACCAAGTGTTTAAGGATGGTTGATGAAGTTGAGCATGATCAGAGGTAGGTGGGAGGTTAGTGAAGATCCCTATTTGATTTTGAAAGGAATTTGGTTTGAGAAAGTTGGAGTTTTGGTGATTTTAGTGATCTAAGGTTTTAATATTTCAATACTTACTTTAGCATGTGGTATGGGATAATTCAAGTATCCATTTCGCTCACGGGGCACATGGATGGATAGACCAAGTGATGTAGATCAGTGTGGTATAGAGAGTTGATCATGATCATGATGGAGTGCTCCTAGAAAAGATGCCAAACTTTGTTGAAAATAAGGATGTCAAAACAGAATATCATCTTGCCTTCAAAACCATGATGGTTTAAGAAGTACAATACTCCAATGAAAATAAGGGAGGTATGGGTTGGTAGATAAGGTTAAGCAGATCAAAAACATGCCAAGAGTTGACCAAGAGAATGTGTCATGGAGTTGGGAGCTTCTGCCAAAGTAGGCATGTTGGTAAGGTTGGCAGAAACAGATTATTTTCTTGACTACGAAACTATCAAAAACAAGTGGGTCCAAGGATGATCTAGTCAAGGGAAAGAGTGGGATTTTCAATTACTCATGATGGTTTACAAGATGGTTCAGGTGCATTTCTAGAAATGCACAAGGATTAATATAGATAGAAATTCAAAGATGGGATCCTGATAACATATTTAGAATTAGTCAAATTTTGACTGGTTTAGGGTTTTTGAGTAGGGCAAGAGATCTAGTGTATTTGGTGGGATACAAGGTTCCAAAGTTATTATTTGGTGAAGGAGTTTGAAGAGTAGGTTATGTTCAAGATATCCATGGCTTGAGTTGGTCTCCATTACTTTGGAAACTTGAAGGTAAAGGTGACTCAAAATGGAGTCTGATAAGGAAAACAGATGGTCCTTTTAATGGCTAAAGATCAAGAAAAGCTTGGGAATCATGTCATATAGGTCTATTGTTCAAAGATAAGTGTTGGTGATGGTAAAGCATATCACTAGGACGACTGTATAAGAAGCAATGGCCTCAAATTAAGAGTTAAGGGTTTTAAGTAGGTTTCTAGGAGCGATCCTAGTAAAAGGGAGATTGTATTCCTATTAGGGCCTTCATGCTGTGGTCTTATAGAGAGTAGGACGAGATATGATTAGTTTAATGTTATCCTTATCTTGCTTGGCAAGAGTTTGTTAAAGGTGTATTTTTAAAGGAGCGATGTTGAGGACCTATCCAACTCAAGGGTTAGATTTCATACAACACCTTGGATTTGAGGGTACATTGTTGGTTAAGGGGTTCACTATAGGGTGAGCTCCTAGGGTATCTCATACTAAATTCTAATCAAGCAATTCAGGCAGCAGGTCAAGGTAATTCATCTTAACAAGCAGATCAAAGAAATTCATACCAAACATCTCAAGACTACTACATGGCCGGTCCAGAGATTTCGGAGGCCTGGGGAAAAACTAAAATTTTGGGCCCCTTATTATAATTTTCTTATGGATATATGAGGTGATGAAAAATAAATAGTTTAAGTATACTTTCAACTATAATATTCATATAAAAATAACAATGTTTATATGATATCTTATAATTTCCTCCAAAAATTTGTAGAAGCAAAGTCTGTGACGATGGAATGAATATCAATCTCGTCCACTAACTTCTTCTTGATGCATAGAGTCGCCAAACCATTTCACCTCTCCTGAGACATTATAGATCTCAAATAGTTCTTTTATAATTTCAACTTTGAAAATCTTTCAGTTGATGCAACAGAAAAATATTACAATAACAATCCGCTTCCCTGACAAACTCAAAAGGCTCCATAGCAGACATTGATGTATTTGACAAAGTGAACTTCATAACACTTAACTCAGAAATAAGTGCATTTAACTCAACATCACATATATCAGGTTTACCATTTGTACCAGGCCGAGTAAAAGTTTTTGCAAATATAGTGTAATGTTCTTCCAATTGAGCACCATCCAATGCCTTCAAGAATGTCGAACTTATTAAAAACTCAAATATACTTTTGAATGTCTGGATTTCTTCAAATCTGCGCTAAGAATTCTAATTAGAATTAAGATTTAAGAACTACAAATTAGGGCGTAACCAGCAGAGACATGAGCAGGAGCAGACCACTAGACCAGCAGCTAGGTGGTCGATCGTCTCGTCGATGGTCTGGCCTTCACGCCTAGCGTCGATAGTCGAGGGCCTCGAGGCTCCCTATTTCCGTATCCCGATCCGATATTCCGATGTAGTGGAGGCGATAGGACTCGGGCAGGAGGCATACGATCAATTGTTGGTTCCGTTTGCCTAGGAGGAAGAGAAGTGACCGATGCTGTCTCGGACTAGGAGTCAAGCGCGGCCTCCCCCTGTACCTGTATCAATCGCCTTGGCTCAGAGTCTATGATAGCGGAAAAAAGGCCCAATTAATCCACCAACCCAATAAAAAAATCTTTTTTATGATGTATACTAGGCATGCCTATATAGCATATTTCTAGGAGGCCCCCTACTTTTTTGGGCCCGGGGCGGCTGCCCCGCGGGTCCCCCCCCAAGGGCTGGCCCTCACTACTATTATGAACACCATCATCAAGCCTGGCTTGATGTATAGAGAAGTGTTTTGAAGGGTTGGAGTTTTGAAGAAGGTGAGAGTTCCTTGGTACTTCTACCAAGAGTGGAAATCAAAAGTTTTATAAAGGAGCTTTTTAAAGACTAGAGGTAAGGTCATTTGGAAGTTCTATCTTGAAAACGTAAGGATATGATATCATATAGATCTCCATAATTTTTTCAATAGAGGGTACTAAACCATTTGGGGGTTTACAACTCATCTTGGCTTGTTTTTTTTGAAATGCCAGAATATTTGAGAATATGTAAATAAAGACAAGACATATCTTGTTTTAAATAGCTTTTGTCAATTGAGAGTGAGGTGGGAAGGTATCATAACTACTACTCAACTATAAACATAAGCACAACAAGCAATCAAATGCTTCACCATTTAGCAATAAAAAGTTTTTGTCCCCCCTAATTTTTGCACTTTGGACACAAAGTCAGGGTTACTGAAAGTGGGATGTTACAATTTCTTAATACATAGACTAATTGAGATATACTTCATTTCTATATATGACAAAAACTTGCATCAATGCAAGTCATTACATCGAACTATTTTGTCACTTTTTCATACATCACAAATTCTTGTTTCTTCCAAAGTACACAATAATATCATTATTATTATCCAATGATCATATTATGAATCATCTTGATATATTATCCTAACACTTAGGGCATATGACTCATCTAGATATGTACAAATCAAGGCATTCATGATTTAATCAAATCATTCACAATTTTTCACTTATCAATTGTTAATACAATTGATCTTGCTACCATGTGGGAAGAACTTTTCTTGTCTAATCTTGACTAGGAAACTCACACAACTCCCACTCAAATATGCCACCATATTGAACTAATTCAATACTTCAAAGATGTACTTCAGCATAACCATATTAGCATTTCAATCTATATGTATAGACTTTGATGTATAATATTCTGTTTTTGCCTAAGTGTTTCATCAAAATGAAATTATTTACGTCATTTCCAACATAATGTCTTTCACATAAAGTATCGGAAATACGTCTTAAATGCTCCCACTTACTTTCTTGTAAACACAAGCCTCTTCATCGTTTCTAATGAACTTAAAATCTTTTAATAATTTCATCATGTTGAAGATTCCAACTCCACAATGCTTATTTCAGCAATTGAAATTTGCCTATATATATTAGAACTTGTCAAGTTAACAATACCCTTTGTATAGTGTCATGTACACATCCTAGGAAACCATTCTATTAGAATAATGTTGTTTTATTTATTCAACTATGATATCTCAATATGTAGTGGTTGCTACAATAATCTGCACAAACTAAATATCGTTGCGGAAGATAAAATCTTTTTGCAGTCAACCTTTTGAACATTATCGTAAACTACTTTCCAATATGTCGAACATTTCATGGATGTAAACATCCATGTCTGTTTGTTTATAAATCCATTTACTGTTTGAAAAGCTTCATACCTTCCCGAGGATCTACCAAGTTCATAACTTGATTTTTGTATATGGATGCTATCACGATTTCCTATGGCCTCTAGCCATTTAACGGAGTCAGGGCTCATAATCGCTTCTTTGCATGTATTCGGGGTATCATTATCCAGCAATGACACTTGTTCTCCAATCTTGTTATTTGATTGTCACCCGATCCACATGGTTTAATAGGAGCTTAGATTTCTGGAACTACAACATTTGCAGAAATGGTAGCCATGAGTATTGTAGCAGCCTCCAGAGCACTTTCCGGTGTTGCGCTACTCTGATCATGTCACTTAATTTCAAATAACCACATAAAAGTTTCTATTGTCCTCCCACTTAACTATCACGAAAAGTTCCTTCTCAAAGAACTCACCCTTTTTAATAAATCCTTTTGTCTTTAGTGTTATGGTGGAGGAATTCCCAATGATTACTGTTGGGATAACCTACAAAGACGTGCATATCTAACTTTGGTTTTTGTAAACATTTTCCTTGCATAGCAAATTTTTAAGAAAAGAAAAATTAGGTTTTACCCCTTGTCATTTCAATAGGTCATGACGTTGCTCTTTTCAGTGTAAAAGCGGTATGTCACTATAGCATAGTCTATTAAATCATAATGGCAACTTACATTTGATCTCAGCAAGTCAAACTAGGTTCAATTATATTCTCAAAACATTTCATACTCCTATGGTGTTTTGGGAAACTACAGTGTATGAAATAATTTCATATGTTTGCTAAATTTGTAACTCAAATCTCTTCTTTTATGATCCAACCATAAAGTCTTGATGTTCTTGTTACGATGATTTCTTTATTTGCAACGACTTTATCAAAGTCTCTAGAAAATCGAACGTGCCATAAACATTATGGTGTTGTTTCCACGAAATTGGATGATTTCTTCTTCACCCTAAAACCTTTAAACATGTTTCAAATGTCTTATACTTTTTCCTCTCTAAATAGATATACTCATATATCTATTCAAGTCCTTTGTGGAAGTATATGAAGTAGAATAATCCACCACACACAGTTTTACATAATGGACCACATACATCAATATGTATTACTTCCACTAAGTTAGTCGTCCGTTCAACTTTGGTCCTATGAACGGAGTTTTAGTTATCTATAGGAAATTCTTACAAGGGTCAATTCATTCAAAAAACAACTTGACTCCAAAATTCCATCAAGATGGAGTTTCTTCATGTCTTTCTTTCCAATATAACTTAAATGGTGGTGTGACATTTAAGTGAAATTTCAATCATTTCATCTTGTGACTCTTTAGCATTTAGTTCTATGAATGTTATTTCACCAACAAGATTTATAACTGTTCATCCATCATCTACAGAATGCAGTAATTATTTGAACAATAGTTTCTTACTAGAACCAAATATTAATTATAAGAATAAATATTAATGGCTTGGTCCTTGATGTAGATGAAAAACATAATAACACTTTATTTGTTTATCGATGAACATCATTACCATATTCTTTTGTTAGTTATTGAGACCACTATATTCATTTATATTTAGTTGGTGTATGGCATTTCATACCAAACAATTTAGTTTCTAATAATGAAGAATGACATTGGTTTAACATGCAAGGAATACATTCATAACATGTATATCTTGTATATACCTAAGATGGACAATTCCAGTCCATTAATTTCTGCGAATTATATTTATAGATTCTCTTTTAACATTTTCCTCTTTTTCAGAAGATTCGTACATTATCAAAAGTGGCACCATTCACATGGTACTTGGTTCAAGCGTATTATTCAAACATCAAGACTCTCAAACTTACACTTTGAAGTGGATCACAATCATTACATGATCCGTGTTTTTATGGATTCTTATTAATGATCTTTCAGTATAGTAAACATTTGACATATACTTTTATTCATCTTATCATGACAACCTTCATGATTGAACTGATATAGTTCATAAGGACAAACATTTGTATAATTTTACTTCCCAAACTTATTGGGTGACAGGTACGCCTAGCGTCACCATCATTTGAAAATGCTCATCCAATACGAGAATTTGTTTCCAACTAAATTATACTTTGTCATATTGCAATCAACAGTGTTTCAGATATCAAAATATCTTTTATACAAGATGATTTTTGAATCTTCTAGCTCCGAGATAATATTGATACAAAGAGCTTTCCTTCTAATATCAAGTATCATGGAGGAAAGCATGATCCTTGTTGACACTAACTTTGGAATCAATTACTCTAGGATTAATTCACTTATTAACCCTTATGGAGTAAGTGAGGTTTACTTATAATTCTACTTTAGCACTTTTATCTTTAATTTTACACTCAACCCGTATGGTACTAATCCGTAAAGTAAGTATCTAGAATATTATATAGTTCTATTATCTCAATTACAACCAAGGTAGTCTATAACGGATGCCAACTAGAAAAACTATGCAAATTCACTTAGATTGTTTTAGGTCATAATATGAGTTCAATACTATAACTCCACTCAAACAAACATCCCCCAGCATTCATTTAGTGATTACACGATCCTTTTACACTATGTCATCTTCAATCATCACGGCCTTTGATATCGCTAGCAAGGTAGGTATCAACATATCGATCACGTCACCATGTGACTCATGCTTAACCTTTCGGTCACCTGTGTTCTGAGGCCATGTCTATACATTCTAGGCTCACCAACATTAACCGTTAGTGTATTTGCAGTGCATACATGGCTTACACCCACCGTATGCGAACGCTGAGATGTCTAGCACCACATCATCACGGCCTGCTTCATAACAATGAACTTTCTTGGTGGTGCACACTAAAGGGAGAACACACATATTGGAATTAAGTTGGGCGATCATCTTATAATGCTACCACTGTAGTCTAATACAAGAAAAATAGGATGACAACCATTAACATCAAATGTAAACAGTTTATGTGATATGATATGGTCGTTGCGTCTTGATCTCCATCGAGTGCGCCGGCATTGCACTAGGTACATGGTGCCATCTTTCCTTTGGTAGTTCATCTCATAAACACTTACCTTGACCATACATGTCACAAGCCCCTGCAAAATAAAGTTAGACGCCTCTATTTTATTTTGCATGTTTCACGTGGCTATTAGGGCTTTCGTAGGAGAACCATTTCTACCTATGAACTTCCAACCATAACATGGATTGATTAGTTGCCTCTTTAATTACCCTTTTAGGGTTGTCCTTTGTAAATGCCATATCAACTAATGTCAGAGAGACAGACACCCGCTAGCCACTTATATGGTACAAGCCATATGTTGGTTGTGGAACTAGTCTCTCATAAGGTTACGCGTAAGGACAGTCTAGTCCGATTCATCTGACATTTCCATGATATGAACAAGTATACGTGGGATGGTAGAAACTAGAAAATCAATGCCCACACAATCAACATGTGTTCGACTCGTACCAAACATCTATGCATGATCAGCTCTGATACCATTGAAAGGGTTCTGTGGCATAAAACAATTTTTTTTCCGATGGTGAACACACCTAGCCAAGATCTATCTATGAAGATGTAAGGTAAAGAGAGGGGATTCAATGTTCATATGTTTGAACACCGAAAGCAGTTAACGTTCCATGAGGAACATGGATAACACAGTCATAATTAATCACCTGACCTCAATGTTGCGAAGCTCCTCGCAAGTCACTCCTAGTCCTTGTACGATGTAGCCGGCCTCATTGTCGTGTCAATGTACAAGATCCAAGAAAAAGCACCACAAGTGGCAGTGCCTCATGGCATTACACACATACAGTGTAGAGACGTCTCCCGGGCTCCAGCCTAGCAAAGCAGCGGAAGAAGATTGATCCGGACTAAGTCCAGTAACTCGACGGTGTGCGTATGGTGGATAAACCTCTATCCTCGTATGCAGTTCCAAACTTGGGAACCACACATGAGGGATAGAGAAAAATAGGCAAAGGCTTATTCATAGGATGGATTCGGGGAGAGGGGTGCCCCTCTTTATATAGGTGGAAGGGAGGCACCACCGCCCTCAAAGTCCCAGGGTAGGACTAATCAAAGGGAGGAGGTGGGAGGAGGTAGAGGCCAGCACCCCCCACATGTGGTGGAAGGGCCCACTAGGGTCGATGACCTCTCTTGGCCATGCCTAGGGCGCGGCCCCATCTTGGACCTCCTCCGATGAGGCCCAATTAGGTGGGATGCCCCATAAATCATTTTAAATAATACTGTTAGTATTAATTCATCATTTAATTAATATTTAATACATATTATTTAATACCTATCATTCTGAAACACCTTTCGGACCCCTCCGGTCATCATCGGATATCCCTGAAACATTTTCGGTATCTCCTCGGAACAATTCCGAAGTTGTCTCTCTTTTCTCCTATGATCTTGGATCAATCCCTAAGCGTCATCTACCCTTAAGTGTGACACCCCTACGGCTCAGAAATACATAGACATGATCGAGACACCTCTCCTATCAATGACCAATAGCGGTATATAGAAACACATGATGGCCCCCATGCATTCCACGAATAACTTGATAGCCTGAACCTTGAACGTCGAGTATCATCCCCTTTCCTCTATGATACCTAGTTTGTCCAAGATCTAATCTTCGGTATCGACATACCTAGCTCGACCTTGTTATCGACAAACATATTTTCTCGTTCCCATGGTATTACATCGACGTGAGCTAGTCACATGTTTGCAAACTTGTAGATGTAATCTCACCAAGTGGGCCCAGGATATATATCCGTCACTCGGATGGTAAATCCTGGTCTTGATACATAGGCCTAAAAAGTTCCCCTAGAATACCCGACACACACCTTTATGGTCACCTAGTTATGGTCATCACGTTTGATGTGATCAAAGCAGCCTCGGGAGACAGTGATTAATATGATCCCACGGTCGAAGGACTGAATCACTACGCTTTGCTAGATATCGCAATATTTAACTTTGTGACTGGATCACATTGCAATACTAGGGTTGGGTGTTGTCCATCACATCATCCATCTAAATAAGTGACCTCATTGTCAGTTGACGTGTTAAAGTCCATGATCGAGAAACCTCGATCATTAGATGCCCAACAAACTAGTTTAGATGATACTAGGGGCCTTGTTTCTTTATATACCACACTTGTATTAATGTTTCCACTTAATACAATTATAGCATGATACAAAACTATAATGAACTAATGAGATATGTCAATAAAAATAACTTTATTATTGGCCTCTAGGGAATATCTTATTCAGACGCAACCTTCTCCTATGGCACCAGAGATATTCATTGTGTTCAGTGCTAACGGTAGTGTGAAAAAACCACAAATGTACGATTAGCATTAGAAAAAATACAATGGAAATTGTCAAGATTGTTAACACTTCTTCGTCTTCCTGTTGTCATTTCTAAGCCGATGGCTCATACAAGGAGAATAACTATACTTTTAGCACTAATTGTCATACCAATCATCGCACTTATACATGGAGTAGACAAGCCCAGAAGACCAGTCATCCAACCTAGCAGTGCAAGAGAACAGTCCTCACACTATAGCATGAATAATGACTGTCAAAATCTACCATATAACGTCTAGATCTACTAGGAATGACCACATGCGAACATATCAACTATGAGAGACAACATGCTAACAGATCTAAATTTGCATAGCTAGGGTTAGGTCGTTGTCTCTTACAACAAACTGAACATCAGATGATGAGGACAACATGTTATAGAAGTGGTCGAAGAAGACTTTCCGGAGATGAGCAACAACCTTATTGTCAGTGAAGAAGAGGATTTGGAGGGCGAGCTTGAAATAGGGGAAAATGGTGGCGTGGATTTTGGAGGCGATGCAGAATGATGTAAATAGACAGTACGAATCGGTGGGCAGTGACCCAATTTCTCCCTCCAGAATTTCCTGTATGCGGGCGAGCTCCCACCATCCCTCCCTCGCATGGGTGCGTACATCTTTTTCTCTCGCAAGTGCGAGAAGAAGTTGGCTCCGTGGAAACACCCTATTCAAGCATTCCTCAGGGCCAGGCTGAGGACTGCTTTAAAACTCATGTGATGCAAAGATTCCTTTTCACGTGTGCAAGCAAACACCCTTGTTTTTCCCCTCCCCATGCGAGGAACAGGGATACACCCTAGCAAACACGCCCTTTATTTCCACAAGTACATAGCAGTTTCATGAAGACAACGGACATGTATACATAGAAGTTTTATGAAGAAAAATACAAAATTTCAACATGAAACATGTTCAATTTTGTAATCATGATCACAATAATAACCTTCCTATGACTTCTCTTTGTCCGCATGAGTCCAACAAACCGACTCATGGTCGAATCTGTCAAGTATGTGAAGAGTTATGGTCAATCCCATAACAAACTTTCGGATTCCCAAAACTATTTGTGAACTCTTCAGTTAAACGGGTACAATTGTCTCATATGAAATTTTCTTTGTAAGTTCTTTATATCAAACAGCATCAACATGAAATTTCCAACAACTTCCATGTTGAACGTTTTTCTGTTTAGCGTTATCTTCCGGTCACTATCTTGTCATCTTTGAAAACTATCCATCGGAGATGGATTTTAGGAAACTTCAAATTTCACCATAATGAGTTACTTCTTTCCATATCTAAGCAATTTATACACACAAAAGTGTAAAACAAGAAATTGTGCACTTTTGCAACTATTAGAACTCAGTTTTTTATTTGTCTATTGGCTCATGAATGTCTTTTCTTGTGTAGCATTTCTCCTGCTCAAACTACGACGATTATGGGGATGTAGTGAACATTGCTACACCATCATTTTGCATATTTGGTTCTAGATATAAGGGTGTCAGGTCCCACATGTTTTAGGCTGATGAGGTACAAACAACTCATTGCTAGGTGCTCTAATTTGTGTAGTTGTTCTAAAAAAATTGTTCTCAAATCAGAGAGTTTTTGTTCTTTATCTTGAGAGTTATTTATCTTTTTCCATTTTCATATGGCTTAATTTTGTCTGGACTGAAATTGTTTTACTTTTATGGATATCATAAGATGCTTATTTTATCTATAAAATACCTCAAGTGAATTAGACACTGAATGTTCTCAAGGGAAAATGTATACTGAAAGAAGCATATCCTCTGCAAAATACAACATTGTTCCCTTGTTGTAAGTCACATTTGTAATCAGTCATTAGGCAGCTTTGTTACAACTTTTGTTGTGGTGGTGTCACGGCAGATGCCATATGATGGCTAAAGTTGGGGCCGGATGAATGCTAGTGGAATCCGGGGAGGGATAGCGTGGTGGATACCGCATACGAAGAACACATAAAGACTCAAAGCACACACGATATACCCAGGTTCATGGCTCTCCTATTGAGGTAAAACCCTACTCATGCATGCTAGATCTCATAATATGATCAATCGACAAGTATAATGGCTCCTTGAGCTATATCAAGAGGAATAAGAAGGAGATCCTACCTCTCTCTCTCTCTCTTCTACTCACGATGACTAGTGTGCAAATGAACCGACCCTCTTCTAGGAGGTCCTGGCGCACCTTATAAAGGGGTTGCCAAGTTACACTTAGGGATGAGGTAGCCCGAATATACCTTGAATATGCTCGTACAGAAGTCGTTAGTTGGGCCCAGATACTCTTCCAATCATGGGGTCACCCCTATATACCCTTGATGGGACTTGACGCTCCCATCCCCTCGGACCGTTGGCGGTCTGACACTGTCTCCTCCAGGAAACCCTCGATGTGACCTTGTTCCGGGATTTAGGGGCACACTTGACTTGAGTGTGCTTATCTCCTCCAGGAATCCTGGGGGAGACAGAGGCGCTAACCTTGAGGTCGGCATACACCCTTATGGCGTACGCTAACCCCTATGTCGCCCCTAATCTAGATGACTCAGCCTAGAGGAACCTGCATAGAAGATACAACACATATGTTATGCCGACATACTAAGTATGTCGGCCAAGTCTTGCCAGGTTAACCCAGCTTGGGTATCTGTGCCTTTAGTTGGCCGGCCCACATATGTCAACCTTAGCCTTGGTCAACCAAGTTATTATACCATAGCTTGACCCTACTGGGGTCAACCCCCCGACATTAGTCCCTGAAGTTGTTGCGGTCTTAGCAGCGTTAGCTGAAAAGGCCACAACAGGTTCAACTTACTCGGAATTTGTCCA
This sequence comes from Avena eriantha, assembly GCA_910589775.1. Taxonomy (NCBI): domain Eukaryota; kingdom Viridiplantae; phylum Streptophyta; class Magnoliopsida; order Poales; family Poaceae; genus Avena; species Avena eriantha. The sequence goes on along the minus strand of OU342742.1, from coordinate 238,763,452 downwards.
TACAACCGACATATATATATGTCGGCCGATGCCGATTTTAACTCAGCTACACCAATTGGTGACTCGTATTCGAAACCGACTTTGCTTGGATCAAACCGAGATATATCTCGCTGACCAGGTCATTCCTCCATATTCGGGTTATCTTCCTTAATTACTCAATTTCCTTCGTATTCGCTTATTTATTTTACCTTATCCTACGTGTCAGGCAATCATGATGTTGCACCTTATTTTTTGGGCCTAGACACGATGTGTCGCACTATCATTGGCACCCATCACTTTGCCGCGCGGCACCTCATTTGCCTCTATGGTCACACGATCCGGTTATGCGCTTTTGCGATGTAAGCGTCCTTGTGCCACGATCCCCTTAATTTCCTTTACGAAATACACACACGCATCATGGGCATCGTGGGCACAATAAATCCCATGACCCACGATGTGCCATGTTGTTAAATAGGGGAGTGGGAACCCTCGTTTCACTTTCCTCCCTTTCCCGCTCCCTCTTCCTCACCGCGCCGCGCCGCCTCCACTGCATCTAGCAACTTTGCAATTTCTCCAACCCCTAGCTCCTCTTGCGCTATCACCATTCTTGAGCGTTGCTCACCAATGCTGCTTTGGCCCAAGCACCGCTCTCTGCCGCCGCCATGGGACCACGCCAATCTAGGCTAGGCTCTGCTATAGATTTTGCTGACAACGAAGACAGCCCTGAGGATACGGACCCTCAACATATTGTCGTGATGGAGCAAGAAGAACAGGAATTCGCAACAGAGTGAGGCTCCTGGAAGGGGTCCGATGTTATGAACAAGGATATTGACTGGCTTCTTCGAACTCGGCGAATCCCACCGGAGGTTGATTGCTGCATTCCTGATGATGAATTCATGCCCAAGGCTATCCCCAATGAGTTTGTCATGTTCGTCGCCCATTTTGCTAGGCGATTTGGTATTCCTGTTAGCAACTTTACCAAAAAATTCCTCGAGACTTTCGGATTACAACCCCATAATATCCCAGCGAATGCCATTTCCTCTCTTTCGACCTTCATTTCCTGTTTCAAGGGATACCTCGGCCTCTGGCACTATGTAACCCTCTAGGTGAAGTATTTTCAACTTCGGTTCCAAGTAGTTCCTTCCACGGGTATTCCTTTCGGCGAAAAGCCACTAACCCAATGCGGGGCTGCCTATATTACACCCCGGAAGAAATCCATATTTCCTCGAATTCAAGGTTTAGAGTCGTGGAAGAAGTGGTCGTTATCCTTCTTTTATGTGAAGAATAAGACCGAGAGGGACATGATTCGACTTCCGACCTTTTCCATTGGCGTTGCCTCCAGATATAACTGGGACTTAATCTGAAGAACAAGAATAAGTTTGTCAATGAGGTTCATGCTTATGTCAATGAGTTTTAGGCTGCGGGAATGTCGGCCGAGGATCTCCTGGCTACATTCATTAGTAGCTGGTTTTTCCCCCTTCAACTCCGTAGCCACAAGATCCGTCATATGAGCGGTCGATTTGACCCCAACCCGGTTTCCACCTCTGAGTTATCCAACCCCAGGTCCGGAGAAAGGTTAAGGCCATCTTCAAGACTAACATGACAGAGGAATGGGAGTGGGGCAAACCACCCTTCAGCCGAGAAAACACAGCACCGAAGGTAAGAAACCGAGATACCCTTGCCGTCATACTAGCTATGTTGGCACATCATTTAAGTTACTTTAGTCTATTTTAAATGTGCAGAGATTTACTCGACCGGTTGCCGAGGACAACGAGAAACCTCCCAGCAGATGGGGTAAGGATCGGGATGCCTTGGGCCCAGAGGACCCGGATCCTAAGGATTTCATGCCCATTCCTGATGCAGGCTCTGGTTGATCCCATGGTAAGACTCCTGTTTTAGAAACATTAAGGGAATGGCCGGATAATGATGATGACGACGATGAGTGTCATATTCTAGAGGTACTTGACCCTATACCAATCGCATTCACATATCCGCTCCACTCTACACTAGCTAACCCGGCTGGTCAGGTGCATGAAGTGCCTCCTATTATTGTGGGAGGTCAAGGTGCGTTGAAGAAACGTGCCTCGTCCTCGGCCCCGCATCCCGAGTCACCTAAGCCCTCGAAAAGGCGCGGAGTGGGATTCAAGAAACCTAGGAAGCAAAAAGAACAACTTGTTAGCTCCGGGTAAGCCTCCTCTTTCGGGATATTTCTTGTTTCTCTCTTTCCTTTCTTTGAATCAATTTTATCTCTTTATATCATATTGCAGGGATGCTTTAGATGTATCCCAAAGTGTTTCCAGCATTGACTTCCCGATCAACATGCCACCATCTCCTCCTCTGGAAGACACTTGAATCCTTAGTCCGGTTCAGCCTAGTACTCCTCCGGCGCCAAATACATATATTTCCCAGCTGGAGGGTGAGGCCGAGGTTGGAGGGGGGTGGTGCCCAAATTATGAAGCTATGCTGGATCAGAGGGAAGATATCCTGGTCCCTGACAGAAAAGTAGAGGATTCTGGCGCCAGCAATACAAGCACCGAGACAACTACAGCTGAGATTCTGGTTATCCGGTAATCAAGTCAACCCCTAGAACAGCAGCAAACTCCTGAGCCAGTTCAAACTCAATAGCCTCAGCCTCACAGCGATAGCCCTCCAAGTCAACCCAACTCAGCAGCAAGAAACTTAGCAAATGCAGCAATCCCATTCCCAGCCAACAACATCGCAGCAGCGGGTGGATTCTTTGACCAAGTCGAAGAAAGCAATTTAGGTGACCAAGGCAGGGAAAAAAAGGGTGCAACTGTGACCAAACAAATGTCGGTCACATCAATGATGAAGAAATCCGGTGTTGCGCCTAGGACTGCTCAAGATAAGCAACTAACACTGTATGTTAGTTCTGCTATGGCGATGGCCAACGCCAAGAAATCTTCTGCTGGGAAAGGTTTAGTCCTGACACGGACTTTGAGCAGACAAAGCCTCGATTCCCTTATGCATTATGCCAGAGATTGGAATGGCGCTGAATATGGAGAAGTGACATCCGGGAACCCCGAGAAGCAGAAGTTTGGTCTTGTTGATGTCCCGCAGAGGATGTTTACAACGAGGATGGCTCTTGCTGAAGCTAAAAAATTATAGAGGTAAATATCTTGGTTACACTTTTCATACTTGTAGTAGATATCTGTCCCCTAGTCCTCGAGCCTTCGAAGGAGTAAGATATTACTTGGCCGAAAGCTCTTATACTAGCACTTCCCAACCTAGCTTCAAATCTTAGTTCATCTGAAATATTGGGTTGAGATATTATAACTTAGTCGAGATTCAAATTAGAATCAATTATCTAGCCACCTAGATTCGAATCGAATTTACTCGGCTCGAATCTTGACTAGAAGCCACCTAGATTCGGGTCAAGTTTACTTGGCTCGAATCTTGAGTAGAAATCAAATATCCAGCCAGCTAGATTCAGGTCGAGTTTACTTGGCTTGAATCTTGAGTAGAAACCAAATATCCAGCCACCTAGATTCGTGTCAAGTTTACTTGGCTCAAATCTTGTCTAGAAATCAAATATCTAGCCACCTAGATCCGGGTCAAGTTTACTCGGCTAAAATCTTGAGTAGAAATCAAATATCCATCCACCTAGATTCGGGTCAAGTTTACTTGGCTCGAATCTTTACTAGAAATCAAATATCCAACCACCTAGATTCGGGTCAAGTTTACTTGGATCGAATCTTGATTAGAAATCAAATATCCAGCCACCTAGATCCGGGTCAAGTTTACTTGGCTCGAATCTTGATGAGAAATAAAATATCCAGCCACCTAGATTTGGGTCAAGTTTACTCGGCTTGAATCTTGACTAGAAATAAAATATCCATCCACCTAGATTCGGGTCAAGTTTACTCAGCTCGAATCTGGAGTAGAAATAACATATCCAGTTTACTCAGTAATTAACACTTTGTCCTTTTTAGATCTCCTCCAACAAACACACTGCTGAGTTCCAGAAACTTCTCTTGAAGCACCGGAGCCTATCCACCAAACACAAGAAATAATTGCTTAATCTGCAGAGTAAAGGTATGTCTCTGCCGCTTTGCTCCAGTATTCTCTGTCTTATATCTACCGAGTTAACTCCTAATGCAACATATGTAGCCGAGGTTGAGGGCAAGAATGAGGAGCTACCGAAGCGCCTTGCAGATATGGAAACTACTGGCCTCTTACACTTCATTTTGTACTTGCCTATTTTGACTCGCGTTATAATTTTAACCTGAGCACTGTCGGAATAAAAGCTCTTGTAGAGGTGCATCAAGACTGTATATCCATGGCAAAACTGATGAGTCATTTTATCAAATAATTAGGGAAGTATCAAGCTCATCTGAAGGAGCAGCAAGATGAAATATCTCGGCTTCGTGCCGAGAATGAAGAGCTGAGGAAAATAAAAAGGCTGAGCTTGAAAAGGTTGATCAAGATTTTGCCGAGGAGCAGAGCCGGTTCACCGCCCAGATTAAGAAGGACATGGATCTACTCAAAGAAGCCGAGATAAATCTTGACTCGATTTCGAATGAGTTTGAAAAACTCAAGAAGAAAACTGGGAATTGGCTGGATGAACTCGCCCGAATAAACAACATAATGGCCCATGAGTTTATCCCTCTGGCTTTCCCTTACTACCAACATTTCCTTTATACCCTCATTATTTTCCTAACGTGTGTGCTTTTGTGCTTATTTCTTAGGCAATTTTCCTGAATCAAAACCTCTTGATGCTGCTGCCATCAAGAAATCCCAGGCAAAGAGAGCCGAGGCAAAACTTTTATGTCAGATTTCCTTGGGTGGAGTCCCCAAGTTTATTTTCTTATTTAGTCAATATTATGACCTTGGATCACGTCTACCATTTTTCGGCGTTCGACATATGAGTCACAAGATCAGAAAATTAAATTAACAATACTCAAAACAATGAGAATTAGCTTAGAGTTATTCGAGATAAGAAAAAAGAATTGAAAAACAGGGGTTAGTCCAAAGTAACAAGTATCAGCTTACTTATTTTTCTTTCCTTAGTCGTTTTCATGTGTGTAGCACTCACTAGCGTTTGCTCTTGCTTGCCATGAAGCCGGGTTTCAGACAACAACAAGTCGAAGAGTGGGCCTTTGGTGCTGACACATTACTAACCCAACCTAAGGGATAATAAAATTAAGCCAGCTGGCATAAAAAATTAAAGTACCGAATTGACAATTACAACAAAGGCAGTCCCGAGTTTCTGGTCAGGGTGCCAGCATTTCATTCATAGCTCATTGCGAGCATAAAAAATGGCATATGAGAGTTTGATATACATACAATTTCTCCTAAGTGTAAAATGGATGAAGTACAGCTACATTACAAGGCCCCTTTCCTTCTTCTCCTGACCTATCTGCCTTGTTCTTCTCCTGTGTCTGAGCATCTATTAGATAGTGTGCATCATTGTGTAGAGAATTTCTCACAATTAATAGCCCTTCCCATGGAGGCGATAATTTGTGCATGCCAGCAGTGCGTGCACTAGCCGAAGCACCAAATCCCCTTATCGAAATACTCGAGGGTTTACTTTCTAGCTATGGTAGCATCAGAGATTTTGCTGATATATAGCAGATCTAGACAATCCCAATTCTCACGCTTCTTTTAGCAAATCAACATCTTTTTCTGGGGCTTCCTTTACCTCGGCCTCTGTATATTGGGTGACTCTTGGCGAGTCATGCTCTATGTTGGCTAGTAATACATGTTCTTCCCCATACACGAGGAAAAATGGCATATAGCTAGTTGAGTGATTCAGAGTTGTCCTTAGACTCCATAGTACTACCGGGAGTTCATCAATCCAGCATCCAGCTGATCGCTGCTGCGGCTCAATGAGTCGAGGTTTTAACCCAGAAAGTACCAGTCCATTGGATCTCTCCACTTGCCCATTTGATTTGGGATGTGCGACCGATGCTACATCCATTCTTATCCTCTTATACATGCAAAATCGAGCAAATTCTCCATCAGCAAAATTTGTTCCCTTATCTGTTATTATGTTGTGTGGATATCCATATCTTAAGATTATATCTTTCAGGAATGATACAACTGTGGGGCCATCACACTTTCTTATTGGTGTGACCTCAGTCCATTTGGTGAACTTATCAACCATGACCAAGATATGATTTATCTTACCATGTGAATTAAATGGCCCCACCATATCCAAATACCACACTGCAAATGGCCAACTGATTGGTATGGTTTTAAGTGCAAAGGCTGGCATATGAATCTTACTCGAATACCTCTGACACCCATTGCATTTTCTCACTAAGTCTTCGGCTTCTTATAAGGCACTTGTATAATAAAATCCATGCTGGAATGCTTTGGCAACTAGGGCTCTCGATGAGGCAATATACCCACATTCTCCCTGATGGATATCCCGAAGGATTTCCCACCCTTCTTCTGGGTCAACATATTGCTGAAGAACATTAGTTACACTTATTTTATATATCTCGCCATTGATAATGGTATAGGCCTTCGCCCTTCTCTGCACTTGTCTAGCCGATATCACCTCACTCGGCAAGCTTCCATCTTTCAGAAATGACATAATAGGTTGCGCCCATGGTGGTACAACACGGGTCAATAAAACAGCTTCATCAATCAACATTGGTTCTACTAACATAATTGTGGCATCCCGCTAAAACCACCACCAGAAAATCGCTGTGTTTTTATGCATTGCATCATCATGACCGCATGCTCATGTCATCATGCCACATTGCATTTGAGCATCGTCATCATCATGCATGGTTTTGCCTAAAACTATTTTCGAAAAGCCTAGTTTTGGTTTTCTAAATACCCCGCCTCTATTTAAAATTAAAAACCCGGGTCTCCGGATTATTTTGTTTCGTATAAAAACAGATTACAAACGCCTCGTTTTTAATAAATAAAATTTTATATTATTTTTAGGGGTAGCCGAACCAGGCCTGAACCGGTCCAGCCGGCCACCCCCAAAAACACCCAAACCCTAATCTATCCTACCTACCCCTAACCCACACACCCTCCACACCGCACGCCAATCCCACACTTGCCGCCGCCACCTGCACATCTCCCTACCCATCTTGGTCGCCTCCTGCCGCACTCCCCCACACGCGCCTCCCTTTTTCTCCCGCCCGCTCCCATCGTCGCCAGCCCCACACGCCACCTCACCCAGGCCACTCCCTGCCCACCACGCCACCATCGCACGCACGCAGACGCAGTGCAGCGGCACACCGACACGCTGCGACACGTTTTCCTCCGCTCGCGAGCCAACCCAGCGCGCACGCCAGCCGCCACCCACCAACCGCCTATGGGCCTGGTCCCACCACCGACCAGACCCATCTGCGCCTCCACCTACCGACAACCTGTCCCGTGCCCCTGGCCCCGGTCCCACCACACCGTCCACTCGCCTCTCCCTCGCCGCGCCTCTCCATCCCGTCGCCAGGCTCGTTTCGCCCGCCGCCTGCGCCTCCCGCTTGCTCTGTAGCTCCCGCATGGCGCCGCCGCCCGGGAGCCTCCTCGTCCAGCCTCGATCCCCACCGCCACGTGCTTGGCCCCGTCCGTGGCCCCTCGTCTCCTCCTTCAGCCACGGCCAGTGCCTGCCGCGTCGCCGGCCTAGCTGGTCCTGCTCTCCTCGCCGCCTCCTTCGGCCCGCCTCGGCGCGAGACCATCGTCGCCCGCCTCTGGCCACCACCCCTGCCTCGCCAACCTCCGCCGGCCCCGCCTCGTCTCCACCACCCTCGGCCCCAGCGGCGCCCTCCCCTGAGCCTGAGGCCGTCGTCCCCTCTCTTCCTCAGCGCAGGCTGCCCCTCCTCCAAGCCGCGGTGTCTGCCCCCCACGACCTCTTAGCCGATGCCCTCCTGCGCGTCCGTCGCCAAGGTCGGCATCCGTTCTCCCCGCAAGCAAGCGCCGCCAGGCCCCGCCACCGCCATGCTCTTCCCTCCGTCCTTCGACCTGCGCGCCCTCGGCCGCGTGGGGCCGCGCCACGCCGGTTCCTCGATGTCCACGTCCCCGCGCTGCTTCGACTCGGCTAGTGCTTTTGTTTGGTGCGGAGGTCCTCTTGTTGTAGATGCACGCCTCCACCAGTTGTGGCTACACATGCCCCGTGATCTTCAGATACCCGTGCTGCTACATGCGGCTACGCTTGTCCCTGTTGATGAGGTAGTCCGAGGTGAATCATGATGTTGCTAAGTCCAAGACAACCGTTGCCAGGAGTAGAGCTGAAGAACTAGATGAACCTGGGAAAACACCGATGCTACCCGAAGTCGACAAGTGCCAAGCCCGAAGAATCACCGACAAGGACCATCCCTACGCCAAGGCCTCCCCTAGAATCGCCATGACCTTCGTCATGGAGATCGAAGACCCCAAATCTCGGCCCTGACCACCGACAAGATCTCCTTCCCGGAACATCAAGATCATCCGGCGCTGAGACCCAAGACCGACACCGTCACCAAGGACTTCGACAAGAACGCCCAGTACACCGACATGGAACTGACGAGTTCTCCGAGTCCGAGTGGCATGATCTCCTACCCGAAGATTCCTGGACGCCAAGATCTACTTCATGGATTGACGGCTCCAAGCTCCGCCACGTGAGTCCCTCATGAGCTGACGTCACCCTGCCGCCCGACGGCGCCCTTTCCCCTCTGTGGACACCCCCGCGCGATCCCGATGCTCCCTTGTTCCCGACCCTGACCTCCAAGATCTTCGACCCTAAACGTGAGACCCTATCCGTGGTCCCTATTTTATAAATGACATATACTTGTTGCATTAAATGAATCATATCGCATACATATCGTTTCTGTTTGGGGGTATTTAGGAGATTCACCAAATTGAATACGGAGGCCATATGTGGGCTATTATTGTATTATACCGCCTCCATTTAAATTTGCGTAGCGAACTGATACCATGTTTCGCCTTGTTAAGACAACATTTAACTTGTGGGGTAGCTAAACAACATGAACCTTTTAAGTAATTGTCGGGACCCCGGTTCTGCTTAATATTGCCTAATTGCACCACATCTTGCCATGCCATGCATCATGTCATAATCATGCCAGATCTTCTACCGTAGTATTAAATAGTGCATCCGGTGTTTCTTTTAGTGCTTTGCTTCTTCACGTATTAGGCCGTTGAGTGGATGTGAGTATCGACAAGTTCTTCGGATAATGTATCTTCGGCAATGTTTCCCAGGCGAGCAATCTCCCCCTTTCTACCTATTTTGCATTTATAGTCTTTACTTCCTCTTGTTGATCTATTGCTACCCGTATTGCGATGCTTTAGTTTCCGTGCACCATTTATATACCTTACAGCTTCTATATTTCCTTGGACACATCCTATTGCTTGTTGTTTGGTAGATAGATGGTCTTGCGAGTCGTAGTCGCTTGCTCAGGTGCGATCCCGTGTCGTGAAGTACCACACAGTTGTTGGAATGTTGTCATATGCTTTACGGTGGAGAGGATCATGACTTTAAATACAACTATTAAACTGTTGGGATAACTAATGGAAGAGGCACCGGTGGGCAATATATGCTATTTGGTTTTTCATGTCCACTTGTGTCCCGTAGGCCCCGAGTACTTCATACCTGTTCCTTGACTATTCGCACTATCCACATACGGGAGAGTCTATGAATCCCCCTTAGCCAGAGCTTGATTCATTTCTTATTTCTTGGGGCCACAAACTATTTGGGGCTTTATTACTATCCTGTACCTATGTCATGCTTTACTCCTTTATTTACGATTGTGCATGGAGCACCTGTACTATTTTGGATCGTGACATGTTTTCGCTGTATCGACAAGCCGAGTCATACTTTCGGGTTCCCAGTCGTTTACCGCCGTCTACACAAACCCTGGGTCCGTCTCGGAGCCGGCCAACTTCATCGTGGGTAGCTTAGTGGGGTGGCCCCCTGAAATATTTTATGAATCATTTGATTGCTTTGTCGTGAAAGCCTCGTTGGGTTTTGATTTGGTTTTTCCAAGGTTGATCGTGTGTGTGTTGCTATTTGTGCACCCCTACAGGGTAAATCTTTCTGAAAGCCGTGTCCACGGTTATGGACGACTTGGAGCACAGTATCTCGATCATAGACAAGCATAGCCAAAGTAGTGCTATAAATTTGACTTAATATGTGACTAGTAATCAGCTTCACTACAATGGAATGGATAATAAAAGTGCCAACAACTGATGGAACTGGTGTGTATCGTGTCATATTATACCTGCCTAATAAGTATTGCAACTCCAATGGAATGAAATGAAAGTGCCAACAACTGCTAGGTTTGGGGTGTCACATGCTAATTGTGTCTGACTAGTAAGTACTGCAACCACAACTGAATGGTTAATTAAAACTACCCACTACTTATGCTATCAAAATGACTCATGCTATCTATATCTGATTAGTAAGAGCTTCAACTATAATGGAATGAATAAAACTGCCAACCGTGTGAGTTCCTCAGTTTTGACTTCCTCGTTTGGTATCGAGGGGGAAATGCCAGGATGGGTATGTGTAGCATCCCAATTGTCTAACAATTGCAATGCTACTAGCCTAGTCTATATATATGCTACTTCCTACATACAATTGTTACATCATAATGATATCATGCTCATGTCATCATGCCACCTTGCATTTGAGCATCATATAAATCCCTTTTTCCCATTTGGTTCTTCTCTCATATGCATTACTATTTGTATTTGGCTCTTGTTGAATTGTATTTGATTCTTGATAAATGCTTGGTGCCCAAATTGGGTTGGGGGCATATCTTTTATTCTACTCCACCACCTTTCTTGTCACCACCTTATAATTCCACCATTCCATTTACCATGGGCTTTTATTTTCTTTTGGTGTTAAATCTAGCTCATGGGGGTTGGGATGGATCCAATTCTAAATTTCTTTTGCTTGGCCTTTATTCCACCTTTAGGAAATGTATGGGAATCATGCCATGTCATATTAGTATTGTTTTCACAAAATTAACACATGGCATTTAATGCCCATGCATGGGCCATGCAAGGTACTCTTCTTTTCTTCCTTTGGGCTTCTCTTGGTCTTGTAGAGAAGTCTGTTTGAGGAAAAGCTACCAATGGGTTTCAAAATTCAAAACCAAACCCTATTTGACCACCCTCTACCTTTTACCCTCTTTGATGCCCATTAATGCATGTGCATGCAATATAGCCATCTCCTTCTCTCTCCATCTCTTCAATATTCTAGTGTTGGCCACCATGTTTTTCTTTTGGGTTTTATTTGAGCAAATCTTTTACAGACCTAACAACCTAAACTCCATATCCACCATCTCATCTCTCTTTGACCTCTCACCATCATCATGTATATGCATGTGGACATATACACCCACACCTACATCTACTCCAACCCTAACTAATACCTCTTTCTCTCTCTCTAAACCTAGCTTCTACTTACTTCCCTCCTCAAAAACCTAACCTTGCCCCTCTCCTCTTTTACCACACATTGCTTGATCTTGCCTTGATCATGTGAAACAAAAACCTAACCTCACCCTCACCTTCCCCTCCTTCCACCACCACCCTTTGCTTGGCCTTTATTTTGATCATGCCCAAAACCCTAACCCTAGCTCTAACCCCCTCTCTAACCCGAGCCTCCCTCCCTAGCTAGACCCGAGCTACCCCTCTCTCCTTTGGGCAAACCCACCACGTCTCACACTCACCTGCCCCCTACTCCTTTCTTTGGCTTCAAGACAAAGAGAAGAAGGAGGGAGAGAATACCTAACCCGATCACCCCCTCCTCACTTTTTGCAAAGCTACCACCACCCCATGTGCTCCCCTTGTCCTCTCTACCGCCTCACCCCACCTCAGATCCCTTCCATGAGGCGCCCAAGTCCCTCTCCCCTTCCCTCTTCTTCCTCCCCAAGCCGCCATACCATCTTCTCCTCCTAAACCCTAGACACGGCCCCCTCTGTCCTTCGCCGTTCCGGCGGGCGTCAATCCGAGCCGGGAGTACCAGTACCTTCCCCTGCTACTTCACCAACGCCCTGGACCTGCAGCCGTGCGTGGAACTCGCCGGAGCGTCGCCGTCGCCACCATACCGCGAGGGAGCCGACAAAGCCGGCCGCGAGCCACGTCGACGATCTGGTCCGCCTTGAGCACGCCTGTCTGCACCGGATGGTCGCTGGTGAGCACCTCTACCTTCCGGACATCTCCCTTTCCCTTCTAGCTCGCCATAACGCCACCGCGCTCCGTCGAGCAGCCTTCGTGCACCGCCGCGCGCCGTGCTCTGGCATACAGCCGCAGCTGTAGCACCTTCCATCCTGCCTCTGTTCCCTGTCGTGCCCCGCAGGCCACAGACCTCCTCCAGGGACGCCATCTGAACGAAAGTTGTAGCCCGCACAACCCTCTACATTTTTCCTTTTTGCGGCTTAGCGAGATTCGTCGCCATTTCGTCGCCACCGTCGACAGAAGACGGCCAGATCCGCCGCCGGCGCAGCCCCTTCTGTCAGCGCGCAGCAGCAGCCGATGCCCTTTTTCACTTAGCCCCCTGCCCTTTTTCCCGCCTAAACCCGCAGTCCTAGGAGCCCCACCTGTCAGTCGGCCGCCGCTTTCATGAAAAAGCACCTCAGTTTCCGGAAAACACCACCGCGCAGTCCCCGGACCGCCCACGTGCCGCATCCCCACTGGGTGACACACGCGCGTGGCCCCCGCTGCCCCCGACCCCACCTGTCAGCGGTTGCTGCTAGACAATATGAACTGTTTATGGCAATAAAATTTGACTAAATAAATAATAAAAATGCTTTATTCTTGTACCTCACACCTCACCATGCCATGCTACTTTAATGCCATGTAAATTGTGCATCATTCATCATGGCATGCTTGTTTGCTTGTCGCATTTTAATTCATATGCTTGTGCACTTTATTTATGTTGGCCCTTGTTTGTTTGGATCTTCTTCGAATAGACGCCCAGCAGGAGAATTACCAGGAATCACAGGAGTACTACCCAGATCCATCTCTCGCTTCAACTGAGCTGCCAGGAAAGCACTACCACATGCTTGCATACATATAGTACCTATTGCCTCTATCTTATTCTTGCATCATTGAGTCGCGATTGCATTAAATTGAATCCAAAGTACTGCATATCCTTTACTTTGAAACCCCACCGAAGCTTGGTCCTCCATCCCATGAGCCATTACTACAGGAGTTGTTTGAGCCATGCGAGTCATAGAAAAGCATGTGTAGGGTATGTGAGTGTCTGATGGATAACAAGGTACTTAAACAACTTAACCCGAGTAGTAATGGGATAACTAATGAAAGAGGCACCGGTGAGCAATATCTGCTATTTGGTTTTTCATGCTCACTTGTGTCCCGTAGGACCCCGAGTACTTGATTCATGTTCCTTGTTTATTCGCACTATCCACATTCGGGAGGCCTTATGGACCCCCCTGAGCTACAGCTTGATTCATTCTTATTTCTTGGGGCCACAATTCGTTTGGGGCTTTATTACTATCCTGTACTTATGCCATGTTACTGCTTTATTTAAGATTGTGCGAGGAGCACCTGTACTGTTTTGGATCGCGCCATGTTTTCGCGGTATCGACAAGCCCAGTCACATTTTCGGGTTCCCAGTTGTTTACAGCCGTCGTCGCAAACCCTGGGTCCGTCTCGGAGCCGGCCAACTTCGTTGCGGGTAGCTTATTGGGGTGGCCCCCTGAAATATTTCTGAATCGTGTGATTGCTTTGTCGTGAATGCCTCGTTGGGTTTTGAGTTGGTTTTTCCGAGGTTGATCGAGTGTGTGTTGCTATTCGTGCACCCCTGCAGGGTAAATCTTTTTGAAAGCCGTGTCCGCGGTTATGGACGACTTGGAGCACAGTTTCTCGATCATACACAAGTATAACTAAAGTACCGCTTTTAATTTGACTAAGTACTTGACTACTAAATAGTGCAATGCTCATGGAATGGTTAATAAAACTGCCAACGGATGATGGGGGTTGTTCGTCCGCTTCCTCGTTGGTAAGCGAGGAGGAGGATGGATCTGTTAATTATACTGTTATAACTGTTGTTCTTAATTCACGGACATCCGTCTATCATTGGTTAGGCGGATGGTTAGCGAGTATCTATAGAATTGTTAGATATTATCTTTTGCTGCAATTGCGTCACCCAGGTTGTGTCCCCTTTAGTGGCATAAAGACTTGCTGAGTACCCCTAGGGTCTCACACGATAAATTGTTTGATTCAGATGAACAGGTGTATTCGCAAGATGGATACTGGGTGGAGGAGACAGATGATGTTGGCAACGATCACACGGTGTAGAGATTCCGGGAACGGGGATCCGTGAGATCTGTGGGCGGGATGTGTTTATTTATGTGGCATCTTATGCCGATTTGCTTCTTATCCGTACTCGGATCTTGTTTTCCGCTTCCGCCTGATACTCTGATGTTTGTTGTATGAGGAGCTATCCTAAATTATTATCTCTATCTAGGATATTTGAATCTTGCCGTATGGCGTTGCAATATTTCTATTTCTTTTAGATGGAATGGCTCTGAGGGCTGTTGTATGTGGCTTGCATACATACTCATTTGTGTATGTAGTTGATCCCTTCGCCTGCCGATTATGACGCTCGTTCTTGTCCTGATGATCTAAAAGTGGTTAGGACGGCCGAAAGGTCTATAGTGAGTGGCCCTGGGCCCCACCGTACTATTTTAACCAGTTTCGTTCATCCAGGCATGTAAGTAAGAGCGTAATTCACCGAGGTAGTTACAATTGGTATCAGAGCCATCCCGCCCTTCAGGGTCTCAGCCAAAATGGTCGTTGTCAGTCTAGCAAATATTTTTGGTAGTTATGTATACTAGGGAAAAACAAACGTGAGAGTAAGACTGCTTCCATTTTTTTTCTTACCCACCCACCCACCCTTTTCTGGTAAGGAAGTGTAACGTTTTCAATGCTCTTCTAAAATTCAAACTAGGATTCACGTGTTCGGGGTTCCGTAGTACCATAGGTTGTGTTTGTGTGTGTGTGAATTCCTTGTCTATCTGTTGCATCCAAATGTTATCAATATCTGCCTTTTGGTTATCAACTGTTGGTACATTCCATACCGACAGGCTTTTGTAAACCGATGTGATCTATCCGACTCTTTGTTAACTGGCGCAATCTTGTTAAGGGTGTTCTTGTTTCCAGCATGCTTTCACAGAATGTGGAGTTGCTATTCTCTACCTGATAAGTGGTTTTGTGCAGCTATTGGTATTTTAATGCCGAAAAATGTAGAAATTTTTTCTTTGATACATATGTGTTTCCACACTCCTCTTCAGTCCTGTGTGAAACATTATCTTTCTTCCTTTTATCGGCATGTTCATGCTAACTCATTCTTTTGTCACCAGCGCTTGATTCTGGAGTCCTATTTCGTTTCAAAATCTTCTGGGCTAAGTACATAACTCGCGTCGATCCGATGCTTGTGATTGTAATTTGGTTCTCGACAGTGCTATATGACACTTATCATGAGTGGAGTATGGTTAATGCTATCTATTTTCATCCTCCAGCTGATGGCGGTTATCTACTGTGATTTTGAGTTATACCGTGATCATATCTTTATCATATTCAAGTATATTTGGCAATCCGGAGTTCTCAAGGCATTACAGTGGTCTATCATCTGTTTATCAGGCTTCACATCTTTTTGGAACTCCTTATCTGCAAAATTCTCTTTCATACAAGGGAATTGCATCTTTTCGCCTCTGATAGTTTTTCTTAAGGTAGGAGCTATCATCGTTTCTTATCCAAGATCTCTTTATCCTTGTAACCGGCGATCCAATCGACGATGTGAACTAGTTGGCATTTCTAGTTCTCTTCCGAAGGACCAGATAATCTATGCTGCCAGTGCATCTTCTTCAACACGATCCCGTGCTCTTAATATTGATTTTTCAAAGAGCGTGGAGCTCAGGAAGTGTTTCGAGCATTTGTTCGTTTCTCTCGCCTCTTGAACTTGGTATTCTGGGAATATCTTGTTAATCAATGGTGGTATATCGTCATGATATGCTTTCTTATTCTATATCAATGGAAGAACATGGAAGATCATCTATGTCTCTTTCTCTCAAGCTTCGAGAAGACCGCTTGTGTGCAAAGTTCTCAAAGTGTGAATTCTGGCTTCTTGAAGTCACCTATCTCGACCACGTCATTCTGCTAAATAGATCGCTTCAATTCTGGAATCAGCAAGTCCATTGTTAATTCCATCCTCCATCTTCAATCAAACCTGGAGTTTTTCCTTGTTGGCGAGTTATCATCGTCGTTCCGCTGAAGATTTCCTCAAGACTGCTAAATCTCTCTCAATCATTTCAAGAAGAACATGGGGTTCTTTTCACCTCTGTCTCGTGAAGTAATCTTTTGACACCCTCTCGTTCCATTGTCTATGCTCAATCCATCGGAGGCCATGAAGATTTTTCAGATCTTTTGTAATCCTTCTATTCAAGTGGTGCTATCTTTTTCTTTATCTGTGGAATCTTGCAGTGGTCTCCGTGATCTTCCTTCATATCTTTCCGGTGGCTTGTTACTTCTGATATGACGACAACATCATCATCCTTATCTATCTTGGATCCGGCGAATCGTTTGCATCAATCTTTGTTTTCTTACGGAGTTCCATGAGCTCTTCTTGTCAATACCTTCAGTCTGTTTAGTAGTTAGGTTGCATGATTTTCTTATTCATGTACGGAGTAATGCTTTGAGTGTGGGATGGAGTAGCTACCATACCACTACTCTTATCATTCGCTCTTGTACATTGAATTTGTGAATTAATGTGATTCCACTCATTCCACGGAAGATAGAAGTGGCCTTTATCCCTTGATACTTTTACTTCCGTCTTTGTTGTTCCGGAGTGCTCCCTCGAAGAAAGTAATCAATAATCTCTTGTTGGCGATCTCGTCCTTTCTACACGGAGCAAAATCTTCAATTATCTGGTGGGAACAAACACAAACTCTTTTCTATCCTCGTCTTTCTACCGATGCTCGACATTCCGAACAAGATGGAAGGGAACTATCTCTCTCTTTGTTTCATCAATTCTTTTTCTGTGGTAAAGCTAATTATGGTTGATGCCATTAATCGCAAATTTATTCCACATTCCACTTCTTCTAAGGATTCTATCATAAGCTAGCTTTCCCTTTTCTCTTCAAGTGATATCCGCGCACCTCAATTACGTGATCCTTTGGTTCTTACCGGCGCAAGAAAGATCTAATCCGAGAACTCCCAACCTAAATCTTTCTGTTGATATCAAGGAACTCTATTATTTGAAGGAAACATTGTTTCCGAATTTAATTTCTCAAATCCGAGAGAAGATACAATGCTATTTTCATAGTAGTGCATAACTTCTCCAAAGTAGCTCTTTTTATTCTGGCAAGACAAGATTTATCTTCTCTTGTATCTGTAAATCTTTAATCTTAATGGTGTGTCGTTTCTTTCTTCGTGATACATCATCTTTCTATTTCTTTCACAAGTGGTTCTAGTCTTTTATCTTGTTTCTCGAAAACCGGAGCTATGTTCATCCTATCCTTCTTGTCTCATGACAATCCTTCAATTCTTCTCACCCTTTGTGTCTCAAGCAAAACACAAGACTCGCAACAAGTCTAGCAAATATTGCAAGGTGTAGTGGTCGCACCATTTCCGTTGTTCATCAACTTGGGAACGTGAGGGTCACCTTCGTTCCCAGCACCCGCCTCTCCTTGTGTTGTTTTATTTTTTCTAGGAATCTCGAGGCGAGATTCTTGTTTAGTGGGGGAGAGTTGTAGCATCCCAATTGTCTAACAATTGCAATGCTACTAGCCTAGTCTATATATATGCTACTTCCTACATACAATTGTTGCATCATAATGATATCATGCTCATGTCATCATGCCACCTTGCATTTGAGCATCATATAAATCCCTTTTTCCCATTTGGTTCTTCTCTCATATGCATTACTATTTGTATTTGGCTCTTGTTGAATTGTATTTGATTCTTGATAAATGCTTGGTGCCCAAATTGGGTTGGGGGCATATCTTTTATTCTACTCCACCACCTTTCTTGTCACCACCTTACAATTCCACCATTCCATTTACCATGGGCTTTTATTTTCTTTTGGTGTTAAATCTAGCTCATGGGGGTTGGGATGGATCCAATTCTAAATTTATTTTGCTTGGCCTTTATTCCACCTTTAGGAAATGTATGGGAATCATGCCATGTCATATTAGTATTGTTTTCACAAAATTAACACATGGCATTTAATGCCCATGCATGGGCCATGCAAGGTACTCTTCTTTTCTTCCTTTGGGCTTCTCTTGGTCTTGTAGAGAAGTCTGTTTGAGGAAAAGCTAGCATTGGGTTTCAAAATTCAAAACCAAACCCTATTTGACCACCCTCTACCTTTTACCCTCTTTGATGCCCATTAGTGCATGTGCATGCAATATAGCCATCTCCTTCTCTCTCCATCTCTTCAATATTCTAGTGTTGGCCACCATGTTTTTCTTTTGAGTTTTATTTGAGCAAATCTTTTACAGACCTAACAACCTAAACTCCATATCCACCATCTCATCTCTCTTTGACCTCTCACCATGATCATGTATATGCATGTGGACATATACACCCACACCTACATCTACTCCAACCCTAACTAATACCTCTTTCTCTCTCTCTAAACCTAGCTTCTACTTACTTCCCTCCTCAAAAACCTAACCCTACCCCTCTCCTCTTTTACCACACATTGCTTGATCTTGCCTTGATCATGTGAAACAAAAACCTAACCCTAACCTCACCCTCACCTTCCCCTCCTTCCACCACCACCCTTTGCTTGGCCTTTATTTTGATCGTGCCCAAAACCCTAACCCTAGCTCTAACCCCCTCTCTAACTCGAGCCTCCCTCCCTAGCTAAACCCGAGCTACCCCTCTCTCCTTTGGGCAAGCCCACCACGTCTCACCCTCACCTGCCCCCTACTCCTTTCTTTGGCTTCAAGACAAAGAGAAGGAGGGAGAGAATACCTAACCCGATCACCCCCTCCTCACTTTTTGCAAAGCTACCACCACCCCATGTACTCCCCTTGTCCTCTCTACCGCCTCACCCCACCTCAGATCCCTTCCATGAGGCGCCCAAGTCCCTCTCCCCTTCCCTCTTCTTCCTCCCCAAGCCGCCATACCATCTTCTCCTCCTAAACCCTAGACACGGCCCCCTCTGTCCTTCGCCGTTCCGACGGGCGTCAATCCGAGCCGGGAGTACTAGTACCTTCCCCTGCTACTTCACCAATGCCCTGGACCTGCAGCCATGCCTGGAACTCGCCGGAGCGTCGCCATCGCCACCATACCGCGAGGGAGCCAACGAAGCCGGCCGCGAGCCACGCCGACGATCTGGTCCGCCTCGAGCACGCCTGTCTGCACCGGATGGTCGCTGGTGAGCACCTCTACGTTCCGGACATCTCCCTTTCCCTTCTAGCTCGCCGTAACGCCGCCGCGCTCCGTCGAGCGGCCTTCGTGCACCGCCACGCGCCGCGCTCAGGCATACAGCCGCAGCTGCAGCAGCTTTCGTCCTGCCTCTGTTCCCCGTCGTGCCCCGCGCGCCACAGACCTCCTCCAGCGACGCCACCTGAACGAAAGTTGTAGCCCGCACAACGCTCTACATTTTTACTTTTTGCGGCTTAGCAAGATTCGTCGCCGTTTCGTCGCCACCGTCGACAGAAGACGGCCAGATCCGCCACCGGCGCAGCCCCTTCTGTCAGCGGGCAGCAGCAGCCGATGCCCTTTTTCACTTAGCCCCCTACCCTTTTCCCGCCTAAACCCGCAGTCCTAGGAGCCCCACCTGTCAGTTGGCCGCCGCTTTCACGAAAAAACACCTCAGTTTCTAGAAAACACCACCGCGCAGTCCCTGGACCGCCCACGTGTCGCATCCCCGCTGGGTGACACACGCGCGTGGCCCCCGCTGCCCCCGACCCCACCAGTCAGCGGTTGCTGCTAGACAATATCCGGGTGAGAGACGCCAACCCAGCCGCTGCGCCCCACCGGCTACTGGCTCAGCACGGACCCCACCGTCAGCGTCTGGGGCTATTTCCCTCTGGGTAAAAAAAGTTTCCCTGTTTAGCTGTTTAAAAAAAACAAATTCAAAATTGTTTAAATTCAAATTCAAATCAGATTTTAAAATAACTTTTAAATTATAAATCCAAATAATACATATAATATGTGTTTTTGAATCAGAAAAATGTGAGGAATTCAAATATGCTATTCAAAATAATGTTTGAACACTTTAAAATTTCGAGATGATTAAAATTACAATAAAATGCCCTTTTCTTAATAAATTAATAACTTTAATTCTATAACTCCAAATTGGGCAAATAATATGTCTAAATCGATCAGCGCGACGAGCCCGTTCTATCTATACAGTCCTTGTTCTGAATTGAAGCATGAATCATGTCATTCTTAAAAATCTGAACTGTTTATGGCAATAAAATTTGACTAAATAAATAATAAAATGCTTTATTCTCGTACCTCACACCTCACCGTGCCATGCTACTTTAATGCCATGTAAATTGTGCATCATTCATCATGGCATGCTTGTTTGCTTGTCGCATTTTAATTCATATGCTTGTGCACTTTATTTATGTTGGCCCTTGTTTGTTTGGATCTTCTTCGAATAGACGCCCAGCAGGAGAATTACCAGGAATCACAGGAGTACTACCCAGATCCATCTCTCGCTTCAACTGAGCTGCCAGGCAAGCACTACCACATGCTTGCATACATATAGTACCTATTGCCTCTATCTTATTCTTGCATCATTGAGTCGCGATTGCCTTAAATTGAATCCCAAGTACTGCATATCATTTACTTTTAAACCCCACCGAAGCTTGTTCCTCCATCCCATGAGCCATTACTACAGGAGTTGTTTGAGCCATGCGAGACATAGAAAAGCATGTGTAGGGTATGTGAGTGTCTAATGGATAACGAGGTACTTAAACAACTTAACCCGAGTAGTAATGGGATAACTAATGAAAGAGGCACCGGTGAGCAATATCTGCTATTTGGTTTTTCATGCTCACTTGTCTCCCGTAGGACCCCGAGTACTTGATTCCTGTTCCTTGTTTATTTGCACTATCCACATCCAGGAGGCCTTATGGACCCCCCTGAGCAAGAGCTTGATTCATTCTTATTTCTTGGGGCCACAATTAGTTTGGGGCTTTATTACTATCCTGTACTTATGCCATGTTACTGCTTTATTTAAGATTGTGCGAGGAGCACCTGTACTGTTTTGGATCGCGCCACGTTTTCGCGGTATCGACAAGCCCAGTCACATTTTCGGGTTCCCAGTCGTTTACAGTCGTCGTCGCAAACCCTGGGTCCATCTCGGAGCCGGCCAACTTCGTTGCGGGTAGCTTATTGGGGTGGCCCCCTGAAATATTTCTGAATCGTGTGATTGCTTTGTCGTGAATGCCTCGTTGGGTTTTGAGTTGGTTTTTCCGAGGTTGATCGAGTGTGTGTTGCTATTCGTGCACCCCTGCAGGGTAAATCTTTCTGAAAGCCGTGTCCGCGGTTATGGACGACTTGGAGCACAGTTTCTCGATCATAGACAAATATAACTAAAGTACCGCTTTTAATTTGACTAAGTACTTGACTAGTAAATAGTGCAATACTCATGGAATTGTTAATAAAACTACCAACGGATGATGGGGGTTGTTCGTCCGCTTCCTCGTTGGTAAGCGAGGAGGAGGATGGATCTGTTAATTATACTGTTATAACTGTTGTTCTTAATTCACGGACATCCGTCTATCATTGGTTAGGCGGATGGTTAGCGAGTATCTATAGAATTGTTAGATATTATCTTTTGCTGCAATTGCGTCACCCCAGGTTGTGTCCCCTTTAGTGGCATAAAGACTTGCTGAGTACCCCTAGGGTCTCACACGATAAATTGTTTGATTCAGATGAACAGGTGTATTCGCAAGATGGATACTGGGTGGAGGAGACAGATGATGTTGGCAACGATCACACGGTGTAGAGATTCCGGGAACGGGGATCCGTGAGATCTGTGGGCGGGATGTGTTTATTTATGTGGCATCTTATGCCGATTTGCTTCTTATCCGTACTCGGATCTTGTTTTCCGCTTCCGCCTGATACTCTGATGTTTGTTGTATGAGGAGCTATCCCAAATTATTATCTCTATCTAGGATATTTGAATCTTGCCGTATGGCATTGCAATATTTCTATTTCTTTTAGATGGAATGGCTCTGAGGGCTGTTGTATGTGGCTTGCATACATACTCATTTGTGTATGTAGTTGATCCCTTCGCCTGCCGATTACGCCGCTTGTTCTTGTCCCGATGATCTGAAAGTGGTTAGGACGGCCGAAAGGTCTACCGTGAGTGGCCCTGGGCCCTACCATACTATTTTAACCACTTTCGTTCATCCAGGCATGTAACTAAGAGCGTAATTCACCGAGGTAGTTATAGTATGTTTGGTGTTAGTATCAGGTTGGATCCGAATAGGTCTTTCTTATCCCTCTCTAATAGCCGCCAGTTTTACTGAGTCTCTATAGGTTGTTTAGTGCTGCTATGCTGCCGCTTCAGTCCACCATATCTATGTAGGCGAGGACCACCGAATTCTAGCCTTGCCGTGTACTAGCCTCAGTCTGACGCTCCTCTTTTTCCTTTGCCCTTTGTCGGCACCCCTTTTGTTATAGCAGGTTTGAGATCGACGTCGTTAGTAGGGTTACCCTTCCGGCTTGGCCTGGGCAGGGTTATGGACGCCATTGGTTATTCTTCAGGGTTCTTAGCCCCATTTGCATCTTGTCCGTACTAGGACGCTGTAGCAATTTCAAGGTGATTTGGATCTTTGTACTGTATATCGGTATTCTTGACTCATGGAGTCGTGTTGTATATATATCTATTCTATGGGTCCCATCGAGGACTGTTGTGTAATGGTATTACTTCGTTTTCCACCCGCACGAAAGTGCCTGGTGGGCGTCCTTGAATCGGTTCTATGCGGGTTTGGCGGAAAAGGGCTAAAACTTGCATAGGGCCGATTCAAGGGTGTTACAGAGTGGTATCAGATCTCAGCAGTTGCGATACCCCACAAGTCCAGCCTGTAGGATAACCTAGCTAACGGTCGATGTAGAGTGTCAAAACTATTTTGCAAAAACGGTGGGATAGATCTGATTAGGTCTGATTTTACTCCTTACCCTCTGCTATTCTCCTCTTACCTCTGCATGTTTTGGATATGTTCTCTTACCTTCTTCTAGTCCAGGACTTCTCGTGGTTGGGTTTTCTGTCGTACCTTCAGGGCTTCGCTTCCTCCTTTGGCAACGGTGTTTCTATCTCCGGACTTCATGCTATCTGAGTAATCCTTTATCTGTGGTACCACTCTTTGTTCCTTGTTTGTGCCTTCTGGTGTTTTCCGACGCGACGACGTCATCTACGTCAGATCCGATGCAGAGTCTGCATCACTCCTTTGTTTCCGAACCTCGCTTGTCGAGATCTTCAGTCTGATTCCGAGAGTTGGTTGCATAATTCTCCTATTCATGTGCAGAGTAATGGTTTGGGTGCGCGATGGACTAATCACCATCCGACTACTCTTATCATTCGCTTTTGTATATTGAATCGGTGGATCCAGCAATTTTACTCTGTCCACGGAAGCTAGAGGTGGCTTTATTTGTTGATACCTTTACCTTCGCCCTTTGTTCTCGGAGTGTTCTCTCGACGATCACGGACAACGACACCTTGTTGGTGGTGTTGTCGATTTCAAGATGGATCAAGAATCTTTGTTAGTGGTGTCGCGAGGATCTACACGAAGCAAGAAGAATCCGATCATCAGCCTTCTCCCCGGTACCATGAGGCGGATCTCGAGGGCGAGATCCATTGTTAGTGGTGTCGAATTGTGGCATCCCGCTAAAACCACTACTAGAAAATTGTTGAGTTCTTATGCATTGCATCATCATGACCGCATGCTCATGTCTTCATGCCACATTGCATTTGAGCATCGTCATCATCATGCATGGTTTTGCCTAAAACTATTTTCGAAAAGCCTAGTTTTGGTTCTCTAAATACCCCGACTCTATTTCAAATTAAAAACCCGGGTCTCCGGATTATTTTGTTTCGCCTAAAAACAGATTACAAACGCCTCGTTTTAATAAATAAAATTTTATATTATTTTTAGGGTGCAGCCGAACCAGGCCCGAACCGGTCCAGCCGGCCACCCCCAAAAACACTCGAACCAGGCCCGAACCAGTGCAGCGGCACACCGACACGCTGCGACGCGTTTTCCTCCGCTCGTGAGCCAACCCAGCGCGCACGCCAGCCGCCACCCACCAACTCCCTATGGGCCTGGTCCTACCACCGACCAGACCCATCTGTGCCTCCACCTGCCGACAACCTGTCACGCACCCTTGGCCCCGGTCCCACCACACCGTCCTCCTGGCTCTCTTCCTCGCGTACGGGAGTTTTCCCCCGACCTCTCCCCGCTGCCCAAGCAGGCCACCCTCCGCCGCCTCTCCCTCGCCGCGCCTCTCCACCCCGCCGCCAGGTTCGTTCCGCCCGCCGCCTGTGCCTCTCGCTCGCTCTGTAGCTCCCGCATGGCGCCGCCGCCCGGGAGCCTCCTCGTCCAGCCTCGATCCCCACCGCCACGTGCTCGGCCCCGTCCGTGGCCCCCTCGTCTCCTCCTTCAGCCACGGGCAGTGCCCGCCGTGTTGCCGGCCTAGCTGGTCCTGCTCTCCTCGTCGCCTCCTCCGGCCCGCCTCTGCGCGAGACCCTAGCCGCCCGCCTCTGGCCACCACCCCTGCCTCGCCAACCTCCGCCGGCCCTGCCTCGTCTCCACCACCCTCAGCCCCAGCGGCACCCTCCCCTGAGCCCGAGGCCGTCGTCCCCTCTCTTCCTCAGCACAGGCCGCCCCTCCTCCAAGCCGCGGTGCCTGCCCCCTCACGACCTCTCAGCCGGCGCCCTCCTACGCGTCCGCCACCAAGGTCGGCGTCCCTTCTCCCCGGAAGCAAGCGCCTCCAGGCCCCGCCACCGCCACGCTCTTCTCTCCGTCCTTCAACCTGCGCGCCCTTGGCCGCGTGGGGCCGCGCCACGCCGGTTCCTCGATGTCCCCGTCCCCGCGCTGCTCCGACTCGGCCAGTGCTTTTGTTTGGTGCAGATGTCCTCTTGTTGTAGATGCACGCCTCCACCAGTTGTGGCTACACATGCCTCGTGATCTTCAGATACCCGTTCTGCTACATGCGGCTGTGCTTGTCCCTGTTGATGAGGTAGTCCGAGGTGAATCCTGCTGTTGCTAAGTCCAAGACAACCGTTGCCAGGAGTAGAGCTGAAGAACTAGATGAACCTGGGAAAACACCGATGCTACCCGAAGTCGACAAGTGCCAAGCCCGAAGAATCACCGACAAGGACCATCCCTACGCCAAGGCCTCCCCCGGAATCGCCATGACCTTCGTCACAGAGATGGAAGACCCCAAATCTCGGCCCCGACCACCGACAAGATCTCCTTCCCGGAACATCAAGATCTTCTGGCGCCGAGACCCAAGACCAACACCGTCACCAAGGACTTCGACAAGAACGCCCAGTACGCCGACATGGAACCGACGAGTTCTCCGAGTCCGAGTGGCATGATCTCCTACCCGAAGATTCCGGACGCCAAGATCTACTTCATGGATTGACGGCTCCAAGCTCCGCCGCGTGAGTCCCTCACGAGCCGTCGTCGCCCTGCTACCCGACGATGCCCTTTCCCCTCTGTGGACACCCCCACGCGATCTCGATGCTCCCGTGTCCTCGACCCCGACCTCCAAGATCTTCGACCCTAAACGTGAGACCCTATCCGAGGTGCCTATTTTATAAATGACATATACTTGTTGCATTAAATGAATCATATCGCATACATATCGTTTTGTTTGGGGGAATTTAGGAGATTCACCAAATTGAATATGGAGGCCATATGCGGGCTATTATTGTATTATACCGCCTCCATTTAAATTTGCGTAGCAAACTGATACCATGTTTCGCCCTGTTAAGAAAACATTTAACTTGCGGGGTAGCTAAACAATATGAACCTTTTAAGTAATTGTCTGGACCCTGGTTCTGCTTAATATTTCCTAATTGCACCACATCTTTCCATGCCATGCATCATATCATAATCATGCCGGATCTGCTGCCGTAGTATTAAATAGTGCATCCGGTGTTTCTTTTAGTGCTTTGCTTCTTCACGGATTAGGCCGTTGAGTGGATGCGGGTATCGACAAGTTCTTCGAATAATGTATCTTCGACATTGTTTCCCAGGCGAGCAATCTCCCCATTTCTACCTATTTTGCATTTATAGTCTTTACTTCCTCCTGTTGATCTATTGCTACCCGTATTGCGATGCTTTAGTTTCCGTGCACCATTTATATACCTTGCAGCCTCTATATTTCCTTGGACACATCCTATTGCCTGTTGTTTGGTAGATAGATGGTCTTGCGAGTCGTAGTCACTTGCTCAGGTGCGATCCCGTGTCGTGAAGTACCACACAGTTGTTGGAATGTTGTCATATGCTTTACTGTGGAGAGGATCATGACTTTAAATACAACTGTTAACTGTTGGGATAACTAATGAAAGAGGCACCGGTGGGCAATATATGCTATTTGGTTTTTCATATCCACTTGTGTCCCGTAGGCCCCAAGTACTTGATACCTGTTCCTTGACTATTCGCACTATCCACATACGGGAGAGTCTATGAATCCCCCTTAGCTAGAGCTTGATTCATTTCTTATTTCTTGGGGCCACAAACTAGTTTGGGGCTTTATTACTATCCTGTACCTATGCCATGCTTTACTGCTTTATTTACGATTGTGCGTGGAGCACCTGTACTATTTTGGATCGTGACACGTTTTCGCTGTATCGACAAGCCCAGTCATACTTTCGGGTTCCCAGTCGTTTACCGCCATCTACACAAACCCTGGGTCCGTCTCAGAGCCGGCCAACTTCGTCGGGGTAGCTTAGAGGGGTGGCCCCCTAAAATATTTTATGAGTCCTGTGATTGCTTTGTCGTGAAAGCCTCGTTGGGTTTTGATTTAGTTTTTCCGAGGTTGATCGTGTGTGTGTTGCTATTTGTGCACCCCTGCAGGGTAAATCTTTATGAAAGCCGTGTCCGCGGTTATGGACGACTTGGACACAGTATCTCGATCATAGACAAGCATAACTAAAGTAGTGCTGTAAATTTGACTTAATATGTGACTAGTAATCAGCTTCACTTCAATGGAATGGATAATAGAAGTGCCAACAACTGATGGAACTGGTGTGTATCGTGTCATATTATACCTGCCTAATAAGTATTGCAACTCCAATGGAATGAAATAAAAGTGCCAACAACTGCTAGGTTTGGGGTGTCACATGCTAATTGTGTCTGACTAGTAAGTACTGCAACCACAACTGAATGGTTAATTAAAACTGCCCACTACTAATGCTATCAGGATGACTCATGCTATCTATATCTGATTAGTAAGAGCTTCAACTATAATGGAATGAATAAAACTGCCAACCGTGTGAGTTCCTCGGTTTTGACTTCCTCATTTGGTATCGAGGGGGAAATGCCAGGATGGGTATGTTTGGTGTTAGTATCAGGTTGGATCCGAATAGGTCTTTCTTATCCCTCTCTAATAGCCGGCAGTTTTACTGAGTCTCTATAGGTTGTTTAGTGCTACTGTGCTGCCGCTTCAGTCCACCATACCTATGTAGGCGTGGACCGCCGAATTCTAGCCTCGCTGTGTACTGGCCTCAGTACTGACGCTCCTCTTTTTCCTTTGCCCTTTGTCGGCACCCCTTTTATTATAGCAGGTTTGAGATCGACGTCATTAGCAGGGTTACCCTTCCGGCTTGGCCTGGGCAGGGTTATGGACGCCACTGGTTATTCTTTAGGGCTCTTAGCCCCATTTGCATCTTGTCCGTACTCGGACATTGTAGCGATTTCAAGGTGATTTGGATCTTTGTACTGTATATCGGTATTCTTGGCTCATGGAGTCGTGTTGTATATATATATCTGTTCTGTGGGTCCCAATGAGGACTGTTGTGTAATGGTATTACTTCATTTTCCACCCGCACGAAAGTGCCTGGTCGGCATCCTTGAATCGGTTCTATGCGGGTTTGGCGGAAAAGGGCTAAAACTTGCATAGGGCTGATTCGAGGGTGTTACAATAATCTCTGCCGGTTTTGGTTGCACAGTCCCCAGGTTCTGCAAGGTAGTCCCCGGGTTACTCGAAACACTCCCCATATCTATATCCATAGGGACAACCTCTGACTCCGGATTGGCTAGGATAAAGATTGACTCGGATTCGGGTGATGGTTTGATGGATAGTTTCTGGAGGTGCTCGAGAGCTATGCCTGGTGGGGTTGAATGTCTGGACGAGCCTAGTTTGGATAACACATCAGCTACTTCATTCTCGGTGCGAGGTACATGGTGGAATTCACATCCCTCGAAGTACCCACTATTTTTTTGAACATGACATCTACACGATGCCATATTAGCATCAAGTGCATCCCAATTACCCGAGACCTGCTGTACTACAAGGTCTGAATCACTAAAGCACTAAATCCAGTGAATACCAATTTCTTTTGCTACCTTGAGCCCATGCACAAGTGCCTCATACTCGACTACATTATTTGATGTTGCAAAGTGGATCTATGGCACATATCTCAATTGATCTTTCTTAGGCGAGGTGAGGACTATGACGACACCTAACCCGGTTTTAATTTTGGATCCATCAAAGTGCATTCTCCAATAGTCAGAGTCAGGCAACGGTGGCTCATTTTGCATTTTAGCCCAATCGACAAAAAACCCGGCCAATGCCTAAGACTTGATGGCATCTCTTCTATCGTACTGTGGTGCATATGGTGCTAGCTCAATGGCCCATTTGGAAACCCGACCACTCGCATCTTTATTACCCATGATCTCCGATATAGGAGCTTCACATATTACTCTTATAGGATGTTCTTCAAAGTAATGTTTGAGATTTTTGGCCGCCATATAGACGCCATATGTCATTTTCTAATAGTCTGCGGTGCCTTATCCCCAGCTGACTAACAAAGTGACTTAGTGATGCCAGGTAGCCAGTAAACTTCTAGACATCGTTAAGACACTTCGGTAGTTCCATTCGCTCAGTGGCACTGATCTTAGTTGGGTTTGCCTCGATACCTCAGCTTGACACGAGGAAACCGAGTAATTTTTTGGCTGGGACACTGAAGGTACATTTTTCTGGGCTTAACTTCATTCAGAACCTTCTTAAGTTTGCAAATGTTTCCCTTATATCATCCAAGAGAGTATGACTCTCCTTGGTTTTGATGACCACATCATCAACACATACTTGCACATTTTACCAATTTGGTCACGCAAACATTTTTGCATACACATTTGCTATGTGGCACCTGCATTCATAAACCAAATGGTATAGTACGATAGCAATAAGCCCCATACAGGGTAATAAAGGCTGTATTTATTTGATCTGCCGAATTTAAAGGTATATGGTGAAAACAGAATATGCATAAACAAATGATAAGAGTTCACAACCGGCAGTAGTATCAACCACTTGATCGATTCTAGGCAAAGGAAAAGGGTCCTTGGGACAAGCCTTGTTCAGATTTGTGTAATTAATAACACATTCTCCATACCATAATCCTTCTTCTTTTCAACCAAAATCGGATTTGACAGCCAATCCGAGTGAAGAACTTCCATAATAAACCCGTCTGCGAGAAACCGCGATATCTCATCACCAATAACTTTTCTCCTATCTTCGGCGAAGCGGTGGAGAGGTTGCTTCACCGGCCTTGCATCTAGCCTGACCTGTAGAGAGTGCTCGGCCAGCTCCCTCGGAACACCCAGTAGGTCCTGCGTAGACCATGCAAAGATATCCCGATTCTCATGGAGGAAGCTGACAAGCTCGCTCTCATATTTGTCGGTAAGGACAACACCAATTGTGACGGTGCACTCCGAGAATTGCTCATCGATCTGAATCTTCTTCGTGTCCTTGGTTGCCTAGAAAGATACACTACCATGCGGGGTTACTTAAGGCCGACATAATCAGCTGAGCTGACTCGGCCAATGCCACAACATCATGGATCCTCTTCTTCTCTTGAGCAATCACTAATGACTCGGCCATAGTGGATCCGACCGAGGCACATTGCATGGAGCGACTGAAACCGCCTGCAATAGTTATGACCCCATTTGGCCCTGGCAACTTCATATTCAGATAGCTAGTATGGGTACTAGCCATGAACTTCGATATTGCCAGGCTACCAAGCAAAGCATGATAACAACTTGTGAGATCCACAACCTCGAACAACAGATATTATGTCTGACAATTCTCCCTTGTGCCGAATAAAACATCTATCCATACTTTGCCTATCTGCTCACACGACAATACCGGCACAATGCCATGAAAAGTAGCCTTTGTCGGCTGCAACATGTTCTCTGGTATACCCAGCTTGTGCATTGTATCCTTATACAGTATAATGATGTTGTTGCCGCCATCGATGAGAACCTTGGAGAATTTGACATTCAGGTTGGTCCCAATGAAGGTCGGGTCAAGCACCAAAGCATATTCCCCTGGACTCGGCATGATCTTGGGGTGATCCTTTATGCTCCAAGTGATTTCCTGGTCAGACCAGTACATAAATTTCAGCACTATCGGCATTACTACATTAACTTCCATTTGGCACCTTTGCTGGCTCTGTTTGTATGTTTCTTCCATCGTAAAGACGACATAGCTTTGATGGTGCTCTCTATACTCATTTTTACCTCCATGGATGACATTGCCATAATCCCCCTGATTCTGGTTTCCAACTTGATGAACTTCCCTTCACTCCAGGTTCTCATATCTTGGCAGTGGTGGTAACATCAACATCTGAGCATTTGCTCTTGTGAGTGATGGCGGGTGAGATGCGTGAGGTGGACCCATCTCGCCCTGTCCAGCATGTTGAAACCATGCTCACTGCCTCGTCATATGATTCGTTGGCTTACCCGGATTTGGCGTGTGAAACTTGCATGGCTGATCCAACATCATCTCATAGGTATACTTCAGCTCTCTTGCCATTGTTTCTTCTGCTCATTACTCCACTGTTTCTTGCCATCAGTCTTCTGTGTCCACTGTTGGCCACTACTTTTCTGGCGTTGGCTATTGCTGGCACTTGGCTAATCCTGGTTTACTGCTGCCACCTGATTTGACCCATACCGGTAATCCGGCATCGTCTCTTCTTTTCCTATGGAAATCATTTATTCTGGATGACCCAACCCTATCTCGGGAGTAGTAATCCTCATTCGGCTCTGCCGACATAAGTAGTTAGCATATCACTATGCAATCTTTGCCACAACACACTTGCGTGCCAGCAACCCTGTGCAAACCATGCTATGGCCCATGACTCGATTATCCCCTCACAGGAGTTACACATGTTACACCACTTGGTCGGAAATTCTATGCCCGTCTCATTAGGTTTCTGCTTACACATTTCCATCTGCCGGGGTCTATTTGGCCTTTTGTAAGTACTGGTGAAGTTGCTGACAAACAGTTCCTCAAAATCTAACCAACAATTTATGCTTCCTGCTAGCATATTGTTCAACCATACTCTGGATGGTCACTCCAACATCTGCGGGACATATCTTACTACCCATGTGAGGTTCCATTGTGCAATGTGCACAACTATGGAATAATCTATTAGCCAATCATGTGGCTTGGTACTACCGTCATATGTCTTAGTTCCCCTTGCCAACTGAAAGTTCGGCACTAGCGGTTCCCTCAGAATCCGAGGTCCAAAACATGATGGACCTAGAGGACCATGTCCTTCCATTATTTCTGACATATAGATCCTATCCAACTTCAACCTTGCATCATACGACTGCAAGTTCCTGTTTCCCAACTGAGTTTCCAATGGATTCCCCATCATCTGATGATCTAGCCTCGGAAACCCGACATTTTCCATGGCCAAATAACCATCATTGTACCGGTTCTACATTGGGTGAGAATTTTGGTGTTGCATAACTGGTCTCGCACTTTGCTGCCGATGAGGGGGGTTCTGTACTTGATATTGAGGTTGTTGCTCCCCCCACCAGCCGAGTGATGGCCTTGATGGTTCGGGTTATTTTGTCCAGCATTATCATGCCCAACATTTCCCTGAGTCACATTACCCTGGCCGGGATTTTCGTGGCCACCATTTCCATGTCCAGCACTTCCTTGCCCGACATTGGCTTACATTGCCTTGCCTTTTCCAGCAACGTTCGGGTCATAGGCCACTAATTTCTTGTTCCTTTTACTGGAGTTCACACTCCATTCTCTCAAGAAAATGACGCAAAACTACCACATTTGCGGTAGCATTGACACATAACTACCAATCTTGCTATTTTTGTCTAAAAACTACCAACATTGAGGTTGATTTGTGACAGATAGCACTGATTGCTCAGTTTAACTCTACTAAACATTTTTAGGCCCACTGTCAGGTCTACATGGCAAAGATTAGAACAATTTCTATTGTTGTCTCGAATTTATGGAAACATGACGGTTGAATGGCGGGACCATGGGGAAAAATTGTTTTTCCCAGGCGTTGACCCATCGACCAGGCACACGAGCCGAGCAGATCGAGGTCGGCGGCCGGCAGGAACTCCCGTCCCCGCGCTCGCCCGCGCCCGAGGACGCCCCCGACGGCGGTCGCCCGTGCCGCACCTGGAAGAGCTCGCCCGCGTTTGGCCGGTGCTCGCCTGCATCGGCCTCGAGCGGAGCTCACCAGCGCCGACCCTGCCGGAGCTTGCCCGTGGCAGCCCCTGACGAAGCGAGCCCACGCAGGCCTCTGGCTGGAGCGAGCACGTGCCCCACCTGGCTGGAGCTCTTCCACGAGGCCGGAGCTCGTCCGCGCTAGCCCCTGCAGGAGCTAGCTGACGAGGACAGTGTGGCCTTCGTGATGCAGCTCTCGGGCTCAGCGAGGAGACTGAATCTGTGCGGGATTGGTGCAGCACCTAGCTCGTCTTCATCAGCCTCGCCAAGCAAGTCCTCTAGACAGCGCTTCCGGGCACGCACGTGCTGGTCGTCTCCTAGGAAATCATCTCGCACTGGCGGAGGAAATCGGGATTTGATGGGATAGCCGGAGGACACTAAAGCACGTTCACCGCAACGGCGAACTCGGTCCAAGAGCTAGCCTGGCAGCTCATGTAGTCCCGTAAGCACGCAACCGCACACGGTGTTGCATGCGCCATCTCGTCTGGTGCCAACTCCTGTAGCCCCGTACGCACACGGCCAGCAGTAGCGCAGCCAGCTCCGGCGTGGGCACGGCCAGTTCCGGTGCAGGCATGGACGAGCTCCGGCCAGTAGCGGCACGGGCACGTCCAGCTCCGGCCAGCAGCGGCGCAGGCATGGCCAGCCCCGACGCGGGCACGGGCGAGCTCCGGCCAGCAGGATTTTTTTTCTTCCCCTCGTCACTTAGTTAGGCCTAACTTTTGCCACGTAGACCTGACAGGTAGGTCCGAACGGTCAGTAAATTGTTTAACGCTATTAAAACCAGCTATCAGTGCTATGTGTCCACAACCAGCCCCTATATTGGTAGTTTTTAGACAAAAAAGGCAAAGTCAATAGTTATGTGTCAACTCTGCCGCAAATGTGGTAGTTCCTTGTCATTTTCTCCATTCTCTCCTTGGAGCTGCGCCAGGTGATGATCTTGCCCTGGTAGATTTTGTAGGAGTGCCCCCAGCCGAATGAACGATGTGGGAGCCTCCCTAGCCAGGTTTGCTCTGAGGACATTCTCATTCTGCTGGTTTGCGATATGCAATAACTCATTGTCCCTATCCTATTGCCTGTGTCGGGCCTCGCTAGATAAAGCTGGTATCTCGGCTGCTGCCACATCTGTGGCTCTGAGGTTCTTAGCCGGACTACTGTATTTTGGCACACCTATCGATAAAGGGTTACCTGATGCTACATACTTGGATCTACACTCCTTATCTATCTTAGTAGTGAGGTTCTTGCCCCTGTTCCTCACACCATCTAAACGATTTGGACTCATAGTAAACTTATGAGCCTTGCTATACTCGCGGAGGGTGATGTTCAACTCCTACCGAGATCTAGCCACCTGCATTGCCCTCTCAAGAACACACTGGCGGGTTTGCTCCAACTCAGCATGTGCCTGAGCCGGATCTACTATGGGAGCAACTGGCGTTGCTAGCTTCTCTATGGCCTACTGGAAAATGTTCTCCGGCTTTTGCAATGGAGGACCCCTTAATCTGGGAGCCTTGGGAGTTGTATCCACTTCCTCCATGGATTATTTGCCGGCAGCGTCCCTAGGCTCCGTCATCATCACCTCCATGCTGCTAGCGGGGCGATCGGTATGCTTGCCGCGAGCTGCGTCGAGAGGAGGATTCACAGCTACGATGACCCGCTATGGGAACTTGTAGGAGATGTTGACCGCAATGTAGACCTTGTGCATGCCGAAGCTGACGAACTTGCCGTTGGGTGGGAAGGGGCGCGGTTGCCAAAGTTGTCGATATTGTCGCTGACGAAGTCTAGCGAACCGAATTGCTAGACCAAACCAGAGACGACATTCTCGCCAGATGCAATGAGGTTTCCCGTCAGATGAACACACCAGCTAGCGCTGCTGCTGGTCTCATGGTGGGCACCAACTATCATGGTGGTGTCACGACATATGTGATAGGATGGCTAAAGTTGGGGCAGTATGGACGCTAGTGAAATCCAGGGAGAAATAGCGCGGTGGATACTGCACATGAAGCACACATAGAGACTCACAGCACACACGATATACCCAGGTTCAGGGCTCTCCTATTGAGATAAAACCCCTACTCCTGCATGCTAGATCTCATAATATGATCAATTGATAAGTACAATGGCTCCTTGAGCTGTATCGGGAGGAAGAAGAAGAAGGACCTCCTTCCTCTCTCTCTCTCCCTCTCTCTCTCTCTCTCTCTCTGCTACTCACGATGACTAGTGTGCAAATGAACCGACCTTCTTCCAGGAGGCCCAATCGCACCTTATAAAGGGGTCGCCAGGTTACACTTAGATCTGAGGTGGCCCGAATATTCCTCGAATATGCTTGTACAGAAGTCGTTAGTTCGGCCCAGATACTCTTCCCATCGCGGGTCGCCTCTGGATACCCTCGATGGGACTTCAGCGTGCTTATCTTCTCGAGGAATCCTAGGAGAGACAGAGGCGCTGATCTTGAGGCCGGAATACACCCTTCTGGCGTACACCAACCTCTACGTCGCTCCTAATCCAGATGACTCGGCCTGGAGGAACCTGCACAGAAGATAAATCACATATGTTATGCCGACATACTAAGTATGTCGGCCAAGTCTTGCCGGGTTAATCCGGCTTGGGTATCTCGGCCTTTAGTCGGCCGACCCACATATGTCAACCTTAGCGTTGGTCGACCGAATTATTATACCATAGCTTGAGCCTACCGGGAGTCAACTCCCGACAAACTTAAACCAGTCTAATCCCTTTTCATAGCTCAGTATAATCCTCTTCAAAGCAATTAGAGGAGCATGTTAGTTTGGTGATATTTGACTTGAGCAAATGCATATCAGAGATGCATATGTACTGCAATGTGCCACTCAATATTATTTCAGGCGGCCCTAATCTATTTTTCTCCCGTCCAAAGCAGAAACACACACCAACGCACGGGCGGATTTTCATCAGTCGATTAGACCATGTACAATGCTAGCGAAGACATGCCTTTCTTTAGTATTCTACATCATCTAGGAAAGACAATAGATAGAAGTTATACAACGCATTATCTCTTATTGTGATCTCTAGCAATTAATGAGAATTGATTAAAATTTAGAAAGAAATTGATTTGCTAAGAGAAGACATATTGTACAGTGGAGAAAATAGCATTCCCTAATTTTTTAAGAGATCTTCCTTTAACTAAGGGAAGTCAACATTCTCTTTCTTGTTTTTTTTGAGAAATACAGTACAAACTTAGATGCTCACAATACGTACATGCACCCACCCTATTAACGCACACATACACGCCCTATCTATATGAGCTCCTAAGAGAGACTGAGCTGTCGGATCAGGTCTTGAGATTGACGAAGTCACCACAGGCACATCGCTATCGATGGCGACAAGTCAAACACAATGTCAAATCTGGGGTTTGAACTCTGGTGGCTGGGCTTGGGGTACAACCATCCTTCTAGCCATCCAACCACATTTTAATTTGTCTTTTTCTTGTTTCTCTCCTCTAACTAAACAAAAATCCAAGATTCACGTCTACCTTGTGCAGTCCTGGTGCTGGTCGATGCTCTCCTGAAACGGCCTGCAATTGTGCGAAGAAAAACCTTGGTGCCTGACCTGGACGATGGCCGTGGCCACAATCTTGAAGTCAAGGCGGCCGGCCGTGCAACGCTGCGTCGGCCGACATTTCCGGCGACCAGTCAAGGAGGTGGGGCCAAAGATAGGGCGGCGAGACGGACGGACAATGACAATGAGTAGCCGCCACGTCGACATGAACGGTACGGCATGTATGGAAGGGGCATAAAATCAAGGTCGATATAGGCATTCCTATTTTGCAGATCGCGGTTCCCATATATACATTCCCTTGTCAATCACGTCGTCTTCGCCCGTCAAAAAGGAAGAGATCTCGGGAGACAGGGGACAACTTCTCCTATATAAGTATCGTCTCAGGAAACACAGGAAGGGGAGAGAGACAAGTTTCTGTCGCCGCCGGTATGGGGAACCGCAGCCGCCTTGTTGTGAAGGAGGAGAAAGCTCAAGCCGCGCCGGCGCCGCCCGCCGACGACCAAGAAGAAAAGGTGAGTACCTACCTAGCTAGCACGTTCATGCGCGCATGTTCTCGGCGTTTTCCTTCGCTTCTTACTACGATCGAGAGATCTCTCCGTCGATCGCCCGCTTGTGTTGGCTTCTAAGACGGGTTAGTAGTAGGTGCACATCGGGATCCGACCTAGGTAGGCACAGTTCGTGCGTTGCAATCTTCTCATATGGAGCATCAGTTTAGATGGCATGATCTGTTACGCTTTGCAGTTGCCTACACTGTAGTATACGTACGTTATATGCATGATTTAAGATTCGTATGAGCTTTTAGGACAGTATGTTATGCACCGGTTTTGCTAATCCTTAGATCGAGAGTCTGTCGACGTTGAAAACCGTCGATGAATTTACCTTTTTTTTTCCATCTTGGAGAACAAATAAATTAGTTTTTGTAGTGCTGTATGTATGAGCAAATTGTCACATTACCATGAATATGTTTTTTTCACACATATATGAACAACTATGTAAATTCGACTAAGACCTGGTTGGTCTACTGTGACTTAGACACTCGATTTTGCATATTATCACATGTCAGAATAGAAGCGTGAAACTATAACCATGCATGTTGTCGCTAAGTTATTAGAAATCTTTTGTCTATTGGCTATATATAGTTCTTAAGCCTTGCTTAATTCTTGGAAATTATAGGTTGGGACTTGGACACTCATTTTTTTGCACATATTTCCCTATATAGCACGAGGTCAAATAGAAGTTTGAAACTATACCCATGCATGTTGTCGCAAACTTGACAAACTTGTTTTGCAGGATCCCAACATTTTACGGGAGAAACTCTACCGCACCAGGCTGGAGCTGCAGAGAATGATGGCCTTGTCCGCCGCGGCCAACAAGACGATCCGTAGACTGACCGCGGAGGCCCACAAGGCTAAGCAAGAGAGAGACAAGGAGTACGTGAAGTATAATACGCTGCTAGCTGAGCTCCGGGCGAGAAGAAACGCCCAGGTGATGATGACGGCGCCCACATCCGGAACACCCGCAGCCGCCTTTGCGGGCAGCTACTGCTACGGCAACCGGGCCCTCGTGGCCCCGGCCCCATTTGGCCGAATGGCTACACAGGAGCAGTACTATGCCCAGTCCAACCGGGCCCTCATGGTCCCGGCCCCGTTTGGCCCAATGAACACACATGAGCAGTACTATGCCCAGGCGGCAGGGGTCAGCTACGGCAACCCGGCCCCCACATCCGGATCACCCGCAGCCGCCTTTGCAGGCAGCTGGTGCTACCGCAACCCGGCCCTCATGGTCCCGGCCCCATTTGGCCGAATGACTACACAGGACTATGCTCAGGCGGCAGGGGTCAGCTACTGCTTCCCGTCCTCGTCGCCACGCTTGTTTGATTATTTTGTACCGGCTGCGGCCACGGGGATCATGCCTGGCACTGCGGGGAAGAAGAGATCTGGGAGTGAGCTCGATCTTGTCGTTCAACAGATGCTTCGTCTCTCCAGGAAGAAAGTGGAAGTCGTCGAAGCTCCAGTACATGAGGAGGTGGATAATGACGCCGACGCAGGTACTACGTCGAGTGAGAAGACTGTGTCGGACGCTGGATTGACCGAGGTTGGTGGAGGTGAGTGTAGCCTCGCTGACAGCGCTGCGAGCAGGAAGCAATAAGCGATCCTTCTTAGGTGAGTGTTCAGTCAGTTCTTCACGATCTCACGTAATTTTGAGTTTCATGAGCCAAACTAATCTCATGTTTTGATGGCTACCGTGTTAGTGGAAATAATATGTCTTGTTCTTAGTATACCGAGAGACTTGAGTTTTGTGAACACTTCGTCAGATTACTACTCTGCGCATCCCGTTTCTGTTTCCGTCAATTAATTTGAGACGGCTTGAGTATTTACAGTCTATGCATCCCGATTCTGTACGTATGACCGAAAGGGTGAGGCGCAGCTGCACCAGCGATAGTCGGGCGGTAGAGCGGCATGGGAGTAGCAGTTCTTGCTGATGACGCGAGAGAGTAGGTCTTAGAACTTCTTTGGAGTTTTTTCTAGTTCATAAATGTTAGGATTTAATTTATAGGTTAATTAAACGGATTTGCTAGTTCTCAGGCGTCTGAGAACTTGTTAAATCTCAGTCGCCCATCTCACCATTGAATTTATGTGCCAATATTCGTGATGTTTATTACTTGCCGTTTGTTGAAGCTATGACGGATTATTTTTCACGTGGAGACTGGGCTACTGGCCTGCTGCTGTTTCCGGGCGTGTGCATGTGCGTTGTTGGCCTCTTGGCCTCTTGGTTTCGGCCTGGTGGCCCGTTGTCTACTTTTTTTTAGAGATGGTCTCTACGTTCTTGTTTTCTCAAATGAATGGTGATCTCCTGTGTAGTTGTATAGACATTTGTTCCATATCACTGGGAATATAGAACTTTAGCGAATGCCACGTTGGATTGGTTCACTCAGCTCATAATCTTTTTTATTGGTTTTTTTATTTTGTTGCACGTTGGTTTGTTTAGTATCCGGTGCACACAGCTCATAACGACTATGTTGTATCTCTCAGACATGTTGATTGTTTCGGTTGGATAAAAATTGATGACATGCATGATATTTTTTTCTTTCATATCCTCTATTTTATGTCTTTTCTTTGTGTTTTTATTTTTATTTACTTGCCTTTTGTTTGTTGTCTTTCCATTTTGCTTTTATGTTTATTTTCTTGCCTTTTTTTTCTACGTTCATGATTCAGATTACTTTTCATGTTTACTGCAAAAAATGAATTAGCATTTTTTGTCCATTTTTTCTATTTTCTACTAGAATTTTTTTAGTTCGCGAGTGGCTTAAAATGAGTTTTCCAGTTGCAAGTACATTGTAACTGAGGAAAAAGTGTTCTTGACCGTTGGAATTGTGTCGTAATTGATTCTAGATGTGAGTTGCAAGTAGGTTGCAACTTGGGGTTTTCAGTTGACGTTTTTGTCTCAACTGAGATTTTTTAATTTCATCTGGATTGCATTTGATATTTCTAGTTGCCAGTAGGTTGCAAGTGAGAAGAAATGATCGTAGTCATTGGATATGCGTCATGGCTCGTACTATATGAAAGTTGCAAATAGATTGCAACCGAGAAGTCTAGTTGCGAATGGGTTGCAACTAAGTAGGCGTATGAGAACTTATTTCTCGATCGCTTGTGTTGTTGTCTAATTATATGCGGAGATTCGCGCAATTTATGTTCTATTCTGTCTTTTTCTGTTGTTCTTTACATGGACCGTTAGCTAAATTGGACCGTCCTAACAAAATAGAAGGGAGAGACGTATAAAACACTGCTTTTGGCATGAATAGGACTCACGATCCCCACGGCGGCACATGACTACACTTGCCAGCACACCGAGGAGCCACTCCTTTGTCGCACTTTGATTTACATTTTTTATTTTTATATTCATTTTGTGCATGACCAACTATATAAAATGTGTTACTACATATTGTTGACTTTCTATTTACATTTATCTATTATTATACAATATTTGTATTTTAATATATGTTTTATTAATTTTTGGACCGAATTTTTTCAAGTGTCTGGCTATCTCTTAAAGCGTTGACTTGCGTAGAAGCTGTGATAGCTTTGAAAGTTGCAAGTGGGTCGTAAATGAGATTTTCGAGTTGCCACTGAGTTATTTTCTAGTTCTAAGTGTGGTTGCAACTGAGATTTTTCTAGTTACAAGTAGTTTGCAACTAATGTTTTTCTATAGCAACTGATGTTTTTTCCTAGTTGCAAGTGAGTTGCAATTGAGTTTATTCCAGTTGTAATTGGGTTGCAACTGAGTCTTTTCCAGTTGCAAGTGTGTTGTAACTGACATTTTTCCTAGTTGCAAATAGTTTGCAACCGAGGTTTTCTCCTAGTTGCAAGTGATTTGCAATTGAGTTTATTCCAGTTATAATTAGGTTGCAACTGGGTCTTCTCCAGTTACAAGTGTGTCGTAACTGAGATTTTTACTAATTGCAAGTAGTTTGCAACTAAGATTTTCCTATTGCAACTGAGTTTTTTCCTAGTCGCAAGTGAGTTGCAGTTGAGTTTATTTCAGTTTAATTGGGTTGCAACTGGGTCTTTTCCAGTTGCAAGTGCGTCGTAACTGAGATATTTTCTAGTTGCAAGTAGTTTGCAACCGAGGTTTTTTCTAGTTGCAACTGAGTTGCAATTGAGTTTATTCCAGTTGTAATTGAGTTGCAACTTGGTATTTTCTAGTTGCAAGTGTGTCGTAACTGAGATTTTTGCTAGTTGCAAGTAGTTTGCAACTATGGTTTTTGTATTGCAGCTGAGGTTTTTTCCTAGTTGCAAGTGAGTTGCAATTGAGTTTATTCCAGTTGTAACGCAACTTGGTATTTTCTAGTTGCAAGTGTGTCGGAACTGAGATTTTTCCTAGTTGCAAGTAGTTTGCAATTGAGGTTTTTCTTTTGCAACTGAAGTTTTTCCTAGTTACACGTGAGTTGCAATTGAGTTTATTCCAGTTGTAATTGGGTTGTATTTCTAGTTGGAAGTGTGTCGTAACTGAGATTTTTCCTAGTTGCAAGTAGTTTGCAACCGAGGTTTTTTTCTAGTTGCAAGTGAGTTGTACTTGAGTTTATTCTAGTTGTAATTGGGTTGCAACTGGGTCTTTTCCAGTTGCAAGTGTGTCGTAACCGAGATTTTTCAATTACAAATTGGTTGCAAATGAGTTTTTTTTATTGAAACTGTGTTTTTTTTCAGGTGCAAGTGGATTGCAAGTGAGTTTTTTTTTGCAATTATAAGTTGGTTGCAACTGCTTTTTTCTAGTCGCGGTGGGTTATTTACTAGTATGTCAGGGATGAATTTTGTCTTAAAATATATCATATCAGTCATTTGTCCTGGATGTGACTTGTGCTTTGCTACACAACTCATGATTTGGAAGTAATTAGCCTAGCATGAAGCAGACTACACCAATCGGTCGAGGAAAAGAAAAGTACCCCGTGAACGAACAGGCCCAGCAGACCAAATGAAAACTTGAGATGGGCCAAACGGTGGCAACATTCACGAGGACAAGCAATAGGCATGCAGCAATCTCAAGCAATCTACTAGAAGTATTTAATCGCTTTTAATTAACATGGCTGACGTAAGGTGACTGAGATTTAGCTAAATCTCAGTCGCCCTGAGATGTAGGCATGCCCTTAATTAAATGATAATCCTTTCTATGTCGGTTGGTTTGTCAACCGACTTTCTCACACCTCTTCCGAACGGATGTGTCTTTTACATGTGTCTGTTCCCCTTGTATAAAGTCTGTCTCGATTTCTTCTAACACGTTATCAGCACGGCCTCTACCGAGAGCAAGAGGGGTTGAGAAGAGGATCAGAAAGGTAAGAAAACGATGCTTTACCATATCAAATTTTGTTCCCAATCGACAAATTCGCCGACGGCGTGACACCAGGACGACCGACGACGGTGACGCTGTCGTGCCGACGCGGTCGTGCCGCCGACTTCCGTCTTCGACGCCTGCCACTCCTCCGCCTTCATCGTGCTCCGGCGCTTGCAATGGGAAATTCTATTACAGTCAATTAATTTGAGACGGTGTGAGTATTTACATCCTATTATACTATGGGAAATTCGGTTTTGCACCCGTGTCCAGATGTTCCCTTTTAGGTGAACCAATCATTGGCTTCCACATGACGAGATGCCTGTTTTTCTAGGGTTTCCGGTCCCCACTCTAGCGACTGGCGATTCTGAGATCTACGAGGCTTTTCTAGTGAATCTCGAGATCTCCTCATGTTCACCCTTATCTATCATGTTGTTCTTCAGATCGATCGGACCCTCTCGATTTGTACTCCCTTCTCATCATTTAATCTATCTCTAGGTGATCAAGGGGCAAACCTAGTTTTGCCGCCCACCCTTGGTGACGAAAAGACGTGAGGAGGCGAGTGCACCGATGACGGGCGATCTGATCGATAGGGCGGCGGGCAAGGAGGCCATGGGGGATTCGGTGGAGAAGGCGGTGCTAGCGGCGTCAGAATCATCTGATCGTGGCAAGGCGTCAGCGGCAGATGCAGGTATTGGTAGTAGCGTTGGTGAAGACGTGGTGGCCATGTTGGGCCGGATGAAGCGGACCTCGCAAGAGGCACGCACCTTCATCCTGGAGGAGGAAGATTATGAGTACGAGGGATGCATGGAGTGGGCGCTGGTAGGGAAGGTCCTGGCACCAAATTCTATGCATATTCAGACGATTAGGTATGTGGTCCGTCCGGCATGGGGCTACCCTAAAGGACTGATGGTACATCCAGCGGTACCTAACCGATTTGTGGCGGAGTTTACGTCGAAGAAGGACATGGATCATGTCACTCATGGATCGCCGTGGGTCCTGGGTAAGCATGCAATTCTTCTGAAAGCTTTTGACCCGAGGGTGAGGCCTAGTGATGTGGTTTTTGATAAACTACTGGTGTGGCTTCATGTGATGAAGCTGCCTTTTGCACTGATGAACAAAGTTAAGGGTACACCCTTGTGATTAAAATGATTGGTGCTGTAAAAAAGTTGGATGTGGATGATAAGGGTCGTGCCTAGGGCGATTATCTTAGAGCTAGAGTGCATGTGAACATTACTAAACCACTGATGCGGTGCATCGGTATATACTCAGCGAAGAGGAATGAGACGACCTATTTTGAGGTGATGTATGAGCAATTGCCTATGTTTTATTTCTCCTGTGGGATGGTTGGACACTCTTATATGGTATGTTCTACTACTGTTTTTCAAGATGAAGATGGAAAATTGCCGTGGAATGACGACCGTAGGGTGACCGATAATGTAGGCAACTATAGTATGTTTGTTGTAGGGAATCAGATTTGCCCATTGACCCTGCAAGATCTTGAACACAACTCATCCTAACCTCCTCACTTGAAGTATTATAGCAATGTCACACATAAAATAGGTTTGGACCGCCATCATTTGAGAACCAGGAGGAATAAATCTGCATGACAATCAATTGTTTGTATTCCTCTGTATTGGATATTGTATTCTTGATAATTTGTTTATTTACCATGTTATTTATGCTCTAAAACCTGAGAACATAACATGTACAACAATATTGACGCCTTAAATTTTATCTAAAATTGGTTCAGTTTAGGCGAAATCCCTTAATTTGAGGTATGCAACAATTTTCTTAACTATATGGTGGAAAGCATTGTGGTAGGATCCATTCAAGAGAATGATATCTCCATTCTTTGTGCAATATATGATGAAGTGTATGGCCTGCATTCTACATAACTCTCGTATTGTTCATTGTTTAGTTGGTCTTTGATGTTAAAACATTACATATCCTTTTAATTTATGTACCTGATTGTTAAATTAGTATAGTTTTATTCACACAACACTATTTGTTTTACCTTACCATTAGCAAATATGATATGGTTCCAACAATACCTCGTACCAACTCGCTCGGTTTCGATTTAATCGACACAACCTAGATTCCTTATGGTTGTTGTGGGTGTGATTACTGCAGCTGACATGATGCCCGTGATTTCTACCACCGCAGCCCAGCATAGCGCCGACACTTCCCATTGGTTTTGTCGTAGCCAAGCTCCTCAGGACATCATCCCTACCGGTCATTGTTTATCAGGTCATCCTCCCTGTTTGTCATTGTTCATCTACTAAAATTTATCGTATTTTTCATGAGTGTGTTCGAACTTAAGGAATAGTAAGTTCTTATTGTTGTATTAGTTTTGAGATAAACATAACTTGTTCATCGGCTGAGGAGTCTTGCAGAATAGGTGAAGTGAATAGAAACCTAGCATTGGATTGATTTTATTTTATGGTTAATCATTTGAATAGTGCTGCACCGGTTAGGCTAAGTAGGACTGAAAAAGATCTTGCAAGTGATCCCCGAAGTTTTGAACTATAGTATATTCTGAACTGTTTCTGGGTACAATGGAAGTGGCCGATGATCTACAATAGTGTCGTGATAAAATCTGTTGACATCGTTTTTTTTGCAAGATTGTATGATTGTTGGCCCTTTTGGTCCGTGGATTGCTTACTAACTATATTTTTCCACTCCTTGTGGATTATTTGATTCAGGACATCGGATTATCCGGTGAAACGTCCATATTGTTTTATCTAAAGGACCAATGATATATAATATGTCAGTGTACCCTTTCACATCATCTCTGAAAAAATCTG
This sequence comes from Avena eriantha, assembly GCA_910589775.1. Lineage (NCBI taxonomy): Eukaryota > Viridiplantae > Streptophyta > Magnoliopsida > Poales > Poaceae > Avena > Avena eriantha. Next base: position 238,718,690 of record OU342742.1, on the reverse strand, counting down.
AGCCACACTGTATTTTCTGAAATTTTTATGGTTAGGAGGGAGAAGTAAGAGAGGATGATGAATTGCTCCGTGTAAAGATTGCCAATGAAGCTCTCTTTTATTTCAAGATCATATCCTCGTTTAACATTTTGCTCCCTTGAATTATCTAGTGACATTGGTGTTTTATAGACCCTATGCTTGGATTCATGTGTGTCTTGTCTGGTGAAATATTTCATTTCATTTGTTCAAATCTAACTCGCCTTACAAACCTAAATATTAAGTGTGGTATAGACGAATTCACCATGGTCGCACCGGAAGAGCTCACATTGCACTTTCGCCATTATCGGCAGGGTGACACGGAGTCTTTTTTGCCGGAAAAATCACGAGTTTTGGACGCTTCTTGTAGTGGCTGAGACGAATTTTGCTATTTGCAAGAGCCCAGAGATCAAGCTCGCAAATAGCATGTAGCAGAAAATGGCAACCAAAGACCATGTTGAATAGCATGTAGACTAGAGACCATGCTTGTTTCTCTAGGAGACCAGAGTAAATATCACCTTAAAAAAGCATGTAGCAGAAAATGGCGCAGTAGCGCAGGATCCTTCTAGTCCATACTCCATATTTATTATGAAAACTAGACCCCCCTCCCCCCCCGAACGCAATTGGTAGTTTTAACGCTTTATGATATGATCACGCTATATCTAGTTGCAAGAGAGAAGATTTGGTCTCGGAACACTAACTAATAGTGTGTTGTTCTTAGAGCATGAGTGTGGATGCGTCTGGAAACCGTTCTAGCGCTGCTAAATCTAGTCTCGGAATGCTAAGTAATAGTGTGTTGTTCCTGTAGCGCAAGTGTGGGTGCGGCTGGAAACCATTCTTACACCGGTAAATCCTACGGGAGACTTCCGAAGCATGTAGTGTACGGATCAGTGGGCACCAAATCCGTCACATCGCAATATTGTTGTACGTGCTTCCGTGTTTATCATGGACGATTCTTTATACCGTATTTTTCATCTCTGACGATAATTTTTTTCTCTTTCGTGCATTCTGAGGTTGCCGAACATGCATTCCGAGATCATCATATGTATGCAGTTACACACTGCGAGTTCGCGGTGGAGATAAGTTTTCACATCCGACAATCATATGCACATACGTGGTTCTATCCACACCTCATGCGCGGTTGTAAGACAAAATTACAATGCAAAAAGTATAAACAGGGAGACAGAAACGATGTAGAACGAATTACATGGTAAGAACAGTCGGTTTTTTCTGCAACGTAGAACGAACTACATGGTAAGACGAAAACCTACAAAAAAAATATTATTTTACAAAGCTAAGGCCAAACCTAAAGTAATGAGAATGCGTTGTTGGAATTTGCTGCAGCGTGTTAACAATGTGAAGCAACGTCGCGGAATTCCTTGTTGCCTCCAGAGGCATCAGACGCAGCGACATCGCTCGTCGTCGCCCCACGCCAAGCATCGTCGACATCACATGTCTTGCTACCATGCGCGTCCTGAACCACGTCGGAGACATTGTTTACGCGAACCTCGCTCATCCCTCTGCCTTCCTGTAAGACTAGTTCCTCGAACAAGACAAGCGGCTCTCCATGGCTCGTCCTCGTGACGTCTTCATTTGGAACGTCATCCAAAGATCATTTCCCCTCATTCGAGCGATAGTGATGGCGGTACGCAACTATGGTGCGGAGAAGGTGAATCCCCCTAGAATCAGCGTTGTATTGTCTAAATGGTGGTGCTATTTCGTCCTCGATGGCCTTTGCAACTGCATTGTACGCGAGAGCATGTAGATCAATCTAGCAGAGAGCGTGTCCAGACCAAGACCTCCTCGGTTGCACGCGTCGGAAAGGAGCCGGTATGGACGTACTGCAAAACAAAAGACGCTATCGTCAACATGGTGCGGAAAAAAAATAGAAACGACACAAGCGACACGTACCACTCCGTTTTCGTCCGGCGCTTAACAACAAAATAAGCCAAGACAACCTATGCACCATTAAAAAATAAAAATCTACCCATATGTAAAAATAGAATATTCAAAAAATAGACAAAACTTAAAAAAGAAGAAAATAACTAAAAATGTTGGAAAGAAGATACCTGTAGCGTGTATGAGGAGAAGCTCACTACGAACTTGGAAGAGCTGCGAAAGAAATGGAAAACACAAACCAAACAATCAATGTCGAAGCCACAGAAATAAAATGTGTAGAAGAAAATAAGAAAATAAAATATGGAGCTGAACAGGCAGAATTATCTGTGCATGAAAACAAATCGAACGTATGCGTCAACGAAGTGGAGTAGCAGAACCTACAACAAAACGCAGACAATTAGTCAGTGGAGAACGCGTAGAAGAGTACGAGGAAGAGCGAAAAGCTGAAGCGGTACTTATCATGCAGGTGGTGATAGTGCCGAAGACCTGTTGTACGGTGTGCAGTGCCAGTGCCGGTGAAGAAGACGATGACCGAGAAGACTCCTCTCTAGGTCGGCAGCAAGGAAGAAGAGGAGGCAAAGATGGGAGAGGAGGAGAGACTATCTAAATCATGGCGCATTGAGAGAATAGCGATAGTGTTCTTATACTCTAAGCATTGTCGCTAAAACCCATAAGAACAAGAGCGCAGTTCATAGCACGAGAAAATCATTATCTCGCCGTGACATGGGTACGATCACTCGGATCCTTATGATTAGCTCCTCTGGTTATATAAAGGCTTACATCCCACAAGGCCCAAGAAGCATCCGACGGAAGGCATATTTTACTAGATAAGGGAAGAGTAGAAACCGATATTGTATTATTGTTGTAATTATAACTTGTTACATATCCGTATATGGTCTCGGGACCTAGACTATTATATAAATGTTGTGAGGAGCCAACGGAGGGGTACTGAAGAAAGCCTTGAGAGATCTGTAATCATATTGTTCATAAGCAATCAGACGAGTTCGACTCCCTTGTTTGTCTGATCAGCCAACGAATTTCTCAGCGTTCTCTTTCCACGGAACCCTAATTCCATCATTATAGATATTGCCGAGGTTACCCCTCATTAATTGGCGATGTCTGTGGGAATTCTGAACGCTGGAGTCATGGATTCGGAGGCCCTCTCTTCACCAAGCAAAAGCTCAACAGCAGCGGATCCACGCCCACCCACCATTGTTTCGGTTCCCGTCAACTTCAACGGTGGATCCGATCTCATCATCGGAAGCTTCCACTTTCAGGTTGAGGAACCTAAGAATCTCTACCTATCGACCCCGATCTCTTCAGGTCCGTCAGTCGTAACAGCAGCGCCCACGGTGATACATGCATCTTCCATCGGCTTATCTGAAGAAGCCACACCCCAGCCGACAAACGGCGAAAAAAACTCCAGAAACTCCGCAGATCTAGGGGATCTGGCCGATTTATATCACGGTCTCTCCTTTGGGTCGGAATCCCAGCTAACACCACCACGTGGCTCAAGCCCAGCAAACACTGAACCCGAGGAAAGTGACAAAAACATCGACTTCGGAATCAGGATGGCTGAGATGTACCCGGAACAGAACCCACAGGATTTCACTAGCTTTCAAGACAGTGTCTCCTGTGGATCCAATAATGACAAAAGCAACCCATACATGGCGCATCACCAAGTATGCGTGATTATCAGCAAACCATCAGCACCGTGCGACTCCGACGGTAACCCGATCCTCGATCCCAATGATATTTTATCGGGCAATGATGTAGAAAATCACGGAAATGGAGGAGATCCACCCAACAATAGTGTCGTACAAGGGAGCGAAGGAGCACGCGATGGCGAATGGCTAACTCTTCGACTATCAGCGGACATGATGGTGTGTGGTTGACGTGGGAGCTTCTTATTCTTCAATCCCCGGCAACGGCGCCAAAAAATAGCTTGATGTCTACGCACGCTTCTATTCTTGTAGACAATGTTGGGCCTCCAAGTGCAGAGGTTTGTAGAACAACAACAAATTTCCCTTAAGTGGATCACCCAAGGTTTATCGAACTCAGGAAGGAAGTGGTCAAAGGTATCCCTCTGAAGCAACCCTTCAATCAAGATACAAGAAGTCTCTTGTGTCCCCAACACACCCAATACACTTGTCAGGTGTATAGGTGCACTAGTTCGGCGAAGAGATAGTGAAATACAAGTAATATGGATGATTATAAGTGGCAATTGCAATCTGAAATAATGGTGGCAGCAAGCAAACATGTAACATGACTGATTGTAAACGGTGTTTCAATGTTTAGAAACAAGGCCTAGGGATCATACTTTCACTAGTGGACACTCTCATACAAAAAATTTCTTTTCATTATTCTATCATGAACTACTCTCCGGTTGGACGATGTAGGGCTATAACAGCACACCTTAAAGTTCGCATTCCCCATCTAGATAACCCCTCACTGTCACCCTTAGTGCTAGATAGTTCCAACAAACACCACAATCTCATAGAGACATCCAACTCAAATTATACTCATGATAAGTATTTATGTAACCTTAGCCAAAGTGCCAACGGTGTGCACACTGTCAACTTCACACACGTGGGGATAAGAAGAGATTCATTAAAGCACTTGAGTAGCAGAATAGATCTATAGATTATAAAGCTCATGATCTCAATAAGATCATGCATAGAGAGAGAGATGAACACATAGCTACTTGTAGAGCCCTTAGCCTCGAGAGAGAACTACTCCCTCCTCATCATGGGCGTCAGCAATGGCGATGGAGATGGTGGTGGAGTCGATGGAGATGGATCCGAGGGCACTTCCCCGTCCCAGCAGGGTGCCAGAACAGAGACTTCTGTCCCCTGAATCTCCTCTTCGGTGGTGGCGGCACTGTAGAACTTTTCGTAGAATTCTGATCTGGTCTCTAGGTTTTTTATACCGGGGGGAATATATAAGCGAGGGGGCAAGGTCGGTGGAGGCCCGAGGGGCCCACACCCCCTGGTGGCGCGGCCAGAGGTGACCCGCGCCACCATATGGTGTGGCTAGGCCCTGGCCCTCCTCCGTCTCTACTTTGGGCTCCGTCTCGTGTCGGGAAAAATAGGAACTTTGGCTTTTGTTTCGTCCAATTCCGAGAATATTTCTTTTTTGGCTTTTCTGAAACCAAAAACAGCAGAAATCAGGCAACTGACACTGTGGCATCTTATTAATAGGTTAGTTCCAGAAAATGCATAAAAGTATCTTAAAATGTAGACAAAATATAAGATAGTTGATATAAAACAAGCATAGAACATAAAAAATTATAGATACGTTTACGACGTATCAGGACACATGGCAAAGAGCGAGGGACACAGTCTCGGGCGCAGTCCCCATGACAATGGAAGCCACGCGTGAGGATTTGATGTCATACCAATACTTGCTCCACCACAAGAAGAGGGACCTGCTCAGGATGCAGAGGCAACTTGACGAAAGAAAGAGGTTAGTCGATGAATCCAGCATACGATGGGCACAACTAAGCTCCACCTGTGGGTCCGGAAGCATAACTGGAGGCACACCATGCAGAGGAACCTCATATCTGCATAATATTCCGGAAGCCGAGAGAAACGAGCTGACTCGAGATCTGGACATGTCCTTCATGTCAGTAGATCCAGCAGGAGACATCAAAGCGAAAACAGCATAAGCCGCAATTGCCGCCACCCTAACCTACCTACTCACAGTACAACCTACACCCGACAATCCCCGAGCGACACTCCACCGTTCTGCCCTCATGAACCTCGGTATGGTTTGAGCATCCCTCACATAAGGAGAACACGAAATTACAAGACAACTCGACAGCTCACCACGTCATCGCAGCATCCCTCGGCACGTGGGGCACATCCAACAGTCACAATCGCCACATCGGGTACACTTTCCGAACTCCGAACCACGGAACAATGAAAGAAACAACATTACACAACACGGAGTCGATAGATCAAAGGAATAACGTAGCAGCCGGAGATTCTACGATGGCAAAAGCGAAGATGAGCATGAATTATGCGGGGCTAGCTACTTTAACCAGCGGGTTCGCAAGACCCCACTACCCAAGGACTTCAAACTTTCTCACGATTGCCAAAAGTACGACGGTCTCTAGGAACCTAAAGCTTGGCTGGCAGATTACCTGATGACCATTAAATTTTAGGGTGGCTCCAAGGCCACCGCAATGCAAATCTTGCAGTTACACCTAAGCGGCACCGCCCGCTTGTGGCTCCGGCAACTACCTGAAGAATCTATCAGCAGTTGGAACGACCTCGACGATAAGTTCATCCGAAATTTTACATCTACATTCAAGTGACCCGCATCCTTGGAGCGGTTACAGGTGCGCAAATAGAAAGCCAGTGAATCGATACGAGCATTTATCCAGCGATGGAACATCATCAAGAACTCAGTCGAAGCTATATCTGACAAAAGGGCAATTGACGCATTCAATGACGGCCTCCGCCGAAGAGAATTCATTGAGGAGCTGGGGCAATTCAAGCCCAAAACAATCTTGCAATTGATGGATATAGAAAACTGTTGGGCAGATGGTAAAGATGTAGTAAACAACAAGTGAGGGCGCTCACCTGATGAAGATCGAGACATGCACAATTATGACAGGAGAAGGCACAACAACGGCGGATACGGCAGGCCAAGCTATGTTGCAGCTGTTTCTCAGGAGAGGGCAGTCGAAGAAATGACGGCCTTAATGGCGGGTATTGCAGCAACAAAGACGATGCTGGTGGAAGCCAATCAGTGCAGCGATACCAACCAATAACTCGGGAACCCCCAATGTCTTCAATGCAGATGCTGGAAGGACCCTGCAATATGCACTTGTACGTCGACTCGACAGGAAGGAGGCAATCGAACCATCTTATGAAGGACTATCACACTTTCTTAAAAATGCAGGAGGTATATAATACAAAAGCGACAGAAGCAGCAAACCGAGGATATGCCACCGCACCTGGAACCCTATATATTGGTGCACTACCACCACCAGTACAGCCGCCAGCAGGGGCGGCCACAACCCGCAACAAACAAAAATCAGGAGGATGAGTACCCAAGGTCCAAAGGCGCAATGTCAATGATCCAAAAAGAGCACCTGTCCAATAGAATTCAGAAGCTGATCACTAAGTCAACATGGTAGTAACAACCCCACCACCTATAACCGAATATTTCCACTGGTCAGAACAATAAATTACATTCAGCAGGGCCGATCACCCACTTTGAGTCCCACGACCGGGTCATTCAGCCTAGATAGTGGAAGCCTAAATTGGCAGGTTCAACATGAGCAAGGTTTTCATGGACGTAGGAAGCAGTATCAACTTAATCTACGCTAAAACCCTGCGAGCAATGAACTACCCCCTGACAAATTTGGCTCCAACGGACACATCTTTCCACGACATAGTCCCAGGTAAAGCTGAAATTCCTTTAGGCAAAATATATCTTGACGTTTTTTTCAGATCAAAGGAAAATTTCAGGCATGAAAAGCTCGAGTTTGAAGTCATGGACTGGCCATCACAATACCACATGATCCTGGGGAATCCAGCCTTCGCACGGTTCATGGCAGTACCACACTATGTGTATCTTGTAATGAAAATGCCAGCACCAAAAGGAATCATAACTATAACTACCTCAGTGAATTACGCTCTTAGTTACATGCCTGGATGAACGAAAGTGGTTAAAATAATACGGTGGGGCCTAGGGCCACTCACGGTAGACCTCTCGGCCGTCCTAACCACTTTCAGACATCGGGACAAGAACGAGCGGCGTAATCGGTAGGCGAAGGGATCAACTACATACACAAATGAGTATGTATGCAAGCCACATACAACAGTCCTCAGAGCCATTCCATCTAAAAGAAATAGAAATATTGCAACGCCATACGGCAAGATTCAAATATCCTAAATAGAGATAATAATTTAGGATAGCTCCTCATACAACAAACATCAGAGTATCAGGCAGAAGCGGAAAACAAGATCCGAGTACGGATAAGAAGCAAATTGGCATAAGATGCCCCATAAATAAACACATCCCGCCCACAGATCTCACGGATCCCCGTTCCTGGAATCTCTACACCGAATGATCGTTGCCAACATCATCTGTTTCTTCCACCCAGTATCCATCTTGCGGGTACACCTATTCATCTGAATCAAACAATTTATCGTGTGAGACCCTAGGGGTACTCAGCAAGTCTTTATGCCGCTAAAGGGGACACAACCTGGGGTGACGCAATTGCAGCAAAAGATAATACCTAACAATTCTACAGATACTCGCTAACCATCCGCCTAACCAAAGATAGACGGATGTCCGTGACTTAAGAACAACAGTTATAACAGTATAAGTAACAGATCCATCCTCCTCCTCGCTTACCAACGAGGAAGCGGACGAACATCCCCCATCATTCGTTGGCAGTTTTATTAACCATTCCATGAGTATTGCACTATTTACTAGTCAAGTACTTAGTCAATTTAACAGCGGTACTTTAGTTATACTTGTCTATGATCGAGAAACTGTGCTCCAAGTCGTCCATAACCACGGACACGGCTTTCAGAAAGATTTACCCTGCAGGGGTGCACGAATAGCAACACACACTCGGTCAACCTCGGAAAAACCAAATCAAAACCCAACGAGGCATTCACAACAAAGCCATCACAGGATTCAGAAATATTTCAGGGGGCCACCCCAATAAGCTACCCGCAACGAAGTTGGCCGGCTCCGAGACGGACCCAAGGTTTGCGCCAATGGCTGTAAACGACTGGGAACCTGAAAATGTGACTGGGCTTGTCGATACCACGAAAACACTCCGCAATTCTTAAACAGTACAGGTGCTCCTCGCACAATCGTAATAAAACAGTAACATGGCATAATTACAGGATAGTAATAAAGCCCCAAACTACTTTGTGGCCCCAAGAAATAAGAATGAATCAAGCTCTGGCTCAGGGGGGGTCCATAAGGCCTCCTAGATGTGGATAGTGCGAATAGTCAAGGAACAGGAATCAAGTACTCGGGGTCCTACGGGACACAAGTGAGCATGAAAAACCAAATAGCAGATATTGCTCACCGGTGCCTCTTTCATTAGTTATCCTATTACTACTCAGGTTAAGTTGTTTAGGTACCTCATTATTCATCAGACACTCACATACCCTACTCATGCTTTTCTACGACTCGCGTGGCTCAAACAACTCCTGTAGTAATGGCTCATGGGATGGAGGAACACGCTTCGGTGGGGTTTAAAAGTAAAGGCTATGCAGTACTTGGGATTCAATTTAATGCATTCGCGACTCAATGATGCAAGAGCAAGATAGAGGCAATAGGTACTGTATGTATGCAAGCATGTGGTAGTGCTTGCCTGGCAGCTCATTTGAAGCGAGAGATGGATATGGGTAGTACTCCTGTGATTCCTGATAATTCTCCTGCTGGGCGTCTATTCGAAGAAGAACCAAACAAACAAGGGCCAACATAAATAAAGTGCACAAGCATATGAATTAAAATGCGACAAGCAAACAAGCATGCCATGATGAATGATGCACAATTTACATGGCATTAAAGTAGCATGGCAAGGGTGAGGTGTGGTGCAAGAATTAAAACATTTTATTATTTATTTATTCCAATTTTTATTGCCATAAACAGTTCATATTTGTAAGAATGACATGATGCATGCTTCAATTCAGAACAAGGACTGCATAGATAGAACGGGCTCGTCGCGCTGATCGATTTAGACATATTATTTGTTAAATTTGGAGTTGTAGAATTAAAGTTATGAATTTATTAAGAAAAAGGGCATTTTATTGTAATTTTAATCATCTCGAAATTTTTAAGTGTTCAAACATTATTTTGAATGGCATATTTGAATTCCTCACATTTTTCTGATTCCAAAACATATATCATTTGTATTATTTGGATTTATATTTGAAAAATTATTTAAATCTGATTTGAATTTGAATTTGAATTTAAATCAATTTTGAAAAGGTTTAATTAAAACAGGCATAGGAAAAACTTTTGTCACCCAGGCAAACCTAGCCACAGCCACTGACGGTGGGCCAGTCGCTGGCGGGGCACACGCGCGGGAAATTCTTTTGCTACCGCGGCTCCACCTAGCCACTAAGGGTGACAGATGGGTCCGACGGCTACGGGCCCACGTGACAGTGGGGGTAATAGCAGAGACTGACAGGTGGGTCAAGCTGGACCGCGGGTTGAGGGGCTAAGAGCTGGGGGGCTTAGTTGCAAGTTTGCCAGAGTGGCTGACAGGTGGGGCTTGATGTACCGCGGGTTGAGGCGAGAGTTTCAGAGGGGGCTTTTTGCAAAACGAAAAAGGGCACTGTGGATCTTCTCTTCCCGTCTCTGACGAAACTGTCTGACGCGCGCGACGCGCGGCGCGGCGAGACGGGGAATCGAACTGGGGACCTAGGCGTGTGCGGGCGGCGGCGGCTACCGCTGGGCTAGGGAGGGGTAGTTGTTAGGGAGTGTCTGCGCGACCAGTTGAGGCGCTACGCGGCGCGAGAGCGTGCAGACAGCAGCGAGCGGCGGTGCACTGAGGGCGCTCGGCGAAAAGATCGGCGATGCTAGACGGCGACAGCGAAGCGGACGATGTCAGGGAGGGAGAGGGGCGTACCGCGGGGAGATTGGCGGTGTCAGATCGGGGTGAGGCGCGGTGGATCGTCGACGAGGCAGGAGTTCCGGCGACCTAGGGTTTCGGGGAGCGGCGAGGTTCTGGCGGTGCTGGGGGCTTCCTCCTTCGCGTCGGCGCGTACAGGGAGCAGCAGGGAGGTCTTCTCGGTCGCCCAGGCCACCTCCACGACGCGCACGCCGGCCGGAGCGACGAGACGCCAGGGTAGACGGCGGCGACTGGCGGCAGGAGCTGGCGACGGCGAGGAAGAAGGGGGAGGCGCGGCAGAGCTTGGGGTGGATCTGGGCGATGCAGGAGGCGTGTGAGAGGAGGAGAAAGGGAGGGAGAGGAAGGAGGGTTGCCGTGTGGGAGCGGCTCAGGGTAAAGTGGCTTTGGCCCTTCCCTTTTTCTCCCCGATCACGTGCTCGGGCCGGGGGCAGGTAGGCAGGGCAGGGTGAGGTGGTGGAGGCTGCCAGGTAGGGACGGTGTGGTGGTGCAGCTGGGCCCGCACGGCAGAGAGAGAAAGAGAGGAAGAGGGGAAGGGGCTCGGGTGTAAGTTAGTCTAGGGTTAGGAGGAGCTCGGGTTATCTAGGGCTTGGGCTAGGAGAGGGGTAGCTGGGGTGTGGGCCAGGGAAAAAGGGTGGCCAGGTAGGCATCATGGTAGAGAGAGAGAGAGAGAGAGGGTTAAGGGTTAGGGTTTAGTTAAGAAAATTAGGGTTTGAGGAGTGGGGTGGTATTAGGGTTTTGGTTTAGAAATTTTAGGTTTTTGACACAAGCTTAAATATCAAGTCAAGATGGAGGTGTTGGAGTGTAGGGATTAGAAGAAAATGCATGATCATGACATGGCCAAGTGTGAAAATAGAAAAACAAAACAATGTGGATGGATTCCCATATGATCATGCATGAAGGAAAGTAGTGATGTTGATGAGATCAAGGGAATAGTGGAAGGAATGGAGATGATCCACAAGATAAGATCCAACAAAACAAAGTAAAAACCAATGAGATATAAGATGGTGATGAAGGTTGCATGGCCCATGCAAAACAATAAATGCCAAGGTTTATTTTGTGAAAACAATATTAAAAGTATGGCATTATTCTCATGCATCCCCAATAAGTGGAATAAGGCCAAGCAAAGAATTTATAGAATTAGATCCATCCTATCTCCCATGAGCCAGATGAAATCAAAAGAAATACAAACAAGCTCATAGACTAATAGGATGGTGGAATTATAAAGTGGTGACAAAGAAAGGTGGTGGAATTGAAATAAAGGATATGCCCCCAACTCAACTTGGGCATTTAAACAATATATCAATAACCAAAACAAGATCAAGAGGCAAATACAATTAATAATGCATATGAGAGAAGAACCAAAAGAAAAGGGTTTTATATGATGCTCAAATGCAAGGTGGCATGATGACATGAGCATGATATAATTATGGTGCAACAATTATATATATGAAATAGCCAATATCTTACTAGACCAAGTAGCATTACAATTGTTAGACAATTGGGTTGCTACAATAACCGTAAGAGGCAGCTGATACATTGCAAATGTATCTATAATTTTTGATCTTCCATGCTTGGTTTTATCCACTTTCTTGTGTTTTGTTCCAACTTTGGAGTACTTTTCATATGATTTCTTGGACTAACCTATTAACAAGAGCCACAGTGCCAGCTGCGTGTTTTCTGCTGTTTTTGGTTCCAGGAAAGTAAGAAAATGAATATTCTTGGATTTGGACGGGACAAAAGCCAAAGTGCCTATTTTTCCGGAAGGGATCAAGTGCCAGAATACGAGACGGAGAAGGGCCAGGGAGCCACCACACCACCTGGCCGCGCGGCCAGGCCTGGCCCGTGCCAGGGGGTGGTGTGGCCTCTCCCGGCACCCCCTCGGCCTCTCCTTCCGCCTGTATATTGCCCTCAGGACGAAAACCCTAGGTACCCGATCAAAAATCCACGAAAGAGTCTGTAGCCACCGTCATCTCCATCCCTAGATCGGGAGGGATATGAAGCTCTTCCCGGCACCCTGTCGGAGAGGGGAATTCACCCTAGAGGCCTTCTTCATCACCATGCAAGCCTCCGGTGTGATGCGTGAGTAGTTCATCCTTGGACTACGGATCCATGTAGTAGCTAGATGGCTGGTTCTCCTCCTTCGTGCTTTCATGTTTAGATGTTGTGAGCTCCGTTCATGATCAAGATCATCTATTTGTAATTCTGCATGTTGTGTTTGCGGAGATCTGATGGATATTGAGATGCTATTTCAGATTGATTATTGATCCTATCATGTCTTTGTTATTTGTGATCTTGCATGCTTTCCGTTGTTAGTAGCTATCTTGGCCAAGTTGATGCTAGCAACTCCAAGAGTTACTATTTATGCTCGATAGTGGGTTCATGCCTCTGGTAATCTGGGGAAGTGACAGAAATCTCTAAGGTACTAGATGTGATGTTGCTACTAGGGAGAAAACAACAATCCTTTGTTCATAGAACAATCGTATTGTTTACTTTACACGCAGTTCGTAAAGCAATAATCTGTTGCTTGCAACTTAATACTAGAGAGGGTTCCGATGATAACCTGAAGGTGGATTATTAGTCATAGATGCAGTTGGATGGCGGTCTATGTATTATGTTGTAATGCCCAATCAAGTCTCAAAGGAGTCAAGATGATTAGTATATGCATGTATTGCTTTCTCGGTGTTTGTCAATTGCCCCGCTGTAATTTGTTTACCCAGCATGTTATCTATCTTAAGGAGAGCCACCTCTAGTGAACTATGGATCCCGGTCCTTGTCTTTTACATACAATCTACAATCTTTTACTACTTTGTGTTTACTTTCTGCAAACTTTTAGTTCTTTCCATTCGATACGTTTAATCCTTTGTTTTCCGCAAAACACGGTGAGATTGACAACCTCATCGCAAGTTGGGACAAAGTTCTGTGGTTGTGTTGTGCAGGTCTCCACATTGCTACTAGCACCGGTAGTGCGCCCTGCCAAAGCTCAGCTAGTAACACCTTTGGGGTGTTTCCTTGCTCCTACTGGTTCGATTAAACCTTGGTTTCATAACTGAGGGAAAACTTACTGTTGTGCTCATCGTACCTTCCTCTTGGGGTTCCCACCGAGCTCTATGTCGAACGACGAGAACATCAAGATTTTTTGGAGCCTCTTCCTTAGCTCACCATGTTGATCCCTACATTCACCTTGAAAGACCTTTCAATTGGTAGTGGTTCTATAATTGGGAAAGATAATATTGAAGAATTCTTTAATCATGTTAGCAAACATGAAGATACTAAGGATAGATCCCTTGTAGAACTTGCTCCAAATTATGAGATTGCTGCAGCTTATTTAATTCACATGTTAGAAGCTAGGTTTGTTAACCTCAACCCCTTAATGCAAGTAATGTTTCTTAAGCTTAAAGAAATTGAGGATCCTGAAAAGAGGGATTTTATTCTAGAAACTTTGTTTAAGGAGTTCTATGATGTTGCCAAGGAAGCTAGAAAAGTTTTTGAACATTTCAATATGCTAGGATCATGTGTAGATGTTGTTGGTACACGAGAAAAGATGAACAAAATAGAACCTAATGGGGAGGAACCTAAGATACCAATACCCTTTAAACTAGTAGCAATACATGATGCCATAGAAAAGAATTTTGATTGGATTGTTCCAGCAAACCCTTTTGATGAGAATAGTGAACCCAAGAGCATTGAGAAAGGATCCTCTAGAACTTACTTGGATGATATACCTTGCCTTGTTGAAAATATTTCTGGTATTGATCTTAATGCTTCTTCATTTGAGAACACTCGATTCTTTCTTTGCTTCTTATGCCTAACTTAAAGGCGTTAAAGAAAAGTACTTATTTGGAGATAACCCAAAGGTTTTAGATGAGTCTTGGAAGTTATTACCTCTGTAATAACCTCTCGTTATCCTTTTTATTTTCTTTTTGTGCCAAGAGTAACCTCTAATGAGAGTGAAGTAATGATTGGGAAAGTTGCTGTCCCGAAACAGATTTTTGTGCTTCACCGTAAAAATCTGTGAGAGATCTCTGTATGTCGGATTGAGCTATAAGTTTTTGTGCTTCTTCCCCAGGTTGTTATATAACTTTCGTTAGTTCAACACTTTTTGATTTGACCAAGAGAAGGTCTTCGAAAAAATTCGTATTTACCTGCTGGTCTATTTTGACAGATTTCTGCCATTTTCTGCATTTGCTTCTTGTTGGTTCCTTTTTGAGTTCTTTTGGGGAATTGAGCTTTTTGAGGGTGCTACAGTAGCTAGTGTTCTAATGGAAGTTTATTTGGTGTTAGAACTGAACCTTGAGACTTATTTATCTTGAGTGCACTAATGTTGCTAATGAGATTGTGTGAAGTTTTGTATGAAGGAAAATTTTCAGGTGTATGGAAGGAATGAGTAATGTGATGAAGGAAGGACTAAATCTCAAGCTTGGGGATGCCACGCGTATCACCCCAATAAATATATAAGAAGTACAAGCGTCAAAGCTTGGGGATGCCTAAGGCATCCCCTTCTTCATCAATAAAAATCTCAGGTTTCTTCCAAACGCTTCATTTTTATTGTTTCATGCACAGTTGTGTTGTTCTTGGAGCGTCTTATTTTTCGTTTTCGTTTTGGTTTTTAGTTTGCTTGGTTTGCTTAGTTTTATGAATAAATTGGTTTGACCCCCTCTTTCATACATTGGTTTGCAAATAGTTTGGTTTGGTTTGGAAAAGAGTAGGAAAGTTCATGCTTATGTGGTAAGAAGAGCTTGTTTTTGACTGTGGCCTATGCTTTGTCATGCCATGCTTGATATTGTTTTGGCTTTATGCTTAGTATTCTTTGTTGTAGCATGACTTGTTATAAACAATTGAGATTGCTTAATGTGCCTTGGATGAATCATGCGTTGTTTTAGCATATTAAAGCATAGTATAGTGGTATTCTCCTTTGATGCTTTATTTGGGTTGACTTGGCGCATGCTCACACCATGTTATGACTGTCCAAAGTCACCATAGCCTTTATGATCCTTTAGTTTTCAACTTGTAGTATCACTTTATGCTTTGATCAATGATGTTTTGCCACTCTGCATGATTATGGCCATTATTGCTCTCTTAGTTTGTCGCTCCCAGTATGTTGCTAGCCTCCACAACAAAGTATGAGTTCCACTCATGTATCCAACTCCCTAAACCAAGTTATTCCAAAGAGTCCATGATACATTGCAAATGTATCTATAAATTTTGATCTTCCATGCTTGGTTTTATCCACTTTCTTGTGTTTTGTTCCAACTTTGGAGTACTTTTCATATGATTTCTTGGACTAACCTATTAACAAGAGCCACAGTGCCAGCTGCCTGTTTTCTGCTGTTTTTTGTTCCAGGAAAGTCAGAAAATGAATATTCTCGGAATTGGACGGGACAAAAGCCAAAGTGCCTATTTTTCCGGAAGTGATCAAGTGCCAGAATACGAGACGGAGAGGGACCAGGGGGCCACCACACCACCTGGCGACGCGGCCCAGCCTGACCCGCGCCAGGGGGTGGTGAGGCCAGCCCTCGTACCCCCTCGGCCTCCCCTTCCACCTATATATTGCCCTCGGGACGAAAACCCTAAGGACCCGATCAAAAATCCACGAAACAGTCTGTAGTCATCGTCATCTCCATCCCTAGATCGGGAGGGATCTGACGCTCTTTCCGGCACCCTGCCGGAGAGGGGAATTCACCCTGGAGGCCTTCTTCATCACCATGCAAGCCTCCGGTGTGATGCGTGAGTAGTTCATCCTTGGACTACGGATCCATGTAGTAGCTAGATGGCTGGTTCTCCTCCTTTGTGCTTTCATGTTTAGATCTTGTGAGCTCCGTTCATGATCAAGATCATCTATTTGTAATTCTGCATGTTGTGTTTGCGGGGATCCAATGGATATTGAGATGCTATTTCAGATTGATTGTTGATTCTATCATGTCTTTGTTATTTGAGATCTTGCATGGTTTCCGTTGTTAGTAGCTATCTTGGCCAAGTAGATGCTAGCAACTCCAAGAGTTAGTATTTATGCTCGATAGTGGGTTCATGCCTCTAGTAATCTGGGGAAGTGACAGAAATCTCTAAGGTACTACATGTGCTGTTGCTACTAGGGAGAAAACAACAATCCTTTGTTCATAGAACAATCATATTGTTTACTTTACACGCAGTTCGTAAAACAATAATCTATTGCTTGCAACTTAATACAGGAGGGGGTTTGGATGATAACCTGAAGGTGGATTATTAGTCATAGATGCAGTTGGATGGCGGTCTATGTATTATGTTGTAATGCCCAATCAAGTCTCAAAGGAGTCAAGATGATTAGTATATGCATGTATTGCTTTCTCAGTGTTTGTCAATTGCCCCGCTGTAATTTGTTCACCCAGCATGTTATCTATCTAAGGAGAGCCACCTCTAGTGAACTATGGATCCCGGTTCTTGTCTTTTACATACAATCTACAATCTGTTTCTGCTTTGTGTTTACTTCCTTCAAACTTTTACTTCTTTCCATTCGATACGTTTAATCCTTTGTTTTCCACAAAACACGGTGAGATTGACAACCTCATCGCAAGTTGGGGACAAAGTTCTATGGTTGTGTTGTGCGGGTCTCCACGTTGCTACTAGCACCGGTAGTGCGCCCTGCCAAAGCTCAGCTAGTAACACCTTTGGGGTGTTTCCTTGCTCCTACTGGTTCGATTAAACTTTGGTTTCATAACTGAGGGAAAACTTACTATTGTGCTCATCATACCTTCCTCTTGGGGTTCCCAACGAGCTCTACGTCGAAAGTCGAGTGCATTGATACGTCCAAAACGTATCTACTTTCTCGAACACTTTTGCTATTGTTTCTCCTCTATACTTGTGTGATTTGGATGCAACTAATGCGGACTGACGCTATTTTCAGCAGAATTGCCTTGGTGTCTACTTTTTGTGCAGAAAATCAACTATCAGGAAAAATCCTGGAAAATATGCTAAAAATCCTATTTCACCCGAAGACTCCAGGAGCCAGAATACGAGACGGGGAAGTACCCCCGGAGCCATCTCCATCGATCTCCACCATCATCTCCATCGACCATCCATGTCTCCCCCATCTATGAGTGAGTCCGCTGTAGGCTATGGGGATGGTAGGGATTGGATGAGATCGTTCATGTAATGGCATCAGATTGTTAGGGCATGGTGCCTAGTATCTTTTATTAGTGCTTTATTACTTTGTTGCAACTTGTTGTGCTTAATGCTTGTCACTAGGGCCCGAGTGCCATGATTTCAGATCTGAACATGTTATTGATTCATTATGATAGTATTGTTTTTGGTCTTATCTGCAAGTTGTATACACACGTTGTTGTCCGGAACCTATGGCCCCGAAGTGACAGAAATCGGGATAACCGGAAGGGAATGGCTTTGATGTGAGGATCACATGTGTTTACGGAGTGTTAATGCTTTGCTCCGGTGCTCTATTAAAAGGAGCACCTTAATTGCCAGTAGTTCCGAGGCCCCGCTGGAAACGGGCTGGCAGGACAAAATATGTTGTGCAAGTTCTCATTGCGAGCACGTATGACTATATATGGGCCTAGGATTGTCTAGTACTTGAGTGCTTTATCTTATTTATCTGCAATTGCCCTATGTTCTCAGTGCTATATGAATTGTCTTGTCCATGTAACGCCCGTCCATCCATCCCTATGCCTACCGCACTCGAATCCCACTGTTTACTGCTTTCGTTACTATTGTCTTTGCTTTGCTACTATTGTTACTTTGGTATTCCTACTACAAAACTGTTGCTACTGATAAACTGTTGTGAGCAAGATTGTTTCTAGGTGCAGCTGAATTGACAACTCAGTTGTTAAGGCTGATAAATATTCTTTGGCTCCCCTTGTGTCGAATCAATAAATTGGGTTTCACTTCCCTCGAAAATACTGTGATACACCCCCTATACTTGTGGGTCATCAAGACTATTTTCTGGCGCTGTTGTCGGGGAGCATACTTTATTTATCAAGTTCACTTGGATTCTCTATTGTTCGCTGCTATCCATCCATCATGGGTAAGTCTCGTGATGGCAAGGTTCCCATTTTACCATCCACTACAAGAAGAGGTACGATTCTAAACACCTCTGCTGCTCTTGATTCACCATCTGTTATAAGTAAGCTCGTTACACCACCACATACACATGCTACACACACCGCTACTACTGCTGAATCTGAAACTTCTGATGCTTATGATGCTGCTTCTACTGTGCTTGATAAGAGTGGTTCATTAGGTCCTTTCCTAGATGCTATGATTGCTAGAACTATAGCTGGAAATACCGAAACTCCTAATGAAGACACTACCACACCTGTTTGCTCACCTGAGTCTATTGAGAGTTATGATACTGAAGAATATTATGTTGAGATGACCGATGAGTTTATTGAAGAATGTAAGAACACCCATGATAGGAGCGATGCTAAGAGTCTCCTTGAGAGGCATACTATTAGACCCAAATTATCTCCTGCTGCTAAGTTTGTTGCTTCTCCCATAAACATTATAGATGAAGATTATGTTTTCTCTCTCGATCTATCTTACATAGCTATTGTCGAGAAAGAACCTTTTTGTGGGACTAAGAATGAAAGTGCGGTAGCACATATGAATGAACTTTCTACCATGAGTGGCTTGTTTTCTGATGATATTAAGATGCGTACTTACTTTGTTGCTAAGATTTTTCCTTTTTCACTGAAAGGAGAAGCTAAAACTTGGTTTAGTAATATACCTCCTGGATCTATTGATAGCCCTGAGTACTTGATTAGTACTTTCCTGCAGAAATATTTTCCTCCTAGTGCTAGACATGCTATTTTGCAGGAACTTTTTGATTTTAAACAGGGAGAAAAAGAGGTATTGCCCGAATCTTGGGCAAGGTTTTGTGCTTTGATTCATGCACAGGCTGGAAGTCCATTACCTAAGAATGTGCTTCTTGATATATTCTATAATGGACTAACCGAAGAATCTAGGACATACCTAGATAGTTGTGCTGATTGTGTTTTCAGGAATAGGACTCCTAAGGAAGCTGAGGAATTAATGGCTAAAATAAGCAAGAATTATGAAGATTGGACTCCTCCTAAACAAGCTACACCTGAAGTAATTGTACCTGAACCATCTTTTCCTGTGCCTATTCCAACATCAAAGAAGAGGGGAGTTATTGAATTAAATGATGAAGTGATGAAGGAAGCTAAGAAATGTCTTAAGGAGAAAGGAATTAAAGCTGCAGATGTTAAGAATTTACCTCCTATAGAAGAATTATGTAAGCCTATTTCCTACTGATCCACTATTAAGGTACACTCTCTCCAACACTTTGATGAAGGTGATATCCCTTACGCTAAACCTCCTGATCAATGCTTAGAAGAATTTGATATCTTTATTGTTAAGCAAGATAACTTTAATAAAAGGGTGCAAAATCATCTAATGGAAAACACTAGAGCTATTGTTGAGTTGAAAGATATTGTGGAAAGAACCTCTAATGATGTTAAAATGATTGTTAAACACTTTCAAATGGTTCAAACTCAAATAGATCAACTCGTTAAAGTGCAAAACGACTTGCTAGTTAATGCTGCTAAAGAAAAACATGCTTATGAAATTAGAACTAGAAGTGGAGCTGCTACCTAGGATCCTCTATATCCTGAGGGGCATCCCAAAAGAATTGAGCAGGATTCTCAACAAACTGAAAATAGTGGTTCTATTCGTAAGAAAAGGAAACATAAAACTATTGTAGAACCCTCTGAACCTACTATAGATCCTAATAGTATATCTATCTCTGATGCTGAAACTGAAAGTGGTAATGAAGAAAATGAAGTTCCTAATGAAGAAAAAGTTGAATAAGAACCTAAAAACCACACTAAGACTACTAGATACACCAAAGAAGATTTTATTGCTAAGAAACATGGTAGTGAAAGAGAACCTTGGGTCCAAAAACCTATGCCTTTTCCTGATAAGAAACACAAGTCAAAGGATGATGAACACTATAATAAGTTTTGTGAGTGGATGAAACCTTTATTCTTGCAAATTCCTTTGACTGATGCTATTAAATTGCCTCCTTACTCAAAGTATATGAAGGACATTGTCTCGAATAAAAGGAAGATCCCTAATGAAGAAATCTCTACTTTGCTTGCTAATTATTCTTTCAATGGTAAGGTTCCTAAGAAACTTGGAGACCCAGGGATTCCAACTATCCCTTGCTCTATTAAGAACAGTTATGTTAGAACTACTTTGTGTGATTTGGGAGCTGGAGTTAGTGTTATGCCTTTCTCTCTCTATAAGAGGCTTCAGCTTGAAAAATTGATACCAACTGATATATCTTTGCAAATGGCTGATAAGTCTACCACTATTCCTGTGGGTATATGTGAGGTTCTACCTGTTCAGGTGGCCCACAATTGCTTGATATTAACTGATTTTGTGCTTGAAATGCCTGAAGATGATAATATGTCTATTATTCTTGGGAGACCTTTTCTTAATACTGCAGGAGCTGTTATTAATTGTAATCAAGGAAAGGTGAACTTCAATGTTAATGACAAGGAACATACTGTCTATTTCCCCAAGAAGATTGAAAGGACTTATGGTTTGAATTTAATTGAACATGTTGAGGGCATTCAAGTTGGAGAAATATATTGTCCCATACCAAGAGAAAAATTTGAAACTATTATGATTGGGACAATTGCTATCAAGGCTGAGGTAACATAATCATTAGTGGAGTACAAAGTTTTGTCTCATATGCAATTGTTTTGGTAGCAAGACTTGATCAACCTTGCTAACAAAAGGATTCCATTGAACAAAACAATGTTTTCATTATGATTATCTCCGTTTATTTCTATCCTTTGCATTTTAGTTTTTGCTTTCGTTTAGTTTTCTTTGTGTTGTTAGTTGCTTGCATGCTAGAACTTCTGTAGTTCTAGCCTTGTTTTGTCTTTGCATCATGTTTCCAAAAGAAAAAAATCTGTTTGTCAGAAAAAATCATTCTTCTATTTCTGAAAAATGCCCAAAAATAAAGTGTCTCGAAAAATTCCAGAAAATTCATATTAAATTTTTACGTGAAAAAAGGGGCAGAGGAGTACCTGGTAGGTACCAGGGGGGCCCACCAAGCAGGCACACCATGTGGTGGCGCGGCCAGCCCTGGGTGGCGCCATGCCCTGGTGTGGGCCACCCCTGGCCCTCCACGAACTCTCTCCCCTGCCACTTTCTTCTCTCTCCCGAGTAAGCTCCAGTTCATGGCTCAAAATCGCGTTCTTTCTATGCTTGGTCTTGATTTCTTCGATCTCCTTGCTCAACCCATCTTTCTTGCTGAAATTTGGAGCATTTGTTCCCTGGTATGTGACTCCTCCCCTTGTCCAAGTAGATTTGTGTTTAGTGGATTATATGTTGAGTATTTTTCTGCTGTAGGTGACTGGTTTTGAGAGCTTGTAAGCTTGTTTGATGCTTAGAGATATAGTTTTGATGCATGTTTAGGCCTCTTGCAAGTCCCTATGAGTAGAATCCTTCATTATATTTACTTTGCAATCACTCGTTTAATAGGTGTTTAAATTTCAGAATACCAAGCATGAACAACCATACTTTTGGAGAGATATTTGAGAGTGATGCACCTAGGAGGTCGAGGCCCTCAAGAACAGCCTCTCAAGCTAGGCCATCATACAATGAAGACCTCATTGCAACACGCATTGGCAGTGAAAGGGATGATGGAGATGCTCACCCATCCTCTTTTCCTTGTTTTACTTTCTTGCAAGCTGCAGGTATTCTTGATGATTTCTTGCTACTGATTGAGAGGGTTGGTTTGACCTCTTATATGCAAGATGAGAGTGCACAATACGCTATGCTCACCAAAACTTTTGTTGAGAGTTCTCATTTACTAACACACCCTATCAATCTACTGTCTCTTTTAAAATCTATGATATGCCCTTCACCATGCCTTTGGAGAGATTTTGCAGTATTGTAGGTGTGCGTATGACAGGGACCATGAAGAAAATTCAAGGGCGACCCGCTGATTTGTTGGAGCTTTACCGAGCGGTGACCAACGATGATGACCGCATGGCGTAGTGCGGAAAGATAAGAAATATCCAACTCCCTGCTCTTAGATACTTTGCATATTATCTTGCCACTAGTGTATTGGGTAGGGAGAACACTAGTAATATCTCCAACTATCACTTAGCTTTCCTTGCTACTGCGCTCAACAATGATACTCGGTACAATCTTGGCTCGCTTATTGCTCGCCTAGCTGGTAGGGGTCCTATCTATGGGGGCATCATTGCATCACGCATAGTCAATGCATTAGGTCTTTCAGTGGATCCCGATGATGCTATGATGGCACCACAGAGGCTTGACCTTGTTGCCATGAAAACTCATCACTTTGTCACTGCTACCTCTGATTTGAACAATCTAGTATATATGATGCTTTTCACTGATGGGGATGAAAGGGAGATCCTTTTGCCACAGCCTACTTTGTTTAGTGTTGACAGGAGACCGTGGTCACGCTCCAAGGAGGAGGTGGACGAGCAGCTTGGCTTGCTGGGTTTCCACGAGCAGCACCAGGAGGATGTGCCCTCCTATGATTACTCCATACATTACGGGGGGACGTACTCGAGCTCGCACCAGGACGAGGGTACCTCCTCGTCGTACCACGGTGACACTTCATCCTGGCCAGCCTGGGATTGATACCCACTTAGGCCAAAAGCCTAAGCTTGGGGGAAGGTATGCCGACACCGCACTCATCTCGATATCATGTTGCGTCGGTACTTTGTATATTCATGTTTTCGTTCTCTTTTTAGTTTTCGTTCTTCTTTGCTTTTGCTTTCTGAAAAACACAAAAAGACCAAAAATATTTTTGTTGTTTCTCTTTGGTTTGCTTCTTCTTTTTGCCTTGGTTTGTTTTTCCCTTTTTGCTTTGTTTGAACTATTCGAAAAATCCAAAAAGATTTTGCTTTGTTTTTCCCTTTTGGTTCTTGTTTAAAAATCGAAAACACCAAAAATATTTGTCGTTCTTCTTTGGTTTTTGCGAGTTTGCTTCAGGGTTCGGCAGTCCTCAGTGGATATTGGTTTCATATTATTATTCAAGCCACACAAGTGAAGAGCAATAATGAGGATTAATGACAACTTGAGGCGTGGTAAGAGGCTGGTAACGAACTCTATTTGTTTTCATTTTTGTACATATACTCATCACTGTGGGCATGCTTAGTCCGTTCATGTAGAGTTTATATTTTCTTTGGATGCTTAATAGTTCTTGCTTTCTTATGATTAGCTCCAGCTCGCTAATAGTTTGTAGCATGTCTCTTGAATGTTTGCTTGCATTACTCTATTCATAAATTGGTATGACACTGTGGTATCCTCCTCTGAATGTTTCATTTGAATTGACTTGGCACATGCTCACACATGCACATGACTGTAATAATCAGTTAAGCCTCGACGAATTATTTTGCCTTGAGGATCTTGAATCACTTTCATGCCATGAGTAGTCCTGTTTTGTTGCAAGCATGATATTGACAACTATTGCTCTCTCGTTTGTCGCTCCCTTACTATTGCTAGCCTTCACTTCCACTGAGTGTTTTACTCATCTTTCCAACTCCCTAAACCAAATATTTCCAAAGTGTCCACCATACCTACCTATTAGCATCATTTGCTACTTTCGTGCATATTCATTATGCCTTGTTTTTTCCGAATAAAATATTTGCTTGTTATGGAAAAATTAGTTAGTAAAGCTCTCACGAACTTGATGGCACACTTTATTTTCCACACTTAATAAACCTGAACCATTGTGAACTCTCCATGAAAGTTATATGCTTGCAAATTATAGGCTGGGGATTAGCAGAACCGTGCTGTCACGGGGAATGCTTTCAACACTTGGAAATATATACCCAGTTGATACCTTGCTCTTTTGTTTGCGGATGTCGTCGGTGTGAAATAAAAGGGGAGCTTGTAAGTCCATGGAGTTATGTATGTGTGTTAGAGAAACGCCTGGGCCACTGGTCTAATCCATGTTGACATGGTGGAAACCTGCAGCGTAACCATAATGATATCTATGAAGCATTCTTCTATAAAAAAGAGAGAGAGAGATAGCTATTGAGAAAAAGCAAAAAAAAGAGTTTTATGAAAAGAGGAAAGAGAGAAAAAAGCACCATTTTCCCATGGTAAATAAGAAGATTATTGAGATACTCATTGTCTGCTTGCCTTGTCATTTTGATATGGGGATTCTTCCGTATCATCGGGCAAGGGGTACCCCGTTGGCGGTTCTCAATGATAGGCACATACTTACGATGACAAGAACTTACCGGTAACTAAAGTTGAGTAGCATGAGGAGTGGCCCTCATACTCAAGGGACTTGGGATTTCCAGTTTATAGTCTATCAAGCATATAACTCAGATTGGACCTCACTTTCACCTTAACCACTTTAAATATGCTTATGATAGGGGCAATGAGAGCTCAAAGCTATTGAGTACCATACTTTCAGCATTTGGAAGCCTTTCAAAATTATTCAAAACCTTTTTCTTCTACTTGTTGAGTCTCCACATATTCTTTGAGCACCTTCTTGAGAGCATAGTTGTCATTCTTCGTGTTTGTTCCATTACATGATTATTTGTGTTATGACTTTGATGCTTGTATCTTTGATATCTTTACTTCTAGTCATCACTTGAACTTCAGAGGTGCCTTGGCATTCATAATCAAAGGCAAGCGAGATACCACTCTATCATACCTTTCTATGAGCATTATAATGTTGCTTGTGTTTGTGCTTCATGCTACTTATTATTCTTGAGTTGGAATCTTTTCATAGCTTGCAATGACTATTAAGTAGACTCAGTTGCATACTCTTTATTATGAACCGTCTAAGTAGTTGATCACATTGCTGAGAATATTTACATCATATGAAGCAAATGTGTTCGTGAAAGTTCTTTTATCGCACTCAGTTTTCAACTGAATTGCTTGAGGACAAGCAATAAGCTAAGGTTGGGGGGAGTTGATACGTCCAAAACGTATCTACTTTCCCAAACACTTTTGCTATTGTTTCTCCTCTATACTTGTGTGATTTGGATGCAACTAATGCGGACTGACGTTGTTTTCAGCAGAATTGCCTTGGTGTCTACTTTTTGTGCAGAAAATCAACTATCAGGAAAAATCCCCAAAAATATGCCAAAAATCCTATTTCACCCGAAGCCTCTTACTGAGCCAGAATACGAGATGGGGAAGTGCCCCGGAGCCATCTCCATCGATCTCCACCATCATCTCCATCGACCATCCATGTCTCCCCCATCTATGAGTGAGTAATCCCCCGCTATGGGCTATGGGGATGGTAGGGATTGGATGAGATCGTTCATGTAATGGCATCAGATTGTTAGGGCATGGTGCCTAGTATCTTTTTATTAGTTCTTTATGACTTTGTTGCAACTTGTTGTGCTTAATGCTTGTCACTAGGGCCCGAGTGCCATGATTTTAGATCTGAACATGTTATTGATTCATTATGATAGTATTGTTTTGGTCTTATATGCAAGTTGTATACACACGTTGTTGTCCGGAACCTATGGCCCCGAAGTGACAGAAATCGGGATAACCGGAAGGGAATGGCTTTGATGTGAGGATCACATGTGTTCACGGAGTGTTAATGCTTTGCTCCGGTGCTCTATTAAAAGGAACACCTTAATTGCCAGTAGTTCCCTAGAGGCCCTGCTGCAAACGGGCTGGCAGGACAAAATATGTTGTGCAAGTTCTCATTGCGAGCACGTATGACTATATATGGAACACATGCCTAGGATTTTCTAGTACTTGGGTGCTTTATCTTATTTATCTGCAATTGCCCTATGTTCTGATTGCTATATGAATTGTCTTGTCCATGCAACGCCCGTCCATCCATCCCTATGCGTACCGCACTCGAATCCCACTGTTTACTGCTTCCGTTACTACTGTCTTTGCTTTGCTACTGCTGTTACTTTGCTATTCCTACTACAAAACTATTGCTACTAATAAACTGCTGTGAGCAAGATTGTTTCCAGGTGTAGATGAATTGATAACTCAGTTGTTAAGGCTGATAAATATTCTTTGGCTCCCCTTGTGTCGAATCAATAAATTGGGTTTCACTTCCCTCAAAAATACTACAATACACCCCCTATACTTGTGGGTCATCACGCATCAAGATCTTTTCTAGCGCCGTTGTCGGGGAGTCAAGGACATCTTCACAAGGGGAGTCCCTCACAACCAATCTCTTTACTTTGTTGTTTTTGTTTTGCTTAGTTTTATTTTTGCTTTGTTTGCTTGTTTTGTTCTTCAAAAAACACAAAAAAATTAGTTTTACTTGTTTGCTTTATTATTTGAAAAACACAAAAAATTAAGTCTCCTTTAGTTGTCACCTCTTCCTTAGCTCACCATGTTGATCCCTACATTCACCTTGAAAGACCTTTCAATTGGTAGTGGTTCTATAATTGGGAAAGATAATATTGAAGAATTCTTTAATCATGTTAGCAAACATGAAGATACTGAGGATAGATCCCTTCCAGAACTTGCTCCAAATTATGAGATTGCTGTAGCTTCTTTAATTCACATGTTAGAAGCTAGGTTTGTTAACCTCAACCCCTTAATGCAAGTAATGTTTCTTAAGCTTAAAGAAATTGCGGATCCTGAAAAGAGGGATTTTATTCTAGAAACTTTGTTTAAGGAGTTCTATGATGTTGCCAAGGAAGCTAGAAAAGTTTTTGAACGTTTCAATATGCTAGGATCATGTGTAGATGTTGTTGGTACACGAGAAAAGATGAACAAAACCAAACCTAATGGGGAGGGACCTAAGATACCAATACCCTTTAAACTAGTAGCAATACATGATGCCATAGAAAAGAATCTTGATTGGATTGTTCCTGCAAACCCTTTTGATGAGAATAGTGAACCTAAGAGCATTGAGAGAGGATCCTATAGAACTTACTTGGATGATATACCTTGCCTTGTTGAAAATATTTCTGGTATTGATCTTAATGCTCCTTCATTTGAGAACACTTGATTCTTTGTTTGCTTCTTATGCCTAACTTAAAGGCGTTAAAGAAAAGTACTTATTGGGAGATAACCCAAAAGTTTTAGATGAGTCTTGCAAGTTATTACCTCTGTAATAACCTCTCCTTATACTTTTTATTTTCTTTTTGTGCCAAGAGTAACCTCTAATGAGAGAGAAGTAATGATTGGAAAAGTTGCTGTCCCGAAACAGATTTCTGTGCTTCACCGTAAAAGTTCGTGAGAGAGCTCTGTATGTCGGATTGAGCTGTAATTGTTTGTGCTTCTGCCCCAGGTTATTATCTAACTTTCGTAAGTTCAACACTTTTTGTTTTGAGCAACAGAAGGTCTTCGAAAAAATTCCTCTTTACCTACTGGTCTGTTTTGAAAGATTTCTGCCATTTTCTGCATTTGCCTCTTGTTGGTTCCTTCTTGAGTTCTTTTGGGGAATTGAGCTTTTCGAGGGAAGTGCTGCAGTAGCTAGTGTTATAATGGAAGTTTATTTGGTGTTAGAACTGAACCTTGAGACTTATTTATCTTAAGTGCACTAATGTTGCTAATGAGATTGTGTGAAGTTTTGTATGAAGGAAAATTTTCAGGTGTATGGAAGAAATGAGTAATGAGATGAAGGATGGACTAAAGCTCAAGCTTGGGGATGCCAAGCGTGACACCCCAAGAAATATCCAAGAAGTACAAGCGTCAAAGCTTGGGGATGCCCAAGGCATCCCCTTCTTCATCAATAAAAATCCCAGGTTGCTTCCAAACGCTTCATTTTTATTGTTTCATGCACAGTTGTGTTTTTCTTGGAGCATCTTCTTTTTCGTTTTATTTTTGGTTTTTAGTTTGCTTGGTTTGCTTAGTTTTCTGAATAAATTGGTTGGACCCCTCTTTCATACATTTGGTTTGCAAATAGTTTGGTTTGGTTTGGAAAAGAGTAGGAAAGTTCATACTTATGTGGTAAAAAGAGCTCGTTTTTGACTGTGGCCTATGCTTTTTCATGCCATGCTTGATATTGTTTTGGCTTTATGCTTAGAATTCTTTGCTGTAGCATGACTTGTTATAAACAATTGAGATTTCTTAATGTGCCTTGGATGAATCATGCGTTGTTTTAGCATATTAAAGCATAGTATAGTGGTATTCTCCTTTGATGCTTTATTTGGGTTGACTTGGCGCATGCTCACACCATGTTATGACTATCTCAAGTCACCATAGCCTTTATGATCCTTTAGTTTTCAACTTGTAGTATCACTTTATGCTTTGATCAATGATGTTTTGTCGCTCTACATGACTATGGCCATTATTGCTCTCTTAGTTTGTCGCTCCCAGTCTGTTGCTAGCCTCCACAACAAAGTATGAGTTCCACTCATGTATCCAACTCCCTAAACCAAGTTATTCCAAAGAGTCCATGATACATTGCAAATGTATCTATAAATTTTGATCTTCCATGCTTGGTTTTATCCACTTTCTTGTGTTTTGTTCCAACTTTGGAGTACTTTTCATATGATTTCTTGGACTAACCTATTAACAAGAGCCACAGTGCCAGCTGCCTGTTTTCTGCTGTTTTTGGTTCCAGGAAAGTAAGAAAATGAATATTCTTGGATTTGGACGGGACAAAAGCCAAAGTGCCTATTTTTCCGGAAGGGATCAAGTGCCAGAATACGAGACGGAGAAGGGCTAGGGAGCCACCACACCACCTGGCCGCGTGGCCAGGCCTGGCCCATGCCAGGGGGTGGTGTGGCCGCTCCCGGCACCCCCTCGGCCTCTCCTTCCGCCTGTATATTGCCCTTAGGACGAAAACGCTATGTACCCGATCAAAAATCCACGAAAGAGTCTGTAGCCACCGTCATCTCCATCCCTAGATCGGGAGGGATCTAAAGCTCTTCCCGGCACCCTGTCGGAGAGGGGAATTCACCCTGGAGGCCTTCTTCATCACCATGCAAGCCTCCGGTGTGATGCATGAGTAGTTCATCCTTGGACTACGGATCCATGTAGTAGCAAGATGGCTGGTTCTCCTCCTTTGTGCTTTCATGTTTAGATGTTGTGAGCTCCGTTCATGATCAAGATCATCTATTTGTAATTCTGTATGTTGTGTTTGCGGGGATCCGATGGATATTGAGATGCTATTTCAGATTGATTATTGATCTATCATGTCTTTGTTATTTGTGATCTTGCATGCTTTCCGTTGTTAGTAGCTATCTTGGCCAAGTTGATGCTAGCAACTCCAAGAGTTAGTATTTATGCTCGATAGTGGGTTCATGCCTCTGGTAATCTGGGGAAGTGACAGAAATCTCTAAGGTACTAGATGTGATGTTGCTACTAGGGAGAAAACAACAATCCTTTGTTCATAGAACAATCGTATTGTTTACTTTACACGCAGTTCGTAAAGCAATAATCTGTTGCTTGCAACTTAATACTAGAGGGGGTTTGGATGATAACCTGAAGGTGGATTATTAGTCATAGATGCAGTTGGATGGCGGTCTATGTATTATGTTGTAATGCCCAATCAAGTCTCAAAGGAGTCAAGATGATTAGTATATGCATGTATTGCTTTCTCGGTGTTTGTCAATTGCCCCGCTGTAATTTGTTTACCCAGCATGTTATCTATCTTAAGGAGAGCCTCCTCTAGTGAACTATGGATCCCGGTCCTTGTCTTTTACATACAATCTACAATCTTTTACTGCTTTGTGTTTACTTTCTGCAAACTTTTACTTCTTTCCATTCGATACGTTTAATCCTTTGTTTTCCGCAAAACACGGTGAGATTGCCTCATCGCAAGTTGGGGACAAAGTTCTGTGGTTGTGTTGTGCAGGTCTCCACGTTGCTACTAGCACCGGTAGTGCGCCCTGCCAAAGCTCAGCTAGTAACACCTTTGGGGTGTTTCCTTGCTCCTACTGGTTCGATTAAACCTTGGTTTCATAACTGAGGGAAAACTTACTGCTGTGCTCATCGTACCTTCCTCTTGGGGTTCCCAATGAGCTCTACGTCGAACGACGAGCACATCAGCAGCTTCACCCGATCCGACAACTGTGATCGGGAATTCAACAAAAACTCTGAATCTTTTGGGATGGAAGCATAATTGGAGCAACTAAAAATCTCGACGGACATAGAGCCTCTGACAACAACGTAGGTCAACCCCGATCAAGCTTTCGACACTACAAAGGATATAAGGGAAGTCCAAGTCCACCCTTCGGACCCGAAGAAGATGATCTTTGTGGCTTCCAATCTTGGTCCTGCATAGGAAAGCACGCTCATTGAGTTCCTTCATGAGCGCTGGGAGATTTTTGCATGGTTGTCAGCTGACATGCCAGGAATCCACAAGGAACTCGCTGAGCACGCACTCAACCTAAATCCCGACGCCAAGCCGGTATACAGTCACTTTGCCGTTTCATGGAGCCCAAACGTAAGGCCATTGGAAAAGAACTCCATTGCCTAATAGACACCAAGTTCATCAAAGAGATCAAGAAAGTAAAGTAGGTCGCAAATCCAGTATGCGTTCCGAAGAAAAATACAAAACAATTATGCATGTGCATTGATTTCACCGTGCTTAACAAACATTATCCAAAGGGTCACTTCCCATTACCGCAAATTAGTCAAATAATCAATGCAACCGCGGGGTATGAATGTCTTTCCTTTTAGACGCATACTCAGGGTATCACCAAATCCAGATGAAGGAGGAAGATTAGGATAAAACAGCATTTATAACGCCTTATGGCGTATTCTGCTACACCACGATGCCCTTTGGACTAAAAAATGCGGGTGCCATGTATCAACGGATGACGCCAAATTGCCTTGGAAGTCAAATAGGAACGAACGTACATGTATGAAGGGAATATGCTCGAGAGGTAATAATAAAGTTGTTATTATCTTATTCTATGTTTATGATAAAAGTTTATTTTACATGCTATAATTGTATTAATTGGAAACGTTAATACATGTGTGTTTAATAAACAAAATACAAGGTTCCTAGTAATGCCTCTCATATAAACTAGCTCGTTGATTAACAAGATGATCAAGGTTTTCTGATCATGGACATTGGATGTTGTTAATAATGAGGTCACAACATTGGTGAATGATGTGATGAACATTCATCTGAAGTATAGCATTACGATCAAAGTCATTATGTTTATATTGCTATAGCATCATAAGAAGTAATCTTTATCCTTAGACCATGAGATCATGTTCATAACACCGGAAGGATACTTTGATAACATCAGACGTCACACCGTAACAGGGTGACTATAAAGATGGGTTCGGGTATTCCGAAGGTGTTATCTTGAGGCTCATGGATCAAGAGTGTAATTTGTCAATCCCGATGACAGATAGATATACTCTGGGCCCTCTCGGTGATATCATATTAAGATAGCTTGCAAGCAAGTGATGTGATCACTAGAATATTATATCATGGGAAGGAGAAAAGACTACATGTCGGTAACGAGATCAAACTAAGTATTGAGATACTGACGATCGAATATCGGACATGTAATATATTGTAAGACAAAGGGATTTAGTTACTATCGTTAAAGGTTCTCTCAATCATAGAAGTCATCGTTGAATGTGTGGGAGTCAGTATGGATCTCTAGGTCGCGCTTCTGATTATTGATATGAGAGGGGTCTCGATTATGTCTGCATTATTCGCAAACCATAGGGTGACACATTTAAGGGTTACCAAACACCATTTGGAGAAAATATGTTCTAGAAGAAAGAATTGCAAAGCGCTGGAATTATTTCAATAGACACCAAAATTGTTTCGGGTGAAATTGCTGAAATTGGTTCTGCATGTGATATTGAAATGTTGTAGGGGTTTTACGTGAATGTTTGTTAATTAAAGCAATTAACAAAATTCTGAATAAAATTAATAAAAGAGTTTTATTAAATGAGAGAGCATTAAATTTGGAGAAATTCAATCCATTTAAAGTGGAGACTTTAATAGAGAATGTGAAGGGGCAAATTTATGTGGAGGGGTTTACCACCACATGAATGGGGGAGGTGAGGGGTCACCCCTATGGGGCGCCGGCCACGGGGAGGGGTACCCCCCTCCTCCTATAAAAGGCCCCCTCTCACTCCTTCACAGTCACACCTCCTCGTGAATGATCTCTCTCCCCCTCTAGAACTATTCCCCCATGGTCTCAGATTAGCGAGATACATGTTCTTGGTGGCATTTCATCTAGAAGGAGTTGTTGCTTCCACTGCATCACTGGAGTCAGGAGGTGGAGGTTGTTCGATGGCCTGAACATGTGTGTGATCACAGATGCACCGTTGCTTTGCGCTGCTGGACTTGGTGGTGCTGGACCTGCTAGACTTGGTGGTGCTGGACCTGCTAGGCACGTTAGACTTCATTACGATCTTGAGATTGGCAAGTGTATGACTACAACAACCATGAAATCAGTTTCGTTAATAATGCTTTGTCGATATTCAAGGGTATGTTCTCTATGGATGTATATCCACCCGTTGATTGTATCTAGTAGATAGATCTTGGCGTATAATAGTTCCCATCGTAGGAATTTTTTGTTTTCTATGCTACGAACCCAACAATGTATATATCGACGATGTCATCATCATGACAAAGCAAGGGTCCACCCTTATCGATGATCTTCACGGAATATTTGATAACCTCGACAAATCTTGCATTAAACTAAACCCGACAAAATGCTCCTTTGGAGTCCTTGCGGGGCAACTCCTCGGTTACCTTGTATCGGCAAGAGAAATAGAGGCAAATCTAGAGAAAATATAGGCAATCTTCACGATGAAGAAGCCATAAAATCTTCATGGCATGCAACAATTGGCCGGACGAGTCACGCCCTTAGTCGATTTATAGCTCGCCCTGGGTGAGAAAGCATTACCATTCTACGCACTCATGAAAAAATCAGAGAAATTCAAGTGGATGGACAAAGCTCAGCGACCTAATACCTCTCGCCTGGCCATTTGCTTAATGGGGGCTTGACATGGTGGGTAAACTCCAAAAATCTTCTCCAGGAGGTCACGTCTTTCTAATAGTAGTAGTAGACAAATTTACAAAGTGGATCGAAGCAATGCCCATCAAAAGTCAAGATGGAACTTCGGGCATAAACTTCATCAAGTCAATAGTGTTCATATTTGTATTGCTAACTAGCATCATTAGGGACAACAGAACTAATTTCTGTCGTGCTGGTGTCACGTCACATGCCATGGATAGGCAAAATGTGGGGATTAATATGCGCTAGGGGAATCCAGGGAGGGATAGTGAAGTGATTCTTCACACAGAAGTTTGTATTTGATTTGCTTCCAAGATTACAAGTGCTCCTAGAGCTGAATTGGCGAGAGGAGAAAGAAGGTGCTCTCTTACTCTCACCCACAGATCACACTCAAAACCCTAGCCAAAACAGAATAGCGGAACCTCTCTACTGAAACCCTAGCCCTCCTTATATAGAGGGAGCTTGGTCTCTGCTTGGTCTCTCCCAAAGTAGTAAGCCAACCGAGGTGCTTTTCCCCCGCGTCACACATGCAGAGGCTACGTGAGCCTCCGCGGTGCCCGCGTCAGCCGACATGGGCGTCGTCACCCTTGTCGGCCACGCCCCGGTGGTCCTGCCCTTGTTTGCTTCACTCAGGTATGCATACCGGGGCTTCTTTTGACCAGCGAGATTCCTTCCTTCTCCTAGAAGCTAGACGTGACCCGGATCATAGTTGATCCGGCCACACCCGTTCCTACATACAAGTAAAACAGACATTTCCGACTTACTCCAAAGTCGGTTGAGACTTAGTTAGGAGAACGCCCCCTAGTCCGGGTTAATCCGTGTTTCGTTCCGTCTTGAGGTGACCCGGCCAGCATCCGCTTTGGCCTTGCCGAACCTCGGCTAACTCGGCCTTTATACCCCGGCGTGACCCTACCTGGGGGTATCCCCCCAACATTAGTCCCCGAAGCTGGTGCGGTCTTAGCTGCCTTGGCCGCTAAGGCCACATCAGGTTCAATCCTGTGCTCTGGTCGTTATTTCCGAGTTACCTCTTTATCTCGGATTATATGGATTTACGTTCCCTTCGCACATTCCAAGTTTTCATTTGCCGGCCGGGTTACCACTTTAACTCGGACCTCATGGTTTTACTTTCCCTCTGCACATTCCAAGTTTTCACTTGCTGGCCGGGTTACCACTGTTCCATCCGGGTCTTGTTTCCTTCTCTCGTACGCCAACCCATGTGGAGGCTAATCATTATGTTGTCTTATTTTAAGGGCCAGCACAGTAACCGCCGCAGTAACTGTCAGTTATCACTGTGCGCGGGTCACGTCACACCTGCCTACTCGTTTACCGCATCCACACGTCACGTCATGGGATCAATTTCGTTCTGTGGCCTCTCGTGTGGCTTCGCGCTGATTGGTTGATGCGGGTAATACACGGCCACATCGTGTGGCAC
Source organism: Avena eriantha (assembly GCA_910589775.1). Lineage (NCBI taxonomy): Eukaryota > Viridiplantae > Streptophyta > Magnoliopsida > Poales > Poaceae > Avena > Avena eriantha. The sequence goes on along the minus strand of OU342742.1, from coordinate 238,683,838 downwards.
GCCTGCAGGACACGATCCCACTTTCCCATCGTGGGAGAGGTTAAATAGGGGAGGGGCGCACCCCTTAGGATTTTTCCCCTTCCGCGCCCCTCTGCCCCTTGCTCTTCTTCTTCTTCTTCCCCGCGACAGCGCCGCCGCCAGTGCTTCTCCGTAGCAGCGCCGCCGCCGCACTTTTTTCCCCACACCTCTGCATCTTCGCCACCGCTAAGCGCCTCCTCCACCACGGGTCGTTGCCAATCTAGGCCGCTGCCCCCACCGCCGCTAGCGCCAGCGAGGGCAGCGAAGACCAGATGACGGAGGAGGAGCTCGTCGTCGCCGAGCAAGAGATGGAGGACGACTCTGCGGCGGCGGACTGTGGTGCGTGGGACGGGTCTTGGGTCTGCCAGGCGACCTGGATTGGCTCTACCACACCAGACGCATCCCCGCCGGCGTCGCCGCTCGTCTTGCCTCCGCCGAACTGGCCCCATCACCCAATCCGGGTGAGTACGTCGTGTTCTTGTCCCACTTCCAACGAGGGTTCGGTTTGCCGGTCAGCGACTTCTTCCAGAATTGGCTCAGCACCTACGAACTCCAGCCGCACCACCTTGTTGCCAACGCCATCACTTCTCTTTCCGCTTTTGCTTCTACGATCGAAGGCTATGCCGGACTATGGCCCATGAAGGAGCTATGGATCAGGTTTTTTGGCCTTCGTCGTAATGTCATCCCAAACATCCAAGTCGATCCGGAGGACAAGCAGCTCACTCAATTTGGAGCTTCTTCCATCTCACCCCGGAGGCTTTCCGTTTTCCCCCGGGTCACCGGGCTAGAGTCCTGCAAAGGGTGTGCCCGGACTTTCTTTTATGTCCGGAATACAGGCACTGAAGATTTAATCCGGCTGCTCCCCTATACTCCGGGCCCACCTAACCCGGAACTGTGGGATGTCGTCCCCAAGAAGCCCACGGCCTTGGCCAACAAGGTCAACAAGAGGTTCGCGGAGCTGAAGAAGCTAGGGTTGCACAACGAGGACGCTATGATCACGTTCGTGCGCAACCGAATTTCCCCCCTCCAGAAGGACACCCACAAGGTGTGCCACATGAACTTCGGTCGCGACCCCAACCGGACCTCATCCTTTGAGTTGAGCAACATGGAGATATATCGGTGGGTTAAGGCTCTCTTCACCACCCACAAGGACTTCTCCTCTGAGTGGACTTGGGGAATTGAGAATTATTGCCGTGACAGGCTTCCTCCTGCGGTAAGCTTCGTGGTGCAAACTTACTCCGGACTAATTATATATCGGTCATTGTTGCATTTTTGACTCTGCTATTCATTCTTTTCGTCAGCTATTTCTTCAGCAGACTCTCAAGGACGGCACAGATCCGACCCTTAAGTGGGCGCCGGACCAGGAAAACCCGGATGAGGAAGAGCCGGACCAGGAGATGTTCCTCCCGATGACCGATGCTACAAAGCAACCCACGGGTAAATCCTCTTCTATTAGAGATTGGTCCGATGATGAAGATGGCTCGGATGTCGAGGTGATTGAACCTGTTGATGCTGTCCCCCTTTCTTTTGCTTTTCCGGCGTCAGCTAATCCCGGTGGGCATATCCACGAGGACCCTCCCCTTGCTACGGGCGAACCTGTTCCGGTAGCGCCGAAGAAGAAGCGCGGAGCGGCACCAAGTTCTTCCTCCGGACCTTCTCAGCCTGCCAAAAGGCGAAAGAAGTCCGGAGACAAAACTGCCTCCAAGCCAACAGCCAAGACCCCAGCACGAAGGGCTCGGAAACCCAAGGAGCCCCAAACCTCGGATGCGTAAGTCATCTTTCCTTCTGCAACTTGTTCTTCCCTGCATTGTTGTAATTTCTCTTCTGACATTATTTGATTTGACAGGGCTGCGGTGGAGGTCCCTTAGAGTGGATCTAGCATCTCTTCGCCGCTTCGGCCTAGCCCTTCTCCTCCTCGTGACGACGAGTCACACCCGCTGAGCCCTATTCCAGAGGGTTCTGCGGCTGCTCCGGGTTCTGTTCCACCTCGTCAAGAGGGGGGTAACCTTTGAGTGGGGGAGACCGGCCCAGCCGAGGCGACAGCATCCACGACTTCGGCCTCGCCACAACCAACAGCTACCGAAAATACCTCGGCTCCAGCACCAGCTCCAGCACCAGTAACCGAACCAGCACCAGTTCCGGCACCAACACCAAGTCCGGTAGCAAGAAAATCAGCAGCTGCACCAAGTCCAGCAACAAGAACACCAGCGTCAAGCTCCTCTGCCTCGTCTGAGTCTTCTCAACCTCGGCGAGGAACTATCCCGACAGCTCCTAAGGGAAAATCCGCTGCAACCACTTCCTCTTCCCAGCAAGCAAAGGGCAAAAAGGCTCCTGACGCTACCAAATCATCGTTCGTCGAGGCTGGGCAGCGTACCCTCGCATCAATGCTTCCCAAGAAGGCTTCAGCTGCGAAGGACACCCCTGCCGAGCCAACCGATGCACAACAGATGGTTCTGCACACCAGCCCGGGCCTTGCCTTGGTTGAGAGGAAAGAGGCGCACGCGAAGGGCTTGGTGGCGCCCCATATGCCCACCGGCGAGCGGTACCCTCCGATGTTGATTGAATTTGTCAACAACTGGAACAAGGCTGAGTTTGTCCATGATGACGATCTCCCGGAGAGGTTTGGCCCCGCCGAGTTTTCCGCCCAAATGAACACAGCTGCAAAGGCAATCAACCTCGCAGGGCGGATGATGGAGGTACGTCGCTTCCCCTTTACATGCTGTAGATAATAACCATTAGTCCCCGAGCCTCCGGGGGAGTAACTTGTTACTCGGCCGGATGCTCTTTAGAAAACTAATGTATCTCCATGAGAACTTTGAATATGCACACACCTAGAGGTGGGTTAAGTTCCACTTGGCCCGGATTTTGTACACTTCGAACATGCACACACCTAGAGCCGGCTCAAGTTCCACTTGGCCGGGATCTTGTACACTTCGAACATGCACACACCTAGAGCCGGGTTAAGTTCCACTTGGCCCGGATCTTGTACACTTCGAACATGCACACACCTAGAGCCGGGTTTAGTTCCACTTGGCCCGGATCTTGTACACTTTGAACATGCACACACCTAGAGCCGGGTTAAGTTCCACTTGGCCCGGATTTCTAGGTGTCACGGCAGATGCCATGGATAGGCTAAATGTGGGGACTAATACACGCTAGGGGAATCCAGGGAGGGATAGTGAAGTGATTCTTCACACGGTAGATAGTATTTTCTTTGCTTCCAAGATTACAAGTGCTCCTAGAGCTGTATTGGCGAGAGGAGGAAGAAGGAGCTCTCTTACTCTCACACACAGGTCACACTTCAAACCCTAGCCAAATCAGAATAGCGGAACCCCCTCTACTGAAACCCTAGCCCTCCTTATATAGAGGGAGCTTGGTCTCTGCCTAGGGCATACGTGGAGGCATATTCCTAAGAATATGCCTCCTCCCAAAGTAGTAAGCCGACCGAGGTGCTTTTCCCCCGCGTCACACATGCAGAGGCTACGTGAGCCTCTGCGACGCCCGCGTCAATTGACATGGGCGTTGTCACCCTTGTCGGCCACGCCCCGGTGGTCCTGCCCTTGTTTGCTTCGCTCAGGTAGTGCGTACCGAGGCTTCTTTCGACCAGCGAGATTCCTTCCTTCTCCTAGAAGCTAGACGTGACCCGGATCATAGTTGATCCGACCACACCCGTTCCTGCATACAAGTAAAACATGCATTTCTGACTTACTCCTTAAGTCGGTTGAGACTTAGTTAGGCGAACGCCCCTTGGTCCGGGTTACCCCGTGATTCGGCCTGCCTTGAGGTGACCCGGCCAGCATCCGCTTTGGCCTTGCCGAACCTCGGCTAACTCGGCCTTTATACCCCGTCGTGACCCTACCCGGGGGTATCCCCCCAACATTAGTCCCCGAAGCTGGTGCGGTCTTAACTTCCTTGGCCGCTAAGGCCACATCAGGTTCAATTATGTGCTCTGGTTGTTATTTCCGAGTTACCTCTTTATCTCGGATTATATGGATTTACGTTCCCTTCGCACATTCCAAGTTTTCACTTGTCGGCCGGGTTACCACTTTAACTCGGACCTCATGGTTTTACTTTTCCTCTGCACATTCCAAGTTTTCACTTGCTGGCCGGGTTACCACTGTTCCATCCGGGTCTTGTTTCCTTCTCTCGTACGCCAACCCATGTGGAGCCTAATCATTATGTTGTCTTATTTTAAGGGCCAGCACAGTAACCGCCGCAGTAACTGTCAGTTATCACTGTGCGCGGGTCACGTCACGCCTGCCTCCTCGTTTATCGCATCCACGTGTCACGTCATGGGATCAATTTTGTTCTGTGGCCTTCCGTGTGGCTTCGTGCTGATTGGTTGAAGCGGGTAATACATGGCCACATCGTGTGGCGCGCCTGCAGGACACGATCCCACTTTCCCCTCGTGGGAGAGGTTAAATAGGGGAGGGGCGCACTCCTTAGGATTTTTCCCCTTCTGCTCCCCTCTGCCCCTTGCTCTTCTTCTTCTTCCCCGCGACAGCGCCGCCGCCAGTGCTTCTCCATAGCAGCGCCGCCGCCGCACTTTTTTCCCCACACCTCTGCATCTTCGCCACCGCTAAGCGCCTCCTCCACCACGGGTCATTGCCAATCTAGGCCGCTGCCCCCCACCGCCGCTAGCGCCAGCGAGGGCAGCGAAGACCAGATGACGGAGGAGGAGCTCGTCGTCGCCGAGCAAGAGATGGAGGAGGACTCCACGGCGGCGAACCGTGGTGCGTGGGCTGGGTCTTGGGTCTGCCAGGACGACCTGGATTGGCTCTACGCACCAGACGCATCCCCGCTGGCGTCGCCGCTCGCCTTGCCTCTGCCGAACTGGCCCCCTCACCCAATCTGGGTGAGTACGTCGTGTTCTTGTCCCACTTCCAACGGGGGTTCGGTTTGCCGGTCAGCGATTTCTTCCAGGATTGGCTTAGTACCTACCAACTCTAGCCGCAGCACCTTCCTGCCAACGCCATCACTTCTATTTCCGCTTTTGCTTCCACGATTGAAGGCTATGCCGGACTATGGCCCACGAAGGAGCTATGGATCCGGTTTTTCGTCCTTCGTCGTAATGTCATCCCAAACATCCAACTCGATCCGGAGGACAAGCAGCTCACTCAATTTGGAGTTGCTTCCATCTCACCCCAGAGGCTTTCCGTTTTCCCCTGGGTCACCGGGCTAGAGTCCTGCAAAGGGTGGGCCCGGACTTTCTTTTATGTCCGGAATACAGGCACTGAAGACTTAATCCGGCTGCTCCCCTATACTCCGGGTCCACCTAACCCGGAACTGTGGGACGTCCTCCCCAAGAAGCCCACGGCCTTGGCCAACCAGGTCAACAAGAGGTTCGCGGAGCTGAAGAAGCTAGGGTTGTGCAACGAGGATGCTATGATCACGTTCGTGCGCAACCGAATTTCCCCCCTCTAGAAGCGCACCCACAAGGTGTGCGACATGAGCTTCGGCCGTGACCCCAACCGGACCTCATCCTTTGAGTTTAGCAACATGGAGATATATCGTCGGGTTAAGGCTCTCTTCACCACCCACAAGGACTTCTCCTCTGAGTGGACTTGGGGAATTGAGCATTATTGCCGTGACAGGCTTCCTCCCGCGGTAAGCTTCGTGGTGCAAACTTACTCCGGACTAATTATATATCGATCATTGTTGCATTTTTGACTCTGCTGTTCATTCTTTTCCTCAGCTATTTCTTCAGCAGACCCGGGAGAACGGCACAGATCCGACCCTTTAGTGGGAGCCAGACCGGGAGACCCCGGATGAGGAAGAGCCGGACCAGGAGATGTTCCTCCCGATGACCGACGCTACAAAGCGACCCACGGGTAAATCCTCTTCTATTAGAGATTGGCCCGATGATGAAGATGGCTCGGATGTCGAGGTGATTCAACCTATTGATGTTGTCCCCCTTTCTTTTGCTTTTCTGGCGTCAGCTAATCCCGGTGGGCATATCCACGAGGACCCTCCCCTTGCTACGGGCGAACCTGTTCCGGTAGCGCCGAAGAAGAAGCGTGGAGCGGCACCAAGTTCTTCCTCCGGACCTTCTCAGCCCACCAAAAGGCGAAAGAAGTCCGGAGACAAAACTGCCTCCAATCCAACAGGCAAGACCCCAGCACAAAGGGCTCGGAAACCCAAGGAGCCCCAAACCTCGGATGCGTAAGTCATCTTTCCTTCTACAACTTGTTCTTCCCTGCATTGTTGTAATTTCTCTTCTGACATTATTTTATTTGACAGGGCTGCAGTGGAGGTCCCTTAGAGTGGATCTAGCATCTCTTCGCCGCTCCGGCCTAGCCCTTCTCCTCCTCGTGACAACGAGTCACGCCCGCTGAGCCCTATTCCAGAGGGTTCTGCGGCTGCTCCGGGTTCTGTTCCACCTTGTCAAGAGGGGGGTAACCTTGGAGCGGGGGAGACCGGCCCGGCTTAAGTTCCACTTGGCCCGGATTTTTTTACACTTCGAATATGCACACACCTAGAGCCGGGTTAAGTTCCACTTGGACCGGATTTTTGTACACTTCGAATATGCACACACCTAGAGCCGGGTTAAGTTCCACTTGGCCCGGATTTTTGTACACTTCGAATATGCACACACCTAGAGCCGGGTTAAGTTCCACTTGGCCCGGATTTTTGTACACTTCGAATATGCACACACCTAGATCCGGGTTAAGTTCCACTTGGCCCGGATTTTTGTATACTTCAAATATGCACACACCTAGAGCCGGGTTAAGTTCCACTTGGCCCGGATTTTTGCACACTTCGAATATGCACCAAGCTAATTTATGTTTTTGTACTCCTTTTAGGTGACCACCAATCGCCGAAGTGCTGAATTCCAACGTTTGCTGGATACCCACAAGATGCTACGCACCAAGCAAGCTGCACTTCTCACGGAATACGAGAAAAGGGGTAAATTTCTTCCTTGGTGCTTCTTCGTTTTTCTTCATCTTCCCCTACCGAACTAATCTCATCATTCGGTTTCCGCAGCTGGGGTGGAGGCTGAGAACAAGATTATGCGGAAGAATCTGGAGCAGATCAAGGGTAAGTCATTTTTGTTCGACCTTAATGTGCTTTCCATTTCCTTTTCTCCTTGGCTCGGCAAACATTCATACCTCGGCTCTGCCGGGTCAACACACTATTTCAGCATCGCTTGAAGATAGTTTGCCCGTGCCTGATATGATGCTGCATTTTCTCGAACAAGCAGGGCAGCATCAAGCCGGGCTTAACAAGAAAGATGATGAACTCGCCCTCCTCCGGACCAAGGACAATGAGATCACCGGGCTCAAGGTTGAGATGGAGAAAATGAAGGCCCAGCACCAATCCGAGCTCCAAAAGGTTGGCCAGGATTACACAGAAGAGAACGAGCGCCTCAATCTCCAGATCGCCAAGGACCAGGATCTACTCAAGGAGTCCGGCATCCAGCTTGGGTCGGCGAATGCTGAGCTTGAGCAGCTTCGTAAGAGACGTGATGACTGCACCAGGGAGTTGACCCAGATCCTCAGCCATATATCACGTAAGTTCCTTTCCCTTATCCGACCTACTTCTCCGGGTTACTTCATATGTCTTTTCTTTACCTTCTTCCTTTGTCTTGTTTCCAGGCAAATATCTAGAGGGCACTGCTAGTGCGAGCGCAGCAGTTGTAGACTTCCGCCGAGAAAGGGGTACTCCTGCCGCTCCTGACGGTGAAGAGATTCCCTATGACATGGAGGACCTGTTGATCAGCTTGTCATCTCGCGTGGAGCTCATCAAGAATTATGGCAAGGACATCCTCGACGTTGTAGTTCGCATCTTCAACACGTTCTGGCCCGGAGAAGATACTCTGGAGACCACCGCAATGCTCATTGAGAAGCTAATGGAAACCGAGACCCAGCTCGACCTCTGGAGAGAGTCCGCTGGACGTGCCGCAGCTGATACCATTCTTCACCACATACTCATGTGGTATGAGAACATCGATCTCAACCTCCTGACACGCCTGCGCATAGGATCCAGATGGACCAATGACCCAGAGTAGGTAGCTCGGCGCAAGGCTTGCGCCCATAGCCTCATCGAATACGCTCCCATTCATGAATGGGCTGAGGGACCGAGCTTCCTGGAAGCTGCTGGGGACGAAGAGGTTGAGCACGATGAAGATGGCTCAGACGATGAAGGAGAAGATGACGTCTCGGATGTTGGAGATGGCGAAGATGATGCCGAACTTTCTCCTGCTGCTGCTCCTTGAGCGAAAAAACTTGAAAATTTATCAGATCCCCGGTATGCCGGGTGGAGTTGTATCCCATATACATGTGATATTTTGCTACTAAGTTCTTATGCCCGATTAACTTGGGCGTAGTCCCCAAGTTTCTTTTTCTTGTCCGTCCAATATTTTGGCTCGGCTTGTGTCTACCTTGATTCAGTTTTACGACTTACGAATCCGAGCTTCAAAAATTGTCTTAACAATACTAGGAAACTTTTAGACTTAGCTCAAAAATAAAACTGCATAATAACTTGAAAATAAATACAAGGTTAGCCCGAAAAACAAACGTCGGCTCGAATAAATTCTTTTCCTTAGTCGTTTTTCATGTGCTACGCAATTTCAAACTTGTTCTCTTGCTTGCCATGAAGCCAATTCTTGTTGGACAGCAGCAAGTCGAAGAGTTGGGTTCTTGGTGCTCACACATTACTAATCCGAGTTAAGTAGAACAACTTATTCCAGCTAACGCACAAAAGACAACAAATATTATTAAGGCAGTCCCCGAGTTACTGCTCGAGGTGCCAACATTTCATTGATAAGCTCACTTCCAACATACATACCGACATATGAGAAGACTCGGATACATACACTTCTTAGCTAAGTGTAGAAAGGACGAAGGAGAGCTACATTCCATGGACGCTTAGATTCCTCGCCGGACATGTCCGCCTTGTTCTTTTCCTGTGGCTTTGCATCTATAAGATAATAAGAATCATTGTGCAATGCCTTACTCACGATGAATGGCCCTTCCCATGGGGGGATAATTTATGCATGCCGGCAGTACGTTGTACCAACCAGAGCACTAGATCGCCTTCCCGAAAGACTCGGGGGCTTACTTTCCGGCTATGATAGCGTCGGAGATTTTGCTGATATATGGCAGATCTGGACAATGCCAATTCTCTCGCTTCTTCCAGCAGATCAACATCATTTTGCCAGGCTTCTTGCACTTCGGCTTCTGTGTATTGGGTGACCCTAGGCGAATCATGCTCTATGTGGGCTGGTAATACAGCTTCTGCCCCATATACCAGAAAAAACGGCGTATAGCCTGTTGATCGATTCGGAGTTGTTCTTAAACTCCACAGTACCGTTGGTAGTTCTTCTATCCAGCACCCCGCTGATCTTTGTAGTGGCTCAATGAGCCGGGGTTTTATCCCGGATAATACTAATCCGTTGGATCTTTCCACTTGTCCATTCGATGCGGGGAGGGCTACCGAGGCTACGTCCAGCCGGATTTTCTTATCCCGGCAGAAACGCGCAAATGCTCCTTCCGCAAAATTTGTGCCATTATCAGTTATGATACTGTGAGGATAACCATACCTCAAGATGATATCCTTGAGGAACGTTACGGCCGTAGCTCCATCACATTTTCTTATAGGCTTTACTTCAATCCACTTTGTAAACTTGTCTACCATTACTAAAATGTGAGTCATATTTCCCCTTGCTGGTTTGAACGGACCGACCATATCCAAGCACCATACGGCAAATGGCCAAGTAATTGGTATGGTCTTGAGTTCCGACATTGGCATATGTGTCTTGGTAGCGTACCTCTGACAACCATTACATTTTCTCACCAGATCTTCTACTTGCTCTAAGGCACTTGGCCAGTAGAATCCGTGTCGGAAAGCTTTTGCTACCAAGGCTCGGGACGAGGCATGATGCTCGCATTCCCCTTGATGTATATCTCGGAGGATGTCAAGCCCTTCTTCCGGATCAACACATCGCTGGAGGACATTGGTCACACTTCTTTTGTATAGTTCGGAATTAATGATCATGTACGCCTTTGCCCTCCTCTGTGTTTGCCTGGACAGCACTCCCTCTGTGGGTAACGTTCCATCTTTCAGGAATTGAAATATAGTCAGTGCCCAAGCTGGTATTGCTCGCATGGGGAACACATCCTCATCAATCTCCATCTGATCCACCGGCATAACTTCAACCGGATCACGCTGAGCAGTCCCCGGGTCTTGTGAAGCAGTCCCCGGGTTCACTGAAGCAGTCCCCGGGTTTGCCGAGGCAGTCCCCGGGTTTCGCGCACCACTTCCCATGTAAATATCCATGGGCACAGCTCCGGATTCCGTGTCCTCCGGGACATAGATTGAGTCGGTTTCTGGGGACGGCCTGATGGATGGTTTCTTGAGGTGCTTAATGCTACACCTGGTGGAACTGCTTGTCGGGTTGACCCGAGCTTTGACAGCATGTCGGCAGCCTCATTTTCCACCCGGGGTACATGGTGAAATTCGCATCCCTCAAAGTAACCAGATATCTTCTGCACATGAAATCTGTACAGTGCCATGTTTGGATCAAGGGCGTCCCACAGTCCCGACACTTGCTGCACCACCAAATCCGAGTCGCCAAAGCATATGATCCAATGTATCCCAATCTCTTTTGCCACCTTGAGCCCGTGCACAAGTGCTTCATACTCAGCGACATTGTTTGATGCCGCGAAATGGATCTGCAGCACGTATTTCAACTGGTCCTTTTTTGGCGAAGTAAGTACAACTCTGGCACCTAGCCCGGTTTTGGTTTTTGATCCGTCAAAGTGCATTCGCCAATAGTTCAGATCTGGGAGTGGCGGTTCGTATTGCACCTCGGCCCAGTCCACAAAAAAGTTCGCCACAGCTTGAGATTTGATGGCCTCTCTTCTGTCATATTGCGGCCCATAAGGAGCTAGCTCAATTACCCATTTTGCAATTTTGCCACTCGCATCCGTGTTACTCATTATCTCGGATATGGGGGCCTCACATATGACCCTGATGGGATGCTCCTCAAAGTAGTGCTTCAGCTTCTTGGCGGCCATGTACACGCCATACGCCACCTTTTGATAGTGTGGATAGTTCTGCTTTGAGGCAGACAACACCTCGCTCAAGTAATACACTGGCCTTTGCACCGACTTACCTTCCTCGTCGCGCTCCACCACTATCACTGCACTTACAACTCGGTTGGTTGCGGCTATATAGAGCAACATTGGCTCCTTTGATAGTGGTGAGGCCAACACTGGTGCAGTGGCTAACATCTTCTTCAAGTGGGCAAAGGCTTCATCGGCCTGCGGTGTCCAAACGAACTTATCAGACTTTTTCATGAGTTGGTAAAGAGGCAATGCCTTTTCCATTCGTTCGATGGCCCAGATTTTGGTTGGATTAACCTCGATACCTCAGCTGGAAACGAGAAAACCGAGCAATTTCCTAGCCGGGACACCGAAGGTGCATTTTTCCGGGTTAAGTTTCATCCGGAACCTCCTTAGGTTTGCAAACGTTTGCCTGATATCGTCAAGGAGCGTTTTGCTTTCCTTGGTCTTGATAACCACATCATCCACGTACACTTGTACATTTTGACCGATTTGGTCGTGCAAACATTTTTGCATACATCTTTGGTACGTTGCCCCTGCATTACGTAAACCAAACGGCATGGTGCGATAGCAATAAGCCCCATACGGGGTAATAAACGCAGTCTTTATTTGATCATCCGGATTCAGAGGTATCTGGTGGAAACCAGAATATGCATCAATGAACGACAACAATTCACATCCAGCAGTTGAGTCTATGACCTGATCTATTGTTGGCAGCAGAAATGGATCTTTTGGACACGCCTTGTTCAGGTTCGTGTAATCGATACACATTAGCCAAACCACTGCCACGTTCGGATCATCTTTCTTCTTCTCCACTAACACCGGATTAGATAGCCTATCCGGGTAAAGAACTTCCATGATAAATCCTGCAGCTAGCAACCGAGCTATCTCATCCCCTATGACTTTCCTCCTATCCTCGGTGAAGCGGCGAAGAGGTTGCTTCACTGGCTTAGCTCCGGGTCTCATATTCAAAGAGTGCTCTGCCAACTACCTCGGAACGCCTTGCAGGTCCTGTGTGGACCAAGCAAAAATGTCCCGATTCTCACGGAGGAAGCTGACGAGCTCGCTTTCCTATTTATCACTTAACCCGGCACCAATTGTTACGGTGCGCTGCGGGAACATGTCATCAACATGAACCTTCTTGGTATCTTTCGTGGCCTGGAAGGAGACACTTCCATGCGGGTTACTCATTGCCGGCATATACTGCTGCGCGGACTGAGCCAATGCTGCCACCCCTTGAATTTTCCTTTTTTCCTGCGCAATCACAAGTGACTCGGCTAAGTTAGACCCGGCCGACGCACACTCCATGGAATGTCGGAAATCCCCAGCAATGGTAATCACCCTGTTTGGTCCGGGCAACTTCATTTTCAAGTAACTAATATGACAGCTCGCCATGAACTTGTTCAGTGCTGGCCTTCCGAGTAATGCGTGGTCCGCACTTTCTAAGTTCACCACCTCGAACTCCAAATTTTCGGTTCGGCAGTTATCCCTCGTGCCGAACAATACGTCAACCCGGACCTTGCCTATGGGCTCACAAGAAATACCGGGCACAATTCCATGGAAAGTTGTCCTCGTGCCCTGTAGCATGTTCTCCGAGATACCCAACTTGCGCATTGTGTCCGCATACATGATGTTAATGCTGCTTCCATTGTTGATCAGTACCTTTGAGAACCTTACGTTAATGCTAGGTCAAATGAATGTCGGATCCAGCACCAACGCATACGAACCAGGGCTTGGCATAAGCTTGGGATGATCCTTGATGCTCCAGGTGATTTCTTGGTTAGACCAAGGCATATACCTAGTCACTGCAGGCATCACTGCATTCACCTCCATATGTCGGCGCTGCAAGCTCTTTCTATTTGTTTCCTCAGTGGTGAACACACAATAACTCTGATGATGCTCTCTGTACTCATTTCTCCCCTCATTTCCGGGGTACCTCTGATCCGGCTGATGCTGATTCTCCACTTGATGCACCACATCCCTTCTCTCATTATTATCATACCATGGCGGAGGGGGAGGCAACATTAGCTGTTGCGTGTTTGCTCCGGAGAGCAATTGCTGCCGGGGTAACTCCTGCCGAGGCTGATCATTCCGGGATGCCTGAGCATTCCCCGAACCACCTTGTTCAATCTTGTGCATCCACTCACATTGCCTTGTTGTATGACCCGCTGGGTTATTCGGATTTGGCGTGTGAAATTTACACGGCTGATCCAACATCGACTCATAACTGTACCTCGGACGGTATTTCTTTTCTTGCCACTGTTTCTTTTGCTCTGGTGTCCAAGTTTTCTTGCCATCGTTTCTCGGAGTCCACTGCCCTCCAGTTTTCTGGCGTTGACTGCCCCCTGCTCCGGGCTGATCTTGATTCACAGCCACAACATGTTGCGAACCGTATCAATGATCCGGTCTGTCATCTCTCCTTTTCCCTCTGTAGTCATTCCTCCGGGACGACCCGGCTCCATCTCTCTGGTAATACTCATCGTTCGACTCATTTGATACGAGCCTAGGTTGAGTCAGATCACCCAAAGCATATGAATCTGCAATCCGGATCATCTCTGCCAACGTAGTTGGCATTTTCCTTTGCAACTTTTGCCACAGCTCGCTTGCATATCTGCACCCTTGCGCAAACCATGCTATGTCCTGTGATTCTATCACGCCCTCACACGAGTTTCTTACTGTACACCACCGGGTTAGAAACTCCCGATCTGTCTCATTTGGTCTTTGCTTGCACATAGCTAGGGTCTGCGGCCTATTTGGCCTTTGATACGTACTTCAGAAATTGCTGATGAACATTTCCTCGAAATCTATCCAGCAGTTAATGCTTCCGGACGGTAAATTGTTCAGCCATACCCATGCTTCCCCCTCCAACATCTGGGGTACATATCGTACAGCCCATCTCAAGTTGCCAGTGGCAATTTTCACAGCTGTGGCATAATTTATCAGCCAATCCTCCGGCTTTGTACTGCCGTCATACGTCTTCGTGCCCCTAGGTAGCTAGAAGTTGGGTACCAGTGGCTCCTTCATGATCCGGGGTCCAAAACATGCTGGACCCGGTGGACCTTGACACTCAATTTGTTCCGACCTATACAGTCGATCCAGTTTCAACCTGGCATCATCCGGCATCAAATCCCTGCTTCCCAATCTTGACCCTATCACATGATAGTCCGGTCTTGGGTATCCCGCGTTTGCCATTTCCGAATCTCCATCATTATACCTGTCTTGCTCTCGTGGAGCACCTTTCTGTTGCATACCTCGGCCGGCACTTTGCTCTTGCCTTGGTATATTCTGCTGCTGCGGTTGTCCTGCTCCTGCCGAGTTTTGCTGTCCGGCATTGCCGTTGACGGCGTTCCCTTGACCGGCATTGCCTTGGTCGCGGTTACCTCGGCCAGCTTCACCTCGGCTCACACTCTGTCGATCATCATTTTTCTGTGCTTCTTTTCCTTTCCCTGCCCGCGTTAGGTCATATGGGATGATCTGTTTGTTCCGTCTGGCCGAGGTTACTACCTCTTCTCTCCTTGGACCACCATGAGGAGATGATGCGGCTCCAGCGGATTTCTCCGGGTTACCTATCGCTGAATGGACGATCTTGGAGGCTCCAACTCACTCCGGGTTAGCTCTGAGTAGTTCTTCGTTTTGTCTGTTCGCGATCCGAACCAGCTCGTTAACCATATCTTGCTATCTTTGCCGAGCCTCACCCGTTAGACCCTCTAACTCGGATGCAGTTGCATCCGCTGCTCTAAGGTTCTTTGTCGGGGTACTATACCTCGGCAGCCCCACGGACAAATAGTTTTCTGATTCCTCAATTCCAGTATCACCTTCTCTGTTCATCTCGCTCATGAGATTTCTCCCCTTTAATTTTACCGCATCAACTTTGTTCGCCTTTGCGTACTCACGCAGCGTCATATTCAATGACTGCTGAGCCGCGGCTATCTTTTTTGCACCCTCTAGTATTTTTTGCCTAGTTTCTTCTAGCTCGGCCTGCGCCCGAGCCGGATCTACTGCTACTACCACAGGGTTTGCCAAGCTATCCAACGCTTCCCTCAACACGTTCTCTGGCCTCTCTAGTGGAGGACCTCTACCTTTCCTAGGTGCCTTAGGCGTTACCTCCGGATCTGGCGCCGGATCCTTGCTTGCGCCCTCACCAGGCGCAGTCATCATCACCTCTGCATGGTGAGGGGTGGCTCCCCTGCCTCGACGAGGTGGTGTGGATGAACACACGACACGTCAATAACAACATAGACCTTGTGTGCGCCGAGCTTGACGAAGAGGCCATTGCGCGGAAGTGGGCGCGTGCCAAAGCAGCCAGCGTTGTCGCTGAAGAAATCCAGCGCTCCAAAGCACTGAACGAGCCCGGAGACGATGCGTTCGCCAGAGCCGATGAAGTTTCTCGTCCGGATCTTGACTCCTGCTAGCGCCGCTAGCCCCACGGTGGGCGCCAACTGTCATGGTGGTGTCACGGCAGATGCCATGGATAGGCTAAAGGTGGGGATTAATACGCGCTAGGGGAATCCAGGGAGGGATAGTGAAGTGATTCTTCACACAGAAGTTTGTATTTGATTTGCTTCCAAGATTACAAGTGCTCCTAGAGATGAATTGGCGAGAGGAGGAAGAAGGTGCTCTCTTACTCTCACCCACAGATCACACTCAAAACCCTAGCCAAAACAGAATAGCGGAACCTCTCTACTGAAACCCTAGCCCTACTGATATAGAGGGAGCTTGGTCTCTGCCTAGGGCATACGTGGAGGCATATTCCCAAGAATATGCCTCCTCCCAAAGTAGTAAGTCGATCGAGGTGCTTTTCCCCCGCGTCACACATGCAGAGGCTACGTGAGCCTCTGCGGCGCCCGCGTCAGCCGACATGGGCGTTGTCACCCTTGTCGGCCACGCCCCGGTGGTCCTGCCCTTGTTTGCTTTGCTCAGGTAGTGCGTACCGGGGCTTCTTTTGACCAGCGAGATTCCTTCCTTCTCCTAGAAGCTAGACGTGACCCAGATCATAGTTGATCCGGCCACACCCGTTCCTGCATACAAGTAAAACAGACATTTCCGACTTACTCCTTAAGTCGGTTGAGACTTAGTTAGGAGAACGCCCCCTGGTCCGGGTTACCCCGTGATTCGGCCCGCCTTGAGGTGACCCGGCCAGCATCCGCTTTGGCCTTGCCGAACCTCGGCTAACTCGGCCTTTATACCCCGGCGTGACCCTACCCGGGGTATCCCCCCAACAATTTCACTTCCAATGAGTTCAAAGAATATTGCAAGGAGATGGGTATAAAAGTAAGCTACGCCTCAGTTGCCCACCAGCAAACGAATGGTCAGGTGGAGAAACCCAACGGTCTCGTAACCAATGCTATCAAGAAAAGGTTGCTGGCGCCACTCGATAGAGCTAAAGGATCTTGGGTAGATGAGTTACCCTCCGTCTTATGGAGCCTACGTACCATCCCAAATAACACAACACAAGACACACCTTTCTTTCTGGTCCACAGTGCAGAGGCCATCCTTTCATTCGAAATAGCTCATGAGTCTCCTAGGGTCACTCAGTATGACGAAGAAGCATCCAAATAAGCACTTGAATATGATGTCGATTTACTCGACGAAGCTCGTGATGTTGCTTTACAAAGAGCGACCATATATCAGCAGAATCTGCGCAACTATAACAGCCATCGACTGCGTCCCAGGTCCTTTGTCATAGGGGATCTGGTCCTTTGCCTGAAGCAAGACGGGCATCGAAAGCTAGAATCACCAGAAAGGACCTTATATCATCACAAAAGTAATCCCTGGTAGAGCATGTCGGCTTCAAGATAAGAAAACAGGAGTCAAGTACTCCAACCCATGGAACATTGTGCAGCTGTGATGTTTCTATGCTTAGACTGTTATTTTCGCAATTTGCATTGAATAAGGCCAATGGCCAGACGACTTCACCAAAAATATGTACTTTCGTCTTTAATATTGAATAAAAAGTATTAGGATGGCAGACAAAGGAAGAGATTGGACTTAAATTTTGCGTCGATGTCCCGGTGCTAGCATCGAACATAGCCTCGGGGGCTATACCCATCGGAAGTGTCGTTGTATTGGGAATGGCAGTACCTAAGAAGGTTAGATAGAGGTGCGGGGACTAGCAGGAAACCTCTCGATGGAGTCTGTAGGCGGGATTGGGTACGAGCAAGCGTAGTAAGACACAGGAAGTACCCAGGTTCGGAGCCCTCGTAGTGAGGTAAAACTCCCACTCCTGTCGATCTGACTATGGGTAGAATACAGAGTACACTTGCTCCTCGAGTTGTATGAACTAGCTACCTCTTAAATGCTCAACCCTTGCTATGAGAGCATTGCCCCTCCTTATATAGGCAAAGGGGCAACGGTCTCACTGGCCAGGCCGGCTGGCGGGTCCCACGGCAGGCCCCAGCCGGTTGGTCATCTACAGTGTCCGGTAGTGTTTGTCATGTTGAAGTACACGCTGTGGGATTCATCGTGGGTACAGTGAACGCCGTGTGAGCCTATCGTCAGCAACCGGCCACTATGCCCGCGTCACCCGCAAAGTCTTCGGTATGGCCTTGTAGTTGTGAGTCATGTCACTGTACCAGGGCGTACCGTGCACTATGCAGCATGTTGTCATGTCCTTCTGATTGCATCCAGCTATGCCCATGTAGCCAGCTCTGTGTCTTGTCGTCCTTCCTGATTCCGTCTACCGGCTAGTAGCTGGAACAAAGCGCCTGCGCCCGGCTACGATCCGTTAGCCAGACGCGAGCCGTCTGTCTTTGTTCTTGTATGAAAAGGGTACCTAGGGGTCATCCCCCCGACACTAGCCCCTGAGCACGTGTGGATTTCGCCCTTAGGTGAAATGTGTGCGTGCTCCCTCTTGCGTTTGAATTTCGTGTCCGGCTGTCGTCTGGCGATTGCGCTACCTGTGACTTCACAGCTGGTGCCAGACACGCGCGCACGCACCATCATGGCGCTGCTGCGCGTAGTGCTGCGTCCCATTGCACGCCGCGCACATTGCTTAGGGAACTGCCGCCTACCGCTTCGGTTTCTGGCCTAGGATCTTTTGCGCGCACGGCGCCAGCACAGGGGATCTGGAGCCGTTGGTGTAGGAGTGGTCCTCCATCACGGCGAGCCGGACGATTGCGCTCCCCCAGGTTTAAATACTGCCCAGGGGGAGCAGTTCTCCCCTTCCACACTCTGCCGCTGCCATTTCCCCTGCGTGCTCCCTCTGCTTCCTTGCTTCCTCTGTGCGCTCGCCACCGGACTCGCTGCGCCGCCCGCTTAGCGTCGCCGGCGACACGGGCCACCGCTCTCAGCACCTGCCACCACGGCCGACAAAGAGGTGATGGCGTCGGAGCGCAGATCCTAGTGCGGTTCGTCCGTGACAGAGGACCATATCACGAAGCACCGCACGATAAGGTTTCTACTGCCGGAGTAAGAGGTGAAGGTGTGGCTCGCATCGCTGTAAGAGGAGTCGCCGCACCCATAGGAGGGGGAGCAGGTGATCTTTCTCTCCCACCTCGCGCGCAGCTTCGCTATGCCGACGCACCCATTTTTCTTGAATTTCCTCGCTTTCTTTGATCTCCACCTCCACCACCTTGGCGCCAACGCCATTGGTAACCTAGTGCACTTCGCAGCCTTATGTGAGTGCTACTCGGGATCTAGCCAGATCTCAGGCTCTTCTGCCGGTTGTTCTGCGTCCAGCCGCAGGTTCAGTTCTCTCAGGGCCCATTGGTCCCCTGCGGCGACGCGTCGCTCTACTCCCTCATGCAGATTGGCTACCCCAAGTTCAAGCTTCAGGACACGGTCCGACTATGGCAACAGTCGTATTTTTACGTCTGCAACGTCACCGAGGTCGACCGGATCAATCAGCCGGCTATCCAGGACATGGAGTCCACCCGGCAGAACTGGGACTTGAAGATCCACGGTGAGAAGGTGGAGACAGATGCGATGCTACACCGGATGCAGTCCCTCGTCACCGCCGGCTTAACCGGCCTGGACATCACGCTCAGCTGGATGTCCCTGCTGATGATGCCGCTGCAGCAACGCGCACACAAGGTGTGTTTCTACTCTAGTCGGTTGGACCCCTCTCGGCTATCCCGTTGTGATCCCCGCTACCACAACCTCAAGGAGTGGGTGTGGACGATCACGAAGGAGAGGCTGCAGGAGAACTAGAAGTTCGGGCAGGCCCCATACACGCGCGACAACCGCGTGACCCGAGTAAGTTCTTTGATCCAGTTCTTGTCTTCTGTCTTTCATATCATGCATTTCACCCGGCTGATGCCCCACTTTCTTTTGTTGTGGCAGAAATTCCCATGCATCATCCGGGAAGACGGCAAGGCCCCCCTCTAGGACTTCATGCATGACCTCCCCGAGCACATGTGGATTTTTCCCTTAGGTGAAATGTGTGCGCGCTCCCTCTTGTGTTTGAATTTCGTGTCCGGCTGCTGTCTGACAGTTGCGCTACCCGTGACATCAGTGTTGGCACCAGCCACGCGTGCATGCGCCATCATTGCGCTGCCGCGCGTAGTGCTGCGGCACATCGCACGTCGTGCACGTCACTTCGAGAACGGCCGCCTGCCACTTCGGTTTCCGGCCCAGGATCTTTTGCACGCACGGTGCTAGCACAGGGGATTTGGAGCCGTTGGTAGAGTAGTGGCATGGCACGGCAGGTGCCACGCGGCGAGCCAGACGGTAGCGCTCCCCCGGGTTTAAATACTACCCAGGGGGAGCAGTTCTCCCCCTCCATGCTCTGCTTCCTTGCTGCCTTCGTGCGCTCGCCACCAGACTCGCTGCGCCGCCCACTTAGCATCACCGGCGACACAGGCCACTACTTCTCAACACCTGCCACCACGGCCAACGAAGAGGTGATGGCGTCGAAGTGTGGAGCCTGGTACGGTTCGTCCGTGACGGAGGACCATATCGCGAAGCACCACGTGACACGGGTTCTGTTGCCGGAGTCGGAGGTGAAGGTGCGGCTCGCTCTACCAGAAGAGCAGTCGCCGCACCCTCAGGAGGGGGAGTGGGTGATCTTTCTCTCCCAGCTCGCGCGCGGCTTCACTCTGCCGGCGCACCCCTTCTTCTTGACTTTCCTCGCTTTCTTTGATCTCTGCCACCACCACCTTGGCGCCAACGTCATTGGTACCCTCGCGCACTTTGCAGCCTTTTGCGAGTGCTACCTCGGGATCCAGCCAGATCTCGGGCTCTTCTGCCGGCTGTTCCGCATCCGGCCAAAGGTTCAGTTCTCTTAGGGCCCGCGGGTCCCCTGCAGCAGTGCGGCGATCTACTCCCGCTCGCAGACCGGCTACCCCAAGTTCAAGCTTCAGGACACGGTCCAACTGTTGCAATAGTCATATTTTTACGTCTACAACATCACCGAGGTCGACCGGATCAATCTGCCGGCTTTCCAAGACGTGGAGTCCACCCGGCAGAACTGGGACTTGAAGATCCACAGAGAGAAGGCGGAGACACACGCGATGTTGCACGGGATGCGGTCCCTCGTCACCGCCGGCTTAACCGGCTTGGACATCACGCTCAGCTGGATGCCCAGGCTGATGATGCCGCTGCAGCAACACGCACACAAGATGTGCTTCTACTCCAGCCGGCTGGACCCCACTCGGCTATCAGGCCGCGATCCCCGCTACCACAACCTCAAGGAGTAGGTGTGGACGATCACAAAGGAGAGGCTGCCGGAGAACTAGAAGTTTGGGAAGGCCCCATACATGCGTGACAACCACGCGACCCGAGTAAGTTCTTTGATACAATTCTTGTCTTCTGTGTTTCATCTTGTGCATTTCACCCAGCTGACTCCCCACTTTCTTTTGTTGTGGCAGAACTTCCCTTGCATCATTCGGGAAGAGGGTGAGGCCCCCCTCCAGGACTTCACGCCTGACCTCCTCGAGCCGTGCACACGCTGGTCTGGTGAGGAGTCTAACGGTGACACCGATGTCTTCCCCAACCAGAACGATGAGCCGGTGCATGACCCCCACGCACCGGTTGATGAGGAAGAGGAGGCCGCCCTGGCTCCCGAACCGGCCCGCCGCCGAGCGACGGATGGCGAGTCTAGCCGGTCCAGTGCGGGGGGAGTGGATCAAGCCGGCCCCCGGTGGAGGAGCCGGATGCCAAGAGGAGCCAGACCAATGTTCTGCCGCCGAGCCATCTCGGCCGCAAGAAGGCGTCGTCCCCGGTGGTGCAGGGGTAAGACTTCTCCCCCTCTCCCTAACCTTTTTTTCTTTCCTTTCCTTCCCTTTCCTTACTAGTTTTGCCCTTGTCCCCCTTTAGCTCGCTCGTCTCCTTCGGTGCCGCCAGCCCGGCGTAGGCACCGACTGGCTCTCCGCCTCGCGTGCCGCCTACCAATCTAGCTCCTACTGCCACCGCTGCCCCCACTCTGATGTCCTAGGCTCCGCCATCGCCCTGCGCGGATCCGGCTGCGGGAGCCAGGGCCGGTGGTGCCCCGCCGACTATGGTGGCTCAGTCGGGCACCGCCATGCCGAGCCCAAGGGGCAGGGACAGCTCGTCCATGGGAGCGAGGGGGGCTGTAGCCAGCAAGGAGCTGGTGGTGGTCCAGGACGACAACTCCAACGGCGAACCGGGGGAGGAGTGGCGGGTGGCGCTTCGCGAGGCGCAGGAGTCCCTGACCCTCAACGCTGCCACGTCACCTCCTCCGCCACCGCGTCCCTGGCGGAATTGGCTGCCACTTTGGAGTTAGTAGTGAAGGTAATCCGGCTACTCGAGGCCTCGGTCGGGAGTAACCGGACGCTGGAGCAGAAGCTTGCCACGGCGAACGGCCCCTCCTAGAGTAAGTCTTGTTATCCGGTTTCATCTTCTTCTCTCTCTCTTTTTGCTGATAGTCGGTTTCCTGTAGCCATCATGGTCTGTGCCTAGCGGGAGATCGATCGCCTGACCAAGGCGAACAACCGCCTGACCAAGTCCAACTCCTCCCTCCGGCTCCAAAACAAGGAGTGGCACTCCAAGACGGACAAGCTGGAGGCCGTCGTCAAGGAGCGTGGCTCCGCCCTTGCTAGCCGGGCCCAAGCCTTTGTCCTCCTCGACGCCCAGTGCAAGGACTAGGAGAAGGAGCTCAAATGGCTAGGGGAGCGGGAGAAGGCGCTGCTGGAGGAGCTGATGCAGGTTGGCCACACCGCCAAAGGTAAATCTTCTTGCCAACTTGCTTTTCTCTGTCTAGATGATGGCTCAATGCACGGCGCCCAGAAAATGCTTGATGGCGGTGTTGATGTAGAGCTCGTTGGGAACCCCAAGAGGAAGGTATGATGAGCACAGCAGCAAGTTTCCCTCAGTTATGAAACCATGGTTTAATCGAACCAGTAGGAGCAAGGAAACACCTCAAAGGTGTTACTAGCTGAGCTTTGGCAGGGCGCACTACCGGTGCTAGTAGCAACGTGGAGACCTGCACAACACAACCACAGAACTTTGTCCCCAACTTGCGATGAGGTTGTCAATCTCACCGTGTTTTGCGGAAAACAAAGGATTAAACGTATCGAATGGAAAGAAGTAAAACTTTGCAGAAAGTAAACACAAAGCAAGTAAAAGATTGTAGATTGTATGTAAAGAAAAAGGACCGGGATCCATAGTTCACTAGAGGCGGCTCTCCTTAAGATAGATAACATGTTGGGTGAACAAATTACATCGGGGCAGTTTACAAACACCGAGAAAGCAATACATGCATATACTAATCATCTTGACTCCTATGAGACTTGATTGGGCATTAAACCATAATACATAGACCGCCATCCAACTGCATCTATGACTAATAATCCACCTTCAGGTTATCATCCGAACCCCCTCCAGTATTAAGTTGCAAGCAACAGATTATTGCTTTACGAACTACGTGTAAAGTAAATAATACGATTGTTCTATGAACAAAGGATTGTTGTTTTCTCCCTAGTAGCAACAACACATCTAGTACCTTAGAGATTTCTGTCACTTCCCCAGATTACCAGAGGCATGAACCCACTATCGAGCATAAATACTAACTCTTGGAGTTGCTAGCATCTACTTGGCCAAGATAGCTACTAACAACGGAAATCATGCAAGATCTCAAATAACAAAGACATGATAGAATCAATAATCAATCTGAAATAGCATCTCAATATCCATCGGATCCCCGCAAACACAACATGTATGAATTAAAAATAGATGATCTTGATCATGAACGGAGCTCACAAGATCTAAACATGAAAGCACAAAGGAGGAGAAATCAGCCATCTAGCTACTACATGGATCCGTAGTCTAAGGATGAACTACTCACGCATCACACCGGAGGCTTGCATGGTGATGAAGAAAGCCTCCAGGGTGAACTCCCCTCTCCGGCAGGGTGCCAAGAAGAGCTTCAGATCCCTCCCAATCTAGGGATGGAGATGACGGCGGCTACAGACTCTTTCGTGGATTTTTGATTGGGTCCTTAGGGTTTACGTCCCGAGGGCATCTTATAGTCGGAAGGGGAGGCCGAGGGGGTGTCTGGCTGGCCACACCACCCCCTGGCGCGGGCTAGGCCTGGCCGCGCAGCCAGGTGGTGTGGCTGGCCTCTGGCTCCTCTCCGTCTCGTATTCTGGCACTTGATGACATCCGAAAAAATAGGCACTTTGGCTTTTCTCCCGTCCAGTTCCGAGAACATTCATTTTCTGACTTTCCTGGAACCAAAAATAGCAGAAAACAGGCAGCTGGCACTGTGGCTCTTGTTAATAGGTTAGTCCAAGAAATCATATGAAAAGTACTCCAAAGTTGGAACAAAACACAAGAAAGTGGATAAAACTAAGCATGGAACATCAAAAATTATAGATACATTTGTAATGTATCAACATCCCCAAGCTTAACTCCTGCTCGTCCTCGAGTAGGTAAGTGATAAAATGAAAGAATAATTTTTGAGGTGACATGCACCATCAAAGACTTGATCAAAGTATTTGCAAAACATCCAAAGCTGGGATCATAGTACATCAATCATAACATGAAAGACAAAGTTCTAGCAATAAGCAAAGAAACTATGATGCAACATGAAAAGGCACAAACAAAAGATTCATGAATAACAATGCTTTGCAAGACGTTTGTTTGTTTCACATAAAGAAAACATAGCATAATAGTATTCAGCTTGTCCCTCAATAGAGTAGCAAATATAAATGCATAGGACACCTTCAAAGTTCATAAGAGTGACTAGATACAATAGTTTCAAACAAGCAATAACAAGTTATGCATCAATCAACTCGTCTTGGAACAATGCACATAGAACTAAGAATGGCCACTATGCTCTCAAAGTAAGTGCATAAAGTTAGAAGGTGGAGACTCAATATAATGGTGGAAGAAAGGCCTTTTGTAAAAGGAAGCAGGGATTCAAGTCTCATAAAGAGCTTCCAAAAATTATGATACTTATAGCTTTCAGCTCTCATTGCCCCTATCATAAGCATCTTGAAGTGATTAAGGTTAAAGTGAACAAACTATGGTGTACATACTTGACGAAGTATAAGTCAGAAATATCATGTCCCTTGTATATGAGGGCCGCTCCTCATGCTACTCAAGTTTAGTCACCGGTAAGTTCTTGTCATCGTAAGCACATGTGTATCATACAGAACCGCCAATGGGGTACCCCTTGCCCGATGATACGGAAGAATCCCCATATCAATGACAAGGCAAGCAGACAACGAGCATCTCAGCATTCTTCTTATTTACCATGGGAATATGGTGCTTTTTTCTCTCTTTCCTCTTTTCATAGTATCTCTTTTTTTCTTTTCTCTTTTTTTTTTCAATATAGGACTCTTTTTTTATAAGAAGAATGCTTCATAGACTGCTCATTATGGTTACGCTGCAGGTTTCCACCATGTCAGCATGGATTAGACCAGCGGCCCAGGAGTTTCTCTAACACATATACATAACTCCATGGACTTACAAGCTCCCCTTTCATTTCACACCGACGACATCCATATAAAAAAGAGCATGATATCAACTAGGTACAAGTACCAAGTGCAATGTTGAAAGCGTTCCCCATGAAAGCATGGTTCTGCTAATTCCCAATAAATAAGTGCAAGCATATACAACATAGAAGACACAATGGTTCAAGTTTATTAAGGGCAAGTAAAGTAAAGTGTGCCATCCAGTTCGTGAGAGCTTTAATCACTAGTTTTCCCATAACAAGTTTAATTTGGAAGGTAAACAAAAGCAAGAATGTACTTGGAATAGCATAAGCTAGTAGGTAGGTATGGTGGACTCTTTGGAATAACTTGGTTTAGGGAGTTGGATGCATGAGTGGAACTCATACTTTGTTGTGAAGGCTAGCAAAAGACTAGGAGCGACAAACTAAGAGATCAATAATGGCCATAATCATGCAGGGCGACAAAACATCATTGATCAAAGCATAAAGTGATACTACAAGTTGAAAACTAAAGGATCATAAAGGCTATGGTGACTTTGGATAGTCATAACATGGTGTGAGCATGCGCCAAGTCAACCCAAATAAGGCATCAAAGGAGAATACCACTGTACTATGTTTTAATATGCTAAAACAACGCATGATTCATCCAAGGCACATTAAGCAATCTCAATTGTTTATAACAAGTCATGCTACAGCAAAGAATACTAAGCATAAATCCAAAACAATATCAAGCATGGCATGACAAAGCATAGGCCACAGTCAAAAACAAGCTCTTTTTACCACATAAGAATGCTTCATAGACAGCTCATTATGGTTACGCTGCAGGTTTCCACCATGTCAGCATGGATTAGACCAGCGGCCCATGCGTTTCTCTAACACATATACATAACTCCATGGACTTACAAGCTCCCCTTTCATTTCACACCGACGACATCCATATACAAAAGAGCATGATATCAACTAGGTACAAGTACCAAGTGCAATGTTGAAAGCGTTCCCCATGAAAGCATGGTTCTGCTAATTCCCGACAAATAAGTGCAAGCATATACAACATAGAAGACACAATGGTTCAAGTTTATTAAGGGCAAGAAAAGTAAAGTGTGCCATCAAGTTCGTGAGAGATTTAATCACTAGTTTTCTCATAACAAGTTTAATTTGGAAGGTAAACAAAAGAATGAATATACTTGGAATAGCATAAAGCCAAAACAATATGAAGCATGACATGACAATAGGCCACAGTCAAAAACAAGCTCTCTTTACCACTTAAGCATGAACTTTCCTACTCTTTTCCAAACCAAACCAAACTATTTGCAAACCAATGTATGAAAGAGGGGGTCCAACCAATTTATTCAGAAAACTAAGCAAACGAAGCAAACGAAAAACCAAAAACAAAACGAAAAAGAAGACGCTCCAAGAAAAACACAACTGTGCATGAAACAATAAAAATGAAGCGTTTGGAAGAAACCTGGAATTTTTATTGATGAAGAAGGGGATGCCTTGGGCATCCCCAAGCTTTGACGCTTGTACTTCTTGGATGTTTATTGGGGTGACACGCGTGGCATCCCCAAGCTTGAGCTTTAGTCCATCCTTCATCTCATTACTCATTCATTCCATACACCTGAAATTTTGTCCTTCATACAAAACTTCACACAATCTCATTAGCAACATTAGTGCACTTAAGATAAATAAGTCTCAAGGTTCAGTTCTAACACCAAATAAACTTCCATTAGAACACTATCTACTTTAGCACTTCCCACAAAAAGCTCAATTCCCCAAAAGAACTCAAGAAGGAACCAACAAGAAGCAAATGCAGAAAATGGCAGAAATCTGTCAAAACAGACCAGCAGGTAAAGACGATTTTTTCGAAGACCTTATGTTGCTCAAATCAAAAAGTGTTGAACTAACGAAAGTTAGATAACAACCTGGGGCAGAAGAACAATACATTACAGCTCAATCCGACATACAGAGCTCTCTCACGAATTTTTACGGTGAAGCACAGAAATCTGTTTTGGGACAGCAACTTTCCCAATCATTACTTCTCTCTCATTAGAGCTTACTCTTGGCACAATAAGCAAATAAAAAGGATAAGGAGAGGTTATTACAGAGGTAATAACTTCCAAGACTCATCCAAAACTCTTGGGTTATCTCCCAACAAGTACTTTTCTTTAACGCCTTTAAGTTAGGCATAAGAAGCAAAGAGAGAATCAAGTGTTCTCAAATGAAGAAGCATTAAGAGAAAATTTTGTTTTCATAGGAGAAGCAAAAGAAATCTTTTCTCTCTTTTTAGGGAAGTGTTCTATACCTTTCTTGAGTGGGAGTTGATATTTAATGGTGCCTTCTTTCATATCAATGATGGCACCAACAGTTCTAAGAAAAGGTCTTCCCAAAGTAATAGGACAAGAAGCATTGTATTTAACATCCAAAACATAGAAATCAACGGGGACATAGGAACCGTTAACCATAATAAGAACATCATTAAGACTCCCCATGAGTTTCTTTTTAGCATTAGCATCAAGTGGGACATTCAAATAACAATCTTCAAGAGGAGGCAAATCAAGCATATCATAAATCCTTCTAGGCATAATAGAAACACTACTATCAAGATCACACAAAGCTTTGAAATCAAAGTCATTCACTTTCATATTAATGATGGGTTCCCAACCATCTTCTTGATTTATAGGAATAGAAGCTTTATGTTTCATCTTTTCTTCTTTAATCTTTATGAGAGCATCAGTAATGTGTTTTGTAAAAGCCATGTTCATAGCACTAGCATTAGGACTTTTGGCAAGCTTTTGTAGGAACTTAATAACTTCAGAGATATTGCAACCATCAAGATCGAAATCAACTTTATCATCTAAAGTAGTAGAACTATTACTAGCCTCAACACTAGTGGTGGTAATAGTAGAAACACTAATGTTTCTAGCAATTTCATCTTCTCTTTCCCACTTAGCATGTAATTCAGCTAATAGTCTAACATTTTCATCAATTCTTACTTGTATAGCATTAGTAGATGCAAAGGGATTCTCATTAGTTTCAGGTTTAGCAGCCATTTTATTCAAAGTAGATTGAGCTTCAGCCAAAGATGCTATATTTCTTTCAGCATTAGAGAGTTTTTCCTCAATAGTTTTATTGAAAGCAGTTTGTTTACTAATAAACTCTTTAAGCATAACTTCAAGTTCAGAGGGAGCACTCTTATTATTGCTGTAAGAATTTCCATAAGCATTACCATTGTTGGGAGGATATGGCTTATAATTGTTGTTACCAAAATTGTTCCAATAAGCATTATTACCATAAGCATTGTTGCCAAAGTTGTTATTTCTTATGAAGTTCACATCAACTTGCTCTTCTTGAGCAACCAAAGAGGCTAAAGGAACATTATTTGGATCAATATGGGCTTTCCCATTAACAAGCATAGACATAATAATATCAATCTTATCACTCAAGGAGGAGGTTTCCTCAACAGAATTTACCTTCTTACCTTGTGGAGCTCTCTCAGTATGCCATTCAGAATAATTAACCATCATGTTGTCCAAAAGTTTTGTTGCAGCACCCAAAGTGATGGTCATAAAGGTACCTCCAGCAGCTGAATCCAATAGGTTCCTTGAAGAATAGTTCAATCCTGCATAAAAAGTTTGGATGATCATCCAAGCAGTCAGTCCATGAGTGGGACAATTCTTTACCAAAGATTTCATTCTTTCCCAAGCTTGAGCAACATGCTCATTATCAAGTTGTTTAAACTTCATTATTTCACTTCTCATGGATATAATCTTAGCAGGAGGATAGTATTTTCCAATAAAAGCATCTTTGCACTTAGTCCAAGAACCAATACTATTCCTAGTTAAGGAATTCAACCATTCTTTAGCTTTTCCTCTCAAATAGAAAGGAAACAATTTCAGTTTATTAATATCACCATCTATATCCCTATGCTTTTGCATCTCACAAAGTTCAGCAAAATTATTTAGATGGGAAGCAGCATCTTCATTACCAATACCAGAAAATTGCTCTCTCATAACAAGATTGAGTAAAGCAGGTTTTATCTCAAAGAAAGTATTTTCAGCCACAGGTGGAGCAATAGGTGTGCTCATAAAATCATTGTTGTTGGTGCTAGTGAAGTCACACAACTTGGTGTTTTCAAGACTAGTTATTTTTTGGGTTTTCAAATAAGAAAGCAAACAAGTAAAACTAAATTTTTGTGTGTTTTTGATAAAGAAAGCAAACTAGTAAAACTATTTTTTTGGATTTTTGAAGAACAAAACAAGCAAACAAAGCAAAAAGAAACTAAGCAAAACAAAAACAACAAAGTAAAGAGATTGGTTATGAGGGACTCCCCTTGTGAAGATGTCCTTGACTCCCCGGCAATGGCGCCAGAAAAATGCTTGATGGCTCAATGCACGGCGCCCAGAAAAATGCTTGATGGCGGTGTTGATGTAGAGCTCGTTGGGAACCCCAAGAGGAAGGTATGATGAGCACAACGGCAAGTTTCCCTCAGTTATGAAACCAAGGTTTAATCGAACCAGTAGGAGAAAGGAAACACCTCAAAGGTGTTACTAGCTATGCTTTGCCAGGGTGCACTACCGGTGCTAGTAGCAACGTGGAGACCTGCACAACACAGCCACAGAACTTTGTCCCAACTTGCGATGAGGTTGTCAATCTCACCGTGTTTTGCGGAAAACAAAGGATTAAACGTATCGAATGGAAAGGAGTAAAAGTTTGCAGAAAGTAAACACAAAGCAAAAACAGATTGTAGATTGTATGTAAAAGACAAGGACCGGGATCCATAGTTCACTAGAGGTGGCTCTCCTTAGATAGATAACATGTTGGGTGAACAAATTATAGTGGGGCAATTGACAAACACTGAGAAAGCAATACATGCATATACTAATCATCTTGACTCCTATGAGACTTGATTGGGCATTACAACATAATACATAGACCGCCATCCAACTGCATCTATGACTAATAATCCACCTTCAGGTTATCATCCGAATCCCCTCCAGTATTAAGTTGCAAGCAACAGATTATTGCTTTACAAACTGTGTGTAAAGTAAACAATATGATTGTTCTATGAACAAAGGAGTGTTGTTTTTATCCCTGGTAGCAACAACACATCTAGTACCTTAGAGATTTCTGTCACTTCCCCAGATTACCAGAGGCATGAACCCACTATCGAGCATAAATACTAACTCTTGGAGTTGCTAGCATCTACTTGGCCAAGATAGCTACTAACAACGGAAAGCATGCAAGATCTCAAATAAAAAAGACATGATAGAATCAATAATCAATCTAAAATAGCATCTCAATATCCATCGGATCCCCGCAAACACAACATGTATGAATTAAAAATAGATGATCTTGATCATGAACAGAGCTCACAAGATCTAAACATGAAAGCACAAAGGAGGAGAAATCAGCCATCTAGCTACTACATGGATCCGTAGTCCAAGGATGAACTACTCACGCATCACACCAGAGGCTTGCATGGTGATGAAGAAGGCCTCCAGGGTGAACTCCCCTCTTCGGCAAGGTGCCGGGAAGAGCTTCAGATCCCTCCCGATCTAGGGATGGAGATGACGGCGGCTACAGACTCTTTCGTGGATTTTTGATCGGGTCCTTAGGGTTTACGTCCCGAGGGCATCTTATAGTCGGAAGGGGAGGCCGAGGGGGTGCCTGGGCTGGCCACACCACCCCCTGGCGTGGGCCAGGCCTAGCCGCGCGGCCAGGTGGTGTGGCCGCCCTCTGGCCCCTCTCCGTCTCGTATTCTGGCACTTGATGACATCCGGAAAAATAGGCACTTTGGCTTTTCTCCCGTCCAATTCCGAGAATATTCATTTTCTGACTTTCCTAGAACCAAAAACAGCAGAAAACAGGCAGCTGGCACTGTGGCTCTTGTTAATAGGTTAGTCCAAGAAGTCATATGAAAAGTACTCCAAAGTTGGAACAAAACACAAGAAAGTGGATAAAACCAAGCATGGAACATCAAAAATTATAGATACATTTGCAATGTATCACTAGATCTGGTAGCTGAATCTGACTTGTTTTTCTGATAGCTTTTTATCTGGGTGTAGTTTTGCCTACCTCCTAGGAGTTGCTTGCCCTTCTTGGCGAGGAGGTCGCGGATCTGTGGAAGGCTGCCCACGCCGTCTTCGACTTCCTGTGGCCAGATGCGGCTGCACCAGAGACCATTGCCCAGCTGGCGACGAAGGTCGCGGAGGTGCCGGCTGCCATCGACCGACTATGGGACTTGGCAGCGCGAGCTGGAGCGGAGATGGCCTTGGCGTTGATGTTGTCCTAGCACAAGGACACACGCGTCGAGAAGATCGACAGAGGCTTCCGCGTCTGCGCCGACCATGCCGCCATCCGCCAGGCTCACCCTAAACTTCGTGCCTCCACCATCAAGATTGCTGGCTACACCGACGTCGATGAAGTCCTCACCGGCTCGGAGTCCACCGGGACACCTTATATGGAGGTTGAGCCGATGTTGCAGCCAGAAGGTGGAGATGTTGGAGCCGGAGCATCCAGCGTGCCTCCTCCTCTGCCAGAAGCCACGGGCAGCTAGGATCATCCGCACAGCAAGGGCCCTGCTGCCTAGACTTGATCCCTGGAATGTCGGGTGAATTTGTAATAGTTTCTTTTGCTGAACTTGTTGTGTTGGTGAACTTGTGGGAGCTTCGACTCCTTTTATTTTTATGCACTACATGTTTCCGTTTTTTCCTTGTGATCTTCTATACTTTGAAGCTTTTCTCTTTTTTGGTTACACTCATTTGACTATCTTCGTCCAGCTAAACTCCTTTAGTCGGATGACTATCGACCCTAGTGGGGGCGCGCCAGCGCACCCGCTGGGTGTAGCCCCGAGATTCAGAGTTCTTGGCAAAGACAAGCACTTTGAATCTTCCCTTCTTTCTTTCCTTCAAACTTTTAGTTTCTTTCGGCTAGACGCCTCTAGCCGGTTAGCCTGACCTTGCTTGGACCAATCGGTGAAGCACGACCAACAGTGGGGGCGCGCCAGCGCACCCACTAGGTGTAGCCCCCGAGATTCAAAGTAGTTGGTTAAGCCAAGTGCTCAGATCTTCTCCTCTTTTCCTGCCCTTGCCCTCGCCTGGGCCTGAATATCCGGCTAAACTCTTTTAGCCGGACGGAACTACATGATTCCACTAGGGGCACGCAAGCGCACCTAGTGGGTGTAGCCCCCAAGAATTAGAGCGCTTGATGAAGGCAAGGACTTCGAATCTTCTCTCCTTTTGATGATCGAATCATTGTAGTCATGCAAAACAAACACATATATAGGTTCGTTGTTAATATGTTAGTCGATTAAGGTGTTACTTATTAGCCGGAGAATAGCTTCGGTTTTTTCGATAACTAGCTTGCGTTTCTCTAGACACTTAGTCGTTTTCCCGTGCGCTCTGTTGTTTATGCTGCGTCCTTGCCAGGCAGCCGGGTTATGGTCTGCAGTCGGAATCGAAGGGATTTGACAATACATTGCGCACGGTACCGGAGGCTCAGTAGCCGGACAATCCCAAAACTAGGCACAAGGCCAGACCGCTCGATATGTCGCATCCTTTCACTGTCTTTCGTGTGGGGTACCTTGGGCTTTTGCTCTTGCTAACCAGAAAGCCGGGTTAGGGTCTATAGCTGAGACGAAGGGTGGGCCTTTGATACCATCGCACATTACTCAGCCGGTTTACAGAATTAGCAGGCCGAGCCAACTAGCGAGCCTCGCATAGGGGTTGCCGGAGCCAGAAAAATTTGAACCGGAGAAAGATATATGCAGATTTCTGGCAAGGAGCCCTCGAGTGTCTCTCGGGGCTACATATTTTTCATTCATAGGGTTCACGGGATACATACATTGTCAGACGACTAGGTGTAAAACGGACGGAGCAGGGCCGCGTTCTAGGGGCATTCTATCTCCTCGTCCGACTTGTCCATCTTGTTCTTGCGCAGCTGTTGCGCGTCGATGAGGTAGTAGGAGTTGTTATGCAGCGCCTGGCTGATGATGAAGGGGCCCTCCCAAGGAAGCGACAGCTAATGCATGCCCTTCGTGTACTGCACCAACCGAAGAACCAAATCGCCCTCGTGGAACGCGATGGGTCGGATCCGGCTCGAATGGTAGTGACGTAGGCGCTGCTAGTATAGTGTCAATCTGGATAATGCCAACTCGCGGGCCTCCTCGAGGAGGTCCACGCCGTCCTCCCTTGCCTCTTGGTTAGCCTTCTCGTCATAGAGGAGCTTGCGGGGTGAGTCGAACTCAATGTCCGCGGAGAGGACGGCTTCCAAACCGTAGACCGGGAAGAACAGGGTGAAGCCGATTGAGCGGTTCGGGGTGGTGCAGAGGCTCCACAGCATAACCGGCAGCTCCTCAATCTAGCGTGAGACCACTCCAAAGGCTCGATGAGTCATGGCTTGATGACGACTAGCACTAGGTTGTTTGACCTTTCGACCTGCCCGTTGGATTGCGGGTGTACACCGGATGCTAGGTCCAGCCGGATCCCCTTGTTGCTACAGAACCGGGTAAAGGCCTGATGACCCACAAGTATAGGGGGTGTATCGCAGTATTTTCGGTAAGTAAGACTGTCGAACCCAACGAGGAGCAGAAGGTGCTGGCTAGTGGTATGGATCATGAATTCTCTACAAACAAACGGATTTTAGGGGTTTTCGATAAAGCAAGTAAACAAAGAACGAGTAAATAAAAGATAGTAAGAATGAATGCAGCAAGTGGCCCAATCCTTTATGCAGCAAAGGACAAGCCGGTTGTATTTCTATAGATGACCAAACGTTCTCGAGGACACATAGGAAGACTGTCAAGTGCTTTCGCTTCATATAGTCGATTAATCTTCTCTAGCTTGCTAAGTGTTGTGTGGGTGAACCTGTGCTAATGTACCGCCCCATCCAAGACTAATACATACTTGTGATTATACCGCTTGCAAACATCCGTAAGTACAAGAAAGTAACTGAGGTAGAAACGTAACCACAACTTTAAACTATAAGACCCTTACGTCCCTTGTGCAATGGTTTCCTAACGGAGGTTCAGGTTTCTATCACTCCGGCAACCCCTACGATTAGTAGCCAAATACACAATGCATTCCCCTAGGCCCATATAGGTGAAGTGTCATGCAGTCGACGTTCACATGACACCACTAGAAGAAGTACACCACAACTTAAATAACAATCTATTGAATCTTTCTCAACGCAACTCCACTACTAACAACAAGACTTCTCCCATGTCCTCAAGAACAAAATGAACTACTCACAAGACATCATATGCATCATGATCAGAGATGGAATAATGATGTATAACAACCTGAACATAAACAATAATTCAATGGTTCACTCAATAGCATCAACTACAAAGAGTAATCAACATTGGGAAACTTTCCCCTATGAACTATAGCAAGATTCAACGCAATTGTTACAGCAATATGGAGATGGTGATGAGGGTGCTGATTATGATGATGGTGGTGGTGATGATGATGATGATCCTGATGAAGCCTAGCTTGATGATGGTGTTGATGGCAACGATCTCCCCTCTCCAGGAAGGAATTCCCCCGGCAGAAATCTGTCTGCCGGAGAGATCTTTCTCTCTCGGTGTTTTCCGCCCAGCAGAGGCGGCGGAATCTTTCTGTGGTCGCTCCCCCGAGTCTTAGGGTTTCAGGAGGAAGATATACGCTAGAGGGGAGAGGCTGGAGTGGGCCAGGGTGGCCACACCACTCCCTGGCGCGGCCTAGGCCTGCCCGCGCCATGGGGTGGTGTGGGCCCCCTGTGGCCCACCTCCACTCCATATTCTGGCATCTTGAGTCTTCTAGAAAAATAGAATTTTCCGTATATTTTC
The DNA here is from genome assembly GCA_910589775.1 of Avena eriantha. NCBI lineage: Eukaryota > Viridiplantae > Streptophyta > Magnoliopsida > Poales > Poaceae > Avena > Avena eriantha. The sequence continues at coordinate 238,649,079 of OU342742.1, read as the reverse complement.
CCGGATTTTCTGGTCTTCGCGAATTTTGCCTCCAAACAGCACCTTTTCCATCAGAATCCTGACTGCAGCGGTCCATGCTCCAAAAGTCATCAACCATGCAAAAATAAATGAAATAACATAAGTATCACCTCTCAATACGAAATATATCAATGAATAATAGTGAATTAAGACATAGAATAGTGATGCAAAATGGACGTATCAACTCCCCCCAAGCTTAGACTTCGCTTGTCCCCAAGCGAAATTGAGCTCAGTAAACATGACCTCAAGTTTATGGAGTGAAGAGTCGATAAAAGAATACGGAAAAGAAGCATCACATTCATCAAATACATAGATCATAATACAAGACAACTCACTATTATACAACTCAACTTGCAATGAGTAAAGGAAACACAATAAAGACACATAAAGTAAATCATAATTGGTAATGGCAAACTTAGCTCTTTGTCGAAGAATAGTTGATAACTTGCTGGAGTTTACAAATAGCTGGTTTTCAAAGAAAGATTTCAAAGTAGTAAACTTCAAGATAAGAGCAATGTGCAAAGCAAGGAACATAAGAAACATGAGTGAATAAATCATCATATGAATGAATGAAACACATCAACTCAAAATACTTGCTGAGATAGAAGGGAATAGGTTTACTGACTCAACTACAAAGTAAAAGAAAGGGCCCTTCGCAGAGGGAAGCAGGGATTGCAAGTCTCATAAAGAGCTCCCAAAAATTATGATACTTACTAGCTTTCAGCTCTCATTGCCCCTATCATAGGCATCTTTTGGTGACTAAGGTTAAAGTGACACAACTAAGAGGATATGCTTGACAAGTTATAAGTTGAAATCTCATGCCCCTTACTTATGAGTACCGATCCTCATGCTACTCAACTTCAGTTACGAGCAAGCTCTTGTCATTGTAAATACATGCGTATCATCGAGAACCACCAACGGGGTACCCCTTGCACATGACACAGGAGCTATCCCATAATCAAAATGACAAGGCAAGCAGATAGTGAGCATCTCAGCGATCTTTTTATTTGCTATTTGCATAGGTTTTTATTGAGGATGTTTCATAGAATGCTCACTATAGTTATGCTGCAAGTTTCCACCATGATTAGGCATGGCTTAGGCTAGCAGCCCAGGCGTTTCTCTAACACACATATAGACTCCATGATCTTACAAGTTCCACTTTTATTTCACACCGCCGAGATCTGTAAGCAAAAGAACATGATATCAACTAGGTACAAGTATCGATGAAGTGTTGAAAGCGGTCCCCATGATACATGGTTCTGCTAACTTCAACTCATAAAGCGCAAGCATATACGCAACAAAGAAGTACCCAATGGTTCAAGTTTATTAAGTGCGGAAAATAAAGTGTGAGAGCTTTAATCACTAATTTTCTCATAACAAGTTGAATTTGGGAGGTAGATAAAACAGGAATTTACTTGGAATAGCAATAATGCTACTAGGTAGGTATGGTGGACACAAATGGCAAAGGTTTTGGTTTAAAGGAGGTGGATGCACGAGAAGAATACCCTCTTCGTACAGGTTTTTGGCTAGCAAGGCTGGGTAGAAAGTACAAGAGTTGAAGGAAACAAACAAACATACAAATGATAAAAACAAACATGCAATCTTCCTTGGAAGCACAAAAGGTCTTAACTAGAGAATACTAAACTTATGGGAAAATCAAGAAATAAAGATGATGAAATTATTTTTCTCTAGAGTACTTCTATCTTTTTCTTTTCAACTCTCAAAAAAAGGTGTTGCTACTGACCGAGCCAGGTTTTCCAAAACCAACTAAATTAACTCAATGATCCCAAAGTGATACCAATACTAACAACAAGATCAATCATATAACCACGAATTGAAAACTAACATAAGCTTATACAAAAGAGTGAATGATAGAACTTCTCATTAATAATCCATAACGGAAACTCACACCAAGGGATACAAATCTAACGAGAGAGGGGACACTTCCACAATGCAAACCATACTACACAATAACTCCTCTATTCATGATATGACTCTACTAATAAGGTAAAAAGATAGAAGATAGTGATATGATACCGCGGCACTCCCCCAAGCTTGGAACAAACCAAGGGGATGCCAAACCTGATGACGAATTATTCCTTTGGTGGTGGTGGTATCCTCTTGATGAGCTCCTTGATCAGCTTCCCAAAGTCCTCAATCTTGAAGGTGAGAGTACGAATCAACTCCGAGTTGTGCTCAATGCGGCCCATAATCATTTCAGTTTGTGGATCCCAGCTCTTGTGATTCTTCTTGCATTCTTCCCACTTGGAGTCTTCTTTTCCTGCATGGTTATGGGTAAAAGTATGGAAGGTACTCTTGGTGTTTGGAGAGGGTGTCCTTGGTGCCAAACAGTCACGCGGTAGCTTCCCTCCAGTTGACATCCGTGCCATCCTTCTGATCCTGGCAGGGTTCGCCACCACTCCAATGCTTGCAACGGTAGTGCCGGTGTGCTTTGCCTCCTCTTCACCTTCACTCTTGATCTCCTTCTCCTTCCCGGGGTCTTGGTGGTCTTCCTCTGTGGGCTCCTTCCCTTTATCCTTGGCGGACACCATTGTGCTTCTAAGCTTTCAAAGAATATGTTCTGGCAGAAACAGATCGAAACAAAAACACGACGAAAACACGATATACGAACCTCGGGGGATCCGGGGGGTTATATATTACGAAGTTTCACTTCAAAAGGGAAGTATTGGGAGAAAATGAGTCGGAGGCGGAGTCCTGGGTGGACTGACCACCTGGTGGCGTGGCCAGGGGAGGGCCCGCGCCAAAGGGTGGTGTGAGACACCCTGGCTCCGTTTCCGTCCCTTTTTCGCTTCGTAGTTTCCGTTATTGACTAAAAACTGTAAAAATATAGTTGGATTGTATTTTCGCGGAGCCTTTCTTATCAGAACTGTTACCTAGTTGGAAACGGACTCAGCAGGTCTCTGAATTTGGTATTTAGTGGATCCTTCCGGAGTCACCACTTGAATCATCAATATCTTCATCTTCATATACTTATTACTTGAGTCATAATACATTTCTCTTCCTTCTTACACCATTATCTCCACTTCCTGGAAATTTCTTTCACACAAAACTTCACACAGTTCTTATTAGCAACATTAGTATAAGTGAAGTGATAAAACCTTTTGAGTCCAACTTCAACTGAAAACCATCAAAACATAATCTACTGTAGCAACTCCTTTCGAAAACCCAAAAAGAATTAAAAAGGGAGTCGGATAAAGAAGCAAATGCAAGATTGGCAAAATCTGTCAAAACAGACCAGCAGGTAAAGATCAATTGTTTAGAAAATCTTCTGTTGCTCAAATCAAAAATTGCAAAACTAATGAAAGTTAAATAACAACCTGGGTCAGAAGCACAAAAAATTACAGCTCAATCCGACATACATAGATCTCTCACGAATTTTTACGGTGAAGCACAAAAATCTGTTTCGGGATAGCAACTACCCAAATCTTCTCTCTCATTAGAGGTTGATCTTGACACAAAAAATAAACAAAACGTATAAGGAGCAGTTATTACCGAAGTAATAACTTCCAAGACTCAAAGAAACAAAAGCAAACTGAAAGCAAAAACAAATTTGGTTGTCTCCCATAAAGCTCTTTCTTTATAGCCATTAAGATGGGCATGATAATTTTTGAAGAAGCTCTCATAGGGATATGAATTGAAGTGAAAGAGAGCATTAAGAAGCAAAAACACACTCACATTTAAGTCTAACCCACTTCCTAAGGCAACTTGCATAAGAAGGCAAAAGAAGTGCAACATAAAAGCTTTCAGCATAAAACGAGGAAACTTGATATTATTGAGATCCATAAGAACACTTTTTCCTCTCTCATAATAACTTTCAGTATCATGCATAAACTTAACAATATAGCTATCACAAGGATCATCATAGCAATGATCACTTATTCTAACAGAAAACACAGGAATACTAGCTCTCATAACACTACTATGTGAAACAATATTAGAGGTATCCTTACCAAGGATAGGGTGTCCCTCCTTTTCATATTTAGCAACAAAGTCTTTCACACTTGCTACCATAGGTTCATCAACCATTTTTTTATCAGGTTCAACAGCTTTATTCATACTTTCATCTACCATACTAGCCATCATAGAATGTTATTTTACCTTAACTGGGAAAGGCATTTTCTCAATATAAGGTTCAGGTAAAACATGATTAGTAGTATAAACTTCAGTACTTCTAGCAGGAACACTCTTAGCAATATCTTTATAAGGTTCATGATACTTATTCCACTTCTTTTTAGGCACTTCAATGTAAGAAGCAAAGGCCTTAAAATAAGAAGCAATAGCTTGAGAGTCTAAACCATAAGCTTTTTTAATATTTTGAAAGTCATCAGTTCCCATAAAAGATTCAATGCATTCATAATCATAATTTATACCTGACTTTCTACCTTTGTCGTTCTCCCAAGCTTCAGCATTGTCTTGAATACGGTCCAGAAGGTCCCATTTAACTTCTTCTTCCATACGAGTGAATGATCCAGCACAAGAAGCATCCAATAAATCTTTATCATGTAGAGGGAGCCTTGCATAAAAGTTATTGATAATAATATTGTTGGGGAGCTCATGAGTGGGACATTTGAGCATTAGTAACTTCAATCTCCCCCAAGCTTGAGCACTCCTTCTCCATCAAGAGGCCAAAAGTTGTATATTTGATTCCGATCTTTATGAATTTCACTAGGAGGATAAAACTTTGAATAAAAGAGAGGCACTATTTCCTCCCATTCCAGAGCTTGACCATTCTTCGGCAGCTTATACCATTCCTCAACTCTTCCTTTCAGTGATAATGAGAATAACTTCTTCTTAACTTGATCTGTTGTAATACCTGCACACTTGAACAACCCGCATAATTCGTGTATAAAGAGTAAATGATCACCGAGATGGACAGTTCCATCCCCAACATAATAGTTATCCATAACACGATCAATAATTCTTGTAGGTATTTTAAAAACATCTTTCTCAGCAGGTGGTGGCTTATCTACTACCTTAGCAATGGTAGTAGCATTACCAAATAAGAAACTCAGCGAATTATCCATAACAAAAATAAAGCAACTAGCAGAAGTAAACAATACTCATAGTAGAAGTTGCCTTTACCAGTTCCACTCTCCAATACCACTTCACTTCCCGGCAACGGCGCCAGAAAATTGTCTTGATGACCCACAAGTATAGGGGGTGTATCGCAGTATTTTCGATAAGTAAGAGTGTCGAACCCAACGAGGAGCAGAAGGTGCTGGCTAGTGGTATGGATCAGGAATTCTCTGTAATACTTAGCAAACAGATTAGGGGTTTTCGATAAAGCAAGTAAACAAAGTACGAGTAAATAAAAGACAGTAAAAATGAATGCAGCAAGTGGCCCAATCCTTTATGTAGCAAAGGACAAGCCGGTTGTATTTCTATAGATGACCAAACATTCTCGAGGACACATGGGAAGACTGTCAAGTGCTTTCGCTTCATATAGTCGATTAATCTTCTCTAGCTTGCTAAGTGTTGTGTGGGTGAACCTGTGCTAATGTACCGCCCCATCCAAGACTAATACATACTTGTGATTATACCCCTTGCAAACATCCGTAAGTACAAGAAAGTAATTAAGGTAGAAACCTAACCACAGCTTTAAACTCTAAGACCCTTACGTCCCTTGTGCAATGGTTTCCTAACGGGGGTTCAGGTTTCTGTCACTCCGGCAACCCCTACGATTAGTAGCCAAATACACAATGCATTCCCCTAGGCCCATATAGGTGAAGTGTCATGTAGTCGACGTTCACATGACACCACTAGAAGAAGTACACCACAACTTAAATAACAATCTATTGAATCTTTCTCAACGCAACTCCACTACTAACAACAAGACTTCTCCCATGTCCTCAAGAACAAAACGAACTACTCACAAGACATCATATGCATCATGATCAGAGATGGAATAATGATGTATAACAATCTGAACATAAACAATAATTCAATGGTTCACTCAATAGCATCAACTACAAAGAGTAATCAACACCGGGAAAGTTTCCCCTATGAACTATACCAAGATTCAACGCAATTGTTACAGCAATATGGAGATGGTGATGAGGGTGCTGATGATGATGATGGTGGTGGTGATGATGATGATGATCCCGATGAAGCCCGGCTTGATGATGGTGTTGATGGCGACGATCTCCCCTCTCCGGGAAGGAATTCCCCCGACAGAAATCTGTCTGCCGGAGAGATCTTTCTCTCTCGGTGTTTTTCGCCCCGCAGAGGCGGAGGAATCTTTCTGTGGTCGCTCTCCCGAGTCTTAGGGTTTCGGGAGGAAGATATACGCCAGAGGGGAGAGGCTGGAGTGGGCCAGGGTGGCCACACCACTCCCTGGCGCGGCCTAGGCCTGCTCGCGCCATGGGGTGGTGTGGGCCCCCTGTGGCCCACCTCCACTCCATATTCTGGCATCTTGAGTCTTCTGGAAAAATAGAATTTTCCATATATTGTCCCGGATTTTCTAATCTTCGCGAATTTTGCCTCCAAACAGCACCTTTTCCATCAGAATCCTGACTGCAATGGTCCATGCTCCAAAAGTCATCAACCATGCAAAAACAAATGAAATAACATAAGTATCACCTCTCAATACGAAATATATCAATGAATAATAGTGAATTAAGACAAAGAATAGTGATGCAAAATGGACGTATCATGGCCCCCTTGGCGAAGTTCGTGTTGTTATCCGTGATGATGTTGTTGGGGTAGCTGAAGAGGTTGATGATGTCTGTGAAGAAGGTGACGAATGTTGCCCCATCTAGCTTCCGGATGGGCTTCGCCTCTATCCACTTGGTGAATTTTTCTACCGCCACCAGAAGATGGGTCATGCCTGCACGTTCCCTCTTGAAGGGGCCGACCATGTCCAGGCCCCAAATAGCAAAGGGCCACGTGATCGGGATTGTCTTGAGCATTGCAGCCATCATGTGCCTTATTTTTCCGAAGCGCTGGCACCCGTTGCACGCGCGGACCAGCTGCTCGGTATCCTCGAGGGCGGTGGTCCAATAGAAGCCGTGGCGAAACGCCTTGGCGACTATTGCCCGAGATGAAGCGTGGTGTCCGCACTCACTCTGATGGATATCCTTCAGTAGCCGGTAACCCGTGTCTACATCGACACACCGCTAGAATATGTCGGATACGCCACTCTTGTACAGTTCGTTGTTGATGATGGTGTACGTGTGTGCGTGTCATCGGATTTGCCTAGCCTCCACCTCGTCATCCGGAAGCTCTCCATTGGCGATGTAGTTCATGAAGGGATGTGCCCAAGATAGTATCTCCCGGATGGTGAGAACGCTCCCATGCTCCGGCTGGGGGATGTCAGGGGGCCGTCCAGGTGGGGTACCCGGAACGGTAACCCCTGAGCCACTTGATGAGTCGGCAACCCCCAGGTCTTTCGAGCCGGAGGGTGCAGACGTGCCGGAGTTGGTGTGGGCCTTCTTCTTTGCTGGCTCCGAAGGCTCAGTGTCTACTAGGTCGTTACCCCCCGGGCTTTCGTCCTAGACGATGGAGTCCGAGTCGGGATACGGGGTGATGGAGGGCTTGCACAGGTGCTCCAAGGAGACCCCCGTCGAGATCGCCTGCTTAGTGGACCCGATTCGGGCGAGTGGGTCGGCTTCCTCGTTGTTTAGGCGGGGGACTAATACATTGCAAATGTATCTATAATTTTTGATGTTCCATGCTTGGTTTTATCTACTTTCTTGTGTTTTGTTCCAACTTTGGAGTACTTTTCATATGATTTCTTGGACTAACCTATTAACAAGATGCCACAGTGCCAGTTGCATGTTTTCTGCTGTTTTTGGTTCCAGGAAGTCAGAAAATGAATATTCTCGGAATTGGACAGGACAAAAGCCAAAGTTAATATTTTCCCGGAAGACTCACGGAGCCAGAAGGAGAGTCGTAGAGGGGCCATAGGGTGGCCACACCACCCCTAGGCACAAGTCCACCTAGGCCGTGCCAGGGCATGGTGTGGGCCCCCTGGCCGCCCACCGACCTTGCCCTCTGGCCTATAAGAAGCCTCCCGAAGCCAAAACCCTAGATCGTCAATCAGAAATCCACGAAAAGTTCCGCTGCACCACCGCCACCGAAGGGGAGATTCGGGGGACAGAAAGTCTCTGTTCGGCACCCTGCCAGGACGGGGAAGTGCCCTCGGAGCCATCTTCATCGATCTCCACCACCATCTCCATCACCATTGCTGATTCCCATGATGATGAGGGAGTAGTTCTCTCTCGAGGCTAAGGGTTCTACCGGTAGCTATGTGTTCATCTCTCTCTCTCTATGCATGATCATATTGTGATCATGAGCTTTGTAATCAAGTAGATCTACCTTGCTACTCAAGTGCTTTATTGAATCTCTGCTCTCCCCATGTGTGTTAAAGTGACAGCGTGCTCACCATGGTGGCACTTAGGCTAGAGATTACAAATAATTGTTATGAGTTATATTTGGAGTTGGATGTCTCTATGAAATTGTGGTGTTTGTTGGACTCGTCTAGTACTCAAGGTGACAGTGTGGGGTTTTCTAGATGGGAAAGGCTTACTTTGAGGTGTCCTGTTATAGCCCTACCGTGGATTAGAGTGTCCAACCAGAGAGTAGTTAAGAGTAGTATCATGAAGATAATATATTTATGAGTGTTCACTAGTGAAAGTATGATCCTTAGGCCTTGTTTCTAAGCATTGATACACCGTTTGCATTTAGATCTGTTACATGTTTGCTTGCTTCCATCTTTATTTCAGTTTGCCTTTAGTCTTTTCCACACCATCAAGTTATTTTCTATCACCATTACCACTTATAATTATCCATACCACTTGTAGTTCACTATCTCTTCGCCGAACTAATGCACCTATACACCTGACAAGTGTATTGGATGTGTTGGGGACACAAGAGACTTCTTGTATCTTGATTGCAGGGTTGCTTGAGAGGGAATACCTTTCACCACTTCCTCCCTGAGTTCGATAAACCTTGGGTAATCCACTTAAGGGAAAACTTGCTGCTGTTCTACAAACCTCTGCACTTGGAGGCCCAACAACTGTCTACAAGAATAGAAGTGTGTAGACATCAAGCTATTTTCTGGCGCCGTTGCCGGGGAGGTAAGGTAAAAGGTATTCACACCGAAGGATTAAAGAAGAAGAACCTCCCACGGCAAACGCCTATTTTCCGGTGTGAGTGCTCGAAGTTATTTCCTTTAGATTCTGCAATTTTGTCTTTTTGTTTCTTGTTTTCACTAGTTAGACTTAATGGAAAACAACAACAAAATAAGAGAGTTTTATTGTATTTATCTTGAGTTAGGACATGAAGTGTTTGAAGAGAAAATTAAAAAACCTGTGGAACTTTATTTGCATGCTGATAGCAATGTTGTTAGGATGAATTCTTTGGACACCATTATTGCTAATGCTATGGAAAAGTTTAAGCTTGGGGAAGCTACTTTTGATGAGTATGATATTTTTAGTCCCCCAAACATGGAGGAGAAAATCTACTTTGATGATACTATGCCTCCAATATATGATGATTACAATGATGAATATGATGTTTTCAGTCCACCTACTATTGAGGAGAAAATTAATGATTACAATATGCCTCCTATATTTGATGATTATGGTGATGAGAATAATAATGATAGCTATTTTGTTGAATTTGCTCCCACTACAATTAATAAGAATAACTATGCTTATGTGGAGAGTAATAATGATTATATGCATGTGGCTCATGATAAGAATGTTTTATGTGATAGTTATATTTTTAATTTTATTCATGATGCTACTGAAAGTTATTATGAGAGAGGGAAACATGGTTTTATGCATCTCAATAATATTAAGTTTCCCCTCTTTATGTTGAAAATTTTGAAGTTGTACTTGTTTTCCCTTCCTATGCTTGTTGCTTTGTGCTTTCATGACTTGTTTCTTTACAAGATTCCTATGCATAGGAAGTGGGTTAGACTTAAATGTGCTTTGAATTTGCTTCTTGATGCTCTCTTTTAGTTCAATTCATATTTCCTATGTGAGGATCTTCTCAAAATATCATGCCTAACTTAAAGGCGTTAAAGAAAAGTACTTATTGGGAGATAACTCAAAAGTTTTAGATGAGCCTTGGAAGTTATTACCTCTGTAATAACCGCTCCTTATCCTTTTATTTGCTTTTGGTGCCAAGAGTAACCTCTAATGAGAGTGAAGTTATGATTGGGAAAGTTGTTGTCCCGAAACAGATTTTTGTGCTTCACCGTAAAAATTCGTGAGAGAGCTCTGTATGGCGGATTGAGCTCTACTTGTTTGTGCTTCTACCCCAGGTTGTTATATAACTTTCGTTAGTTAAACACTTTTTGATTCGAGCAACATAAGGTCTTCAAAAAATTCGTCTTTACCTGCTGGTCTGTTTTGACAGATTTCTGCCATTTTCCGCATTTGCTTCTTGTTGGTTCCTTTTTGAGTTCTTTTGGGGAATTGAGATTTTTGAGGGAAGTGCTACAGTATATAGTGTTCTAATGGAAGTTTATTTGGTGTTAGAACTGAACCTTAAGACTTGTTTATCTTGAGTGCACTAATGTTGCTAATAAAGATTGTGTGAAGTTTTGTATGAAGGAAAAATTTCAGGTCTATGGAAGGATTGAGTAATGAGATGAAGGATGGAGTAAATCTCAAGCTTGGGGATGCCACACGTATCACCCCAAGAAATATCCAAGAAGTACAAGCGTCAAAGCTTGGGGATGCCCAAGGCATCCCCTTCTTCGTCAATAATAATCCCAGGTTTCTTCCAAGCTTGATTTTTATTGTTTCATGCACAGTTGTGTTGTTCTTGGAGCGTCTTCTTTTTCGTTTTCACTTTGGTTTTTCGTTTGCTTTTGTTTGCTTAGTTTTCTGAATAAATTGGTTGGACCCCCTCTTTCATACATTGGTTTGCAAATAGTTTTGTTTGGTTTGGAAAAGAGTAGGAAAGTTCATGCTTAAGTGGTAAAAGAGAGCTTGTTTTTGACTGTGGCCTATTGTCATGTCATGCTTCATATTGTTTTGGCTTTATGCTATTCCAAGTATATTCATTCTTTTGTTTACCTTCCAAATTAAACTTGTTATGAGAAAACTAGTGATTAAATCTCTCACGAACTTGATGGCACACTTTACTTTTCTTGCCCTTAATAAACTTGAACCATTGTGTCTTCTATGTTGTATATGCTTGCACTTATTTGTCGGGAATTAGCAGAACCATACTTTCATGGGGAACGCTTTCAACATTGCACTTGGTACTTGTACCTAGTTGATATCATGCTCTTTTGTATATGGATGTCGTCGGTGTGAAATGAAAGGGGAGCTTGTAAGTCCATGGAGTTATGTATATGTGTTAGAGAAACGCATGGGCCGCTGGTCTAATCCATGATGACATGGTGGAAACCTGCAGCGTAACCATAATGAGCTGTCTATGAAGCATTCTTCTTATAAAAAAAGAGTCCTATATTGAGAAAAAAAAGAGAAAAGAGAAAAAAAGAGATATTATGAAAAGAGGAAAGAGAGAAAAAAGCACCATATTCCCATGGTAAATAAGAAGATTGCTGAGATGCTCGTTGTCTGCTTGCCTTATCATTTTGATATGGGGATTCTTCCGTATCATTGGGCAAGGGGTACCCCGTTGGCGGTTCTCTATGATACACATGTACTTACGATGACAAGAACTTACCGGTGACTAAACTTGAGTAGCATGAGTAGCGGCCCTCGTATTCAAGGGACATGAGATTTCTAACTTATACTTTGTCAAGCATGTACACCATAGTTTGTTCACTTTAACCTTAATCACTTCAAGATGCTTATGATAGGGGCAATGAGAGCTGAAAGCTATAAGTACCATAATTTTGGAAGCTCTTTATGAGACTTGAATGCCTACTTCCTTCTATGAAGGCCTTTCTTCCACCATTATATTGAGCCTCCACCTTCTATCTTTATGCACCTACTTGGAGAGCATAGTGGCCATTTCTTAGTTCTATGTGCATTGTCCCAAAGCTTGTTGATTGATGCATCACTTGATATTGCTTGTTTTAAACTATTTGTATGTAGTCACTCTTATGAAATTTGAAGGTGTCCTATGCATTTATGTTTGCTACTCTATGAGGGACAAGCTGAATGCTACTATGTTATGTTTTCTTTATGTGAAACAAACGTCTTGCAAAGCATTGTTATTCATGTCTTTTGTTTGTCCCTTTTCATGTTGCATCATAGTTTCTTTGTCTTATTGCTAGAACTTTGTCTTTCATGTTATGATTGAAGTACTACGATCCCAGCTTTGAATGTTTTGCAAATACTTTGATCAAGTTTATGATGGTGCATGTCACCTCAAAAAAATTTCTTTCTTTTTATCACTTACCTACTCGAGGACGAGCAGGAGTTAAGCTTGGGGATGTTGATACATTGCAAATGTATCTATAATTTTTGATGTTCCATGCTTGGTTTTATCTACTTTCTTGTGTTTTGTTCCAACTTTGCAGTACTTTTCATATGATTTCTTGGACTAACCTATTAACAAGATGCCATAGTGTCAGTTGCCTGTTTTTTGCTGTTTTTGGTTCCAGGAAGTCAGAAAATGAATATTCTCGGAATTGGACGGGATAAAAGCCAAAGTTACTAGTTTCCCGGAAGACTCACGGAGCCAGAAGGAGAGTCGGAGAGGGGACATAGGGTGGCCACACCACCCCTAGGCGCAGGTCCACCTAGGCCGCGCCAGGGCATGGTGTGGGCCCCCTGGCCGCCCACCGACCTTGCCCTCTGGCCTATAAGAAGCCTCCCGAAGCCAAAACCCTAGATCGTCAATTAGAAATCCACGAAAAGTTCCGCTGCGCCGCCGCCACCGAAGGGGAGATTCGGGGGACAGAAAGTCTCTGTTCCGGCACCCTGCCGGGACGGGGAAGTTCCCCCGAGCCATCTCCATCGATCTCCACCACCATCTCCATCACCATTGTCGATTCCCATGATGATGAGGGAGTAGTTCTCTCTCAAGGCTAAGGGTTCTACCGGTAGCTATGTGTTCATCTCTCTCTCTATGCATGATCATATTGTGATCATGAGCTTTGTAATCAAGTAGATCTACCTTGCTACTCAAGTGCTTTATTGAATCTCTGCTCTCCCCATGTGTGTGAAAGTGATAGCGTGCTCACCATGGTGGCACTTAGTCTAGAGATTACAAATAATTGTTATGAGTTATATTTGGATTTGGATGTCTCTATGAAATTGTGGTGTTTGTTGGACTCGTCTAGTACTCAAGGTGACAGTGTGGGGTTTTCTAGATGGGAATGGCTTACTTTGAGGTGTGCTGTTATAGCCCTACCGTGGATTAGAGTGTCCAACCAGAGAGTAGTTAAGAGTAGTATCATGAAGATAATATATTTATGAGTGTTCACTAGTGAAAGTATGATCCTTAGGCCTTGTTTCTAAGCATTGATACACCGTTTGCATTTAGATCTGTTACATGTTTGCTTGCTTCCATCTTTATTTCCGTTTGCCTTTAGTCTTTTCCACGCCATCAAGTTATTTTCTATCACCATTACCACTTATAATTATCCATACCACTTGTAGTTCACTATCTCTTCGCCGAACTAATGCACCTATACACCTGACAAGTGTATTGGGTGTGTTGGGGACACAAGAGACTTCTTGTATCTTGATTGCAGGGTTGCTTGAGAGGGAATACCTTTGACCACTTCCTCCCTGAGTTCGATAAACCTTGGGTAATCCACTTAAGGGAAAACTTTCTGCTGTTCTACAAACCTCTACACATGGAGGCCCAACAACTGGCTACAAGAATAGAAGTGCGTAGACATCAGGGACGTGGTGGAATTCGCATCCTTCGAAGCAGGCACTGAGCTTCTGCACATGGAAGTAATAGAGGGCCATGTTCGCGTCGTGAGTGCCCCATTCTCCCGATACTTGCTGCACCACCAGATCTGAATCGCTGAAGCAAAGGATCCGGTTGATGCCTATCTCCCTGGCTAGCCGGAGGCCATGCACCAGTGCCTCGTACTCAGTGACGTTGTTGGAGGCCTTGAAGTGGATCTGGAGAACATACTCTAGCCGGTCTCCCTTGGGCGAGGTGAGGACGATGTCGGCTCCCAAGCCCCGAGCATCTTCGAGCCATCGAAGTGCATCTTCGAGTGATCCGAGTCGAGAACCGGCGGCAGGTACTGGGTTTCGGCCTAGTCAACCAAGAAGTCTGCCAGAGCCTGCGACTTGATCATGAGCCTTGGCTCATACTGGGTGGAGTAGGCGGCGAGCTCGATTGCCCACTTGGCGAATCGGCCGGTTGCGTCCTTGTTGCCGATGATCTCCGAAAGGGGCACGGTGCACACCACCTTAATCGGATGCTCCTAGAAGTAGTGCTTGAGCTTCTTGCACGCCAGGTATACGCCGTAGCACATCTTCTAGTAGTGGGGGTAGTTATGCTTGGAGAGGGAGAGAACCTCGCTGAGGTAGTAGATGGGCCTCTGTACCGGCTGAGCCTTGCCTTCCTCGGGGCGCTCCACCACCAGGACGATGCTGACGACCCGGCTGATGGCCGCTATATAGAGCAACATCGTCTCTTTGCTAGTTGGCGTGGCCAGAACCGGTGTTTTGGATAGCATGCGCTTGAGGTCGTGGAATGCGGAGTCGGTTTGCAAGGTCAAGGAGAACTTGTCCTTCTTCTTCATCAGTTGGTATAGTGGGAGTGCCTTCTCCCCTAGCCGGCTGACAAAATGACTAAGGGAGGCCAGGCATCCAGTGAACTTCTGGACTTCGAGCAGGCTCTTGGGCGGCTGCATCCTCTCGATGGTTGCAATCTTCTCTAGGTTTTCCTTGATCCCTCGTTGTGAAACAAGAAAACCGAGTAGCTGGCCAGATGGGACGCCAAAGACGCACTATTTTCCGGATTCAGCTTCATCTCGTACCAGCGGAGGTTGCCAAACGTCTCCCCCAAGTCCTCGAGGAGGGTGCGCTTCTCCTTCATCTTGATAACGACGTCGTCCACATAAGCATGCACGTTTCGGCCAATATGTGAGTGCAAGCATTTCTTTATACAGCGCTGATAAGTAGCGCCTGCATTTTTCAGACCGAAAGGCATGGTTACCTAACAAAAAGCCCCATACGGGGTGATAAATGACGTCTTTATCTGGTCAGCCGGATCTGATTGTAACCGGAATAACAGTCCAAGAAGGACAACAAGTTGCAGCCAGCCATGGAATCAATAACTTGATCGATACGGGGCAAAGCGAAGGGGTCTTTTGGGCACGCCTTGTTCAGGCTGGTGATACCTTCGATCCAGATTACAGATGTAGTATAGCTCTTTTTCCCTAGTAGACCTAGGTTTGTCGAATCCTCGGGAAGCAGAAGCATAGTGAAGTTACTTTAATGGACCTTCGGGAGTTTTAGAATTCATTTTGTGTTTTTACCAGACCAAGAGTTTGCGTCTTTTTGTTGTTGTCAATGATGGAGAGAGAGGGCCTAGGGCGTTCGGTTTCACTAGTAGTTGTGCAAAACATCTGATGGGAATAAAAGATAAAAATAAAGTATGCATGTAATTGTTAGAGCAAGATAAATTATATGTGGCTAGTGCATCCATAATTGCTATTGCCTCCGCAACCGCTTATAGCAATAACCTGCTAGTCTCATCCATAGAAGAAACAGAACTAATGATATGCATAGTGACATCACCGTTGATCCCAAGTAAATCCCGCAAATACAGCCGTACTACCCCTTCTATCACTAGGGGTTCCCAACCTGCAGATTAGTCATTTCTCATACTCCCTATACCTAGCTCAATCCTTGGGGTCTTGGGTACTCGACAAGTCCTTAGATTGAGGCAAGAGTGGATACAATAATCATCCTGTCATACAAAATAATACATGATTCCATATATGATAAATAACATGCACAAAAGCTACATGGCTAGGCCGAAGCCCTTAGCCCAAGGAGAATTACTCACACATAGAGATGAGATCAAAGATCATAAACATTGTAGTGGAAATCATGAGATTGATAGCAATAGTCTTACAATGTCACCGATCGAAGAAGAGATCTACTATTACAAGTGGTGGAATACGGCTATGGTGGTGGAGAGATTAGATATAAGTCTATTCTTCTGGCGGCTCTTCGGTGTTATGGATGGAGATCTGGGGGTGGCTGATGGTTTCTGGGAGCACCCTTTTCTCGTTGCCTAAGGCCTCTTTATATAGGGGTCCCTTCACAAAAGTTGTTCTGTTTGACCTAGCGGTGTTGATGGGAACTATACGGCCAGAATTTTATTCCGGTCGTATAGTTGGTCATTAAAGCGTCTGCCTCCGACCCACGGCTCCTGGTTTCTTCTGGTTGTTGGAAATATCGTATATTTGACTTTAATGTAATGATTTCCATCATCAAACATCATTATCTGCGCAGGGAAAAATAGAAAGAAATGATTGCATACCCCTTTGATCATTAGGCATTCGTGGCAGTGTTTAGAGAGATATTCTATCAAAAATATTAATAATATCCAGTTTAAATATGGACGTAGATGGCTGTATTTCAGAGCCATCAACCTCCCCAAGCTTAAACTTGATCGTCCTCGAGCAAGAAAACCAAAACCAAAAAGGAACTCAGCATTTAAACTGAAATAACGAGATGATGATCTTACTCATGATTGATAGTCTCATGTTTCCTCCACTTTATAAATCTAAAAAACTTCAAGATAGATAGAGTAATGGCAAGCATATAATATGGGTTTCACGCATTCTTATAGCGCAGCAAAATTATTGTTAACATGGATGATTCAAATGAGTAAACTTTATTCCATGTTATGTAATCAACACATAGGCTTGCATTTGAACGATATAGTATAATCATGTAAAATTGAGAGTGTGACAGTTGTCATGAAAAGCATATATACTAGAGTATCTCAATTCTCCCACATCAATAAATCAAGACTTTTCAAGCACTACTTTTCTATTCATTATTCTTCAAGAATTTCAGTTCTTAAGTAACTGAGAGCATGCCAAAGATTTTGTTTTAGTTTATCGGGTTGTGATGGACACTCGTGGCATTACCAAGGTTTTTGTTCGTTTTATACAATGATTTTTCATAACAGCCAGAGGAGTGATTCCATCATGAACACAGCTACCCGGGAGTGCCAAGAATCTTACCCATTATAGCATTGCTGCTACATATGTTTAATAAAATCATAGCCAAAATCTAGGAGTTTCCTCCATGAAGATCGTTCGTAGGCTAGCGGAGTTGTTGGCATCCCATGAAGTTTGACACACGTAAAGCTATATCATTCTTATGATTCACAAGTTAAACTTTGGCATGCTCACAAAAACCACTAAAAATTAATTCAATCAAACAATTCCTTTTAAAGAGAGCTATCAAGTCAATCATTACATTCCGTGGTGTTGAGTGACTCTAGAAATAAGCCTTCAAGACTAAACACTACAACACCCAAGCCTTCAATTGTGAGACTTTTTCTTGTTACAGTTGTTTAGCAAATTTTTAGGCAAGACTTGTGAAAGATCACAGATGCCGCCTAGAGGGGGGGGTGAATAGGCGGTTAAAAACTTCTACGAGATGGGCTTAACAATGTCAGGATAAAACTAGCGTTTTCTTTTGTTAAGCTCAAAGCCTAGATAAACTAAGGTTCACCTATCTATACAAACAACTTATGCTAAGCAAGACATGCAACAATACAATAGCAATATAGATTACTTCAAGCACGATGGCTATCACAATGTAAAGTGCATAAGTAAAGAGCTCGGTCATAGAGATAACCGAGGCACACGGGGATGACGACGTTTTACCTAGTTCCTCCCAACAAGGGGGTACGTCTCGTTGGAGGAGTGGGTGGTACTAAGACCACCAACATCACAAGAGGCCTCACCCTATTCTCTCTAGCACCCACCACCCGGGCAAGCACCCGTTCCACTATGGGATACTTGAGGGCGGTCACCAAACCCGTACAAGATTGGGGCTATCTCCACAACGTAATTGGAGGTTCCCAATAATCGCCACCAATGCCTCAATCTTGGGGGAGCTTCACAACTTAATTGAAGACCCCAAGAACATGCCACAAAGGCTACACAACCATTAGGATTCCAAGAACCCAAGAGGGACAAGCTTCAATCAATATTACTGAACAAATCCTCCCGGGAGAACACAAACTGATGCATCTCCTGCTGAGGTACTCGGAGTTCAAGGATTCGACGATCAGACAGAATCAGCTACTCGGGCTGTCACGTATGAGGTGCTAGAGCATGTGGATTTGACGGCACATTAAGTTACTCGAAGAGGGTGCATCTCACGAGTGTATTGCGTGTGATTAAAGTAAGAAAGAAATCAACTCTAAGTAGAGAACTTAGCTTTGTTGGTTATCGACGAGGTGAACGGGTTGCGGGTGCCGATGTGATCAGCAGGTCGTGGTCATGAGAGTCGATACGACGGCGGATCATGGTCGAGATCGACGGAGTCACACGGTGGACAAAGTCGACACAAAGGACGTGGAGTCGCGCAGTGGACAGAGTCGGTGAAGTGGCGAGTCGTGTGGCAGACGGAGTCTACGTGGCAGTGAGTGGCCAAGATTAGAGCCGATGCGAGAACAGATCGCCGGAGTCGATGGCTACAGTGGGTCAGCACAGTCGAAGACTACACCGGATCACGGTAGTCGAAAACTGCAGCGGGTCACGAGCCGGTGTCGAAGGAGCCCCCGGGTCACTAAGGCCGAACACCGTAGTAGGACGCCGGAGTCGACGGAGCCCCCGAGTCGCCGGAGCCTAAGACCATAGCGAGACGCCGGAGTCAACGGAACCCCCGAGTCGTCGGAGGCGAAGACCACAGCGAGCCACGCGGTGATGTCGGCGCAGCCCCCGGGCGTAGAGTCGATGTGGCGGACAAAGTCATCACAACAGCAAGTCGCGCAATACACAGAGTTGCCATGGCTGACGTGTAGTTGAGGTCGATGGAGTCACGCGATGGACATCGACACGGCGGACTAGTAATCTACATGGCGGTCGGATTTGATGCGGCGGTATGTCGCATGGAGCCGAAGATTGCAGTGGGGTAGCCGCAGTCGAAGACTAGAGCGGGTCGCCGGATTTTATATGGAGCATTGTCCCCATGGTTTCCGTATCCGTTTGCACTGATATTTTTATTTCTGATCGTCTGATCCGATCTAAATTCCTTTTGTCTTTCTGCTTGACACTTGCGGGACTTGATTTGCCAAGTCCATGGCTGGTCGGTTGATTTTTGTAGGTTGGCTAATTGGTGAAGGTATCAAAATAAATAATGTGTGATCTTTGAGTTGCCCACGCATGTGCGGCCTCCTCGCCTTGGGTCTGGTGCCCCATCGTATATGCATGCATGATGCATGTCTACGCATGCAGTTGGCCCAGCTGCTTCTCACGATCAACGAATCTTGCAACCTCGGGATTTTGTTTGATGACTGCTCGCCATCTGAGTCCTGCACGTACCCAAGACTTGTCGCCTGAGTCGATCGGTCCTCCCGATCTCACATGCGATAACAAGAACCGCCGCTATCGTAAAAAAATCTAGGCTGCTTGTTCTAGCATGCCACGCGCGAGAGGCACCATTGATGTCGAGCCGGCGACGAAATTTCATTGCCCTTTCGAGTGGGTCTTGACATAGACTCAGCCCATAACCTTGCTTTATTTATCTAAAATAATAGACCAGGAACGTGTCCGGTTTTGAGTCAGCTGCGGTACAGATAGCCTTCTGGTGAGTTTAGATAGAACGCGTGCTCGGGGCCGCCGTCCATTGCCGTGAAGTTTCCTATGGCCAAATGATTGAATCGAGCCGACCAGCCGTCACGCGTTTGGCTTGAAAGTGATGACGAATATGGCTTGAGCATGATGTTTGATAAAGCTTTGGATGACCCTCTTTGTGTAACAATAATACCTGTGGCATAGGCAGATACAGTTATTATTTCAAGTAATGATGATCTCTATGATAAAAAACCTATACTTGATGAATCTATTGATTTACATGCTTTTTATGATAATTCATATGATAGTTGGGTAGAAAGAACTCTTGGTAAAGATGAATCTAATAGTGCTATTGACTCCATAGAACATGATCCATTGTATGATAGTACTCTAGATAATGATCATATTTGTGAAACAATGAACCCGCATCATTGATCAGTGAGAATGTATTTGCGTGTTATAATGATAACCATCATGAAGTTGAAAGTACCACAGGAAGCACTAATATTTTCCAGAAACAAGATGATAAAAGCCTAAGCTTAGGGATGTCCACGCACCACAAAAAAGAAGAGAAGAATGAAGAATATATGGTCCAATAAGCTTTGTGATGTATGTGAACTGCTCATAGATGATAAAGTAGATAGCACCAAGCTACCACATGATCTCCACATCACTTGAAACAAGTAAGTTAAGCCTAGCTATATGGCTATAAAGAAAGCACTTTTCGGGAGGCAATCCGGTTATTTATTTTTTATGCATACTTGCTGTAGTCAAAAGAGCCCCTTTTTAGTGTCTGTAGGTTTGCAATAAAGTACCAAGTAGAACCCATTTTGGATGCTAGAAAGTTGATAAAACACATGGAGTAGCAAATTCCTACACAACACTATATAGCAGAAAAATTCTATAATTTTTTCTATAAGTCTGATTGCTCTCATATTTACAATGTAGATACAAATTTTCCTTCTATGTATGCACAAAAATTGTTCAAAATTCTTGACATGTCTAGGTGGTCGAAATAATTACATTTTGCTTCTGCTGAAAATCTGGACAGATTCTTCCCACTAGTGTTTGAGCCATTCTTTTGAGTCTCAAAATGATTTTCCATGAGTCTTTTGACATGCTAGGAATGTGTAGGAAACTATATGCTTGCAGAACTACTAATATTTTTTTTGCTTATGAATTATATTGCAGCTATTATCATATCCTTGTACCACTAATGTCACCCCATAGAAAAAGAAATGGGAGAAAGTTATGTGTTGAAGTTTTTTGACAGGGAATGGAGGAACATCACACTAAGAGCTATCCAAGAATGGTGAAAACCATAAGCTTGGAGATTCCCAAGGAACCCCACTTTACCTATAAATCTCTCGGTTTGCAAACCTCTAAACTTTGTTTTCAAGCAACATAGAATGATCGTAGAAACTTGGAGCATCTTTGTTTAGTGTTTTGTTTAGTTTTTCTTGGAAATAAATAGGACCACCATGATAGATATTTTGCATGCTTAGGAAAGATCAACTGAAACAAACTATACCATAAATGAATGCCATGTTTGATTGAATTCCTTGCTTGAAATAAAAAGGGGATAAACAAGTTATACATGTTATTGCTTCTAGTTGGATTGTTCATATGCTTTATGGAGTGATAACTTACAAGTGTATCATCTAGTGCTAGTTCTTATATTCAACATAAATGGTACTCAATGATTATATTGTCTTCTAGAAATGATCTAGTACTATGGACACTTTTTGTATTCTTGTAGAAGGACAATCGGTTACTATTGCTAGCCCCACCACATTGGAACAACCTCCTTTAGCACAACAAACTTAGCATTTATATAGGAAACATCTACTTAAATAGATCAAGCTATATCCCAAAGTATACTATCATGTGTGAGTCATTATTTAGCTTTTAAACACTATTATTATGGGTATGGGTGACATGGATAAGTTAGTCGTGGGGTGACCATGGACTAAATGGGCATAGAGTACCCCTTCCCAAGAAGCAATAAGAGGATGCATACACTAAAAGATGAGGGCAAAAACCCTCCATAGAAGGGGTACCACCGCTAAGATGAGGGCAAAAACTCTCCAAATATTTATATGATATCAAAAGGTGAGAAGAGTGAGTATGTAGAGGCTAGGCCTTCCCAAAAATCAAAACAAGAAAAAAGTGACAAATAAACAACAAAGAGAGGAAAGAAGCAAAAACTGCCAAAATAGGAATGTGAAAAAGAATCACGTAATGAGGGGCAATGGAACCAAACACTAATGATGTACCATGCTTCAACCATAAACTTAATGGATAGTGTTTGGAAGATAGCTTATGTCTCACATATGATATTCCCTAGTTTGGAAGATAGACTATGGGTTTATGGTGGTAACTTGATCTATACTCTCTATGTATTATCATTGTTGAAGTCCATATGATGTGTCTTGCATGAGTATGGATCTATCTATGTAATTCCTATGGTGGATATTACGATATGAGGTAATACTTGTTATGCATTTACCATTGTGTTGGATCTTTTATGGTTTGTCATACTTTGGAAATATTTTATGATGCATGTAATGGTTTGATCTATACAAAATGCCTTGTTTATCCATGTCATGAGGTGATTGGCACCACCAAGTGGAGGTAGATGAGAGAGATGTGGTAATGCACACAACATATGAATCATTACACTAGTGTTTGGAATGTTTTCCATTAAGAAGTATGATGTATGTAGGTAATGGGTGGCTGAGTGACAATGACATATGTATTGAGTGACACAATACAGCCAAACATATTTTATCTAGGGGTAAAAAGGGGGAAGTGTGATGTGTGGTGTGATAATAACCAAATGCTAGCCTTATTACAAGGGTGACTTAGGAGCAAAAAGGAGTACTTCTTTCAACTATGTGTTTTAAAGAATGTAGCCACCATAAAGTTACCATTAAAACATGACAATTGTGTGTACTTTTATTATCTATAACATGATCATCACCATAGATGGAGATAGAGGATTGAGTGAACCCATGAACCCATGTCCATTGTTCCTATAAGAGAAAACCTTTGTCTTGTCCTCTTGCATTGGAGAGGATTGAGAAACTTTTACATTCTTACTTTGTTACATTACACTTCCAAGCCTTAAATCAACCACCTTGTTACTTAAACTCGTTTAGTGCATAATCAACTAACAGTTGTGACACTTTAATCATAGAGAATAGATAGCTTTTACTTCTTGCTCCGGATCGATACCCTACTTCCATATCGAGAGGTACTACAGCGATCCCCCGCTCTTGGGGGTTATCACGCGGCCAAACTAACCATCTGCCGCCCTAGGCCGAACCCAACCCAAGGGGGGCTATCGGGGGTGCTGGATGAGCCTGAAAAGTTGGTGGGCCATCCCTGTTGGTGGGACATCTAAGTTTTCCCTGCTTTTTTCCTCCATACCTCCATTTCCCCCTCCTTGCCACCCACTCATCCCATCCCCCGCCCCTCCCCACCGGACCAGATCCAACACCCGTTGCCGCCACCATGCTGTTGAAGAAGTACCAAGCTCACCACGCCTCCGGGAAGAAGGGTAAGGCCGACAAGGTGCGGTCGGAGAGGATGTCGAACACGGAGTAGGCTTTCGACATCCAGTGCCGGCAGGTGGAGACGCAAGCTACCGACTGAGGGAGAAGAACTCGAGGTTGTGCAGGGCAGCGGAGGCTCAAGCAGCGGCGACACAGGTAGTAGCGGCATAGGCAGCGGTGGCGCAAAGGGTCACGTCCATGGTGGGGATGGCAGTGCCGACTTACAATGCTGGCTTGCACATCCCTGTGGGCCAAAGCAGCGTATCTTCCCCGTCGCCATCTAGCGCGTCGCCATCTGCCTAGGCGATGTTCCGCGTAAGCCAGGGGAACACGCGCCACATCTCATGCGCTTCACACCGGGCTGCACTGACTTTGACCCGCTTGGCGGGTTCGACCCCAACTCCCTCACCACAGACTACTTGCCGGCCCACCATCGCCATTCCTTCAATGGTGGTGTGCCCCTACCACGCGCTGGTCTCAACCAGTTCACCACAGGAAGCAACAACCAGAGCGCCCTCGGCCTGTTCGGTGGAACACCGACGACAACTGCATCATGGCCGACATCATCAACGGTGGCTCCCGCCACGCCCACATGCAAGAAGAAGCCAATGCCTATGCTGATGAGTATGACGAAGGCGGCGAGCATTGGGAAGATGAGTCCTACACGTACGCCAAGGCCGAGGAAGAGGTGGTGGAAGTGCTGGTGACCATCGCTACCGACCCAAAAGGGAAGAACAAGGCGGTGGTCGTGGAGAAAAATAAGAAAAGGGGCGGTGGCCACGAACCCAAGTAGAGTTTGAGGGAGGACGAGTGCCTCGCCGAAGCTTGGAAGACGGTCAGCATCGACCCCTTCACCGGCGCCAATCAAGACTCGAATTGTTATTGGAAGAGAGTGAAGGCGCCGTATGGTGAGTGGTGACTCTTGGATCCCTACTTAAACTGCTTGGTCCATGATCGTGGCGACACCAACATGTCTCACCATTAGGCCATGATCCAACATGCTTGCAACAAGTGGCATGGCATCTTGGAGGAAGTACACCGAGTCCATGCTGGTGGCACCAACTTCGACGATCAAGTAAGCGGTTGAAACTAGCCGATCGCCATTTGAAATTGTATCACATTGTTTCTATCATACATTGCAGATGCGCGCCATGATCGCCACCTACCGAGAGGACAATGACATCACCGATTTCAAGTTCATCCACGTCTTTGCACGGATCGATGGATGTGACAAGTGGATGGAGACGTGGACCGCCCTCACCAAGGACAAGTCTGCTGCCTACGACCCCGATGTGACACCGTCCATGATGACTGCAAGTGCATAGATCTTTTGTAGCTAGTTTCAAAATAAAGATATCGATCCCACAGGGAGCAGGAATCTGAAGTCTAATAACTCTTGAATTAAATACTAAAATAGAAATGCTAAATAAATTTCTAAGTAACAAGATAAAATGCGAGTATTGTGTAAAAAGGTGTTTTTGGGTTTTTGGTATAAGAGAACAATAAGTAAAGTAAAACAACTGAACATATAAAGTAAGTATCACGTATGTAAGAGAGCTTGGGACTGCAATAGGGAAAAAACGTTCTCGGGGAGTAGCGGATACACCTCTAGTATTATAAAGAGTTAAGGTAAAGATTATTATCATGAACATTCTCAACTATGTATGTGTGGGAGGAACTCCTTATTTGGACAAATAGGCAGCAACCACTGCTCACATCATCCTCATAACCACAGCAGACAGCAATCGACATCAATCGAATTACTGCGCTATTAAGAGACTTAATCTCGTAGGTCGTATCCCATGGCATGGATAGTGTTCCCTGAGTTTTCTCGGTTCCCAAGTTGATACGTAAGGGATTCCAATAGCTTTATAGTCACTGTAAGTGCTAACACACCTCCGTCTACCAATAAGTAGTTCCCTCCATCAAGTCCCCACAAGTGGCAAATATTGAGAGGTCGACTTCTCCCAACATCAATATGAAGACAATCTAACACATGTTCAAAGCGATGAATATCATAATAAACTTTATCTTATTTCAATATCATACTAGGGTTTCTCCATCTCCCCAAGAACTAATGATCTACTTAGACATAGAGGCAATCAACATCAGGGCAATAACAATGGAATCTATCATAGATGAATAGTACTTGTTTAAATCCACAACAAGTACGGAAATTACAACAGGATCTAGACAAGATGTAGATGGGATAGATGGAGATGGTGGTGATGCAGCGGTTGATGATGAAGATCGATGCCTTAGCCTCCCGGATCTGCGCAAGGTGAAGATGGATCCCTGGTGGTTGAGTTTCCCCTCCAGATGCCTTCCAGAGGTGAGGTTTCGGCGATTTCTGTTTGTTCTGTATGTCGCCTCTCTGATCTAGTTGCACGGAGTGAAACTATTTGAGGAGGCGGTAGCGGCGCCAACTATACGGTGGGAACTATACGGCCGGAAAATTATTCCTGCCGTATAGTTGGTCGTTAAACCTTCTGGATACCTCGATCGCTTCGGGTTTTCTTCTGGTGTTATTGATATTTCCCAAATAAGCGATTTACATTGTTTTTGACTCCTTTTCTCCCCAATACAACTGCTCCAAGAATTGTGTCCATCGTATCCATCATTTGTCCTGATCCTGGTGAAAATAGACATAAAATGTGCACGCGAACGCCGTAAAATACCAAGATCTTACAACTACAATGCAAAATAATAATATAAAACATGATGCAAATATGCACCCATCAACTTCTCCAAGCTTAGACTTTTGCTCATCCTGAGCAAGTTCAGATTAATGGATGTGATCGTCATATTCATGAAGCTAAGTCGATAAAATAAATGAGGTAGTTGTAGCATATGTTTATCGTATATGATACATAGGAATAAGTTCATGAATAGTACCTTACTCGAACCATCCGAATAATATTAGCAGGCTTCCACACCTTAGCATTCAACAGTTCACAAACGATTACTCTCAATATGATGTAAAAGTATTCAATTCAACCGAATGAGTTAGTGTCATGGTGGTGTCACGGCAGATGCCATGTATAGGCTAAAGGTGGGGACTAATACACGCTAGGGGAATCCAGGGAGGGATAGTGAAGTGATTCTCCACACAAGAACTTGTATTGATTTACTTCCAAGGTTACAAGTGCTCCTAGAGCTGTGTTGGCGAGAGGAGGAAGAAGGAGCTCTCTTACTCTCACCTGAAACCCTAGACCACAACAGAATCGTACAGAGACCAAAACCGCCAACCCCTTCTACAGAAGCCCTAGCCCTCCTTTTATAGGGGAGGCTCGGTTTCTGCCTAGGGCATACGTGGAGGCATATTCCTAAGAATATGCCTCCTCCCAAAGTGGTAAGCCGATCGGGGTGCTTTTTCCCCCGCGTCACACATGCTTTAGCTACTTGAGCCACTGCGGCGCCCTCGTCAGCTGACACGGGCGTCGTCATGCTTGTCGGCCATGCCCCGGTGGTCCTGTCCTTGCTCGCTTCGCTCAGGCAGTGTGTACCGGGGCTCCTTTTGACCAGCGAGATTCCTTCCTTCTCCTAGAAGCTTGCTGTGACCCGGATGATGGTTCATCCGGCCACACCCTTTCCTGCATACAGGTAAAACATACACTTCCGACTTACCGCTTAAGCCGGATGAGGGCTAGTTAGGCGAACGCCCCCAGGTCCAGATTACCCCGTGATTCGGCCTGCCTTGAGGTGACCTGGCCAGCATCTGCTTTGGCCTTGCTGAACCTCGGCTAACTCGGCCTTTATACCCCGGCGTGGCCCTACCCGGGGGTATCCCCCCAACATTAGTCCCCAAAGCTGGTGCGGTCTTAGCCGCCTGGGCTGCTAAGGCCACACCAGGTTCCATTTTGTGCCCCTGTCGTTGTTGCCGAGTTACCTCTGTACCTCGGACAGCTTGGATTTACGTTCCCTTCGCACATTGCAAGTTTTCACTTGCCGGCCGGGTTACCGCAGCTTCATCCGGGTCTTACTTCCTTCTCTTGTACGCTAGCCCATGTGAAGGGTAATCATTATGTCGTCTTATTTTAAGGGACGGTACAGTAACCGCCGCAGTAATTGTCAGTTATCACTGCACGCGGGTCACGTCACGCCTGCCTCCTCCTTTAGCACATCAGTGTGTCACGTCACAGGACTCTCTTCGCCCTGTGGCCTTCCATGTGGCTCCTTACTGATTGGTCCGAACGGGTAATACACGGCCACAGCGTGTGGCCGGTCCACAGGGTGTGATCCCACTCACCCCCGATTCGAGTGGTTAAATAGCGGAGGGGTGCGTCCCTTAGGATTTTCCCCCCTCCGCACCCCTCTGCCCGCTGCTATTCCTCTTCGTCTTCCTCGCGATCACGCCGCCGCCAGCACTGCCAAAAAGCAGCGTCGCCGTCGCACTTCTCCGTTGCGCCACTGCGTCACCGTCACTGCGACGCAAATCTCCCGCTACGGGTCCTCGTCAATCCAAGCCACTGTCCCCCGCCGCCTCTAGCGCCAGGGAGGGCTTCGAGGAGCAGATGGCTGAAGAAGAACTCGCCATTGCCGAGCAAGAGATGGAGGAGGACGCCGCTGCTGCGGACCACGGCGCATGGGCCGGCTCCTGGGTCTGCTAGGACGATCTGGACTGGCTCTACCGGACCAGACGCATCCCCGCCGGCGTCGCCGCTTGCCTCGCCTCCGCCGAGCTAGCTCCTTCACCCAATCTCGGGGAGTTCGTTGTGTTCCTGTCTCACTTTCAACGGGGCTTCGGACTCGCGGTGAGCGATTTCTTCCACGATTGGCTCAGCACTTACCATCTCCAGCCGCACCATCTTCCAGCCAATGCCATTACTTCTCTCTCTGCCTTTGCTTCTACGATCGAGGGCTACGCCGGATTATGGCCCACGAAGGAGCTGTGGATCCGGTTTTTCGCCCTTCGCCGCAACGTTATTCCCGACATCCACACTGATCAGGAGGACAAGCGGCTCACTCAGTTCGGAGCGGCCTCATCTCACCCCGGAGGTTCTCTGTTTTCCCTCGGGTCACAGGGCTAGAATCCTGCAAAGGCTGGGCCCGGACGTTCTTTTACGTCCGGAACACGGGCACCGAAGATTTGATCCGGTTGCTCCCCTATACACCGGGTCCGCCGAACACGGATCTGTGGGACGCCGTTCCCAGGAAACCTACGGCCCTGGCCAACCAAGTGAACAGAAGGTTCACGGAGCTGAAGGAACTCGGGTTGCGCAACGAGGATGCAATGATCACTTTCGTGTGCAACCGAATCGCCCCTCTCCAGAAGCGCACCCACAAGGTGTGCCATATGAGCTACGGCCGCGATCCCAACCAGACTTCATCTTTCAAACTGAACAACACGAAGATCTTTCGCCGGGTTAAGGCTCTCTTCACCACTCACAAGGACTTCTCCTGTGACTGGACTTGGGGGATTGAGCATTTCTGCCGTGACCGGCTTCCTCTTGCGGTAAGTTTCGTGCTGCAAACTTACCCCGGACTAATCACGTGTCTGTTATTGTTGCATTTTTGACTCGTTTGTTTACTCTTTTCCTCAGCTATTCCTTCAGCAGACGCTCGAGGACGACACCGATCCGACCCTTAAGTGGGCACCGGACCGGGTGACTCCGGACGAGGAGGAGCCGGACCAAGAGATGTTTCTCCCCATGACCGACACCACGAAACGACCCACGGGTAACTTCTCTTCTGCTAGAGATTGGCCCGATGATGAAGATTACTCGGATATTGAGATAATTGAACCCTTTGAGGCTGTCCCCCTTTCTTTTGCTTTTCCGCCATCAGCTCACCCCGGTGGTCATATGCACGAGGATCCTCCCCTCGCTACGGACGAGCCAGTTCCGGTGGCGTCGAAGAAAAAGCGCGGGGCTTCCTCAAGCTCTTCCTCCGGACCTTCCCAGCCCGTTAAAAGGCGAAAGAAGGCCCCAACACGAAGGGCTCGGAAACCCAGAGCAGCCGAAACCTCAGATGCGTAAGTCCTTCTTTCTTCTGTAACTCGTTCTTCCTTACTTCGTCGTAATTTTCTTCTGACGTTACTTGATTTCACAGGGCTCCGGTGGAGGTCCCTCAAAGTGGATCTAGTATCTCATCACCTCTCCGACCTAGCCCTTCACCCCGTCACGACGACGAGTCACGTCCGCTGAGCCCTATTCCGGAGAGCTCTGCGGCCGCTCTGGGTCATCCTAGGGCGGGGGGAACTGGCCCAGCCAGAGCAACGGCGCCCACTACCTCGGCAACGCCACAACTAGCAGCCACTAAGGCTACCTTGACTCCAGTACCTGTTCCAGTACCAGTAGCCAAACCAGCACCAACTCCAACTCCGGCATCAGCACCCACTCCGGCTGCGAAAATATCAGCGCCGGCACCAAGTCCAGCAACGAGAGTACCAGCGCCCAGTTCCTCTGCATCTTCCGAGTCCTCTCAACCCCAGCAGGGAAAAACCGCTGCCATGGCTTCTTCTTCCCAGCAAGCCAAGGGCAAGAAGATTCAAGACGCTGCTAAGCCTAGTGCTGCCGAGCCTGGGCAACGCACCCTTGATTCCATGCTCCCCAAGAAGACATCGGCAGCAAAGGACGCGCCTACCGAGCCAACCGAAGCCCAGCAGTTGGTTCTGCACACCAGCCCCGCCCTTGCCTTGGTGGAGAGGAAGGAAGCACATGCTAAGGGTTTGGTGACGCCTCATATGCCCACAGGTGAACGGTACCCCCCGAGCCTGATGGAGTTTGTCATGAACTGGAACAAGGCCGAGGTAGTCCATGAATCTGATCAGGTGAATACCGCCGCCAAGGCCATTAACCTCGTTGGACGAATGATGGAGGTACATTGCTCTCTCCTTCGCAAATTGTAGATAATAACCATTAGTCCCCGAGCCTCTGGGGGAGTAACTTGTTACTCGGCCGGATGCTCTTTTATAGAACTAACGTAGCTCCATGATAACTTCAAGCATGCACACACCTAGAGCCGGGTTAAGTTTCACTTGGCCCGGATTTTAGTACACTTCGAACATGCACACACCTAGAGCCGGGTTAAGTTCCACTTGGCCCGGATTTTAGTACACTTCGAACATGCACACACCTAGAGCCGGGTTAAGTTCCACTTGGCCCGGATTTTAGTACACTTCGAACATGCACACACCTAGAGCCGGGTTAAGTTCCACTTGGCCCGAATTTTAGTACACTTCGAACATGCACACACCTAGAGCCGGGTTAAGTTCCACTTGGCCCGGATTCTGGTACACTTCGAACATGCACACACCTAGAGCCGGGTTAAGTTCCACTTTGCCCGGATTTTAGTACACTTCGAACCTGCACTCACCTAGAGCCGGGTTAAATTCCACTTGGCCCGGATTTTAGTACACTTCGAACATGCACAAGGCTGACTTAAGTTTCTGTATCTCTTTTAGGTGACCACCAACCGCCGAAGTGCTAAATTCCAGTGCTTGTTGGATACGCACAAAAATCTTCGCACGAAACAGGCTGCACTCATCGCGGAGTACGAGAAAAGGGGTAAATTCCTTTCTCATTCCTTTCCTCATTTTTCTTCCACTTCGCTTGCCGAACTAATTTGATTGTTCGGTTTCCGCAGCTAGAGTGGAAGCTAAAAACAAGATAATGCGGAAGAACTTGGAGCAGATCAAGGGTACTTCCTTCTTGTCTGTTTTTACTGTGGTTTTCATCAGCTTTCCTCCTTGGCTCGGCAAACATTCATACCTCAGCACTGCCGGGCCAACACACGATTTCAGCATTGCTTGAAGAAAGTGTGCATGTGCCTGACATGATGCTGCATTTTCTTGAACAAGCAGGACAGCACCAAGCCGAGCTGAAGAAGAAAGATGATGAGCTCGCCCTCCTCCAGACCAAAGATGATGAGATAGCCAAGCTCAAAGCTGAAATGGCTAAGATGAAGGCACAGCACCAAACCGAGCTGAAAAGGGTTGGCCAGGACTACACCGAAGAACGCGAGCGCCTCAAACTCCAAAGTGCTAAGGGCTGTGAGCTTCTTCAGGAAGCCGAGGTCAAACTTGAGTCAGCAAATACTGAGCTCGAGCAACTTCGGAAGAGGCGTGATGCTTGCATCAAGGAATTGACCCAGATTAACAGTCACATCTCACGTAATTTCTTTTCTTTTATCTGCCTTATTTCTCCGGGTTACTTCATATGCTTTGTTTTATCAACTTTGTCCTTTGCCTTGTTTCCCAGGCCACTTTCCAGAGGGTAGTGCTATTGCCAGTGTTGCTGTCGCCAATTTCTGCCGAGAAAGGGGTACTCCGGTCGCTGCTGAGGGTGAGAGCATTCCCTTTGACATGGAGGACCTGTTGGTCAGCCTGTCATCTCGCGTGGAAATCATCAAGAACTACGGCAGGGACCTCCTCGATGTTTCAGTCCGGGTCTTCAACGCCTTCTGGCCCGTCAATGATGCTCCGGAGAGAGTCACACAGCTCGCTAAAAGACTTTCAGAAATTGAGACCTAGCTCGCCCTCTGGTGAGAATCCGCTGGACGCGTTGCTGCCGATACCGTCCTTCACCACATTTTGACGTGGCATGAAAAGATAGATCTCAGCCTCCTCACACACCTGCGCACCGGGTCCAAATGGACAGATGACCCAAAGTGGGTAGCTCGGCGCCAGGCTTGCGCCCACAGCCTCATCGAATATGCCCCCATTCATGAATGGACTGAGGGTCCGAGCTTCCTGGAAGCCGCAGGTGAAGAGGAAGTTGAGAACATCGAAGATGACTCAGGTGAAGACGAGGAGGACACTGCCTCGGATATCGCAGAGGGCGACGATGATGCCGAACTTCCTCCTGCTGCTCCCTAAGTAAAAACACTTGAAAATTCATGAGATCCCCGGTATGCCGGGTGGAATTGTATTCCAAACACATGTGATATTTTGCTACTGAGTACTTATGCCAGATTAACTTGGGCGTAGTCCCCGAGTTTCTTTTTCTTGTTCATTCAATCTTTTGGCTCCGATCGTGTCTACCTTGATTCAGTTTTACAACTTACGAATCCGAGCCTGAAAAATTGTCTTAACAATGTTGGGAAACTTTTAGACTTAGCTCAAAAATAAAACGGCACAATAACTTAAAAATAAATACAGGGTTAGTCCAAAAACAAACGCCGGCTCGAATAAATTCTTTTCCTTAGTCGTTTTTCATGTGCTACGCAATTCCAAACTTGTTCTCTTGCTTGCCATGAAGCCAATTCTTGCTGGACAGCAGCAAGTCGAAGAGTTGGGTTTTTGGTGCTCACACACTACTAATCCGAGCTAAGTATAATAACTTACTCCAGCCGACGCACAAATAACAAAAGACAACAAATATTATTAAGGCAGTCCCCGAGTTACTGCTCGAGGTGCCAACATTTCATTGATAAGCTCATTGCCGACATACATACCGACATATGAGATAACCCAGATACATTCACTTCTTAGCTAGGTGTAGAATGGCCGAAGTAGAGCTATGTTCCATGGTCGCTTTGATTCCTCACCGGACCTGTCCGCCTTGTTCTTTTCCTGTGGCTTTGCATCTATAAGATAGTAAGAATCGTTGTGCAATGCTTTGCTCACGATGAATGGCCCTTCCCATGGGGGGATAATTTATGCATTCCAGTAGTACGTTGTACCAACCAGAGCACCAGATCGCCTTCCCGAAAGACTCGGGGGCACACTTTCCGGCTATGATAACGTCGGAGATTTTGCTGATATATGGCGGATCTGGACAGTGCCAGTTCTCTCGCTTCTTCCAGCAGATCAACATCATTTTGCCGGGCTTCTTGCACTTTGGCTTCTGTGTATTGGGTGACCCTAGGCGAATCATGCTCTATGTCGGCTGGTAATACAGCTTCTTCCCCATATACCATAAAAAACGGCGTATAGCCTGTTGATCGATTCGGAGTTGTTCTTAAACTCCACAGTACCGCTGGTAGTTCTTCTATCCAGCACCCCGCTGATCTTTGCAGCGGCTCAATGAGCCGGGGTTTTATCCTGGATAATACTAATCTGTTGGATCTCTCCACTTGCCCGTTCGATGCGGGTGGGCTACCGAAGCTACGTCAAGCCGGATCCTCTTGTCCCGGCAGAAAGGAGCAAATGCTCCTTCCGCAAAATTTGTGCCATTATCAGTTATGATACTGTGTGGATAACCGTACCTCAAGATGATATCTTTGAGAAACGATATGGCCGTAGCTCCATCACATTTTCTTATAGGCTTTACCTCAATCCACTTCATAAACTTGTCCACCATTACCAGAATGTGAGTCATATTTCCCCTTGTTGGTTTGAACGGGCCAACCATATCCAAGCACCATACGGCAAATGGCCAAGTGATTGGGATGGTCTTGAGTTCCGACATTGGCATATGTGTTTTGGTAGCATTCCTCTGACAACCATTACATTTTCTCACCAGATCTTCTGCTTGCTCTAAGGCATTTGGCCAGTAGAATCCGGGTCGGAAAATTTTTGCTACCAAGGCTCGGGATGAGGCGTGATGCCCGCACTCCCCCTGATGTATATCTCGGATGATTTCAAGCCCTTCTTCCGGGTCAACACACCGCTGGAGGACATTGGTCACGCTTCTTTTGTATAACTCGGAATTGATGATCGTGTAGGCCTTTGCCCTCCTCTATGTTTGCCTGGACAGCACCTCTTCAGTGGGTAATGTTCCATCCTTCAGGAATTGAAATATAGGCAGTGCCCAAGCCGGTATTGGCCGCACGGGGAACACGTCCTCGTCTATCTCCATCTGATCCACCGGCATAACTTCAACCGGACCATGCAGAGCAATCCCCGGGTCTTGTGAAGCAGTCCCCGGGTTTAGCGAAACAGTCCCCGGGTTTTGCAAAGCAGTCCCCGGGTTTTGTGCACCACTTCCTGTGTCAGCGTCCATGGGCACAGCTCCAGATTCTGTGTCCTCCGGGACGTAGATTGACTCGGACTCCGGGGATGGCCTGATGGATGGTTTCTTGAGGTGCTCTAATGCTACACCCGGTGGAATTGCTTGTCTGGTTGACCCGAGCTTCGACAGCATGTCGGCAGCCTCATTTTCCACCCGGGGTACATGATGAAATTCGCATCCCTCAAAGTAACCAGAAATCTTCTGCACATGAAATCTGTATAGTGCCATGTTTGGATCAAGTGCGTCCCACACTCCGGACACTTGTTGCACCACTAAATCCGAGTCGCCAAAGCATATAATCCGATGTATACCAATTTCTTTTGCTACCTTGAGCCCATGTGCAAGTGCTTCATACTCAGCGACATTGTTTGATGCGGTGAAGTGGATCTGTAGCACATATTTCAACTGGTCCTTCTTTGGCGACGTGAGTACAACTCCGGCACCTAGCCCGGTTTTGGTTTTTGATCCGTCAAAGTGCATCCGCCAATAGTTCGGATCCGGAAGTGGTGGTTCGTACTGCACCTCGGTCCAGTCCACGAAAAAGTCCGCCACAGCTTGAGATTTGATGGCTTCTCGTCTGTCATATTGCGGAGCATAAGGAGCTAGCTCAATTGCCCATTTTGCAATTCTGCCGCTTGCGTCCTTGTTACTCATTATCTCGGATATGGGGGCCTCACATATGACCCGGATGGGATGCTCCTCAAAGTAGTGCTTCAGTTTCTTGGCGGCCATGTACACTCCATAAGCCACTTTCTAATAATGTGGGTAGTTCTGCTTTGAGGTTGACAACACTTCACTCAAATAATACACCGGCCTTTGCACCAACTTACCTTCCTCATCGCGCTCCACCACTACCACTGCACTTACAACTCGGTTGGTTGCGGCTATATAGAGCAACATTGGCTCCTTTGATAGTGGTGAGGCTAGCACCGGTGCCGTGGCTAACATTTTCTTTAGGTGGGCAAAGGCTTCATCAGCCTGCGGTGTCCAAATGAATTTATCCGACTTTTTCATGACTTGGTAAAGGGGCAAAGCCTTTTCTCCCAACCGACATACAAACCGACTTAACGAGGCCAGGCAACCTGTGAACTTCTGGACATCGTTAACACACTTCGGCAGTTCCATTCGTTCGATGGCCCGGATTTTGGTTGGATTAACTTCGATACCTCGGCTGGAAACCAGAAAGCCGAGCAATTTTCCAGCCAGGACACTGAAGGTGCACTTTTCCGGGTTAAGTTTCATCCGGAACCTTCTTAGGTTCGCAAACGTTTGCCTGATATCGTCAAGGAGCGTTTTGCTTTCCTTGGTCTTGATAACCACATCATCCACGTACACCTGTACATTTTGACCTATTTGGTCGTGCAAACATTTTTACATACATCTCTGGTACGTTGCCCCTGCATTACGTAAACCAAACGGCATGGTGCGATAGCAATAAGCCCCATACGGGGTAATAAACGCAGTCTTTATTTGATCATCCAGATTCAGAGGTATCTGGTGGAAACCAGAATAAGCATCAATGAATGACAACAGTTCACATCCAGCAGTTGAGTCTATGACCTGATCTATTCTTGGCAGCGGAAATGGGTCTTTTGGACACGCCTTGTTCAGGTTCGTGTAATCGATACACATGCGCCAAACCACTGCCACGTTCGGATCATCCTTCTTCTTTTCCACCAGCACCGGATTAGAGAGCCAATCCGGGTAGAGGACCTCCATGATAAATCCTGCAGCTAGCAACCGAGCTATCTCATCTCCAATGACTTTCCTCCTATCTTCGGCGAAGCGGCGGAGAGGTTGCTTCACCGGCTTAGCTCCGGGTCTCACATTCAAAGAGTGCTTGGCCAACTCCCTCGGAACACGTTGCAAGTCCTGTGTGGACCAAGCAAAAATGTCCCGATTCTCACGGAGGAAGCTGACGAGCTCGCTTTCCTATTTATCACTTAACCCGGCACCAATTGTTACGGCGCGCTCTGGGAACATGTCATCAGCAGGAACCTTCTTGGTATCTTTCGTGGCCTGGAAGGAGACAGTTCCATGCGGGTTACTCAGCGCCGGCATATACTGCTGCGCGGACTGAGCCAATGCCGCCACCTCTTGAATTTTTCTCTTTTCCTGCGCGATCACAAGTGACTCGGCTAAGTTTGATCCGGCCGACGCACACTCCATCGAACGTCGGAAGTCCCCAGCAATGGTAATCACTCCGTTTGGTCTAGGCAATTTCATCTTCAAGTAGCTGATATGACAACTTGCCATGAACTTGTTCAGCGCTGGCCTTCCGAGCAACGCATGATATGCGCTTTCTAAGTTCACCACTTCGAACTCCAGATTTTAAGTTCAGCAATTATCCCTCGTGCCGAACAAGACGTCGACCCGGACCTTGCCTATGGGCTCGCAAGAAATGCTGGGCACAATGCCATGGAAAGTTGTCCTCGTGGCCTGGAGCATGTTCTCCGAGATACCCAACTTGCGCATTGTGTCCGCATACATGATATTTATGCTACTGCCGTTGTCGATCAGTACCTTTGAGAACCTTACGTTAATGCTAGGCCCAATGAACGTAGGATCCAGCACCAGCGCATACGAACCAGGGCTCGGCATGAGCTTGGGATGATCCCTAATGCTCCAGGTGATTTCCTGATCGGACCAAGGCATGTACCTCGTCACTGCCGGCATTACCGCATTCACCTCCATGTGCCTACGCTGCAAGCTTTTTCTATCAGTTTCCTCTGTGGTAAATACACAGTAGCTCTGGTGATGCTCCCTGTACTCGTTTCTCCCCTCATTTCCGGGGTGCCTCTGATCCGGCTGATGCTGATTTTCTACCTGATGCACTGCATCCCTTCTTTCATTGTTATCATACCTCGGCGGAGGGGGAGGCAACATTAGCTGTTGCGTGTTCGCTCCGGAGAGCAATTGCTGCCGGGGTAACTCCTGTCGAGGCTGATCATTCCGGGGTGCCTGAGCATTCCCCGAACCTCCTTGCTCGATCTTGCGCATCCACTTGCATTGCCTCGTCATATGACCCGTTGGGTTGTTCAGATTTGGCGTGTGAAACTTACACGGTTGGTCCAACATCGACTCGTAAGTATACCTCGGACGGTCTTTCCTTTCTTGCCACTGCTTATTTTGCTCCAGTGTCCAAGTTTTCTTCCCATCGTTCCTTGGAGTCCATTGACCTCCAGTTTTCTGGCGCTGGCTACCGCCTGCGCCGGGTTGCTCTTGATTCACAGCTGCTACTTGGTGCGAACCGTACCGGTGGTCCGGTCGATCATCTCTCCTTTTTCCTCTGTAATCATTTCTCCGGGATGATCCGGATCCATCCCTCTGATAGTACTCATCGCTTGACTCGTTGGACGCGAGCCTCGGTTGGGTCGGGTCACCCAACGCATACGAATCTGCAATCCGGATCATTTCTGCCAGCGTAGCTGGCATTTTCCGTTGCAACTTCATCCACAGTTCGCTTCCATATCTGCACCCCTGTGCAAACCATGCTATGGCCTGTGATTGTATCACGCCCTCGCATGAGTTTCTCACAGTACACCACCGGGTCAAAAACTCCCGGTCTGTTTCGTTGGGTCTTTGCTTGCACATAGCTAGGGTCTGTGGCCTATTTGGCCTTTGATATGTACTCGAAAAATTGTTGATGAACATCTCCTCGAAATCTATCCAGCAGTTGATGCTTCCTGGTGGCAAATTGTTCAACCACACCCTTGCCTGGCCTTCCAACATCTGGGGTACATACCGTACAGCCCATCTCAGGTTGCCCGTGGCAATTTTTACGGCCGTAGCATAGTTTATCAGCCAATCCTCTGGCTTGGTACTACCGTCATAGGTCTTGGTGCCCCTGGGCAGCTGAAAGTTTGGTACTGGTGGCTCATTCATGATCCGGGGTCCAAAACACGCTGGACCCGGTGAACCTTGACATTCAATCTGTTCTAACCTATATAGTCGATCCAGTTTCAACCTTGCATCGTCCGGCATCAAATCCCTACTTCCCAATCTCGACCCTATCACATGTAGTCCGGTCTCGGGTATCCCGAATTTGCCATCTCCGAATCACCGTCGTTGTACCGGTTTTGCTCTTGTTGTGCAGCTTTCTGTTGCATACCTCGGCAGGCACTGTGCTCTTGCCTCGGCATGTTCCGCTGCTGGGGTTGTCTTGCCCCTATGGAGTTTTGCTGCCCAGCATTGCCGTTGACAACGTTCCTTTGATCGGCATCGCCTTGGTCACGGTTACCTCGGCTGGCTTCGCCTCGGCTCACACTCCGTCGATCATCATTTTTATGCGCTTCTTTTTCTTTCCCTGCCCGTGTCGGGTCATATGGGACGATCTGTTTGTTCCGTCTGGCCGAGGTTACCACCTCCTCTCTCCTTGGACCACCATGAGGGAACGATGCGGCTCCAGCAGATTTCTCCGGGTTACCCATCGCCGAATGGACGATCTTGGAGGCCCCAGCTCTCTCCGGGTTTGCCCTGAGTAGTTCCTCGTTTTGCCTTTTGCAATCCGAACCAGCTCGTTAACCCGATCTTGCTGCCTTTCCCGGGCTTCACCCGTCAGTCCCTCTAACTCGGATGTTGCTGCATCCGCGGCCCTGAGGTTCTTGGCCGGGGTACTATACCTCGGCAGCCCCACGGAAAAACAGTTTTCTGATTCCTCATTTCCGGCATCACCTTCTCTATTCATCTCGCTCATGAGATTTCTCCCTTTAACTTTTACATTATCAACCTTGTTCGCCTTAGCATACTCACGCAGTGTCATGTTCAACGACTGCTAGGCCGCGGCAATTTTCTTTGCGCCCTCAAGTATTTTCTGCCTAGTTTCTTCCAGCTCGGCCTGTGCACGAGCCGGATCTACTGCTGCTACTACAGGGTTTGCCAAGCTATCCATTGCCTCTCTCAGCATGTTTTCCGGCCTCTCTAGCGGAGGACCTCTACCTTTCCTTGGTGCCTTGGGCGTCACCTCCGGATCTGGCGCTGGATCTTTGCTCGCACTCGCACCTGGCGCTATCATCATTACCTCCGCATGGTCCGGGGAACGAGCGATACGCTCCCCGTGAGCCACAGCGAGGGGCGGTTTGCCTCCTTCGACGACGTGGCACGGATGAACGCAAGACACGTCCACCGCAACGTAGACCTTGTGCGCGCCGAGCTTGAGGAAGATGCCGCTGCGCGGGAGAGGGCGCGTGCCGAAGCAGCCTGTGTTGTCGCTGACGAAGTCCCGCGCTTCAAAGCGCTGAACGAGCCCGGAGACGATGCGCTCGCCGGTGGCGATGAAGTTTCCCGTCTGGATTTTGACCCCTACTAGCGCCGCTAGCCCCACGGTGGGCGCCAACTGTCGTGGTGGTGTCACGGCAGATGCCATGTATAGGCTAAAGGTGGGGACTAATACACGCTAGGGGAATCCAGGGAGGGATAGTGAAGTGATTCTCCACACAAGAACTTGTATTGATTTACTTCCAAGGTTACAAGTGCTCCTAGAGCTGTGTTGGCGAGAGGAGGAAGAAGGAGCTCTCTTACTCTCACCTGAAACCCTAGACCACAACAGAATCGTACAGAGACCAAAACCGCCAACCCCTTCTACAGAAGCCCTAGCCCCCCTTTTATAGGGGAGGCTCGGTTTCTGCCTAGGGCATACGTGGAGGCATATTCCTAAGAATATGCCTCCTCCCAAAGTGGTAAGCCGACCGGGGTGCTTTTTCCCCCGCGTCACACATGCTTTAGCTACTTGAGCCACTGCGGCGCCCTCGTCAGCTGACACGGGCGTCGTCATGCTTGTCGGCCATGCCCCGGTGGTCCTGTCCTTGCTCGCTTCGCTCAGGCAGTGTGTACCGGGGCTCCTTTTGACCAGCGAGATTCCTTCCTTCTCCTAGAAGCTTGCTGTGACCCGGATGATGGTTCATCCGGCCACACCCTTTCCTGTATACAGGTAAAACATACACTTCCGACTTACCGCTTAAGCCGGATGAGGGCTAGTTAGGCGAACGCCCCCAGGTCCGGATTACCCCGTGATTCGGCCTGCCTTGAGGTGACCTGGCCAGCATCTGCTTTGGCCTTGCCGAACCTCGGCTAACTCAGCCTTTATACCCCGGCATGGCCCTACCCGGGGGTATCCCCCCCCCAACAGTTAGCGAGGTAGTCCCAAGTGTTTTTGGATTAACATATTCACTTGGGATTTAAAATCTCAAACGCTTCTTTGTCATACTACAATATAGTGGTGTATGCCTATTTGCTCTTTGCACATTCGCTCTTTTTATTCTTTTATATATATATATATGCTCACACTTTTGTTTAAGTGTTGTGCAAAGGAGTTAGCCATACATTCCACTTCATGTAGGAATTCAAAGTTTAACTATATCAATTACCAAATTTGTGGCATCCTGCTAAAACCACTACTAGAAAATCGCGGTGTTTTTGTGCATTGCATCATCATGACCGCATGCTCATGTCATCATGCCACATTGCATTTGAGCATC
Source organism: Avena eriantha (assembly GCA_910589775.1). Taxonomy (NCBI): domain Eukaryota; kingdom Viridiplantae; phylum Streptophyta; class Magnoliopsida; order Poales; family Poaceae; genus Avena; species Avena eriantha. Next base: position 238,608,437 of record OU342742.1, on the reverse strand, counting down.
GTCATCATCTTGCATGGTTTTTTGTCTAAACTATTTTCGAAACGCCTAGCTTTGTTTTCTAAATATTCTCGTCTTTATTCAAATTAAAACCCGGGTCTCCGGAATATTTTGTTTAGTCTACAAACAGTTTTCAAACGCCCCATTTTAAACAAATAAAATTTTATTTTATTTTTTAGGGGGCAGCCGAACCGGGTCGATCCGACCCAACCGGCGACCCCCAGTACAAAAACTAGAAGCACCCAAACCCTTTTCTACCAAATACCCTACCCCTAATCCTACCCAGCCTCCCTCCACCTCACCCCGGCCAATTGCGGCTCGCCACCTCACCGCACCCCCCCTCCACCTCATCACCCCACACACACACCACACCAGCCACCCAGCCAGCCGGTCCCCACTCCGCAGTAGACACGCCTCCACCTGCCCTCTCTCCCTCCTGTCTCCTGCCCTTTTCCCTAGCTCGCTCTCCACCACCCCGACGCTCAGGCCTACCACACCGACCCCGCGCCCGGGCTCTCCTCTCCCCATCCCCGGTCCGTCCTCCCTCGCGCCCCCGAGCTCGTGCTCGAGCTCCTGCCCCGCTGGCCGCCTGCGCCTCCCGCGGCCACCTCCACGTCCGCCCCCGCCTCCCACTCCTCTCTGCTGGGCACGGTGCCCTCCCTCCGGCCTCCTTCCCTCGACCCCGCGCTGCTCCCCTCGCGAGCTCCGAGGTCGCCGCCCCGAGCTCGCCGGATCTCTTCGCCCCGGGGACCCCCACCTCCTGCGAGCCCAGCTCCGCGACGGCCGCCCTCCTGCGCGACGTCGCTGCCGCCGGATTCCCTCTGCCCCGCGAGCGCGTGGGCCTCGTCCTCTCTCTGCCTCACGCACGAACCGCCGCGTGCATCGCCGCGACCGCCTCTGGTTCCCCACCCCCGGCGAGCCGCCTCCGTCCGCTGCTGCCATGCCGCCGTCTCGTGCCCTGTCCCACGCGCGTGGCCGACGTCGCCTGCCTACCCCTCCCTATCGTCTCCTCCCCGAGCACGCCCAGTCCCCGCACCCTCGTCGGCCCTCCGCGTGCCAGCTGTTGCCGCCGAGGGCACCTCCTCACCGGTCGCAGCTCCTTCTCGCCTCCATCCGATGTCCGGGCGCTGCGGGTATCCGGCCCTACCGCTGTTCGTTGACGGCCCGGATGAACCTCGTCGCTGCTGTGTGCACACGACAGTAGCCTCGCCAAGTTTTCCCCAGCAGCCTGATTCCTCTGGGCAAGGTCTTCTATGTTGGCATGATCGTATCAACCTTGTACGGAGAAGTCACCCCAGTACCCCTACACGGATCCACCGACGCTATTACCGGGGAATTCCGAGAAGACATGCAGGTTCTTCTTCACGAATCTAGTGACGCGGGAACGACAAGATCGCCGCACGGAAAACCCCAAGGCCTTCGATGTAGAAACGACAAGGTCTCCTTCACGGTTTCGATGCCCCGAGCTCTCCCTCACGAACGCCATGATCTCCGGATGGCCCAGATCATCCAAGGCGGCTAGTTGTACAAGGACCACGCCAAGATCGACAGTGATGAACCATCAGCGCCGAACCCGAGACCCCGAGCGCGCCGACGACCAGATCTCCTTCCCGGATCCGATGCCTGAGAACCCAGACGCCAAGGTCGCCGACACAGAACGCCAAGTACTTCACTCCGGATGCCAAGACCAACCCGATACGCGGACCCGACAAGATCTTCATGACGACAAGATCGACACCGACGAGGGCAAGTCCGATGCGCCCCCGACGTCAAACCAAGTCTGTCTTCCCAGAACGCCAAGCTCTCCTTCCGTTTTCCGAGAACGATCCCGTCGAACCGTGAACCCTGAGACCGAACCCCGAACCCCCGGAACCCAAGATCTTCCGAACCCACATGTGTGACCCCTTTCCGAGCCTCTATTTTATAAATGCTATATATAAACTGTTGCATATATATTGATCATGCTTGCATACATGTCATCTGGTGGGTTGGGTTAAGTAGTCGAATCACCTAAATTAAATAATGGGGTCCATCGGCGGGATATCTTTATCTTATTCTGGACTCCATTTAAATTGGTGTAGCGAACCGATGCCATGCTTTGCCTTGTTAAGACAACATTTAAATTGCGGGGTTGTTTAAATAACTTGAACTGCTTAATTAATTGTCGGGACCCCGGTTCCGCTTAATATTGCCTAGTTGCACCGCATCTGCATCATATCATAATCATGCCGGATCTTCTGCCGTCATATTAAATATTGCATCCGGTGTTTCTTCTAGTGTTTGCTTCTTCGCGGATTAGGCCGATGAGTTGATGCGAGTATCGACAAGTTCTCTGGATATGAACCTTTGGCAGTGTTTCCCAGGCGAGCATCTCTTCCCCTTCTACCTATTTTGCATTTATAGTCTTTATTTCCTCCCGTTGATTTGTTGCTATCCGTGCCGCGATGCTTTAGTTTCCGAACACCAGTTATATCCTGTGCAGCCTCTATATTGCCTTGGACACCTCCTATTACCTGTGTTTGGTAGATAGTTGGCCTTGCGAGTCGTAGTTGCGTGCTCAGGTGCGATCTCGTGTTGTAAAGTACCACGGTTGTTGGATTGCTGGTAGATGTTTATGGTGGAGATGCTTAATGGTGGAGGTGATCATGACTTTAAATACAACTATTAAAATGCTAGATATAACTAATGCAGATGCATCTGTGGGCAATAGATGTTATTTGGTTCTTCCACGCTCACTTGTGTCTCGTAGGACCCCGAGTACTTGATACATGTTCCTTGATTTTTCGCGCTATCCACATCCGGGAGGCCGTGGACCCCCCTGAGCCAGAGCTTGATTCATTTCTATTTCTTGGGGCCACAAGTAGTTTGGGGCTTTATTACTATCCTGTACCTATGCCATGTTTTACTGCTTTATTTAAGATTGTGCGTGGAGCACCTGTACTGTTTTGGATCGTGGAATGTTTTCGCGGTATCGACAAGCCCAATCACACTTTCGGGTTCCCAGTCGTTTACAGCCATTGTCATAAACCCTGGGTCCGTTCCGGAGCCAGCCAACTTCGTTGCAGGTAGCTTAGTGGGGTGGCCCCCTGAAATATTTCTTAATCCTGTGATTGCTTTGTCGTGAAAGCCTCGTTGGGTTTTGAGTTGGTTTTTCTGAGGTTGATCGAGTGTGTGTTGCTATTTGTGCACCCCTGCAGGGTAAAACTTTCTGAAAGCCGTGTCCGCGGTTATGGACGACTTGGAGCACAGTATCTCGATCATAGACAAGCATAACTAAAGTAGTGCTATAAAATTGGACTTAATATGTGACTAGTAATCAGATGCAACTATAACGGAATGGATATTTAAAATGCCAACAACTGGTGGATCTGGGTTGTTTCGTGACATGCTGTATCTGCCTAGTAAGTATTGCAACTCCAATGGAATGTGATAAAAGTGCCAACAATTGCTGGGTTTTGGGCTTCCTCGGGACAATTATATATGACTAGTAAATGTTCCAACTACAACGGAATGATTAACTAAAATTGCCCACTACTTGTGCTATCAGGATGATTCATGCTATATATCTGACTAGTAAATGCTGCAACTATAATGGAATGGATAAAACTGCCAACTGTGTGAGTTCCTTGGTCCGACTTCCTCGTTTGGTCTCGAGGGGGAAATACCAGGATGGGTATGATTGGTGTTAGTATCAGGTGGTTCCGAATAGGTCTTTCTTACCTCTCTCTAATAGCCGACAGTTGTACGGAGTCTCTATAGGTTGTTTAGTGCTGTTGCGCTGCCGCTTCAGTCCACCATACCTATGTAGGTGAGAGCCGCCGAATTCTAGCCTCGTCGTGTACTGGCCTCAGTACCGACACTCCTCTTTTTCCTTTGCCCTTTGTCGGCACCCCATTTTTTTTTAGCAGGTTTGCGATCGACGTCGTTAGCAGGGTTACCCTTCCGGCTTGGCCTAGGCAGGGTTATGGACGCCATTGGTTATTCTTCAGGGCTCTTAGCCCCATTTGCATCTTGTCCGTAGTCGGACGCTCTATCGTTTTCAAGGTGATTTGAATCTTTGTATTGTATATCTATATTCTTGACTCGCTGAGTCGCTGTTGTATATATATCTGTTCTGTGGGTCCCATTGAGGACTATTGTGTAATGGTATTACTTCATTTTCCACCCGCACGAAAGTGCCTGGTGGGCGTCCTTGAATCGTTTCTATGCGGGTTTTGGCGGAAAGGGCAAAAACTTGCATAGGGCCGATTGAGGGTGCTACAAAATTCCAATTGTATATGAAGCAATCTTTATAGCTTGAATATTCTACCTCGTCTTGTTCTCACTCTAATTTGATAGCACTTTTTAATTTTCCTTTGTTCAAGGTTTCTTTTTCAACTTAAATGATTAGATAATTTGTCTTTGTTTGTAAATCAAACCATGAACTTACAACATATTGACCAAATTATCTTTGTATGTTCCTTTAATACCAATGGTGTGGAAGACTCCTATTGCTATCATCAAGTGCAAGTAAAATTATACTCAAGCCATTCATATATCCAATAGGACAAGCACAAACTCAATATTTCTCCATATATGATAATAAACTCGGAATTTCATAAAAGGGATAGACTATTCCTGAAGGAAATTCTAATGATGCAACTTTATTTCTAATTTGAACTAATACAAAACTAAAATAGTAATGTAAAACTTATAACATACATTACAAGGTCTTAAAGATCTCCCCAATCTTGGAATCAAGCCAGGCGGGATCAAATAATCTCTTGCGATTATTTGATACTATGATTATTGTAGATCACTGTGGCGCCATGGCACGTGGTATCTTCTCTTCACGGGCTAGCCTGAGACGGAGGGATTGATTGACAACCTCTAATTCTTTAACACGTAGCTTATAGAAAAGATTATTCCTCTCTAGCACTTTCACTTGTTCTTTAATGAGCTCATTGTTATCTTGAAGGGTTTGTATCGCCTTAAGACTCATTGAAAAACCTGATTCAGTTGTCTGCTTAATATCTTCATCAAGTTTATCAAGATAAAGTCGTAGCAACCGAAGATGTTTGGGTGTCCCCGGTGTCTCTTTGTCCATCTCTTCAATCTTCAGCTCGAGGGCTTTCATTCCCTCTTCCGGAACTCCATAGGGACGATCTTGATATCCTTGCCTTGCTCGCTATTTCTCCCGATCTCCATAGGAACTTCTCTCCTTGGCTTTTGTCCCTTGGTTTGCGTATCCTCACGTATGAATAAAAGGTAGATTGGTTTCTCGAGATTATGATTAGAGAGAAACATAATGTTTGTATATAAGGGGGGTCAGAGGTCGGTAAAACTCATGAGAAACACCAAATTCACGCCCAAGAAAAGAATCTTAACAGAAAAGGAAAGAAAACACGGATTTGGAGAAGTCCTGCCGTGTAACGACCAACTATACGAGCGCGGCCCGTATAGCTCCGACCATATAGTTGGTTCCGGGCAGATATTTCCAAATATGTCGAGTCCAAGTCGATTAAGCTACCGACTTGGAACCAACAAAACCTTTTTTTAGATCTAAAACAAAAAAGGAATCAAAAATGTCTAAGAGTTTAACGACCAACTATGCGGCGCGAGGATTATCACCAGACGTATAGTTGCGACCGTATAGTTTCCAGATATCGAAAACAATTTCGTGAAGAACGTACTGAAGGTTTAACGACCAACTATACGGTGGGAGATTTTTTCTCCGGCCATATAGTTGGTCCAAACCTTCAAAAACATCAATAAAACATGAGGAATTCAAAGGAAAAAAAAATTCAGAAGTAGAATTGTGAAAACAAATCACTTATTTGAGTAAGAACACTTACCTTGCACTTACCGTTTGCTTATTTGGGGATGATAAGCTCCTCCAACAACAAAGACTTCTTCTCTTTTGGAGGAATTGAACTTAGTTCATTTAATAATTCTCTTAAATGAAAATCACCAGGACTAAGGTTCCTCTTAATAAGATTGGTGTCTTGCTAGGCAAATATGGACATTGCATCCAACATCTTTATTTCTTGCCTCTGTATAATCTGCAACTCAAATTCTTGAAGTAAAAGGATCCAACGGATCAGTCTTGGCTTATGATTTTTCCTCTCAAGGAGTTCTTTGAAACCATCACAATTCATATGAACTCTTACTTTTGCATCAACTATATAAGAAAGAAATTTATCGCAAGAGAAAAATACAGCAAAAAGTTCCCTTTCTTCCTTAGGATAATTCTTTTGAGCACTATTAAGAGTTCTACTAGCATGATGTATACTATTAAATCTGTGACCTCTATGTTTTCCCAGGGTTACTCCTACAGCATCATCACTAGCTTCATATATTAAGTCAAAAGTCATATCCTAGATAGGTGGTTTAATGATAAGAGCATGGGATAAAGCATATTTAAGTTTATCAAAGGCTACAAGACATTTATTATCAAAATTAAATCTTACTCCCTTTTGCAGAAGGTTAGTCAAAGGTTTAGATATTTCAGAGAAATTCCTAATGAACCTTTTATAAAAACCCACATGACCAAGGAAACTTCTTATACCATTTATATCCCTAGGTTGTGGCATTATCTCTATGGCCTCAACCTTAGCTCTATCCACTCCAATTCCCTTACCTGATACCTTATGTCCAAGGACTATACCTTCTTTGACCATAAAATGGCACTTCTCCCAGTTTGGAACAAGATTGGTTTCTTCGCAACGCTGCAAAACTCTTTTGAGATTATCCAAGCAACTAGTAAACAAAGTTCCATAGACAGAAAAGTCATCCATAAATACTTCTATTATTAGTTCTATAAAATCCGCAAAAATAACAGTCATGCATCTTTGAAAAGTAGCTGGAGCATTACATAAACCAAAAGGCATACAGCGGTAAGCATGTAATCCATAAGCACTAATGAAAGTTGTTTTAAGTTGGTCATCAGGATGAACAACTATTTGAGAAAAACCAGAGTATCAGTCCAACTAGCAAAAATGAGTGTGGTTTTCTAACCTCTCTAAAGTTTGATCTATGAATGGTAAAGGATAGCGATCTTTCCTAGTTTATTTATTCAATTTCCTGAAATCTATACACATCTTTTGTCCAACAATAGTTCTAGTAGGTATCAATTCATTGTTTTCATTAGGAACAACAGTAAAACCGCCCTTCTTAGGGACACAATGAACATGACTTACCCATTCACTTTCATTTACATGATAGATTATACCTACGTCCAATAGGCGTACTATTTCTTTTCTTACCACTTCCTTCATTTCGGGCTTCAGCTTTCTATTAAATTCCACAACCGGTTTAGCACCTTCCTCCATGAATATTTGATGGACGGTTATCATGGGACTAATGCCCTTCAAATCATCGATTGAGTACCCAAAGGCCTTGCAATGCTCCTTAAGTATTTTCATGAGTTCTTCCTCTTCGTGTCCTGAAAGTTTAGCACTAATAATAACATGAAATTTATTTGTATCATCTAAAAAAATCTGTATTTAAGATTATCTGGTAGAGTCTCCAGTTCTAGGGGTGGTAATTCCTCATCCCCTCTCTTTTCTGGCTCTTCGAAAGCCTCGTTAGTTGGAGGCCTATAATGGGAAATGAATCGAATTCACCTTCTAGTTCTTGTAGGGACTTGACGAGGGTTTAACTCATCAATGCCCATTGTTATGGACTTGGGTTTTGGAAAAGGAGGGAAAGCTGGAGACATCTATCGGCTATCAACCAAGCACACAGGGGACTCGAAGATTTACCCAGGTTCAGGCCTCGTAGAGGTCCCTACTCCTGCTTGTCTACTCGTGGAATTATCAAGAGGATCGAAGATTACAATGGTGCGCAGATGCAATCTGGCGAGGATGGTGGAAGCTAGGGTTGTGTGTGTCTATTGTCGGAGATCGTAGATCTGTCTATTGGGGGAGTCGTCTAGATCTATCGTGGGAGTCGCGATTGAGAGATTGCCTTCTCGTTGGACCCTCCTAGCCTTTATATATGGGGAGGCTAGGTCTCAGGTACCAATACGAGTTGATTACAAGTTAGATTCAAACTCTAGTATTGAGACTTCCTTGTCTTGCGCGTTTGGGAGTCGGTGTCCATATGGGCTTCATACCACTCGAACCGTCATAGACGTCATGGACCTTGGCAATTCGTCGAGTGGGCCTTCAGTCGAGCCGCACCAGGTAGGTTGTAGTTGGGTGCCTGTTGGGCATACCCATGTCAGTAGCCCCCGAGTGTCCATGCGAATCGTAGATTCGGGTGGAGACTCGGAAGTCTTGATTTTTGCATTAGGACGTCGGAGTCGATAGTTATGTCGAGTGCGAAGCACTTCACCTGTAGGCACGGAAATATCTCTGGTAGTGCGCAGCAGATGCGTTGCCACGCCTTATTCAGGTCTTATCTTCACGCTGTAAGCGCGGCATCCGAATTTTGTCATCGCGGAGATAATTTGGGTGACCCAGGAGACGCAATCTCTTTGCAGGGAAAATATGAGGCAGAGTCGCCATACCATTCGAGTGTGGATGTTATCAACACACAGTATGATGTGCGAGGAAAAATAATCATAGGGTGCGCGGCCAGCGCTACCTATGGGAGTAGCCCCCGAGTGCCTATTCGAGTCGTAGACTCGAGTGGGGACTAAAAGTATTTTGCGACTGCTGTCGTCTTTTGCTTGCTTCAGTCGAATATGCTTTCAGCGCTCCCTATGGGAGTAACCCGAAGCTCACAATCAAATCGTAGATTCGAGTGAAGGGTTTTCATAATGCTTGGATATCTTCACAAATTTCTTCGGGTGTGTGGCCAGCACTCCCTATGGGAGTATCCCCCGAGTCCTTAGTGGAATCATGGATTCGAGTGAGGATTCAGAGCGTGTCACTCGAGGATCTTGTATATGCGCGACCAGCGCTCCAGTTTGGAGTAGCCCCGAGTGTCTGGCGGAGTCATAGACTCGGGCAGAGACTCGAGTCTTGTATCTTGCAGACGTAGTCGACAATCACGTGAGGAGAAACCACCGAGTGAGTCGATGATGCAGATGGAGTCAACACAGTCATTTCTGTCGGGTGCGTCGCTAGCATCGTGTCTTTGTAGCATCAAGCGATGCAATCATCCGAGGAGGAACTTGACTCAGGTCTTGAGTGTATGGCGTAGCCAGTTGTTTTCGACTCCTGTTGGAGGACCCGATAGAACAGCTTGACGCAATCGACATCCTTGTAAGCTGCATAAAACATGAAGAATTGTGAAGTACTTGTATCTTGTAAAGAATATTTGTCTTTCGGCTTGTAAAGTCCTATTCTGGTGCCAATCGAGTCGACACTTTTGCACTGTATGCTAGGCCTTTTCGTTAGCCTGATTACCCTTAGTCTCAGTGCCTTGCCGAGGTACTCGAAGTTCAAGGATTCGATGATCAAGCAGAATCAGCTACTCGGGCTGTCACGTATGAGGTGCTCGAGTGCGTAGAGTTGACGACACATTAGGTTACTCGAAGAGGGCGCAGCCCCCGAGTGTTTCGAGTGCAATTAAAGTAAGAAAGAAATCATCTCTAAGTAGAGAACTTAGCTTTATGGGTAGTTGTTGTGGACGAAATCGATGCGGCCACGGAGCGATGTGGTAACAAGACGCGTGGTGGAGTCGAAGGTTGTAACGGGTTGCCGTTGCCGAAGGAGGCAGCATCTCGCCGGAGTCGATGGCCGTAGCCCGTCGCTGGGTCGCCAATGATGAGGCAGCCCCCGAGTCGCTAGAGTCGAGGATCGAAGCGGGTCGCATGACGGAGTTGAAGGACGTGGCAGGTCGCCGAAGCAGAGGGATCCCCCGAGCGCCCGAGTCGCTGGAGCCGAACATCGCATCGGGTCACCGAAGCCGAGGGAGCCCCCGAGTGTAGAGTCGATGTGGTCGAGGTGGCGTTAGAAAGCCAGTGCGGCGAACCAGAGTCAACGCGGCAGTGGGTCACCAAGGCCGATGGAGGTAGCGGGTTGTTGCATCCGAAGACCGTAGCGGGTCGTCTGGCGCAGGCCCTGGATGTAGAGTTGATGTGATCGGACGGAGTCGATGCTACGGAGAAGTACTCAATGCGGCGGGCATGTATCCAAGGCGATGGTCGGAGTCGACGCGGCGACGGCGGCACGGTCGGTGCAGCAGTGATAAATTAGATGTCCATTGAACAAATACGGTAATGTCAATGCCGATCTAGTTAAGAGGCGTCGAAGAAGATGTAGTCCGTAGCAGCGGCGAAGCCAGTCGTGATGAATTTAGGAAATTGGTGACGACCAACCTGACCATGTAGACAGTTGCGACAGAAGGGATGTAGCCATATATGCAGAAGCAACTTGTTGGTTATTTCCTTTGGACGTGTTTTCTGGGACGAGCTCAACATGACGAGTTGACGAAATCCAAATCGAATCCAGTCACGACCGCATAGGTATTGAAGTTTTACGAAAATAATTCTGCTTATTTTAGAGATCGGTACACTCCGTGACCTAAAATCCATACAAGTAGCCAGGCTTGATCGATTCTGCTTTTCCTCTTTCCCGTATGGTCACGTGAGTTTTGCGTAGTCTTGATCTGATTAAATCTAATTAACCTTATATTAATCCGATGCATGCACGTCCTGTGAGCTGCGTTTCCTCTTTGATTTAAAAGACAATTAGGCCTCCTCGGGACTTGATAGATGGTTGCATCCGACTTGAAGTCAGCTCGCTGCAGCGGTGGCCTTCTTCCGGTGATTTCGTGCACTAGTCAGTACACGCGTCAGGCTAGGAGTATTGACGTCATGTTGCCTGCATTGAATCGAGTTGAAATTGGTGTCGCTTGTTCGGCCGGACGACTCTAGATTGCTTATTTTGCGTCGCGTCTTTGAAACAGATGCAATCTGGCCGTTGTTGACGACGAGGGATCCTGCCCGGATGATGACACGTGAAGATGAAGTAGATATGTTTTCTCGGTAGTCGTCGAATCGTAGATTGTTGGTGATGGAGCCGAAGAAGCCTCAACATCAGCACTCCCAATTCCCACAGACGACGCCAATTGACGAGGGTTTAACTCATCAATGCCCATTGTTATGGACTTGGGTTTTGGAAAACGAGGGAGCGCTGGAGACATCTATCGGCTAGCGAACAAGCACACAGGGGACTCGAAGATTTACCTAGGTTCAGGCCTCGTAGAGGTCCCTACTCCTGCTTGTCTGCTCGTGGAATTATCAAGAGGATCGAAGATTACAATGGTGCGCAGATACAATCTCGCGAGGATGGTGGAAGCTAGGGTTGCGTGTGTCTATTGTGGGAGATCGTAGATCTGTCTATTGGGGGAGTCGTCTAGATCTATCGTGGGAGTCGCGATTGAGAGATTGCCTTCTTGTTGGACCCTCCTAGCCTTTATATATGGGGAGGCTAGGTCTCAGGTACCAATACGAGTTGGTTACAAGTTAGATTCAAACTCTAGTATTGAGACTTCCTTGTATTGTGTGTTTGGGAGTCTGTGTCCATATGGGCTTCATACCACTCGAACCGTCATAGACGTCATGGACCTTGGCAATTCATCGAGTGGGCCTTCAGTCGAGCCGCACCAGGTAGGTTGTAGTTGGGTGCCTGTTGGGCATACCCATGCCAGGACTTGTCCTCCATAACTATTTATTCATAATTTGAGTCTTCATTTATTTCTTCTTCTTGATCACTAAAGAAGAGAGCTACCATTTCCTCAATAGTTTTCTCTTTCTCTTCTTCTTGTATTTGTGGAGGTCTATCTTTAAATTTGGAAAAGTGGAATTCTTTTTCCGCTTCTCCAAGCTTAAGAGACACAATCTCCTTTTAAAAATCCACTTTGGCACCTACATCACTTAAAAATTTCTTCCAAATATAATTGGGCAAAGAGTGTCAACTGGCATATCAACAACTACAAAATCAATAGGAAATTTTTATTGCCAATTGTGACAGTTGCATCTTCAACTACTCCCATTGGAATTCTAAGAGTTTTATTGGCCAACATGATTGTCATATCAGTATTTTCAATTGTGGCCGGTTCTATTTCTTCTTTTATTTCTAAATAATAATCATAAGATATAACATTAACTTTGGTGCCAAGATCGCATAAACCATAATACGGGGTTTCCTTAAATATGCAGGGAAGAATAGGCTTACCCACATCTTTTACCTTTGTTTTACCTTCAACCAATACGGAAGTCTCTTTATCAAGTTCAATTATGTTACAATGTGCATACATAGCCATAATTGCTTCCTTGGTTACCTCTTCATCTTTGGTTTCTTCTAGATGTTCCTCAACTTCTGGCATACTTTCCTCTTCCTTCTTCTCATGTACTGCTTTGACCTGTTCATATTCAAAAATATGCTTATGTGCAGTGTTAGGGAAAGGTATCTCATATATTGGTTCTAGGGAGGCCAGTGTTGCTTTAACTTCTCTTTTCTTCTCAGGTTCAGGTGGTGGATCATACTTGACCAAACTCTCTTTTGGAGCTTTGATGTGTTCTATCAAAGCTTTAACAACATGCAACACAAGATCTGAATCCAAATAAAGTTCTTTAGATAATTCATTAACATGGCCCTTTTTATTATAGTCATGAATACAATCATAATATATTTCTATGCCTCCTTCGCTTCCTAGAGCAAAATTCCATGAAACTCTATGATCGGAAATTCTATTAAGTAAAGACCAAGCTTTAGTTATAGGAAGATTCATAAAAGCTCCTCTCGCGAAAGAGTCTAGTTCAATTTTATTAGGTTCAATTAAACCGCCATAAAAGATATGCAATAAATACCATTCAGGAAAATCATGATGAGGACATTGATTAAGTAAATCTTTAAATCTGATATAAGCTCTTACTAGTCCTTCATTAGGACGGTTCCTCCAAGTCATTATAAGACGCCTGATTCCAAAAGATTTTGATAATGGATAATATTTTGCTAGAAACTCATAGGCTAAATTATCCCAAGTAGTAGTGGCTTCTAGGGGTAGAGATCTATACCATGAGAGAGATGTACTAGTCAAAGTCTGACTAAAAAGTTTAACCCTTACCTCATTAGCAGTATATCCCGGTAATTGGAAAGTGCCACATATATCTTTGAAACATGCAATATGCTCATATGGATCAGGATCTTCTTCATCTCCAGTAAATTGCTTCTTGTGTCGAATACCAAGTAGTAGAGGATTTATTTCAAACTCCCTTGTCTTCTTGTTGGAGATGTCTCTTTTATTAATATCATAGGGCTTCCCAAAGTGGCTGAGTGGGTTAGCACTAGCCATATGCTCAAACTCCATCATGTTAGTGGAAACCAGTAACTCAAAACAAAACTTAGCAAGACAAAAATAAATAAGCAAAAGCTAAAGGACCTACATCGCTTAGCTCCCCGGCAACGGCGCCAGAAAATAGCTTGATGACTGCAAGTGCATAGATCGTTTGTAGCTAGTTTCGAAATAAAGATATCGATCCCACAGGAAGCAGAGTCTGAAGTCTAATACCTCTTGAATTAAATACTGAAATACAAATGCTAAATAAAGTTCTAAGTAACAAGATAAAATGCGAGTATTGTATAAAAAGGTGTTTTGGGTTTTTGGTATAATAGAATAATAAGTAAAGTAAAACAAATGAACACAGAAAGTAAGTATCGCGTATGTAAAAGAGCTTGGAACTACAATAGGAAGAAAGAATTCTCGGGGAGTAGCGGATACACCTCTAGCATTATAAAGAGCTAAGGTAAATATCATTATCATGAACATTCTCAACTATGTATGTGTGGGAGGAACTCCGTATTTGGACAAATAGGCAGCAACCACTACACACATCATCCTCATAACCACATCAGACAGTAATCGACATCAATCGAATCACTGTGTTATTAAGGGACTTAATCCCATAGGATGTATCCCATGGCATGGATAGTGTTCCGTGAGTTTCCTCGGTTCCCAAGTTGATACGTAAGGGGTGCCAACGGCTTTATAGTCACTATAAGTGCTAACACACCTCCATCTACCAACAAGTAGTTCCCTCCATCAAGTCCCCATAAGAGGCAAATATTGAGAGGTCGACTTCTCCCAACATCAAGATGAATACAATCTAACACATGGTCACAGCGATGAATATCATAATAAACTTTATCTTATTTCAATCTCATACTAGGGTTTCTCCATCTCCCTAAGAACTAATGATCTACTCAGACATAGAGGCAATCAACATCATGGCAATAACAATAGAATCTATCATAGATGAATAGTAATTGTTTAAATCCACAACGAGTATGGAAATTACAACAAGATCTAGACAATATGTAGATGGGATGGATGGAGATGGTGGTGATGCAGCGGTTGATGATGAAGATTGATGCCTTAGCCTCCCGGATCTGCGCAGGGCGAAAATGGATCCCTAGTGGACTAGTTCCCCCTCCAGATGCCTTCCGGAGGTGAGGTTTTGGCGATTTCTGGTTGTTCTGTATGTCGTCTCTCTGATCCAATTGCACGGAGTGAAACTATTTGAGGAGGCGGTGGCGGCACCAATACGGCGGGAACTATACGGACAGAAAATTATTACCGCCGTATAGTTAGTCGTTAAACCTTATGGATGCCTCGATCGCTTCGGGTTTTCTTCTAGTGTTATTGATGTTTCCCAAATAAGTGATTTACGTTGTTTTTGACTCCTTTTCTCCCCAATACAACTGCTCCAAGAATTGTGTCTATTGTATCTATCATCTGTCCTGTTCCTGGTGAAAATAGATATAAAATGTGCGTGCGAACACCATAAAATACCAAGATCCTACAACTACAGTGAAAAATAATAATATAAAACATGATACAAATACGCACTCATCAGTCTGCGGCCTCGGATGGCCACCCCTTTGGCCACAAGAAATCCAAGGCCATGAGGGACGCGACGTTGGCCATTGAGAAGCTACACTCATCCATCATGACCTGTATGGCCGACGCCGCCACACACACCGCCAAGAGGGTAGAGCAGGCCATCAGAATGTAAAAGGTCGCCATAGAAAGGTGGGTTTCCGTCATCGAGAGGCAAGACACCAATCACGGGCTCATAAAGGCCAACATGATGATGAAGAAGAGGAGGGAGGACTTGGCGATCTTGATGGTCAACACAAGGGACATGGACGACGAGGTCAGGGAGTGGTGTGTTGATCAGCGCACCTTGATCCTGTCTGAGAGCCAGGTGACACCGACCACCAACCAAGGCAGCACCCCGACTCCGGCAACTAAGACCCCAGCCACGGTCGACACCCAGACCAGCACCCTACTTCGGAGACTGTGACCCCGACCCCAATCAGGACCTAGGCCAGCATCACTATTCCACCGTCGGCTACCCCAGAGGTGCCTCCCACCGTGGCGGATGATGTCGCCCTTTGATTTCCGTTTGCATGTTTATTTTGATCGCTATCTAGACTTGCATTGTGGCGACTTGTGGCGACTTGCGGCGACTTATTCGTCGAGACTATGATGTCTCCGGTGGTGGCAAAACTTTGTTTGTTTAATTTTCGGCAACTTTAGATGTTTGAATTTATCAAATTGTTTGGAGTATTGTTGGGAGGAGGGGACGGGGGACGGCTAGAAGCCGGTGACCCCCAATAGGAGGTACTTGCATCGATGCCCCACATAAGGCCAACCGATGGAGGTCGTGTGTGGGGGAGTGGGGGAGTGGAGATGCTCTAACGTGTTTTTAGCCCCTGTTCTGGATCCATACCTACTTGGCAAACTGCTGCTAGATTTTGCAGCAAAAAAGAAGTCGACATTCTAGTACGTGGACCAGTATTATCTAGGGATGGCACCCGCCGGGTTCGAGGCCAGGTCCGTGCCCCCGTACCTGCCCTATTTATGTAGTCGGGTCCAGATTTTGTCCAGGCATGTGACCCGACGGGTACCCGCAACGGCGGCACCGTGGCGCTGGCATGCAATGAGCTCGCAGGCGGCGGCGTGGCGCAGAGAGAGGTGGGATTAGGGAGGTCGGGGCCATGCGACGTGGGAGGGTGGGATTTGTCAGGCGTGGCCGCGTGGGCCGGTGGGGGTGGTTTGGCTGGTGGTTGGGTTGTGGGCCGGTGGGTGAGGCTATAATTTTGAACCTAGATAATGTCTGTTGGGACAAGTTCTATGTCATACCGGGTATGCAGGTTCGGGTCCGACACTCCCATACTGGCCGCATTTAATTTGGCGGGTCTAATTTTTCACCAGCCCAGCCCCATTTAGGCCTCGTTTACTTCTCAGGTATTTCCCAGATTTAGCATGTATTTTCCTGGCCCACCCGTTGATCCACGATTTTTCCCGCGAGCCCGTTTACTCCTCGGGTATTTTCAAGTTTGTTCCTGGCCCTTCCCCAGAAATCCCTCCACCGAGAGGGTACCATCCGGGGATTCCCACACGCAACCTAGACCTCGCGTTTCATTGGGGAAGAAAGCGCTCATGCACCTCGAGGACGGAGGCGATGGTGCGGACAGGAGGCAACACACGGATTGATGTCTACGCACGCTTCTATTCTTGTAGACAGTGTTGGGCCTCCAAGTGCAGAGGTTTGAAGAACAGCAACAAGTTTCCCTTAAGTGGATCACCCAAGGTTTATCGAACTCAGGGAGGAAGTGGTCAAATGTATCCCTCTCAAGCAACCCTGCAATCAAGATACAAGAAGTCTCTTGTGTCCCCAACACACCCAATACACTTGTCAGGTGTATAGGTGCACTAGTTCGGCAAAGAGATAGTGAAATGAGAGTAATATGGATGATTATAAGTGGTAATTGCAATCTGAAATAAGAGTAGCAGCAAGCAAACATGTAGCAGGACTGACTGTAAATGGTGTTTCAATGCTTAGAAACAAGGCCTAGGGATCATACTTTCACTAGTGGACACTCTCATATAAATATATTCTCTTCATTATGCTACCCTGAACTACTCTTCGGTTGGACGATGTAGGGCTCTAATAGCACACCTTAAAGTTCGCAATCCCCATCTAGATAACCCCTCACTGTCACCTTGAGCGCTACATGGTTCCAACAAACACCACAATCTCATAGAGACATCCAACTCAAATTATACTCATGATAAGTATTTCTATAACCTTAGCCAAAGTGCCACACGGTGTGCACAATATCAACTTCACAGACGTGGGGATAAGCAGAGATTAATTAAATCACTTGAGTAGCAGAATAGATCTATAGATTACAAAGCTCATGATCTTAATAAGATCACACATAGAGAGAGAGATGAACACATAGCTACCGGTAGAGCCCTAGCCTCGAGGGAGAACTACTCCCTCCTCATCATGGGAGTCAGCAACGGCGATGGATAGCGGCAGAGTCAATGGAGATGGCTCCGGAGGCACTTTCCCGTCTTGGCAGGGTGCCAGGACAGAGTCTTACGTCCCCCGAATCTCCTCTTCGGTGGCGGCAGCACTACGGAACTTTTCGTGGAATTTTGATCTCATCCTTAGGGTTTACATCTCGGGGAGAATATATAGGCGAACGGGCAAGGTCGGTGGAGCTTGATACGTTGCTAACGTGTCTATAATTTTTGATGTTCCATGCTTGGTTTTTATCTACTTTCTTATGTTTTGTCCACACTTTGGAGTATTTCTACACACTTTCTTGGACTAACCTATTAACAAGATGCCATGGTGCCAATTGCATGTTTTCTACTGTTTTTGGTTCCAAAAAGTCAGAAAATGAATATTCTCGGAATTGAACTGGACAAAAGCCAAAGTCGTTATTTTCCTGGAAGATTCACGGAGCCAAAAGGAGAGACGAAGGGGGGCCACAGGGTGGCCAAACCACCCCTAGGCGCAGGTCCCCCTAGGCCACGCCAAGGCATGGTGTGGGCCCCCTGGCTGACCACCGACCTCGCCCCTTCGCCTATAAGATGCCTCCTGATGCAAAAACCCTAAATCGGTCAAGCCTCCAGCCGCAAAAAGTTCCGCAGCACCGCCGCCACCGAAGGGGAGATTCGGGGGACAGAAAGTCTCTGTTTTTGGCACCCTGCCGGGATGGGGAAGTGCCCCCGGAGCCATCTCCATCGATCTCCACCACCATCTCCATCGTCGTTGCTGATTCCCATGATGATGAGGGAGTAGTTCTTCCTCGAGGCTAAGGGTTCTACCGGTAGCTATGTGTTCATCTCTCTCTCTATGCATGATCTTATTGAGATCATGAGCTTGTAATCTATAGATCTACCTTGCTACTCAAGTGCTTTAATAGATCTCTGCTCTCCCCATGTGTGTGAAGTTTACAGTGTGCACACCGTGGTGGCACTTAGGCTAGAGATTACAAACACTTGTTATGAGTTATATTTGGAGTTGGATGTCTTTATGAAATTGTGGCGTTTGTTTGAACCATCTAGTGCTCAAGGTAACATTGTGGGGTTATCTAGATGTGGAAAGCAAACTTTGAGGTGTGCTGTTATAGCCCTACCATGGATTAGAGTGTCCAATCGGAGAGTAGTTAAGAGTAGTATGATAAAGATAAGATATTTATATGAGAGTGTTCACTAGCGAAAGTATGATCCCTAGGCCTTGTTTCTTAGCATTGAAACACTGTTTGCAACTAGATCTGTTACATGTTTGCTTGCTTCCATCTTTATTTCAGTTTGCCTTTAGTCTCTTCCACACCATCAAGCTATTTTCTGTCATTGTTGTCTTTTATCCATACCACTTGTATTTCACTATCTCTTTGCCGAAGTAGTGCACCTATACACCTAACAAGTGTATTGGGTGTGTTGGGGACATAAGAGACTTTTTGAATCTTGATTGCAGGGTTCTTGAGAGGGGATACCTTTGACCTCTTCCTCCTTGAGTCCGATAAACCTTGGGTGATCCACTTAAGGGAAAACTTGCTGATGTTCTACAAACCTCTGCACTTGGAGGCCCAACAACTGTCTACAAGAATAGAAGTGCGTAGACATCAAGCTATTTTCTGGCGCCGTTGCCAGGGAAGTAAGGTAAAAGGTACTCACATCCTCCGGTGTGAGTGCTCAAAGTTATTTCCTTTAGATTCTGCAATTTTGTCTTTTTGCTTCTTGTTTTCACTAGTTAGGCTTAATGGAAAACAAAAAAAAATTAGAGAGCTTTATAGTATTTATCTTGAGTTAGGACATTAAGTGTTTGAAGACAAAATTAAAAAACCTATGGAACTTTATTTGCATACTAATAGCAATATTATTAGTATGAATTCTTTGGACACCATTATTGCTAATGCTATGGAAAATTCTAAGCTTGGGGAAGCTAGTTGTTATGAAAATGATCTTTTTAGTTCCCCAGCTTTGGAAGATAGCTATTCTATTGCTTATGATGATACCAAACCTCCAATATATGATGATTACAATGATGAGTATGATATTTTCAGTCCACCTACTATTGAGGAGAAAATTAATTATGATTGCAATATGCCTCCTATATTTGATGACTATGGTGATGAGAATAATAATGATAGCTATTTTGTTGAATTTGCTCCCACTGTAATTAATAAGAATGACTATGCTTATGTGGAGAGTAATAATTGTTATATACATGTGGCTCATGATAAGAATGTTTCTTGTGATACTTATATTGTTAATTTTATTCATGATGCTACTGAAAGTTATTATGAGAGAGAGAAACATGGTTTTATGTATCTCAACAATATAGTTTCCCCTCTTTATGTTGAAAGTCTTGAAGTTGCACTTGTTTTGCTTTACTATGCTTGTTGCTTTGTGCTTTCATGACTTGTTTTTTGACAAGATTCCTATGCATAGGAAGTGGGTTAGACTTAAATGTGTTTTGAATTTTCTTCTTGATGCTGTCTTTTACTTCAATTCATATTTCTTATGTGAGCATTTTCTCAAACTATCATGCCTAACTTAAAGGCGTTAAAGAAAAGTATTTATTGGGAGATAACCCAAAAGTTTTAGATGAGTCTTGGAAGTTATTGCTTCAGTAATAACCGCTCCTTATCTTTTTTATTTGCTTTTTGTGCCAAGAGTAACCTCTAATGAGAGAAAAGTAATGATTGGGAAAGTTGCTGTCCCAAAACAGATTTTTGTGATTCACCGTAAAAATTCGTGTAAAATATCTATACGTCCTGTTGAGGCGTGAATTTTTGTGATTCTTCCCCAGGTTGTTATCTAACTTTCGTTAGGTCAACACTTTTTGATTTGAGCAACAGAAGGTCTTCGAAATGTTTTGTCTTTACCTGCTGGTCTGTTTTGACAGATTTCTGCCATTATTTGCATTTGATTGTTGTTGGTTCCTTTTTTAGTTCTTTTGGGGAATTGAGCTTTTTGAGGGAAGTGCTACAGTAGCTTGTGTTTTAATAGAAGTTTTATTGGTGTTGAAACTGAACTTAAAGACCTATTATCTTGAGTGCACTAATGTTGCTAATAAAGATTGTGTGAAGTTTTGTATGAAGGAAAAATTTCAGGTGTATGGAAGGAATGAGTAATCAGATGAAAGATGGACTAAAGCTCAAGCTTGGGGATGCCACGCGTGTCACCCCAAGAAATATGCAAGAAGTATAAGCGTCAAAGCTTGGGGATGCCCAAGGCATCCCCCTCTTCATCAATAAAAATCCCAGGTTTCTTCCAAACACTTCATTTTTATTGTTTCATGCACAATTGTGTTGTTCTTGGAGTGTCTTTTTTTTCTTTTTCGTTTTGGTGTTTCGTTTGGTTGGTTTTCTTAGTTTGCTGAATAAATTGGTTGGACCCCCTCTTTCATACATTGGCTTTCAAATCGTTTGGTTTGGATTGGAAAAGTTCATGCTTAAGTGGTAATGAGAGTTTGTTTTTGACTGTGGTCTATGCTTTGTCATGCCTTGCTTGATATTGTTTTGGCTTTATGCTTAGTATTCTTTGTTGTAGCATGACTTGTTATAAACAATTGAGATTGCTTAATGTGCCTTTGAAGAATCATGCGTTGTTTTAGCATATTAAAGCATAGTATTGTGGTATTCTCCTTTGATGCTCTATTTGGGTTGACTTGGCACATGCTCACACCATATTATGTTTATCCCAAGTCACCATAGCCTTGATGATCCTTTAGTTTTCAACTTGTAGTATCACTTTAAGCTTTGATTAATGATGTTTTGTCGCTCTGCATGATTATGGCCATTATTGCTCTCTTAGTTGGTCGCTCCCAGTCTTTTGCTAGCCTCCATACCAAGTATGAGTTCCACTCATGCATCCAACTCCAAATAAAACCAAGTTATTCCAAAGAGTCCACCATACCTACCTATTAGCAATTGCTATTCCAAGTATATTCATGTTTTTATCTACCTTCCGAATTAAACTTGTTTTGTGAAAATTAGTGATTAAAGCTCTCACGAACTTGATGGCACACTTTACTTTTCTTGCCCTTGATAAACTTGAACCATTATGTCGTCTATGTTGTATATGCTTGCGCTTTATAAGTTGAAATTAGCAGAACCATGTATCATGGGGAATGCTTTCAACATTACACTTGTACTTTGTACCCCGTTGATATCATGTTCTTTTGCTAATGGATCCCGACGGTGTGAAATAAAAGTGGAACTTGTAAGATCGTGGACTTTGTATGTGTGTTAGAGAAACGCCTGGGCTGCTAGCCTAAGCCATGCCTAATCATGGTGGAAACTTGCAGCATAACCATAATGAGCACTCTATGAAACATCCTCAATAAAAACCTATGCAAATAGCAAATAAAAAGATCGCTGAGATGCTCATTGTCTGTTTACCTTGTCATTTTGATTATGTGATAGCTCCTGTATCATGTGCAAGGGTTACCTCGTTGGCAGTTCTCCATGATACATATGTACTTAAAATGACAAGATCTTACTTGTGACTAAAGTTGAGTAGCATGAGGTTCGGTCTTCATAAGTGACGAGGGTTTAACTCATCAATGCCCATTGTAATGGACTTGGGTTTTGGAGAAGGAGGGAGCGCTGGAAGCATCTATCGGCTAGCAAACAAGCACACAGGGGACTCGAAGATTTACCCAGGTTCAGGCCTCGTAGAGGTCCCTACTCCTGTTTGTCTGCTCGTGGAATTTTCGATGGAATCGAGGATTACAATGGTGCGCAGTTGCAATCTGGCGAGGGTTGTGGAAACTAGGGTTGCGTGTGTCCTCCTCGTCGCCCCCTCCTAGCCTTTATATAAATAGGCTAGGTCTCGGATAACAGGTCGAGTCGGTTACAAGTTAGGGTTTTCCCCTTTGAACTTTCTATCTTTAGCTTCTTCTTGTTCCTCAAGCAATCGAGAGTTCGTAGGCTACTCGAGTTCTCTATTTGGGCCTTGGCAACACCGTGGGCTTCCACTGTATTCAGGCCGTATATACCAAGCTCGAGTACCTGTAGGGTATACCCATGTCAGTAGCCCCTGAGTGTCCAGTGGAATCGCAGATTCGACTGGGGACTTTATGAAGCCTTTCGAGTGCATGAATGAGTATATTTTTGACTGCTCTGTTTGTGTCATAGGGATTGTTCATATGCGTTGACTACAAGTAATGTGTTGACTAGTGACCTTTTCTTAACGACCCTGAGTTTTTTGGTCATACATCTATGACCATTTCGAACCAACTGGTCGTAGGTCATTTGGGAGGGTACAAAACCTGAAAAACTATGACCTTTTTTGTCAGGAAGGTCATAGCTTGCTTACACTAGTTGGTTATAACATAGATATTACTGGTCCATGACCTTAATTTTAGGCGACTACGACCAATTTAAATGGTCGTGGGTGCTATTCATGATAACTTAAGAAAGACCGATGGCCACATCGGCAGGTTGATCTAGGTGTCGCGTCCACGTGTCAAGTTTCACTGACGTGTCTGCATATGTGGCATATCCACGTGTCAATTTACATTTACATTTACATGTCATGTCCATATGATGTTGACCTGTTGACTACCAATTATACTCCTACCCAATGACATGTGGGACCTACAGAAACCAACGAACCAAATTACTTGACAAAAATTTCGGGGGCCGGGGTCGAACCCACGACCTCCTCACGGCCTCACCTTCGGCGCAAGGTGGTCTACCACCTGGCCACCGATACCACCTTGTATGGAAGGCAGGATCGCGCCCTCCTAACCATCTATCGTGGGTCGGGGTCGGACCCGCATAGGCCTCCGCCTCCACCTCCACCTTTTGGGCTGCTCCTGGGGTCATATTGGGCTGGTCCCTGGGCTCGACTTGGGATGCTCCCAGAGCGTGCGAGGCTTGCTCCGCTCCCCGGGTAAGCCAGGCCGGTCACCTCCATTTTTTTTTGAATTTTTTGTATCTTTTTAATCATAATTCCAAATCGAGTCAAATAAAATTCAGAGAAATTGTAAAATTTAGAGAATGTTTTAGTACATTATGTAACACTTTTAGTTTCTGGAAAAATACAAGAATATATTTTCATATAACACCGTCATAAGTGTAAATGGAGATTTTGAATTATGGTTTTGAAAATAGGGGGTTTAAAATTAAATTTTTTTGTCTATGAGTTGAGCCTCGCTACAATTGCACTAGATCTCTGATAAAACATCATATTGTGAGTCTAAAAATGATTTTTGCAAAAAATCATGAGCATTAGATCATGTACCTGTAGTTCAAACCGGACCCACTTCCTACCGATTCGGCAGGAATTTGTCTTTTTCGCCAGAGGTAGATGGAAAGGTTTTAGATACCACAGTTAGGACATTGTTCATATAAGGTGGATCTATTATTTTTGAAAAATAGGGTGGTACCATTTTGAAACTATTATTTGGTGGTTGTTTCACAAAATGCCCCGATTTTGGCACTCGAAAAATAGAAAATGCTTTTTCCGTGTGGCGAAATGGAAAACTTCCTCCTGCAATATTGTTCTCCGTCACAAGATGCACACGGGTGCACAATATGGACACATTATCACAAACTATGCCGTGATTCTAGCCATAACATTGGTCATTTAGCCTAAAAGCCATGAAACCTCGAACATGATAGGTCATTTCTGTGAAGATTTTTTCGGGAAACTTGCAATATACCAAGTTTGGTATTTTTTCTTGCAACTATGTCACATAATATGACGCCACGTGAAGGATTTACATTGTTCGGACAATTTTTAAATTTCTTATGCCCATTTCAATTTTTTCCGTTTAAAACTATGGTCAAAACGGCGGGCATGAATATAGCGGATGATCCTCGCTACAATTGCACTGGATCTCTGATAAAACATCATATTGTGAATCTAAAAATGATTTTTGCAAAAAATCATGAGCATTAGATCATGTACCTGTAGTTCAAACCGGACCCACTTCCTACCGATTTGGCATGAATTTGTCTTTTTCGCCAGGGGTAGATGGAAAGGTTTTAGATACCCTAGTTAGGACATTGTTCATATAAGGTGGGTCTATTATTTTTTAAAAATAGGGTGGTACCATTTTGAAACTATTATTTGGTGGTTGTTTCACAAAATGCCCCGATTTTGGCACTTAGAAAATAGAAAATGCTTTTTCTGTGTGGCGAAATGGAAAACTTCCTCCAACAATATTGTTCTCCGTCACAAGATGCACACGGGTGCACAATATGGACACATTATCACAAACTATGCCGTGATTCTAGCCATAACATTGGTCATTTAGCCTAAAAGCCATGAAACCTCGAACATGATAGGTCATTTCAGTGAAGATTTTTTCGGGAAACTTGCAATATACCAAGTTTGGTATTTTTTCTTGCAACTATTTCACATAATATGACGCCACGCAAAGGATTTACATTGTTCGGACCATTTTTAAATTTCTTATGCCTGTTTCAATTTTTTCCGTTTAAAACTATGGTCAAAACGGCGGGCATGAAGATAGCGGATGAACCTCGCTACAATTGCACTAGATCTCTGATAAAACATCATATTGTGAGTCTAAAAATGATTTTTGAAAAAAATCATGAGCATTAGATCATGTACCTGTAGTTCAAACCGGACCCACTTCCTACCGATTCGGCAGGAATTTGTCTTTTTCGCCAGGGGTAGATGGAAAGGTTTTAGATATCCCAGTTAGGACATTGTTCATATAAGGTGGGTCTATTATTTTTGAAAAATAGGGTCGTACCATTTTGAAACTATTATTTGGTGGTTACTTCACAAAACGTCCCGATTTTGGCAGTCGAAAAATGGAAAATGCTTTTTTCGTGTGACAAAATGGAAAACTTCCTCCTGCAATATTGTATCCGTCACAAGATGCACACGAGTGCACAATATGTACATTATCACAAACTATGCCGCGATTCTAGCCATAACATTGGTCGTTTAGTCTAAAAGCCATGAAAACTCGAACATGATAGGTCAATTTTGTGAAGGTTTTTTCGAGATATTTGCAATATACCAAGTTTGGTATTTTTCCTTGTAACTATGCCACATTATACGATGCTACACGAAGGATTCACCTTGTTTGGACCATATTTGTATTTTTGATGCCCGTTTCAAACTATCATTTTTGTACGACCAATCAGAAGAGAAAACTAGTCTATCCATGGATCACGAACCGAATCAGATATCAGCCGTTGATAGGGCCTCGATCCGACGCTCCAAAGTCGTAGCTCCAGTTTCTCCCGCCTCCCACACTTGGGCGTGAATGGACCGAAAAGCCCTAGGTCCCAGTATTGCACCACAGAAATGATAAGGGGCACTTTGGTAAAATCCTCCCACACCCGACCCTAATCCCCACACGTGACCGACCCCGCCACCACTTCTTCCTCCTTCACGACCGAGCCAGCAAACCCTAATCCCACCGCCGGCGCCTCTCTCTGCTTCGCCTACACCACCTCCGTGCACCCTCGTCGGATCCCTCGCGGCTCGTGCAGGTGGGCGTTGTTGACTTGTTTGCCATCCCCGGGAACCTCCGCCCCCTGCAATGCTGCTGCGGGTACCACCTTCCCTTCTTCCGACCTGAACCACCGCCCAACCTCTCCTCGTGCGCTGCCAACCCCCACCTCGCCTTGTTCGCTGCCATCCATCCATCTCCCAGATCGATGCACGCCTCCCCTAACCCCAGATCGACGCACGCCTCTGCCTCCCCTAACCTCCACATCCGTCGCTGCCTCCTCCCCTTTCCTCCACCTCTGCCGCTGGCCTAGATCCTGGCCAACTCTGTTGAATCCTTGCCACGCCAACTATCTCCCTGGAAACCTCTCCTCTCCCTCTCCCTATTCCACCTCGTGGATCCACAAACCCGGACTTCTGATTGAAACCCTAGCCCTCCTTCTCGTGCTCGCCTGCAATGGCAGTAGCCTCGGTGAGCTGCTCGTGGTGGGAGACAGAGGGGTAGAGCAGGGTGTGATGCGCATGCTTGCAGAAGGGGGAGAGGTGGAAGAGCTGTACATGCACCTACACCGACGGCTGCCATGGAGATGGCAGTGGTGAGCGCCACCAGCAACCGCCGCCCTACAGACCCCCATCAAGGCCACCTTCTTTCGATCCACCATCCTCCCGTCTGCGACACCCCAAGTTCAGGCGCGAGCGCAAGAAGGTAACCCCACTACAGTAGTGAACACAAGCTTCTTGCTATAATGTCCCAGTGCTCGTGCGTGCCAGGTGCTTGTGGTAATGCTTGGTTGCTGTTGTTCTCGACTTGGATGTCATTCTAGCCGTGTTGTATCTGTTATGCTCTTGACTTATGTTGTTCTGCTGCTTGCTTAGCCTGAAGAATTATGTGTTATTCCCAGAGAATTATATGGTTAGTAGCTGTAGTTTGTTTAGCTATAGTGATACAACTATGGGTGTTCAAAATCCTCTCTACTATATTTATCTGCGGAGTAGTAAGAAACTGGTGAGAAGATCAAACATACTCCTAGTAGCTTTTTGTTCTCTGAATTTGCAAGCATGTCACATATCTGTAGTTGCGGGACTCTAGTGCTCTCTCTGTTGGAAAATCTTTTGTTGCCGCTGCTGTAGTTCAGATATTCCAGTTTATACCACTCACTTTACTCACCATAATCCTATTTTTTATTTAGATGCAGTTCTTTGATTCAGCTAAACAAACTGAGCACCATTGAATGAGCATATGGATTATTTATCACTCTTTGATGATGAAATAAAAAAACTGAGCACCATGTACTAAGGTTATGTTGTTGCAATGCTGCATGCATAATTCTTCTGTTGTAACACTCTATCATTTATCAATTGAACAAACTGAGCACCAAGTACTCTCTGCCATGTTCCTATTTATCATTTCCTAGTACTAGATGATTTTTTAGTTCATGTATAGGTGGTATATTTCTAGTTAGATGTTTATTAGTTGCTCGTATCCTGGATAATTTAGTACTTTCTATCTAGCTTACATTTTTTGCTCGCCTCTAGATGGATATTAGCAGTATCTAGATGTATACTAGCATATAGGTGGATATATACTAGCATATATGTGGATATGTGTTTAGTCCCTATCTAACTAACTGTAAATAACTTTACATCTAGATTTATATTGTCCTATATATCATTTGGTTTCATTCCATCAATGAATGCACTATATCATTTCTGTTCTTACTTTAATCTAGGCCTGGAATCTGTATCGTGTAAGATGCTGAAGTAGTTTTTGTCCCAGGTTATCTGATCTGGGCTTTTTGTTTGTGTGTGTCATAGGATGGGCTGCAGCGGAACAACTTGGACCTAGAGAACCAGGAGAAGATCAAGCTCAGCACCTTAGGAGTGTGTGATGGAGTGCATAAACCTCGGACATGTCACCGGATTCTCATGTTCGAGCCCACTGTGCTTCAACTGAAGCAATGGCGCCTTCTCCTGATTAGATAAGTCGTCGGTCTATCCCATTCTCCTCCCTTTGTTACTTGGTTGATGTCCAATGCCAGCTTTCTTGTTCTATACTATGACTATAGTTGCATCATTGTAGTAGGATCTAGTTCAATATATGACGTTACTCAGCCATGTTTCATTGTGAACTTCAATATTATGTACCATTCTACCTGTACATGTAATCTGTACTTATTCATAGCTTGCTTGTTTTTTGTTTTTACCAGCTACTGAGTGGTGTTCCTCTCTTACAAGAGCTCCAAGATGAAGTTAGAAGAAAAGCCCATACGCTCCAGGATGTATTGTGTTTTTCGAGCTAGTTTATAGATATAAGTAGTCCTATATGATTCATAAGAACTATGGGATGATTGTAATAGAGATTGTTCTGCTGTTATTTGAAATGTTCAATGTGTTTATCTATTGCAAATAGTTGTTTATTGTAAATAATTGTTGTTCATTGTCAAATCGTGGGCAGCTAAAATATATGTCCAGAATTGAAATCTGTGTGGACACTGTATTTGTGTGGAATTGAATGTATCTATGTGGAATTGAAATCTGATGTGTGGAGCATGTATATAAAATATACCTGACATGTGGGACCAGTAGTTGGAAACTAATACAGACAGGTAGGACCTGTTTAACAAGTGGGACCTAATGTAAATTTAATAAATGGTATAACGAAAATATTGGGCCAAACAAATTGCAACGGACCAAAAATATATGGGCTAAAGTTTTTGGCTTGGCCCACAAAATAAATGGACAGTAAAAGCCAAGCTTAGAAAACAAAAGGCTAAAATTGTTGGGCTTGGCCCATGTAAACTGTCAAACTCGACTGGGCTGAATTTGCTGCCATGTCAGGTTCCACGTAGGATTGGCTGACGTGGACTAGACAGATAGCCTATGACCATCTATTTTGGTCATAGTTATCCATGACCAATTCAAAAAAGGTCGTTAGCTGTCTATAGTGACCCTCACTATGTAATCTACTATTTTTGGTCATAGAAAGGTCATAGATAAATTACTATGACCTTTCTATGACCAATATTTGGGGTCACTAGTTAGCATATTCCTTGTAGTGGTGCCTAATTTAACCGATGTATTGGTATCAGTTAGCTACCTTAGGGTAAAACAACGCAATCTACTTGAACTCGAGTCCCCGGACTCGAATCCAGAAAAATGCTGGTGTAATTCGACTCAAGCCGCGGAGGTCTTACAGGAGTCGAATTCCAGTATATGGGTGTGAGCACTCGACGCGTCCGTCAAGGCATGTTCATCGTACCTGTTGGCATGGATATATTTCTGGTAGTGCGCAGTAAATGCGTTGCCATGCCTTACTCAGGTCTTATCTTCACGCTGCAAGCGCGGCATCCGAATTTTGTCATCGCGGAGATGATTCGGGTGACCTAGGAGACACAGTCTCTTTGTAGGGAAACATCATGAGGCGGTGTCGCCATAAACTTCGAGTGTGGATGTTATCAACACACAGTACGTTGTACAAATAATCATAGGGTGCGCGAGCAGCTCTCCCTATGGGAGTAGCCCCCGAGTGCCTGGTTGAGTCGAAGACTCAGGCAAGGACTAAAGAACTTTTGCGACTGATGTCGTCTTTTGTTTGCTTGTTTGAGTCGAATTTATTTTCGATGCTCCCTATGAGAGTAACCCATGTCCATAATCGAATCGCGGATTTGAGTGGTTGGGTTTGCTTTGATTTTCCATGTTCCTGCAGAAAAGAAAAAGCAAAAAATCGTAGGGTGCGCGACCAGCACTCCCTATGGGAGTAGCCCCCGAGTGCTTGGTGAAGTCGAAAACTCGAGCAAGGACTAAAGTAGTCGAAGTCTTCTGCTGCTCAATTCTGGATGACATCAGTGCTGACAATGTGATGACCTTAGTTGCCCGCGTGAGCGGGTTTGATGGGACGTGATGAGCGGTGGGTCCCATTTTCTGACTCTGACTTGACCGGGCGTGCGTAATCTTTGTTTTAACTGTGCCTCCTCGATTTCCGTGCGTAATGGGGGTAGTGGGGGACGGTTCATGCTTCGGCTCCTCCACGTGTCGATCACGATGAACGCCACGCATCTGATAGGGTTTTCCTAGCCGTTAGATTGCATCTTCCAGGGGGTTAAGTAGCAGTGCTGCGACGGTAATTTTTCACATCTGCTTCTTTTCTCTGTCGTTGCCTCCGTCGCCATTGCTGCTGCTCCACTGCTCCTTTGTGTTCATCTTTCTCGTGGCGCTGGACCAGCTCCACGTATTCCCTAGTTACTTTCTCTGTTCACACCGGCACCGTAAGATGGGAAAGAAGAAAGGAGGTGCAGCGGCTGATTCCGCCGCCGCCACTGTTGCTGCTAAGAAGAAGGGCGGCTCCGCCGCTGTGGGCACCAGCACCGCTGTCGCCGGGAAAAAGAAGGGCACGCGCACTCACGTCACTAATGGCGCGTGGCGCGCATCCGTGATCAAGTCTTCTGAGCTCCGTCTCCTACGCCAAGACGGAGTTCTATCTTCCGCAGTCACTGACACGCGTGTCCCCGGCGGTGAGGTAATTCCTTCTCCTCCTGCCGGTTTTTGGGTGATGTTCCTAGCGTTCATCATCTATGCTCTCTCATTGCCCCTGCATCCTTTCTTCAGGGGCCTTCTTTGTTTCTATGGGCTCCAGCTGCATCAACTGTCCCCCAACTCTGTCCTCCATGTAGCTTGCTACATTACTCTTTGCGAGTGCTGGCTTGGAATCGAGCCGCACTTCGGTCTCTTTAACCATCTCTTCAAGCTGAAGCGCCAATCAGCGTCTGGCTCCGTAGTCTATGATGTAGGGGGCTGCGGTATCCACGTCGACTCTTCCGCCATGTACTTCGACATCAAACACATGGTGTTCGTCCAAGGGTGGAGGGACAAGTAGTTCTACATCCGCGACCTGAAGGCCGACGGAGACCACTTCGGACTCACGCCCTTCGATCCCGCGATGCCGTGCAAGAGGAGGCTGATGGCCCAAATTATATCGAGCTTGTTGGGGAACCCCAAGAGGAAGGTATGATGAGCATAGTAGCAAGTTTTCCCTCAGTACGAAACCAAGGTTATCAATCCAGTAGGAGCAAGGAAACACCCCAAAGGTGTAGCTAGCTGAACGTTGGCAGGGGCACTACCGGTGCCAGCAGCAACGTGGAGACCTGCACAACACAACCACAAAACTCTGTCCCCAACTTACGATGAGGTTGTCAATCTCACCGGTTTTGCTGAAAACAAAGGATTAAACGTATCGAATGGAAGGAAGTAATAGTTTGCAGAAAGTAAACACAAAGCAGTAAACAGTTTGTAGATTGTATGTAAAAGAAAGGACCGGGATCCATAGTTCACTAGACGTGGCTCTCCTTAAGATAGATAACATGCTGGGTGAACAAATTACAGCGAGGCAATTGACAAACATCGAGAAAGCAATACATGCATATACTAATCATCTTGACTCCTTTGGAACTTGATTGGGCATTACAACATTATACATAGACCGCCATCCAATTGCATCTATGACTAATAATCCACCTTCAGGTTATCATCCGAACCCCCTCCAGTATTAAGTTGCAAGCAACAGATTATTGCTTTACGAATTGCGTGTAAACTAAACAATACGATTGTTCTATGAACAAAGGATTGTTGTTTTCCCCTAGTAGCAACATCACATCTAGTACCTTAGAGATTTCTGTCACTTCCCCAGATTACCAGAGGCATGAACCCACTATCGAGCATAAATACTAACTCTTGGAGTTGCTAGCATCTACTTGGCCAAGATAGCTACTAACAATGGAAAGCATGCAAGATCACAAATAACAAAGACATGATAGAATCAATAATCAATCTGAAATAGCATCTCCATATCCATCGGATCCCTGCAAACACAACATGCAGAATTACAAATAGATGATCTAGATCATGAATGGAGCTCACAAGATCTAGACATGAAAGCACAAAGGAGGAGAACCAGCCATCTAGCTACTACATGGACCCGTAGTCCAAAGATGAACTAATCACGCATCACACCAGAGGCTTGCATGATGATGAAGAAGGCCTCCAAGGTGAATTCCCCTCTCCGGCAGGGTGCTGGGAAGAGCTTTAGATCCCTCCCGATCTAGGGATGGAGACGACAGCCGCTATAGACTCTTTCGTGCATTTTTGATCGGGTACTTAGGGTTTTAGTCCCGAGGGCAATATATAGGCGGAAGGAGAGGCCGAGGGGGTGCCTGGGCTGGCCACACCACCCCCTGGCGTGGACCAAGCCTGGCCGTGCGGCCAGGTGGTGTGGCCGCCCTCTGGCCCTTCTCCGTCTCGTATTCTGGCATCTGATGACTTCCAAAAAATAGGCACTTTGGCTTTTGTCCCGTCCAATTCTGAGAATTTTCATTTTCTGACTATCCTGGAACCAAAAACAGCAGAAAACAAGCAGCTGACACTGTGGCTCTTGTTAGTAGGTTAGTCCAAGAAATCATATGAAAAGTACTCCAAAGTGTGGACAAAACACAAGAAAATGGATAAAACCAAGCATGGAACATCAAAAATTATAGATACATTTGCAATGTATCAACATCCCCAAGCTTAACTCCTGCTCGTCCTCGAGTAGGTAAGTGATAAAAAAAAGAATAATTTTTTAGGTGACATGCACCATCAAAGACTTGATCAAAGTATTTCAAAACATGCAAAGCTGGGATCATAGTACTTCAATCATAACATGAAAGACAAAGTTCTAGCAATAAGATAAAGAAACTATGATGCAACATGAAAAGGCATAAACAAAATATTCATGAATAACAATGCTTTGCAAGACATTTGATTGTTTCACATAAAGAAAACATAGCATAATAGTATTCAGCCTGTCCCTCATTGTTGGGGGGATTGGGTAGGGTCACACCGGGTTATAGAGGCCGAGTTAGCCGAGGTATGGCTAGGTCAAAGCAAAAGCTGGCCGGGTCACCTCAAGACAGGCCGACTTACGGAGTAACCCGGACCGGAGGATGTCCACCTGACTGTGTCCCGGCCGACGTATGTCGTATGCCGGTGGGCTATTTGTAATTTGTATGCAGGTACCCACGAGGCCGGATCATACCAGGCTTGCAAGAGAAGGAAGGTATCTCGCTGGTCAAAAGGTGATCTCTGTGCGCTGGAGCGTGAGCGAAGCGAACAGAGGGAGGGACCAGCGAGGCATGGCCGACAAAGGTGACGCAACCTATGTCGGCTGACGCTGGCGCCGCAGAGGCTTACGTAGCCTCTGCATGGCTTACGATGGCAAAAGGAGACCCGGTCGGTTTGCTATTTTGGAATATGCCTCCACGTATGCCCTAACTGGAGACCTAGCCTCCCCTTTATAAGGGGCGCTAGGGGCTCTGTAGTTGGGGCTGGCGGGTTGGCGTGTGATACGTCCATTTTGCATCACTATTCTATGTCTTCATTCACTATTATTCATTGATATATTTCATATTGAGAGGTGATACTTATGTTATTTCATTTGCTTTTGCATGGTTGATGACTTTTGGAGCATGGACCGCTGTAGTCAGGATTCTGATGGAAAAGGTGCTGTTTGGAGGCAAAATTCGCGAAGATCAGAAAATCCGGAAAATATACGGAAAATTCTATTTTTCCAGAAGACTCAAGGTGCCAGAATATGGAGTGGAGGTGGGCCACAGGGGGCCCACACCACCCCATGGCGCGAGCAGGCCTAGGCCGTGCCAAGGAGTGGTGTGGCCACCCTGGCCCACTGCAGCCTCTCCCCTCTAGCGTACATCTTCCTCTCGAAATTCTAAGACTCGGGGAGCGACCACAGAAAGATTCCGCCGCCTCTACGGGGCGGAAAACACCGAGACAGAAAGATCTCTCTGGCAGACAGATTTCTGCCAGGGGAATTCCTTCCCGGAGAGGGGAGATCGTCGCCATCAACACCATCATCAAGCTGGGCTTCATCGGGATCATCATCATCATCACCACCACCATCATCATCATC
This sequence comes from Avena eriantha, assembly GCA_910589775.1. Classification (NCBI taxonomy): domain Eukaryota; kingdom Viridiplantae; phylum Streptophyta; class Magnoliopsida; order Poales; family Poaceae; genus Avena; species Avena eriantha. The sequence goes on along the minus strand of OU342742.1, from coordinate 238,574,791 downwards.
ATCAGCACCCTCATCACCATCTCCATATTGCTGTAACAATTGCGTTGAATCTTGCATAGCTCAAAGGGGAAACTTTCCCAGTGTTGCTTACTCTTTGTAGTTGATGCCATTGAGCGAACCGTTGAATTATTGTTTATGTTCAGATTGTTATACATCATTATTCCATCTCTGATCATGATCCATATGATGTCTTGTGAGTAGTTCGTTTTGTTCTTGAGGACATGGGAGAAGTCTTGTTGTTAGTAGTGGAGTTGCGTTGAGAAAGATTCAATAGATTGTTATTTAAGTTGTGGTGTACTTCTTCGAGTGGTGTCATGTGAACGTCGACTACATGAAACTTCACCTATATGGGCCTAGGGGAATGCATTGTGTATTTGGCTACTAATCGTAGGGGTTGCCGGAGTGACAGAAACCTGAACCCCCGTTAGGAAACCATTGCACAAGGGACGTAAGGGTCTTAGAGTTTAAAGCTGTGGTTAGGTTTCTACCTTAATTACTTTCTTGTACTTACGGATGTTTGCAAGGGGGTTTAATCACAAGTATGTATTAAGTCTTGGATAGGACGATACATTAGCACAGGTTCACCCACACAACACTTAGCAAGCTAGAGAATATTAATGGACTATATGAAGCGAAAGCACTTGACAGTCTTCCCACGTGTCCTCAAGAACTTTTGGTCATCTAAGAAATACAACCGGCTTGTCCTTTGCTGCATAAAGGATTGGGCCACTCGCTGCATTCATTCTTACTGTCTTTTATTTATTCGTACTTTGTTTACTTGCTTTATCGAAAACCCCTAAAAATCCGTTTGCTAAGTATTTGCAGAGAATTCCTGATCCATACCACTAGCCAGCACCTTCTGCTCCTCGTTGGGTTCGACACTCTTACTTATCGAAAATACTGCGATACACCCCCTATACTTGTGGGTCATCAAGACTATTTTCTGGCGCCATTGCCAGGGAGTGAAGCGCTATTGGAGAGTGGAACTGGTAAAGGAAACTTCTACTGTGAGTATTGTTTACTTCTGCTAGTTGCTTTATTTTCGTTATGGATAGTTCGCTGAGTTTCTTATTTGGTAATGCTACTACCACTGCTAAGGTAGTAGATAAGCCACCACCTGCTGAGAAAGATGTTTTCAAAATACCTACAAGAATTATTGATCGTGTTATGGATAACTACTATGTTGGGGATGGAACTGTCCATCCCGGTGATCATTTACTCTTTATACACGAATTATGCGGGTTGTTCAAGTGTGGAGGCATTACTACAAATCAAGTTAAGAAGAAGTTATTCTCATTATCACTGAAAGGAAGAGCTGAGGAATGGTATAAGCTGCTGAAGAATGGTCAAGCTCTCGAATGGGAGGAAATAGTGCCTCTCTTTTATTCAAAGTTTTATCCTCCTAGTGAAATTCATAAAGATCGGAATCAAATATACAACTTTTGGCCTCTTGGTGCAGAGTACTGCTCAAGCTTGGGGGAGATTGAAGTTACTAATGCTCAAATGTCCCATTCATGAGCTCCCCAACAATATTAATATCAATAACTTTTATGCAAGGCTCCCTCTACATGACAAGGATTTATTGGATGCTTCTTGTGCTGGATCATTCACTCATATGAAAGAAGAAGTTAAATGGGACCTTCTGGACCGTATTCAAGACAATGTTGAAGCTTGGGAGAACGACAAAGGTAGAAAGTCAGGTATAAATTATGATTATGAATGCATTGAATCTTTTATGGGAACTGATGACTTTCAAAATATTAGTAATCTTTATGGTATTGATTTGCAAGTTATTACGAATTGCTTTAGAGCTTTTGCTTCCTATATTGAAATTCCAAAAAGGGGATGGAACAAGTACCATGCACCTTACAAAGATATTGTAGACTATGCTCCTATTGGAAGTAGTGAGTATTGCATTATTGATCCCATCTTACCCGAGCCTTATATCGAGAAGATTCCTTTCCCGAAAAGGTAAAGGACCATCCTATGATAACTAATGTAATCACCAAAAGTGAAAAGAGAACTATAAAACCTGATGAACAAATAAACATTGAACCTGTGGTAGCAATTGTGAAAGACCTTGTCACTAAAAGCGTAGAAGAAGGGAACATAGTCTTTTGTGAGGATGCTTCTAATATTGTTTCACATCCCAACAGGTCTAAAAAGGCTAGTGTTCATGTGCTTTCTGTTAGAATAGGTGATCATTGTTATTATGGTTTATGTGATATTGGTGCAAGTTCTAGTGCTATTCCTTATGAGCTTTACAGAGAAATTATGCATGAAATTAGTCCTTGCGAGTTGGAGGAGATTGATGTGGTTATTCACCTTGCTAATAGAGAGACCATCTCTCCAATTGGTATTGTGCGAGACGTGGAAGTTCTATGTGGTAAGATTAAGTACCCTGATGATTTTCTAGTACTTGGTTCAGCCGCTAGTAAAACTTATCCTATCATTTTTGGTAGACCTTTCTTGAGTACTCGTGGAGCTATTATTGATTGCAAGAGGGAGAAAATCTTGGCTAAGTTCGATGGGGAATCCTATGAGTTTAATTTTTTGAAATTTGCTAAAGAACCTTGCAAAGAGGAAACCCATAATGAGGATTTTAGGGTTGAACAACTTGCTTCTATTTCTCTTGCTCCTAACAATGCTTTGCAGTAATTTATGGAGGAACATGAAAGTGAAATATTCATGGAAGAAAGAAATGAGATTGACATGATTCTCCGTGATCAACCAGTGATGCTTAAGTACGACTTGCCTGTAGAAGACTTGGGTACCACGATGCCACCTAAAAAGGATCTGGTCTTCGATCTAAAACCTCTCCCTGATGATCTTAAATATGCTTTTATTGATGATAAAAAGATATATCCTGTTATTATTAGCGCTAAACTTTCAGGGGAGGAAGAAGAAAGATTATTGGAAGTTCTGAAGAAACACCGAGGAGCTATGGGCTATACTCTGGATGATTTGAAAGGGATTTCACCTACTATATGTCAGCATTCTATCAACATAGAACCAGATGCGAAGCCAGTAGTGGAGCACCAACAACGTTTAAATCCTAAGCTGAAGGAAGTGGTAAGGAATGAGGTATTGAAACTCCTTGATGCTGGTATTATTTACCCTATTGCTGATAGTGAATGGGTTAGTCTTGTTCATTGTGTTCCTAAAAAGCGAGGTATTGTCGTTGTCCCTAATGATAATGATGAACTTATTCCTCAAAGAATAGTGGTAGGCTATAGGATGTGCATCGATTTTAGGAAAGTCAATAAAGTCACTAAAAAAGATCACTACTCGCTTCCTTTTATTGATCAAATGTTGGAAAGGTTGTCTAAAAAGACCCATTTTTGTTTTCTTGATGGTTATTCTGTTTTCTCTCAAATTGCTGTCAAACAACAAGATCAAGAAAAAACTACTTTTACTTGCCCTTATGGAACTTATGCTTATAGACGTATGCCTTTTGGTTTATGTAATGCTCCTGCTACTTTCCAAAGGTGCATGTCTGCTATCTTTCATGGCTTTTGTGAGGAAATTGTAGAAGTGTTCATGGATGACTTTTCTGTCTACAGAACTTCTTTTGATAATTGTCTGCACAACCTTGATAAAGTTTTGCAGAGATGTGAAGAAACTAATCTTGTTCTTAATTGGGAAAAATGCCACTTCATGGCTAATGAAGGGATTGTTCTTGGGCATAAAGTTTCTGAAAGAGGCATAGAAGTTGATAGAGCTAAGGTTGAGGCAATTGAGAAGATGCCATGCCCAAGAGACATCAAAGGTATTCGTAGTATCCTTGGTCATGCTGGTTTCTATAGAAGGTTCATTAACGACTTTTCTAGGATATCAAAACCCCTTACCAATCTTCTTCAAAAAGATGTACCCTTCGTTTTTGATGATGATTGTAAGGAAGCTTTTGAAACTCTTAAGAAGGCTTTAACTACAGCCCCTATCGTTCAACCACCTGATTGGAGTTTACCCTTTGAAATAATGTGTGATGCTAGTGATTTTGTTGTAGGTGCTGTCCTTGGGCAACGTATTGATAAAAAGCTAAACGTTATCCATTATGCTAGTAAGACTTTAGACGCTGCTCAAAGGAATTATGCTACTACTAAAAAGGAATTTCTAGCTGTTGTTTTTGCTTGTGATAAGTTTAGGCCCTATATTGTGGACTCAAAAGTAACCATTCATACTGATCATGCTGCTATTAAATATCTTATGATGAAGAAGGACGCTAAGCCTAGGCTTATTAGATGGGTACTGCTTTTACAAGAGTTTGATCTACATATAGTAGATAGAAAGGGTGCTGAAAATCCTGTAGCTGATAATTTATCTCGTTTGGAAAACATGTATTTTGATCCTATGCCTGTTAATGATAGTTTCCCAAATGAACAATTAACCGCAGTAGGGGTGAACTCACGAGGAAGCCCTTGGTATGTTGATTATGCTAACTTTATTGTCTCCAAGTATTTGCCTCCAACTTTTACAGCTCAGCAAAGAAGAAAGTTCTTTTATGATTTGAGGCATTATTTTTGGGATGACCCACACTTATACAAAGAAGGGGTTGATGGTATGATGCGAAGATGTGTTCCAGAGTATGAACAAAAAGAGATATTGCATAAATGTCACAGGAGCGCCTATGGAGGACACCATGCAGGAAATAGAACTGCACAAAAGGTATTACAATCAGGTTTCTACTAGCCTACCCTTTTTAAAGATGCAAGAAATTTTGTTTTATCTTGTGATGAATGTCAACGTGTTGGTAATATTTCTAGATGCAATGAAATGCCTATGAACTACTCTCTAGTTATTGAACCTTTTGATTGTTGGGGATTCGACTTTATGGGACCTTTCCCTCCTTCGAAGGGTTACACTCATATTCTTGTTGCCATTGATTATGTTACTAAGTGGGTAGAAGCCATTCCTACGAAAAGTGCTGACGGGGAAACCTCTCTAAAAATGCTTAAGGATGTTATCTTTCCTAGGTTTGGAGTGCCTAGGTATCTCATGACTGATGGGGGTTCTCATTTCATTCATGGCTGTTTTAGGAAGACCCTTGCTAAGTATGATGTTAATCATAGAATTGCTTCAGCTTATCACCCCCAAACTAGCGGGCAAGTAGAGTTATCAAATAAAGAAATTAAATCTATCTTGCAAAAGACTATTAATAGGTATAGAAAAAACCGGGCTAAGAAGTTGAATGATGCTTTATGGGCTTACAGAACTGCTTATAAGAATCCTATGGGAATGTCTCCTTATAAGATGGTTTATGGGAAAGCTTGCCACTTACCCCTAGAATTAGAACACAAAGCTTACTGGGCAGTGAAAGAACTAAATAGAGATTGTAAGCTAGCTGGTGAGAAAAGACTTTTTGACTTAAGTTCTTTAGATGAATGGAGGAGTGAAGCCTATGAGAATGCTAGGCTCTTTAAAGACAAAGTTAAAAGATGGCATGACAAGCGAATACTTAAGAGAGAATTTCATGTTGGTGAGAAAGTTCTATTGTATAGGTCTCGTCTCAGATTTTTTGCAGGTAATCTACTATCAAAATGGGAAGGACCTTTCATCATTGAAGAAGTATACCGTACAGGAGCAATAGAAATTTCTTCTCTAAAAGATAATACTACACAAGTAGTGAATGGACAGCGACCCAAACACTATATTGCTGGAGATTCTTACAATGAAGATGTTGATGGCTTTCAAGTTATAACTCCAGAGATATTCATTGAGGACCAAATTCAGAGACCTGCAGAGTCCGTTTCCAACTAGATAACAGTTCTGGTAAGAAAAGTTCCGTGAAAATACAATACAACTATATTTTTGCAGTTTTCAGTCAATAAGGAAAGCTACGAAGCGAAAAAGGGATAGAAACGGAGCCAGGGTGGCCCACACCACCCCATGGCGCGGGCCCACCCCTGGCCACGCCACTAGGTGGTGAGGCCACCCAGGCCTCCGACTCGTTTTCTCCCAGTACCTTCCTTTGGAAGTGAAACTTCGTAATATATAACCCCCCCGGATCTTCCGAGGTTCGTATATCGTGTTTTCGTCGTGTTTTTGTTTCGATCTGTTTCTGTTAGGACATACTCTTTGAAAGCTTAGAAACACAATGGTGTCTGCCAAGGATAAAGGGAAGGAGCCTATGGAGGAAGACCTCCAAGACCCCAAGCAGGGGCTGGTACCTTTTGTTACTTGCCCTGCATCAACGGAAGCACTACGAGTCACTAAGGAGTTCTGCGATAAGTACCGAGACTTGCAGAGGAAGGTGGACATGCTTCAAATGGAGAATAATAGGCTTCGCAAGATGCTGGAAGATTACCTCGCGTCAACTAAGAAAATATTACCACCACCATCGAAGGAGTAATTCGTCATCAGGTTTGGCATCCCCTTGGCTTGTTCCAAGCTTGGGGGAGTGCCGCGGTATTATATCACTATCTTCTATCTTTTTACCTTATTAGTAGAGTCATATCATGAATAGAGGAGTTATTATGTAGTATGGTTTGCATTATGGAAGTGTCCCCTCTCTCGTTAGATATGTATCCCTTGGTGTGAGTTTCCGTTATGGAATACTAATGAGAAGTTCTATCATTCACTCTTTTGCATAAGCTTATGTTAGTTTTCAATTCGTGGTTATATGATTGATCTTGTTGTTAGTATTGGTATCACTTTGGGATCATTGAGTTAATTTAGTTGGTTTTGGCAAACCTGGCTCGGTCAGTAGCAACACCTTTTTGAGAATTGAAAAGAAAAAGATAGAAGTACTCTAGAGAAAAATAATTTCATCATCTTTCTTTCTTGATTTGCTCATAAGTCTAGTATTATCTAGTTAAGATCTTTTGTGCTTCCAAGGAAGATTGCATGTTTGTTTTATCACTTGTATGTTTGTTTGTTTCCTTCAACTCTTGTACTTGCTACCCAGCCGTGCTAGCCAAAAACCTGTACTGAGAGGGAGTTCTTCTCGTGCATCCACCTCCTTTAAACCAAAACCCATGCCATTTGTGTCCACCATACCTACCTAGTAGCATTATTGCTATTCCAAGTAAATTCTTGTTTTATCTACCTCCCAAATTAAACTTGTTATGTGAAAATTAGTGATTAAATCTCTCACGAACTTGATGGCACACTTTATTTCCTGCACTTAATAAACTTGAACCATTGGGTCCTTCTTTGTTGCGTATATGCTCGCGCTTTATGAGTTGAAGTTAGCAGAACCATGTATCATGGGGACCGCTTTCAACACTTCATTTGGTGCATTGTACCTAGTTGATATCATGTTCTTTTCCTTATGGATCCCGGCGGTGTGAAATAAAAGTGGAACTTGTAAGATCATGGAGTCTATATGTGTGTTAGAGAAACGCCTGGGCCGCTAGCCTAAGCCATGCCTAATCATGGTGGAAACTTGCAGCATAACTATAGTGAGCATTCTATGAAGCATCCTCAATAAAAACCTATGCAAATAGCAAATAAAAAGATCGCTGAGATGCTCACTGTCTGCTTGCCTTGTCATTTTGATTATGGGATAGCTCCTGTGTCATGTGCAAGGGGTACTCCGTTGGCGGTTCTCGATGATACGCATGTATTTACAATGACAAGAGCTTGCTCGTGACTGAAGTTGAGTAGCATGAGGATCGGTACTCATAAGTAAGGGGCATGAGATTTCAATTTATAACTTGTCAAGCATATCCTTTTAGTTGTGTCACTTTAACCTTAATCACCAAAAGATGCCTATGATAGGGGCAATGAGAGCTGAAAGCTAGTAAGTATCATAATTTTTGGGAGCTCTTTATGAGACTTGCAATCCCTGCTTCCCTCTACGAAGGGCCTTTCTTTTACTTTGTAGTTGAGTCAGTAAACCTATTCCCTTCTATCTCAGCAAGTATTTTGAGTTGATGTGTTTCATTCATTCATATGATGATTTATTCACTCATGTTTCTTATGTTCCTTGCTTTGCACATTGCTCTTATCTTGAAGTTTACTACTTTGAAATCTTTCTTTGAAAACCAGCTATTTGTAAACTCCAGCAAGTTATCACCTATTCTTCGACCAAGAGCTAAGTTTGCCATTGCCAATTATGATTCGCTTTATGTATCTTTATTGTGTTTCCTTTACTCATTGCAAGTTGAGTTGTATAATAGGGAGTTGTCTTCTTTTATGATCTATGTATTTGATGAATGTGATGCTTATTGTCCGTATTCTTTTATTGACTCTTCACTCCATAAACTTGAGGTCATGTTTATTGAGCTCAGTTTCGCTTGGGGACAAGCGAAGTCTAAGCTTGGGGGGAGTTGATACGTCCATTTTGCATCACTATTCTATGTCTTAATTCACTATTATTCATTGATATATTTCGTATTGAGAGGTGATACTTATGTTATTTCATTTGTTTTTGCATGGTTGATGACTTTTGGAGCATGGACCGCTGCAGTCAGGATTCTGATGGAAAAGGTGTTGTTTGGAGGCAAAATTCGCGAAGATCAGAAAATCCGGGAAAATATACGGAAAATTCTATTTTTCTAGAAGACTCAAGATGCCAGAATATGGAGTGGAGGTGGGCCACAGGGGGCCCACACCACCCCATAGCGCGGGTAGGCCTAGGCCGCGCTAGGCAGTGGTGTGGCCACCCTGGCCCACTCCAGCCTCTCCCCTCTGGCGTATATCTTCCTCCCAAAACCCTAAGACTCGGGGAGCGACCATAGAAATATTCCGCCGCCTCTGCGGGGCGGAAAACACCGAGATAGAAAGTTCTCTCCGGCAGACAGATTTCTGCCGGGCGAATTCCTTCCTGGAGAGGGGAGATCGTCGCCATCAACACCATCATCAAGCTGGGCTTCATCGGGATCATCATCATCATCATCAGCACCCTCATCACCATCTCCATATTGTTGTAAAAATTGCGTTGAATCTTGCATAGTTCATAGGGGAAACTTTCCCGGTGTTGATTACTCTTTGTAGTTGATGCCATTGAGCAAACCGTTGAATTATTGTTTATGTTCAGATTGTTATACAGCATTATTCCATCTCTGATCATGATCCATATGATGTCTTGTGAGTAGTTCATTTTGTTCTTGAGGACATGGGAGAAGTCTTGTTAGTAGTGGAGTTGCGTTGAGAAAGATATAATAGATTGTTATTTAAGTTGTGGTGTACTTCTTCTAGTGGTGTCATGTGAACGTCGACTACATGACACTTCACCTATATGGGCCTAGGGGAATGCATTGTGTATTTGGCTACTAATCGTAGGGGTTGCCGGAGTGACAAAAACCTGAACCCCCGTTAGGAAACCATTGCACAAGGGACGTAAGGGTCTTAGAGTTTAAAATTGTGGTTAGGTTTCTACCTTAATTACTTTCTTGTACTTACGGATGTTTGCAAGGGGTTTTAATCACAAGTATGTATTAAGTCTTGGATGGGACGGTACATTAGCACAGGTTCACCCACACAACACTTAGCAAGCTAGAGAAGATTAATCGACTATATGAAGCGAAAGCACTTGACAGTCTTCCCATGTGTCCTCGAGAACGTTTGGTCATCTATAGAAATACAACCGGCTTGTCCTTTGCTGCATAAAGGATTGGGCCACTCGCTGAATTCATTCTTACTATCTATTATTTACTCGTACTTTGTTTGCTTGCTTTATCAAAAACCCCTAAAAATCCGTTTGCTAAGTATTTGCAGAGAATTCCTGATCCATACCACTAGCCAGCACCTTCTGCTCCTCGTTGGGTTCGACACTCTTACTTATCGAAAATACTACGATACACCCCCTATACTTATGGGTCATCAGCGTGTGAGTAGTTGGTTCATTGAGTAGAAGTAGTGGTGAGAGTAAGAGAGCTCCGTCTTCCTCCTCTCCCCAATACAGCTCAAGGAGCATCTGTAAACTTGGTGAACTGAGAGAATACAAAACATCAGTGTGTGGAATCACCACACTATCCCTCCCTGGATTCCTCTAGTGCATATTGGCCCCACCTTTTGCCTATTCATGTCATCTGTCGTGACACCACCACGACAGTTGGTGCCCACCGTGGGGCATGCGGCGCTAGCAGGAGTGAAGATCCGGACGGAAAACATCATCGGCAACGGCGAGCGCATCGTCTCTGGTCTCGTTCAGCGCTTTGGAGCGCTGGACTACGTCAGCGACAATGCTGGTTGTTTCGGCAAGCGACCTCCACCGTACAATGGCCTCTTTGTCAAGCTTGGCGCCCACAGGATCTACATCAGCGTCGATGTGTCTTGCATTCACCCGCGGCACGTCGTCGAGGGAGGCGAGCCACCCCTCAGCGTGGCTCACGGTGCGCGTATCATTCGCTCCCCTAACCGCGCTGAGGTGATGATGACAGCGCCTGATGCTAGCGTGAGCAAGGACCTAGCACCAGATCCGGAGGTAACACCCAAGCCGCCTAGGAAAAGTAGAGGTCCTCCACTAGAGAGGCTAGAGAATGTGCTGCAGCAGGCAATAGATAGCTTGGCAAGCCCCATAGAACCTGTGGTAGATCTGGCTCAGGCACATGCCGAGTTAGAGGAAACTAGGTAGAAAATACTAGAGGGTGCGAAAAAGATAGCCGCGGCTCAGCAATCATTGAACATGACACTGCGCGAGTACGCAAGAGCAAATAATGTGGATGCTGTAAAAGTAAAAGGGAGAAACCTCATCAGTGAAATGAACAAAGAGGGCGAGACTAGAGTTGAGGAAAACATTTTGTCCATGGGGCTGCCGAAATACAACACCTCGGCAAAGAACCTCAGAGCAGCAGATGCAGCTGGATCCGAGTTAGAAGGTTTGACGGGTGAAGCCCGGCAAAGACAACAATAAAGGGTCAATGAGTTAGTGTGAATCGCTAACAGATAGAATGAGGAGTTGCTCAGGGCCAACCCGGCGAGAGCAGGGGTTTCCAAGGTCATTTATTCGGCAGTTAGTAACCCGGAGAAATCTGCTGGAGCTGCATCATTCCCTCATGATGGCCCTAGAAGAGAGGAAGTGGTAACCTCGGCAAGGAGAAACAAACAGATAGTCCCATATGACCCGGCAAGGGCAGGGAAAGGAAAGGCAGTGCAAGGAAATGAGGATCAACAAAGTGTTAGTCGAGGTGAAGCTGGCCGAGGTAACCGTGACCAAGGCAATGTCGGTCAGAGAAACGCTAGAAACGGCAATGTCGGACAGCGTAACTCGGCGGGTGCAGGGCAAAACCTACCTCGGCAATAGCAGCAGCGGAGCATACCTCGGCAAGAGCAGAATGTCGGCCAGGGTATGCGGCAAAATTGCGCTCAACAAGAGCAAGACAGGTACAATGACGGTGATTCGGAAATGGTGAATGTAGGATACCATAGGCCAGATCGTCATGTGATAGGGTCAAGGTTGGGAAGCAGGAACTTGTTGCCTGATGACGCCAGGTTAAAGCTGGATCGGCTCTATAGGTCGGAGCTAATTGAGGGGTAAGGTCCTCCGGGTCCAGCGTGCTTTGGGCCTCAGATCATGAAAGAGCCTCCGGTACCTAACTTCCAGTTACCTAGAGGCACAAAAACATATGACGACAGCACCAAGCCGGAGGATTGGTTAATCAACTACGCAACGGCAGTGAAAATTGCGACAGGCAATTTGAGATGGGCAGTGAGATACGTACCTCAGATACTGGAGGGACCAGCGAGGATATGGTTAAACAATTTACCACCCGGTAGTATCAACTGCTGGATCGATTTTGAGGAAATTTTCGTCAGTAACTTCTCGAGCACGTATCAGAGGCCGAATAGGCCACATACCTTAGCAATGTGCAAGCAGAGACCAAATGAAACAGACCGGGAGTTCCTAACCCGCTGGTGCACCATGGGGAACTCATGTGAAGGCGTGATTGAGTCTCGGTCCATAGCTTGGTTTGTACAAGGGTGTAGATATGCAAGCATGATGTGGCAAAGGTTACAAAGAGATATGCCAAGTACACTGGCAGAGACAATCTGGATTGCTGATTCGTATGCTTTGGGTGATCCGACTCAACCCCGGCTTATGTCAAACGAGTCAAATGAGGAGTACTACCAGCGAGATGGAGCCGGATCATCCCGACGAAATGATTACCGGGGTAAGAGAAGAGATGATAGACCGGATTACAGCTATAGTTTGCAACAAGTTATAGGTACAGTTTGCAACCAAGATCAACCCGGAGTAGGGAGTAATCAGCGTCAGAAAACTGGAGGGCAACAGTGGACTCCAAGAAATGATGGCAAGAAAACTTGGACGCCCGAGCAAAAGAGACAGTGGCAAGAAAAGAAAGACCGGCCGAGGTATACGTATGAGGCAATGCTGGACCAGCCGTGCAAATTTCACACGCCAAATCCGAGTAACCCGACGAGTCATACAACCCGGCAATGTGAGTGGATGAGGAAGATAGAGCAAAGTGGTTCGGGGAATGCTCAGGCACCTCGGAATGATAAACCTCGACGGGAGTTACCTCGACAGCAGTTGCTCTCCGGAGAAAATACGCATCAGTTAATGTTACCACCACCACCGCCGAGGTATGAGAATCATGAGAGAAGGGATGCAGTGCATCAAGTGGAAAACCAACATCAGCCAGATCAAAGGTATCCCGGCAATGAGGGGAGAAATGAATATAGGGAGCATCACCAGAGTTATTGTGTGTTTACCACAGAGGAAACGGATAGAAAAATCTTGCAATGCCAACATATGGAAGTGAATGCAGTTATGCCAGCGGTGACAAGGTATATGCCCTGGTCGGGTCAGGAAATTACCTGGAGTATCAAGGACCATCCCAAGCTCATCCCAAGTCCTGGTTCGTATGAATTAGTGCTGGACCCAACGTTCATCGGGCCAAATATCAATGTGAGATTCTCTATGGTGCTGATTGACAATGGCAGCACCATCAATATTATGTACGTGGATACAATGCGCAAGTTGGGTATCTCGGAGAACATGCTCCAAGCCACAAGGACAACTTTCCATGGCATTGTGCCTGGTATCTCCTGTGAACCCATTGGCAAAGTCCGGGTTGATGTGTTATTTGGCACGAGAGATAACTGCCAAACTGAGAATTTGGAATTTGAAGTTGTGAACATAAAAAGCACATATCATACGTTACTCGGCAGGCCAGCCCTAAACAAATTCGTGCCAAGTACTCACATCAGTTACTTGAAGATGAAGCTGCCTGTGCCAAATGGAGTAATTACCATAGCTGGGGATTTCCGGCGTTCCATTGAGTGTGCATCAGCCGGGTCCAACCTGGCCGAGTCACTCGTGATTGCACTAGAAAGAGAAAGATCCAGGAAGTAGCGACATTGGCTCAGTCCGCGCAGCAGTATATGCCGACACTAAGTAACCCGCATGGAAGTGTCTCATTCCAAGCAACAAAGGATACAAAGAAAGTGCCCGTTGATGATCTGTTCCCAGAGCGCACCGTAACAATAGGTGTCGGGTTAACTGAGAAATAGGAAAGCGAGCTTGTCAACTTCCTCCGTGAGAATCAGGATATCTTTGCTTGGTCCACACAGGACTTGCAAGGTGTTCCGAGCGAGTTGGCCGAGAACTCTTTAAATGTGAGACCCGGAGCAAAGCTGGTGAAGCAACCTCTCCACCGCTTCGCCGAAGATAGGAGAAAAGTCATTAGAGATGAGATAGCTCGGCTCCTCGTAGTCGGGTTCATCATGGAAGTGCTTTTGCCCGGATTGGCTGTCTAATCTGGTGTTGATGGAAAAGAAGAAATATGATCCGAACGTGGTAGTGGTTTGGCGTATGTGCATCGATTACACGAACCTGAATAAGGCGTGCCCAAAAGATCCATTCCCACTGCTAAGGATAGATCGGGTCATAGATTCTACTTCTGGGTGTGAGTTATTGTCGTTCATAGACGCATATTCTGGTTTCCACCAAATACCTCTGAACCCGAATGATCAAATAAAGACGGCGTTTATTACCCCGTACAGGGCTTATTGCTATCGCACCATGCCTTTCGGTTTACGTAATGCAGGGGCAACATACCAAAGATGTATGCAAAAATGTTTACACGATCAAATCGGTCGACATGGGCAAGTGTATGTGGACGATGTGGTTATCAAAACCAAGGAAAGCAAAACGCTCCTTGATGATATCAGGCAAACATTCGCGAACCTAAGGAGGTTCCGAATGAAGCTTAACCCGGAGAAGTGTACCTTCAGTGTCCCGGCTGGAAAATTACTCAGATTTCTTGTCTCCAGCCGAGGTATCAAAGCTAACCCAACTAAAATCCGAGCCATAGAGCGAATGGAATTGCCGAAGTGCCTTAACGATGTCCAGAAGTTCTCTGGTTGTCTGGCATCCTTAAGTCGGTTTGTATGTCGGTTGGGAGAAAAGGCATTGCCTCTCTATCAACTAATGAAAGTCGGACAAGTTCGTATGGAGGCTGCAGGCGAATGAAGCCTTCATCGAGTTAAAGAAAATGCTAGCTACTACACCGGTATTAGCCTCTCCACTATCAAAAGAGCCAATGTTGTTCTATATAGCCGCAACCAACCGAGTTGTAAGTGCGGCGATTGTGGTAGAGCGCGATGAGGAGGGTAAGTCAGTGCAAAGGCTAGTCTACTACCTAAGTGAGGTATTATCAGCGTCAAAACAAAACTATCCTCACTATCAGAAGATGGCATATGGTGTGTATATGGCAGCAATGAAGTTGAAGCACTATTTTGAAGAACACCCCATCAAAGTGATATGTGAAGCTCCCATATCTAAGAAAATGAGCAACAAGAATGCAAGCGGCCGGATCGCAAAATGGGCAATCGAGCTAGCCCCTTATGCTCCACAATACGACAGGAGAGATGGGATCAAGTCTCAGGCTGTGGCCAACTTTTTCGTGGATTGGGCCGAGATGCAATATGAGCCACCATTGCTAGATCCGAACTACTAGAGAATGCATTTTGATGGATCAAAAACGAAAACCAGGTTAGGCGCCGGATTTGTGCTTACCTCACCCAAGAATGACCAGCTGAAGTATGTGTTGCAGATCCACTTCACAGCATCAAATAATGTTGCAGAATATGAAGCACTTGTGCATGGACTTAAAGTAGCAAAATAAATTGGAATACGTCAGATCCAGTGCTTTGGTGACTCGGATCTGGTAGTTCAGCAAGTCTCAGGGCAATGGGATGCTTTGGATGCAAACATGGCATTGTACAGATTTCATGTGCAGAAGATATCAGGATACTTCGAGGGATGCGAGTTTCACCATGTACCTCGGCTGGAAAATGAGGCTGCTGACGTACTGTCGAAGCTCGCATCAACCCGACAAGCGATCCCACTAGGTGTAGCACTAGAGCACCTCAGAAAGCCAGCTATTAGGCCATCCCTAGAATCCGAGTCAATCTAAATCCCAGTAAATCTAGAGTCGGAAGCTGTGCCCATGGACATTGACATGGGAAGGGGTTCAGGAAACCCGGGGACTGCTTTGCAGGACCCAGGGACTGCGCAGCTTGACCCGGCGGAGGTTATGTCGGTGGATCAAATGGAAATTGATGAGGATGTGTTTCCGGTGTGAGCTATACCAGCTTGGGCACTGCCCATATTCTAGTTCCTGAAGGATGGATCCTTGCCCAATGAAGAAGTGCTTTCAAGGCAAATTCATAGGCGCGCAAAGGCATACATGATTATCAATGCCGAGCTATACAGAAGGAGTGTCACGAATGTCCTGCAATGATGTGTTGACCCGGAAAAGGGGCTTGACATCCTCCGAGATAAACATCAAGGGGAATGTGGGCATCACGCATCATCTAGAGCCTTAGTAGCAAAAGCTTTCCGGCATGGGTTTTACTGGCCAAGTGCCTTGGAGCAAGCAGAGGATCTAGTAAGAAAATGCAATGGTTGTCAGAGGTATGCTACCAAGACACACATGCCAATGTCGGAGATCAAGACCATACCAATTACCTGGTCATTTGTTGTATGGTGTTTGGATATGGTTGGTCCATTTAAGCCGGCGAGAGGAAATATGACCCATATCTTGGTTATGGTTGACAAGTTTACAAAGTGGATTGAAGTAAAGCCGATAAAAAATGTGATGGAGCTATAGCCGTGACATTCCTCAAAGATATCATTCTGAGATATGGCTATCCTCACAGTATCATAACAGATAACGGCACCAATTTTGCTGAAGGAGCATTTGCGTGATTCTGCCGGGATAAAAAGATCTGGCTGGACGTTGCCTCGGTAGCCCACCCCACATCAAATGGACAAGTGGAAAGATCCAATGGATTAGTATTATCCTGGATAAAACCCCGGCTCATTGAGCCGCTACAAAGATCAGCGGGGTGTTGGATAGAAGAACTACCAGCGGTACTGTGGAGTTTAAGAACAACTTTGAATCGATCATTAGGCTATACACCATTCTTTCTGGTATATGGGGCAGAAGCTGTATTGCCAGCCAACATAGAGCATGATCCGCCTAGAGTCACCCAATACACAGAAGCCGAAGTGCGAGAAACCCGGCAAAATGATGTTGATCTGCTGGAAGAAGCGAGAGAATTGGCATTGTCCAAATCAGCCATATATTAGCAAAATCTCCGACGCTATCATAGCCGGAAAGTAAACCCCCGAGTTTTCCAGGAAGGTGATCTGGTACTCCGGCTGGTACAACGTACTGCTGGGATGCATAAGTTATCTCCCCCATGGGAAGGGCCCTTCATTGTGAGCAAAGCTTTGCACAATGACTCTTGTTATCTCATTGATGCACAACCACAGGTGAAGAACAAGGCGGACAGGTCTGGCGAGGAATCTAAGCGTCCATGGAATGTAGACCTACTTCGTCCATTCTACACTTAACAAAGAAGTGTGTGTATCCGAGCTTCTCATATGTCGGTATGTATGCCGGCAATGAGTTTATCAATGAAATCTTGGCACCTCGAGCAGTAACTCGGGGACTGCCTTAGTAATATTTGTTGTCTTCTATGTTTGTTATTTATTTTTATGTAGGCTGGCTTAAGTTGCTTCTGCCTAAGCCGGATTAGTAGTGTGTGAGCACTAAAAACTCAACTCTTCGACTTGCTGTTGTCCAACAAGAATTGGCTTCATGACAAGCAAGAGAACAAGTTTGGAATTGCGAAGCACACGAAAAACGACTAAGGAAAAGAACGTAATCGAGCCGACATTCCTTGTTCAGACTAACTCTATGTTTACTTAATCATTACTGTGGTGGTTTATTTTGAGCTAATCCTAAAGTTTCCAAGTATTGTTAAGTCAATTTTTGAAACTTGGACTCGTAAGTCACAAAACCGAATCAAGGTAGACGCAAGCCGATCCATGAAATTGAAGAAAAAATAAAATTAAACTCGGGGACTACACCCAAATTAATCCGGTGTGAACAACTTAGTAGCAAAACATAATCAGTATGCTTAATACATCTGCACCCGGCATACCTGGGATCTGATAAATTTGAAAGTGTTTTTTGGTGCTCAAGGAGCAGCAGCAGGAGGAGGTAACTCGGTGCCAGCGGGTGGCACTCCGGCTTTAGTCTCGTCATCATCTTTGTTATCTTCGACATCTGAGGCTTCGTCCTCTTCCTCGTCACCCGAATCATCTTCAACATATTCGTCGTCAACGACACCGAGGAAGCTTGGTCCTTCATTCCATTGATGGACAGGGGCAAACTGCATAAGGTTATGGGCACAAGCCTTGCGCCAAGCTACCTAATCCGGATCATTCAACCACCTTGACCTGGTGCGCAAGCGCTCGAGAACCTTCAGATCTAGTTTTTCATACCACGTGAGCACGAAGTGGAAGACGGTATCACCTCCGGCACGTGCGCTGGATTGCCTCCAGAGGTCGAGCTGGGTCTCGCAATCCATCAACTTGTTGATCAGAGCAGTGGACCCCTCCGGAGGATCCTCACCAGGCCAAATGGCACGGAAGATCCGGACGACTGAATCCAGGAGACTTGAACCATAGTTCTTAACAATCTCAATCCGGGAGGATAGGCTGATGTAGCATCCCAATTGTCTAACAATTGTAATGCTACTTGGTCTAGTAAGATATTGGCTACTTCCTATATATAGTTGTTGCATCATAAATATATCATGCTCATATCATCATGCCACCTTGCATTTGAGCATCATATAAAACCCTGTTTCTTTGGTTCTTCTCTCATATGCAGTATTAATTGTGTTTGCCTCTTGATATTGTATCTGGTTATTGATATATTGTTAAAATGCCCAAGTTGAGTTGGGGGCATATCTTTTATTCCACTTCATCACCTTTCTTTCACCACCTTATAATTCCACCATCCTATTATCCATGAGCTTGTAATTCTTTTTCTTTTGATTTTATTCTAGCTCATGTGGATGGGGTGGATCTAATCCCAACTTCTTTTTGCTTGGCCTGTACTCCACTTCTTGTGAATGCATAAGAATAATGCCATATTGTTATTATTGTTTTCACAAAATAAATCATGGCATTTATTATTTTTGCATGGGCCATGCAATCTTCATCACCACATTTAACCCATTTGTTTTCCTTTGGTTTTAGTGGTTCTTCTTTGTGGGATCCTCTACATCATCTCTCTACCATTCCTTTATTCTCGTCAACATCTTCTCTTTTATTTATCTCCATGCATGAATCAAATGAGGGCTCTTCCCATACATCTTTTCTTTTTATTTTTCTTGGTTAATCTTCCACCTCATCTCATGTTAGTTCCAAAGCACTCACTAGCTCCTCTTGGGTTGATCATTTAAACAAGAATAAAAAACCTACACAACTAATTAAATCCCTAGCCCTAGTTCTTCCTCTATTCTCTCTAAACCTAGCCTAATATAAACCTCATCTCACCTCTCTCTTTTTCACTCCCTCTCTCTAACATGCTGGCCACCTGGCCCTCTCTCTTCCCCTGGCCCACCTCAGCTAACCCCTACCCCTCTCTCTAACCCTAACAAAACCCTAACCCGAGACTACCCCATCTAACCCTAGCCTAAGCTACAACCGAGCCCCCTCTCCTCTCTCTTCCTCTCTACTACCGTGCTAGCCCCACCGCCATGCCGTCCCCACCTGGCAACCCCACCTGCCCTGCCCTGGATGCCCCAGGTCGAGCCCTAGCTCGACCACGTGATCGAGAAGGAGGAAAGTGGCCGAGGCCACTTTATCCTGCCCGAGTCCTACGGCTACCTCTCCTCTCTCCCCCTTGCGTCGTTCTCCTCCCACACGTCTCCTGGCTCGCCCAGATCCGCCCAGTGCCTCGCCTCCCCTCTCCTTCCTCTCCAACGACGGCGCCGCCCTCTCGCCAGAACCACCAGCGCCGACGTCTACCTCTCGCTCCAGCCGGCCAGCACGACGTGGAGGTGGTCAAGAAGAACGAGGAGGCTCCCCTACTTCGCCTCGTACGTGCCGACGACGACAAGGAGCACCAGCACCACCGGAACCAGCGCCGCCCGACGTGAAACCCTAATTCTCCGGTCGCTAGCCTCGTCAGCGCTCCATCACCCCCCTGCACGATCCGACCGCACCGACCTCTCCACGGTACGGCCCTCTTCCTCCCTGACACCATCCGCCTCGCTGTCGCCATCTAGCGTCACCGTTCCTTTCGCCGAGCGCCCTCAGTGCACGGCAGACGTTGCCGTCTGTTCCGCGCCGCGCCTCGCAGAGGGATATCTAGCCGCCCACCGCTCCTCTTTTACCATCCCGTAACCAGCCGCATTGGCTACCACCCGCAGCGCGCGCGCCCGCGACGCGAGTTCGAACCCCGCGCGCCGCGCCCCGCGTCGGTCGAGCACCGATCTGTCCGTAGTTCAGAGAAGGAGATCTACAGTGGGCCTGTTGCCAATTTACACTAAGCCCCCCTTTTTAGTTTCCCTAAACCCGCGATCCCTCTGGGTCCACTGGTCAGCCTCCTAGTGTTTTTGGCAGATAACCCCCCCCCCCCCCAGGTTCCACCGCCTCAACCCGCACTCCCCGGATCCGCGACGTGTCACCCACTGGCTGGCTGCGCGCGCCGTGGACCCGCGAGGCCACCGGCCCCACCTGTCAGCCTCATGGTCTAGGTAAGCCGCGGTGAGAAAACCCTTTTTCTGTGCGCATGGCCCCAGTCAACAGTGGCCCACCCGTCAGTGACTGTGGCTGGGTCGAGCTGGGTGACAAAAGCTTTTCCTATTGCCTGTTTAATTTAAACCTTTTCAAAATTGATTTAAATTCAAATTCAAATCAGATTTAAATAACTTTTCAAATATAAATCCAAATAATACAAATAATATATGTTTTGGAATCGGAAAAATGTGAGGAATTCAAATATGCCATCCAAAATAATGTTTGAACACTTTAAAATTTCGAGATGATTAAAATTACAATAAAAATGCCCTTTTCTTAATAAATTAATAACTTTAATTCTACAACTCCAAATTTGACAAATAATATGTCTAAATCGATCAGCGCGACGAGACCGTTCTATCTATGCATTCCTTGTTCTGAATTGAAGCATGCATCATGTCATTATTAAACATCTGAACTGTTTATGATAACAAAATTGGACCAAATAAATAATAAAATGCTTTATTCTTGTATTCCACACCTCACCATGCCATGTTACTTTAATGCCATGTAAATTGTGCATCATTCATCATGGCATGCTTGTTTGCTTGTCGCATTTTAATTCATATGCTTGTGCACTTTATTTATGTTGGCCCTTGCTTGTTTGGTTCTTCTTCGAATAGACGCCCAGCAGGAGAATTACCAGGAATCACAGGAGTACTACCCAGATCCATCTCTCGCTTCAACTGAGCTGCCAGGCAAGCACTAGCATATGCTTGCATACATACAGTACCTATTGCCTCTATCTTATTCTTGCATCATTGAGTCGCGATTGCATTAAATTGAATCCTAAGTACTGCATAGCCTTTATTTTTAAACCCCAACGAAGCTTGTTCCTCCATCCCACGAGCCATTACTACAGGAGTTGTTTGAGCCATGCGAGTCGTAGAAAAGCATGTGTAGGGTATGTGAGAGTCTGATGAATAACGAGGTACCTAAGCAACATAACCTGAGTAGTAATGGGATAACTAATGAAAGAGGCACCGGTGAGCAATATCTGCTATTTGGTTTTTCATGCTCACTTGTGTCCCGTAGGACCCCGAGTACTTGATTCCTGTTCCTTGACTATTCGCATTATCCACATCCGGGAGGCCTTATGGACCCCCCCTGAGCTAGAGCTTGATTCATTCTTATTTCTTGGGGCCACAATTAGTTTGGGGCTTTATTACTATCCTGTACTTATGCCATGTTACTGCTTTATTTAAGATTGTGCGAGGAGCACCTGTACTGTTTTGGACCGTGACACGTTTTCGCTGTATCGACAAGCCCAGTCACATTTTCGGGTTCCCACTCGTTTACCGCCGTCCACACAAACCTTGGGTCCGTCTCGGAGCCGGCCAACTTCGTCGCGGGTAGCTTAATGGGGTAGCCCCCTGAATTATTTCTGAATCCTGTGATTGCTTTGTCGTGAATGCCTCGTTGGGTTTTTGATTTGGTTTTTCCGAGGTTGATCGAGTGTGTGTTGCTATTCGTGCACCCCTGTAGGGTAAATCTTTCTGAAAGCC
The DNA here is from genome assembly GCA_910589775.1 of Avena eriantha. Taxonomy (NCBI): domain Eukaryota; kingdom Viridiplantae; phylum Streptophyta; class Magnoliopsida; order Poales; family Poaceae; genus Avena; species Avena eriantha. The sequence goes on along the minus strand of OU342742.1, from coordinate 238,553,269 downwards.
GTGTCCGCGGTTATGGACGACTTGGAGCACAGTTTCTCGATCATAGACAAGTATAACTAAAGTACCGCTTTTAAATTGACTAAGTACTTGACTAGTAAATAGTGCAATACTCATGGAATGGTTAATAAAACTGCCAACGGATGATGGGGGTTGTTCGTCCGCTTCCTCGTTGGTAAGAGAGGAGGAGGATGGATCTGTTAATTATACTGTTATAACTGTTGTCCTTAATTCACGGACATCCGTCTATCATTGGTTAGGCGGATGGTTACCGAGTATCTATAGAATTGTTAGGTATTATCTTTCGCTGCAATTGCGTCACCCCAGGTTGTGTCCCCTTTAGTGGCATAAAGTCTTGCTGAGTACCCCTAGGGTCTCACACGATAAATTGTTTGATTCAGATGAACAGGTGTATTCGCAAGATGGATACTGGGTGGAAGAGACAGATGAAGTTGGCAACAATCATTCGGTGTAGAGATTCCGGGAACAGGGATCCGTGAGATCTGTGGGCGGGATATGTTTATTTATGGGGCATCTTATGCCAATTTGCTTCTTATCCATACTCGGATCTTTTTGTTTTCCGCTTCCGCCTGATACTCTGATGTTTGTTGTATGAGGAGCTATCCTAAATTATTATCTCTATTTAGGATATTTGAATCTTGCCGTATGGCGTTGCAATATTTCTATTTCTTTTAGATGGAATGACTCTGAGGACTGTTGTATGTGGCTTGCATACATACTCACTTGTGTATGTAGTTGATCCCTTCGCCTGCCGATTACGCCGCTCGTTCTTGTCCCGATGTCTGAAAGTGGTTAGGACGGCCAAAAGGTCTACCGTGAGTGGCCCTGGGCCCCACCGTACTATTTTAACCACTTTCGTTCATCCAGGCATGTAACTAAGAGTGTAATTCACCGAGGTAGTTACAATTGGTATCAGAGCCATCCCGCCTTCAGGGTCTCAGCCAAAATGGTCGTTGTCAGTCTAGCAAATATTTTGGTAGTTATGTATACTAGGGAAAAACAAAACGTGAGAGTAGGATTGCTTCCATTTTTCTTCTTACCCACCCACCCACCCTTTTTTGGTAAGGAAGTGTAACGTTTTCAATCCTCTTCTAAAATTCAAACTAGGATTCACGCGTTCTGGGTTCCGTAGTACCATAGGTTGTGTGTGTGTGTGAATTCATTATCTATCTGTTGCATCCAAATGTTCTCACTATCTGCCTTTTGGTTATCAACTGTTGGTACATTCCATACCGACAGGCCTTTGTAAACCGATGTGATCTATTTTGATTCGTTGTACACCGATGCGATCTATTTTACTCTTTGTTATCTGACGTTATCTTGTTGGGGTGTTCTTTTTCGTAGTTACCAATCTTTAGGTTCATCTTTAGAAGAAAGGTGTTGGGATATGTGTTTTACTGATTCATGTGCGGAGTAATGATTTGAGTGCGAGATGGAGTCGCGACCATACCACTACTTTTATCATTTGCTTTTGTATATTGAACTAGTAGAGTTACTAATCTTGATTCGTTAAGTGGTTTTGCGCATATAGTGGTATTTTAATGCCAAAATTTGCGGAAAATTTTTCTTTGTTAGTTGTGTACCACACTCCTTGTGCGGTCGTGTGTGTTATACTTAATATCTTCTAGTTGCCTTGAACTTTGTTGATATTTTAATATCATCTCAGTGAATTGCATCCTTTAATCTTGGTTAATTCCATTTTGGTACTATTTTGGATTAGTATCATTCTCCATTATAGTACTAACTTGTGTTTTATATCAATCACAGGATGGCACCACCACGCCATTCTGAGGAGGACATACCACCTGAACTTGGGGCTGCTTTGGCAAGTATTGCAAATGCTTTGGGCACTATGCAGCAGAACCAGCAGCGCTTCGAGGAAAGCATGAGGAGGAATGAGTTTGTTCCGCTACCTCCACCTCCCAAGCGAGGAGACATCAAGAGTTTTCTCAAGTTCAACCCACACCAATTTGAGGTGTCTGATCAGCCACTTGATGCGGATGATTGGCTTCGTGAAGTGTCAAGGTTGCTGATGACTGCGGATGTTCCCGAGCAAGAATGGGTCAAATGTGCCACTCACCTTCTGAAGGGAGATGCAGCTCTGTGGTGGGAAAATTACCTCAAGGCAGATCTTTCTGGTTTTCAGCCTACTTGGGAGCGATTCACTGCTGCTTTCAAAGAGCAATATCTGTCAGAAATTGTCATGGAAAGGATGAACGAAGTGTTTCTCAACCTCAAGCAAGGCACTGACAATGTCAACACCTACATCAGAAACTTCATGAACCTTTCTCGTTATCGTGGCGATGAGATCTCTGATGACAAGAAGAAGCAAAAGAGGTTCCGGCAAGGCCTCAATGCTTCCATCAAATATGCCATCACTCATGCAAGGCCGGCATCTTCTCTGGAACTCCAACACACAGCTCTGCAGGAAGAAGCAAGTAGGCAAGTGTTTGAGGAGTCAAAGAAACACAGCCGTGATACAGCAAGCTCTTCTGCTATGACAGCTCCTTCTAAGCATCGTGTCTGGGTTCCTAACACCCCACCGTCGCTCCCTGCTCCACCAAGACCGTCAAGCTACGCACCAAGGCCACCAAACTCCTTCACTACGGCTCCCAGGGGCTACAACCACAACTACCCTGGAGCGCCTGGCGGAGTCCCTGGCTACGTTGCACCACGTCCACCTGGTGCTTGTTATACTTGTGGAAACACTGGGCATCAGCACTAGAATTGTCCTATGAACAACAAAGCTCTTCCACCACCACCTCCAAGACCTGCAGCAAGTGCTCCTATGATTCGTGCACCTCCACCTCGGGCTCTCAACATCAACACCAAGCCTGGGTCTACGGTTGCTCGTGCCAACTATGTCAACACCGCTCAAGCTGAGCATGCTCCTGGAGTTGTGATGGGTATGCTTCCTGTTAACTCAGTCCCTCCACGAGTTTTGTTTGATTCTGGTGCTTCGCATTCTTTTGTTTCTCACAAGTTTGCGCATGAGCAAGATCTGGCTATGGTTCCTTTATTACATCGTCTTGTGGTACAATCTCCTGGGTAAAACATGAGGGCTGCTCATATCAGCCATGGCAATCAAATTGAGATTGGTGGCTCTTTGTTTCTGGCTTCCTTAATTATTCTGGGCAATTCTGATATTGATGTTATCTTGGGCATGGATTGGTTAATAGCAAATGCAGCTGTGATTGATTATGTTGAACATTCGGTTTCTCTGAAAATTCCTGAAGGCCATATAGTCTATTCTCCAAGTCTGACTCCTGCAATTCAACTTTATTCTTTGGCGGCTCTGAATGATGATGCTATGGAAGGTATTCAGAGTGTTCCTGTAGTCTGTGAGTTCCCAGATGTTTTTCCTGAAGAGTTGCCAGGTATGCCTCCGGATCGTGAGGTTGAGTTTGTCATCGAACTTGAACCTGGTACCGCTCCTATCTCCAAGCAGCCTTATAAAATGGGTCCTGCTGAGTTGGCTGAACTCAAACGTCAGTTGGATGAACAAGAGAAGTTGGGTTTCATTCAGCACAGTACTTCTTCTTGGGGTAGTCCAACCATCTTTGTGAAGAAGCGAGACAAGACTGATAGACTTTGTGTTGACTATCGGGCACTCAATGCTAAAACAATCAAGAATAAATATCCCCTTCCGCGGATTAATGATCTCTTCAATCAGCTAGCTGGAGCTGTGGTATTCTCTAAGCTTGATTTGAGAAGTGGTTATCATCAAATCAAGATCCGCAAGGAAGATGTTCCTAAAACAGCTTTCACCACCCGTTATGGCCTGTATGAGTACACGGTCATGTCTTTCGGTCTCACCAATGCACCTGCCACCTTCTCGAGGCTTATGAACTCGGTTTTCATGGAGTATCTTGACAAGTTTGTTGTGGTCTATCTGGATGACATTCTAGTCTATTATAAGTCTAAATAATAACATGCAGAACACCTTCGGTGTGTCCTAAACAAGCTTCGTGAGAACCGCCTGTATGCAAAGTTCTCCAAGTGTGAATTCTGGCTGCCTCAAGTCACCTACCTTGGTCACGTCATCTCTGCCAAGGGCATTGCCGTCAACCCAGAAACTATTAAGACAATTATGGACTGGCTTCCACCCATAAATGTCAAAGAAGTCCGGAGTTTCCTTGGCTTGGCCAGTTACTGCCATCGCTTCGTTCAAAATTTCTCAAAGATTGCGAAGCCTCTTACCGATCTCCTCAAGAAAGGCAAGAAATACCTTTGGACTCCTGCATGTCAAGCAAGCTTTGAAACACGCAAAGAGAAGCTCACTTCCACTCCAGTCTTGGTTCCTCCATATACATCAAAGCCTTTCCAGATTTTCTGTGATGCTTCATTGCAAGGATTGGGTGCGGTCCTTATGCAAGAAAAGCAAGTTGTTGCTTATGCATCTCATCAGTTGAAGACGCATGAGATCAACTATCCCACACATGACCTCGAACTCGCAGCAGTTGTCTTTGCTTTGAAAGTATGGAGGCATTACTTGCTTGGCAACCGTTGTGAGATCTTTTCTGATCACAAGAGTCTGAAGTATATCTTCACACAGCCTGATCTCAACCTTCGTCAGAGGAGGTGGATTGAAACAATCAATGATTTCGATTTGACCATCAACTACACTCCGGGCAAAGCCAATGTCATGGTCGATGCTCTCAGCCGAAAAGCTTATGTCAACAATCTCATGGTCGAAGAACAATAGCCTCTCTTGTACGAGGAATTCCGCAAGCTCAACCTTGAAATTGTGGATCAAGGGTATCTTCTGAACCTTCTAGCAACACCTCTCTTGGAAGAAAAAGTTCGTTCCATTCAACTTGGTGATCCTTACACTAAAAATATCATCTCCAACATTCAGCTTCCGAAGTATGAGTCTTTCCACGTCGACGACCAAGTCACTCTTTTCTTTGAACACCGGATGTTTGTTCCGAACTACCCGGGTTTAAGAGAGCAAGTTCTCAAGGAGGCGCATGATTCTGTTCTTTCTATCCACCCTGGCAGCACTAAGATGTACATGGACTTGAAAACACAATATTGGTGGCCTGGTTTGAAACGATATTGTGCCAAGTATGTCTCGGAGTGCGATGTTTGTCGCAGAGTTAAAGCTGTCCATCAGAAACCTTCCGGTCTTCTACAGCCATTGAAGCCTCCGGAATGGAAATGGGAGAAAGTAGAGATGGACTTCATCACTGGTTTTCCAAGGTCGCAGAAGGGCAACAATGCAATCTTTGTTGTCATTGACAGGCTTTCCAAAGTAGCTCACTTCTTTCCAGTCAAGGAAACAATTTCTGCAATTCAGTTGGCTGAGCTCTATATCAACAGAATTGTCTCTATATGGAGTTCCTCTTGAGATCAGTTCAGACCGTGGAAGCATCTTCACCTCCAAGTTCTGGGGAAGTTTCCAAAATGCTTTGGGAACAAAATTAAACTTCAGCATAGCTTACCACCCTCAGTCGCAAGGACAAGTTGAAAGGATCAATCAGATTCTGGAAGATATGCTCCGTGCTTGCGTTATCTCTTTCGGCATGAAGTAGGAAGAGTGTCTTCCTTATGCTGAATCTTCTTACAACAACAGCTTCCAGAAAAGTCTAAAGATGGCACCATTTGAGGCTCTCTATGGTCGCAAATGTAGAACTCCGATTGGTTGGTCGGGCGCAGGTGAAAGAATATTGTTTGGCCCCGACATTGTAACTCAAGCGGAGGAGAAAGTTCACATCATTCTTGAAAATCTAAAGATTGCTCAAAGTCGCCAGAAGAGCAATTACGACAGAAAGCACACGGACATGGAGTATGTCCCTGGTGATCTCGTTTACCTTCGTGTCACTCCCATGAGAGGCACGCACCGCTTTGGTATCAAAGGAAAGCTGGCTCCTAGATACATCGGTCCTTTCAAAATTCGTGGAAGAAGAGGAGAAGTTGCTTATGCTCTTGAGCTCCCTGGACAACTCAAAGTCCATGATGTTTTCCACATCTCTCAACTCAAAAAGTGCTTCAAGGATCCTGGCAAGACCGTGGACCATGAACTCATTAATCTCCAAGAAGATCTGTCTTATCAAGAACACCCCACAAAAATTCTTGAAGTCGCGGAAAGAAGGACTCGCAACAAGTCCATCAAGTTCTGCAAGGTGCAGTGGTCGCACCATTCCGTTGATGAAGCCACTTGGGAACGTGAAGATGATCTCCGTGCCAAGTATCCTACCCTCTTTGAGTCTTCTTCTTCCTAGAATCTCGGGGCGAGATTCCTGTTTAGTAGGGGAGAGTTGTAGCATCCCAATTGTCTAACAATTGTAATGCTACTTGGTCTAGTAAGATATTGGCTTATTCCTATATATAATTGTTGCATCATACATATATCATGCTCATATCATCATGCCACCTTGCATTTGAGCATCATATAAAACCCTGTTTCTTTGGTTCTTCTCTCATATGAAGTATTAATTGTATTTGCCTCTTGATATTGTATCTAGTTATTGATATATTGTTAAAATGCCCAAGTTGAGTTGGGGGCATATCTTTTATTCCACTTCATCACCTTTCTTTCACCACCTTATAATTCCACCATCCTATTATCCATGAGCTTGTAATTCTTTTTCTTTTGATTTTATTCTAGCTCATGTGGATGGGGTGGATCTAATCCCAACTTCTTTTTGCTTGGCCTGTACTCCACTTCTTGTGAATGCATAAGAATAATGCCATATTGTTATTATTGTTTTCACAAAATAAATCATGGCATTTATTATTTTTGCATGGGCCATGCAATCTTCATCACCACCTTTGACCCATTTGTTTTCCTTTAGTTTTAGTGGTTCTTCTTTGTGGGATCCTCTACATCATCTCTCTACCATTCCTTTATTCTCATCAACATCTTCTCTTTTATTTATCTCCATGCATGAATCAAATGAGGGCTCTTCCCATACATCTTTTCTTTTTCTTTTTCTTGGTTAATCTTCCACCTCATCTCATGTTAGTTCCAAAGCACTCACTAGCTCCTCTTGGGTTGGTCCTTTAAACAAGAATAAAAAACCTACACAACTAATTAAATCCCTAGCCCTAGTTCTTCCTCTATTCTCTCTAAACCTAGCCTAATATAAACCTCATCTCACCTATCTCTTTTTCACTCCCTCTCTCTAACATGCTGGCCACCTGGCCCTCTCTCTTCCCCTGGCCCACCTCAGCTAACCCCTACCCCTCTCTCTAACCCTAACAAAACCCTAACCCGAGACTACCCCATCTAACCCTAGCCTAAGCTACAACCGAGCCCCCTCTCCTCTCTCTTCCTCTCTACTGTCGTGCTAGCCCCACCGCCACGCCGTCCCCACCTGGCAGCCCCACCTGCCCTGCCCTGGATGCCCCAGGTCGAGCCCCAGCTCGACCACTTGATCGAGAAGGAGGAAAGTGGCCGAGGCCACTTTATCCTGCCCGAGCCCCACGGCTGCCTCTCCTCTCTCCCCCTCGTGTCGTCCTCCTCCCACACGTCTCCTGGCTCGCCTAGATCCGCCCAGTGCCTCGCCTCCCCTCTCCTTCCTCTCCAACGACGACGCCGCCCTCTCGCCAGAACCGCCAGCGCCGACGTCTACCTCTCGCTCCAGCCGGCCAGCACGACGTGGAGGTGGTCAAGAAGAACGAGGAGGCTCCCCTACTTCGCCTCATACGTGCTGACGAGGACAAGGAGCACCAGCACCGCCGGAACCAGCGCCGCCCGACGTGAAACCCTAATTCTCTGGTCGCCAGCCTCGTCAGCGCTCTGTCACCTCCCTGCACGATCCGACCGCACCTACCTCTCCACGGTACGGCCCTCTTCCTCCCTGACACCATCCGCCTCGTTGTCGCCATCTAGCGTCGCCGTTCCTTTTGCCGAGCGCCCTCAGTGCACGGCACACGTTGCCGTCTGTTCCGCGCCGCGCCTCGCAGAGGGATATCTAGCCGCCCGCCGCTCCTCTTTTACCATCCCGTAACCAGCCGCATTGGCTACCACCCACAGGGCGCGTGCCCGCGACGCGAGTTCGAACCCCGTGCGCCGCGCCCTGCGTCGGTCGAGCACCGATCTGTCCGTAGTTCAGAGAAGGAGATCTACAGTGGGCCTGTTGCCAATTTACACTAAGCCCCCCTTTTTAGTTTCCCTAAACCCGCGATCCCTCTGGGTCCACTGGTCAGCCTCCTAGTGTTTTTGGGAGATAACCCCCCCCCCAGGTTCCACCGCCTCAACCCGCACTCCCCGGATCCGCGACGTGTCACCCACTGGCTGGCTGCGCGCGCCGTGGACCCGCGAGGCCACCGGCCCCACCTGTCAGCCTCATGGTCTAGGTAAGCCGCGGTGAGAAAACCCTTTTTCTGTGCACGTGGCCCCAGTCAACAGTGGCCCACCCGTCAGTGACTGTGGCTGGGTCGAGCTGGGTGACAAAAGCTTTTCCTATTGCCTGTTTAATTTAAACCTTTTCAAAATTGATTTAAATTCAAATTCAAATCAGATTTAAATAACTTTTCAAATATAAATCCAAATAATACAAATAATATATGTTTTGGAATCGGAAAAATGTGAGGAATTCAAATATGCCATCCAAAATAATGTTTGAACACTTTAAAATTTCGAGATGATTAAAATTACAATAAAAATGCCCTTTTCTTAATAAATTAATAACTTTAATTCTACAACTCCAAATTTGACAAATAATATGTCTAAATCGATCAGCGCGACGAGACCGTTCTATCTATGCATTCCTTGTTCTGAATTGAAGCATGCATCATGTCATTATTAAACATCTGAACTGTTTATGATAACAAAATTGGACCAAATAAATAATAAAATGCTTTATTCTTGTATTCCACACCTCACCATGCCATGTTACTTTAATGCCATGTAAATTGTGCATCATTCATCATGGCATGCTTGTTTGCTTGTCGCATTTTAATTCATATGCTTGTGCACTTTATTTATGTTGGCCCTTGCTTGTTTGGTTCTTCTTCGAATAGACGCCCAGCAGGAGAATTACCAGGAATCACAGGAGTACTACCCAGATCCATCTCTCGCTTCAACTGAGCTGCCAGGCAAGCACTAGCATATGCTTGCATACATACAGTACCTATTGCCTCTATCTTATTCTTGCATCATTGAGTCGCGATTGCATTAAAGTGAATCCTAAGTACTGCATAGCCTTTATTTTTAAACCCCAACGAAGCTTGTTCCTCCATCCCACGAGCCATTACTACAGGAGTTGTTTGAGCCATGCGAGTCGTAGAAAAGCATGTGTAGGGTATGTGAGAGTCTGATGAATAACGAGGTACCTAAGCAACATAACCTGAGTAGTAATGGGATAACTAATGAAAGAGGCACCGGTGAGCAATATCTGCTATTTGGTTTTTCATGCTCACTTGTGTCCCGTAGGACCCCGAGTACTTGATTCCTGTTCCTTGACTATTCGCATTATCCACATCCGGGAGGCCTTATGGACCCCCCCTGAGCTAGAGCTTGATTCATTCTTATTTCTTGGGGCCACAATTAGTTTGGGGCTTTATTACTATCCTGTACTTATGCCATGTTACTGCTTTATTTAAGATTGTGCGAGGAGCACCTGTACTGTTTTGGACCGTGACACGTTTTCGCTGTATCGACAAGCCCAGTCACATTTTCGGGTTCCCAGTCGTTTACCGCCGTCCACACAAACCTTGGGTCCGTCTCGGAGCCGGCCAACTTCGTCGCGGGTAGCTTAATGGGGTGGCCCCCTGAATTATTTCTGAATCCTGTGGTTGCTTTGTCGTGAATGCCTCGTTGGGTTTTTGATTTGGTTTTTCCGAGGTTGATCGAGTGTGTGTTGCTATTCGTGCACCCCTGCAGGGTAAATCTTTCTGAAAGCCGTGTCCGCGGTTATGGACTTAGAGCATAGTTTCTCGATCATAGACAAGTATAACTAAAGTACCGCTTTTAAATTGACTAAGTACTTGACTAGTAAATAGTGCAATACTCATGGAATGGTTAATAAAACTGCCAACGGATGATGGGGATTGTTCGTCCGCTTCCTCGTTGGTAAGCGAGGAGGAGGATGGATCTGTTAATTATACTGTTATAACTGTTGTCCTTAATTCACGGACATCCGTCTATCATTGGTTAGGAAGATGGTTAGCAAGTATCTATAGAATTGTTAGGTATTATCTTTCGCTGCAATTGCGTCACCCCAGGTTGTGTCCCCTTTAGTGGCATAAAGACTTGCTGAGTACCCCTAGGGTCTCACACGATAAATTGTTTGATTCAGATGAACAGGTGTATTCGCAAGATGGATACTGGGTGGAAGAGACAGATGAAGTTGGCAACGATCATTCGGTGTAGAGATTCCGGGAACGGGGATCCGTGAGATCTGTGGGCAGGATGTGTTTATTTATGGGGCATCTTATGCCAATTTGCTTCTTATCCGTACTCGGATCTTGTTTTCCGCTTCCGCCTGATACTCCGATGTTTGTTGTATGAGGAGCTATCCTAAATTATTATCTCTATTTAGGATATTTGAATCTTGCCGTATGGCGTTGCAATATTTCTATTTCTTTTAGATGGAATGGCTCTGAGGACTGTTGTATGTGGCTTGCATACATACTCACTTGTGTATGTAGTTGATCCCTTCGCCTGCCGATTACGCCGCTCGTTCTTGTCCCGATGTCTGAAAGTGGTTAGGACGGCCAAAAGGTCTACCGTGAGTGGCCCTGGGCCCCACCGTACTATTTTAACCACTTTCGTTCATCTAGGCATGTAACTAAGAGCTTAATTCACTGAGGTAGTTACAGCTGACTAGCAGATCCTCCATGTCATAAGGAATGGGTTCAGCACCAGGATCAGTTGGGGTACCCCTCTGCCGGCGGAACTTGGCAACGGCAGTAGCCGCAATGGCATCGCCCTCTGGGAATTTGCCTGAAAACAAAACAAGTGAAATAAGTAAAAGAGTTCAACCCGGAGAAATACATCTCGGCTAAAGGAAAAGGATTTCGGGACATATGACTATGGATCCGAGTCAGCTCTGTGGTGCAATCAGCATACCTCTTCCGGAGCTTCTCAAGTTCAACATTTCCCGAGTCAAGCTTGACGTCGGCCTCCTTCAGCAGCTCTTGATCTTTTGCATGTTGAAGGCTGAGACGTTCTCGCTCCTCGGTGAAGTCTTGGCCAGCCTTGTCCATCTCAGTCTTGTGGAGCTCTTTGAGTTTTTTCATCTCATCCTTGAGCTTGGCAAGTTCATCATCCTTGGCTCGGAGTTTGGCAAGTTCGTCATCCTTCTTCTTGAGCTCGTCCTGATGTTGCCCTGCTTGTTCGAGAAAATGCAGCATCATATCAGGCACATGCACACTATCTTCAAGGGATGCTGCAACGGTTTGTTGACCCGGCAGAGCTGAGGTATGAATATCTGTCGAGCTCGGGAGAAAGGAGAGAGAGCACGAAAATTGAGTAGCCAAAGTGAATTACCTTTTATCTCGTCTAAGTTTTTCCTCATAATGGTGTTTTCGGCCTCCACTCCGGCTGTGCAATCCGAATGACAGATTAGTTCGGCGGAAAAAGACAAAGAAAGATGGGGGAGAAGTCGAAGAGAAAACTTACCCTTTTTCTCGCATTCAGCAAGAAGAGCAGCATGTTTCGAGCGCATCACCTTGTGTGAGTCCAAGAGGTGCTGAAACTCAGCAGTCCGATGATTGGTAGTGATCTGAAAAGAGCAAAGTTGGCTCAGTTATATGCATATTTGAAGTGTACAAAATTCGGGCCAAGTGGACCTTAACCCGGCTCTAGGTGTGTGCATATTCGAAGTGTACAAAATCCAGGCCAAGTGGAACTTAACCCGGCTCTAGGTGTGTGCATATTCGAAGTGTACAAAATCCGGGCCAAGTGGAACTTAACCCGGCTCTAGGTGTGTGCATATTCGAAGTGTACAGTGCATATTCGAAGTGTACAAAATCTGGGCCAAGTGGAACTTAACCCGGCTCTAGGTGTGTGCATATTCGAAGTGTACAAAATCCGGGCCAAGTGGAACTTAACCCGGCTCTAGGTGTGTGCATATTCGAAGCTACTAAGGACTACGCTAGTTCTCTAAGGAGCATCCGGCCGAGTAACAAATTACTCCCCCGGAGGCTCGGGGACTAATGGATATGTCTCTAAGCATTTGTGCGTATTAGGTAAAAGACAAAGTAGCGTACCTCCATCATCCGGCCGGCAATGTTGATAGCCTTGGCTGCCGTGTTCATTTGTGCGCTGAATTCAGTGGGCCCAAACTTCTCCAGAAGATCGTCGTTTGGATCGACAAACTCCGCTTTGTTCCAATTGTTGACATATTCGATCAAAGCCGGAGGATAGCTCTCTCCACTAAGCATGTGGGGTGCAACCAAGCCTTTGGCGTGGGCCTCTCTCCTCGCAACTAGGGCGGCAGCAGGGCTGGTATGCAACGCGAGTTGTTTGCTGCCAGCTGACCCGGAGGAGGCATCCCTTTTCGGCAGCATGGACGCAAGAGTGCGCTGTCTAGCCTCGATAGATGATGCTCTGGTGGCATCAGAACCTTTCTTTGCCTTGGGTTGCTGTTGGGAGGCCGAGGCTTGAGCTACAGATTTGGACTTGGGTGTAGCCTTGCTACTAGCGGGGTCTTCTCGCCGGGTCTTGGAAGACTCGGACGAGGCAGAAGGAGTTGGTGCTTGTGTTGCTACTGGTGCTGCTGATGCTGCTGGTGGTATTGGTGTGATGCTTGTGCTGTTGCTGGGGTTGACGGTGGTGTTGCTATTGCTGCTGGTACCTCGGAGGTGATGGGTTGCGGCTGAGACGATGAGGAGTTGGGAGCATCCACTACCTCGGCCGTGCCACTTCCCCCTGCTCCGAGATTGCCCTCCTCTAGACGAGATGGGCTAGGGCCCGGAGCAGCCACTGAACCCTCCTGGATTGGGCTCAGTGGGCGTGTGTTGTCGCCACGAGGGGGAGATGGGGTGCGCCGGAAAGATGAAGCGATGCTGGAGCCGCTCTGGGGAACCTCCATCATAGCCTTGTCGAATCAGACAACGAATAACAGGTTATAACAAAAAGAAAGGCATATAGATAGAGAAGCATGAAGCAGAGAATTGGACAAAAGAAAAAAGTGACTTACTCGTCAGAAGTCAAAGGCTCCTTGGGCTTCTGAGCTCTCCGAACTATGGCCTTAGTCGGAGGCTTGGTGGCGACATTGTCAGCGGACTTATTCCGCCTTTTGGTTGTTTTGGGAGGCCCGGAAGAAGCAGCGGAAGTGGCAGCCCGTTTCTTAGACACGGCTGGGGTCGTCTCACTCGAAGCAAGAGGAGGATCTTCATGGATCTGCCCGGCCAGGTTAGCTGAAGCCAGAAACGCGTAAGAAATGGGCACCGGGTCAAATACCTCCACCACCTCAATGTCGGAATCATCTTCATCGTCAGGCTGATTCCTTAAGGAAAATAAGTTACCAGAGGGTCGCTTGGATGCGTCCGAGGCAGGTAGGAACATTTCCTGATCTAGCTCTTCCTCGTCTGAATCAAGTCGATCCTTCCCCCATTTGAGGGAAGGCTCGGTACCATCTTCAAGGGTCTACTGAAGAAACAACTAAAAGGAAAATGCAAAGGGATCAAATAAACAACATGCTCTAACATAGGATATAACTCGGAGAAGGATTGGGTAATGAGCTTTACCGCAGGAGGAGGCTTATCCCTGCAGTAATGCTCCAACCCCCACTCCCAGTCAGCGCTAAAGTCCTTGTCGATCGTGAAGAGGGCCTTGACCTGGCGAAAGATCTCAGTGTTGTTCAAATCGAAGGAGGAGGTCCGGTTGGGATCAAGTCGCCAGCTCATATGGCAAAGTTTGTGTGTGCGCTTCTGTAGGGGGGAAATCTGGTTGCGGACGAATGTGATCATCACATCCTCATTGTGCAGCCCCAGATCCTTCAACTCCTAGAACCGCTTATTAACCTAATTCGCCAAGGCAGTTGGTCTCTTGGAAACCCGGTCCCATAGAGCCGGATTAGGAGGACCCATCCCAAAGGGGTGCAGCCGGATCAGATCCTCATCAGTGCCATTCCTCACATAGAAGAAGGTCTGGGCCCAACCCTTGCAGGATTCAAGCCCCATGACCCGGGGGAAGACAGATAGTTTTCGGGGAGAGATGGAGGCGGCACCACATTGGGTCAGGTGCTTGTCCTCCAGGGCACGCTCCTTATCCGGAACTACGTTCCTCCGCAGACCGAAGAACCGGATCCAAAGCTCTTTGGTGGGCCACAAGCCGAGGTATCCTTCTACGGCGGATGCGAAGGAAGAGAGGGATGTAATGGCATTCGCCGGAAGATGATGAGGTTGGAGTTCGTAGATATTGATAAAATCATGGAAGAAGTCGCTCACTAGCAGGCCGAAGCCACGTTGGAAGTGAGACAGGAAGACGACGAACTCACCCTGATTGGGTGAGGGAGCGATCTCCTCGGAGGCAAGGCGGGAAATTACGACTTCGGGGATGCGGCGGATGCGGTAGAGCCAGTCGAGGTCGTCTTGGCACACCCAAGAACCAGCCCAGGCACTAGGCTCTAGAGTCTCGCCCTCCTCCTTCAGCTCTTCTTCCTCGACGACGGTGAGCTCCTCCTTAGTCATCTCCAGGTCGCTGTCCTCACCGGCCTGATCAGAAGTGGAGGACATAGGCTTGAATTGGCGTGGCCCCATGACGTTGAAGCAGTGCAGGGGCGGCAACGAGGCCAGCACAAGGAAATAAGAGGAAGTAAGGTGCGGCGGTGGCACTGCGGAGCAGAAGCGGCAGCGGCGGCGCCGTCGCAAGGAAGAGGAAGGAGCAGAAAGGCTGAGGGGCGTGAGAAGGGGGAAAACACTCAAGGGATGCGCCCCCTCCCCTATTTAACCATGCCCTTGCAATGGGTAGTGGGATCGGGCAGTGCCCTGAGGCCACACGGTGTGGACGTGTATCTGCCGGATCAGCCAATCAGAGGCAAGCCACAGGAAGGGCCACAGGAAACAGGGGATCCCATGACGTGACGTGGTGATGCGGTTAACGAGGAGGCAGTTGCGACGCGACGTTTGTAGCAGTAACCCCTGACAATAAGTGCAGTAACGGGCGAAGGCCCTTAAAATAAGGCAAGGTAATGGTTACCCTCCACGTAGGACGTGGGAAGTGTATGAGAGAAGGAAGGATAACCCGGAAAACTGAAGGGTGACCCGGCCAGCGAATGAAAACTCGGAATGTGCCAAGGGAAAACTAGGCCACAAAATCCGAGCTATAAGGTAACTCGGAAAGGGGAGCAAAAAGCTCAATAGATTGAACCTGCCGTGGCCTTAGCAGCTAAAGTTGCTAAGACCGCACCAGCTTCGGGGACTAATGTTGGGGGGATACCCCCAGGTAGGGTCACGCCGGGGTATAGAGGCCGAGTTAGCCGAGGTATGGCAAGGTCAAAGCGAAAGCTGGTCGGGACACCTCAAGGCAGGCCGACTTATGGAGTAACCCGGACCAGAGGATGTCCACCTGACTGTGTCCCGGCAGACGTATGTCGTATGCCGGCGGGCTATTTGTAATTTGTATGCAGGTACCCATGGGGTCGGATCATACCAGGCTTGCAAGAGAAGGAAGGTATCTCGCTGGTCAAAAGGTGATCTCTGTGCGCTGGAGCGTGAGCGAAGCGAACAGAGGGAGGGACCAGCGAGGCATGGCCGACAAAGGTGACGCAACCTATGTCGGCTGACGTTGGTGCCGCAGAGGCTTACGTAGCCTCTGCATGGCTTACGATGGCAAAAGGAGACCCGGTCGGTTTGCTATTTTGGGAGAGGCATATTCCTAGGAATATGCCTCCACGTATGCCCTAACTGGAGACCAAGCCTCCCCTTTATAAGGGGCACTAGGGCCTCTCTAGCTAGGGCTGGCGGGTTGGCGCGTGAGTAGTTGGTTCATTGAGTAGAAGTAGTGGTGAGAGTAAGAGAGCTCCGTCTTCCTCCTCTCCCCAATACAGCTCAAGGAGCATCTGTAAACTTGGTGAACTGAGAGAATACAAAACATCAGTGTGTGGAATCACCACACTATCCCTCCCTGGATTCCTCTAGTGCATATTGGCCCCACCTTTAGCCTATCCATGACATCTGCCGTGCCACCACCACGACACTCATAGAGTAGCAAATATAAATGCATAGGACACCTTCAAAGTTCATTAGAGTGACTAGATACAAATAGTTTAAAACAAGCAATATCAAATTATGCATCAATCAACTAGTCTTGGGACAATGCACATAGAACTAAGAATGGCCACTATGCTCTCAAAGTAGGTGCATAAAGGTAGAAGGTGGAGACTCAATATAATGGTGGAAGAAAGGCCTTCATAGAAGGAAGTAGGGATTCAAGTCTCATAAAGAGCTTCCAAAAATTATGGTACTTATAGCTTTCAGCTCTTATTGCCCCTATCATAAGCATCTTGAAGGTGATTAAGGTTAAAGTGACACAACTAAGAGGATATGCTTGACAAGTTATAAACCGAAATCTCATGCCCCTTACTTACGAAGACCGAACCTCATGCTACTCAACTTTAGTCACGAGTAAGCTCTTGTCATTGTAAGTACATATGTATCATTAAGAACCACCAACGGGGTACCCCTTGCACATGACGCGGGAGCTATCCCATAATCAAAATGACAAGGCAAGCAGACAATGAGCATCTCAGCAATCTTTTTATTTGCTATTTGCATAGGTTTTTATTGAGGATGCTTCATAGAATGCTCATTATGGTGATGCTGCAAGTCTCCACCATGATTAGGCATGGCTTAGGCTAGCGACCCAGGCGTTTCTCTAACACACATACAAAATCCATGATCTTACAAGTTCCACTTTTATTTCACATCGTCGGGATCCATAAGCAAAATAACATGATATCAACGGTGTACAAAGTACAAGTGCAATGTTGAAAGCGTTCCCCATGATACATGGTTCTGCTAATTTCAACTTATAAAGTGCAAGCATATACACAACAAAGAAGGACCTTCAAGTATATTAAATGCAAAAAATTAAAGTGTGCCATCAAGTTCGTGAGAGCTTTAATCACTAGTTTTCTCATAACAAGTTTAATTTGGAAGGTAAACAAAAGCATGAATATACTTGGAATAGCATAAGCTAGTAGGTAGGTATGGTGGACTTTTTGGAATAACTTGGTTTAGGGAGTTGGATCCATGAGTGGAACTCATACTTGGTTGTGGAGGCTAGCAAAAGACTGGGAGCGATAAACTAAGAGAGCAATAATGGCCATAATCATGCAGAGCGACAAAATATCATTGATCAAAGCATAAAGTGATACTACAAGTTGAAAACTAAAGGATCATAAAGGCTATGGTGACTTTGGATAGTCATAACATGGTGTGAGCATGTGCTAAGTCAACTCAAATAAAGCATCAAAGGAGAATACCACTATACTATGCTTTAATATGCTAAAACAACGCATGATTCATCCAAGGCACATTAAGCAATCTCAACTGTTTATAACAAGTCATGCTACAACAAAGAATACTAACCATAAATCCAAAACAATATCAAGCATGGCATGACAAAGCATAGGCCACAGTCAAGAACAAGCTCTTTTTACCACACAAGCATGAACTGTCCTACTCTTTTCCAAACCAAACCAAAC
Organism: Avena eriantha; assembly: GCA_910589775.1. Classification (NCBI taxonomy): domain Eukaryota; kingdom Viridiplantae; phylum Streptophyta; class Magnoliopsida; order Poales; family Poaceae; genus Avena; species Avena eriantha. The sequence goes on along the minus strand of OU342742.1, from coordinate 238,535,645 downwards.
TATTTGCAAACCAATGTATGAAAGAGGGGGTCCAACAAATTTATTCAGCAAACTAAGAAAACCAAGCAAATGAAAAAACAAAACAAAAACGAAAAAGAAGACGCTCCAAGAACAACACAACTGTGCATGAAACAATAAAAATGAAGCGTTTGAAAGAAACCTGGGATTTTTATTGATGAAGAAGGGGATGCCTTGGGAATCCCCAAGCTTTGACGCTTATACTTCTTGGATATTTCTTGGGGTGACACGCGTGGCATCCCCAAGCTTGAGCTTTAGTCCATTCTTCATCTCATTACTCATTCCTTCCATACACCTGAAATTTTTCCTTCGTACAAAACTTCACACAATGTTTATTAGCAACATTAGTGCACTCAAGATAATAAGTCTTAAGGTTCAGCTCTAACACCAAATAAACTTTCATTAGAACACTATCTACTGTAGCACTTCCCTCAAAAAGCTCAATTCCCCAAAAGAACTCAAAAAGGAACCAACAAGAAGCAAATGCAGAAAATGGCAAAAATCTGTCAAAACAGACCAGCAGGAAAAGACGAATATTTTCGAAGACCTTCTGTTGTTCAAATAAAAAAGTGTTGAACTAACGAAAGTTAGATAACAACCTGGGGCAGAAGCAAAAAAATTCACGCCTCAAAAAGACGTTCAAAGATTTTACACGAATTTCTACGGTGAAGTATAGAAATCTGTTTTGGGACAGCAACTTTTCCAATCATTACTTCTGTCTCATTAGAGGTTACTCTTGGCACAAAAAGCAAATAAAAAGGATAAGGAGCAGTTATTACAGAGGTAATAACTTCCAAGAGTCATCTAACACTTTTGGGTCATCTCCCAATAAGTACTTTTCTTTAACGTCTTTAAGTTAGGCATAAGAAGCAAGAAAAAGGATCAAGTGTTCTCAAATAAAGAAGCATTAAGACCAAATTTTGTTTTCATAGGAGAAGCAAAATAAATCTTCTCTCTCTTCTTAGGGAAGTGTTCTATACCTTTCTTGAGTGGGAGTTGATATTTAATGGTGCCTTCTTTCATATCAATAATGGCACCAACAGTTCTAAGTAAAGGTCTTCCCAAAGTAATAGGACAAGAAGCATTGCATTCAACATCCAAAACATAGAAATCAACAGGGACATAAGCATTGTTAACCATAATAAGAACATCATTAAGATTCCCCATGAGTTTCTTTTTAGCATTATCATCAAGTGGGACATTCAAATAACAATCTTCAAGTGGAGGCAAATCAAGCATATCATAAATCCTTCTAGGCATAATAGAAACACTACTATCAAGATCACATAAAGCTTTGAAATCAAAATCATTAACTTTCATATTAATGATGGGTTCCCAACCATCTTCTTGTTTTATAGGAATAGAAGCTTTATGTTTCATCTTTTCTTCTTTAATCTTTATGAGAGCATCAGTAATGTGTTTTGTAAAGGCCATGTTCATAGCACTAGCATTAGGACTTTTAGCAAGCTTTTGTAGGAACTTAATAACTTCAGAGATATTGCAACCATCAAGATCAAAATCAAATTTATCATCTAAAGTAGTAGAACTATTACTAGCCTCAACACTAGTGGTGGTGATACTAGAAACACTAATGTTTCTAGCAATTTCATCTTCTCTTTCCCACTTAGCATGTAATTCAGCTAATAGTCTAACATTTTCATCAATTCTCATTTGTATGGCATTAGTAGCTGCAAAGGGATTATCATTAATTTCAGGTTTAGCAGCCATTTTATTCAAAGAAGATTGAGCTTCAGCCAAAGATGCTATATTTCTTTCATCATTAGAGAGTTTTTCCTCAATAGTTTTGTTGAAAGCAGTTTGTTTACTAATAAAATCTTTAAGCATAACTTCAAGTTCAGAGGGTGCACTCCTATTATTGTTGTAAGAATTTCCGTAAGCATTACCATTGTTGGGAGGATATGGCTTATAATTGTTGTTACCAAAATTGTTCCTATAAGCATTATTGCCAAAATTGTTATTTCTTATCAAGTTCACATCAACTTGCTCTTCTTGAGCAACCAAAGAAGCTAAAGGAACATTATTTGGATCAATATGGGTTTTCCCATTAACAAGCATAGACATAATAATATCAATCTTATCACTCAAGGAGGAAGTTTCCTCAACAGAATTTACCTTCCTACCTTGTGAAGCTCTCTCAGTATGCCATTCAGAATAATTAACCATCATATTGTCCAGAAGTTTTGTTGCAGCACCCAAAGTGATGGTCATAAAGGTACCTCCAGCAGCAGAATCCAATAAGTTCCTTGAAGAATAGTTCAATCCTGCATAAATTTTTTGGATGATCATCCAAGCAGTCAGTCCATGAGTGGGACAATTCTTAACCAAAGATTTCATTCTTTCCCAAGCTTGAGCAACATGCCCATTATCATATTGTTTAAACTTCATTATTTCACTTCTCATAGATATAATCTTAGAAGGAGGATAGTATTTTCCAATGAAAGCATCTTTGCATTTAGTCCAAGAATCAATACTATTGCTAGTTAAGGAATTCAACCATTCTTTAGCTTTTCCTCTCAAAGAGAAAGGAAACAATTTTAGCTTAATAATATCACCATCTACATCCCTATGCTTTTGCATCTCACAAAGTTCAACAAAGTTATTTAGATGGGCAGCAGCATCTTCATTACTGATACCAAAAAATTGTTCTCTCATAACAAGATTGAGTAAAGCAGGTTTTATCTCAAAGAAAGTATCTTCAGGCACAGGTGGAGCAATAGGTGTGCTCATAAAATCATCGTTTTTGGTGCTAGTGAAGTCACACAACTTAGTGTTTTCAAGAGTAGTCATTTTTTGTGTTTTTGAATAAGAAAGAAAACTTGTAAGACTAATTTTTGTGTGTTTTTTATAACAAAACAAGCAAACAAAAACAAAAAGAAACTAAGCAAAACAAAAATAACAAAGTAAAGAGATTGGTTATGAGGGACTCCCCTTGTGAAGATGTCCTTGACTCCCCGGCAACGGTGCCAGAAAATATGCTTGATGGCCCAAATTATATCGAGCTTGTTGGGGAACCCCAAGAGGAAGGTATGATGAGCACAACAGCAAGTTTTCCCTCAGTATGAAACCAAGGTTATCAATCCAGTAGGAGTAAGGAAACACCCCAAAGGTGTAGCTAGCTGAACGTTGGCAGGGCGCACTACCGGTGCTAGCAGCAACATGGAGACCTGCACAGCACAACCACAGAACTCTGTCCCCAACTTGCGATGAGGTTGTCAATCTCACCGGTTTTGCTGAAAACAAAGGATTCAACGTATCGAATGGAAGGAAATAATAGTTTGCAGAAAGTAAACACAAAGCAGTAAACAGTTTGTAGATTGTATGTAAAAGAAAGGACCGGGATCCATAGTTCACTAGAGGTGGCTCTCCTTAAGATAGATAACATGCTAGGTGAACAAATTACAGCGGGGCAATTGACAAACATCGAGAAAGCAATACATGCATATACTAATCATCTTGACTCCTTTGGAACTTGATTGGGCATTACAACATTATACATAGACCGCCATCCAATTGCATCTATGACTAATAATCCACCTTCAGGTTATCATCCGAACCCCCTCCAGTATTAAGTTGCAAGAAACGGATTATTGCTTTATGAATTGCGTGTAAAGTAAACAATATGATTGTTCTATGAACAAAGGATTGTTGTTTTCTCCCTAGTAGCAACAGCACGTCTAGTACCCTAGAGATTTTTGTCACTTCCCCAGATTACCAGAGGCATGAAGCCACTATTGAGCATAAATACTAAATCTTGGAGTTGCTAGCATCTACTTGGCCAAGATAGCTACTAACAACGGAAAGCATGCAAGATCACAAATAACAAAGACATGATAGAATCAATAATCAATCTGAAATAGCATCTCAATAACCATCGGATCCCCGCAAACACAACATGCAGAATTACAAATAGATGATCTTGATCATGAAAGGAGCTCACAAGATCTAGACATGAAAGCACAAAGGAGGAGAACTAGCCATCTAGCTACTACATAGACCCGTAGTCCAAAGATGAACTACTCACGCATCACACCGCAGGCTTGCATGATGATGAAGAAGGCCGCCTGGGTGAATTCCCCTCTCTAGCAGGGTGCCGAGAAGAGCTTCAGATCCCTCCCGGTCTAGGGATGGAGACGACGGCGGCTACAGACTCTTTCGTGGATTTTTGATTGGGTACTTAGGGTTTTCGTCCCGAGGGCAATATATAGGCGGAAGGAGACGCCGAGGGGGTGCCTGGGCTGGCCACACCATCCCCTGGAACGGGCCAGGTGGTGTGGCCGCCCTCTCGCCCTTCTCCGTCTCGTATTCTGGCATCTGATGACTTCTGGAAAAATAGGCACTTTGGCTTTTGTCCCATCCAATTCCGAGAATATTCATTTTCTGACTTTCCTGGAACCAAAAACTGCAGAAAACAGGCAGCTGGCACTATGGCTCTTGTTAATAGGTTAGTCCAAGAAATCATATGAAAAGTACTCCAAAGTGTGGACAAAACATAAGAAAGTGGATAAAACCAAGCATGGAACATCAAAAATTATAGATACATTTGCAATGTATCAGAGGCGCTCCTGGAAGAACGTAGTGATGCTCGGCGAGTCCGCAGAGACAGATGTGCTATACGAGCGCGTCTGCGACCTCGAGAGTCGCATGGGTAAAGAGAAGGGAGGCTGCACCCTCATTCGCACATGGCTGCGCCGTCGCGTCCAGCCCCTGCAGGCCAGAGTCCACCCTATGTTCCAGTGGGTTGGCGCGGATGATGTCACTCGCGTATCTGCCGATGGCATTTCCGCGAGTGAGGTAGATAAAAGGGTGCGACTGGTCACCAAGTACACCACCAAGGATGTGCTCCCTAATGATCTAGTTGTACCTCCATTTGATGCTGTCAATCCTCCTCTGAGGTACAATTGTGCTACATAGTAGCTTTGTTTGTCGACTGCTTCTTTTCTGTTTTTCTAGACTTTGTGCTAAATTGTTTTCTGTATCCGGGATTGGGGGTGTCACCCTGTATGCCCCCTCTTCCTTAGGGGGTTATCCCTCGTGAATCCCTGGAAGAGGACAAGTCAGAGTCGACCATCCCATCTGATGTGGAGGAGGAAGCCCCCGAGTCGAGTGGTACAAACACTCGCAAGCGTTCGTGCAGCGAGGATCCGGATGTATCGTCTCCTTCGACTCCGGAAGGTGCAACTATTGATGCAGAGTCGCCGATACCTATCGTTCCTGTGAGTGCCATGGCGCCATCTTCTCGCAAGAAGATGTGACTGCCGAAGGAGTCGTCGTCAGAGTCGAGGGATCAAACCTTTGATTTTGACAAGTTTGATTGGTAAGTGTACGAGTCTTCCTTCTGGTTCTTCTTTGAAGTTGCCTTTTCTTGATGTTGGTTTTGTTCTGTAGTCAGCCAGCGTTGTCATCTTCTGGCGACGTACAATTTTTGAAGGAATCTGGAGTCGCGACCTCCAAAGCCAAGAAAATGGCTGAGGGTGCCCCTTCTCCTCCATTGGCGGCCCATCCGGGAATAATTCATCAAGTTCTCCACACAATGTGGAGCACCAAATGGTTATCCGGACGTCTGCGCATCCATCGACTTCGGAGTCATTGGAGGATCATGTATGTGTAGTATTTCTTCTTCTGATTTTGTGGTTGAATTTTCATCTATGCCATCTGTTGACCCCTTACTATGTCTTTTGTCGCAGCTCATTGTGAAGGAGGCCGCTCGCCTGGCGGAGCAGGTGCTTGTGATGGGTCATCAGCATGCAATGCTAGACAATCACCATCACGCGGTTGAAAGTGAGTGTTCTTTACCTTTTCTTATGCATCCTTGTGATATATTCGACTGACGATTTATCTTTGTTTGTGTCACAGCTGAGCATAATGCACTCCTTCGTAGCACCGCTTCCCTCGAGAAAACGCTCGCCCCGGCGGTGAAGAGCCGTGATGAGGCAATCGCAGCACAGGACGAATCGCGGAAACGTGAAGAGGATCTGCGCGCCTCCATCGTAGCTAGGGAGAAGGTGTTTGAAGAACAGCTTTTCTCGATTGCCAAGGCTCTCTCAGGTATTCCCTTGTCTGGATTTCGTCGTGTCCCTTCTTTCGAATTTGTTGTCGTGCTGACTCTTGTGCCGATGCTTGATTCGTGTGTAGATGCCAGTGGTCTGAGCTTCGACCCCCAGGCACTCTGTCGTGATGATGCCCTGGTGGGTGCCATTTCGGCAGTCGAAGATCGCAGCGCTGCTGCTTAGGGGACGCTCACCAAGGACAAGGGCGTGCTTAGTCGCCTCCGGGAGGAGCTGGCGCCCAAGGCTGAGTTGATCGAGAATATGGACGAGCTAGTGGAGTCCCTTGCCGAAGGCATTCCTGCGAGCTTCAAGAACTCACTCCGTGCGGCTGGTGCTTCAATGTCACTCGCGATGGTTCAAGCCCACGGAGTCGAGGCTGATCCTGTAGCGGTCTCCAAGGCGATGCCTGTCAGCGCGGATGGCCAACAGGTAGTCTTTGCTCCTTTTGCAACTACTTGTGGCAAGTACGGGCCGCAACTGATCAACACTATTGCGAAGTACTCTGAGGAGCTGCAGCGAGCCAGGAAGGCAGCGAAGGCTGCAACGTCAGGGGCCGGCAGAAAGTCTGTGGCATCTGATACCGCCACGGACTCGATGAGGCCCCCAAAACCAAAGTCCAAGTCGAAGAAACCAGTTTCTCCTCAGTAGTTGTGTCTGTAATAGTTAGATAGCCTATTTCTTTTGTCTAGAACATGCCTTTTGGCGAGTGTATCTGCTGATACTTTTATTATGTTTGAATGCAGTTGAGTCTTTTGTCTATGCATCGCCTTAGTCTTCTTATTGTCTCTTGCTTGACTTGTGATAGGGCACATCGAGTGGTCCTTTGAGTCAACCTCGGAATATGCCACCCTCTGATGATACTTTGGCACGGTCGCGCTTAAGGGTGGATGAGCTGTCCCTACTCTCGCGACTCCGCGACCGCGTGAAGCAGTTGTAGCGCAAACTGCCTGTGCTCCGCGGTAACACGGATGTATGGAAGTCGAGGGCGGAGAAGGCCGCCGCCTGAGAGCAATATCTACTAGGGGATGTGACGCAGCTGGGCGACCAGTTTAAGTGTTAGCTCTCCTCTTCCTTTTCTTTTCCTTGTAGTCACTCGCAGTAGTTCGTTGTCTTCTGATTTTACTTTTGCTTGGTATAGTTGTCAGTGCACGCCATCTGCAAGATGAGAAGGATAGGATTGCCATTCACATGAATGACCTGACCCAAGAGCAGCTTCAGGCGAGTGGATACTTCTGGATGGATCATGATCGCGCAATCACACTAGCGACCCTGCTGGATCGTGCGTCGCGAGTGCTTTACTTCTTGAAGAAGTTGCAATCGTGCTTGAAGAATATTTATCGGATGATGTTCCCGCTAGACATCGTTCCATCGAGCCTGTTGGCCCTTCTTGCCAAATTTCAAGATTTGAATGCAGTCCGCAAGTGTGTACGGCAACAGCTAGTGGCTGGTGCCAAGGCTGCTCTGTCGCTGGTGCGACTGCACAGGCCTGATGTGGACGTTGCAGCAATTGCAGCCAGACCACCAGCGTCGCTAGCATGTTCGACGTGGAACATGGTTCCTCACTACCAGACGGTGGATCGTCCAGCGGAGGAAATCGTCGACTTCTTCGAGGAGCAGACCAACGTTCCTTTGCTGCAACAGTAGTTTAGTTTGTATCCTACACTTAGTTGTACTAGTGTTGTAAAGTTCATATATATGTTGTGTATAATTGATTAACATTGATGTATATAAAGAGCTTGTTAGCGTGTGTGTTTTGCGAGTGCGTTGCACTATGCGATTCCTTTTCGTTAGTCTGACTTGTGTTTATCTTAGCCCCTTGCCAACCTGTCAGGTGCGTTGCAACTGGGTTGGTGTTTGTCAAGGGTTTCGATTGGTGTGCCAACTACTCAGGATATCGCGTTAGTTCGTAGAATAGATGTGTATAGGGTGGCACAGCCCCCAAGTGGATATTTTGCAAAAATAAAAGGAACACAGAGTTTTGGGGCACTTAGCTTTATTCATTCACAGGATAGTACGGGGTACAATGTGTGGCTAAGTAGCCTTGGCTGAGTAGCCTTATTTGCAAAAAATAAAAGACAACTAAGGGTAGAAGCGTCGCAGCTGCGCGACGTTCCAGGGGTTGGAGTATGCGACTCCTGTCTCGAAATCTTTAAGGGGATAGGCGCCACTTGGGATCACTTCTGTAATCATGTATGGTCCTTCCCAGGGGGACTCGAGCTTGAGATGTCCTTGCTGTTTCAGTCGCAGGACGAGGTCTCCTTCGACGAAGGACCTGGGGCGTAGCCTTCTACTATGGTAGTTGCGCATGTTCTGCTGGTAGATCGTTGATCTTTCCGCGGCGATTTCTCATGCCTCGTCAAGGAGGTCGACGGCGTCTTCGAGTGCAAGAGTTGACTCCTTCTTGCTGTAAGCGACCACTCGTGGTGCTTTGTATCGTACCTCGGCGGGTAGCACCGCTTCAGCACCGTGCACCATGAAGAACGGGGTGTACCCCATGACACTGTTCGGAGTTGTGCGCAGGCTCCAGAGTACCGGTTGAAGCTCGTCTGGCCAGCAGCCTGCGGCTTGTTCGAGTGGCCTGAGGAGTCGCTTTTTGATGCCGCCGCAGACGAGCCTGTTGGCCTTTTTGACCTGACCGTTGATCTGTGGATGTGCTACGGAGGCATAGCTTACGTTGATTCCCAAATTCTCGCAGAATTCTTGGAACTCCTTGGATGTGAAGTTTGTCCCATTATCCGTGATGATGCTGTGTGGTACTCCGAAGCGATAGACGATGGACTCGAAGAACTTGACTGCACTGTATCCTGATTGGTTAGTCACTAGCATGGCCTCTATCCACTTGGTAAATTTGTCGACTACGACCAGGAGGTAGACGTAGCCTCCTCATGAGGATTTTGAGAGCTTACCGACCATGTCGAGTCCCCATTGCGTGAAGGGCCAGGCCAATGGAATTGGCCGGAGTTCTGCACCAGGTGTGTGTGGCTTGTCCGTGAATCGCTGGCAAGCGTTGCATTTTTGGACAATGTCCTTGGCGTTGCGCATGGCCGTAGGCCAGTAGAATCCAGCTCGTAGAGCTTTGGCGGCGAGGGCGCGACTGCCGGCATGGTGCCCATAGGTCCCCTCATGGATGTCGAGGAGAACAGCTCTTCCATCGGCCATGGAGATGCATCGTTGGAGTACTCCTGTGATGTTTCGCTTGTATAATTCGCCATTGATAATAGCGAATGCCTTGGATCGCCACGCGATGTGCCGTGCGTCAGTCGGATTGTCCGGTAGCCTCTTGCTGAGAAGGTACATGATGTACGGTTGAGTCCAGGATGGCTCGATCATCATGACGCTCATTGGTTCTTCGAGTCCTATGTCCAGCTCCAAGTCGTCGAGTGCCATTGGCTCAATGGGTGGCGCAGGCCCCGAGTCCATTGTTGTGCTTGTTTTCTTCTCTGTGGCCTTTGGCTTGATGGAGCGCTCGCAGCTGCGCTCAAGAAATACCCTAGGTGGTATGGGGCCGCAGGTAGAGCCTATGTTGGCGAGTGTGTCCGCCTCTTCGTTGCTTTCGCGGCCTATGTGCCGCAGCTCGCAACCGTCGAAGTCCCCTTCGAGTGTGTCGTAGAGGTCACGGTAGACGATCATGTTTTCGTCAGTGCGTCGCACTCGTGCATTGTCAGGTTGACGACCAGCTTGGAGTCGCGATATATTATGAGCCTCTTGGCGCCGCAGGCTTTTGCCATCCTCATCCCGTGCAGTAGGGACTCGTATTCAGCTTTATTGTTGGAGGCGGTGAATTGCATTCGCAGGATATATTTCAGCTTGTCTCCCTGGGGCGATGTCAGTATGACACCTGCGCCGGCCCCATCCTTTCGCTTTGAACCGTCGAAGTGCATTGTCTAGAGGTAGGACATATCTGGTTTTTCAGGGAGCTGGTTCTCCATCCAGTGCACGAGGAAGTCAGGGAGAACTTGCGACTTGATTGCATCGTGTTTTTCATATGTAATGTCTCATGGAGACAGTTTGATTCCCCAAAGCGTGACTCGTCCGGTGGCGTCGGGATTGTTGAGGATGTGCCCAAGCGGGGTGTCATTGACTACCACGATTGGGTGTTCCTGGAAGTAGTGGCGCAGTCACCGGGCCGTCATGAAGACGCCGTACGCCAGTTTCTGGTAGTGCGGGTACCGCTATTTTGTTGGCGTAAGTACCTTGCTGAGGTAGTAGACTAGGCGTTGTACCCCGTGGACCTTGTTTTCCTCGGCTCGTTCTACCACGAGCACCATGCTGACCACCTGGTTGGTGGCAGAGATGTATAGCAACAGTGGTTCCCTTTCGCGTGGGGTCACCAGTACTGGCGAGGTGGACAGTAGGCGCTTGAGGTCTTCGAATGCTTCCTACGCCTTGTTGGTCCACTCGAATTTGTCAGCTTTGCGGAGAAGTTGGTAGAAGGGCAGTGCCTTTTCGCCCATTCAACTGATGAATCGACTGAGCGCCGCGATTCGTCCAGCTAGCTGCTGGACACCTCTTATGTTCTTCGGCTTCTCCAAGGCCAGTATGGCTTTTATTTTCTTCGGGTTTGCCTCGATCCCTCTTGCGGAGATAAGATACCCGAGTAGTTGCCCAGATGGTACGCCGAAGGCGCATTTGTCCGGATTGAGCTTGATCCGGTAGCAGTCAAGGTTGGTGAAGGTTTCGCGCAAGTCGTCGATTAGTGAAGCTTCCTCTTTGGTCTTGATTACGATGTCGTCGACATAGACTTGAATGTTGCGACCAAGTTGGTTTTTGAGGCAAGCCTGCATGCACCACAGGTAGGTGGCTCCTACGTTCTATAGCCCAAAGGGCATTGTGTTGTAGCAGAACACACCAAAAGGCATTGTAAATGCCGTTTTTTCTTGATCTTCCTCCTTCATTCGAATCTGGTTGTAGCCTGAGTAGGCATCGAGGAAGCAGAGGCGCTCACATCCCGCGGTGGAGTCGATGATCTAGTCAATTCGCGGTAGCGGAAAGTGGTCCTTCGGGCAATGCTTATTCAGAGAGGTGAAGTCCACGCACATCCACATGATATCCGTGTCCTTTTTTGGTACTAGCACCGTGTTGGCGAGCCAAGTGCTTTCCTTGATCTCGCGTATGAATTTGGCGTCGAGGAGTCTGTTCATCTCCATTCCGACTGCCTTTGCTCTTGGTTCAGATAGTCGCCGAATTGTTTGCTTGACTAGCCTTGCGTCTGGGTTGACATTGAGTGCGTGCTCGGCAAATTCCCTGGGAACTCCTGGCATGTCCGCTGGACACCAAGCGAAGATTTCCCAGTGCTCACGGAGGAATTCGACGAGCGCGAGTTCCTATGCGGGACTCAAGTTGTTGGCGATGAGGGTCGTCTTGGCGGGATCCGGTGGGTGGACCTGAACTTTCTTCGTGTGCACCGATGAGTCCAAGGATAGGTCAGGTGAACTTGGCAGGCTCAGGGGAGGTAGACTGTTGTCTGTCGACTCCTTTAGTCTTGCAAGTTCTTCCTGCATGCCGAAGGACTGGGAAATTTTGTTGAACTCCCTGTCGCAACTGTCGGACCTCTCGAAGCTCCCGTTGATTGTGATGACGCCATTAGGGCCCGGCATTTTCATCTGCAGATAAGCATAGTGCGGCACTGCCATGAACCTAGCGAATGGGACACGTCCGAGGATGCAGTGGTACTGTGAGGGCCAGTCGACGACTTCGAAGTTGATGCGCTCGCGCTGAAAGTTTTTCGGCGTGCCGAAGATGACATCGAGTTTGATTTTTCCAAGGGGATATACGCCCTTGCCTGGGACGATGTCGTGGAATGTTGTGTCTGAGGCCTCTAAGTAGGTCAGAGGGATCCTCATTGCTCGCAAGGTACTCGCGAACATAAGGTTGATGTCGCTTCCGCCGTCCATGAAGACGTGGCTCATGTCGAAACCTCCAATTTGTGCCTCGAGTACAAGGGGACAATGTCCTGGGCGAGGTACCTGGCGCGGATGGTCACGCTTGTCAAAGGTGATGCAGGAGTCGCTTCCACTGAGGTACTCAGTGGTGGATGGTGGCGAGTTTGTCGCCATATTGACTTGGCAAGTGATGGCCTTTTGCACTCGATTGGAGGGGCGACCCTTTTGGATCATCATGGTGCCCATGGCCCGCGGGTACGGCTCGCCTCCGTGGTGCTGGTCAGGCGTGGCCGCGTTTGGCGATGGTCCGGTTGGTGGTGGTGGAGGATCTCCATGTGCCACAATGCCTGGGGCGGCTCCGTAGCCCTTGTTGGCTGCGTCGCGATCCATCCGAGCCAGGCCCTCATGGAGTTTGAGGAACTCGCGGCAGTCTTTGAGGAGGTGGCTAGATTTCTTTTTGCTAGCATGCTTGTCGATGTAGAAGGGCACGGTGCATGGCCCGGACAGCTTGTCTTCAATGGATGCGGCAGGCGCTTCATCATGAGTGCGGCGCTGCCATACTTGTGTGGTTTTCCCGGAGTCGCGGTATCCACTGCTGCGGTAGCCGCTGTTGCGGTTTTCGCCACGTCTGTCGGCATAGCCGACTGCGACCATGTTGACATCGTCGCGGTCATCGTAGATGCGCATTCGACGTTTGCTTCGGTGATCGCGTCTGCGCTCGAGTTCTGCTTCCTCGTCAGAGTGAACACGATTCTTCACCGAATCTTCTCCATCCGCCCATCGATTCGCAATTTCCATTAGGTGGTCGATGGTCTTGGGCTTCGAGCGGCCCAGCTCCTCCCTGAGCTCTATGCGGCGAACGCCGCCATTGAATTCCTCGATTGCGCGATCTTCCGAGATATTTTCTGCGAAGTTCTTGATGATGGACCACCTCTGGATGTACGAGCGTAGTGATTCGCCTGATCTTTGCTGACATCACCTCAGCTCTTCGATTGACGCGGGTCTTTTGTAGGTGCCCTTGAAGTTGCGCACAAAGCTGTAGACCAGCTCTTCCCAACTGCGAATGGATCTGCGTGGGAGGTTGTTGAGCCATGCTCGGGCGACACCCTGTAGCTGTAGCTGCATGCATTGCATAGTCGTGCTTCGACTTCCGCGGTGGAGCCTAACGGAGGAGATATGGTCCTCTAGCCAGATTTTTAGGTCCCGCAGAACGTTGAATTTCGGGTTCTCTGATGGGAGCTTAAACCCCTTGGGCATTCGCTTTTGCCTGATGGCCCTGCTGAAGCATCTCGCGCCACAGAGCTCCACATCTTCGTCTTCTGAGTCAGTCGATCGGGCACGTCGCGCCCTTGATTTGTCGATCTTGCGCTGCGTGAGGTCATCGCGCGCGTCGTAGTCGTGGTCGTGTCGCCGGGATCGGCGACGTCGAGACAGATCATGATTGTCATCACTAGATAAAGGCGAGGAGTAGCGTTTTGCCAGAGCCATGCCTTTCTTCGGTTCCGGTGTCGGCTCTGTCGAGGGCGGCCTCGATTAACCCCATGCCTACGATCGTAGATCGGTGCATGGCAGCTCCAGGGTCTCCAGCTGGCGGCTGGTTGTTAAGGAGGTACATGGTGGCCACCGTTACCGCAGCTTGTGGCGTTTTTGGAAGCACGTTGCCACGCGTATCCACCATCATGGAGCCGAAGTCGAGGACTTTCGCGGCTTCTACATGCTCTTGTTCAGTGAGGTGGGCGAGTCGGGATCGCCTCGTGTTGGCGATGTACTCGTTGCACTTGGAGGAGGATCCTCCGTGGGAGGAGAGCCCGGCTCGTCGGAGGCTTGACTCATCTGCCACCTTTTTACGCGCCTCGAGTTGCGCGATTGTCTGTAGTTGGCGCTTGTACTCCTCTTTCAGGAGCCAATGGTAACCCATCAGCAGCTCTTGCGGGGAGCCGAAGGGTAGAGGGTGGCCTCTTAGGGCTTCTCGGCAACGAGCCCACTCGAGGTCTTTGAGTCTGATCACGACGAGTTCACCAGTTTGCTCGTTTATCATAGTTGGAGGTTTTACTGCCCCTCCGTTGTTCACGGGGGCGCCGTTAGTGGGGCCGCCGTTTGGCGGTGGTCCGCCATTGGGTGGTCCCCCATTGGGTATGCCGCCGTTTGGCGGGTCGGCTCCATGGCCACCGTTACCCGTGTTGTCGCGATTGGCGGAGGAGGCGCCCGCGTCGATGACGGCGCACATGAAGTGGTTAGGGAAGCTGATGCTCCCACAACTTTCAGATCTGGAACTGTAGGCTCCATCTTCAGTTGCCAGATCGCCCAGATCGGATTCGCGACTGCTGTTGCTGTCCATATTCTCAACTGTTGTCGAGGCATTGAGTTCACTGAGGGTGCCGATCGGCGGAGGGAACCATGATGCTGGAGCAATCGATGGTCTCGTCGGCTGGTCAGGCATGCAAAGCGTGCCCATCTGACCAACTTGGAAGCGGAATCTCCCGATCGCCAAACTGACCCCATCGCCCACAGATTCGAAAGCCAGGCGAGTGGCTGGTGTGTGGACGGTGAAGTCAAACGCGCCAAAGAGTTGGCGAATCTCCACTGTTGTGGAGTTGTAGATCGCAGTCGATGGGGCCGAAGAAGCCGCAACATCAGCACTCCCAATTCCCACAGATGGCGCCAATTGACGAGGGTTTAACTCATCAATGCCCATTGTTATGGACTTGGGTTTTGGAGAAGGAGGGAGTGCTAGAAGCATCTATCGGCTAGCAAACAAGCACACAGGGGACTCGAAGATTTACCCAGGTTCAGGCCTCGTAGAGGTCCCTACTCCTGCTTGTCTGCTCGTGGAATTATCGAAGGAATCGAGGATTACAATGGTGCGTAGATGCAATCTGGCGAGGGTTGTGGAAACTAGGGTTGTGTGTGTCCTCCTCGCCGCCCCCTCCTAGCCTTTATATAAATAGGCTAGGTCTCAGGTAGCAGGCCGAGTCGGTTACAAGTTAGGGTTTTCCCCTTTGAACTTTCTCTCTTTAGCTTCTTCTTGTTCCTCAAGTAATCGAGAGTCCGTAGGCTACTCGAGTTCTCTATTTGGGCCTTGGCGACACCGTGGGCTTCCACTGTATTTAGGCCGTATATACCAAGCTCGAGTATCTGTAGGGTATACCCATGTCAGTAAGTAAGGGGCATGAGATTTCGGCTTATAACTTGTCAAGCATATCCTCTTAGTTGTGTCACTTTAACCTTAATCACCTTCAAGATGCTTATGATAGGGGCAATGAGAGCTGAAAGCTAATAAGTACCATAATTTTTGGAAGCTCTTTATGAGACTTCAATCCCTACTTCCTTCTATGAAGGCCTTTCTTTTACTTTTATGTTGAGTCTCCACCTTCTATCTTTATGCACCTACTTTGAGAGCATAGTGGCCATTCTTAGTTCTATGTGCATTGTCCCAAGACTTGTTGATTGATGCATAACTTTGATATTGCTTGTTCTTAAACTATTTGTATCTAGTCACCCTTATGAACTTTGAAGGTGTCTGATGACCCACAAGTATAGGGGGTGTATCGCAGTATTTTCGATAAGTAAGAGTGTCGAACCCAACGAGGAGCAGAAGGTGCTGGCTAGTGGTATGGATTAGGAATTCTCTGCAAATACTTAGCAAACGGATTTTTAGGGGTTTTTGATAAAGCAAGTAAACAAAGTACGAGTAAATAAAAGACAGTAGGAATAAATGCAGCAAGTGGCCCAATCCTTTATGCAGCAAAGGACAAGCCGGTCGTATTACTTAAGATGACCAAACGTTCTCGAGGACACATGGGAAGACTGTCAAGTGCTTTCGCTTCATATAATTGATTAATCTTCTTTAGCTTGCTAAGTGTTGTGTGGGTGAACCTGTGCTAATGTACCGACCTTCCTAGGACTAATACATACTTGTGATTATACCCCTTGCAAACATCTGTAAGTACAAGAAAGTAATTAAGGTAGAAACCTAACCATAGCTTTAAACTCTAAGACCCTTACGTCCCTTGTGCAATGGTTTCCTAACAGGGGTTCAGGTTTCTGTCACTCCGGCAACCCCTACGATTAGTAGCCAAATACACAACGCATTCCCCTAGGCCCATATAGGTGAAGTGTCATGTAGTCGATGTTCACATGACACCACTAGAAGAAGTACACCACAACTTAAATATCAAACCATTGAATCTTTCTCAACACAATTCCACTACTAACAACATGACTTCTCCCATGTCCTCAAGAACAAAACGAACTACTCACAAGACATCATATGGATCATGATCAGAGATGGAATAATGATGTATAACAATCTGAACATAAACAATAATTCAATGGTTCACTCGATAGCATCAACTACAAAGAGTAACCAACACCGTGAAAGTTTCCCCTAAGAACTAATGCAAGATTCAACCCAATTGTTACAGCAATATGGAGATGGTGATGAGGGTGATGATGGTGGTGATGATGATGATGATGATGATGATCCCGATGAAGTCCAGCTTGATGGTGGTGTTGATGGTGACGATCTCCCCTCTCCGGGAAGGAATTCCCCTGGTAGAAATCTGTCTGCCGGAGAGATCTTTCTCTCTCGGTGTTTTCCGCCCCGCAGAGGCGGCAGAATCTTTCTGTGGTCGCTCCCCGAGTCTTAGGGTTTTGGGAGGATAATATACGCCAGAGGGGAGTGCCAGGGGTGGACCAGGGTGTCCACACCACCTGGTGGCGTGGCCTAGGCTGGCCCGCGCCAGGGGCTGGTGTGGGCCCCTTGTGGCCCATCTCCAGCCCCCCTTCTGGCTTCCTTCGTCTTCTGGAAAAATAGGATTTTCCGTATATTTTTCCGGATTTTCTGATCTTCGCGAATTTTTCCTCCAAACATCACCTTTTCCATCAGAATCCTGACTGCAGCGGTCCATGCTCCAAAAGTCATCAACCATGCAAAAATAGATGAAATAACATAAGTATCACCTCTCAATATGAAATATATCAATGAATAACAGTGAATTATGATATAGAATAGTGATGCAAAATGGACATATCAGTGTCCTTTGCATTTATGTTTTGCTACTCCATGAGGGACAAGCTGAATGCCACTATGCTATGTTTTCTTTATGTGAAACAAACAAACGTCCTGCAAAGTATTTTTATTCATGAATCTTTTGTTTGTGCCTTTTCATGTTGCAACATAGTTGCTATGTATTATTGTTAGAACTTTATCTTTCATGCTATGTTGAAGTACTATGATCCCAGCTATCAATGTTCCACAAATACTTTGATCAAGTTTATGATGGTGCATTTCACCTCAAAAATTATTCTTTCTTTTTATCACTGACCTACTCGAGGACGAGCAGGAGTTAAGCTTGGGGATGTTGATACGTTGCTAACGTATCTATGATTTTTGATGTTCCATGCTTGGTTTTTATCTACTTTCTTATGTTTTGTCCACACGTTGGAGTATTTCTACACACTTTCTTGGACTAACCTATTAACAAGATGCCACAGTGCCAGTTGCCTGTTTTCTGCTGTTTTTGGTTCCTAAAAGTCAGAAAATGAATATTCTCGGAATTGGACCGGACAAAAGCCAAAGTCATTATTTTCCCGGAAGATTCACGGAGCCAGAAGGAGAGACGAAGGGGGGCCACAAGGTGGCCAAACCACCCCTAGGCGCGGGTCCCCCCAGGCCACGCCAGGGCATGGTGTGGGCCCCTTGGCTGGCCACCGACCTCGCCCCTTCGCCTATAAGATGCCTCCCGATGCAAAAACCCTAAATCGGTCAAGCCTCCAGCCGCGAAAAGTTCTGCAGCGCCACCGCCACCGAAGGGGAGATTCGGGGGACAGAAAGTCTCTGTTCCGACACCCTGCCGGGACGGGGAAGTGCCCCTGGAGCCATCTCCATCGATCTCCACCACCATCTCCATCGACGTTGCTGATTTCCATGATGATGAGGGAGTAGTTCTTCCTTGAGGCTAAGGGTTCTACCGGTAGCTATGTGTTCATCTCTCTCTCTCTATGCATGATCTTATTGAGATCATGAGCTTGTAATCTATAGATCTACCTTGCTACTCAAGTGCTTTAATAGATCTTTGCTCTCCCCATGTGTGTCAAGTTGACAGTGTGCACACCATGGTGGCACTTAGGCTATAGATTACAAATACTTGTTATGAGTTATATTTGGAGTTGGATGTGTTTATGAAATTGTGGTGTTTGTTTGAACCATCTAGTGCTCAAGGTGACAGTGTGGGGTTATCTAGATGTGGAAAGCAAACTTTGAGGTGTGTAGTTATAACCCTACCATGGACTAGAGTGTCCAACCGGAGAGTAGTTAAGAGTAGTATCATAAAGATAAGATATTTATATGAGAGTGTTCACTAGCGAAAGTATGATCCCTAGGCCTTGTTTCTTAGCACTGAAACACCGTTTCCAACTAGATCATTTACATGTTTGCTTGCTTCCATCTTTATTTCAGTTTGCCTTTAGTCTCTTCCACGCCATCAAGCTATTTTCTGTCACCGTTGTCTTTTATCCATACCACTTGTATTTCACTATATCTTCGCCGAACTAGTGCACCTATACACCTGACAAGTGTATTGGGTGTGTTGGGGACACAAGAGACTTCTTGTATCTCGATTGCAGGGTTGCTTGAGAGGGGATACCTTTGACCACTTCCTTCCTGAGTTCGATAAACCTTGGGTCATCCACTTAAGGGAAAACTTGCTGATGTTCTACAAACCTCTGCACTTGGAGGCCCAACAACTATCTACAAGAATAGAAGTGTGTAGACATCAGAGCTCCAGGGGCCCACACCCCCTGGTGGCGCGCCTAGGGCTGGCCGCGCCACCATAGGGTCTGGCCGCCTCATGGCCCCCCTTCGGCTGCCCTTCGGACTCCATGTTGCTTCGGGTAGAATATTGACTTTGGCTTTTGTTCCATCCAATTCCGAGAATATTTCTTTACTAGCTTTTCTGAAACCAAAAACAACAGAAAACAAGCAACTAGCACTGTGACATCTTGTTAATAGGTTAGTTCTAGAAAATGTATAAAAGTACCTCAAAGTGTAAACAAAACATAAAAAGTTGATACAAAACAAGCATGGAGCATCAAAAATTATAGATACATTTACAACGTATCAAGCATCCCCTATCTTAACTCCTTCTCGTCCTCAAGTAGGTAAGTGATAAAAAGAATAATTTTTTAGGTAACATGCACCATCACAATCTTGATCAAGGTATTTGTAAAACATTGATATCTGGGATCATAGTACTCTAACATAGACATGAAAGATATAGTTCTAACAATAAGACAAAGCAACTATGTTGTAACATGAAAAGGTACAAACAAGAGATCATGAATAACAATGCATTGAAAGACGTTTGTTTGTTTCACATATAGAAAACATAATAAGAGTGGTATTCAGCTTGTCCCTCATGGTATAGCAAAACATAAATGCATAGGACACCTTCAAAGTTCATAAGGGTGACTAGATACAAATAATTTAAGAACAAGCAATATCAAAGTTATGAATCAATCAACAAGTTTTGGGACAATACACATTAAACTAAGAATTACCACTATGCTCTCTGAATAGGTGCATAAAGATAGAAGATGGATACTCAACATAAAAGTAAAAAGAAAGGCCCTTCAAAGGGAAGCAGGGATTCAAGTCTCATAAAGAGCTTCCAAAAATTTATGGTACTTATTAGCTTTTAGCTCTAATTGCCCCTATCATAAACATCTTGAGGTGATTAAGGTTAAAGTGACACAAATATGAGGATATGCTTGACAAGTTATAAGTTGAAAATCTCATGCTCCTTGCTTACGAGTATTGAACCTCATGCTACTCAACTTTAGTCACAAGTAAGTTCTTGTCATTGTAAGTACATGTGTATCATAGAGAATCGCCAACGAGGTACCCCTTGCCCCATGACACATGAGCTATCCCATATCAAAATGACAAGGCAACAGACAATGAACATCTCAGCGATCTTTTTATTTGTTATTTGCATAGGTTTTTATTGAGGATGCTTCACAGAATGCTCACTATGGTTATGGTGCAAGTTTCCACCTTGACTAGGCATGGCTTAGGCTAGCCGCCCAGGCGTTTCTGTAACACACATACAAACTCCATGAGCTTACAAGTTCCCCTTTTATTTCACACCGCCGAGATCCATAAACAAAAGAACATGATATCAACTGAATAATAAGTGCAATGTTGAAAGCGTTCCCCATGGTACATGGTTCTGCTAATTCACAACTTATAAAGCGCAAGCATATAAGCAACATAGATGGACACAATGGTTCAAGTTTATTAAGTGCAAGAAAATAAAGTGTGTCATCAAGTTTGTGAGAGCTTTAATCACTAATTTTCACATAACAAGTTTAATTTGGAAGGTAGATAAAGACATGAATATACTTGGAATGGTGTAACACACCATGCATAGGAATTTATAGTGGAATCTTTGGAATAACTTGGTTTTCTTGGAGGTTAGATGCATGAGTGGAACTCATACTTGGTACAGGTGGATGCTAGCAAAAGACTGGGAGCGACCAACTAAGAGAGCAATAATGGCCATAATCATACAAAGCAACAAAACATTATTAATTAAAGCATAAAGTGATATTGCAAGTCAAAAACTAAATGATAATAGAGGCTATGATTGGATCATAGTCTTAACATCGTGTAAGCATGTGCCAAGTCAACCCAAATAAAGCATCAAAGAAGAATACCACAATATTATGCTTTTGTATGCTAAAACAACGCATGATTCTTTCAAGGCACATTAAGCAATCTCAATTGTTTGAAACAAGTCATGCTACAAAAATAATCACTAAGCATATGGTCAAAGAACCATCTAGCATGACATGATAAAGTCTAAGTCACAGTCAAAACAAGCTTCCTTTTGTACCACTATAAGCATGAAACTTTCTACTCTTTTCCAACACCAATCGACTTATTTGAAACAACTCTCAAAGATAATAATCAATAAAGACTAGAGAGCATGTCTTACCCATCTACAAAGAAGAACTAAAAAGTTCTAAGCCAAAAGAATAAGAAAACTAAAGCTAAACGCAATGCTAGCAAAGGAGAACACTCACAGAACAATAAGAGTAAAAACTAGAGTGTTCTAGGCAATGAATAACGGGGTGTGTCTCTCTCCAAAAGAAGTGTGTTGGTATCCAACCAACTTATTGTGGCAAAGAAAGCAAAAGAAAACTAAAAACAAAGACGCTCCAAGAACAACACATAGTGCATAAGGTAATAAAAATAAAGTGTCTTAAAAGAAGACCTGAGATTATTGATGAAGGGGATGCCTTGGGCATCCCCAAGCTTTGACACTTATACCTCTTGAATATTTCTTGAGCTGATACGGGTGGCATCCCCAATCTTGAGCTTTTGTTCATACTTCATCTCATCACATTATTCTTCCCTACACTTGAAAATTTCCTTCATACAAAACTTCACACAATCTTCATTAGCAACATTAGTATATTCAAGATAATAAGTCTTTGGGTTTAGTTTCAACACAAGTAAAACTTCCATTAAAACATAAGACACTGTAGCAATTCCTTCTAAAAGCTCAAGTTATCAAAGAGAACTCAAAAAGAAACCGATTAAGAGGCAAATGCAAATAATGGCAGAAATCTGTCAAAACAGACCAGCAGGTAAAGACCGATTTTTTCGAACATATTCTATTGCTCAAATCGAAAAGTGTAAAACTAACGAAAGTTGGGTAATAATCTGGGGCATAAGCACAAAAAATTATAGCTCAATCCGACGTACTGAGATTTTCACGATTTTTTACAGTGACGCACATAAATCTGTTTAGGGACAGCAACTTCCCCATATCTTACTTCCCTCTTATTAGAGGTTATTCTTGGCACAAAAACCAAACAAAAAGGATAAGGAGAGGTTATTACAGAGGCAATAACTTCCAAGACTCAATAAAACAAAAATAAACTGAAAGTAAAAAATATAATGGGTTGCCTCCCAAAAGCTCTTTCTTTATAGCCATTAAGATAGGCATGATAATTTCGATGATGCCCACATAAGAAATATGAATTGAAGTAAAAGAGAGCATCGAGAAGCAAATATGGAACAAATTTAAGTCTAACCCACTTCATATGAAAAATAATCTTGTAAAGAAACAAGTCATGAAAGCACAAAGCAACAAGCATAGGAAAGCAAAACAAGTGCAACTTCAAAATATTAAACATAAAGAGGGGAAACTTAATATTGTTGAGATACATAAAACCATGTTTCCCTCTCTCATAATAAATTTTAGTAGCATCATGAATAAAATGAACAATATAAATATCACATAAAACATTCTTATCATGAGCCACATGCATGAAATAATTATTACTCTTCCTATAAGTATAGTCATTCTTATTAATCATAGTGGGAGCAAATTCAACAAAATAGCTATCATTATTATTCTCATCACCATAATAATCAAATATAGGAGGTATATTGTAATCATAATTAATTTTCTCCTCAATAGTAGGTGGACTAAAAATATCATACTCATCATTATAAACATCATATATTGGAGGTATAGTATCATCAAAGTAAATTTCTCCTCCGTGCTTGGGGGACTAAAATATCATGCTCATCAAAACCAACTTCCCCAAGCTTAGAATTTTCCATAGCATTAGCAATAATGGTGTTCAAAGAATTCATACTAATAACATTGTTATTAGCATGCAAATAAAGTTCCGTAGGTTCTTTAATTTTCTCTTCAAACACTTCATGTCCTAACTCAAGATAAATACTATAAAGCTCTCTATTTTTTTGTTTTCCATTAAGCCTAACTAGTGAAAATAAAAATAAGAAACAAAAAGATATAATTGCAGAATCTAAAGGAAATAACTTCGAGCACTCACACACCAACAACAGTACTAGAAGATAGCTTAGTAGCCAGAGGATGTGAGTACCTTTTAACTTACCTCCCTGACAACGGCGCTAGAAAATAGCTTGATGTCTACGCACGCTTCTATTCTTGTAGACAGTGTTGTGCCTCCAAGTGCAGAGGTTTGTAGAACAACAGCAAGTTCCCTTTAAGTGGATCACCCAAGAATTATCGAACTCAGGGAGAAAGTAGTCAAAGGTATCCCTCTCAAGCAACCTTGCAATCAAGATACAAGAAGTATCTTGTGTCCCCAACACACCCAATACACTTATCAGGTGTATTGGTGCACTAGTTCGGTGAAAAGATAGTGAAATACGAGTAATATGGATGATTATAAGTGGTAATTGCAATCTGAAATAAGAGTAGCAGCAAGCAAACATGTAACATGACTGATTGTAAACGGTGTTTCAATGCTTAGAAACAAGGCCTAGGGATCATACTTTCACTAGTGGACACTCTCATATAAATATCTTCTCTTCATTATGCTACCCTAAACTACTCTCCGGTTGGACGATGTAGAGCTATAACAGCACACCTTAAAGTTCGCATTCCCCATCTATATAACCCCTCACTATCACCTTGAGCGCTAGATGGTTCCAACAAACAGCACAATCTCATAGAGACATCCAACTCAAATTATACTCATGATAAGTATTTCTATAACCTTGGCCAAAGTGCCACATGTGCACACTGTCAACTTCACACACGTGGAGATAAGCAGTGATTAATTAAAACACTTGAGTAGCAGAATAGATCTATAGATTACAAAGCTCATGATCTCAATAAGATCACGCATAGAGAGAGAGATGAACACATAGCTACCGGTAGAGTCCTAGCCTCGAGAGAGAACTACTCCCTCCTCATCATGGGAGTCAGCAACGATGATGGAGATAGCGGTGGAGTCAATGGAGATGGCTCTGGGGGCACTTCCCTGTCCCGGCAGGGTGCCAGGACAGAAACTTCTATCCCCTGAATCTCCTCTTCGGTGGCGGCGGCGTTGCGGAACTTTTCGTGGAATTATGATCTCGTCCTTAGAGTTTTCGTCTCGGGGGGAATATATAGGCGAAGGGTCAAGGTCGGTGGAGCTCCAGGGGCCCACACCCCCTGGTGGTGCGCCTAGGGCTGGCTGCACCACCATAGGGTGTGGCCGCCTCCTGGCCCCCCTTCGGCTGCCCTGGTAAAATATTGACTTTGGCTTTTGTTTCGTCCAATTCCGAGAATATTTCTTTACTAGCTTTTTTGAAACCAAAAACAACAGAAAACAGGCAACTGGCACTGCGGCATCTTGTTAATAAGTTAGTTCTAGAAAATGTATAAAAATACCTTAAAGTGTAAATAAAACATAAGAAAGTTGATACAAAACAAGCATGGAGCATCAAAAATTATAGATACGTTTACGACGTATCACAGATGCAGACCTAGGAACGTCATCGATGGTGGACACGACTTCGCCTTCTCTCCGGTGAGTCCCTCCCTCTCCTCTTCACCTCTCTCCCCTACCTAGGGTTTCTCGGTACTCCTTGTCCTTATTAGTTGTGACCGCCACGGACATCCGCCATGGACGTCGCACCGGCGGTGACCCGCATCACTAAGATCGTCAACCCTCGCATCTCTCTGTCCTTTCCGGCGAGTCGAGCTCCATGCCGTCCTCCCCGGACAGTGCTTGCTTCCTAGTACACGACAGGCTCTGTTTCTTGACGCCGGTGTTCCAGACCCACGAGGTGGATGAAGAGCTACTCCCGCTGCTCACCCTATAGGACCTTAAGAACATTGGAATTGGCACCATCGGATCCAGGAGGAAGCTGTTCGATGACATCCAGAAGCTCTGGAGCAGCGAATGTATCCTGAGCTAGTGAGCACTCCTGCAATAACCTGCATAGCTAGCTTGTGTTGCCCTCACTTTTGTTTATGTCTCCTATAGAGATCCAGTAGTAATGACCAGGGAATTAAGCAGTTAATTCAAATATCTGTATGACATTGTATACTAGCCAACACTATGTATTTGTCCTATTAAGTCTAGATATTTTTCCTATTAAGTCAACTTGGTTAGTGCCAATGCTTATTCACGAAAACGATTTTTCCCTAGAGCACATCGCATTAAAATCCTCTGCTCCTCACGCACCGGATCCACCGCCGCCCCTACCACCCAATACTCTTGGCCACGTATCCAAGATCTGATGAATCTGGAGGAGCTCGCTGGCGGACCAGAGAGCCTCACAAAATCTGAAGAAATTAAGATTGTATTGCTTAATCTTTAGCTACAACAGAGGTAGGTGTATCACACTTTATTGCAGACTTCTTTCCCTGAAATCTGAGGATTTATGGACCGAATGTGATATAGAGAACGCAGGAGGTAGCTGACAACTACTCCCTCAAAATATCAAATTATACATCCAACGCAATATCTGTTATTCACTTGCATCCAGTGACTCTGCATAAAGTGCATAGATCTTGCTTAATGTGAATACGATGGACTGTTCTGACCTTCTTAAGTTTGTTAGTTACAAGGAAAAACCAAGCTGGTCTTTCTATTTGAGAACGTATATACGTGTAGGACGGTTCAATCCGGTATGATGACAATATTGTTAGGTTTTCAGGTTGAGTTATAAAATAGCTATATTTAATAAAAACTAACCACTAGCTCTCCATCTCTGTCCTCCTCACATTTTTCTTCTCTCTACAGATACGTGCGGCGAGGAGTAGTACAGGGACGATCGGCTCCATTCCTACTGCTCTACAACATTGCAGAATCGAGGTCTAAATCCCATCTTTTTTGTTTACTACCCAAAACTGAAAAGCAGAAGGGCGAATGCATCCTCAACACGACAACGATTGACATACGGAAAACGTACCCCAGCGTGGACCAGCAACCAGATTGGCGTCGAGGTGAGCGTGTGGAACTGATTGCTCAAGGCGAATGGTTTATGTGCATGGATTAGAACCACTGGGAGATCCGTTAGGCTTGAAGATACAATGTTATGAGTTATACACGTTAGTACAACATGCATGTTCTGAATTAACAAGATTTCAATCATATATGCACTAGGAGACCTGTTAGTTATATGCGATGGTACAACACGCATGTTGGGATAATCTAATATTAATATGCAACAACACACAAGCATTTATCTAGCAATAATAACTAATTGCTAGATAGCAGAATGCTTTGGTTATGTTGTGATAAACTGTCTTGAGTAATTGCTAGTCTTAATCATGTTGTTGTGTTGCTGCTTGCCGTGAGAATTGAGAGGATGATGTTGTGTGCTAGCTGGATTAAGGTGTACTGACCCTGTAGAATTTGTCGACTTCGGTGTGCAAACCTTATATCCTGGGAACTAGTGATATGCAGTGCCTTAATGTTAACTTGTTGCCTATAATGTTCATTGTGTCTCTGGATCTGATTCCTACTTGTGAACTGTAGGTATATGTCTCTTATCTATTCATATTGTACATGTCTCTTATCTATTCATATTGTACATGTCTCTGACCATATTCGTGTCTCTGGATAGTGTATTTCTCTTTTCTGTTCATATTGTACATGTCTCTAATCTGTTCATGTAGTACATGTCTCTTATCCGTTCATGAAGTAAACATAGCCTAACTTGTATCGGTTGCCTTCTATAATAGGTTGATGCTGATGAAAGCGTGCGGTAGGAGCTGGAAATGATGCCATCATATATTACTCTTGCCAGCTTGATGTTTCTAAAACTGGCATTTGATAGGAGCATTAGAAATAGATACTCAACCAATATATTCTTCTTCTAGGAATATCAAAGCTGATGTTTCGGTGTTTCTTTGTATCGTTGCACAAAATTAAACATTATATTTCATTGCGAACTGGTTGTCCGATAAATAATCATATATTTAGTGCAAAGATTGGATTTTTTACTTGAATGACTATATCCATGTGGAAGTAAAGTTTCAGTTTGTATTATCTAGCTCAATACATCACAATCCCCTCCTATCCCAAAAAATCAAAGTAAATAGAGAGGACTGAGAAATGCGGGAAAATAAGGGAATTGGGTGAAAGGGAGGGATTCACCAAATCCCCTCCCATCCCCAAACCACTAAAGGATGAAAATACCCTAGGAGTAAACAAGACCTTAATGCGGATACCTGTCGGGTTAGCGGGTTTCGGGGCCATTGCATCCCTAGTATTATCTGTCCTTACACATGTCCCGCACTGACATCAGACTATCAGAACAGCCGGTAAAGTGTGCCTATGTCAGTAGGATCTTTGAAAAGCTGCAGCGTTAATTAACAACGATAATTAGATGAGGGAAAGGAGGTATCAATGCAACAGCTAGCTCGGCGGCAAGCCGACAGCGCGAGTGGGGCGGGATATCGAGCTAACAAATGTTCAGGAGAACTCGAGAGGGGCCACTTGCTGCCCAGTGCCCAGTGCTGCCCCCCATCATCCGTCCATGCGACGGAGACCAGCTAGCCGCAGTGGCTCGGTCCAAGATCGAATGAAAAAACGCCGGAGGAGAAAAGGTCCGAAAAGAAAGGGGAGGACGCCAAATCAGCTTGCTCTCGTATTATTATACTCGGTCGCCGTGCAGTTCTTCTGGACGGCAAGCCCCAGTTTCTTCGCCCCCACGTCGCCGCTGCCGTCTATCCTATCCTATGCCACTCCCACCAATGGTTGCC
The DNA here is from genome assembly GCA_910589775.1 of Avena eriantha. NCBI lineage: Eukaryota > Viridiplantae > Streptophyta > Magnoliopsida > Poales > Poaceae > Avena > Avena eriantha. The sequence goes on along the minus strand of OU342742.1, from coordinate 238,508,126 downwards.
CAGCGAACCAAGCTATTCCAATCCTCGGCTAAACATCAGCTGCTAGCTTATCTCAGCTCCAACAAAAAAGTCCTTGTACGTTACTACCTTTTGTCTCGTATACTTCAGAATCAACACCACCTTTTACAACTTGATGATTAAACCTCCGTGTAAGGTTGTTGGACGTGTTGACCCAAAAGTAATTTTTTTTTACAAATATGTCTTTAAACCACATAGCAACACTATAATCACTAGCGCGAGCTGAAGTCGTGCCGCCATCCTCGCTACTCCATCACCAGAGCCGGAAAAAAATTATCGTAGTAGAGCTTGTTATAACATGCATATGGAAGACGTCGAGCTAAGGGCAAGAAGGACCATTAAACCTTAACTACAACCATCGCAATTGATGAAAATCGTAAATTGGAAGAGTCAGAACAAAAAACACACAAACGAATACAAAAACGGGATGGATCCCGTGAGATCCGCCGAACACACAACTTTATACGTCCTCCTCCGCTGGCGCTAGGTGCACCAACGGAGCGAGTATAGAGCGGGAAGAACCTTATTATGACTTCAGTACGTAGCCGATGTCTCAACTTCCCGAAGAATACGCTGAAGAAACAGGCTAACCACAAAAGTAAAACCCCTCGCCCGCAAGAGGGCATGGTCCTACGACACAACTCCAAAACCCAAGGCCACCGGAAAGGAGAGGACAAAATCCTAGATAGGTTTTGGTTGTCGCCACTCATCTTTCTCCTTGCCTCAAAAGTGCTTACCTGTTTAACTACCATAGCGTGTCAATATTCTCTTTGCTTAATCACTCGATCGGTCATGAATACTATTAGAGTTTGTGTTGTACTGGAGTAGGACTCTAGCCTAAGTCGGTTCCGACTCTCCCTCTCTTCTATATAAACGTTGTAATATTGTCTAAATCAATACAAGTTATTTCTCTTCCAAACTATCATGGTATCAGACGCCTAGGTTTTTTCGCACCTAGATGGCTCCGCCTACTCCACCGCCGCCGCCGAAAGGTCCTCTCTGGACCGCGGCGGAAGCTCGCGCCGCCGGCGTGAAACCCTCCTCCTCCACCTCTCTATCTCCACCTCTACCCCTATTACCCAACAAAATCATATCCAAATAGCCCCAATTTCTTTAGCCGATACAATCTCCGACGTCTCTCCGTTCATACCTATTACCCTAGATCTTGCACTCCACAACTACTACCATTGGCGCCACTTATTTCATGTTCATCTCGGCCGATGTGGTCTTCGTGATCACGTCGATCCGAACTCGGTGCCTCGTCCTGTCGATCCTCGCTGGGTCCAAGATGATCTAGCAATTATACAATGGATCTACACCCGCATGTCCACCGAGCTTTTCAATCTCGTCTCCAACGACGACGTCACCGCCGCTCATCTATGGGCCTCTCTTCAACAACTTTTCTAGGATAATAGCGACGCCCGCATCAATGCCCTACATACCGAGCTCCGTACCATGTCTCAAGGAGACGCCTTTGTCACCGTTCTATGCCAGAAGATCAAGGCTATCGGCGACGAATTACGTGAGCTCGGCGACTCTGTTGAAGATCGCACACTCATCAATGCTCTCCTCGTCAGCCTTAGCGAGCAATTCGACAAGCAGGTGGCCTTTATTCCGATGATGAGCCCGCGTCCCACTTTCGCTGAAGTCCGATCTCTCCTCCAACTGGAGGCCACGACGCAAGCTCGCAAAGCATCGCGCCCCACTCAAGCTCAGGTCTTCCACACGGCGGCTCGGCCTCCCCCTCTGGCCCCCTCCGCCGGCCCTCCCCACGCTGCCCCGCAACCCCCACCTGGATGGCGTCCAAGTCCAAATTATCGCGGGAAGAATCCCACGTACAGACCGCCTCAACCTCGACCACCTGCTCCTGCTCCACCTACGGCGCCCCCGACAGCACCACCATCGGCTCTGACATGGCGACCTCCGCACGACCCGTGGACTGGACTTGTTCAGGCGTGGTCCATGCCTTGGTCCGCTCCGTCTCCCTACGGGGCCCCTCCCGCCTACACCGGAACCTGGAGTCCCGGGCTCCGTCCTGCAATCGGTTCCCCCGGGCTCCTTGGACGACAGCCTCAGCAAGTCTACACCGCGCAGGCGCCACCCCCTCCCTACATGGCCCAGATGGCGCCACCTCAATACGTGGCCTCACCGACGTCGCTGCCCTACATGTACAATGCTACTCCAGCTCCTCAGTACATGCCTGCGTCTCCCGCTCCGTCAACCGCTCCACCAATATGTCTTCAAATATGGATTTTCTGTCAGCTTGTTCTTCCTCACCTTTTTCTTCTATCACCATTGGCGATGGATCTTCTATCCCCATCTCTTGCACCGGCCAATCTTACATCATTAATCCAAGCACCAATTTTATTCTACGAAATATCCTAGTTGCTTCCTCATTAATTAAAAATCTAATATATGTTCGACAATTTACTATTGATAATAATGTTTCCATAGAATTTGATCCCTTTGGTTTGTCTGTGAAGGATCTAAAAACGGCAGCGGTCCTCGCTCGTTACAATAGTTCGGGCGATCTCTATCCTCTCCATGGCACACCCACCTCCACATCTCAAGCCATGATTGCCTCTGTCATCCTTTGGCACCGTCGTCTTGGTCACCCCAATAAACATACCATGTCATCCCTACTTCAAGAGTTTTGCATATCTAGTGATAGTTCTTCGCATGATTCCTTAGTTTGTAATGCATGTCAATGCGGCAAACATATTAGATTACCTTTCGGCACTTCTTCAACCTATAGTTCTTTTTCGTTTGAATTGTTACATTGTGATCTATGGACCTCTCCAATAAAGTGTTTCTGGTTTCAAATATTATCTCGTTATTTTGGATGATTATTCTCATTATGTTTGGACCTTTCCTCTTCGTGCTAAATCTGATGTTCATCAACTTTTTCTTAATTTTCAACAATATGTTCTAACACACTTTGGCCTCTCTATTCGTTTCATCCAATGGGACAACAGAAAAGAATTTGATAACAACCAAAACAGAACTTTCTTTCTCTCCCAAGGCATCCTATTTCGTTTTTCTTGTCCTTACACTTCTCCTCAAAACGGCAAGGCTGAACGCTCTCTTCGTTCTATCAACGACATCTTACGCACTCTCCTCATTCAAGCATCTCTTCCACCGCGTTTTTGGGCTGAGGCTCTTCGGACCGCCACCTATCTTTTAAATATACGACCAACCAACACAAGTCCTCTTTATTCCCCCTTTCAATCTCTTTTTCTATCTCACCCCGATTATTCTGATTTACGTGTTTTTGGCTGCTTTTGCTTTTCTAACACTTCATCTACTGCTGCCAATAAACTCGCTCCAAGATCATTGCCATGTATATATTTAGGTCCATCCGATGATCACAAAGGATCACGATGTTTTGATCCCTCCTCCGGTCGTGTTCTTATATCTCGTCACGTCACTTTCGATGAAAATACTTTTTCCTTTTCGACCATTCAGTCACTGACGGTCCCTACCCCTCTATCCACATCTACTGTCTCTATATCGCGTCATGTTTTTGTTCCCGTCGATCCCCCTGCCGCGGCAGCCAAAACCCCCGAAAACCCTGCCGCGGCAGCCAAAACCCCCAAAACCCTGTTGTGGCAGCTGAATCTTCCCAAACCCCTGCCGCGGCAGCCTCACCTCCTGCCGCGTCTCCTTCTCCTACGGCGGCAGAGTCTCCCGTTAGCATATCATCCAACTCCGTCTCTCCCGCCTCAAACACACACCCTACTCAATCATCTCCTTCCCCAACTACTCACATTCCTTCTCATGCCGTTCCAATACCCATTCCTACAAATGATCATATTATGTGTACTCGTGGCAAATGGGGCTTCCATATTCCCCGACGTTTTCTCAATCTTTCGGCTACTCCATCGATTTCTCCTATCCCAAGTTCCTACAAACGACCCCTTCTCGATCCATTATGGCACTCTGCCATGCGAGATGAGTTCAATGCTCTTATTCAAAATAATACATGGACTCTCGTTCCTAAACCATCTGGCGCCAATATTGTCTCGGGAAAGTGGATTTTTCGTCATAAGTATAACTCCGATGGGTCTTTGGCTCGGTACAAGGCTCGTTGGGTTTGCAGAGGTTTTTCTCAACAACAAGGAATTGACTTTGATGAAACTTTCTCCCCTGTTGTTAAGCCCAGCACTATTCGCATTATTCTCAGTCTTGCAGTTTCCTCTTCCTGGTCTATTCATCAACTTGATGTAAAAAATGATTTTCTTAATGGTACTCTCAATGAAACTGTATATTGCCAACAACCATCCAGTTTTGAAGATTCCTCTAATCCCAATCTTGTCTGTCTTCTCAAGAAATCTTTGTATGGTCTCAAACAAGCTCCTCGTGCCTGGTTTCAACGTTTTGCTACATTTATTCAAACTATTGGCTTTCTTCCTTCCAAATCTGATACATCTCTTTTTATCTTTCATTCTTCCTCTCACACAACATATCTTCTTCTATACGTAGACGACATTGTTCTTACAGCTTCTTCTGATTCTTTTCTTAAACATATAATTACTCTTCTTAATAAAAAAATTTCTATGACTGATTTAGGATCACTTTATCATTTTCTCGGTGTTACCGCCACTAGAACATCTTCTACTCTATTTTTTTCTCAACGTCAATACATTCTTGATCTCTTAAACCGAGCAGGCATGATAGACTGTCAACCTTATCGTACACCAGCTGATGTTGGCTCAAAACTTTCAGCTGAAGGTGATTCTGTCCCCGATCCAACTCTATATCGTAGTCTTGTTGGTGCTTTGCAATACGTCACTCTCACCAGACCTGACATTTCTTATTCTGTTCAGCAAGCATGTCTCTATATGCATGATCCTCGTTTACCCCATCTCGCTCATGTCAAATAGATTTTTCGATACTTAAAAGGCACTCTCGATCATGGTCTACTTCTTAATTCATCCTTCCCAACAAGCTTGACAGTTTATTCTGATGCAGAGTAGGCAGGACGTCCAGATACTCGACGATTCACATCCGGTTTTTGTGTTTATTTGGATGATAATCTTGTTTCTTGGTCATCGAAAAGGCAGGTTACGGTCTCCCGGTCTTCGGCTGAAGCGGAATACAGGGCGGTTGCGCATACTGTTGCTGAAGCAGTTTGGATTCGCCAACTACTTGTGGAACTTCAGCGTCCCGTCCAGTACGCCACTATTGTCTACTGTGACAACATATCAGCTGTCTATATGGCCTCCAACCCCGTGCAACATCGTCGTACCAAGCACATCGAGATCGACATTCATTTTGTTCGGGAAAAAGTTGCTCTTAGAGAAGTTCGTGTTCTATATGTTCCAACGAGTGCACAGTTTGCAGATATTTTTACCAAAGGACTACATCATTCGTCCTTCATCGACATTCGCTCTAGTCTCAACATCGTATTGGAGTAGGACTCTAGCCTAAGTCGGTTCCGACTCTCCCGCTTCTATATAAACGTTGTAATATTGTCTAAATTAATACAAGTTATTTCTCTCCCAAACTATCAAATACAATTAACTTAGGCGCAAAATGATAAATGCATGCATAAAATATACTCTCTCTGTCCTAAAATATAAAGCGTCTAAGAATTAGTCAATAATCAACGTTTTCTAAATTTGATCAAATTCATATAAAAATATAAACAATTACATTACCGAATCAATCACAAGTATATTTTTATTAATGTGTCTATTCAATATTGTACTCCCTCCGTCTCAAAATAAATGTCGAAAATTTGTTTAAATTTAGATGTATCTAGACACTATTTAGTACTAGATAAAATCTTAAATTTCAAATTTAGAAATATTTGCGACATTTATTTTGAGACAGAGGGAGTACATGTAGATATTATTTTCTAAATATTTGATGAAAGCTGATAATATTTAATTTTTGACTAATCCTTATACGTCTGATTGAGACGGAGAGAGTATTACTATTTTTAAGTGTGCGTGTGAGCGTGTCAACAAATAGACTCGTGAAACGTAAACAATGGATTAATTCACCGGACCTGCCTGTATTTCCTCACCCGCTCCCCTAGCCGGCGTGTGCGACTGCGCCCCCAACAAAACAAGACCAGCTCCACTCGACCTGTCTGTCGTGGCCCGCCCCGGCCCCAACACCGCACCAGCACAGCATAATTACCACGTCTGGCTCTACCCCACGAGCGAGTTTCCGGAATCTCCAATTAAACTCCACGAGACGAAAACCAAAACCAAAACCAAAACCGTGACAGCCCAGCCCCCAAATTTCCCCTTTCGGCCGGCCGCGCGACCTCTTCCTCTCGAGAAATTCTCCCCGGAATTTCGCCGAGGCCCCGGGAGGAAGGCGCCGATCGATCGATCGATTTGCTGGGGGCAGGATGAGCTTCCAGGACCTGGAGGCCGGCAACGGCGTCCGCGGCCCGCCGCGGAGGAACGGCCAGCCGGCGGGGTCCGGCGCCGGCGCGTCGCAGGCCGTGGCGTCGGGCGTCTTCCAGATCAACACGGCAGTGGCCACCTTCCAGCGCCTCGTCAACACGCTCGGCACACCCAAGGACACGCCCGACCTCCGCGAAAAGATGTACGGCACCGTCTCACCCTACCTACCCCTCTCATCTCTCTATCTCTCTAGCTGTACCGCCTCGGTTTTGGTTCGATTGGCGGAGGAATTTTGCGATCCCCGGTTGCCTGCTGTGACAGATTTTGGTGGATATGTGCCCGGAATTCGCGCCTCGATTCTGATCCCGAATTAGGTTATATTTGTTTGGTGGACGCCTGCTGTAAAATCGATAGTAGACTCGTGCCTCAGGTTCATGTATGACTGATGGCCTTCGCGCATATATAGGTATAATAATCGGGTGAGTCGCTGAATCAGGCCATATGGGTAGATGAACTGGTCCGTCACCAGTGTCATCAAATGAATTGTTTAAGTGCCTTCTGTTCTGAAATTGATATGATTTAAGTCATTTGTATCTTGGCCATGATTTCTTATACCTTGTAATAATTTCATAACTTCGCTAAACCCAACTCCAATTGACCTTCTGTTGGTAGTCTAGAATAGTTTTTTACTTATAATGGTTAAAATTGGTTCAATGGGTTGACTAACTATCAATTGATGTTGCATACAGACACAAGACACGCGCCAACATAGCGCAACTGGTGAAGGATACATCCGAGAACCTTAAAAAAGCTAGTGAGGCAGATCATCGTGTTGAAGCCAGCGTATGTGCTTATCCCTTTGTTGTATTTGGATCTATTGTTTGAGCTATCTTTTTAACTGGAATTTCTTTCTTTCTTTCTTGTATGGTCAAAACTCAAAAGCATTTTTGTACGTTTTTCCTTTGTACGAACTTAGAAATCGAAACCATGTAGCATTTGCATCTTTTAATTTTCATAGTCATACTACAGCTTGGGTGTCGCCTTCAGTTCACTGCTTCATTAATATATAAACTAAAAAAATAATTTTCTCGTTGATTCTTATCATTTGACGTAATGATGTCCCTTCAACAGAAACTGCAGCTGTCATTAATTTCTTATTTGCACAAAACATTTGAAAGCAATACTGCTTTTAGAGTTCAGTTGTGGTGATTAACCTTTTTAATTCATGTAACGCGATGCTCAAATATAATAAGGGTATTTTCATTCAACAAATATGAAATATTTTTCTTGTACTGAAGCATGAGGAAATTGAAAATTAAATCAGCTCCTTTCGTAGATAACAAGCTTTTCCTTCATTCTTAACATGCTCAGTCATGATATTTTCTAGCATGGTGGCATACCTTCCATGACAAAATCTACGAGCAACATTTGGAATCATGAATATAAGATCAAATATGGCACCCAAATGTCTCTTATGGTGTCTTACTTGGATCAAAATTAACCATCTTGGCATCATCATTCCTCTGGCTTTGTTATTTTGCTGTAGTTTCTGTTTCGTACGCGCTGGTCTAATTTCTACACAATGTGTTTCTGACCATGTATTAAACTACAGGCTACCAAAAAGATTGCTGACGCAAAGCTAGCAAAGGATTTCCAAGCAGTCCTAAAAGAATTTCAGAAAGCTCAACGGTTAGCGGCAGAGAGAGAAGCTGCATATGCACCTTTTATTACTCAAGCGGGTCTACCACAGAGGTAATATTACTCAGGCGAGCTGCCTTTTTTGCTTTCAGATAAAAGGGGTGCTTTTGTATATTTCTCAACATACTGTATACACTTTTTTAGGTAGTGCATAACCTCTGATACTAGAATAGTCCATTCAATTCATTTCATGTACCCCCTCCATCCTAAAAAGGATGTCGCGGATTTGTGTAGACTCATATGTATCTATACACTAAAATGTGTCTAGATTCATACAAATCTAGACAAATCTGCGACATCCTTTTTAGGACGGAGGGAGTAGTTTAATTTTTATATGTCTCTCCTACTCCCTCCATTCCATAATTCTTGTCGTGGTTTTAGTTCAAATTTGAACTAAAACCATTTGAACTAAAACCACGACAAGAGTTATGGAACGGGGTAGTTAATAGAGTAGTCTACTTAATGAAATAATATATTGATCAGCCAAGTACAGGAATATGCAGTTTGCAATCAGACATCTTAGGAATTGAACTCAACTTGATTCCCTTATAGGAGTTTATCATTTGTTCCCTTGTAGTACTTGATTGCAATTGTACACGTTCCGTCTTATTACAGTCTTTGCATGTTTCCGTGGCATGTTCTGGCCTTCTGGGACACTATGAATTGTACTGCAAGTTATGCAAACAATGGAGGATTAATACAGCAATGACATGAACCTAAACCTGGAAGTGTATGTTCTGGTGCATTTTATAGGATTAATATCCATATTAGATCTTATTAGTCCATGTTTTCCATTGAGATGTTGACCTATAGTAGTAGAAGTTTCTCTGCACTGGTTTGTCCTTCCATATCAGTTCTCTTGGCTTGACATGATAAACAACCGTCTAGAAGTAATCTCATTGTTTATATTTGTGATTCTGTACTTCATTAGGAATTTATAATTATTTCACTTAACTATTAAACGAGCTCCATTACTATCTTTCAGTTTCTCCCCTTTTTTTTGTTTGTTAACCTGAGAATAAAGTTATCATTGCTGCTGCACGTAGTATAGTACTAGTACCTCCGCTCCAAATTATAAGATGTTTTAGCCTTTTTCTGTAATGTATGTATCTAGACGCCTTTTAGTGTGTAGGTTGGGAGCAAAATGAGTGAACCTACAACTAAAAGGCGTCTAGATACATGTGTTTCAGAAAAGGCTAAAACATCTTATATTTTGGAACGGAGGGAGTAATTAACACTGAGATTTTTTATTTTAATTTATTTTGTCAAACAGCAACAGTTATGCATGTATGTGCTTCTGTTGGAGATCAAGTTTCGTTATTAATACAACAACAACGACCAAGCCTTCTGTCCCTATCAAGTTGGGGTAGGCTAGATATGAAACCCAAACGGAAACTAGAGAAAAGTGCAAGTCAAGCAGAAAACAGTGAGAAGTGCAAGTCAAACAAAAACTAGTGAAAAAAGTAAGTAAAAAGGAACAAAAGAAGTAAATCAAGGTTTGGGCACATGGATCACTGATTTCCATGCAGCCCTATCAAAAACCAAATCTCTAGGGACATTCCAGTCTTTCATATCCCTTTTAACTGCCTCCTCCCATGTCAACTTTGGTCGCCCTCTACCCCTCGTTGCATTATCAAAACCCCTTAGAATCCCACTGTTAACCGGTGCTTCTGGTGGCCTTCGTTGGACATGCCCAAACCACCTTAAACTGTGTTGTACAAGCTTCTCTTCAATTGGCACCACCCCTACCCTCTCGTGTATCACTTCATTCCTAATCTGGTCTTTTCTTGTGTGGCGACACATCCAACTTAGCATACGCATCTCGGCGACACTCATTTGTTGGATGTGTTGCCTTTTGGTTTCCTTATTAATAATGTTACGAAATTATTTCTGTATATTGCCTCCAAAGGTCTGATCTAGTATTAATAATTCTCTGCAGCTATAACTCAACTGAAGTGAACAATGGTGCTGATAGGTTGGCTGAGCAGCGCACACAGCTTCTAGAATCAAGAAGGTGAGTTAACAATGTTATTCTTATGTGTTGTGTCTGTTATATTAAACTAATTACTGTGTATACATTTGTTGGCTCCGTGTTCATGTTTTTTGCTGTAGATGTGAGAGGCATCTTTGTAGCTTTATGCAGTTGCTTGGAGAACACATATACCCTGTGTATTTGCTTGACAAGAATTTGAGCCTTAGAGCATCTCCAGCCGCGAGCCCCAAACGATGTCCGGCAACAGCGCCGGTTTGGTCGTTTAGGGAGCGCCGGCACACGAGTGCCCTCCTTTGGGGTGTCCCTCTCCCCAGCCGCGAGCCCCAAACGTTTAACCAAATTTTGCATAAACTTAATTACATTCAAACTTGGGGATATTTTACAAAAGTTGAATGAAATTCAATTAAACATAGATTCAAACTAGAACTAAACCTAAATCTAGCCGTCGCGGTAGTAGTACTGGAATTAGCGGTAGTCCCTGTCGTCGTCTTGCCGGGGCTTGGGCTCCTTGGGCTTGCCCTTGACGTTGCCAGGGCCAGGGCTAGCCGATACTGTCGTCGTCCGTGAGGATAGAGAGCGGCGCCTCCTAGGCGCGGTGGTCGTTCATCGACTCCATCATGGCCCTCCTCTAGCCTGGGAGCTCGTCGGGGTCGTCGGGGCTCTGGAGCAGGCTCTCCTGGCGGCGATACTCCGCTTCCAGCTGCGTCTCCTCCTCGGCCGGTGCAGACGCAGGACCTGCTCCCACGAAGCGGTGACGGTTGCTGTGGCTCGCGGATCACAATGCAACAAGAGGGGTTGCGCCTCCTTGACAGTGTGGCGAACTCCTCGTGCTTCGGGACGAGGCACGGGGAGGCGCGCGAGGAGGATGGCGAAGAGCGTGTTGACCTGGACTTCGATGAGCGCGAAGAGGACGGATGTGATGCCGTCTACCTAGGTTGCCACCGAGGCGCTGGTGGTGACAAAGGTGGCATCTCTAGGCAAGGGCCACCGCGCCTGATCCGCTCTAGGACGGTATCCAGGGTGTGACCCGGCGCACCCTACTTCCAATTGCGTCCCGCCGTGTTCTTCGAGCTCAGCGGCCCAATGAGGCCATCGAGGCGCGCCAACTCCTATCACCGCTGCCGGAAGAAGGACGCCCACCATTCCTGGTTCATGGGACCCCAGAGATGGCCTGCTCTCCGACGGTGTCCAGCGGTGGTTCTGGATCTCCTGTCACCACTGGGTGCTGTTCAGCTTCGGCTCGGCAGTATGCCGATGCCATTCGGAGGTGGTAATCCAGCGGCACCAGGTACCGTGCTTGGTACAACACCCACGCCTTGTTGATGGTGAGGTTGTGGGACCCAAAGCCGGTGAGGACTAGGAACATGCCCGACTCTATTTAACGCCTAGCCATGAGTAGGCGAGGGGGCGGTGGCAGCATTAACGCCCCGCCGTGTAATTCTCTCCAAGGCCATGCGCCGCTGCAGCAACAACATTAAAGAACGCTGACCGCGCCTCTGTGTCATTGCCATGGGTGGCCCACAGGGTGTGTGGCATGTGTCCGGCTCGCCAGAAGGCTCCAGATGGCACTGGGTGTGCCGGACATTCTATTGGGCTGTGCCAGACAGAACGCTGCCTTGGGGGACACAGGCCGCGATTTTCTGTCCGGCGCGCCCAATAGGCGCTTGGGGAGCCTTTTAGGGAGCCCGGCTGGAGATGCTCTCTTATGTCTAGCTTATGCGTACTAATAATTTAGTATCTTAGAGTAAGACAACTTTAACTTTTTGTTGTACTGTAGGCAAGAGTTAGTCTTCTTGGATAATGAAATCGTCTTCAATGAGGCCATTATTGAGGAGAGGGATCAGGGAATACAAGAGATTCAGCACCAGATTACTGAAGTAAACGAGATCTTCAAAGATCTTGCTGTGCTAGTCCATGATCAGGGAGCATTGATCCGTGTGTGATTCCTTCATCTGACTGATGAGACTGTACCCATTTCAATCTGTTCTAGTACAATACTGTTTATTTTCCCACTATTATCTGATTGTATTATTCCTCCTGACCTCCTGTACTGCAGAAGACGTGGACTATCACCTCGAAAATTCTGTTGCTTCGACTGCACAAGCAAAAGCGCAGCTTTCAAAAGCTGCTAAGACTCAGAAGTCAAACTCTTCTCTGGTACATTAAGGAACAATTTTTCGGTTGAACATCCTCCATTCCCATTCTCCTCGTTTGCTAAAGAAAGAATTTTGCCAGTCTCAACCTGTACCCCCTGATTCCCTTTTTGCAGATATGCCTGTTGATGGTTATTTTCGGGGTGGTGCTGCTCATAGTGATAATAGTCCTTGCAGCCTAGCAATTTGGAAGACACCTAGTGCTCCAGAATCTGGTCAAGCCTAGCGCGATGAGTTCCTTCACAATTTAATTTTGCTGTGCCGTCAGGAATGTATCTAAGTCTCCTTCTGGAGGTTGTCATATGGTGGTGGTGTGTGTGTTTGTGGTTATGGTGTGTGTCTGGGATGCATGGTTTACATAAGTAATCAAGTATACTCGCTTTGTTTGAGTCTAGCGCCTCGTTTCGCCTTGTTAATATCTGTGATGTAGTATCTCTGAGTGAGTGCTGTAAGAACGCGGAGGTTAGATTTATGTCACATGGGATTGAAGTTTCTCGAGTTGGTAAGAAGCGATTCTGAATTTCTTGTTAACACCTGCTTTTTCTGGAAATGTGATATTGATTTTCTCTGCTAAGTTGTCACGATATGTTACTTTGATTTCTCTAAGCCATCATGACGCACTTTATTAATGCTGACTTATAGTCAAAAGTCAAACCTTACTAAGTTTGACAAACATATATAGTAAGAATGTTAGTATCTAGGATATAAAACAAATACAGTAAATTAGGAAATATATTTTGTGAAAATCTATTTGACATTGATTTGGTATTGTACTCTCTTTGTCCAGAAAGGACAGAAATAATTGACTTAGCTTTGTCTAGATTCAAATGTATCTATATACTAAAACATGTCTAGATACATCCGTATATAGATAAATCTGTCACTTATCGTTGGACGGAGAGAGTAGTTGTTTATATTTTTGTCCAAAGCATTGGTCAAAATTAGATGCCATTGACTTTTAACTGAACTGATAAGCCTTATATTCAACAATAGTTGCATTGTCCATAAGAAAACAGCCCTTTCGGCCAATTACATGAAGTTTGAGTCAAGAACTAGACCTAGCTAATTTGTGTGACACAGCATTTTTCTGATCTTCGACAGTGCTTGAACAGTCTCATTGATCGCTGTTCCACCTGACTACCATAGTTATTGACCACTACATGCTTCCATCACTTCTCTTAAGCTCGAAAATGGTCGTCGGTCTGAATATTTGCAAACTATAATCCTTTTGCTGCAAGAGACAGTTAGCTTTAGCAAACCTATTTACTTCCCATGAGCACTCGTGTCTTTGAGAGCTTATTAATAGTCAGGCTGGGTTGGCTCAGCTGTCCCGTCATCTTCCGAGTTGAGACTCGCACTGAAATGGCGCTGTTAATGCGACTTGTGTACTCCTACATCATACAGTTCACAATCCTGGGAAGTATTTGCCCACGCACACACGCTCTTCTAAGTCATCGAACAATTCATCAGAATGGTAAGATGATACTATGTCACATTTTCTAAGGAAAGAAGTCTGTACAGAGATAAATACGCGGGACACCCACAAACTTGTTTCCTACTCCCTCGGTTTTAAAATATAGAATGTTTTACTCCGAATCTCTCCGAACCTACGTACTAAAAAAACTTTAGATACATTATCTTTACAAAACTAAAACATCTTATATTTTGAAACGGAGAGGTACTTGCAAATGCACTCATAAACTTGCAAATGGGGTGAGGTAGCCCTTAAACTTGCAATGTGGAGTGGTTTTTGGTTAGAATTGCTTCGATCACGGCACATAGCATGTCACCCTGGTTGCAGAGATGCATTATAGGAAGATATCAGACCGGTTCAATAAAATGGAGAGACTGGCTCGAGGAAAGGAAACCGTAAGGTTGATCTAGTCTATTGAACCTATTCCATATCTATACCTCGTTAGAGCAACTCCAACAGTGGCTGTAAAATCCGGCGCTCTATAATCGGCTTGCAGCGCTAGTTTTACACTTTTAGCGCGCACGATGGTGTGTCGCTTCACCGAGCGCTGTAAATTACCGCGCACGATAGCCAGCGCTGCACGAGACACTGTAAAATGTTGCGCACGCGGCAACACAAACACAAAGCACAAATATATGGAAGAAAAAAGATCAAACACACCCAAACAAATCAACAATAAATAGTTTAATTATTATTACAACACAACCAAATAGTTCATACCAATACAAAAATGGGTTTATCAACAATACAACAAATAGTTCATCAATAATACAACAAACTTACAAGTAAGATGAAGCTAATTATTTTGTTCCCCATTCCATCTCCACCATTCCTCGATGGGATCAAGTTGAAACTCATTGTGCACCTCGGTTTGTCGAATTGAATGGTACGAGACAATAAATCGGGCAATCATCTCTTCTCTCGTGTATACTTGGACAGGTTATCCCATCAAGTCATAGTAGGAGTAGCCTAAATCCTAGCCACGTTCATCCTTGATGATCAATGTTATGCATCATGACATAAGCGGTCATGATAACAAAAGGATCTTTTGATCCCAAAATCTAGCATGTCTTCTCACAATAACAAATTGAGCTTGCAAAAATTCCAAATGCTCTCTCCACATCCTTCCTATCCGTCGGTTGAGCATTATGAAAAACAAGTATTTTCTTACCTTTTAGTTCTTTCACCGACTTCACAAATGTTTGCCCTCGGGTAGATGCCATCGACAAGGTAGTACTGTAGTTGTATGTGTGACCATTTGCTATAAACTCCACTGGTGGACCTTCATGTAGAACAATCCGTATCATGAGAGGTGACCGCTGAAGGGCATTGATGTCATTGCAAGAACCGGGCATTAAAAAAACATGGCAAAATCAAGTCTCAAGATCGGCCATAACTTCAAGGATTATAGTGGAGTCATTCTTATGTCTTTTGAATTGTCCATGCCATGTCGCAGGATAATTCTTTCAACTTCATTGCATGCAACCAATAGAGCCAATCATACCTAGAAATCCCCAAACTTTGTTGATCTTCAAAATGCTAGTTGTATCTTTGGAATTGGGGGCTCTCAAGTATGCCTCGCCAAACACTTCCACAATTGTCATTACAAAAGCGCTTCACACACTTGGTGGCTTGACTCTCACCCATTGTCAAGTGGTCATCAACTAGATCAGCTATAATATCGTATGCCATCATACGCAAGGCGGCGATCACCTTTTGGTAAGTGTTATACCTAAGTTCTCCCGTGACATTCCTCCTTTTCTCAAAAAACCGATCCTTTTTCGTCACCTCCTCCGAAATGTGCTTGAACAACTTGATGCTCATCCTAAAAAAGCGACAAAAGTAGCACTCAAGGTAGTTTGCATTGTCCACAAAATAGCTCCGCATCAACTTGTTGTGACCTTCAATCCGTTCCTTCCACAACTTCTGTCGACCGAAAACCGAACCACCATGCTTCGGTCGCTTTCTTGCGCGTGTAGCCAGGAGCATGGCTAAATTTCCCTCTTCTTCGAGATCAAATTCTTCATCCTACAAATCGACGAGGAACTCATCTAGAAGCATAAATTAAACTTAACCTACGATGAACCTCCTATGTAGGAAGAAAGGCGACTGTAACACCCTTAAATCGGCCCTATGCAAGTTTTAGCCCTTTTCGCCAAACCCGCGTAGAAATGATTCAAGGACGCCCACCAGGCACTTTCGTGCGGGTGGAAAACGAAGTAATACCATTACACAACAGTCCTCGATGGGACCCACGGAACAGATACATATACAACAGCGACTCAACGAGTCAAGAATACAGATATACAGTACAAAGATCCAAATCACCTTGAAAACGATACAACGTCCGACTACGGACAAGATGCAAATGGGGCTAAGAGCCCTGAAGAATAACCAATGGCGTCCATAACCCTGCCCAGGCCAAGCCGGAAGGGTAACCCTGCTAACGACGTCGATCTCAAACCTGCTAAAACAAAAGGGGTGCCGGCAAAGGGCAAAGGAAAAAGAGGAGCGTCAGTACTGAGGCCAGTACACGACGATGCTAGAATTCGGCGGCTCTCGCCTACATAGGTATGGTGGACTGAAGCGGCAGCGCAACATGCACTAAACAACCTATAGAGACTCAGTACAACTGGCGGTTATCAGAGAGGGATAAGAAAGACCTATCCGGATCCAACCTGAAGCTAACACCAGACAAACCCATCCTGGTATTTCCCCCTCGAGACCAAACGAGGAAGTCGGACCGAGGAACTCACACAGTTGGAAATTTTACTCATTCCGTTATAGTTGCAGCACTTACTAATCAGATATAGATAACATGAGTCATCCTGAAGCATAAGTAGTTGGCAGTTTTAATTACCATTCTGTTATAGTTGGAACATTTACTAGTCAGATATAATTGTCCTGAGGAATCCCAAAACCCAGCAGTTGTTGGCACTTTTATCACATTCCATTGGAGTTGCAATACTTACTAGACAGGTATAACAAGACACAAGGAACCCCAGCTCCACCAGTTGTTGGCATTTTTAATATCCATTCCGTTGTATTTGAATCTGATTACTAGTCACATCTTAAGTCAAATTCATAGCACTACTTTAGTTGTGCTTGTCTATGATCAAGATAATGTGCTCCAAGTCGTCCATAACCGTGGACACGGCTTTCAGAAAGTTTTACCCTGCAGGGGTGCACAAATAGCAACACACACTCGATCAACCTCGAAAAACCAACTCAAAACCCAACGAGGCTTTCACGACAAAGCAATCACAGGATTCATATATATTTCAGGGGGCCACCCCACTAAGCTACCCGCAACGAAGTTGGCCGGCTCTGGAACGGACCCAGGGTTTGCGACGACGGCTGTAAACGACTGGGAACCCGAAAGTGTGAATGGGCTTGTCGATACCGCGAAAACGTGGCGCGATCCAAAATAGTACAAGTGTTCCACGCACAATCTTAAATAAAGCAGTAAAGCATGGCATAAGTACATGATAGTAATAAAGCCCCAAACTAGTTTGTGGCCCCAAGAAATAGAAATGAATCAAGCTCTGGCTCAGGGGGATCCATAAGGCCTCCCGGATGTGGATAGTGCGAAAAATCAAGGAACAGGTATCAAGTACTCGGGGTCCTACGGGACACAAGTGGGCATGAAAAACCAAATAGCGTATATTGCCCACCGGTGCCTCTTTCATTAGTTATCCCAGCAAATTAATAGTTGTATTTAAAGTCATGATCATATCCACCACAAACATCTTCCAGCATTCCAACAACTATGGTACTCGACAACACGAGATCGCACCTAAGCAAGCAACTACGACTCGCAGGGCCAGCTATCTACCAAACACAGGTAATAGGAGGTGTCCAAGGCAATATAGAGGCTGCACGGGATATAACAGGTGTACTGAAACTAAAGCATCACGACACGGATAGCAATAGATCAACAGGAGGAAATAAAGACTATAAATGCAAAATAGGTAGAAGGGGGAGAGATGCTCGCCTGGGAAACACTGTCGAAGGTTCATATCCGGAGAACTTGTCGATACTCGCATCAACTCATCGGCCTAATCCGCGAAGAAGAAAACACTAGAAGAAACACCGGATGCAATATTTAATACTACGGCAGAAGATCCGACATGCTTATATGATGCATGGCATGGCACAGATGCGGTGCAATTAGGCAATATTAAGCGGAACCGGGGTCCCGACAATTAATTACACGGTTCAAGTTATTTAGAAACCCCGCAATTTAAATGTTGTCTTAACAAGGCAAAACATTATATTGGTTCGCTACACAAATTTAAATAGAGGCAATATAAGACTAGAACAGTCCGCATATGGCCTCCATATTTAATTTAGGTGAATCGACCATTTAACCCAACCCACCAGATGACATGTATGCAAGCATGATGATTTAATTATGCAACAAGTTGTATGTTATATTATAAAAATAGGGGTCTCAGAAAGGGATCACACATCGGGGTTCGAAGATCTTGGGTGTCGAGGGTCTTGGGGTTCGGGCGCGCCGGGATCGGTCTTCAGATCCGAGAGGGAGAAGAGCGCCGGGTCCGGTCTTCGGGTTCAGGAAGGAGATGTTGGCGTTCTCGGGTCCATGGAGAACTTGATTCGGCATCGGTGGCCGAGGGTGAACTAAGTTCGGTTGTGGTAGACTTCGGGTGGCTTCTCGGGGTGCCCATCTGACTTGCAGTCTTTGTTCGCCGAGAGGGTACTAGGTAGCATGACCATCGCGTAACAGCATCAACACCACCTCTACAACACCCAACTCCAAAGCACTACGGCATCAACAGGAACAAAACACCACTAAAAAAATGAAACAGGCTCGAGCCCCTCATTCCTTAGTACAGTACTGCACGACGCGATGCGGCGGAACACGGGCGTCTGGGCGAGCACGCGCGTGATCGACGCGGTACAGCGAGGTGGTCCGGGGCGACGCAGTCGACGGAGAGATGCGGCGGCTGGTGACAGGGTCGAGGCGCGCGTGGAGGCCCTGGCGGCGGGGTCGACGGAGGGGCGGCCGTTGGAGGGGTGGGTCACTGGCGATGGTCGAGCGCGGAGGCGTGCACGACGGCTCGATGAAGGCGGCGGAAGCAGGGGCCGGCGAGCGTCGGGTCGACGGCGAACTCGGGCCAGGGAGGACACGCAGGTGGTGGGGGCGGCGAGCGGAGCGCGGGCCGGGCGGCGAGGACGTCGCCAGGGAAGACGATATGGGGGAGGGCTCAAGGAAACGGCACTAGCGACCAGGGCGGTGGTGGGCTTGCTGGTCTTGCCGCAGCGACTAGGAGCGGCGGCGCTCACGGGAGGAAAGTGGAGGCGACCGTGTTGCAGTGCCGAGCGGGGCGAGGAGGAGGGAAGGTCTGAGCGATGGCGTGGTTGGTGGCCTCGCGGGCGGAGGATGCGCCGCGGGGTGGTGGGGAAGGATGGGGACGAGGCGACACAGGGGTGGGGCCGAGCTAGCAGGGTGGAGCAGTCGGTGGTGGGCGATGGGTGGAAAGAGGTTGTGGGCCAGGGCGGAACCGACAAGGAAAGAGCGGGTTGCGGGATCTGGGGATTGGGGCTCGGTCAACTCGGGCGGGAGTGCCTCGCGTGGTTGGCTCGCTTGCGTACGACGCTGGGACAGGTGGTCACACGTGTGTGTGAGCGACGGGCGGTGCGGGGAAAAGGGCGCGTGGGGTGCGTGAGTGTGTTGCGTGTGTTGTGCAAGGGAGGTTGGGCAGGTGGAGGGGGGAGTGGGCGGGAAAGGAGGTGGGGCTGGAATTTTGGGCAGGTAGGGTGAGAGAGAGAGAGAGAGTGGCGACGGGGCAGGAGGAAGTTGGCGGTTGTGGGGAGTAGGTAGGAATTAGGGTTTAGACTGGTCAGGGTTAGAATGTTTTCTAGTTTGGCCGGGTAGAAGACTGCTGGCTCGCCGGGCTTTTGGCCTGGCAGGCTGGCGGTCTCCCCGATAAAAACGTTTGTATTTTATTAGACTGTTATTTTATTTTTAACAGACTTTTTGGTAAATTATTTTTAGACAACACAAAATAATCCGGAGGGCCAGGGTTTTACTTTGAATAGAGACGGGGCATATTTAGAGAATAAAACTAGGCTTTTAGAAAATAGTTTTAGACAAACACATGCATGATGATGACGATGCTCAAATGCAAGGTGGCATGATGACATGAGCATGCGGTCATGATGATGCAATGCATAAAAACACAGCGATTTTCTAGTAGTGGTTTTTTGCGGGATGCCACAATTCGACACCACTAACAAGGGATCTCGCCCTCGAGATCCGCCTCATGGTACCGAGAAGAAGGTCGGCGATCTGAATCTTCTCGCTTCGTGTCGATCCTCGCGACACCACTAACAAGAGGTCGGTGTCCGTGATCGTCGAGAGAACACTCCGGGAACAAGGGGCGAAGGCAGAGGTATCAACAAATAAAGCCACCTCTAGCTCTCGTGGACGGAGTAAAATTGCTTGATCCACCGATTCGATGTACAAAAGCGAATGATAAGAGTAGTCGGATGGTGATCAGTCCATCGCGCACCCAAACCTTTACTCTGTACATGAATAGGAGAATTATGCAACCAACTCTCAGAATCAGACTGAAAATCTCGACAAGCGAGGTTCGGAAACAAGGAAGGATACAGACTCTGCATCGGATCTGGCGTAGATGATGTCATCGCGTCAGAAAACACCGGAAGACACGAACAAGGAACAAAAGAATGGTGCCACAGATAAGGGATCACTCAGATAGCATGAAGTCCGGATGTAGAAGCACCGTTACCAAAGGAAGAAGCGAAACCCTGAAGGTACGACGGAAAAACCCAACCACGAGAATTCCTGGACTCGAAGAAAAGATAAGAGAGCAGATTCAAAACACGCAGAGGTAAGAGGAGAACAACAGAGGGGTAAGGAGTAAAATCAGGCCTAATCAGATCTATCCAACCGATTTTGCAAAAATAGTTTTGACACCCTACTTCGGCCGTTAGCTAGGTTATCCTACAGGCTGGACTTGTGGGGTATCGCAACTGCTGGGCTCTCATACCACTCTGTAACACCCTCAAATCGGCCCTATGCAAGTTTTAGCCCTTTCCGCCAAACCCGCGTAGAAACGATTCAAGGACGCCCACCAGGCACTTTCGTGCGGGTGGAAAACGAAGTAATACCATTACATAACAGTCCTCGATGGGACCCATAGAACAGATATATATATATATATATATATATATATATATATATATATATATATAACAGCGACTCAACGAGTCAAGAATACAGATATACAGTACAAAGATCCAAATCACCTTGAAAACGATACAGCGTCCGACTACGGACAAGATGCAAATGGGGCTAAGAGCCCTGAAGAATAACCAATGGCGTCCATAACCCTGTCCAGACCAAGCCGGAAGGGTAACCCTGCTAACGACGTCGATCTCAAACCTGCTAAAACAAAAGGGGTGCCGGCAAAGGGCAAAGGAAAAAGAGGAGCGTCAGTACTGAGGCCAGTACACGGCGATGCTAGAATTCGGCGGCTCTCGCCTACATAGGTATGGTGGACTGAAGCGGCAACGCAGCATGCACTAAACAACCTATAGAGACTCCGTACAACTGGCGGTTATCAGAGAGGGATAAGAAAGACCTATCCGGATCCAACCTGAAGCTAACACCAGACGAACCCATCCTGGTATTTCCCCTCGAGAACAAACGAGGAAGTCGGACCGAGGAACTCACACAGTTGGCAATTTTACTCATTCCGTTATAGTTGCAGCACTTACTAATCAGATATAGATAACATGAGTCATCCTGAAGCATAAGTAGTGGGCAGTTTTAATTACCATTCCGTTATAGTTGGAACATTTACTAGTCAGATATAATTGTCCTGAGGAATCCAAAACCCAGCAGTTGTTGGCACTTTTATCACATTCCATTGGAGTTGCAATACTTACTAGACAGGTATAACAAGACACAAGGAACCCCAACTCCACCAGTTGTTGGCATTTTTAATATCCATTCCGTTGTATTTGAATCTGATTACTAGTCACATCTTAAGTTAAATTTATAGCACTACTTTAGTTGTGCTTGTCTATGATCAAGATACTATGCTCCAAGTCATCCATAACCGCGGACACGGCTTTCAGAAAGTTTTACCCTGCAGGGGTGCACAAATAGCAACACACACTCGATCAATCTTGGAAAAACCAACTCAAAACCCAACGAGGCTTTCACGACAAAGCAATCACACGATTCATATATATTTCAGGGGGCCACCCCACTAAGCTACCCGCAACGAAGTTGGCCAGCTCTGGAACGGACCCAGGGTTTGCGACGACGGCTGTAAACGACTGGGAACCCGAAAGTGTGACTGGGCTTATCGATACCGCGAAAACGTGGCGCGATCCAAAATAGTACAGGTGCTCCACGCACAATCTTAAATAAAGCAGTAAAGCATGGCATAAGTACATGATAGTAATAAAGCCCCAAACTAGTTTGTGGCCCCAAGAAATAGAAATGAATCAAGCTCTGGCTCAGGGGGGTCCATAAGGCCTCCCGGATGTGGATAGTGCGAAAAATCAAGGAACATGTATCAAGTACTCGGGGTCCTACGGGACACAAGTGGGCATGAAAAACCAAATAGCGTATATTGCCCACCGGTGCCTCTTTCATTAGTTATCCCAGCAAATTAATAGTTGTATTTAAAGTCATGATCATCTCCACCACAAACATCTTCCAGCATTCCAACAACTATGGTACTCGACAAAACGAGATCGCACCTGAGCAAGCAACTACGACTTGCAGGGCCAGCTATCTACCAAACACAGGTAATAGGAGGTGTCCAAGGCAATATAGAGGCTGCACGGGATATAACTGGTGTACTGAAACTAAAGCATCATGACACGGATAGCAATAGATCAACAGGAGGAAATAAAGACTATAAATGCAAAATAGGTAGAAGGGGGAGAGATGCTCGCCTGGGAAACACTGCCGAAGGTTCATATCCGGAGAACTTGTCAATACTCGCATCAACTTATCTGCCTAATCCGCGAAGCAGCAAACACTAGAAGAAACACCGGATGCAATATTTAATACTACGACAGAAGATCCGACATGCTTATGATATGATGCATGGCATGGCACAAATGCGGTGCAATTAGGCAATATTAAGCGGAACCGGGGTCCTGACAATTAATTACACGGTTCAAGTTATTTAGAAACCCCACAATTTAAATGTTGTCTTAACAAGGCAAAACATTGCATTGGTTCGCCACACAAATTTAAATAGAGACAATATAAGACTAGAACAGTCCGCATATGGCCTCCATATTTAATTTAGGTGAATCGACCATTTAACCCAACCCACCAGATGACATGTATGCAAGCATGATGATTTAATTATGCAACAAGTTGTATGTTATATATTATAAAAATAAGGGTCTCAGAAAGGGATCACACATCGGGGTTCAAAGATCTTGGGTGTCGAGGGTCTTGGGGTTCGGGCGCGCCGGGATCGGTCTTCAGATCCGAGAGGGAGAAGAGTGCCGGGTCCGGTCTTCGGGTTCAGGAAGGAGATGTTGGCGTTCTCGGGTCCATGGAGAACTTGATTCGGCATCGGTGGCCGAGGGTGAACTAAGTTCGGTTGTGGTAGACTTCGGGTGGCTTCTCGGGGTGCCCATCTGACTTGCAGTCTTTGTTCGCCGAGAGGGTACTAGGTAGCATGACCATCGCGTAACAGCATCAACACCACCTCTACAACACCCAACTCCAAAGCACTACGGCATCAACAGGAACAAAACACCACTAAAAAAATGAAACAGGCTCGAGCCCCTCATTCCTTAGTACAGTACTGCACGACGCGATGCGGCGGAACACGGGCGTCTGGGCGAGCACGCGCGTGATCGACGCGGTACAGCGAGGTGGTCCGGGGCGACGCAGTCGACGGAGAGATGCGGCGGCTGGTGACAGGGTCGAGGCGCGCGTGGAGGCCCTGGCGGCGGGGTCGACGGAGGGGCGGCCGTTGGAGGGGTGGGTCACTGGCGATGGTCGAGCGCGGAGGCGTGCACGACGGCTCGATGAAGGCGGCGGAAGCAGGGGCCGGCGAGCGTCGGGTCGACGGCGAACTCGGGCCAGGGAGGACACGCAGGTGGTGGGGGCGGCGAGCGGAGCGCGGGCCGGGTGGCGAGGACGTCACCGGGGAAGACGATATGGGGGAGGGCTCGAGGAAACGGCGCTGGCGACCAGGGCGGTGGTGGGCTTGCTGGTCTTGCCGCGGCGACTAGGAGCGGCGGCCAGGCGACGCAGGCGGCGCTCACGGGAGGAAAGTGGAGGCGACCGTGTTGCAGCACCGAGCGGGGCGAGGATGAGGGAAGGTCTGAGCGGTGGCGGGGTTGGTGGCCTCGCAGGCGGAGGATGCGCTGCGGGGTGGTGGGGAAGGATGGGGACGAGGTGACACGGGGGTGGGTCCGAGCTGGCAGGGTGGAGCGGTCGGTGGTGGGTGATGGGTGGAAAGCGGTTGTGGGCCAGGGCAGAACCGACACGGGAGGAGCGGGTTGCGGGATGTGGGGATTGGGGATCGGTCAACTCGGGCGGGAGTGCCTCGCGTGGTTGGCTCGCTTGCGTACGATGCTGGGACAGGTGGTCACGCGTGTGTGTGAGCGACGGGCGGTGCGGGGAAAAGGGCGCGTGGGGTGCGTGAGTGTGTTGCGTGTGTTGTGCAAGGGAGGTTGGCAGGTGGAGGGGAGTGGGCGGGAAAGGAGGTGGGGCTGGAATTTTGGGCAGGTGGGGTGAGAGAGAGAGAGAGAGAGAGGCGACGGGGCAGGAGGAAGTTGGCGGCTGTGGGGAGTAGGTAGGAATTAGGGTTTAGACTGGTCAGGGTTAGGGATTTTCTAGTTTGGCCGGGTAGTAGACTGCTGGCTCGCCGGGCTTTTGGCCTGGCAGGCTGGCGGTCTCCCCGGAAAAAACGTTTGTATTTTATTAGACTGTTATTTTATTTTTAACAGACTTTTTGGTAAATTATTTTTAGACAACACAAAATAATCCGGAGGGCCAGGGTTTTACTTTGAATAGAGACATGGCATATTTAGAGAATAAAACTAGGCTTTTAGAAAATAGTTTTAAACAAACACATGCATGATGATGACGATGCTCAAATGCAAGGTGGCATGATGACATGAGCATGCGGTCATGATAATGCAATGCACAAAAACACAGCGATTTTCTAGTAGTGGTTTTTTGCGGGATGTCACAGCGACGACATACCTTGCGCGTGCGCCTCGGTGGCGGCGCCAGGTGGATGTGCTCATCATCAAGCGAGCGGAGCGGTTGCTGCACTAGGTGGAGGTGCTCGTTGTCGGGCGCATAAAGCGGTGGACAGAGGTGCTGATTTAACATGGCGGCAGTGCATGGAAAGTCGTGGAGGACCAGCATCGCCAACAGATCTGCCACTGTGGGTGGCGCGCCGGCAGCGCAGCGACACCGGAGTGGACGGGGAAATGGGAAGGTCGCGTGGATTTTTCAGTACGTTGGTCTTCGCGTGCATCGTCACCTTTTCCAGCGCGCTGTAGCTGAAGCGCCGGGATTTTTTTAGCGCACGCGCTATTGAGCGCTCAGAACCGCGCGCTAAATCGTCGATTTTACAACACGGACGTGTTTTAGCGCTTCTAGTGAAGATGCTCTTATAATGCTTCTCTGGAATACTAGTGGCATGCATCTGTCATGTGGGATGACTGCTACAGCCTTCAAGCAGGCCAGAGCCTAGAGGGAGGGGCTATTGCAGGGTCCACCTCCTAATGGAGAGTATTTTCTTTTATATCGCTGCTATTCTAAGCAAAAAAAAACTCCGCAAAACTATGAGTTCTAGTGCTTGGCCCTAATAAATTTGAAATACTTCGAAATTCAAATACAGATTATTTGAGTAAAATCGAACTTGGCACCTTTTTCAATACGCTCATCGACCTTAGGAATACGCAATTTACCATCATTAAATATGGTGGCTGTCTTATTATGGTGACTAGGCTTCTGTACAACGATATATTCATCAACATGGCACTCAGTGGACCCCATCTGTCACCCCCTTAAGTACTCAAGAGAGATTATTTTTCAATTATTTTTAATAATAAAAAAGATTAGGACCACATGAAAAATTGCAAGGAGAATCTCACCACCCTCTGTTCCCTCATCCCATCCTACCTCCTGACACCGGTGTTTGCTCGACGTGGATGGCCGTCATCTTAGAGTCGGCTAGGGAGGGTCGGGATGGTCGTATCGCCTTGGAACCTCCCCTTGCCTCGCCTCATGCGGCGGGCCAGGAACCTTGCCGCGGTAGGCAGCCCCTCGATGTTCGAGCGTCGACGCCACTAGAGTCTCACCATCCTACTAGCATGGGAAGCCCCTCAATGAGCTGAGGCTACCTGGAGGTTTGCATGTGTCCCCTGCTTCTTCCTTGCCACGCGGCTCATACCGAGGAGTCCCATGCGCCTCGGGATCATCATCGTCCTTCTCTTCGGTTGCCGAGCATCTTCGTCGATTTCGGCGGCGTCAGACCTCCTCTGGCCACCCCGACCCCTTACACAACTTCACGATGAGCCGACACACCTCCTCGACGTCTCCTTAGACTCCATGCCTTTCTCTAGCCCCTATCATCGTTGGCCTCCTCTCGGCCATCGCCGATCGCTCTCCGACGACCTTTTGGTGGCGGCGCTACCACCATCCGAACCAGCTGAATGCAGGGGTCCTTCCAATGTTCTTCAACGACTCCCACGCGCCCTGCTCTACCTGTCGTGGATAGCTCCTCTGGCCTCTGGTACGTCCACGCCGACGTGGAGAGGTAGGGACGTGCGTCGGCGTCTCGTGGTGGTTTGGTGGAAAGAAAGAGGAAGAGAGATGAGGAAGAAGGGGTGTGTGTGGCACTGACAGGTGGGTCCCACCTGTTAGTCTAACCAGAGGACCCTACATGTTAGTCTCTAGGCTTGAGCTTGATTTAGGGGAGGATTTTTTTGCAAAAAGAAAATACATTGTTTGGACCAATCAACACCTGCCAAGTCGACGAATACATCACCATAGAGAAGCTCGGTGACCATAATGAGACAATCATCGTATTTAGTTACCATAAATCATGTACTCTCTCCGTTCTAAAATATATGACGTGGATTTGTCTAGATTTAAATGTATCTAAACATACGTGTGAATTTAGACAAACTTAAGCGACGGATGAAGTAATATTAAGACCGACGACTGTATCGAAAAAGTGAGCGAAGTTTAGGTACTCGATTTTACTCGATTTCTTTTTCAAAATTTACTTCTCATGCTTTGAGATCCTCTCTTTGTCTCCCAATACCAGAAGCAACGGTCGAGCCTCCGCGTATTCTTTCATCTCTCTCACTGCCTGCGGGGCCGGTATTGTCATTTCCGTAGCAGCCGCTCCGCTCGTTGTTGCAAAACGCTCCATAAACCCAAACGCTCCCCACACAGATTTTGAAATCTCACCTACAAGGAAAAGAGAAAGAGATCCGTTCCGATTCCCCACCCTCTCCAATGGCCGCTCCGCCGCCGATGCTCACCGTGGCGGTGGAGAAGGGACCACGCCAGGGAGAGATTCGGCAGTGCCGCGCGGGCGCCTCGATCCGCATCGGTCGGGTTGTCAAAGGCAACGACCTCGCTGTGCGCGACGGCGGAGCGTCGCAGCAGCACCTCCTCATCGAGTTCCTCCCGCCGCCCGGCGCCGGGTGGGCCGTCTCCGATCTCGGGACCTCCAATGGAACCCTCCTCAACGGCGCGCCCCTCGTCCCCTCCGTCCCCGCCCCGCTCTCCCACGGGGACCTAATCAAGGTCGGGGATTCCACCGTGCTCGCCGTCTCCATGGCGTGCGATTTGGATCCGAAACCTGTCGCTAACCCCAGCAAGAGGCGCACCTCGCGCCGCCCGGCGGCAGTGGTGGAGGAGGAGGCCCCCGTGGTGACCCGCCGTGGCACACGGAATAAGACGGCGGCCGAGGCTCCCGAAGTGGAGAAGAAAGAGCCAGATGCAGCGGCAGTGGTGGTGGAGGAGAAGCCCCCTGCAGTGCCCCGCCGTGGCACACGGAATAAAGCGCCGCCGGTGGCTGAGCCCCCCGAAGTGGAGAAGGAAGAGCCGGACGCTGCGCCAGTGGTGGTTGAGGAGAAGCCCCAGGTGGCAAGGCGCAGGGGCGGACGGAAGAAGCTGGCCCCGGGGCAGATGGATGAGACTGCAGAGGCGCCACGCCAGGGGGAGCAGAAGAAGGCCCCAGAGCCCTCTGAACCAGAGAAGGTTCAGAAGGAGGAGGCCGTGGTACTGACGCGCCGTGGCAGTCGGAAGAGTGTCACAGAGCCCCCTGAACCGAAGGAAGAGGAGGAGGAGGAGAATGCCCCTGTAGTGACACGCCGTGGAGGGAGGAAGAAGAATGTGGTGACCATCGCCCCTCCGCCATTGCCTCCAAAAACCAAATCTGTGAGGGCCAATGCTCATCGTGCTGCTTCTGAAAATGGTGCCAATGTGGCTGCAGCAGAGTGCACTGAAGAGTTGGAGGAGGATGCAGAGGTAATCCGCCACAGGAGGCAGAAGAATGTTGAGGAACATCATGCACCTGAGAAGGTCGGGGAGGAGACCACCATGGTGACACGCCGTGGCAGGCGGGAAAAGGTTGCAGAGCAGTCTGAACCAGGGAAGGATGAGCAGACTACCGTGGTGACGCGCCGTGGCGGGCGGAAAAAGGTCATGGAGCAGCCTGAAACAAAGAATGACGTGGAGGAGACCACTTTGGTGACGCGCCGTGGCGGGCGGAAAAAGGTTGCGGATCAGCTTGAGTCAGAGAAGGACGTGGAGGAGATCGCTGTGGTGACTCGCCGTGGCGGACTGAAAAAGGTGGCGGAGCAGCCTGAACCAGATAAGCAAGATGTTGAGGAGGAGGAGAGTGTGCCGGCATTGATCCGGCGTGGCGGGAGGAAGAAGAATCCGTTGATGGCGGCCCCTCCCTCACTGCCTCGGAAGACAAGTTCCACAAGGGGCCGGGGAAGGGCTACAAGGACTAGTACAAGGAAAACCATTCTTGAGGAGGACAAGGAGGAGCAGAGGGGCAATGAGTTGGATGTGTCAAAAGAGATGACAGCTAACCCACATACTTCAGTGGCAGTGAATGGTGGTGAGGAACATAACGGGGATAAGGCACCAGCTGTGCATGGAGATGCTGAAGGTACTGTTAAGGCATTGGAGGAGGAAGTGCCAAAGGGGAGGGCCAGGGCTAAGATTGCTGTTTCTAAAGATGTGGCTTATGCGGCTGCACTGAAGCTCATTGTAGAGACAGAGGAGGCTTCAGAAGCACCTCGCCGAGGCAGGCGGAGGAAGGCCGTGGAACCCCTTGAACCGGAGAAGGAAGAGGAGGAGATGGAGGATGCTATTGGAGGGATGCGCCGCAAGGGTCAGAAGAAGGCTGCAGCCGTGACATGCCGTGCTGGGAGGAAGAAAGATTCAGCGATGGTTGCCCCTCTGCCCCTGGCTCCAAAGACAGGGTCCGGTAGGGGCCGAAGAAGGGTTACAAGGACTAGTGCAAGGAACACTACTCTTGAGGAGGACGAGGCAGAACAAGAGGAAGATGAGGTGGCTGTGCCAAGAGAGCAAGCAGGGAGTCCGCAGATTGCGATGGCAGTGAATGGTGGTGAGGATAGAGATGTCAAAGGTAATGTGGGAGCATTGGAGGACGACGCACCAGAGGGGAGGGACAGTGCACTGCGTGCTTCTTCTGATAACGCGGTTAATGAGGTTCAGGGTGGTGTGCTTTGTTCTTCTAGAGTTGATTCGGGATCTAATGGGATCCCCAACACAACAAGCAAATACCGGGAGGTAAAGTAAACATTGAAGTCTATGAAGTTATACATTTCTTGATATTTTTGAATGATGTACTCACCTTAATTAATTGTTGCAGGATGCAAAGCTGAAAGCATACTCAACTCCCTTTGATGTCAGGCTGGATAGAGCTCTGAAGAAATATTCTTCATGAGTGCTAATGGTTAAGAGTAAATGTGATGAGTCTGATGTGTGGATAGGCTCTTTTCTACTTTGTGTAGGAAGACTGCCCCATAGAGTTATAGTCTGGATCCATTTGAATTTTGTGTACATTGAAGTGGAGATGCATGTTGCCTACCTATGCCAGATATAAGAATAGCCAGAAATTACTTGCTTGAACTTGTGCATTGCAATTAATTTCGAGGAAGATGCTTTTGTTGTTCCCCTTCTTTCTCTGTTACATGTTTATTACTACCTTTTCTCGCTGTTCTTATTTATGTGATATCAGGGGTGCTGATGTTGTTGTGAAGCACCTACCTGATAGGTAGCCGTCACCTTGATTTGGCCAGAAGTTGACTGATGCAAAGAAGGCAAGAACTTGATAGTCCTGGCTGCTTTACAGTTTGCACTCGTAGCTGCATTCTGAGGTCTTCTTTATTATCCTTTCCTGTTATCACACTAAAAAAATGCGTTATGCTAATTCTGGAGGGAACTCAGCACCCTTGGCTTGCTGTTCGCACAAACTGACCCAATATACTCCCTCTGTTCCAGAATGTAGGGTGTTTAATAGGTTAAGAGTTAAGACAAGACTTTGACGAACAATTATCTCTTCATTTTGTGGTTTAGGTATACAAAATCAGTCACAAGAAAGTACTTTTGAACAAGAATCAAATGACAGCACTTTTCTGTCACATAAAGTGCATACTTATAAACAATTTTTTTTCAAAAGTTGTATTAACCGATCAGTATGATGTACGTTTTGAAATGGAGGGAGTAATTTACCTGTTTTGACGGTTCACTCAGTTTGTTGAGATGACTTTTCATTCAGTTACAGGACTAAGATAAAGAAAACAGCCAAGAAATGATATCAAAGCTGAGGAAGGATGAAATTGAGTATTTCACAGGGTTAATAGAGAAGGTATTATTATCGATCCTGGAGCTATTTTTCTGAATATAGGTGTGAATTTTTTCAGTTTATGATTATAGTGGGCTTTCATGCACTGTTGTTGATCTCAGAGACTTTTGTTCTTCCAAGTCATGTCCATTTGTTCTGCTGACTCACCCTACTATCATAGTTTTAAAAATCGGACCGGTTCGGTGGTTCAACCGGAAAAAACCTGAACCGATGACCTCACCGGTTTTTTAAGAGGCACCGGTTCAAATAGCAAAAAACCAGGAAAAAAGAAGTTGCAAGAGAAATTGAACTCAAGACCTTACACTAGATAGAAATAGCAGCACATAAGGCCCAATACCACTTGAACACACCATTTTTGTGATTACATATTGAAATATACGCTTAATATACATTTTATTGTCATTTTGTTCTGATTTTAACTTTTAATTAAAATGAATGGTTTTTTGTCGCCATCGAACCGAATGAACCACTGGTCCGACCAGTAAAAACCTGAACCGATGGCCTCACTGGTTCGATCATCGGTCAGGTTTTTTAAACTATGCCTACTATATGGTTTTTCTTGTTCATACTGAAACTATTTCCCTTGCTGTGCCAAAAAAAACTGCGACCTAAATATAGCATCGACACAAGATCAACCTATATGTTGCTTCACATAAACACGAGGAAATCTGACAAAAGAAAGAATATAAGATCAGCACGGTTTGGATAAAAATATCTCCAGAATATTCGACTGTAAATATGTTCAGGATGATTTTTGACTGTTATACGAATGCACAAGATGATATGAGACTTGGGATTAAATGTAAACTCTACTAATTTGCCCATTTAAATGTTTACTGGCTGTTACTCAAATGATTCCCACTTGACCACATGAACATTATACATAGGGACACTATGGACTCAATTTTGGTAGAAAAAGTACAAATAGATTATCTGAACATTTATACGTATACAGAAGTTACGCATAATACTAAAAGTAGCATAGAGATGCAGTTCTTAATCTTTGAAGTTTCTGCATGAGGTGCTGCAGCTAAAGATTGACAATCCTGGTCTGGATAGGCGCAGTTCTACTATTTGCTGGAAGGACGTCTCCCAGAATTGGAATGTGAAACATAGATGCATGCTCACTGTCTATGGCCGGTACAGTTTGCATCTGACATTACAAATGACATTACAAATATTTTGAGGAAGATGGTTTGCTACTTTGGTTGTTATTATTGTCCTTCTTTCTGTGTTCCATGTTTCTTACCTTACCGCCCTGTTCTTATTGTTACATAAAACGAGACCAACCAGGAAACAACCGTGAACACCTGAGGGAGGAGCCTGGGACTCAAA
Source organism: Avena eriantha (assembly GCA_910589775.1). Lineage (NCBI taxonomy): Eukaryota > Viridiplantae > Streptophyta > Magnoliopsida > Poales > Poaceae > Avena > Avena eriantha. Next base: position 238,476,174 of record OU342742.1, on the reverse strand, counting down.
CACAGGTTTGGGTTGTTATATGACATCAGGGGTGCTGAACTTTGATGTGAAGCGCTACCCGGAAAAGCCAGCACCACGTCGGTATGGCAGGAAGCTGACTGAATCAAAGATAGCAAGATCAGCTTCAAAGTTGGGACTTGCGGTTGGACTCTGTGGTCTTTGTTTTAAACCATTCGTGCAACTTACACTACAAAAATATAGTATTTCCTCTGATCCAAATTAGTTGACTCATTTGTCTAGATTCGAACGTATCCTCACTTGTTTTAGTGCTAGATACATCCGAATGTAGACAAATGTTATGGTATTGCTAGAGGGAGGACACAAGAAGGCCGGCCGGGAGCCTTGCCCACGGCCGGTGGCAAGAGGGAAGGGATTTCCTTCTTAATTCTTGCTTCATTAGATTGATACATCTCCTCTCCTTATATAGAGAGGTTTACTTGACTCCCAAGCAAGACTTACTTGACCCCTAAGCAAGTGATCCTTATCTCTAATTAACCCTAAGACTAATGGGCCTATGACGTACTCTAACAACCTAGGCCAGCCTAGGCCTATGACGTACTCCTCTACTGCAAGTGATACATCTCCTCTACTGCCAGCCTAGGCCTATGATGGAATCGGCAGGAGTATGTTTTTTCTAGTAGGACTTGTTATATATTTTCTTGGCTTACTGTTAGTTCAAACTGACCCGATATTGTTCCTCTGGTTTGACGGCTCAATTCTTCTCATGCAATTACAGGACTTGCATAAGAGAAAAACCAAAGGAAGTATATGAAAGAAGGATGGAATTGTATATTTGCCAAGTTTACGAGAAAAGATATTATGATCCATATTGAAGCAGTTTTGCAGAATATAGGTGTGACGGTCTTTTCACATATGGTCCGAAGTGGACTTTCTTGCACTTCTATTAATTTTGAAGACCTATGACTGTTCATCAAATCTTCATTTGGCATCCTCCATTCTTTCGTTAATGGACACACCCGACCCAGGTATATTTTCTTTCAGTTCATTGTGAAATGATTTCACCTGCCACACCTCACGATATTTTGAACTATATATAGTTTTTAAACTGAACTAAATACTCCTTCTGTTTTAAAATATAAGATGTTTTAGCTTTGTGGAAGAAGTGTATCTAGACTCCTTTTAGTGTGTAAATTCACTCCAAACCTAAATGAACCTACACACGTTCGGTTGCTAGGAGTTCATTCCCGGCAGGGAAACAACCCACGCATGGATTGGGTTGACCCCCTCGTGTCACCCAATCCCTTTCCTACCAACTCCACAATTCCCAGCATCTTAAGCTCTGTTCGTTTAATCCCTCCCATCAGCCAACAACACAGGAGAATAACAAAGGGAACCTGGTCATAGTCCAACATGGATGAAAGAGGCAACACGAACAGGCAAAATAGAGTTGCTAATTATTATAAATATATGCTTCTAATTACTGTACAATGCGCAAGAATCACTATCACCAGATACAAATTAAATTGATCAAGAATGGCAAAAAATATACTCGCTCCATCAGAAAAAGAATATCACCGCCTATGTACAAAATCATTTTTACAAAAATTCCATCCTAAATTCAAACTGTATCAATATTTTTCCTGATTCAAAATAAGTCCCCGTCCTCATGGTAGTCCCCACCCTCGTTCCCCATCCGAGCTCGCGACGCTGCCTCCCCGTCCAAGCTCACGGACGCACAAGAGAACACGCTTGCCGGACTCGCCTACTTCCGTGCCCGCATAGGATGGAGAACGACCTCGCCACACTTCTGCCGTGCAAGGGTGTCCTCCCCGTTGGCTGCTGTCGCTCCTGGGCTCTGTGGCACATTCGAAGCTGCTCCACCATGTCGCCCCACTCACCCTGCTCCGGCTATCTGGGAGCTCTATCCTAGGGCCGTGCTGCCGCTCAGCTTGCCGGAGGGCTCTAGCAGGATCACCCAAACTCACCACCGCTCCGCCGTCCTCGAATTGGACTCTTTTGCCGCAGGCAGGGAGGTGCCAATTACCGGGAACTCGGAGTGGGCGCTCTGCAGCAGGTTGCGAGGCGCCAAGGACCTTGTAGCGTCCATCTTGAGCTGAAATTCAGGTGAAATGTAATTTACATGCATCTACAGATAGGCAAGATTGCAGAGGTACTGATCATGTTGTACTGGTATTTAAGTGCAACAAACGAATCTTAAGTGTGCACCCCTGCCAAGTGAGATTATGATCTTCTACTGCCTCTAATTATCTGTCTAGTAGCAAAGGAAAAACAGGCAAGTCAAACAGTCCAATTTGACAAGTACTCACGTTTAGCTAGATTGCATTGTTCCTATTTGAACCAAAACACAAGTGTATGTTCACAAAAAACCATTAAAGTTCCAAAATCATATCCGTTGGATTGAGCTGTTAGGGCATTTGGATAAACTAGTACTCCTGCAAAATTCCGACCTAAATATAACAGTCATGGTCAACTAAATAAGTAGAAATATAGCTGTAAGCTTGCACATCAGACCTAAATACAGATATACCAAATAAGAATAAGACTGCCTAGCTAAATACATAGAGTAGTGAAATAAGTTGGCTGAAAAATCTCTTCATCAATCTAGCAAATGACATACTGAATATTCAGGTTAGTGCAGACTGAATATTTGGCAAATGACAGGCATACTGATATAGTAACTTCAAGATATGCAATTAACCAGTACCCATTTCACTCCCATCAAGAAAACTTGCATATTTAGTACTCCAACTTAAAAAGAAAAGGATGGAATTAAATAGAGTTCTAGCACATTTTACTGGAATGTAGGCTTTTTAACTGCCTCAGATTTCACTTAATTGATTCAGTGTGCCTGGATGTGCCTTCATGTATTAATCACTAATAAAAAAGCATCGATCAAGTAATATTAGATGAAAGACACAATGATAACATGAAAAAAAGGAGCCCATCCTTGCAGAGTAAATTGCTTCACTCGTTCATACATACATCATGCAAAAGAAATACTAGGAACAAATCCAAGGTTACTATCTTTGTTTATTTGATTGGATAATCAACTTCGAGCAGGGATAGTGAGAGAGAAAGTGCAAAAGATAGAAATATTGATTGCTATGCTGGAATCTATGCAGGATTTAAAGGATGAGTAACTTTTTTTATCAACTTCTATATATCTTCTTTTGACTTTGCCAAAACAACATCCAAATTTCTACAATAAAGTGCAGAACAAAAAGTAATAGACAGATCGAGCAAAATCGATCTATCCCTGCACTGCACCGCACTTGCAAAGAAGTCCACCATATCAATCAGTAGCAAGAACATGTAAAAGCATGATAGCTAGTAAAGAATCAGCCACATGGAATAATCTTCTTTCTTTTCTCTCCAAGATCAACGCAACTACACTCTTTCTTGAATTTCAGCACCACGCACACCACTGCTCAATCCTAAATCAACAACCGACAGAAACCCTATTCAGCACCCATGGTGCAGAATAGTTATTTTGCACCCCACATATTTTCATGTTCTCACATACATAAATTTATTTTTATATACTAATAATTATGTTTATATCTGTAGCCCATAGGGACGTGCTCGTGAATCTTGAAATTAAGATATACTCCATAGAGAGAGATATTAGAAATACCATTATTGGGGTTGTGCTTGTGAATCTAAGTCTTCCTGATGATATGTCGTATATCTAGCGCGCAGCTGCGAGCCTGGCGACAAGCTCCTTGGTAACCGAGGGGCAACTCGTCGTCAGATGCTCGTAACCATCGCTCGCCACAACAGCTCTCAAGTTGGCAGTGGAGCTACAGAGGAACGCGAAGACGGCCTCTTTGAGCTGTGGGCACTGGTGCTGCTCGGCCAATGCCAATGTCGTCGCCGCGGTGCCCGTATCGAGGTGCCTGCACAGCTTGTCCTCGCAAACAAGCTTCAGCCTCTCCATGCCGTATCTGTCTGCCGCGACGAGCAGGTGCTGGGCCATTGTCGTCGCTTCCTCTTGCGTTGTCGTGGACAGCTCGTCGGTGTAGATAAAGTGGAGCAGTTCTCGGAACAAGCATGCGTCCATGTCGTCGATGCGGATGCAAGTGGCTTTGTGCTCTCTCATCGGGCCTAGGAGTTCCGCCTTGAAGACCGACGAACGGGCAGCGAGGATGCACCGGTGTGCCGTGAACGACTCACGGCCAACCTTGAACGAAACGTCGCTCCCCTCGTGAGAGGAGAGGAGCTGGCAGAGATGCTTGGGCAGGGCGGGCGGTGGCACCTCTACGAGCGGCTCTGCGCGCACCTCCTTTACGAAGACGGTGAGGTCGCACCGGACGGTCAAGCAGTCGTCCTTGAGAAACCTCGACCCCTCCAGCTCGGTCCTCGTGACGAATTTATCGATGCTGACGCCGTTATCCTGCTTGGTGAAAGTGCGCTTGTCGTCGTAGAAAGTACACAACCAAATGGGCTCCCCGGCGTGACCGGGCAGGCTGATGCTGATCTCGACTTTTCCGTGGACGTCGTCGTCGTCTATCGTGCCGATGCTGGTGGATTCGAGGCGCATGGATATGTAGCTTGTGCTTTCTAACGAGTCGCCGTTTGGATAGTACTTCAAACGCCAGGTGTGGCCTTCTACCTGGAACTCTCCCGAGCAGAAATACTGACCGTTCGCGAGTATCATCCTCGTCCGCGTGTAGCCGTCGATCCTCAGCACATGGTGCCCGGTCGTCTCGGAGATGACGATGATCGAAGCGGAGCTTGGCGGCGTGGCGTCCTCGTTGCCGACGGGGGTCGGCATCGAGTGGAGAGAACATTGTGGCTGTTGGTGTCGAGGCCGAAGCAAATTCAGAAACCCCAAGCACAACCCCATAAGCCATTTGCGCGTGCCGTGATGCCGCCGTAGCTGAGGCGTTGCCGCCGCCGAGTCGACGACGTTCTGCTCCGTGGTTTTGTGGAGGCTCCTGCTCAGCTTGTCCTCGCAGACTAAGTTTAGCCTGGCCATTTGGCACCTAACTGCAGCGGCAAGCAACTGCCGTGCCACGGCAGGCACGGTCTTCTCCGGCAACGCGTCCGTGTAGATAAAGCTGAGAAAAGCCCGGAACGCTGGTGCATCCATGCCATCAATGTTGACGTATGTGCCGATCGTGGAGCCGGAGAGCTCGGCCCTGAAGACAGGAGACCGTGCCGCGAGGATGCACCTGTGCGCGGGGAACGTCTCGTCGCCGGCCTTGAACTCCACGTCCGCTCCCTCCTTCGTATGAAGGAGGTCTGCCAGGTGGGCGTGCAGGTCAGGCTCCGGTACGTCCAGGAATGTCTCCTCCACGCGGAGGGCTAGGTCTATCATGAAGTCGATGTCGCACCGGATGGCGAAGCCATCGTTCCTCAGGTGCGCCGAACTCTCCAGGTCCACTCTCCTAACGTAGCAGCGGAACACCCACCCATCGTTACGTCCTGGCGACGGGAACTCTCGTATCGTGGAGTGCTGTAGGTGTACGCCGGCACCGGCTCGCCGTCCATGTCAAGAATGCTGAACCGGAACCACGCCTTCACGACGGTGGCGGCGGCGTCAGGCTCCACGTTGAGGCCGACGGAGATCCAGTCGGCTTGCTCCTTTGCTTTGCCGTTGGGGTAGTACATGATGCGCCACGTGCGGCCGCCGACGCCGAAGCCGCAGGACTGGATGTGCTCGCCGGTGGCCACCAACGCCTTGATATGGGAGTAACCGTGGATCTTCAGGACTGGGGCATCACGCAAAAACCACTACTAAAAAATCGCCCGTTGTTTTTGTGCAGTGTATCGTCATGACCGCATGATCATGTCATCATGCCACATTGCATTGGAGCATCGTCATCATCTTGCATGTGTATCTACCAAACTATTTTCGAAACACTGGTTTTGTTTTCTAAACGCCCCGTCTTTATTTTAAATTAAAACCTGGGTCTCCGGATTATCTTGCTTGGTCTACCGACGGTTTTCAAAAGGCCCGTTTTAATAATAAAAATATTTTATTTTATTTTTGGGAGGCAGCCAGCCAGGCCCGAAAGCCCAACCGGCCACCTCCAGATAAAATCCTATCTACCCAGAAAACACCCAACACTTTTCGCACCAAAAACCCTACCCTATTTTTCATACCCAGCCTCTCCACATCACCCCAGCCAATCACCACCTGCCACCTCACCCCACTCACCTCACTCCCCACTCAGCCGCCGCCACCTGCCCACCCACTCAGCCACCTACCCCCGCGCGGGCCCCACCTCTTGGGGTGGACAGGCGCGCCACGCACCGGCCCCACCCCGCGTCCCACCCCACCTGGAGCGCGCGCCCCCAGACTCCCCGCCGATGCCTGTCTCCTCGCCCCTCTCTCTCTCTGACCCACTCCTTCCCCAACAGACGCGCCCACCGCTTCCTCCACCTCGGCTCGCCGCGTCGCCGGCCCACGGCATTCCCCGGCCGCCTTCCCCATCTCCGGCCGCCGTCGCCACCCCGCCGCCGACGCGCTTCTTCCCTGCCGCCTCGGGCCCCCTCCTCCCCGACCTCGTCCTTCTTTCCCACTCCCCGTCGGTAGCCCGCCGACCTCGGCCTACCCCTCGCTGACGCGACCCCGCCGCCAGGCTCGCTCCGCCGCCGCGTCTCCTCCGACGCCAGGCGCCGGCCTCGTCTTCCGCCGTCCCCGCCGAGCCCTCCCTCTCCGGCGGCCGTCCTCAAGCCCCCGAGCCCCGCCGCTGCTCTCCTTCCTCCACCGCCACCAAAAGCGCCGCCGTCTCCGGCCGCATCTCCGCCCACGCCGAGCTTCTCCGCCGCCCGCGCCTTTCCTCCACGGCCTCCTCCCCTGCACGGCTGCCCCGAGCGCGCCGCCCTCCGGCCGCCCTCCTCCACCGCGCACGTCGTTGTCCCCCTGTCGCCGGTCTTCCGTCTCCTCCTCTGCCCGGCTCCGCCCCCGCCGCAGCGCTCTCTGGCCTTGCGCCCCGACGCCCTCGCTTCTCTCCTCCCCTCGCCGGCCCTGCAGCCCCGCCCCTGAGCCCCTTGCAACCGGGCGCCGGCTCTGCTGCTCCCGTGCTCGACAGCGGCTGCTAGGGCCTCTTTTATTTTTATTGGGTCTCCTGCAGTTGTCTCACCAGTCCCAGATCATGGACGGTTTGGTTATGTGGTACTGCAATGTTGTGAAGATGGTGTGGGTGTGAAGACGGACCGCTACTCGGAGACCATGGCACTAACCCAAGTTCTCCAACAACCACAAGAGCTTCTCGGACCTGAACACCGCCGAGACCGCCATGTTCTCCTTTCGGAACCCGAAGCCGGAACCCCAAGATCTCCATCATGGATCCGATGGCCGAGACCCCGAAGACCGATCCCGAACACCGTCGAACCCTCGAGCACCAAGACCTTCGAACCACCACATGTGATCCCCTTTTCTGAGACCCCCTATTCTATAATAAATAACATAAACTTGTTGCATATTAAATTGTTCATGCATGCCGACTTGTCTGTGGTTTGGGGCATCAGTCGTTTCACCGCATAATTAAATATGGAGTCTATATGCGGGCTATTCTAGTCTTATTTCTGACCCCATTTAAATCGGTGTAGCGAACCGATGCCATGTTTCCCCCTGTTAATACAACATTTAAATTGCGGGGGTTTTAAATAATTTGAACCGTTTAATTAAATGTCGGGACCCCGGTTCCGCTTAATACTGCCTCATTGCACCGCATCTGTATCATATCATAATCATGATGGATCTTCTACCGTAATATTAAATAGCGCATCCGGTGTTTCTTTTAGTGCTTTGCTTCTTCGCGGATTAGACCGATGAGTGGATGCGAGTATCGACAAGTTCTCCGGATATGATCCGTCGACAGTGTTTTCCCAGGCGAGCATCTCTCCCCCTTCTACCTATTTTGCATTTATAGTCTTTATTTCCTCTTGTTGATCTATTGCTATCCGTGTCGCGATGCTTTAGTTTCCGTGCACCAGTTATATCCCGTGCAGCCTCTATATTGCCTTGGACACCTCCTATTACCCGTGTTTGGAAGATAGCTGGCCTTGCGAGTCGTAGTTGCTTGCTCAGGTGCGATCTTGTGTTGTCGAGTACCACAGTTGTTGGAATGATGGCAGATGTTTATTTGTGGAGATGCTTATTGGTGGAGTTAATCATGGCTTTAAATATAACTATTAAAATGCTAGATATAACTAATGCAAAGGCATCGGTGGGCAATAGATGTTATTTGGTTCTTCCACGCTCACTTGTGTCCTGTAGGACCCCGAGTACTTGATACCTGTTCCTTGATTTTTCGCACTATCCACATCCGGGAGGCCTTATGGACCCCCCTGAGCCAGAGCTTGATTCACTCCTATTTCTTGGGGCCACAAAGTAGTTTGGGGCTTTATTACTATTCTGTACCTATGCCATGCTTTACTGCTCTATTTAAGATTGTGCGTGGAGCACCTGTACTGTTTTGGATCGCGCCACGTTTTCGCTGTATCGACAAGCCCAGTCATATTTTCGGGTTCCCAGTCGTTTACAGCCGTCGTCGCAAACCCTAGGTCCGTTCCGGAGCCGGCCAACTTCGTTGCGGGTAGCTTAGTGGGGTGGCCCCCTGAAATATTTCTGAATCCTGTGATCGCTTTGTCGTGAATGCCTCGTTGGGTTTTGAGTTGGTTTTTCCGAGGTTGATCGAGTGTGTGTTGCTATTTGTGCACCCCTGCAGGGTAAAACTTTCTGAAAGCCGTGTCCGCGGTTATGGACGACTTGGAGCACAGTATCTCGATCATAGACAAGCATAACTAAAGTAGTGCTATAAATTTGACTTAATATGTGACTAGTAATCAGCTCAATTGTAACGGAATGGATATTAAAAATGCCAACAACTGGTGGATCTTGGTCGTATCGTGTTCTGATTACCTGCCTAGTAAGTATTGCAACTCCAATGGAATGTGATAAAAGTGCCAACAACTGCTGGGTTTTGGGATTCCTCAGGATAATTATATCTGGCTAGTAAATGTTCCAACTAAAACAGAATGTGAACTAAAACTGCCCACTACTTATGCTATCAAGATGACTCAAGCTATATATCTGACTAGTAAATGCTGCAACTATAACGGAATGAGTAAAACTGCCAACTGTGTGAGTTCCTTGGTCCAACTTCCTCGTCTGGTCTCGAGGGGGAAATACCAGAATGGGTATGTTGGTGTTAGCTTCAGGTTGGATCCGAATAGGTCTTTGTTATCCCTCTCTGATAACCGTCAGTTGTATCGAGTCTCTATAGGTTGTTTACTGCCGCTGCGCTGCCGCTTCAGCCCACCATACCTATGTAGGCGAGAGCCGCCGAATTCTAGCCTCGCCGTGTACTGGCCTCAGTACTGACGCTCCTCTTTTCCTTTGCCCTTTGTCGGCACCCCTTTTGTTTTAGCAGGTTTGAGATCGACGTCGTTAGCAGGGTTACCCTTCCGGCTTGGCCTGGGCAGGGTTATGGACGCCATTGGTTATTCTTCAGGGCTCTTAGCCCCATTTGCATCTTGTCCGTAGTCGGACGCTCTATCGTTTCCAAGGTGATTTGGATCTTTGTATTGTATATCTGTATTCTTGACTCAGGGAGTCGCTGTTGTATATATATCTGTTCTGTGGGTCTCATCGAGGAATGTTGTGTAATGTTATTACTTCGTTTTCCACCCGCACGAAAGTGCCTGGTGGGCGTCCTTGAATCGTTTCTATGCGGGTTTGGCGGAAAGGGCTAAAACTTGCATAGGGCCGATTTGAGGGTGTTACAGAGTGGTATTAGAGCTCAGCAGTTGCGATACCCCACAAGTCCAGCCTGTAGGATAACCTAGCTAACGACCGAAGTAGAGTGTCAAAACTATTTTGCAAAATCGGTTGGATAGATTTGATTAGGTCTAAAATTTTCTCCTTACCCCTTTGCTGTTCTCCTCTTACCTCTGCGTGTTTTAAATCTACTCTCTTACCTTCTTCTAGTCCAGGATTTCTCGTGGGTGGGTTTCCTGCCGTACCTTCAGGATTTCGCTTCCTTCTTTGGTAACAGTGCTTCTACCTCTGGACTTTGTGCTATTTGAGGAATCCTTCATCTGGTGGACTTCCCTTTTGTTCCTCCTTGTGCCTTCCGGTGGTTTCCGACGCGACAACGTCTTCTACGCCAGATCTGATGCAGAGCCTGCATCACTCCTTTGTTTCCGACCCTCGTTTGTCGAGATCTTCAGTCTAATTCCGAGAGTTGGTTGCATAATTCGCCTATTCGTGTGCAGAGTAATGGTTTGGGTGCGCGATGGACTGATCACCATCCGACTACTCTTATCATTCGCTCTCGTACATTGAATCGGTGGATCCAGCAATTTTACTCCGTCCGCGGTAGCTAGAGGTGGCTTTATTTGTTGATGCCTCTGCCTTCGCCTTTTGTTTCCGGAGTGTTCTCTCGACGATCACGGACAACGACCTCTTGTTAGTGGTGTCGCGAGGATCTACACGAAGCACGAAGTTTCAGATCGCCGACCTTCTTTCCGGTACCATGAGGCGGATCTCGAGGGCGAGATCCATTGTTAGTGGTGTCGAATTGTGGCATCCCGCAAAAACCACTACTAGAAAATCGCGTTATTTTTGTGCAGTGCATCGTCATGACCGCATGCTCATGTCATCATGCCACATTGCATTGGAGCATCGTCATCATCTTGCATGTGTATGTACCAAACTATTTTCGAAACACCTGGTTTTGTTTTCTAAACGCCCCGTCTTTATTTCAAATTAAAAACCCGGGTCTCCGGATTATCTTGCTTCGTCTACCGACGGTTTTCAAAAGCCCCGTTTTAATAATAAAAATATTTCCTTTTATTTTTGGGAGGCAGCCAGCCAGGCCCGAAAGCCCAACCGACCACCTCCAGATAAAATCCTATCTACCCAGAAAACACCCAACACTTTTCGCACCAAAAACCTACCCTATTTTCCCTACCCAGCCCCTCCACATCACCCCAGCCAATCACCACCTGCCACCTCACCCCACTCACCTCACTCCCCACTCAGCCGCCGCCACCTGCCCACCCACTCAGCCACCTACCCCCGCGCCCCACCTCCTGGGGTGGACAGGCGCGCCACGCACCGGCCCCACCCCGTGTCCCACCCCCACCTGGAGCGCGCGCCCCCAGACTCCCCGCCAACGCCTGTCTCCTCGCCCCTCTCTCTCTCTGACCCACTCCTTCCCCAACAGACGCCGCCGCCCACCGCTTCCTCCACCTCGGCTCGCCGCGTCGCCGGCCCACGGCATTCCCTGGCCGCCTTCCCCATCTCCGGCCGCCGTCGCCACCCCGCCACCGGCGCGCTTCTTCCCCGCCGCCTCGGGTCCGCTCCTCCCTGACCTCGTCCTCCTTCCCCACTCCCCGTTGGCCGCCCGCCGACCTCGGCCTACCCCTCGCTGACGCGACCCCGCCGCCAGGCTCGCTCCGCCGCCGCGTCTCCTCAGACGCCAGGCGCCGGCCTCGTCTTCCGCCGTCCCCGCAGAGCCCTCCCTCTCCGGCGGCCGTCCTCAAGCCCCCGAGCCCCGCCGCTGCTCTCCTTCCTCCACCGCCACCAAAAGCGCCGCCGCCTCCGGCCGCATCTCCGCCCGCGCCGAGCTTCTCCGCCGCCCGCGGCTTCCCTCCGTGGCCTCCTCCCCTGCACGGCTGCCCCGAGCGCGCCGCCCTCCGGCCGCCCTCCTCCACCGCGCATGTCGTTGTCCCCCTGCCGCCGGTCTTCCGTCTCCTCCTCTGCCCGGCTCCGCCCCCGCCGCAGCGCTCTCCGGCCTTGCGCCGCGGCGCCCTCGCTTCTCTCCTCCCCTCGCCGGCCCTCCAGCCCCGCCCCTGAGCCCCTCGCAACCGGGCGCCGGCTCTGCTGCTCCCGTGCTCGACAGCGGCTGCTAGGGCCTCTTTTATTTTTATTGGGTCTCCTGCAGTTGTCTCACCAGTCCCAGATCATGGACGGTTTGGTTATGTGGTACTGCAATGTTGTGAAGATGGTGTGGGTGTGAAGACGGACCGCTACTCGGAGACCATGGCACTAACCCAAGTTCTCCAACAACCACAAGAGCTTCTCGGACCTGAACACCGCCGAGACCGCCATGTTCTCCTTTCGGAACCCGAAGCCGGAACCCCAGATCTCCATCATGGATCCGATGGCCGAGACCCCGAAGACCGATCCCGAACACCGTCGAACCCTCGAGCACCAAGACCTTCGAACCACCACATGTGATCCCCTTTTCTGAGACCCCCTATTCTATAATAAATAACATAAACTTGTTGCATATTAAATTGTTCATGCATGCCGACTTGTCTGTGGTTTGGGGCATCAGTCGTTTCACCGCATAATTAAATATGGAGTCTATATGCAGGCTATTCTAGTCTTATTTCTGACCCCATTTAAATCGGTGTAGCGAACCGATGCCATGTTTCCCCCTGTTAATACAACATTTAAATTGCGGGGGTTTTAAATAATTTGAACCGTTTAATTAAATGTCGGGACCCCGGTTCCGCTTAATACTGCCTCATTGCACCGCATCTGCATCATATCATAATCATGATGGATCTTCTGCCGTAATATTAAATAGCGCATCCGGTGTTTCTTTTAGTGCTTTGCTTCTTCGCGGATTAGACCGATGAGTGGATGCGAGTATCGACAAGTTCTCCGGATATGATCCGTCGACAGTGTTTTCCCAGGCGAGCATCTCTCCCCCTTCTACCTATTTTGCATTTATAGTCTTTATTTCCTCTTGTTGATCTATTGCTATCCGTGTCGCGATGCTTTAGTTTCCGTGCACCAGTTATATCCCGTGCAGCCTCTATATTGCCTTGGACACCTCCTATTACCCGTGTTTGGAAGATAGCTGGCCTTGCGAGTCGTAGTTGCTTGCTCAGGTGCGATCTTGTGTTGTCGAGTACCACAGTTGTTGGAATGATGGCAGATGTTTATTTGTGGAGATGCTTATTGGTGGAGTTAATCATGGCTTTAAATATAACTATTAAAATGCTAGATATAACTAATGCAAAGGCATCGGTGGGCAATAGATGTTATTTGGTTCTTCCACGCTCACTTGTGTCCTGTAGGACCCCGAGTACTTGATACCTGTTCCTTGATTTTTCGCACTATCCACATCCGGGAGGCCTTATGGACCCCCCTGAGCCAGAGCTTGATTCACTCCTATTTCTTGGGGCCACAAAGTAGTTTGGGGCTTTATTACTATTCTGTACCTATGCCATGCTTTACTGCTCTATTTAAGATTGTGCGTGGAGCACCTGTACTGTTTTGGATCGCGCCACGTTTTCGCTGTATCGACAAGCCCAGTCATATTTTCGGGTTCCCAGTCGTTTACAGCCGTCGTCGCAAACCCTAGGTCCGTTCCGGAGCCGGCCAACTTCGTTGCGGGTAGCTTAGTGGGGTGGCCCCCTGAAATATTTCTGAATCCTGTGATCGCTTTGTCGTGAATGCCTCGTTGGGTTTTGAGTTGGTTTTTCCGAGGTTGATCGAGTGTGTGTTGCTATTTGTGCACCCCTGCAGGGTAGAACTTTCTGAAAGCCGTGTCTGCGGTTATGGACGACTTGGAGCACAGTATCTCGATCATAGACAAACATAACTAAAGTAGTGCTATAAATTTGACTTAATATGTGACTAGTAATCAGCTCAATTGTAACGGAATGGATATTAAAAATGCCAACAACTGGTGGATCTTGGTCGTATCGTGTTCTGATTACCTGCCTAGTAAGTATTGCAACTCCAATGGAATGTGATAAAAGTGCCAACAACTGCTGGGTTTTGGGATTCCTCAGGATAATTATATCTGGCTAGTAAATGTTCCAACTAAAACAGAATGTGAACTAAAACTGCCCACTACTTATGCTATCAAGATGACTCAAGCTATATATCTGACTAGTAAATGCTGCAACTATAACAGAATGAGTAAAACTGCCAACTGTGTGAGTTCCTTGGTCCGACTTCCTCGTCTGGTCTCGAGGGGGAAATACCAGAATGGGTATGTTGGTGTTAGCTTCAGGTTGGATCCGAATAGGTCTTTGTTATCCCTCTCTGATAACCGTCAGTTGTATCGAGTCTCTATAGGTTGTTTACTGCCGCTGCGCTGCCGCTTCAGCCCACCATACCTATGTAGGCGAGAGCCGCCGAATTCTAGCCTCGCCGTGTACTGGCCTCAGTACTGACGCTCCTCTTTTCCTTTGCCCTTTGTCGGCACCCCTTTTGTTTTAGCAGGTTTGAGATCGACGTCGTTAGCAGGGTTACCCTTCCGGCTTGGCCTGGGCAGGGTTATGGACGCCATTGGTTATTCTTCAGGGCTCTTAGCCCCATTTGCATCTTGTCCGTAGTCGGACGCTCTATCGTTTCCAAGGTGATTTGGATCTTTGTATTGTATATCTGTATTCTTGACTCAGGGAGTCGCTGTTGTATATATATCTGTTCTGTGGGTCTCATCGAGGAATGTTGTGTAATGTTATTACTTCGTTTTCCACCCGCACGAAAGTGCCTGGTGGGCGTCCTTGAATCGTTTCTATGCGGGTTTGGCGGAAAGGGCTAAAACTTGCATAGGGCCGATTTGAGGGTGTTACAGAGTGGTATTAGAGCTCAGCAGTTGCGATACCCCACAAGTCCAGCCTGTAGGATAACCTAGCTAACGACCGAAGTAGAGTGTCAAAACTATTTTGCAAAATCGGTTGGATAGATTTGATTAGGTCTAAAATTTTCTCCTTACCCCTTTGCTGTTCTCCTCTTACCTCTGCGTGTTTTAAATCTACTCTCTTACCTTCTTCTAGTCCAGGATTTCTCGTGGGTGGGTTTCCTGCCGTACCTTCAGGATTTCGCTTCCTTCTTTGGTAACAGTGCTTCTACCTCTGGACTTTGTGCTATTTGAGGAATCCTTCATCTGGTGGACTTCCCTTTTGTTCCTCCTTGTGCCTTCCGGTGGTTTCCGACGCGACAACGTCTTCTACGCCAGATCTGATGCAGAGCCTGCATCACTCCTTTGTTTCCGACCCTCGTTTGTCGAGATCTTCAGTCTAATTCCGAGAGTTGGTTGCATAATTCGCCTATTCGTGTGCAGAGTAATGGTTTGGGTGCGCGATGGACTGATCACCATCCGACTACTCTTATCATTCGCTCTCGTACATTGAATCGGTGGATCCAGCAATTTTACTCCGTCCGCGGTAGCTAGAGGTGGCTTTATTTGTTGATGCCTCTGCCTTCGCCTTTTGTTTCCGGAGTGTTCTCTCGACGATCACGGACAACGACCTCTTGTTAGTGGTGTCGCGAGGATCTACACGAAGCACGAAGTTTCAGATCGCCGACCTTCTTTCCGGTACCATGAGGCGGATCTCGAGGGCGAGATCCATTGTTAGTGGTGTCGAATTGTGGCATCCCGCAAAAACCACTACTAGAAAATCGCGTTATTTTTGTGCAGTGCATCGTCATGACCGCATGCTCATGTCATCATGCCACATTGCATTGGAGCATCGTCATCATCTTGCATGTGTATGTACCAAACTATTTTCGAAACACCTGGTTTTGTTTTCTAAACGCCCCGTCTTTATTTCAAATTAAAAACCCGGGTCTCCGGATTATCTTGCTTCGTCTACCGACGGTTTTCAAAAGCCCCGTTTTAATAATAAAAATATTTCCTTTTATTTTTGGGAGGCAGCCAGCCAGGCCCGAAAGCCCAACCGACCACCTCCAGATAAAATCCTATCTACCCAGAAAACACCCAACACTTTTCGCACCAAAAACCTACCCTATTTTCCCTACCCAGCCCCTCCACATCACCCCAGCCAATCACCACCTGCCACCTCACCCCACTCACCTCACTCCCCACTCAGCCGCCGCCACCTGCCCACCCACTCAGCCACCTACCCCCGCGCCCCACCTCCTGGGGTGGACAGGCGCGCCACGCACCGGCCCCACCCCGTGTCCCACCCCCACCTGGAGCGCGCGCCCCCAGACTCCCCGCCAACGCCTGTCTCCTCGCCCCTCTCTCTCTCTGACCCACTCCTTCCCCAACAGACGCCGCCGCCCACCGCTTCCTCCACCTCGGCTCGCCGCGTCGCCGGCCCACGGCATTCCCTGGCCGCCTTCCCCATCTCCGGCCGCCGTCGCCACCCCGCCACCGGCGCGCTTCTTCCCCGCCGCCTCGGGTCCGCTCCTCCCTGACCTCGTCCTCCTTCCCCACTCCCCGTTGGCCGCCCGCCGACCTCGGCCTACCCCTCGCTGACGCGACCCCGCCGCCAGGCTCGCTCCGCCGCCGCGTCTCCTCAGACGCCAGGCGCCGGCCTCGTCTTCCGCCGTCCCCGCAGAGCCCTCCCTCTCCGGCGGCCGTCCTCAAGCCCCCGAGCCCCGCCGCTGCTCTCCTTCCTCCACCGCCACCAAAAGCGCCGCCGCCTCCGGCCGCATCTCCGCCCGCGCCGAGCTTCTCCGCCGCCCGCGGCTTCCCTCCGTGGCCTCCTCCCCTGCACGGCTGCCCCGAGCGCGCCGCCCTCCGGCCGCCCTCCTCCACCGCGCATGTCGTTGTCCCCCTGCCGCCGGTCTTCCGTCTCCTCCTCTGCCCGGCTCCGCCCCCGCCGCAGCGCTCTCCGGCCTTGCGCCGCGGCGCCCTCGCTTCTCTCCTCCCCTCGCCGGCCCTCCAGCCCCGCCCCTGAGCCCCTCGCAACCGGGCGCCGGCTCTGCTGCTCCCGTGCTCGACAGCGGCTGCTAGGGCCTCTTTTATTTTTATTGGGTCTCCTGCAGTTGTCTCACCAGTCCCAGATCATGGACGGTTTGGTTATGTGGTACTGCAATGTTGTGAAGATGGTGTGGGTGTGAAGACGGACCGCTACTCGGAGACCATGGCACTAACCCAAGTTCTCCAACAACCACAAGAGCTTCTCGGACCTGAACACCGCCGAGACCGCCATGTTCTCCTTTCGGAACCCGAAGCCGGAACCCCAGATCTCCATCATGGATCCGATGGCCGAGACCCCGAAGACCGATCCCGAACACCGTCGAACCCTCGAGCACCAAGACCTTCGAACCACCACATGTGATCCCCTTTTCTGAGACCCCCTATTCTATAATAAATAACATAAACTTGTTGCATATTAAATTGTTCATGCATGCCGACTTGTCTGTGGTTTGGGGCATCAGTCGTTTCACCGCATAATTAAATATGGAGTCTATATGCAGGCTATTCTAGTCTTATTTCTGACCCCATTTAAATCGGTGTAGCGAACCGATGCCATGTTTCCCCCTGTTAATACAACATTTAAATTGCGGGGGTTTTAAATAATTTGAACCGTTTAATTAAATGTCGGGACCCCCGGTTCCGCTTAATACTGCCTCATTGCACCGCATCTGCATCATATCATAATCATGATGGATCTTCTGCCGTAATATTAAATAGCGCATCCGGTGTTTCTTTTAGTGCTTTGCTTCTTCGCGGATTAGACCGATGAGTGGATGCGAGTATCGACAAGTTCTCCGGATATGATCCGTCGACAGTGTTTTCCCAGGCGAGCATCTCTCCCCCTTCTACCTATTTTGCATTTATAGTCTTTATTTCCTCTTGTTGATCTATTGCTATCCGTGTTGCGATGCTTTAGTTTCCGTGCACCAGTTATATCCCGTGCAGCCTCTATATTGCCTTGGACACCTCCTATTACCCGTGTTTGGAAGATAGCTGGCCTTGCAAGTCGTAGTTGCTTGCTCAGGTGCGATCTTGTGTTGTCGAGTACCATAGTTGTTGGAATGATGGCAGATGTTTATTTGTGGAGATGCTTATTGGTGGAGTTAATCATGGCTTTAAATATAACTATTAAAATGCTAGATATAACTAATGCAAAGGCATCGGTGGGCAATAGATGTTATTTGGTTCTTCCACGCTCACTTGTGTCCTGTAGGACCCCGAGTACTTGATACCTGTTCCTTGATTTTTCGCACTATCCACATCCGGGAGGCCTTATGGACCCCCCTGAGCCAGAGCTTGATTCACTCCTATTTCTTGGGGCCACAAAGTAGTTTGGGGCTTTATTACTATTCTGTACCTATGCCATGCTTTACTGCTCTATTTAAGATTGTGCGTGGAGCACCTGTACTGTTTTGGATCGCGCCACGTTTTCGCTGTATCGACAAGCCCAGTCATATTTTCGGGTTCCCAGTCGTTTACAGCCGTCGTCGCAAACCCTAGGTCCGTTCCGGAGCCGGCCAACTTCGTTGCGGGTAGCTTAGTGGGGTGGCCCCCTGAAATATTTCTGAATCCTGTGATCGCTTTGTCGTGAATGCCTCGTTGGGTTTTGAGTTGGTTTTTCCGAGGTTGATCGAGTGTGTGTTGCTATTTGTGCACCCCTGCAGGGTAGAACTTTCTGAAAGCCGTGTCTGCGGTTATGGACGACTTGGAGCACAGTATCTCGATCATAGACAAACATAACTAAAGTAGTGCTATAAATTTGACTTAATATGTGACTAGTAATCAGCTCAATTGTAACGGAATGGATATTAAAAATGCCAACAACTGGTGGATCTTGGTCGTATCGTGTTCTGATTACCTGCCTAGTAAGTATTGCAACTCCAATGGAATGTGATAAAAGTGCCAACAACTGCTGGGTTTTGGGATTCCTCAGGATAATTATATCTGGCTAGTAAATGTTCCAACTAAAACAGAATGTGAACTAAAACTGCCCACTACTTATGCTATCAAGATGACTCAAGCTATATATCTGACTAGTAAATGCTGCAACTATAACAGAATGAGTAAAACTGCCAACTGTGTGAGTTCCTTGGTCCGACTTCCTCGTCTGGTCTCGAGGGGGAAATACCAGAATGGGTATGTTGGTGTTAGCTTCAGGTTGGATCCGAATAGGTCTTTGTTATCCCTCTCTGATAACCGTCAGTTGTATCGAGTCTCTATAGGTTGTTTACTGCCGCTGCGCTGCCGCTTCAGCCCACCATACCTATGTAGGCGAGAGCCGCCGAATTCTAGCCTCGCCGTGTACTGGCCTCAGTACTGACGCTCCTCTTTTCCTTTGCCCTTTGTCGGCACCCCTTTTGTTTTAGCAGGTTTGAGATCGACGTCGTTAGCAGGGTTACCCTTCCGGCTTGGCCTGGGCAGGGTTATGGACGCCATTGGTTATTCTTCAGGGCTCTTAGCCCCATTTGCATCTTGTCCGTAGTCGGACGCTCTATCGTTTCCAAGGTGATTTGGATCTTTGTATTGTATATCTGTATTCTTGACTCAGGGAGTCGCTGTTGTATATATCTGTTCTGTGGGTCTCATCGAGGAATGTTGTGTAATGTTATTACTTCGTTTTCCACCCGCACGAAAGTGCCTGGTGGGCGTCCTTGAATCGTTTCTATGCGGGTTTGGCGGAAAGGGCTAAAACTTGCATAGGGCCGATTTGAGGGTGTTACAAGGACGTGCTGACTTGTCACCTTCGGGCGGGCGACGATGGTCGAGGTCGACATGGCTGCGGCAATGGAGCGACCAGATCGGGCGCAACAGGTTTAATTTCCTCACGCCCCTAACTAACGGAGCTACGAAAGTTACTTGTTACCAACGGAAAATAATACCGATCTGATCTCCAAGAAATAGTTGTACTCCGGTACTACTCCAGAACCGTCTTGGAAACGTGTAGTAGTTATTTCTTACCAAACGATTTCCCGTCAATTTCATATAAAGAAATCATCCAGTTCTATACAAACCAAAGTACTAAAGAGAACACACAAAAGAAAACAATCATCAATACGCCTTACATATTCCCAACATTCCATCCATAGAAGATATAGTTTCTAGCATGTCAATCTAGCTACAGAAGGAGCCCAACCAAATGAAGCCTCTCTGCACCATCTTCCTCGAATCAGGCTTTCGCCTAGCTATATCAATATAGCAATCACATTGAGACCGCTGCTGGGCCAGACAGCACAACGTTCAAAAGAAAAACAAAGAAAAAAAGAAAGAAAAAAAAGGAGAGAAGATAAAGCCGACAACGGCGATTCGAAGAAACAAGAGACAGCTTGCAACCGATGCGTCCTCCGAAAAAGTATCACCACGCGCCTAGCACTCCGAAGCGCCGCGTATCAAGCAACACCTCCAAGAAGGGAAGCGACAATGACGCCGCTGCTGCCCGGACGAATCCTAGGGTTTCTCCCGATACGCAACGAGAGGTGGGGAAGAGATAGGCCTGACGCCCTTCAGGAAGGCCGGTGACACCCGCCGGCGTCACCACGTCGGTGTCTAGACGACAAGGATTTCTCCTGACCCCTCAAAAAACCACACTCTCGGACGCTTCAAATCGCTCCACCAAGCTCGCCACCCACCAGCACACGCCACCACAGTCTTGAAGCTATCCATGTCGTCTCCCCGAGACCCACGAAGCGAGGCCGATAGAACTGAAAGGAGGGAACTTCGGCAAGGGTCGGCGGTCCAGTAGCACGCGGGAGGGAACAACCTCCACCACCAGAAGGCGGTAGCTGACCGGATGCTGAAGAGGGGCAAACTAGGCCCACCTGGCCCGGCCGAGACCGCCTGGTCCCGTGAAGCCCCGCCACCACACTGCAACAAGGGTACCATCATAACCGCCCATCCCGCACTAGTTCCTACGCTTCCATCCACCAGGAGATCTACCATCACCGCAGATCCCCACCGCCAAGCAGCGACGCCATCGCCGCCGTGCTCACTCGGACAAGCCGGATCGTCGCCGGTCTGAGGATCACCACCGCAAGCCACCTCCTGGATCCGCCTCCGTCGAAGAGTCGCCTACGCGGACCACCTTCCAGGGCCGCCGCGCCGGCATCCATGATCTCGTACCTCGCGAGCAGAACCACAGCCGCAACAAACACCACGACTTGAAGGGTGGGAAGAAAGCGCATCAGCACTCGGGGCAGAGGAGGGACGAGCAAGAAGGTCATGGCGCCTCCGTGTCTCCCGCAAGTCCCATCCCGCAGAACCCCAAAGGGGACTGCCAGGCAACCACCTGATCTGGCCACTTGGCCCGGATCTGGTGCCCCAAGCCCCATGGCCATGGGGGAAGACCCCAGCACCCTGACACGAGGCACGAGCCAGCCGAGCCGCCCGTTGGCCGGCCCTGTCCATGCTGGCCGAAGCCCGCACGGCCAGATCAAGCCTCTACAGGCCCAGATCCGGCCCTATGCCATGGGAAGCTGCAGCTCGAGTTGCCTGCCACCGTTTGTGCAGCTGCACCGCGCCCAGCCATCACTCCACCGCCGGGCACTGCCGCCGCTATGACCTGCCACCGGGCCAAGATCCCCACTGCACCGTGTGCCACCCTCAACGAGTCTGCCCCGCACAGACCCCAAACGGACGGGAAGAGGGGCGCCTTCCGCCACCGGCACCGCATGGGATTTGCCCGACAGCGGCAGGAGAGGAGGGGAGGCCGGAGTCAGGAGGGACGGGGAGGGCGCCCCGGCCGCTCGCGGGGAGCGACGCGAGGCGCAAGAGCGGTTTTTTCCTGACCAGACTACAATATCCCGTACAAGGACTCTCTGCACCATCTTCAGCTTGATAACTCTTGTCCTGGCTTATCCGCAACATTGCCTAGTTATTAAGCATATTACACATTCTGTAAATCACATTGGCAGGATCATTAGGGAACTTTTTCCTAAAACATGTATCATTTCTAGTTTTACACAATGTCGAGTAGGCTGCTGCTACCCCCACACATTACCAGTCTTCTATGATTATTAGTGGGGAAAGATCTCAGCCAGTTGTCAGCAAGGTCTATTTCATAGTAGTAGTAGTGGATACGAAGAAGATTTACTCGATAGTTCGCCTTGGTTTCCGCCTTTCCGGTGCCCTAAGTTGCACAATATTTCATAGGAACTTTTTGATTTATTTTACTCCTAGGATTTCTTTTTTAGATGTACATGTAAAACTCTAGCCATAATACACAGTTTACTGAAGGTTGAGATTTCGCTTACTCGGGCCAGAGTCTTTGTACCCTACCGAAAATTTCTGGTGCACCCATGCCAGTTGGGTGCCGAAGGTGCAACTCTCTATGCAAACTTAAGAGACTCTGCCCTCCTAAAAACTCGAAGAAACACCAACATGAAAACTGCCATAACTTGCGCACTTGAACTCCATTTTTTATGAACTTAGGCTCATTTCAAAGATAACAACAAGGTCTACAAGATCATGTAGAGAAACATCATAGTCTGCTAAATAAGGATAAAACCACAAGATGAACCGGCAAAACCTCCAAGAATAAAAAAGCAATAAGATATCCATTCAAAATCTGTTTTTTCATGAACTTGAACTTGTTATTAAGATAACCACAAAATGTAAATCCTCACATGGATAAGATCCAAATAACAACAAACAAATATAATGTCAGGGATGCAATGGTCTGAGCAATCTACAAATGATGCGATTAAACTACTCACTTTGAGAGCCCCTCTTGATAATACAGCTAACAATT
Organism: Avena eriantha; assembly: GCA_910589775.1. Classification (NCBI taxonomy): domain Eukaryota; kingdom Viridiplantae; phylum Streptophyta; class Magnoliopsida; order Poales; family Poaceae; genus Avena; species Avena eriantha. The sequence goes on along the minus strand of OU342742.1, from coordinate 238,453,791 downwards.
CTATAACCCGTTCTCCCAACTAACAGCATGAGTCCAGTAAAAGATAAAACCTATCAAGATCATACATTTTCCTTCCACATTCCACTTGAACTAGGTGATGATGATCTTGTCCCCCTAATTGTCGAACATCTTTCTTGATCATGCTTGGTTGGTGAAGACTCACACATTTCTTATATGTATAATACATGGTATATGTTTGGTTGTTATTTGGATTTGGTTCTTGATTTTCCTTGTGTGACTAGCACCGTGCCTTGGGTTGAGCTTGGAAAACATATGCATGTTGCAAGTATGAGTATTCGCTCTAGGTAATATGACTAGAGAGAGGTGAATACAACTTAGTGTGGAATTCGAGGATGGGATTTGAAAAGAGAAGTTAAGCCAAAGATGGATAATGCAGAAGAATTATATCAGGCAAGTGTTGGAGAATTGAGATTTTATGCCACAACTAAAGCCAGTAAACATTAGGAACGTTCGCAGATGGCAGATCATTCCTTTCTAAAATATCATAAAACTTGTCCTATACTTAGATAAGTATAATTAAAGTAACTATTTTTTATATCACCTTGGGGCAGTTGAATTTTCCCAAGCATAAGTTTCTGGAGGTTAGAATGGAGTATATACCATGGTTCATAAAGTGAGATGTTTCACATTTAAAGTAGTGGTATGACTTTTGCATCCTCGCAACGAGGAAGAGAATTCCTAGAGGATATCCCTAAATGCGGGGATACACCTTAGAATCTCCCTGACAAGCTAAATAGCATGGCTCGGGTTACCGTAAGATCAAGTTAGATAGCACGGCTTGGATGTGTATATTCCTGATATTTTATCTTAAGACCAAGTATTGTCACCCACGTTGAGCCATCGAGACAACTGGAGTACGTTCTACTCGTGATGTTCCGCTTGAGTAGCATATCAAGTCTTTTGGTAAAACCTATGTTATCATCTATAAGACTGTTATCTTGGATTATTTAGGAAAAAAAGGTTATCGAGTCATCACTGATAGTCTGTTATACCTAATGACATAAAAGGTATAGATCCGACCATAATAACTCACAAGATTCCCATGGTTGAGGATGCTAAACCATTTGTTGATAATAAAAAAGGTTAAATCCCAAAATGAAAGAGGTAGTGAGAAAGGAAGTAATCCGTATGTTAGACAGTGGTATTATATATCCAATTTCAGATAGCAAATGGGTGAGTCCAACTCATTGCATACCTAAGGAAGGATGCATAACAATAATTAATAATGATAAGGATGAACTGATTCCAGCTAGAACAATAGCATGATATAGCATGTGTATTGACTTTAGAAAGTTGAATAAAGAAAATGCATAAGCAACATCCCCTCATTAACGATATTATGGATAGGATGTCCGCTAATTGTTACTTTGTTTTCTTGACGGATACTCCAGTTATTCTCAAATAGCTATCCAACCTGAAGATCAAGAAAAAACTACTTTCACATGCCCCTATGGAACCTATGTTTATGGATTAATGCCTTTTGGATTGTGTAACGCAACTGCTACTTTTCAAGAGTGTGTTTTAAAAATCTTTGACAGTTTTGTGGAGAGTTCCATGGAAGTTCTTATGGATAACATTGTTGTCTATGGATCTACCTGTGAACAATGTCTATATAATCTTAATAGAGTTTTGTAGAGGTGTAAACAAACCAAGATGGTTCTAAACTGGGAATGTTGCCGCTTCATGGTAAGGGAAGGTATAGTTTTTGGGCATAATGTTTCTAAGAAGAATATTAAGATCGATAGTTCGAACTTAATTACTTTAGAAACACTTCCAATTCCGCAAGATATAAAAGGAGTAAAGAATTTCCTTGGGCATGCTAGTTTTTATAGACGCTTTATTAAAGATTTTGCTAAAATAGCCGCCCCTTTAACTCATCTCCTAGATAAAGATATTCTTTTTGCTTTTGATAGAGATTGCCATGATTCTTTTGAATAGTTAAAGAAAGCTTTAATTTCTGCACCTGTTATTCAAGCACCCAATTGGGACGAACCATTTGAAATTATGTGTGATGCTAGTGATTATGCTATTGGGGCTGTTTTAGGACAAAGAGATGGCCCTAACCTTAATGTTATTCAATATGCTAGTCGAGTCTTTAATGATGATCAAAGGCACTATGCAACAATTGAGAAAGAATTCCTTGGTGTTGTTTTTGCCTGTGATAAGTTTAGACACTATATCATCAACTCAAAAGTAATAGTTCATACTGATCATCAAGCTCTAGGACATCTTCTAGTTAAAAAGGATGCTAAACCCCGTCTAATCAAATGGGTCTTATTACTTCAGGAGTACGATTTACAAATAATGGATAGGAGGGGAAAGGATAACCCGGTGGCCGAGCATTTGTCACGAATGGAAGGAATCATGGAAGACCTATTCCTATTAACAAATATATGCCGGGTGAATATCTTGCAGTTGTAGAAACTCACGATCCGTGGTTTGCAGATTATGTTAATTTTCTTGTAGGCAAGTTTCTACCAAAAGGAATGGATTACAATCAAAGAAAGAAATTCTTTAGTGATTTAAAACATTACTTTTGGGATGATCCGTACTTATATAGACATGGTCTAGACGGGATAATCCGGAAATGCGTGCCCGAGCATGAGATTAAAGACATCCTTAAATCATGTCACGATAGTCCCTATAGTGGGCATCACGCTAGTAATCGCACCGCAACCAAAGTTTTACAGTCAGGCTTCTACTGGCCTACCTTAGTCAAAGATTCTCATAAATATGTTAAAAATTATGATGCCTGTCAACGTATGAGTAATATAGGAAAAAGATAAGAGATGAATATAAAATATAACTTAGTAATAGAGCCATTCGATGTATGGGGAATGGATTTTATGGGACCATTTGTTCCCTCTAATGGTTATAATCATATTCTTGTTGTTGTTGATTATGTTACTAAATGGGTTGAAGCTATACCTGCAGCTCATGCAGATGCAGCCATTTCTATCAAGATGGTCAAGGACGTCATCTTCCCCAGGTTTGGAGTACCTCGATTTTTGATTACTAACGGTGGAACTCATTTTATGAAAGGAACTTTTGATAAGATACTTCAAAAATATGGAGTAGACCACCGGGTAGCTTCACCTTACCATCCTCAAACTAGTGGACAAGTGGAATTATCGAACAGAGAAATCAAGGCCATACTTCAGAAAACGGTGAACAGATCAAGAAAACATTGGTCTATAAAGCTTAATGATGGGTAACACCCTCAAATCGGCCCTATGCAAGTTTTAGCCCTTTCCGCCAAACCCGCATAGAAACGATTCAAGGACGCCCACCAGGCACTTTCGTGTGGGTGGAAAACGAAGTAATACCATTACACAATAGTCCTCGATGGGACCCACAGAACAGATATATATATACAATAGTGACTCAACGAGTCAAGAATACAGATATAATATACAAAGATCCAAATCACCTTGAAAACGATAGAGCGTCCGGCTACGGACAAGATGCAAATGGGGCTAAGAGCCCTAAAGAATAACCAATGGCGTCCATAACCCTGCCCAGGACAAGCCGGAAGGGTAACCCTGCTAACGACGTCGATCTCAAACCTGCTAAAACAAAAGGGGTGCCGACAAAGGGCAAAGGAAAAAGAGGAGCGTCAGTACTGAGGCCAATACACGGCGAGGCTAGAATTCGGCGGCTCTCGCCTACATAGGTATGGTGGGCTGAAGCGGCAGCGCGGCGGCACTAAACAACCTATAGAGACTCGGTATCACTGGCGGCTATTAGAGAGGGGTAAGAAAGACCTATTCGGATCCAACCTGAAGCTAACACCAAACAAACCCATCCTGGTATTTTCCCCTCGAAACCAAACGAGGAATTCGGACCAAGGAACTCACACAGTTGGCAATTTTACTCATTCCGTTATAGTTGCAGCAATTACTAATCAGATATAGATAGCATGAGTCATCCTAAAGCATAAGTAGTGGGCAGTTTTATTTAACATTCCGTTGTAGTTGGAACATTTACTAGTCAGATATAATTGTCCTGAGGAATTCCAAAACCCAGCAATTGTTGGCACTTTTATCACATTCCATTGGAGTTGCAATACTTACTAGGCAGGTACAGCATGTCACGGAACAACCCAGATCCACCAGTTGTTGGCATTTTTAATATCCATTCTGTTATAGTTGCATCTGATTACTAGTCACATATTAAGTCAAATTTATTGCACTACTTTAGTTATGCTTGTCTATGATCGAGATACTGTGCTCCAAGTCGTCCATAACCGTGGACACGGCTTTTCGAAAAGATTTAACCCTGCAGGGGTGCACCAAAGTATCCACACGCACTTCGACCCTTTTTGCCAGATCAATTAACGTACACCCATCGGTATGTCGGCGGAGCCTAAGTCATGACGTTTCCCAGACCCAAAGTAATTACATGGGGGCCACCCCAGTAAGCTACCCGCAACGAAGTCGGCCGGCTACGAGACGGACCCAGGGTTTGCAACGACGGCTGTAAACGACTGGGAACCCAAAAAAGGGGACTGGGCTTGTCGATACCGCGAAAACGTGGCGCGATCCAAAACAGTACAGATGCTCCACGCACAAATTTAATAAAACAGTAAACATGGCATACGTACAGAATAGTAATAAAGCCCCAAACTACTTGTGGCCCCCGGTACAGTACTTCGAAATCAGGTAGTAAGCCGATGGGAGTGCCCACACACCCCACCTGTGGTTAGCACGCTCGATCTCGGAACATGTGTGAAGAACTCGGGTCCTAGGGGACACTAGTGAGCGGTTAAGAACCAAATAATTACTATTACCCACCGGTGCCTCTACATTAATCTATTTCTAGCATTAATTAATAAACTATAATTAGGAACATGATCAGCTCAACCATTAAACATTTGCCAACCTCCCAACAACTGTGGAACATCGACGACGCGAGGCAACACCTGAGCAAGCAACTACGGCGCGCAGGGCCAACTATCTATCAAGCAACATGCAATAGGAGGTGTCCAAGGCAATATAACGGCTGCAAGGAATATATCTGGTACGGAACACTAAAGCATCGCGACACGGATAGCAATAGATCAACAGGAGGAAATAAAGACTATAAATACAAAATAGGTAGAAGGAGGAGAGATGCTTGCCTGGGAAACACTGCCGACGGATCATATCCGGAGAACTTGTCGATACTCGCATCAACTCATCGGCCTAATCCGCGAAGAAGCAAACACTAGAAGAAATACCGGATGCAATATTTAATACGACGACAGAAGATCCGGCATGATTATAATATGATGCATGGCATGGCAAGATGCGGTGCAATTAGGCAATATTAAGCGGATCCGTGGTCCCGACAAATGATTATATGGTTCAAGTTGTTTAGAAACCCGCAATTTAAATGTTGTATTACAGGGTGAAACATGGTATCGGTTTGCTACACAAATTTAAATGAAGTCTGGAATAAGACTGGAATAGCCCGCATTAACACTCCATATTTAATTATGAGGTGAATCGGCATAATGCCCCAAACCACAGACAGCCATGCATGCATGAAGAATTAATTGTGCGACAGTTGATAATGTCATATTATAAAAATAGGGGCTTAGGATCACACATCTGGGTTCGGGAGATCTTGGGTCCGAGGTCCGGGGTTCGACAGGGTTCGACGGGGATCGGTCTCGGCGAGAACGTTCTCGAACAACGGAGTAGATCTTGGCGTTCCGGGAAGAAGGACTTGGCGTTCCGAGATGAAGCGCTTGTCGTTCCGTGGCGATCTTGGCGGTCTTCGGGTTCGGGCCTTGGCGTCCGAGAGGAAGTACTTGGCGTATCCGTGTCGACGACCTTGGGGGTTTTGGCTCCAATTGTCGATGTCGGACTCGGGTATCGGCACCGGTTTTGTCGAGGTGTCTCGGTGGTACTTAGGGTCCCTTGAATCCGCGACGAAGATCTTGTCGGACCGCGAAGAGCTAGAGGTCCGGGGTTCTTGACTTGGCAGGCAGAAGGCAACATAGCCGTAACAGCATCACATATTAGTACAACATCGGGAAGAGCACAGAGACATGTGACACCATGGGTACATTGCTACCTGCAGCTATTGAGAAGGATCTTCTCTGCAAAACAAAAACATCACTCGGAGGCAGAGCGCGCACGCAAGGTTGTGGAGGAGCTCGGCCACGACGATGTGGTCTTGGACAGAGACAGACAGCGAGCACGCGGAGTCACAGAGGCGTCGGCGTCTGGACCCGCGCGGCGGCGGTCGGTGTCCTGTAGGAGTTCGACGCGGTTGGTTAGAGGAGGTGGCTAGGACCGGGACGGAGCTCTGGGTCGGCGGACGGGTGAGGACGGCCGGTCGCCAGCGACGAAAGAGGGGTTGAGGCAGCAGGAGCCGCGCACCGGGCGAGCTTGCAGGGGCGTGCGGCGGAGGCCCGAGGCGACCGGCGGGCATAGACAAAGTTCCGGTGGTGCGTGCTGGAATGAAGAGGGCGCCGGCCCGAGGTGGGCTCACGCAGGGCGTCCGCAGCAGGGGTGGCGGCGCTGCCTAGGTCGGCGAGGAGGAAGACGGCCGAGACGGCGACCAGGGTGGGGAAGAGGGCGGCGGGAGGCCTCGCGAGCCAGCGCAGGGGAGGCGGAACACGCTGGAGAGGGAGCCCGCGGCCAGGGAACGGCGGCGGAGGAAGAGGCCGGAGACGGCGTGCGGTGGCGGAAGGACGTCCAAGGCGGGGTCGTGCCAGGGAAAAGCGAGAGAGAGGGGCGGCGGGGATCTCGGCAGCCGGAGCTCGAGGCGGGCCTAGAGAGAGGAGGGCGGCAGCGCTGCGGTTGGTGGAGGCGGGGCTCAGGGGAGGAAGGAGGAGACGGGGTTGGCGGGCGATGGGATCGAGGAGGGGGCGCGGTCACGGGGCGTCAGGTGTGGGCCGAGGCAGGGGAGTGGGACGGGGTGGCGTGCCCAGGTGGGGAGGCTGTCGGTGGTGTGGGTCGCGCCAGGTGGGATGGGGCCCGCATGGCAGGTGTGGTGTGTGTGTGTGGGTGTGGGGTGATGAGGTGGCTGCCTGGAATTGGACAGGTGAGGTGGATGTGTGAGGTGGAGGGAGGGGATTGGTTGGGGTGAGGTGGAGGGAGGCTGGGTAGACTAGGATTGGGTAGAAAAGGGTTTGGGTGGTTCTGGTTTTTGTACTGGGGGTGGCCAACTGGGTCGGATCGGCCCGGTACGGCTGCCCCCTAAAAATAAAATAAATATTTTAATATTTAAAACGGGGCTTTTAAAAACCGTTGATAGACAAAACAAAATAATCCAGAGACCCGGATTTTAATTTGAAATAAAGACGGGGCGTTTAGAAAAAAAAACAGACTTTTCGAAAATAGTTTTATGCAAACAAATGCAAGATGACATGACGATGCTCAAATGCAATGTGGCATGATGACATGAGCATGCGGTGATGACGATGCAATGCATAAAAACAACGGGATTTTCTAGTAGTGGTTTTTGCGGGGCGCCACAATTCGACACCACTAACAATGGATCTCGCCCTCGAGATCCGCCTCATGGTACCGGAAAGAAGGTCAGCGATCTGAAACTTCTCGCTTCATGTAGATCCTCGCGACACCACTAACAAGAGGTCGTTGTCCGTGATCGTCGAGAGAACACTCCGGAAACAAACGGCGAAGGTAGAGGTATCAACAAATAAAGCCACCTCTATCTTCGATAGAATGAGAGAACCGCTGCATTCTCATCCACTTCAATGTACATGAGCAAATAGAGTGAGTAGTCGGCATGGAGGCCAATCCATCACGCACCCAAACTATTACTCCGCACCATCAGTAGGAAAGCGTGCAACCATTCTCGGATTCAGACTAAAGATCTCGACAATCGAGGTTCGGAAGACAAAGGTGGAATGCAGACTCTGCATCGGATCTGGCGTAGATGATGTTGTCGCGTCGGAAAACACCGGAAGGTACAATAAGGAACAAAGAGAAGTCCAACAAATGAATGATTCCGCAGATAGCACGAAGACCGGATGTAGAAGCACCGTTGCCAAAGGAGGAAGAGAAACCCTGAAGGTACGACGGAAACCCAACCACGAGAATTCCTAGACTCGAAGAAAAGATAAGAGAGCAGATTCAAAACACGCAGAGGTAAGAGGAGAATAGCAGAGGGGTAAGGACTAAAAACAGCCCTAATCAGATCTATCCAACCGATTTTGCAAAATAGTTTTGACACTCTACTTCGGCCGTTAGCTAGGTTATCCTACAGGCTGGACTTGTGGGGTATCGCAACTGCTGAGCTCTGATACCACTCTGTAACACCCTCAAATCGGCCCTATGCAAGTTTTAGCCCTGTCCGCCAAACCCGCATAGAAAAGATTCAAGGACGCCCACCAGGCACTTTCGTGCGGGTGGAAAACAAAGTAATACCATTACACAACAGTCCTCGATGGGACCCACAGAACAGATATATATACAACAGTGACTCAACGAGTCAAGAATACATATATAATATACAAAGATCTAAATCACCTTGAAAACGATAGAGCGTCCGGCTACGGACAAGATGCAAATGGGGCTAAGAGCCCTGAAGAATCCAATGGCGTCCATAACCCTGCCCAGGCCAAGCCGGAAGGGTAACCCTGCTAACGACGTCGATCTCAAACCTGCTAAAACAAAAGGGTGCCGACAAAGGGCAAAGGAAAAAGAGGAGCATCAGTACTGAGGCCAGTACACGGCGAGGCTAGAATTTGGCAGCTCTCGCCTACATAGGTATGGTGGGCTGAAGCGGCAGCGCAGCGGCACTAAACAACCTATAGCGACCTCGTATCACTGGCGGCTATTAGAGAGGGGTAAGAAAGACCTATTCGGATCCAACCTGAAGCTAACACCAAACAAACCCATCCTGGTATTTCCCCCTCGAGACCAAACGAGGAAGTCGGACCAAGGAACTCACACAGTTGGCAATTTTACTCATTTCGTTATAGTTGCAGCAATTACTAATCAGATATAGATAGCATGAGTCATCCTGAAGCATAAGTAGTGGGCAGTTTTATTTAACATTCCATTGTAGTTGGAACATTTACTAGTCAGATATAATTGTCCTGAGGAATCCCAAAACCCAGCAGTTGTTGGCACTTTTATCACATTCCATTGGAGTTGCAATACTTACTAGGCAGGTACCGCATGTCACGGAACAACCCAGATCCACCAGTTGTTGGCATTTTTAATATCCATTCCGTTATAGTTGCATCTGATTACTAGTCACATATTAAGTCAAATTTATTGCACTACTTTAGTTATGCTTGTCTATGATCGAGATACTGTGCTCCAAGTCTTCCATAACCGCAGACATGGCTTTTCGAAAAGATTTAACCCTGCAGGGGTGCACCAAAGTATCCACACGCACTTCAACCCTTTTTGCCAGATTGATTAACATACACCCATTAGTATGTCGGCGGAGCCTAAGTCATGACGTTTCCCAGACCCAAAGTAAGTACATGGGGGCCACCCCACTAAGCTACCCACAACGAAATCGGCCGGCTCCGAGACGGACCCAGGGTTTGCGACGACGGCTGTAAACGACTGGGAAACCGAAAAAGGGGACTGGGCTTGTCGATACCGCGAAAACGTGGCGTGATCCAAAACAGTACAGGTGCTCCACGCACAAATTAAATAAAACGGTAAACATGGCATAAGTACAGAATAGTAATAAAGCCCCAAACTACTTGTGGCCCCCGGAACAGTACTTCGAAATCAGGTAGTAAGCCGATGGGGGTGCCCACACACCCCACCCGTGGTTAGCGCGCTCGATCTCGGAACAGGTGTCAAGAACTCGGGTCCTAGGGGACACTAGTGAGCGGTTAAGAACCAAATAATTACTATTACCCACCGGTGCCTCTACATTAATCTATTTCTAGCATTAATTAATAAACTATAATTAGGAACATGATCAGCTCCACCATTAAACATTTGCCAACCTCCCAACAACTGTGGAACATCGACGAAGCGAGGCAACACCTGAGCAAGCAACTACGGCGCGCAGGGCCAACTGTCTATCAAGCAACATGCAATAGGAGGTGTCCAAGGCAATATAACGGCTGCAAGGAATATATCTGGTATGGAACACTAAAGCATTGCGACACGGATAGCAATAGATTAACAGGAGGAAATAAAGACTATAAATGCAAAATAGGTAGAAGGAGGAGAGATGCTCGCCTGGGAAACACTGCCGACGGATCATATCCGGAGAACTTGTCGATACTCGCATCAACTCATCGGCCTAATCCGCGAAGAAGCAAACACTAGAAGAAACACCGGATGCAATATTTAATACGACGGCAGAAGATCCGGCATGATTATGATATGATGCATGGCATGGCAAGATGCGGTGCAATTAGGCAATATTAAGCGGATCCGTGGTCCCGACAAATGATTATATGGTTCAAGTTGTTTAGAACCCCCGCAATTTAAATTTAAATGAAGTCCGGAATAAGACTAGAATAGCCCGCATTAACACTCCATATTTAATTATGAGGTGAATCGGCATAATGCCCCCAAACCACAGACAACCATGCATGCATGAAGAATTAATTGTGCGATAGTTGATAATGTCATATTATAAAAATAGGGGCTTAGGATCACACATCTGGGTTCGGGAGATCTTGGGTCCGAGGTTCGACAGGGTTCGACGGGAGCGGTCTCGGTGAGAACGTTCTCGGACAACGGAGTAGATCTTGGCATTCCAGGAAGATGGACTTGGCGTTCCGAGATGAAGCGCTTGTCGTTCCGTGGCGATCTTGGCGGTCTTCGGGTTCGGGCCTTGGCGTCCGAGAGGAAGTACTTGGCGTATCCGTGTCGACGACCTTGGGGGTTTTGGCTCCAATTGTCGATGTCGGACTCGGGTATCGGCGCCGGTTTTGTCGAGGTGTCTCGGTGGTACTTAGGGTCCCTTGAATCCGCGACGGAGATCTTGTCGGACCGCGAAGAGCTAGAGGTCTGGGGTTCTTGACTTGGCAGGCAGAAGGCAACATAGCCGTAACAGCATCACATATCAGTACAACATCGGGAAGAGCACACAGACATGTGACACCATGGGTACATTGCTACCTGCAGCTATTGAGAAGGATCTTCTCTACAAAACAAAAACAGCGCCCGGAGGCAGAGCGCGCACGCAAGGATGTGGAGGAGCTCGGCCGCGGCGATGTGGTCTTGGACAGAGACAGACAGAGAGCACGCGGAGTCACAGAGGCGTCGGCGTCTGGACCCGCGCGGCGGCGGTCGGTGTCCTGCAGGAGTTCGACGCGGTTGGTCAGAGGAGGTGGCTGGGACCGGGACGGAGCTCCGGGTCGGCGGACGGGTGAGGACGGCCGGTCGCCGGCGACGAAAGAGGGGTTGAGGCAGCAGGAGCCGCGCACCGGGCGAGCTTGCAGGGGCGTGCGGCGGAGGCCCGAGGCGACCGGCGGGCGCAGACGAAGTTCCGGCGGTGCGTGCTGGAACGAAGAGGGCACCGACCGGAGGTGGGCTCGCGCGCAGGGCGTCCGCAGCAGGGGTGGCGGCGCCGCCTAGGTCGGCGAGGAGGAAGACGGCCGAGACGGCGAGCAGGGTGGGGAAGAGGGTGGCGGGAGGCCTCGCGAGCCGGCGCAGGGGAGGCAGAACACGCCGGAGAGGGAGCCCGCGGCGGAGGCAGAGGCCGGAGACGGCGTGCGGTGGCGGAAGGACGTCCGGGGCGGGGTCATGCCAGGGGAAAAGCGAGAGAGAGGGGTGGCGGGGATCTCGGCGGCCGGAGCTCGAGGCAGGCCTGGAGAGAGGAGGGCGGCGGCGCTGCGGTTGGTGGAGGCGGGGCTCGGGGGAGGAAGGAGGAGACGGGGTTGGTGGGCGATGGGATCGAGGAGGGGGCACGGCACGGGGCGTTAGGTGTGGGCCGGGGCATGGGAGTGGGACGTGGTGGCGTGCCCAGGTGGGGAGGCTGTCGGTGGTGTGGGTCGCGCCAGGTGGGATGGGGCCCGCATGGCAGGTGTGGTGTGTGTGTGGGTGTGGGGTGATGAGGTGGCGGCCTGGAATTGGACAGGTGAGGTGGATGTGTGAGGTGGAGGGAGGGGATTGGTTGGGGTGAGGTGGAGGGAGGCTGGGTAGACTAGGATTGGGTAGAAAAGGGTTTGGGTGGTTCTAGTTTTTGTACTGGGGGTGGCCGACTGGGTCGGATCTGCCCGGTACGGCTGCCCCCTAAAAATAAAATATATATTTTAATATTTAAAACGGCGCTTTTGAAAACCGTTGATAGACGAAACAAAATAATTCGGAGACCCGGGTTTTAATTTGAAATAAAGACGGGGCATTTAGAAAACAAAAACAGACTTTTCGAAAATAGTTTTATGCAAACAAATGCAAGATGACATGATGATGCTCAAATGCAATGTGGCATGATGACATGAGCATGCGGTCATGACGATGCAATGCACAAAAACAAAGCGATTTTCTAGTAGTGGTTTTTGCGGGGCGCCACATGATGCATTGTGGGAGTATCGCACAACATTTAAGAACCCCTTGAAATGACACCATACAAAATCGCTTACGGTAAAAAAATGTCATCTTCCACTAGAACTCGAGCATAAGGCTCGGTGGGCTATCAAAACTATAAGTTTTGACTTTAAAACTGCAGGTGAAAAATGACTCTTAGACATTCATGCTTTAGATGAACTAAGGAATGAGGCTTATGAAAATGCTAGAATATTTAAAGAAAAAGTTAAGAAATGGCATGACAGAAAGTTAGAAGGCAAGGAATTTAAAATCAGAGATAAAGTTTTACTTTACAACTCTAGGCTTAAGATTTTTGCAGGGAAGTTGAAATCTAGGTGGGAAGGACCATACGATGTTGAAGAAGCATATCCATCGGGCGGAAACTACACCTTCTTCTTCTTCCTGGATTGTTAATGGGCAGCGACTGAAGCATTATAGAGTTGACAAAGTAAACATTGTTGAATTGATCTCTATGATCCCAGCTGAAGAATACAACAAGCGAAGGGTAGGTAATAAAGTATAAATTACTTAAGTTTTGTTTCTTTGAAACCTTTTTGGATGATTCTGTTTTTCGTTCTGAACTCGTCTGGTTTTTCTGGTCATTCTGAATGGTTTTTTAATCTGGTATGGGCGGACTATACAGTCGCGCCCGTACCACTGGTCGTTAACCATTCGGAGAACCAACTCCGATTTTTCGCAATACGGTACGGGCTGATCCGCCCGTACCGATGGTCGTCACTAGTATTGTTTCCCTCGTGACAAATTTATTCATTTATGTTAAAAAAATTGAAGTCGGCGTACGGGAGCACGGTACGGGTGGAGCCTGCCCGTACCATAGCCCGCGACTGACTCTGGCTCCTTGAACTTCTGATTTTTCTTTCCAATATGCACTTTTTCTTCTTTCTCGCTCTTTTCCGTCCGGTTTTAGATCTAGAACTTTTCCCTGTCCTTTTACAATGAAACCTCAGATCTCACTTGGTTACTCGAGGTCCGTACAACCTTTTCATATCAAGCAGATCTAGGCCAAGAAGGAGCATGCCACTGAAGGACAAGTCAAGAAGGAGTGATCCGAAGGAGATACTTCGACTTCCTCAAATCGTGAGCCCCCACGTGTGGTTCCACTCCCCAATTGGAAAGATATGTTTCCATAGAAATTAGAGATGCTCAGGCACATGGAGCAAGGAAGGAACAAATAAGAATCTCCGCTCAACCCTTACATGTATAACCTTCATGGATCTTCTCTTAAATCACCTCCAGAAACATCTTCCAAGAAAAGGGGAGACCGAGATGAGATTCGAGAAAAGATCAAGAACCTTGAAAAGATTTCTAAGGCTTGTGTTGAGACCATTGGGGAAGGAGTTACCTCTTACTAGATGATGGGCAAAGACCTCGAAAAGAAGGTCGATGACATCGACGGTAGGGTACAACTCCTCACCAAGATCATTATGGAGATGGCAGATGATAGAAGAACTTTAAACAAAGTAATCAATGAATTACGTGTCGGCATCATAGAGATGTTTGCGCGATTCGCGTGTATTGCTCAAGCCTACAACCTCAAGACAGATGAAGAAGATGAAGACGATGACTTCTTTACTCCCAAAAAGGAGTAAGTAATCGCAAGGGATTATTTGATCCACCCGACTTGACTCCAAGCTTGTGGGGATCTATGAGAACCTTGTAATCTATCTTACGGTTTTTAGCATGTTTACTTTTCCTGCACGCATGGTTAGGTTTAAATTTGCAAATTTGCATTAGTTGCATCAACTGCGAGTTCCCTTTGTTCAAGAGAAGAATTATATCCGATGAGTTATGAGACTTTATGATAATTGAAGTTGTGTTTGATTCATGATTATTATATTAGATGACTGAACTAGGTTGAGTGTTATGATACTTGTTAACTGTCATAATTTTAGGGACTTCCACACCTATAGAAGTATTGGTTAAGTTATGAGAATAAGAATTCTGGTAGCATATTATGATTAAGGGTTTTCAAAAGCCATTGAAGTAGTGAGCATGATGAAATAGCTTGCTGAAAAGAATAAGAGAAAAAGAGATCATGGAAAAATATAGACATGCAAGTATAGAAAAAGAAAAATAAAGAAGCTATCAAAAGAATCAAGCATATAAAAAGAGAGGAAGAAGAAAAGGAAAATGATCATGAATCTTCACTATTAAACTTAGAGCTACAAATCTCTAAACTCCGTGATTATATGATGTGTTGAATCACTAGTAGCTTCTTATAATTTCATTAATACTAGAAAAAGGGTGTGGAAGCCTCTAAGTTATATAATGTGTAAGGGTATGGTAATACCCCCGATGTATCTTTACATCCGATGTTGTATTCTTGTTTCAATTTTTGCCTCATTTATTGTAACGTCTCGTGTCTCATGAACATGATGATCTTGTCCATAAGCCACCATCTTGCTCGGGGACGAGCAAGAACTTAGCTTGGGGGGAGTTGATGCGTCCAAAATTGAAGAATATTTACCTCTTGTTTTTGCATAAATAGAGTAGGGATTTTTGTATTTCGTTGTGCCTACGCGCGCTATTTCATTCTTGTTGCAACAGGATCCCAAATCATGGATTCATAGATGAACATATCAATTAGAGCTGTCATATTGTGTAATTATATGATATTTCTAAGTGATAAAAGCCATTTTATGAATTTACCTTCGCACCTAGAAGAATAACAAACAAGGAGGAGGCATCAGTACTGATAACGACCACTGATACGGCTGGAGCCCGCCCATACCGTCCGACCGTACCAGGCGCCATTGGGACCACCTCGTCAAATAGTTTCTCCTGGCGAAGACGAGAAAGAGATCCGACATTCACAGCCACCAGAAACCACGAAACACCACATCCGAAAGGGATCTAAAGGAGGAACTTGGCTCGGGTAAAATCCTAGCTGCTTCGCGGATCATTAGAGGACAACGCATCATCCCCTTCACCATCAACCGTTGCATCTTCATCACCACCATTACTCCCTCTTTCATATATTAGATCTCTTTGTAATTCCAAGATCCAATTGTGGTTTGCATTATATCTATACCCGTACTTTAATCCATCCATTTGATTATGATGATGTTGTTGATTGCTTCCATGAGTGAGTAGTTCCTTTGTTCTTGGGGAGATGGAGAAACCCTAGCACCACTATGAACTTGTAATAAAGATGATCTATTCTTGTGTCCATATAACTTGCTTGTCTATGATATAAGTATGACTTGTGTTTGATTTCTCTCTTTAGAGACCACATATCATTTGCCACCGGGACTAAAGGGAGGAAGAAACTCTTTGGATGTGTTGTGAAAGCATACCCGAGGTGCCTCGTGACAGATTGGCGTCAGCTTGTAACCCTCATGGTCAAAGGGGGTCAAGAGGGACTCCCTAAGCTAATTATGATATCCATGGGGAAACCCTTAATTGCGGTGGCATGTATGGGTGATTTCTCTCAGGCATCAAAGTGGCTTCCTATGAGCCTTGTCGTGAACATCTTATTATGGTGCTCTCTCCACACATATTAGGACTCAAGAAGTATGTTATCTTGATTACATATAATCATAGTACTATGCTAGCGGTGTATCCTACATCCCCGAGAATGTTTTAGCCCTATTGAGTTCAACCACGCTTTCATACAATATTGTTACTAAATTTATTTTACTTGTTTTACTTACTTTTTCTACAAACAGCCATGAACAATTCAAACACCCTTTACATGGAATCAAAGACAACTTACAAGTATTGTTTGGAAAATAGTAACAAGGGGCATAAAGACGTTTACCAATAGCTCTCTATGGGTTCGATATCTTTACTTCAAAACTAGCCACAATTGATCTGTGCACTTGCATTCATCATAGTGATTGCATTTCAGGAAAGCAACGCGGGAAGAGTCACCCATCAATATCCAAGGTGTCCATGACAAGACCGTTTGAGCTTCTCCATTTGGATCTCTTCGGGCCATCAACATATGATACTCTTGGTGGAAGAAAGTATGGTCTTGTCATTGTTGATGATTACTCAAGGTACACTTGGGTATTCCTTCTCAAGTCAAAAGATGAGACCTACAAGTACTTCATGATCTTCGCCAAGCAAGCTCAACGCACCCATGAAGTGGAGATCAAGACCATTAGAACCGACAATGGCACCGAATTCAAGAACTACACCATGCAAGTGTTTGTTCAAGATGAGGGGATCAAGCATGAATTCTTGGCTCCATATACCTCTCAACAAAATGGTGTTGTTGAAAGGAAGAACCGGACTATCATTGAGATGGCAAGAACAATGTTGAGTGAGTTCAAGTCACCCCACAACTTTTGGGGAGAAGCCATTGCTACCGTGGTTCACTACTCGAACTGGCTCTTCCTCCGCGCTCCCTTTGACATGACTCCGTACAAGATTCTCACAAAGAACAAGCCCAACGTCAACTACTTCCGCGTCTTTGGGTGCAAGTGCCTCGTCAAGAACAAAAAAGAAAAGCTCGGTAAATTCGAATCTAGAGCTATAGAGGGTATATTTGTTGGTTATGCGGAAAACTCTCATGCCTATAGATACTACAAAAAAATCAATGGTTGTGTTGAAGTATCTTGTGACGTGGATTTTTTGGAGGATAATGGCCCGCAATAGGGGCAAGTTGTTCCACGTGATGTAGGTGATGGGGATTACTCTCAAGTCATCAAGTTGATGGGAATTGGGCATATATTGCCCACCGAATATCATGTTCATAATCAAGAAGTTGATGGGGGAGGATCAAGCTCAACTCAAGAAGAGCCTAGCTCTACTCAAGTTGAACCATCAAATGCACCTCATGACGAACAACTATCGCAAAACGAAGAACAAGAACCAAGCCCTCAACCCGTTGAGCAAGACCAAGAAGATGAACAAGTTCCTCAAAACCAAGGTCAAGCTCAAGAAGTTGTCAATGACCAAGGACCAACAAAAGATGAATTTATTGATCACGAAGGGACAATCCGGAAGATCAAGTCCACCTCTATTGCAAGTGGACTCCGAGTCAATAATATACTTGGAAGCATATCAAGACAAATCGAGACTCGCAACAAGAAGAACCATCTCAATACCTTTTGTGGCCATCATGCATTTGTGTCCAACTTTGAGCCACTCAAGGTCCATGAAGCTCTAGAAGATCTGGATTGGGTCATTTCCATGACAGAAGAACTCGAGTGCTTCACCCTCAATGAAGTTTGGTCTCTTGTGGAGAGGCCTAAAGATCATCACATCAATGTCATTGGGACCAAGTGGGTATTCAATAACAATCAAGATGAGAATGGAACCGTCACAAGAAACAAAGCAAGGTTAGTGGTGCAAGGGTATGCCCAAATAGAAGGTATTGACTATGAGGACACCTTTGCCCCCGTTGCTCGCCTTGAAGCTATTCGTCTCTTGCTTGCATATGCATCTTTTCATAACTTCAAGAATTATCAAATGGATGTGAAAAGTGCATTTCTTAAAGGGGTAGTCGATTCCACCCTTTTCACCAAACGGGTTAAAGGGGTGGCTTATTTATTGTTCAAATTTACGTTGATGATATTATCTTTGCTGGAGCTAACGAATCTCATAACAAAGATTTTTCTGAGTTGATGACCAAGAAATTTAGGATGTCCATGATGGGGGAGTTGAAGTATTTCCTAGGCTTCATTGTGAAGCAACTTGATCAAGGCACCTTCATATCCCAAGAGAAGTACGTGAAGGACATGCTCGCGAAGTTTGAGATGACAATGCCAATCCCATGAAGACCCCCATGCCACTCAATGGGCAACTTGGTCTTGGAGAAGGTGAGAAGGACGTGGACCAAAAGGTATATCGCTCCATGATTGGTTCCTTGATCTACATTTGTGCTTCTAGGACGGATATCATGTTAAGTGTTGAAATGTGTGCTCGTTTTCAATCTGCTCCCAAGGAGTGCTACTTGATGGCAGTCAAACGGATTTTAGGTACCTTGTTCTCACTCCTACACTCGGGCTTCGGTATCCAAAGGGGTCAACCTTTGAGCTCGTTGGCTATTCGGATTCCGATTGGGATGGTGATAAGGTTGAACAGAAGTCGACCTTTGGGGCTTGCCAATTCCTTAGTTGGTCATTGGTGAGTTGGTCATCCAAGAAACAAAACTCCACTGCCCTATCCACCACAGAAGCCGAATACATTTCCGTGACATCTTGTTGTGCTCAATTGTTATGGATGAGGCAAACCTTGAAAGACTATGGTGTGTGTCTTGGTACGGTGCCTCTTCTATATGACAATGAAAGCACAATAAAGATCGCCAATAACCCCGTCCAACATTGTCGCACCAAACATATTGACATCCGCCACCACTTCCTACATGACCATGTCGCAAATGGTGACATCAATCTCACTCATGTGGGAACGATGTTCCAATTGGCGGACATTTTCACGAAGCCTTTTGATGAAACCCGTTTTGTCATGTTGAGGCGAGAACTCGATATTCTAGATCCTAAAAACTTGGATTGATTTACTTCTTGTATTATATTCTTGCTCCTAACTTGCTATGTAGCCTAGTCGCGCAGCACATATGGGGATTGTCATCCCACCATGTCTTGGTTTGATGCATACCTATGTGTGCGATATAAATTGATCTCGTGTCATGATATGGGTCCAAGCATCTATCTTTGAGGCGCCATGACATGTGTGCTGAAACATAGGGGAGAAATCCCCCGCCCAACATTTGGTTTTTGTGTATTGGGTGATTTGACTTTTATTGATGAGTACTCATATCCATTGTTGCTATTTGTGTTTATTTGTGTTTATTCCACTGGATGGGTTACTTACTTGTTCAATCTGGATTCTGTGTATATGTCCATATGGTCTCTCACTCGAACTCTCAAAAAAAGGGGGAATCATCAAAACTTTTTGCCAAAACTCATTTTTCCTGCAATTTTTTGGTCTCGCCGGATGGGGGGCCGGAATTTCTGGCGGCCAGCGGAATTTCTAGTGGCCGACCGAACTGCCATACAGAGCTCAGTTTTGGTCCACCATCGAAAACTTCGGTCACCACCGGAACTATCAGCATAGGTTTCGGTTCGCCGGCCCGCTCGCTAGTTTTTTCGACTCCCACTCCGATCACGTTGGACTTATTGCCGGTTTTGCTCTTTTGGGGGTATTTAAACCTCACGCGTGGGGGCAGTTCCAGCTATCCTCTTCTTTCTCCCCCACGCCCTCCCCTAGTCCATGGCCTCCGCCCCAAGATCCCCCACCCTCACATAGGCCCTTCCCTCCACCCAAATCCCCCCAAACTCCACCAAGTTGTAGATCGGGCCTCTACAAGTCTTCTCACCAAAGTTTTTGCTCTTTACTTGCTCACATTGGGAGATCAGGGATTTTCTCTCATTCTCCTCATGTGGTCTTCTTCTTTGCCCATCTTTGGCAAGGGAGGGCATGGATTCATCGGGCTCCGAGGGTAATGTGCGTCCCCATCTCCTGCTCTCTTTCTGGTTCTAGGTTTTCCTCTCTCCATGGTAGTGAAACCCTAGATATGAGCCCTAGTTCCCTTTTTGCCCATGTGTTCCCCTGGCCTCTTCCTTCCCTTTCCTTGTTGAAAGATTATATTAGTGCAAGTTTTTGAGCCATGCACAATAACTTGTGTCGACACATATCTTTGGGAGGTTTCAGCCTAGCCCCGGTCGTCGCCGAACCACCGCCGAGATTTCTGGTCACAATTCTGGTCGACCGACTATCTGCCTAAAATTTTGGTCGCCGTTTCGGTCCGCCAGAACTGGCTCCATTTTTTCCGCTCGCTGGGTCAGCACCGCCGGACCTGGCGCCAAAACCCCCTGTTACCAAGTTTTCATCCATGCACTTGCTCCAACATAATTTTTTCGGGTTCTAGTTGAGGTCCCCTATGGCATATACACTCATTTGCTTGTTTTGCTCTTCATTTTTGTGTGCTCCTTGTGTAGGTTCCGATCATGAGTTTGATCACGACACCGCTATGAAGCGGAAGTTAGTTGTGGCTCAGGCTCCTCCTCCTCCTCCGTCTGGCCGTACCAGTCTCTGTCTTTCCAAGCACCAAGAAGCAGCCGCTAGTGCTGCAACAGTCACAGGTGGTTCAGGTTCAGCCCGTGGTCAGAGGGGCTCTAAGAAGAATGTTTCTATTGGTTGGGATGCCGCCAAGGGCAAGGCCAATCTTGGTTCTATTGAATAAGAAGTTCCTCCCAACTACAACACCTATTAGGACATCACAGTGAGACAGTAGAGGGATCTTGGACGGGAGAATCCGTATCGCTTCCATGATCGTAGCTATCAAGTCCCTGACAAGTACTTCTGAACTGACACTCAATGATGCTTCTGGGATGACTTCTACAATGAGCCCGCTTGCTTGCGGCAGGGCATCATTATTCCTCCTAGGTATCTTAATGAAGATCACTATACCTCAAAGAACATTTTTAGCATATTGATGCGGCTCTGAAGAAGATGGATGTCTATGATCTCACCACCATCAATGCCAAGCTCATGCCTGAGGCTCTTCGCCAGTTCCACTACACCGTATAATTTCACTCTGATGCAGCTCGCTCTATCACTTGGATGACCAGTACCAAGCCATACACGACCACTTTTGCTGACCTTTGCTCTGCTTTGGGTTACCCTCCTGAGACAGCTTCTGGCTTCCGTAATCATTCCGAGAAGAATTTCAGTGATGACCGCATTCTCTAGTGTTACCCTGAATACCCAAGCCATGTTGCTCCTAGTCTGACTGGTATGTACTACTATTACATGGTCCTTGGTAAGCTCTTTATCCACAATCTTGTGAGCAAGGCTGGTGATGTTGTTGATGTTCGTGGTCACCACAAGAATTTGCTTACTATTGTGAGCCTCGCCACTTGAGGAAGATTGATGGATGTGACTTCATCTATTCTGAGATTCAGCGGTCCATTGAGAAGCACATGACTCCCAACTACTGCCAGTACATTCAGCGTCTGCTCAATGCCACTGGTCCTGATAAATGCTTCCCTCTGGGTCCCTGGGAAGAGATGGACATATACACCTTGCCTCTTCGGGGTACTCATGTTGACCTCCCACAGATGAAGCCATCTGAGCAACGCACCAAGATTCTTCATGACCCATTCATTGCTGGTTCTAGCTCTTGTCGTGCTCTCCCCCGCAAGAAGGGACTTGCCAGGTTCTTCAATGGTCTTTGGGATATGTGCAAGTCCTCCTATGATGTTTCCCATCACAGTCTTGAGCTCAGTCAAGAGAATAGGAGGAAACACAATGCCTTCTTGGCAAAGCATGGTTGCCAAGTGCCTGATATGGGAAATGCTTTGACTCTTGTGCCCTATGTGAACTTTGAGAAGCCACCGCTGGATGAGGACATGTTTCGGGGCTTTGATCCATCTATGTTGCCTGGATTTGCTACTTCCAGTTCCTCTCAGCGTCGGTCTGCTGCCCCTACTAGAGCTGATGGTGAGGATGAAGACGAGGAAGAGGGTGAGGGCGACGATGAGGATGAGGACGATGAAGAGGCCGAGGAGGATGTGGATTATGAGACCTTTGGCGGCTAGATATTTCTCTCTATTATCTCCTCCCTTTTTGGTGTGTTGATGCCAAAGGGGGAGAAGAGAGTAGAGTCTGCTTTTATGCTATTTACCTTGTGCACAAGCCTCGCTACATTTATTTGCCTCTTATGGGCTTGTGCTCCTATTTGCTTTATCAGACTATTTGCTTTCGTGTGTGTGTCTGGACAAGTTTGGTTATCATTATTGTACTTGGATATCCTATGCTTATGTGCTTACTATCTTTACTATTATGTGCTAGTTATCCTTGTCTTTAACTTGTCTTGCCATGCTTGCTTCCTAAGGACTTTGGGGGAGCTCTCCATATACCTAAGTAGGTGCACCTTGCATTCAAAAGCAACATCATCCATGTGCACACCTTATGGGGGAGCTCTCTTAAAATCTCCCAAGGAAATGTCTATTAAAAGCCTATTATAATATTTGTGTATGACTCTATCTCGTTTTTTATCGTTAACCGAAAAGGGGGAGATTGAAAGGGCAAAATGCCCTTATCCAGTTTTTGGTTAATTATGACATCAAAGTTACAGAGTAGACTAATGTTTCTACTAGTATACCTATAGGTGATAGTCCGCGTTTGATGATGAGAGGCGGTGGGTGACCCCCCATTCGTTTATGAAGTGAAGAGCCAGTGTTTTCGTTACTTTTATCTTTTATTTCTCTTTGAGTCTAGTAGGAAGCACTGCACTATTAAGAGGGGTGATCTCGATGCGCTCTTTGGGGATGTTCTACACCACACACACATCATATCATCTCCAGCCACACACCCACTCAAGGAGAGACAAAAAGTCACTGTGAAAAAGAGCTAAAAAGAGGGTCTTGCAAAATTGGCAAGAATCTCAGCACTGCCGAAGTGGTCGCCGGAATTTCCGGTCACCACCAGAAATTCCTGGCGCACGCCGGAACAAATGACTTTATAGGGTTCCGGTTCTCCACCGGAATTCTCGGTCGCTACCAGAACGTTCGGTGCAGAAACCGGTCCGCCGGAACTGCGGCCAGAATTTCCGGCGCACGTTTTGGCTCCACCAGACTTATTGCCGGTTTGGCTGCAGCACCCTCCAAATGGCTCCTTTTCAGTCTAGAATATAAATACCCCTTTCTTCTCCACTGAGAGTTAGGCATTCCATTACATACTCATTCTTGAATCTCTCTCTCTCTCCTCCCCATTGTTGAAACACAATTCCTTGAGGATCTCCCATTCTACCCAACCATTTCCAAATCCCTTTGGTAGAAAGCAAGAGGAGGTCCTGATCTATGTTTCCACCAAGCCAAAGTTCATTCTCCCTTGAGTTCATCGAGTTAGCTTGTTACTCTTTGGTTTGTGGGAAACCCTAGGTGGCTAGGGTCGCCCGGAGGCATTCATCTTGTGATTTGCTCTATGGAAAGTTTGTGAGAGTTTGGTGACTACATTAAAGTCTACCACGAGTAAGTGAGCTATTCCTTCATGGGATAGGCTTCGTGGCGTTGGGGAATCCTTCGTGGAACCTCACACCTCTCCAACGTTACATAGCCCCTTCCTAAAGGTGGTGAACACGGGAACACATCTTCGTCTTCGCGTGCTTCAGTTATTCCTTAACCACTATCTTACTTGTGTTTACTTTGTGATAGCCTTCGTGCTTGAAGTATCTTGTATCATCATCTAGGTTGCGTCAACTAGTTTGCATTTAGGCACACTTATATTCCTCAAAGCCTAAAACTTGCAAAAGATTATAAAGAATTTTGTAGAAACCTATTCACCCCCCTCTAGGTAAACCATCTTACACTTTTAGAGAGCTTGTAGCTTTAAGGACTAGTTGATTCTTAAAGAGTAGTAGGATAGATTAAGTGGTAAGATGAATCTAAGGGGGAGAGTAACGGTGGTCGTCTATGTCAAGTAGTGATAACTAGAATGAGCAAAGCTTAGGGCTTCAACAAATTAGAAGTTGGTAAGTGATTTCGTAATGGATGTAGAAGTCATAATTCCTATAAAAAAATAGAGTATATTAAAACTGCAACCTGTATCATTGTTAAAGTTTAGGGAGTAGGTAGGAAACCTACCTTATCCAAAGCTAAAAGTATATATAGATGGATATCAGAAGTACTTCCTATCTTCAACAAACTAGACATATGATACAAGGATGTCAGAACAAACATGAACTGAGAGTACTAAAATTGGTTATGTGAAGATGCTTGAATATGACAACTTTTGAGGTAAAGGATCGAATGTTAAGAATATCAAAAGTAGATACCATTGAAATAATAACTATTGTTGGGAAATGGACAATTCAAGGATACATTCTTTCTATATTTGGCTGCAAAAGGAGATTAGGAACTTCGGGAACAAAGTTTAGTTTAAGGGGGACAAACTGTAATATCCTAGCATTTAGGACCATATGAAAGGTAGAGAATTTTTGTGCATCAGCGTGCATGCATCTGTAAAAGTGGGAAAATGCGCTTTAATTTAAAAACTAAAGGAATCAAGGCTTCTCCCAGTTTGATAACTTAGGGTTTTAGATTGTCAAAATGGAGTATTGCAACCTTTGACATGATCTTTGTGGTTCCTTTTTATTATTGGGTAAAATGATTTTAATTTTGAATTATTGTTTGGGTGTTTGAATTTCAAATTTGGATACTAATAGTATTCTTATTCGTAAAAAGTTAATCTTTATGACTATAGGATAAAATTTTGAGGTACAATGTTTCATACAACAAATATTGCAATAATATAAAGAAATTACAATTGCTTGAAGGAAATAATGTAAACTTTATTGAATATAGATAATAGTACAAAGTCATTGCATTGCTCAAATCAAAAATAAAAATTACAAAGATTATAAAATAGAAAATCCTAAACTAAACCTAATCTATTTCTTATTTTATCTTCTTAGCCTCTTGCTCTTGTACTTGCAAAATAAGAAGACAAAATAAAATAAAGGAAGAATAGGGTTAGGAGGGTCAGATTACTCTTAGATTGACACTTAGATGTAGTATTTAGCTCTTCATTGAGTATTTGTCATAAAAAGGGCCAATCATTGAAATCTATTCTTATCACATTGCCTCAACCTTTGCATCATATGCTTGAGAAGATCCAAGTGGAGTAAGAAAAAAAGAGTAGGAAGTAGAGATCAACAGAGTGTTTTTACCAATGCATATCCACATGGAAAAATATCTCCATGTGTGGTAACTTGAACCTAGTAGGACCCACGGGTAAGTACAATGCACATAAAGAAGAATAAGAGGGAAGTAGTTAGCTGCAGCTGAATAACCATCTTCCATCCTTCTTTCACAAAGCAGTGAACCATCAGGTTCTTGACATAGGAAGCATTACATCAATAGCTATCAGAGATGATAAGCAAGGAAAAAGTATAGATCTATAATCAGGATGAACTCAAGCATCGGGTTAGCAAGAATATAAGCATGGGGAATAGATCATCCATGAACACCAAGATCCTCAGGAAGGTGTGATAAAGATGTCATAAATAGCCAATCGGCATCCCCACTCTTAACAATAGCAGATGAAGGCAATTCATCTTATTATACGGGTAAGGTTTTCTAACCATCTTTAGCTACTGTTTAAACTAAGTTTAGCCTCAGATTGAGCATCACGGGCATCAATCAAGGTTTTGCTTGTAGTAAGCCACTAGATCATAGCAGAGGATTATCATAGTATCTACCCCACTAATCTAGAAGCAGATCATGCTCATGCTTGTAGGCCACTATCCACACTCCAGAGAATTGGATCATTTAGGACCAATCGAAGTGTAGAAGTGAGTTTTTCCATCTGCATTCATGCATCTGAAAACCTGGGTAAGCTTTTTGCAACTTGACATGGGTATGATTACTCGGATGCTTATGATTTGTTACCCTAGCTGCATAAAGGCTCACGGGCCATGAAGATTCAAGATGATGGCCCAAGAAGGCATCCGACGAAAGCTTAAAGTTGTATTTGGAAAGGAACTATGAACCAACATTGTGTTGGAGTTGTAATCATACGTATGCAACCTATCTAAATACAGCTTTGAGACCCGATCTATTATATATAGGACGGGAGAAGCCTATGAGGGACACACCGAAAAAACCCAGGCAATCTGTAATAGTGCAATTCATCAAGTATTCAGGCGACTTCGACTCCCTTGTTTGCCTGATATCCAACAAAATCCCTAGCGTTCTATTTTCCACAAAACCCTAAGTCCATAACCATGGGCATTGCCGAGGTTGCCCCTCGTCAATTGGCGCCGTCTGTGGGAAACCTGAACGCTGGAGCCATGGATTCGGCGGACTTCTTTTCACCAAGCAGCAACCCAGCAAAAGCGAATCCACGCCCACCCACCCATGTCTCAGTACCCGATGATTTCAATAGAGGATCCGATCTTATCATCGAAGTTTCCACTTCCAAGTAGAGGATCCCAATAAATTACACCTCTCGGCTCCGATCTAGATATTATCAAAACCGAAACACAATATCTAGATATTAGCAAGTAATACTAGATCAAGAATCCTCCAAGTGAATGGAGGGGAAGTGATGCACTTGATTTGTGATGTCGATGATTGAAGTCTCCTCCTTCGATTCCCCAAAGATCGGAGCCTTCGGGTGGTTGAAGTGAGAGATCTCGATTAGGAGCTTGAAGAACATGCCAGTACTTTTTCGAATGAATCAAGAGATCTGACAGGAGGAGTGATTGGGGCATTTATACCCCCTGTCCAAACTTGGCCATTGGAGAAGTTGGGGGCTGGATTATCCGGCCCAAGTGGGGGCTGGATTATTCGGCTGGGGCAATCCTCCACCCCAGAGTCAGATTTTCTAGGGGGAAATCTGCCCCTATACTGCATGACGTGCCTTGCCTCCCATTGCAAACTTTCCTAGGGGTGGATTATTTGGTCCGGGCAAAAACTCTAGCCCTGGCCGAACAATCCGAGAGATACTATGCCCCCTTACTGCATGACGCGCCTGGCCGGCCTTTGCAAAACTTTTCGGGGGTCGGATTATCTGGCCCCCTGTAGGGGTGGATTATCCGGCCTGGGCAAAAACTTCAGCCCTGTCCAGACAATCCGAAGAATAATCCGCCCCCATACTACATGATGCGCCTTGTCCATGTTTGTCTATTGGGCTAGGTCGGATTATCCAGCCCTTGGCAGGGGCGGATAATTCTCCCCCAACAACTAATTTTGGCTGCTTTTCACACGAACAATCATATGCAGCACTTAGCACACATGAGATGATCCATGGTATTGTTATCTAACACACAAAACACTAGAGATTATGAAATGTTCTTTCAATCTCCCCCTTTTGGGTGTTAGATGACAATACTAGGATTTGCAATAGAGATCTCCTAACAACATCATTTCAAGGATGAAAGAGACTCCCTCTAAATGTGTGCATAATTAGAATATTTGCATTTGAATACAAATGCACACAAATAGGTACAAGGCTATTTCATTGGTATGGAATCTACAAACAAATGACAAATTAGAACAAAAACATGATACCACCGTGAGAGAGAAGTCCTCAATATAATATAAGGATAGTTAACATGATAGCCATTATTGAGGCCTTCCACCATGATAAAGATAACCAAAATAGATAGCCAGTATGATAGAAGAAATAGCCAATATGATAGATGGATCCATAATCACCGAGAGATAAATCCATAAGATAATTACAGTGATAAATCCACAACTAAACCACAGTGCCACACACAAACATAGTCTCATACAAATCAACTCACGAAGAAAAGTCAATGTTGAATGGGCACAAGTGAGAATAAAAACGAAAAATGCAAATTCTTGCGCCTGACCCATGCAAATCCACGATAACCTAATAGAACTACTTCTCCCCCTTTGGCATCAAAACACCAAAAAGGAAGAAGAGCGATGCTAGCTCCCCAACATATCACTCGTCGTAGTCCTTATCATCTTCCTCATACCCGTCCTCATCATCATACTCCTCCTCATCTTCATATTCCTCATCAGCTGGTGGAGTGGGATCCTTCGCCGGGGCAGGAAATAGGTGGCGCTCGAGGTCTCCATAGTTGAGTCCAGAGGTGTTCCATTTGAAGGAAATATGCCCTGAGAGGAAATAATAAAGTTGTTATTATGTATTCCTTGTATATGATAGGTGTTTATTTTGCATGCTATAATTGTATTGATAGGAAACATCAATACATGTGTGTTTAATAAACAAAAAGGTTCCTAGTTATGCCTCTCTTATAGACTAGCTCGTTGATTAATAGGATGATCAAAGTTTCCTGATCATGGACATTGGATATTGTTAATAACAAGGTCACAACATTTGTGAAATGATGTGATGAACATTCATCCGAAGTATAGCATTACGATCAAAGTCATTATGTTTATATTGCTATAACATCATACGAAGTAATCTTAGTCCTTAGACCATGAGATCATGTTAATTGCTAACACCGGAAGAGTATCTTGATAACATCAAACGTCACACCGTAACAGGGTGACTATAAAGGTGGGTTCAGTGCTACGAAGGTGGTATGTTGAGGCTCATGGATCAAGAGTGGAATTTGTCAATCCCGATGACGGATAGATATACTCTGGGCCCTCTCGGTGATATCACATTAAGATAGCTTGCAAGCAAGTGATGTGATCACTAGAATGTTATATCACGGGAACGAGAAAAAAGTGCATGTCAGTAATGAGATCAAACTAGGTATTTGGATACCGATGATCGAATCTCGGACATGTATTATATCATGAGACAAAGGGATTAAGTTACTAGCGTTAAAGGTTCTCACGATCACAGAAGTCATCGTTGAATGTGTAGGAGTCAGTATGGATCTCCAGGTCCCGCTTCTGATTATTGATCTAAGAGGAGTCTCAATCATGTCTCCATTATTCGCGAACCGTAGGGTGACACACTTAAGGGGTGCCGAACACCATTTTGGAGCACATATGTTTCAGACGAAAGAACTGAAGGAGATATGCCCTAGAGGCAAATAATAAATAGGTTTTGTTGTCATATCTCCATTAGTTTATAATAGTTTCATATTGTGCTATAACTATGCTAAGTAGAAACATTGGTACAGGTGTGGTATGAAACAACAAAGTCCCTAGTAGCCTCTATTCATACTAGTTCGTTGGTTACGAAGATGATCTGGGTTTCAAGATCATGGGGATTTATGCCGACTAACAACGAGATCATATCATTGGAGAATGATGTGATTGGACATTCCTCGAAGGAGAATGATGTGATTAGATACATAATATCTATTATCGGGGTTATAGTTGTCGTTTAGAGTTATAGATCGAAATAAGCAAAGACTCACTTGAAATACAAAGGAACATCTAAAGATTCGTGGAAACAACACCATAAGTGTTATGGCAAGTTCGAGTTTCTGGAGATTTCGATAAGTCGAAATCATGGTGAATAAACATGTCTTTGTAGAGCATTCTTAGGAAGCTACGAATGCATCTTCCACAAGGGGTAAACCTGCTGTTGTCATAAGTTGATGTGTCTTGATGAAGATACAGGTGGAAGAAAGTAAAAGATCAAAACAAGGTATTTGACCTTACCTCCTAATTGTTGAGTGGCGTAGCGGAATTTGTTTCGTGAATCCAAACTCTACAAATAGAGGAGAAACCAATGATGATGATCATAAAGTTTTCGCAAATACTTTTACAAAAGAAAGTAGGATTCAACTATATATTCTACAAGTTTGTGGAATTTATTATTGATTCAATTGTCATGTTTTGAACAAGACATACCTACAAATTACAAAGAAGTGTGATGGACCTGAGTGCGAGAAATGACTAGGAGTCATAAAATCCTATATTAAGTTACATTTAAGATTGCAAAGTAACATGTTACTTGATCTTATTAAAGTAAAGAAGTTTACTTGATATTTCTAAATGACTGCAAAGTCATAAGAAGGAAATGAAACTTAATGAATGACAAAAATCTCGATTTGTCACATGTTTGGAAAAATTCAAGGAGTTGTGTCATGGTGGTGTCACAGCAGATGCCATGGATAGGCTAAAGGTGGGGACAAAATGCACTAGAGGTATCCAGGGAGGGATAGTGTGGTGATTCCACACACAGTTGCTTTGTATTCAATGAGATTCCAAGGTTACAAGTGCTCCTTGAGCTGTATTGGAGAGAGGAGGAAGAAGGAGCTCTCTTACTCTCACCACTCGCTAGCTCTCAGGAAACTAGAACTCTACAAGTAAAGTCCAACCCACTAGACATCAACCCCTTTACAGAAGCCCTAGCCCTCCTTATATAGGGGTGGCTAGGTCTCCAATTAGGGCATACGTGGCGGCATATTCCAAGGAATATGCTTCTCCCAAAATAGTAAACCGACCGGGTCACTTTTCCCCGTCGTAAGCCATGCAGAGGCTACGTGAGCCTCTGCGGCGCCAGCGTCATCCAACACAGGCAACGTCACCCTTGTCGGCCATGCCTCGGTGGTCCTAGCCTCTGTCTGCTTAGCTCACGCTCTGCGTACAGTGACCTCCTTTTGACCAGCGAGATACCTTCCTTCTCTTGCAAGCCTGACATAACCCGGATCATGCATGGTTAACCCGGCCTCACCTGTACCTGCATACAAGCTAGATATATCCTGCCGACATATGATATAAGTCGGCTGAGACCTAGTTAGGTGGACATCCCCTGGTCCGGGTTACTCCGTGGTTCGGCCTGCCTTAAGGTGACTCGGCCAGCATTTGCTTTGTCCTTGCCGTACCTCGGCTAGCTCGGCCTTTATACCCTAGCGTGACCCTACCCGGGGGTATCCCCCCAACATTAGTCCCCAAAGCTGGTGCGGTCTTAGCTGCCTTAGCCGCTAAGGCCACAGTAGGTTTAATTTTACTGAGCCTCTTGCTCCTTTTCCGAGTTACCTCCTATCTCGGATTTCTTTTATTTTCTTTTCCCTTGGCACATTTCGAGTTTTTACTCGCTGGCCAGGTTACCTCATACTCATCCGAGTTATTCTTCCTTCTCTCGTACGCTTCCCCACGTGGAGGGTAATCATTACTTTGCCTCATTTTAAGGGCCTACGCCAGTAACCGCCGTAGTTATTGTCAGATATTACTGTTGCTCACATCACATCGTGTCTGTCTCCTCGTTAACTGTATCACCACGTCACGTCGTGCGATCTCCTACGCCCTATGGTCCTTCCTGTGGCTTGTTTCTGATTGGTTGATCCGAATTATACATGGCCACACGGTGTGGCCCGTCCGCACAACACAATCCCACTACCCCTCTAGGGCGTGGTTAAATAGGGGAGGGGCGCGCCCCTAGGGTCTTTTCCCCACCTTAGCGCCCCTCTGCCTCTTCTTCTTCCTCTTCCTCTTCAGCGACAGTGCCGCCGCCGCCGCAGCACTTGCTTAGCCGTGCCGCCGCTGCACCGTCCCTCACGCGCCAGTGTCGCCGCCCCTCCCGCGCATCTCCTCCGCCACGGGTTCGCGTCAGTCTAGGCTACTGCCTCCACCGCCGTTAGGGCCAGTGAGGACAACGATTTAGAGATGACAGAGGCGGAACTTGCCATCACGGAGCAGGAAATGGAGGAGGAAGCGGGGAACGCCGATCGTGGCGCTTGGGCTGGGTCCTGGGTGTGCCAGGACGACCTCGATTGGTTGTACCGCACCCAGCGTATTCCGGAGGGCGTCATCTCCCGCCTAGCTGCCGAGGAACTTGCTCCCTAACCCAATCCGGGTGAGTTTGTAGTATTCCTCTCCCACTTCCAACGTGGGTTCGGTCTCCCTGTCAGCGACTTTTTCCACGACTGGCTCAACACCTACGAGCTTCAGCCGCATCATCTTCCGGCTAACGCCATTACTTCCCTCTCTGCCTTTGCTTCCACCATCAAGGGTTATGCCGGATTGTGGTCCACAAAGGAGCTGTGGATCCATTTTTTTGGTCTCCACCGGAACGTGATTCCGAATAGAGATCTTGACCCGGAGGACAAGCAACTCACGCAGTTCGGCGCATCTTCTATCTCTCCTCGGAAACAGTCCATCTTCCCCCGAGTCACGGGGCTTGAATCCTACAAGGGCTAGGCCCGAACCTTCTTCTATGTCAGAAATGGCACGGATGAAGATCTGATCCGGCTACGCCCCTATGCTCCGGGTCCTCCTAATCCGGATCTGTGGGACATGGTCCCCAAGAAACCCACTGTCTTGGCGAACCAAGTCAACAAACGATTCCAGGAGCTGAAGGATCAGGGATTGTGCAATGAAGACGCAATGATCACCTTCGTCCACAACCAGATCTCCCCCTCCAGAAACGCACGCATAAACTTTGCCACATGAGCTGGGGCCGTGACCCCAACCAAACCTCCTCATTCGAGTTGAGCAACACCGAAATTTACCGTCGGTTCAAGGCCCTCTTTACCACCAACAAGAACTTCTCTGCTAAGTGGGTGTGGGGTATCGAGCACTTCTGCCGAGATAGGCTTCCTCCCGTGGTAAGTCTCGTGCCCCAATCCTTCTCCGAGTTACATCATATGTCGGATTTTGTCGTGGGTTTGATTCCTTTGCATTTTCTTTCTCTTAGATGTTTCTTCAGCAAACCCTTGAGGATGGCACCGACCCTTCTCTTAAGTGGGCGCCTAATCGAGATACCTCGGACGAGGAGGAGCCGGATCAGTAGATGTTCCTTCTGTTCCCTGATGCGACCAAGTGACACACCGGTAAATTCTCTTCCATTAGAGATTGGCCTGACGATGAAGATGATTCGGACGTTGAGGTGATGGAGGCATTTGACGCTGTCCCCCTTTCTTACGCTTTTCTGGCATCAGCTAACCCCGGTGGGCAGATCCATGAACGTCCTCCCCTTGCCACGGGTGAGCCTGTCCCGGTCGCACCGAAGAAGAGGGGGCCGCATCTACTTCTTCCTCCGAACCTTCTAAGCCAGACAAAAGGCGAAAGAAGTCCGTGGACAAAGCTTCCACCAAGCCTACAACCAAGGCATAACCCGGAGGGCTCGGAAGCCCAAGGAGACTTTGACCTCGGATGAGTAAGCCACTTCTCCCTTTGCTATTCATTTGTTCTTCCTTTGTTATAGTTTCTCATCATTCATGATCTGATTCGGCAGGGCCGCGGTGGAGGTTCCTCAGAGTGGATCCAGCATTGCCTCACCGCTCTGCCATAGCCCTTCTCCCCCTCGTGGCAACGATTCACGCCCGTTGAGCCCCATTCAGGAGGGCTCAGCGGCTGCTCCGGTTTCTAGCCCACCTCGCCAAGAGGAGGGTAACCTCGGAACAGGGGGAAGCAGCTCTACCGAGGCAGTGGTTGCTCCAGCCACCGCCGAGGTATCTACCGCGCCTCCGCCAAAACCAACCAGCACCAACATCGGCTCCAGCGCCAGCAGGAACAACACAAGTACCAGCAGCAGCACCAAGCCCCTCTGCCTCGTCCGAGTCTTCCAAGCCTCGGCGAGAAGGCATCAGCAGCACCAAGGGTAGCACTAAGGAAGCCCCCAATGACAAATCCGCCGCAGCAACTTCAACCTCTCAGCAGCAGCCCAAGGGCAAAAAGGCTCCTGACACTGCCAAGGCAACGTCTATCAAGGCTGGACAACGTACACTTGCGTCCATGCTTTCGAAGAAGACCCCGCCGACAACGGACACCTCTACCGGGTCAGCTGATGCGCAACTCATTTTGCACACCAGCCCTGCTGTTGCCCAGGTTGAAATGAGGGAAGCCCATGCTAAGGGTCTGGTGGCACCCGACATGCTTAGCGGCGAACGATATCCTCCGACCTTGATCGAGTTCGTTAACAACTGGAACAAGGCGGAGTTCGTCCACAATGACGATCTCCCGGAGAAGTTCGGTCCCGCCGAATTTGCTGCACAAATGAACACCGCTGCTAAGGCAATCAACCTTGCAGGTCGAATGATGGAGGTACGTTACTTCGCCTTTTCCTTAGCATGTACAAGATATTAGTGATATAGCCATTAGTCCTTGAGCCTCTGGGGGAGTAACTCGTTACTCGGCCGGATGCTCCTTATAGAATTAGTGTACCTCCTTAGTAACTTCGAATATGCACACACCTAGAGCCGGGTTAAGTTCCACTTGGCCCGGATTTTCTACACTTTGAATATGCACACACCTAGAGCCGGGTTAAGTTCCACTTGGCCCAGATTTTGTACACTTCGAATATGCACACACCTAGAGCCGGGTTAAGTTCCGCTTGGCCCGGATTTTGTACACTTCAAATATGCACACACCTAGAGCCAGGTTAAGTTCCACTTGGCCCGGATTTTGTACACTTCGAATATGCACATGACTAAGCTATCTTTTTGTACTCTTTTCAGGTGACCACCAATCGCCGGAGCGCTGACTTTCAGCGTCTCTTGGATACTCACAAGATGCTACGCGCGAAACATACTACGCTTCTCGCCGAATACGAGAAAAGGGGTAAGTTTTCTCCTTGGCATTTTTCCATTTCTCTTCGTCTTTTTTCGCCGAACTAATCCATCATTCGGATTTCGCAGCTGAAGTGGAGGCCGAGAACACCATTATGAGGAAGAACTTGGAGAAGATAAAGGGTAAGTCATTTTTGCTTAATCTTCCTCCGCGCTCTATCTCCTTTTCTCCTTGGCTCGGCAAATATTCATACCTCGGCTTTTGCCGGGTCAACAAACTGTTTCAGCATATCTTGAAGATAGTGTGCACGCGCCTGACATGATGCTGCATTTTCTCGAACAAGCAGGGAAGCACCAGGCCGAACTCAAGAAGAAAGATGATGAGCTCACCCTCCTCTAGACCAAGGATGAAGAAATTGCCAAGCTTAAGGCAGACATGAAAAAACTCAAGGTGCTCTACAAATTCAAACTTGATAAAGCTGGCCAGAATTTTACTGAAGAGCGAGAACGCCTCAACCTCCA
Source organism: Avena eriantha (assembly GCA_910589775.1). NCBI lineage: Eukaryota > Viridiplantae > Streptophyta > Magnoliopsida > Poales > Poaceae > Avena > Avena eriantha. Next base: position 238,418,925 of record OU342742.1, on the reverse strand, counting down.
GATCGCCAAGGACCAGGAACTGCTTAAGGAGGCCGACGTTAAGCTTGAGTCGGCAAATGCTGAGCTTGCGCAACTCCGGGAGAGGCGTGACAATTGCACCAAGGAGCTGACCCGGATCCACAACCATATCTCCCGTAAGTTCTTTTTCTTCGGCTGGTATGAATCTCTCTGTGTCAACCTCCTTCACTTATTTCACTTGTCTTGTTTTTCCAGACAAATTTCCGGAGGGCAATGCCATTGCAACTACTGTTGTTGCCAAGTTCCGCCAGCAGAGGGGTACTCCAATTGTTCCTGGCGCTGAAGAGATTTCTTATGACATGGAGGACTTGCTGCTCAGCTTGTCTTCACGTGTCGAAATTGTGAGGAACTATGGCAATCCGGATCTTTAATGCCTTTTGGCCCGATGAAGATACTCCGGAGGGTGCCGCTGCTCTTATTGCCAAGTTAACGGAGTGCGAAACCCAACATGATCTTTGGAGGGAGTCTGCTGGATGCGCCGGAGCAGAAATCGTTCTCCACTACGTGCTTACGTGGTATGAGAAAATCAACCTCAATCTTCTTGAGCGGATGCGCACCGGATCAAGGTGGTCCAATGATCCGGATTGGATAGCTCGGCGCAAGGCTTGTTCCCATAACCTCATTCAGTATACCCCCATCCATCAATGGAATGAGGGACCAAGCTTCCTTGGCGCCGCCGACGATGAAAATGCCGAAGATGATTCGGGCGAAGAAGATGAGAGCGAAGCCTCTGACGCCGAAGAGGACGAAGATAACACTGAAGCCGAGGCTGGAGTTCCACCTACTAGTGCCGAGTTACCTCCTCCTGCTGCTCCTTGATAACAAACACTTTGAATATTATCAGATCCCCGGTATGCCGGGTGCAAATGTATTAAGCACAATGATCATATTTTGCTACTAAGTTGCTCGTGCCGGATTAGCTTGGGCGTAGTCCCCGAGTTTCATTTTCTTGTTTCTCCAATTTCTTGGCTTGGCTCGTGTCTACCTTGGTTCGGTTTTATGACTTACGAGTCCGAGTTTCAAAAATTGATTTAACAATACTTAGAAACTTTAAGACTAGCTCAAAATAATTCAACATATTAAAAATTAGGTAAACATAAAGTTAGTCCAAATAACAAATGTCGGCTCGATTATGTTCTTCTCCTTAGTCGTTTTTCATGTGCTACGCAATTCCAAACTTGTTCTCTTGCTTGCCATGAAGCCAAATCTTGTTGGACAGCAGCAAGTCGAAGAGTTAGTTTTTGGCGCTCACACACTACTAATCCGGCTGAGGCAGAAGCAACTTAAACCAGCCGACACAAAAATTATAACAAGTACATAAGATAACAAATATTATTAAGGCAGTCCTCGAGTTACTGCTCGAGGTGCCATCATTTCATTGATAAGCTCATTGCCGGCACACATACTGACATATGAGAGACTCGGATACACACACTTCTCTGCTAAGTGTAGAAAGGACGAAGTAGAGCTATGTTCCATGGACGCTTAGATTCCTCGCCGGACCTGTCCGCCTTGTTCTTCTCCTGTGGCTTTGAATCGATAAGATAATAAGAGTCATTGTGCAATGCTTTGCTCACAATGAATGGCCCTTCCCATGGGGGGGATAACTTGTGCATGCCAGCAGTACGTTGTACCAACCGGAGTACCAGATCACCTTCCGGAAAATTCGGGGGTTTACTTTCCGGCTATGATAGCGTCGGAGATTTTGCTGATATATGGCGGATCTGGACAATGCCAATTCTCTCGCTTCTTCCAGCAGATCAACATCATTTTGCCGGGCTTATTGCACTTCGGCTTCTGTGTATTGGGTGACTCTAGGCGAATCATGCTCTATGTCGGCTGGTAATACAGCTTCTGCCCCATATACCAGAAAGAATGGCGTATAGCCTGTTGATTGATTCGGAGTTGTTCTTAAACTCCACAGTATCGCTGGTAGTTATTCTATCCAGCACCCCGCTGATCTTTGCAGTGGCTCAATGAGCCGGGGTTTTATTCCAAATAACACTAATCTGTTGGATATCTCCACTTGCCCGCTTGATGCGGGGTGGGCTACCGAGGCAACGTCCAGCCGGGATCTTCTTATCTTGGCAGAAACGTGCAAATGCTCCTTCAGCAAAATTTGTGTCATTATCTGTTATGATACTGTGAGGATAACCGTATCTCAAGATGGTATCTTTGAGGAATGTCACGGCAGTAGCTCCATCACATTTTCTTATTGGCTTCACCTCAATCCATTTCGTAAATTTGTCAACCATGACCAATATGTGGGTCATGTTCCCTCTTGCTGGTTTAAACGGGCCAACCATATCCAAACACCATACAGCAAGTGGCCAGGTAATTTGTATGGTCTTTAGTTCCGACATTGGCATATGTGTCTTGGTAGCATATCTTTGACAACCGTTACACTTTCTTACCAGATCCTCTGCTTGTTCCAAGGAACTTGGCCAGTAAAACCCATGACGGAAAGCTTTTGCTACCAAGGCTCTGGATGTGGCGTGGTGCCCACATTCCCCTTGATGTATATCCTGGAGGATGTCAAGCCCTTCTTCCGGGTCAACACAACGTTGGAGGACACTTGTCACACTTCTCTTGTATAGCTCGGAATTGATGATCGTATATGCTTTTACCCTCCTCTGAGTTTGCCTGGAAAGCACCTCCTCACTGGGGAAAGTTCCATCTTTCAGGAATTGAAATATGGGTAGTGCCCAAGCTGGTATAGCTCGTACAGGGAGCACATCCTCATCAATTTCCATCTGATCCACCAGCATAACTTCAACCGGATCACGTTGCGTAGTACCCGAGTCGAAGCAGTCCTCGGGTTTCGCGAACCACTCCCCACATCAATGTCCATGGGTATAGCTCCGGGCTCTGGATCAGCCAGGATAAAAATTGAGTCGAATTCCAGGGATGGCCTAATAGATGGTTTTCTGAGGTGCTCTAGTGCTACCCCTGGCGGGATTGCTTGTCGCGTTGATCCGAGCTTTCACAATACGTCGGCAGCCTCATTTTCCACCCGAGGTATATGATGAAATTCGCATCCCTCGAAGTATCCCGATATCTTTTGCACATGAAATCTGTACAATGCCATGTTTGCATCCAAAGCATCCCATTGTCTAGAGACTTGCTGGACTACGAGATCCGAGTCACCGAAGCATTGTATCCGACGTATTCTAACCTCTTTTGCCACTTTGAGCCCATGCACAAGTGCCTCATATTCTGCAACATTGTTAGATGCTGCGAAGTGGATCTGTAGCACGTATTTCAGCTGGTCCCTCTTGGGCGAGGTAAGCACAAGTCCGGCGCCTAACCCGGTTTTCATTTTTGATCCGTCAAAGTGCATTCTCCAGTAGTTCGGATCTGGCAATGGTGGCTCATATTCTACCTCGGCCCAATCCACAAAAAAGTCAGCCACAGCCTGAGACTTGATTGCTTCTCTTCTATCATATTGTGGCGCATAAGGGGCTAGCTCAATTGCCCATTTTGCAATCTATCCACTTGCATCCTTATTGCTCATTATCTCGGATATGGGGGCTTCACATATTACTTTGATGGGGTGCTCTTCAAAATAGTGCTTTAGCTTCTTAGCTGCCATGTACACACCATATGCCACCTTCTGGTAGTGGGCATAGTTTTGTTTCGAAGCTGGCAATACCGCGCTCAGATAGTACACTGGCCGTTGCACTGACTTACCCTCTTCGTCGCGCTCTACCACAATTACTGCACTTACAACTCGGTTGGTTGCGGCTATATAGAGCAACATTGGCTCCTTTGATAGTGGAGAGGCTAACACTGGTGTAGTGGCTAACATCTTTTTCAACTAGATAAAGGCTTCATTGGTCTGCAGCGTCCAAATGAACTCGTTCGACTTTTTCATGAGTTGATAGTGGAGGCAGTGCCTTTTCTCCCAACCGACAAACAAACCGACTTAAGGATGCCAGGCAACCAGTGAACTTCTGGACATCGTTAAGGCACTTCGGCAGTTCCATTCGCTCTATGGCCCGGATTTTAGTTCGATTAACTTCGATACGTCGGCTGGAGACAAGAAATCCAAGTAATTTTCCAGCCGGGACACCGAAGGTACATTTCTCTGGGTTAAGCTTCATTCGGAACCTCCTTAGGTTCGCGAATGTTTGCCTGATATTGTCAAGGAGCGTTTTGCTTTCCATGGTCTTTATAACAACATCATCCACATATACCTGCACATTTTGACCAATTTGGTCGTGTAAACATTTCTGCATACATCTTTGGTACATTGCCCCTGCATTACGTAAACCAAACGGCATGGTGCGATAGCAATAAGCCCCATACGGGGTGATAAACGCAGTCTTTATTTGATCACTTGGGTTCAGTGGTATCTGGTGGAAACCAGAATATGCATCAATGAACGACAACAACTCACACCCAGCAATAGAATCTATGACTTGGTCTATCCTTGGCAATTGGAATGGATCTTTTGGACACGCCTTATTCAGGTTCGTGTAATTGATACACATACGCCAAACCACTGCCACGTTCGGATCATCCTTCTTCTTTTCCACCAGCACCGGATTAGACAGCCAATCCGGGTAAAGTACTTCCATGATAAATCCAGCTGCTAGTAGCCGAGCTATCTCATCTCCTATGACCTTTCTCCTGTCTTCGGCGAAGCGGCAGAGAGGTTACTTCACCGGCTTTGCTCCGGGTCTCACATTCAAAGAGTGCTCGGCCAACTCCCTCGGAACACCTTGCAAGTCCTGTGTGGACCAAGCAAAAATATCCCAATTCTCACAAAGGAAATTGACGAGCTCGCTTTCCTATTTGTCATTTAACCCGGCACCAATTGTTACGGTGCGCTTTGGGAACATATCATCAACAGGCACATTCTTGGTATCTTTTGTCGCTTGAAATGAGACACTACCATGCGGGTTACTCAGCGCCGGCATATATTGCTGCGTGGATTGAGCCAATGCCGCCACCTCCTGGATTTTTCTCTTCTCTTGCGCGATCATGAGTGACTCGGCTAGGTTAGACCCGGCTGACGCACACTCAATGGAACGCCGGAAATCACCAGTTATGGTAATCACACCATTTGGCCCGGGCAGTTTCATCTTCAAGTAACTAATGTGAGAACTTGCCATGAACTTGTTCAGGGCTGGCCTGCCGAGCAACGCGTGATATGCGCTCTCCAAATTGAAAACTTCAAACTCCAAATTCTCAGTCCGACAGTTATCTCTCGTACCGAACAACACGTCAACCCGGACCTTGCCAATGGGTTCACAAGAAATGCCTGGCACAATGCCATGGAAAGTTGTCCTTGTAGTTTGGAGCATGTTCTCTGAGATACCCAACTTGCGCATCGTGTCCACATACATGATGTTGATGCTACTGCCATTGTCAATTAGTACCTTTGAGAACCTCACATTGATGTTAGGCCCAATGAATGTTGGGTCCAACACCAGCGCATACGAACCAGGACTTGGCATAAGCTTTGGATGATCTTTGATGCTCCAGGTAATCTCCTGATCCGACCAAGGCATATACCTCGTCACGGCCAGCATTACTGCATTGACTTCCATATGTCGGCGCTGCAAGCTCTTTCTATCTGTCTCTTCCGTGGTGAACATGCAGTAACTCTGATGATGCTCTCTGTACTCATTTCTCCCCTCATTCCCGGGGTACCTTTGATCCGGTTGATTCTGGTCCTCCACCTGATGCACTGCATCCCTTCTCTCATGGTCGTCATACCTCGGCGGAGGGGGTGGCAACATTAACTGTTGGGTGTTCTCTCCGGAGAGCAACTGCTGCCGGGGTAACTCTTGCTGAGGTTGATCATTCCGAGGTGCCTGAGCATTCCCCAAACCACTTTGTTCTATTTTCCTCATCCATTCACACGGCCGTGTTGTGTGACCCACTGGGTTACTCGGATTCGGCGTGTGGAATTTACATGGCTGATCCAGCATCGCCTCATAGGTATACCTTGGCCGGTCCTTCTTTTCCTGCCACTATTTCTTCTGTTCTGGCGTCCAAGTCTTCTTGCCATCATTTCTTGGTGTCCATTGTTGTCCTCCAGTTTTTTGGCGTTGACTGCTTCCTGCTCCGGGTTGGTCCTGATTCACAGCCGCAACTTGTTGCAAACTGTACCGGTAATCCGGTCTATCATCTCTTCTTTTACCCCGCTAATCATTTCTCCGGGATGACCCTACCACATCTCGCTGATAGTACTCCTCGCTTGACTCGTTTGACATGAGCCTAGGCTACGTCGGATCACCCAAGGCATATGAATCAGCAATTTGGATTGTTTCTGCCAATGTGGTTGGCATATCTCTTTGCAACCTTTGCCATAGCATGCTTGCATATCTACACCCTTGCGTAAACCAAGCTATGGCCTGTGACTCAATCACACCCTCACATGAGTTTCGCACTGTGCACCAGCGGGTCAGGAATTCCCGATCTGTCTCATTCGGTCTCTGTTTGCACATTGCTAGGGTCTGCGGTCTGTTGGGCCTCTGATACGTGCTTGAGAAATTGCTAACAAACATTTCCTCAAAATCGATCCAATAGTTTATACTTCCGGGTGGCAAATTGTTTAGCCATACCCTTGCTGGTCCCTCCAACATCTGAGGTACATATCTCACAGCCCATCTCAAGTTGCCTGTAGCAATTTTTACCGTTGTTGCATAGTTAATCAACCAATCCTCTGGCTTTGTGCTACCATCATATGTCTTAGTGCCTCTAGGTAACTGGAAGTTAGGTATTGGAGGCTCCTTCATGATCCAGGGACCAAAACACGCTGGACCCGGAGGACCTTGACACTCAATCTGCTCCGACCTATACAGCCGATCCAATTTTAACCTGGCGTCATAAGGCATCAAGTTCCTGCTTCCCAATCTTGACCCTATCACGTGATAGTCCGGTCTAGGATACCCTGCGTTCACCATCTCCGAATCACCATCATTGTATCTATCTTGCTCCTGCGGAGCTGCTCTCTGTTGCATGCCTTGGCCGGCACTGCGCTCTTGCCATGGTATATTCCACTGCTGCGGTTGTCCTGCATCCGCCGGGTTACGCTGTCCGGCATTGCCGTTCACAGTGTTCCCCTGACCGGCATTGCCTTGGCCGCAGTTACCTCGGCCAGCTTCACCTTGGCTCACACTTCGTCGATCCTCATTTCCTTGCACTGCTTTTCCTTTCCCTGCCCTTGTCGGGTCATATGGGACTATCTATTTGTTTCTCCTAGCCGAGGTTACTACCTCTTCTCTCCTAGGACCACCATGAGGAGACGATGCAGCTCCAGCAGATTTCTCCGGGTTACCCACGGCTGAATAAACGATCTTGGAGGCCCCAGCTCTATCCGGGTTTGCCCTGAGCAACTCCTCATTCTGTCTATTTGCGATCCGAACCAACTCATTGACTCTTTCCTGCTATCTCTGCCGGGCTTCACCCGTTAAACCCTCTAGCTCGGATGCAGCTGCATCTGCTGCCCTGAGGTTCTTTGCCGAGGTACTGTACTTTGGCAGCCCCACGGACAAACAGTTCTCTGATTCCTCAATTCTAGTATCACCTTCTTTGTTCATTTCACTCATGAGGTTTCTCCCCTTCACTTTTACAGCATCTACCTTATTTGCCTTTGCGTACTCACGCAGCGTCATGTTCAACGACTGATGAGCCGCGGCTATCTTTTTTGCACCCTCTAGGATTTTCTGCCTAGTCTCCTCTAACTCGGCCTGTGCCTGAGCCGGATCTACCAATGCTGCTATGGGGCTTGCCAAGCTATCTATTGCCTGCTGCAGCACATTCTCTGGCCTCTCTAGCGGAGGACCTCTACTTTTCCTCGGTTCCTTAGGCATTACCTCCGGATCTGGTGCCGGATCCTTGCTTGCGCCAGGCGCGGTCATCATCACCTCAGTGTGGTCCGGGGAGCGAGTGATACGCGCCCCACGAGCCGCACTAAGGGGTGGCTCGCCTCCTTTGACGACATGCCGCGGATGAACGCACGACACATCGACAACAACGTAGATCTTGTGCGCGCCAAGCTTGACAAAGAGGCCGTTGCGCGGGAGAGGTCGCTTGCCGAAGCAGCTAGCGTTGTCACTGACGAAGTCCAGCGCTCCAAAGCGCTGAACGAGCTCGGAGACGATGCGTTCGCCGGTGCCAATGAGGTTTCCCGTCCGGATCTTCACTCCTGCTAGCGCCGCTAGCCCCACGGTGGGCGCCAACTGTCGTGGTGGTGTCACGGCAGATGCCATGGATAGGCTAAAGGTGGGGACTAAATGCACTAGAGGTATCCAGGGAGGGATAGTGTGGTGATTCCACACACAATTGCTTTGTATTCAATGAAATTCCAAGGTTACAAGTGCTCCTTGAGCTGTATTGGAGAGAGGAGGAAGAAGGAGCTCTCTTACTCTCACCACTCGCTAGCTCTCAGGAAACTAGAACTCTACAAGTAAAGTCCAACCCACTAGACATCAACCCCTTCTACAGAGGCCCTAGCCCTCCTTATATAGGGGTGGCTAGGTCTCCAATTAGGGCATACGTGGCGGCATATTCCAAGGAATATGCTTCTTCCTAAAATAGTAAACCGACCGGGTCACTTTTCCCCGTCGTAAGCCATGTAGAGGCTACGCGAGCCTCTGTGGCGCTAGTGTCATCCGACACAGGCAACGTCACCCTTGTCGGCCACGCCTCGGTGGTCCTAGCCTCTGTCCGCTTAGCTCGCGCTCTGCGTACAGTGACCTCCTTTTGACCAGCGAGATAGCTTCTCTTGCAAGCCTGACATAACCTGGATCATGCCTGGTTAACCCGGCCTCACCTGTACCTGCATACAAGCTAGATATATCCTGCCGACATATGATATAAGTCGGCTGAGACCTAGTTAGGTGGACATCCCCTAGTCCGGGTTACTCTATGGTTTGGCCTGCCTTTAGGTGACTCCGCCAGCACTTGCTTTGTCCTTGCCGTACCTCGGCTAGCTCGGCCTTTATACCCCGGAGTGACCCTACCCGGGGTATCCCCCCAACAAGTTGACTACAACAGTAGTGATGCTTAAGTCTTTTGGATTTACACTAGAAATATATGGATATTGAAGTCTCGTAATTGGAATTCTCAAATTGATAATGATCAAAGAATTTTGGAATGTCCAAGATTATCGAGAGGACCTAGATTTGAGTGGAAGAAAATCAGCTTGGCTAATTCATAATATGTAGCTAACATATTTTGAGTGGGAGCTAAGTGAAATCCCTGGATCTCAAATATGAATGTCATATTTGAGTGGGAGCATGAAATCATTCTGGGATATGTGGACGACATATATGAATGATGATATTGGTGTTAATAACGTTTAAGTTAGATAAATAAGGATGAAGTTGAAGTTATTAAACAATAAGATCTATCGAGATAGATTGGTGAGTTTAATAAACGCTGAATGTCGAATGCTTCCTTGACTTGATTCTAAAAGATGTTCAGAATGTCCTAAGACAAGATTGTGAAGAAGCTCAGAATGGAACAAGGTGAGAAAGTAGTTCTTACTATATGAAGCATTGAGTTAGTATTTCAACTATGGTTGAAAGAAAGAGATGCGTTGCATCTCCTATGTCTCAGTCATAGGTTTTTCCATAAAACCATGTTGTATACTCGACGTAATGTGACCCGAAGTTCTAGTTGGTAGGACAAAGTCTTAACTGTAAGAACATGTCTTTAAGTGATTCCTGAGTTGATCACTGAACCAGAATTAAGTTTGTAGTTAGATGGCTAAAAGCAATGTAAGTGGCATAGTTGCACTTTGTGCACTAGGATATACATAGATATAGAAGTCGTTCAGAGGAAATCGAAAGGGAACCGAAAGGTGTTTTGGGTCAAGACAGATTTTGTAATATGTATTTACATATTAATTAATGTAATTAATATTAAATATAATTTTAAAATCTAATTTGAAGGGTTATTCTACTAATGGGCCAAACTTCTTAGTGAATAAAGGCCCATGAGGGAAAGCCGAAGGGGGGAAGGGCCAAGGGCCAAAGGGCCAAGGCCCAGGGGCCTCAAGGGGGCCCACCCGGCCAGCCTAGGGTTGTGTGCGGGGTGGGGCCCACCCCTGTCCAATAGCCCATGGGGCCCATGCGCCTTCCCCCTCTCTCCCTTGATTAGTCCCACATGGGAAACCCAAAGGGGAGGGCACACCCCCCCTATATAAAGGGGTGCCCATGGGTGGGATTAAACACACCAACAATTAGATAAGTCCTTTGGTTGACTTTCTCCTCCTCCCTCTCTCTATACCTCGTGACCATGGCCCCAAGTCTGGGCTGTGCGATCGAGATACACCTGCAGTATGCCGTTGTACTGCAGGGATTCCTAGCCCGATATCAACTTCCACACTCTTTGTGGGATCAGGGAGCCAGAGGTCTCATCGTGCACCGGATGTGTACGAAGACACGAGGCGCAACACTTGGGGCGCTTAAATATCGTGAGCCGGAGCTCTTGCACGATGAAGATGAAGAAGGCTCAAGGGGTGACCTGCGAGGAGCTTCGCGACCTTGAGGTCGGCTACGAGTATGACTACCTCAACCATGTTCCCCGTGGAACGTTAACCGCGTACGGTCTACACGGGTATGTATTCTATATGCTCCGGTCATTACTGCATTACTACATAGATAGATTCTAGGCAGTTTGGGGGTTCCATCGTAGGAATTTTTTTTATTTTCTACTGCGATCCCCAACAATGGTATCAGAGCCGATCTATGCGTAGGAGTGATGTACGGCCAGTACACACAAGTATTGTGCGTACATTGATCACTTAGTTGTTACCCTCTAACATGTACTTGTTTATATCGCGGTATTGTTTGATGAAGCGGCCCGGACCGACCTTACGCGTATTCGTACGCGAGACTGGTTCCACGCTCAACATACGGCTTGTACCGTATAAGTGGCTAGCGGGTGTCTGTCTCTCATTCGATAGTTGATATAGCATTTACAATGGAGGGCCCCGAAAGGGGTGTAGTAGAGACAACTATCGGATCCATGTTGTGGTTGGAAAGTTCGTAGATTAGAAACGGTTCTATTGTGAAAGCCCTAAAAACCACGTAAAACTTGCAATAGATAAAGTAGAGGCGTCTAACTTTATTTTGCAGGGGGCATGTGATTATGATATGGCATTGGTCGTTACGAAGGTAAAGTAGTTTACTTTTCTGTTGCTAAGTAGTATAGTGATAGTCATCGTTCCGATGAACGACCTGGTGGAGGCGTCGGGGACTTGGCGTCAAACCATGGGCAAGATGGAGATCATGTCGGAATGCTCGATGGAGATCAAGGCGCAAGAAAGACCATATCATATCACATTAAGCATATGATGTTGATACCTGTTTTACATCTTATTGTGTGCTAGTATTTAGATACTCAACGGTAGCAAATAAGATAATCCCTATTTAATTCCAATGTTCCGTGTTCCCCTTGTGTGTGCACTGCCAATAAAGTTCTTTAGTATGAGGCGTCCTGCGGTGAGTAGGGTTCAGACATATCTACGTTCGCATATAGTGGGTGTAAGCCATGTTGCACAGCGAATACACACAAGTTAGATTTTACGAGCCTAGCTTGTGTAGACATGGCCTCGAAACACAAGAGATCGAAAGATCGAGCATGAGTCACATGGATGATGTGATTGGCATTAGTGAATGTCTACCTTTGATACTACACTGATGGTCTTGACGATCGGGGGAGGTGCAGAGGATAGGGATCATGCGATCACTAAAATCGTCTAGGGGATGACAATTTTAGTGGAGACCAATTATAAATTGATCTCTTATTATAAACTTAGTCTAGATGTCTGTTTGCAAATATCTTAGTAGACCTTGGCCTATCCTATTAAGGTCCTTTGCGACCATGGGAATATATTGCTTAATTTGGAACTTACCAAAATGGTCCAACTTCATAGTTTAATACCCACGCCTGAGGGATATCCTCGTAAAAGGTGATCTTGTCTTCTTGATACAATAACCATTAGGGGATAATTTGATGACTTCGGAATGTTTGTGTTTTCTCCATAATCATCCAATAAGACATTCTCCATTCGATGGAGAGTTGGGCTACATTTTGTATTCTACAGAATAAGGCACATAGAGTATGAGCCGTTGGATGGGTTTTCCTCCATCATGGATGAAAAGAGAATGTTTGGAAAAACACTTAGCGATCTTGCATTAGAGTTGGGAACTCTTGGAAGGGCTTGATTGCAATGGAGGTCATGGATGAAAAAGTTATATGTTAGATATACAAAATTATAAATGTGGTTCTTGCAAAAACTCATTGCAGTTTGCAAAGTATTTGATACTTGTCCTGTTTTGTGAAAACAAGAGGATCTGCTTGAGAATTGCTAGTTTTGAGGCAACGTGACTTGATGACGACAAGCAAAACAGTTGATGGCCGACATCACCTCTTCCCTAAAAGTTTGTCATTTGGATTAGTGGACTTGAATATAAATTTGTAATCCCTATTTGTGTGTCTCGCTTTTGGCGAGACGATTATTCATATGAACAAGTTACAAGCCAGTTTGTACTATTCTTATGAACAATACCATTATGGTCACATTACGATTATAAACAAGTTATTCTCATCACTATGTTAATGATAATAGTTTAAACATTTACAAAGGATTAGAATGCTAAAAGATATCCAACGTTTAATAATGATATGACACTATAGTTTAAGTCATTTTGGTTATTGCATGTTCTTTATGAAGATCAGGGTCCTAGATGCTTAATATAGAGACTTTGCAAAACCATGCCCTCTTGGGCAGAATGACTAAAACTCCGCATTCTAGTAAAACGGTGATATGCGAAGAAATGTTGAATCTTATACATAGTGATGTATCGTATTTTCAAAAAGTAGTGGAAATAATTAGTTAATTGTGTACTTAAGTGAATAAGCGTATTTACTTAATGAAACATGAGAAACGATTTGAATTGTTCAAATGAGTTCACAACAATAAGAGGATATTGAAATTAACAAGAATACGAAGTCTCTTCGATTTGATCGACATGACTGAAGTATTCAAGTTAAATTTAGCATAAAAGGGACTTATGAAAGATGTTTCACAAATCATGATAATTGGATGAATTCAAACTATGTTGAAATATCCAAACATCATAATCATTTTGTATTAGATACATATTATCTCTTATCGGGGTTATAGTTGTCATTTAGAGTTATAGATCGAAATAAGCAAACACTCATTTGAAATACAAAGGAACATCTAAAGATTCGTGGAAACAACAACATAAGTGTTATGGCAAGTTCGAGTTTCTGGAGATTTCGATTAGTCGAAATCGTGGCGAATAAAGATGTCTTTGTAGAGCATTCTTAGGAAGCTACGAATGCATCTTCCACAAGGGGCAAACCTGCTGTTGTCATAAGTTGATGTGTCTTGATGAAGATACAGGTGGAAGAAAGTAAAAGATCAAAACAAGGTATTTGACCTTACCTCCGAATTGTTGAGTGGCGCAGCGGAATTTGTCTCGTGAATCCAAACTCTACAAATAGAGGGGAAACCAATGATGATGATCATAAAGTTTTAGCAAATACTTTTACAAAAGAAATTAGGATTCAACTATATATTCTAAATGTTTGTGGAATTATATTATTGATTCACTTGTCATGTTTTGAACAAGACATACCTACAAATTACAAAGAAGCGTGATGGACCTGAGTGCGAGAAATGACTAGGAGTCATAAAATCCTATATTAAGTTACATTTAAGATTGCAAAGTAACATGTTACTTGATCTTATTAAAGTAAAGAAGTTTACTTGATATTTCTAAATGACTGCAAAGTCATAAGAAGGAAATGAAACTCAATGAATGACAAAAAGCTCAATTTGTCACAAGTTTGGACAAATTCAAGGAGTCAACTACAACAGTAGTGATGCTTAAGTCTTTTGGATTTACACTAGAAATATATGGATATTGCAGTCACGTAATTGGAATTCTCAAATTGATAATGATCAAAGAATTTTGGAATGTCCAAGATTATCGAGAGGACCTGGATTTGAGTGGAAGCAAACCAGCTTGGCTAATTCATAATATGTAGCTAACATATTTTGAGTGGGAGCTAAGTGAAATCCTTGGATCTCAAATATGAATGTCATATTTGAGTGGGAGCGTGAAACCATTCTGGGATATGTTGATGACATATATGAATGATGATATTGGTGTTAATAACGTTTAAGTTAGATAAATAAGGATGAAGTTGAAGTTATTAAACAATAAGATCTATCGAGATAGATTGGTGAGTTTAATAAACACTGAATGTCGAATGCTTCCTTGACTTGATTCTGAAAGATGTTCAGAATGTCCTAAGACAAGATTCTGAAGAAGCTCAGAATGGAACAAGGTGAGAAAGTAGTTCTTACTATATGAAGCATTGAGTTAGTATTGCAACTATGGTTGAAAGAAAGAGATGCGTTGCATCTCCTATGTCTCAGTCATAGATTCTTCCATGAAACCATGTTGAATACTCGACGTAATGTGACCCGAAGTTCTAGTTGGTAGGACACGGTCTTAACTGTAAGAACATGTCTTTAAGTGATTCCTGAGTTGATCACTGAACCAGAATTAAGTTTGTACTTAAATGGCTAAAAGCAATGTAAGTGGCATAGTTGCACTTCATGCACTAGGATCTACATAGATATAGAAGTATAAAGGCTCCATCTGATGTGATGTATAATGTTGTGGCAGGGCTAGTTAGCTTTTAACATAGAATGATGTGTCCTAGGGCCCAGTGCCCATGAGAAAGCCTCGAGGTTGATCTAAAGTCACTGTAAGCTCCTAGAATCCATCCTCGTTCTGCTGCCATGACTATAGTATATACACAAAGGATAGCGAAGTGTGTTTCGAAGTTTAGATGACAACGGTGAAAACGACCATCATCATAAACACTAGAAACAAAGTCTCACTTTGTTGCCAAACAAATACTTCGACCCATTATAAGATAATGGTGTGAATGTCAAAGTTAGGAAGACATTACCGATTTGCAAAAGACATAATGATCTGGTAAAACAGAACATGGACATGACATTTCCCATGAGCATGCATGATCTGTAAACGCATATGGTATATGGTTTATATGAGTAAAATGCGAGCTAGATTATTTGTACTCTAATGCAAGTGGGAGACTGAAGGAGATATGCCCTAGAGGCAAATAATAAATAGGTTTTTATTGTCATATCTCAATTAGTTTATAATAGTTTCATATTGTGTTATAACTCTGCCAAGTAGAAACATTGGTACAAGTGTGGTATGAAACAACAAAGTCCCTAGTAGCCTCTATTCATACTAGTTTGTTGGTCACGAAGATGATCTGGGTTTCAAGATCATGGGCATTTATGACAACTGACAACGAGATCATATCATTGGAGAATGATGTGATTGGACATTCCTCTAAGGATTGCAACACGATCAAGTCATATAGTTCATTGTTGCAACATCTATACCTAGACTCCTTCTCCTTAGACCGTGAGATGATATCAATCACAATCTCCCAAGAGTGCTTAGATAGCATCAAGCGCCACTTGGTAATACAGTGGTTATAAAGGTGTGTTAAGGTACTCGGAGGAACTGTAGAGGCAATATATGTCAAGAGCGGGATTTGTTCACCCACATGACGGGTAAAGATACATACGGCCGGCTTGGTGAGATTGCATCCATAAATGTTGCAACATGTGACTAGGTCACGGGGATGTAATATCACAGTAACAAGAAAACAAAACTTGTTGTGAACGAGATTGAACAAGGTATAGGATACCAATGATCGGATCTCGGACAAGTTGTATCGAGAAACAAAAGGAAGAGGATGCTACATTTAGTGGTTCAAACGACATTGTCATCAGGATTGCATAGGGTTCACATGGACATCCCTGGTCCCTCTGTTGATCATTGATACAGATCATGTCTAGAGCATTCCCGAGTCGTGAGAGGATACACTTAAGGGTACGATGAGAGCGATCATTCGTAAGACAGAATCATAGTAGAGAAAGAGAAAGCCGGAATCGTTCCGCGGAGTGATCTGATGTTGTTCGGAGAAAGAATAATGGACCGGAATCATTCCGGGAAAGATCTGAAGTCGTTTAGAGGAAATCGAAAGGGAACTGAAAGGTGTTTCGGGTCAAGACGGATTTTGTAATATGTATTTACATATTAATTAATGCAATTAATATTAAATATAATATTAAAATCTAATTTGAAGGGTTATTCTACTAACGGACCAAACTTCCTAGTGAATAAAGGCCCATGAGGGAAAACCGAAAGGGGGAAGGGCCAAGGGCCAAAGGGCCAAGGCCTAGGCGCCTCAAGGGGGCCCACCCGGCCAGCCTAGGGCTATGCGCGAGGTGGGGCCCACCACTGGCCGGCGGCCCATAGGGACCCATGCGCCTGCCCCCCCTCTCCCTTGATTAGTCCCACATGGGAAACCCAAAGGGGAGGGCACACCCCCTCCCCCTATATAAAGGATTCCCCATGGGTGGGATTAAACACACCAATAATTAGAGAAGTCCTTTGGTTGACTTTCTCCTCCTCCCTCTCTCTATACCTCGTGACCATGGCCCCAAGTCTGGGCTGTGCGATCAAGGTACACCTGCAGTATGCCGTTGTGCTGCTGGGATTCCTAGCCGGATATGAACTTCCACACTCCCGGCAGGATCGGGGAGCCGGAGGTCTCATCGTGCACCATATGTGTACGAAGACACGAGGCGCAACACTTGGGGCACTTAAATGTCATGAGCCGAAGCTATTGCACGATGAAGATTAAGAAGGAGCAAGGGGTGACCTGCGAGGAGCTTCACGACCTTGAGGTCGGCTACGAGTACGACTACCTCAACCACGTTCCCCGCGGAACGTTAACCGCGTACGATCTACAAGGGTATGTATTCTATACGCTCTGATTGTTACTGCATTACTACATAGATAGATCCTAGGCAGTTTTGGGGTTCCATCGTAGGAAATTTTTTGTTTTCTACTGCGATCCCCAACAAGAACTGCAAAGCGCTAGAATTATTTCGATGGAAACCAGAATTGTTTCGGGTGAAATTGCAGAAACTGGTTTTGCATGTGATATTGAAATGTTGCAAGGGGTTTTATGTGAATGTTTGTTAATTAAAGTAATTAACAAAATTTTGAATAAAATAAATAAAAGAGTTTTATTAAATGAGAGTTGCATTAAATTTGGTGGAAATTTAATGCATGTGAGTGGAACTTTGGGTGGAGCTTGAATTGATGTGAGTGGAGCTTCCACCACATGAATGATGAAGAGGTGGGGGCACCCCCCTTGGCCTCCGGCCATGGAAAGGGAGGAGCCCCCTCTCCTATAAAAGGCCCCCCTCTCCTCCCTCACAAAGCACACCTCCTCGTTAAGGATCTCTCTCCCCCTCTAGATATATTCCCCCATGGTCTCGGATTAGCGAGATACATGTTCCCGGTGTCCTTGCGTCTAGAAGGAGTTTCTACTTCCACTGATTCGCTGGAGCGAGGAGGTGGAGGTTGTCCGGTGGCTTGAACGTGTGTGCGAGGACGGATGCACTGCTGATTTGCAGCGCTAGGCCTTCCACACGATCTTGAGATCGGCAAGCGTACGACTAAATCATCCACGAGTACCAACTCGTTAACAAAACTCTATTGTCTCCGAGGGTAAGTTCTCTATGGATGTATATCCACCCGTTGCCTGTATCTAGTAGATAGATCTTGGCGTATAGTTCTCATCGTAGGAATTTTTTTGTTTTCTATGCTGCAGACCCAACACCATTGATCATACGAAGTGGGAGCAGCAGGAGCTAGGGGCTGATGCCCCAGACACATGGTGAAGAATGAGCTGCTGGGTGTGAGCCATCTCGTGGCGCTACTTGTATGCCTCGTACTTCCCCTTGTGAGTATCCACCGCATGCATAAGATGTTCCGCTGGAACCAATTCAGTTGCTTCACCTAATGAGCAACAGGAGGCACTAGGGGCCTACGAGCTCTAGTATGGGCATCCCTCATAAGGCTCTCTAGGGTAGAAGATGGGTGAGCGGTATTCCTTGACTTGTTCTAGATCTTCTTCACCTTATGCTCAACATCATAGTGAAATTCCACATGGGGAAGCAAGTGCTTGATGAGCATCATGATGTAAGGGGCATAAGGAATGGATAGCCTATTAAACATGGCATTAGTCAACTCAAGATAAATGAACTACATCACATCTAGCTTGTAGTTCACATTCTCATCCTCACAGGTGGCAACTGAAGGAAATATTCCCTAGAGGCAATCATAGAGATGATTGTATTTCATATGTATCCATGAGTTTTTATAATGTTCCTTGAATATCCATATATCAGGCAACTTGTATCGATTGACAACTATGTGAATTGCTTGTGAAACTCTTTACTTGTATGGTTATCAAATAGTTGTCCCTGGTTGGAGTTTATGTGAGGAAACACGTGAATACTAGACTAGCACATCGATTGGTTGATGACTATGTTTCGCAAGTCCTAGACATGGAGATGTCAAACCACTGATGTGGACACATGTTATGAACATGGGGTTGGACTGACCCAACTTGAGACTGACAATAATACTTGCAGCTCTCTCTACACATCATGTACGTTTTGTCCTTAGACCTGAGATTGGCGCATGTACTTGAGATGTGGATCGACCTACTTTGGGGCTATCAAACACTACTCCGTAACTAGGTAGTTATAAAGGCAGCTTTCGGGTTTGTCCTGATACATGCTGCAAGGCATCGGTCAATCAAGATGGGATTTTCCCCTCTCTACTTGAGAGAGATATCTCTGGGTCCCTCGAGTGATCGGATCCAGAAATGCATGGCCGTGCTACATATGGTTAAGAGTTAACCTAGTAAAGGGATTCCAAATCACAGTATCGAGAAAGAGAGGTCAGCTTGGATCTAGACCAAATATCGTGAGGCAAAGGGAAATACATGTACTCTACCTTGTGATGGTTCGTCCGAATGATCTTTATATGCGTTTAGGAGTTGGCACGTCTTGCTAGAGGCCGCTACCAACTATTGACGGAGTAAGTGTACTCGTGTCATGTCTATACATGTATGAACCTATAGGGTCACACACTTTAGGGGCTGGAAACCTAATGAGGATTGGATCCGAATTAGACTAGGCTTAGGCTGCAAATGGGCTGCTAAAGTAGAAGCCCACCAGGGATGCCTATAAAAGAGTGAGTGAGGCGAGCTGATTAGGGTTGAGCATTCCACCCAGCCACCACTCCTCTTCCGCCTGTGTTGCACATGTAGACCTAGCAGTCTGGCGTGTGACGGCTTCCACTCCAGACGTGTGGATACCTCGGAGGTGCTGCATCTGTAGCACTTGGACGAGCCGCGCAAAGGGGAGCTGCTCGTGGGACGAGGACAAGGAGGAGACATAGAACATCTACACTGCCACGACGTGCTTCATCGAGTTCCGCAACTGCACGTCTAGCGGTAATCCCGTGATCTATGACAATAGTATTCCTGGTTGACGAGGTAGAAAATTTTGATTTTACGCTAGTGTAGCCTACCCGTTTCCCTACAGTGGTATCAGAGCCGATGCTATTCAGTCATAGGTTCGGGAAGTTTGCATATGGTGATATGTAGATTGATATGGATGATGTGATCGTCTGTATGGCGGTGGTTCTGGATTGATCTATGATCTTATTTTCCATGATTGTGATTCTAAGGTCATCGAACGACTTACCCCTACCGGTCGGTTTCCGCCATCGGGGTAGACAGTGACACATAAATCCTTTTTGAATCACGCAAAGATCAATATGATTGATCGAATCGGGAATTAGATCTGAATCGATGTACCGTGATCAAAGGAGTTTGGTCGAATCGAAACTATGGTCGGTTTATGGTAAATTTGATTTGCCGGTCAAAATCCTTAAAGAAAATTGTATAGATTTGATCTCTCATTAGTCGTAGCCCCTTTGTATCACGTTAAGGTTCATAGGTGCTACGATTTCACATGATCCGGTAGAATGCGATTCTATGCACAACTTGTTTTTGCAGGATGTATGTGATCAGTATGGCCTAAAAATGTATGTGATGCATGTAAGTATTTTTCATGACCTGCGTGTCGTGAGTAGGGCAACACGGCTGGAGCCATATGTGTTGTCAATTTTTTGTACTGGCTTGCGTGCCAACTTTTGATGATCCCAATACCATGTAATTTTGATTACTAGCTGTTAGGAGTAATAGCTTGTATTAGTTCTTGGATAACTCATCACTTGGAGGATGGCTCGCATAGAGCATGAAGATGGAGACCATCATGGTGGACATGTTCTATGGCGATGGAGATCACCATGAGAAAAATGGGCCATACTATATCACATCTATGTGAATGCTATTCTTATACGTTTTACTACTATGCATGATTAGATGATAGAAGTAGAACTATCCCTCACAAAGTTTAAGTTAAACCATGCCCTCCCAACCAAACTTGCACCATTCTATGCCCTGTACAATCGTTGGTGGGTCTATGAAATTAGGGTGCCGCGGTTTTCCTTGGCTGGATGGGTTTGTATCGGATACCTACACGCATAAGGGTTGGTGAGCTTAACAAGGTCATCTTAACAGTTAAGGACCTTGGGGCATAAAGGTTGGGCGCCAAGTTTTGACATAGAGATGTCACCCAACAACAAGAGTCATATGTGATATGATTAGCAAAGGTTGCTTACCGATTTACCTTGTCTTCTAGCAGTGATGCTAAAGCTCACTAGTCGACTTGTTAATTGTGGATCTTGAATCACTTAGTATCAATAGAGGGATGTTGATTTAAGTGGGAGTATATGCTATTAAATTGTTTAATATGTTTTACTCTTTCATGGTTACATGGCTTAGTATTTTGCATATTTTCGTTGTAGATCAATGGCACCGAACAATTCATCACCTTCTGCTTTGCGTTCGATTCTTGAAAAGGATAAACTAAATGGAACAAACTATTCAAACTGGGTCCATAACCTGAGAATTGTTCTCAGGGCTGAGAAAAAGGAAACTGTTCTAGATACCCCAATCCCGGATGAACCTGCTGATAATGCAATTGTTGCCCTTAAGAATGCCTACAAGAAAGCATGTGATGAATCTCTTGAGGTTAGTTGTCTTATGCTTGCATGCATGGAACCTGATCTTCAAAAGAAGTTTGAGGATCAGGAAGCGTACGATATGATCGTTGCGCTTAAGGATATGTTCTAGACTCAGGCTAGGACTGAGAGGTACAATGTCGCTAAGTCCTTTGTGGAATGCAAGCTGGCAGAGGGAGCAGCTGTAGGCCCCCATGTGATCAAAATGGTAGGTTACAATCAGACTTTAGAAAAGCTTGGTTTTCCATTAGGCCAAGAGTTGGCCACTGATTTCATTTTGGCATCTCTTCCATCTAGCTATGGGCATTTTATTTCGAACTACCATATGCATGGGGTGGAGAGGGGCCTTAATGAAATATGTGGGATGCTGAAAACTGCAGAATGTGACATTAAGAAGTGTGCAGGGCATAGCCATGTGATGGCTGTGCCGAACAAGCCTAGCTTCAAGAAAAAGGGCACTTCTTGGCAGAAGAAGAAGGGCAAGGCTAAGGATACGATCCCTAAGCCAAACCCTGCACCTAAGCAAAAGGCTGCACCTGCAGGAGACACTGAGTGTTTATTTTGTCATGAATATGGCCACTGGAAGAGAAACTGCAGCAAGTACCAGGCTTCTTTGAAGAAGGGTGGAAGTAAGAGTACTTCCCACTCAGGTATGCTTGTTGTAAATGTTGTGGACATTTTTCTCGCAGATTCTTATGTTAACTCTTGGGTATTTGATACCAGATCGGTTGCTCATATTTGCAATTCGATGCAGGGGCTAATAAGAACTAGAGAAGTGCAGAAAGGCGAAGTGGATTTTCGCGTAGGAAATAAAGCAAGTGTTGCTGCATTGTTCATCGGCGTCATGCAGCTTCACCTTCCGTCAGGATTTATTATGGAGTTAAATAATTGTTATTACATTCCTAGTATGGGTCGAAACATTTTATCACCTTCATGTTTGATGAGGGATGGTTATTCATTCGCGAGTACAAACAATGGTTGTGTAATCTCTAAGAATGCCATGTTTGTGGCTGATGCTCCCATTGTGAATGGGTTATATATTTTAAATCTTGATAATGCATGTGTTTACAATGTTAGTGCTAAAAGGCTTCGGCCAAATTATTTGAGTCCTACCTATTTATGGCATTGTCGTTTTGGGGCATATAAGTGAAAAGCGCATGAAGAAGCTCCATGGTGATGGTCTTCTAACTTCGTTTGATTTTGAATCATACGAGACATGTCAAGCTTGTTTGCTTGGAAAGATGACCAAGACGCCTTTTACGGGGTTTCCTGAGAGAGCGACAGACTTGTTGGAACTCATACATACTAATGTATGTGGACCAATGAGCACGACAGCCAGAGGAGGATATCACTACTTCATTACTTTCACTGATGATTTTAGTAGATATGGCTATGTCTACTTGATGAAGCATAAGTCTGAAACTTTTGAAAAGTTCAAAGAGTTTTAGAATGAGGTAGAGAATCAACGTGGCAAGAAAATAAAGGCCTTGTGATCTGATCGTGGAGGTGAATATTTGAGTCATGAGTTTAGCAATCATCTTAAGAGTTGAGGAATTGTTCCACAGCTCACGCCGCCCGGAATGCCTCAAAGAAATGGGGTCTCTGAACGGCGTAATCGAACTTTGTTGGACATGGTTCGATCTATGATGAGCCATTCGGATTTACCATTATCATTTTGGGGTTACGCGCTAGAAATAACAGCTTTCACACTAAATAGGGTACCGTCTAAATCCGTAGTTAAGACACCATATGAGATGTGGACTGGAAAGAATCCTAGTTTGTCTTTTCTAAAGATTTGGGGTTGTGATGCATTTGTCAAGCGACTTCAGTCGGACAAGCTAACACCCAAATCAGATAAGTGTATTTTTGTGGGATACCCAAGGGAGACCTTAGGGTATTACTTCTACAACCGAGAAGAGGGCAAAGTGTTTGTCGCTCGTAGCGGTGTTTTCCTAGAGAAAGAGTTTCTCACAAAGGGAACGAGTGGAAGGTCGGTGCGACTTGAAGAAGTTCAAGATGAGCCAGTCGGGGATACTTCTACGAGTGATGCTATTGTAGCAGAACAAGTTGAGGAACCCGTGGCAATAGAAGCACCACGGCCACGAAGGTCGGTGAGGCTCCGCGAAGCGCGAGAGTTATTACTGTTAGACAATGATGAGCCTGCGACCTATGCAGAAGCGATGGTGGACCCATACACTGAGAAATGGCTGATTGCCATGAGATCCGAGATAGAGTCCATGGGAGACAATCAAGTTTGGAACTTGGTTGACCTGCCTGATGGTTTTAAAGCCATCGAGTGCAAGTGGATCTATAAGAAGAAGATTGATATGGATGGAAATGTTCACATCCATAAAGCTCGACTTGTTGCAAAAGGTTTTCGACAAGTTCAAGGAGTTGACTACGACGAGACTTTCTCGCCCGTAGCGATGCTTAAATCTATACGGATCATTCTAGCCATTGATGCATATTTCGATTATGAGATATGGCATATGGACGTCAAGACGGCTTTCTTAAATGGAATCCTTACTGAGGACGTGTATATGATGCGGCCCGAAGGTTTTGTCGTTCCAAACAATGCTGGAAAGGTATGCAAACTTCAAAAGTCTATTTATAGGCTGAAGCAAGCATCTCGGAGTTGGAACATTCGATTTGATGAAGTTGTAAAGGAGTTTGGCTTCACCAAAAACGAACAAGAACCTTGTGTGTATAAGAAAGAAAATGGGAAATCACTTGTGTTTCTAATCTTTTATGTGGATGACATATTACTGATTGGAAATGACATTCCTATGCTCGAGTCTGTTAAGACCTCATTGAAAAATAGTTTTTCTATGAAGGACTTGGGAGAAGCGTCATATATTCTGGGCATCAAGATCTATAGAGATAGATCAAGGAGGCTAATTGGATTAAGCCAGAGTACGTGTGTTGACAAAGTGTTGAAATGGTTCAGCATGGAAGAGGCTAAGAGGGGGTTCTTGCCCATGTCTCACAACATTAAACTTAGCAAGACTCAGTGTCCTTCGACCACTGATGAGCGAGAGCACATGAGTAGGGTTCCATATGCTTCGGCTATTGGATCCATCATGTATGCGATGACATGTACTCGCCCAGATGTTTCCTATGCTCTAAGTGTTACGAGCAGATACCAGGCTGATCCAGGTGAGAGTCACTAGACAGCGGTAAAGAATATCCTTAAGTACTTGAGAAGGACTAAGGATATGTTCCTAGTTTATGGAGGTGAGGTTGAACTCAGTGTAAAGGGTTACACAGACGCGAGTTACCTTAACGACTCAGATGACTCGAAATCACAATCAGGTTATGTGTTTGTCATGAATGGTGGTGATGTGAGCTGGAAAAGTTCCAAGCAAGATACAGTGGCCTCCTCTTCAACAGAAGCTGAATATATTACTGCCTCGGAGGCTGCAAAGGAAGCTGTTTGGATTAGGAATTTCCTGCTCGCTCTTGGTGTGGTTTAGGGCGCGTCCAATCCCATGGATGTTTATTGTGACAACAATGGTGCTATTGCATAAGCCAAGGAACCTAGACAGCACCAGAAGAACAAACATATTCGCATGCGTTACCATCTGATTCGTGAGTTCATTGATGATGGTAGTGTCATGTTATGCAAAATACATACAGACTCAAATGTTGCTGATCCCTTGACTAAGCCACTCCCGCAGCCCGCGCATGAAGCGCACACAAGAGCAATAGGTATTAGATACTATCTAGATTGACTCTAGTGCAAGTGGGAGACTGAAGGAAATATGCCCTAGAGGCAATCATAGAGATGATTGTATTTCATATGTATCCATGAGTTTTTATAATGTTCCTTGAATATCCATATATCAGGCAACTTGTATTGATTGGCAACTATGTGAATTGCTTGTGAAACTCTTTACTTGTATGGTTATCAAATAGTTGTCCCTAGCCGGAGTTTATGTGAGGACACACGTGAATACTAGACTAGCACATCGATTGGTTGATGACTATGTTTTGCAAGTCATAGACATGGAGATGTCAAACCAATAATGTGGACACATGTTATGAACATGGGGTTGGACTGACCCAACTTGAGACTGACAATAATACTTGCAGCTCCCTCTACACTACTCTGTAACTGGGTAGTTATAAAGGTAGCTTTCGGGTTTGTCCTGATACATGCTGCAGGGCATCGGTCAATCAAGATGGGATTTGCCCCTCTCTACTTGAGAGAGATATCTATGGGCCCCTCGAGTGATCAGATCTAGAAATGCATGGCCGTGCTACATGTAGCATCCCATCTGTCTAACATATGTAATGCTACATGGTCTAGTAATATAATTGCTACTTCCTACTTATAATTGTTGCATCATAATTATATCATGCTCATGTCATCATGCCACCTTGCATTTGAGCATCATATAAAAACCTTTTCATTTGGTTCTTATCCCATATGCATTATTAATTGTATTTGCCTCTTGATATATTGTAGTTGGATCTTGATAAATGCTTGATGCCCAAGTTGAGTTGGGGGCATATCTTTTATTCAACTCTATCACCTTTTTCTTTGTCACCACCTTATAATTCCACCATCCTAATTATCCATGGGCTATTACACTTTTCCTTTGGCATTTAAATCTAGCTCATGTGGGTTGGGATGGATCCACTTCTATTTTCCACATGCCCTCACACTAGCATCATGTTGTTTTCACATTATTGATATGTGGAGCCACCTTTGCATGCCTTGTGAGTGGTATCCCTTTTTCAAGCTTCCATATGGGTTGATTTTGAGTGAATGCTCATGTTGGAATATTTTTGAGGATATTATGCACCTAGTGGAATACACACACTAGCATGTCCTAATTATATTCAAATATGATCATCTCCATCCACTCCACATGGAACCTTCTTTTAAATTCTTTTAGCTTGGCCTTACTCCATATTTTGGAATGCATATGTATAAATGCCATGGTTATTTACTTTGTATTCACCAGATTAAAACATGGCATTTAATGCTTTTGCATGGGACATGCAGATCTCATCATCATCCCCTCCTTTTGGTTTTTCTTGTATTTTTGGAAGTGGAGCATGGTTCTTTGAGAATCCGTTCATGTTGGCTCTATTCTTTTGCTCTTACCATAAAACCCCACTACCTTGATCTCCTTTCCTTACCATGTGCATTCAAAACCTCACCTCTCACCATCTCCACCCTCATCACCCCTCACATGAGTATGTGGCATGCATGATCATGTAAGGTCAACCACAAACCCTAGGCCCTCATCTCTCGTTCCCTCTCACCTGAGCCACCACCCCATCTAACCCCTCATAAACCCTAACCGAGCCTAACCCTAGCTAACCATCCCCTCCAAATCGAGCCTCTCTCTCTCCCTCTCTCTCTCTACCTGCCAGGCCTACCCCACACCGAGCCTGGACCCTCCTGCAGCCACACCCCAGGCCGAGCCCCAGCTCGAGCACGTGAGCGTGAGGGAGAAAAGGTGGCCACCACACCACCTTTCCACCCCGAGCCTCCCACGGCGTCTCCCTCTCCCCCTTCTACTTTATCTACTCCCTCTCTGTCTTGGCGTCGTCCCCAGATCTACCAGGCCCCTGCGCCTCCCCTTCCACCCTGCTGCCCTTCCCTCCGTCGCCTATCGTCAACAACACCGTCGGCATCTCCCTATCCACCAACCTACAGGCGGCGGGCGCAGTCGTTGAGGTGTCGAGGAGGACTGTGGAGAACCCCTGCATCGCCCTGTCCACGTCACCGAGGAGGAGAAGCCCCGGACCTGCCCCAGGTCCGCAACACCGACGAGCAAACCTTAATCGCCGGCCGTCTGCATCGTCACCGATCCCCTGTGTCCCAAGCCGTTCCGCCACCACCGACCCACTCCCGGTGAGCGCCCGACCCTCCCAGACACCTCCGCTTGCCGATCTGTTGCCTGGTCGCGCCGTGCGTTTCGTCGAGCGCTCTCGGCGCGGCGAGCTCACGTCGTCGAGGACCGTCCTCTCACCGCTTACGCCTTACCTATCCGCGCCTGCGTTTCCTAACAACAACACCATCCAGCCCCAGCGGTAGCCGCCGTCGCACGCTAGCACCAGATCGCGGGTTCGATCCCCCGCGGTGCCGTCCGCTGCCGCCGTCCCATCCGTCAGAAAACTGGAAGAAAAACAGTAGCAGCTACGCACTTTGCACAAACCCCCCCACCTTTTTACTCTCTCAAACGCGCGCTCCCCTCCGACCCCACCTGTCATCGCCTGCGGGCATTTTACAAAAAGGCTCCCGGATTTTTGTAATCCTCGACCCGCAGTCCCCCGGATCCGCCACGTGTCGCCCACCGGCTGGCCGCGCGCGCAGAGGACCCGCGAGGCCACTGTCCCCACCGGTCAGCCGCTCTGGCTGACTACACTCGTGGTGATAAAAGTTTTGCGCGCCGTTTACGCCTAGTCAGCTTCGGCCCCACCTGTCTGTGGCTATGCCTAGGAGTGGCTGAGTATAAAAAGTTTTTCCGTTTTTCTGTTTTATAAAAACAATTTCAGTAAATGTTTTAATATGAATTTAAATCTGTTTTAATAACTTTTGAATTATCATTCCAAATAATAAAAATGAGATATGTTTTGGAATCAGAAAAATGTGAGGATTTCAAATATGCTATTCAAAATATTATTTGAGCACTTTAAATTTTCGAGATGATTAAAATTACCATAAAATGCCCTTTTCTTAATTAATTAATAACTTTAAATCTATAACTCCAAATTCAATATATAATATGTCTAAATCAATCAGCGCGACGAGCCCGTTCTAGCTATGCATTCCTTGTTCTAAATTGAAGCATGCATCATGTCATTATTAAAAATCAGAACTGTTTATGGGAATAAAACTTGACCAAATAATTAGTAAAATGATTTATTCTCGTTCCCACACCTCACCCTTGCCATGCTACATTATTGCCACGTAATTGTGCATCATTCATCATGGCATGCTTGTTTGCTTGTCGCATTTTAATTCATATGATTGTGCACTTTATTTATGTTGGCCCTTATTTGTTTGGTTCTTCTTCAAATAGACGCCCAGCAGGAGAATTATCAGGAATCACAGGAGTTCTACCCAGATCCATCTCTCGCTTCAACTGAGCTACCAGGCAAGCACTACCACATGCTTGCATACATATAGTACTTATTGCCTCTATCTTATTCTTGCATCATTGAATCGCGATTGCATCAAATTGAATCCCAAGCACTGCATAGCCTTTACTTTTAAACCCCACCGAGCTTGTTCCTCCATCCCATGAGCCATTACTACAGGAGTTGTTTGAGCCATGCGAGTCGTAGAAAAGCATGTGTAGGATATGTGAGTGTCTGATGGATAACGAGGTACCTAAATAACTTAACCTGAGTAGTAATGGGATAACTAATGAAAGCGGCACCAGTGAGCAATATCTGCTATTTAGTTTTTCATGCTCACTTGTGTCCCGTAGGACCCCGAGTACTTGATTCCTGTTCCTTGACTATTCGCACTATCCACATCCAGGAGGCCTTATGGACTCCCCTGAGCCAGAGCTTGATTCATTTCTATTTCTTGGGGCCACAAACTAGTTTGGGGCTTTGTTACTATCCTGTACTTATGCCATGCTTTATTGTTTTATTTAAGATTGTGCGAGGAGCACCTATACTATTTAGGATTGTGGAGTGTTTTTGCGGTATCGACAAGCCCAGTCACACTTTCGGGTTCCCAGTCGTTTACAGCCATTGGCGCAAACCTTGGGTCCATCTCGGAGCTGGCCAACTTTGTTGCGGGTAGCTTAATAGGGTGGCCCCCTGAAATATTTCTGAATCCTGTGATCGCTTTGTCGTGAATGCCTCGTTGGGTTTTGAGTTGGTTTTTCCGAGGTTGATCGAGTGTGTGTTGCTATTTGTGCACCCCTACAGGGTAAATCTTTCTGAAAGCCGTGTCCACGGTTATGGACGACTTGGAGCACAGTTTCTCGATCATAGACAAGTATAACTAAAGTACCGCTTTTAATCTGACTAAATACCTGACTAGTAAATAGTGCAATGCTCATGGAATGGTTAATAAAAACTGCCAACGGATGGGTTGTTCGTCCGCTTTCTCGTTGGTAAGCGAGAAGGAGGATGGATCTGTTAATAATACTGTTATAACTGTTGCTACTAATTAACGGACATCCGTCTATCTTTGGTTAGGCGGATGGTTAGCGAGTATCTATAGACTTATTAGTTATTATCTTTTGCTGCAATTGCGGCACCCCAGGTATATGTCCCATTTAGAGGCATAAAGACTTGCTGAGTACCCCTAGGGTCTCACAAGATAAATTGTTTGATTCAGATGAATAGGTGTATTCGCAAGATGGATACTGGGTGGAGGAGATGGATGATGTTGGCAACGATCACTCGGTGTAGAGATTCCAGGGATGGGGATCCGCGAGATCTGTGGGCGGGATGTGTTTATTTATGTGGCATCTTATGCCGATTTGCTTCTTATCCGTACTCGGATCTTGTTTTCCGCTTCCGCCTGATACTCTGATGTTTGATGTATGAGGAGCTATCCTAAACTATTATCTCTATCTAGGACATTTGGATCTTGCCGTATGGCGTTGCAATATTTCTATTTCTTTTAGATGGAATGGCTCTGAAAACTGTTGTATGGTGGCTTGCATACATACTCACTTGTGTATGTAGTTGATCCCTTCGCCTGCCGATTACGCCGCTCGTTCTTGTCCCGATGTTCTGGAAGTGGTTAGGACGGCCGACAGGTCTACCTGTGAGTGGCCCTGGGCCCCGCCGTACTATTTTAACCACTTTCGCTCATCCAGGCATGCAACTTAGAGCGTAATTCACCGAGGTAGTTACACTACATATGGTTAAGAGTTAACCTAGTAAAGGGATTCTGAATCACAGTATCGAGAAAGAGAGGTCAGCTTGGAGCTATACCAAATATCGTGAGGCAAAGGGAAATACATGTACTCTACCTTGTGATGGTTCGTCCGAATGATCTTTATATGCGTTTAGGAGTTCGCACATCTTGCTAGAGACTGCTACCAACTATTGACAGAGTAAGTGTACTCGTGTCATGTCTATACGTGTATGAACCTATAGGGTCACACGCTTTAGGGGCTAGAAACCTAATGAGGATTGGATCCGAATTAGACCAGGCTTAGGCTGCTAATGGGCTGCTAAAGTAGAAGGCCACCAGGGATGCTTATAAAAGAGTGAGTGAGGCGAGCTAATTAGGGTTGAGCATTCCACCCAGCCACCACTCCTCTTCTGCATGTGTTGCACGTGCAGACCTAGCAGTCTGGCGTGTGACGCCTTCCACTCCGGACGTGTGGATACCTCGGAGGTGCTGCATCTGTAGCACTTGGACGAGCCGCACAAAGGGGAGCTGCTCGTGGGACGAGGACAAGGAGGAGACATAGAACATCTACACTGCCGCGACGTGCTTCATCGAGTTTTGCAACTACGTGTCTAGCGGTAATCCTGTGATCTATGACAATAGTATTACTGGTTGACGCGGTAGAAAATTTTGATTTTACGCTAGTGTAGCCTGCCCGTTTCCCTACAGCAACCTCATAAGAAAAAGCAAGCAGCTGAACCAAATGGCCACGGATACTGTCATTGTTGCCCCCACTAGGCATGATGGAGTCACAGAAAACACCAACCAACCGAGCATAACGAGTGGAGAGGTATGCAAGTGTACCCACAATACCATCGGAAGCCATGCAGGGAGAGAGCAGCATCCTTTTTGGGCTTGAGTTGAGTGATGATATGATGGCCACAAGGACGATCCCGACCATTGAACAGATAACAAGCACCCCAGCAAAAGTCCAAAAGTCAGATTGCATCATAGTGTCACGGGTCATCCACTTCATAGTGCGGTTTTCATCGCCACAAATCACCAGAGTGGAGAAGAATTGCTTCACCACCTCAGAGTCATAGGCGCACTGCAGGGCCATAAGAGTATTCAGCCCCATCTGAGCAGTCACAACCATAGCATCAGCAAGTTGAGGCTTCTCCTTAGCCTCAGCAATAACCATGGGATGTATAGGATGAATCTTCAGAGATGAATATACGTCCTCATAGATGAACTTCTGGTCAACACACCAAAAGTGGGAATCCCCAAGTTCTTCATCTCTCGCAACTTCCTCTTACAGATCACGATGACGAATAGAGGAGTAAGTGACAGGATCCATTACCTTATAGTTGACCCTTGGTGCCTTACCCTTCCTCTTGGTGACACCCCACCTAGAATTTTCCTTCCTTGCTTGTTTAGCCATCCGTTCAACCTCTCTTTGCCGCCTTCGTAATTCAATCTCATCCATGAGACCACCTTCTCCGTCGGGCCTGAAATAACGACCACGAGGACGCCGCTTGTATGTCTTAGGAGCATTGGAACCACCTGTTAAGAGAATAAGATGGGTAGCAAGGAGATAAGTATACACACAAGTCCAAGAGGGATGTAGGAACAGTAGATCCACAATCCACAACTAAAAAATACATGATGCAAAAAAATATGACATATTCTGAACCAGAGGTGAATCTACCAGGCCAGATAATCCGGCCTTGCCAGGGGCGGATAATCTGACCCTGGTGAAAATTTCAGAATCAGCCCAAATTGAGTGCATTAAAATAGATCGAGCACAGGTATTGCAAGACTACGATTTCTAACCAGAATATTAACCACAAGGCGGCTCCTAGTCCAAATTCCACCAATAATCAACACATCTAAACAAAATATGGTAGATAGGGAGTTACCCTCACTCATTGAAGGAATAGCGCGGAGGAGAAGGTACCCGGATGCATGGGGAAGAAGATCCGGGGGAGGCCCGGAGAATCCGGTGGCCGGAATGGCTCCGGGGAGGGCTGGGGAGATAGGCAGCGGCTTGGGGAGAGAGAGGGGGCAGGGAGAAGAACTGCTCTTTTTGAGCTCTTCCCCCCGTTTCCATGCCCTTAGTAGACGGAAACCACAAGGGGCAGATAATCCGGCCCCCACTTAGGGCGGATAATTCGGCCCATTTTCTAAATTTCTATTAAACATAGATTCAGGCCCGCGTACCCCTAGGCAAACCCCCACAAGAGAAACAAAGGACTTGTGTGCAAGAATAGATGGCTCGGGGATAAAAAGGCTTGGGTTTAGACAACCAAACTGAGATGGTACTACATACCCTAGATGCAAGAACAAAATCAAATAAAACCCAAAATTGGGTGTGTTTTCCATAAGAACACAAGATATGCAAGAAACTCTAGAAAGATCCACACGGAACCAACTCTTCTTACGGAAGAGGGAGGTGGCCGAGGCCACCATGTTGGAGTGCATAATATGGCACTGCAAAGGTATATCTTGGGTTCATGACCAATACTTATCAATAAGCTCACATATCACAAAATGATATTAAGAGAAATGATTTTTCTTGCTTTCGACATTATGGGGGAGGGTTAGCCCAATCAATTAGGACCACACTCCCTATATCCATGCCCACACCTAAACCAAATAAAGGAGGAGATGTAAGTGGGTATATATGAGTAATCAAGACAAACTCCTTGAATCAATGATATTTAGCTCATTGCTCAAATAACAAAACCTTGCTTCATCAAGTGGCTTCGTGAAAATATCAGCAAGTTGATTCTTCGTGCTCACAAAAGATAGGTGAATATCACCACAAGCAACATGATCCCGAATAAAATGATTGCGAATCTCAATATGCTTTGTTCTTGTATGTGCACCCAATTCTACGCAATTTTGATTGCACTTTCATTATCACATAAAATAGGAACTTTTTCACAATTGACATCATATTCCTTGAAAGTTTGCCTCATCAATAATAATTGAGTACATGCACTTGCAGCAACCACATATTCAGCTTTGGCGGTGGAGAGAGATATACAATTATGTTTCTTTGAAGACCAACATACCAAAGACCTTCCCAAAAATTGACGAGCTCTAGAAGTTGATTTCCTATCATCCTTGTCACCAGCCCAATTTGAATCAGTATAAGCACGTAGAGAGAAATTGGAGCCCTTGGGATACCATAAACCAAAATTAGGGGAATGAACCAAATATCAGAAGATTCTCTTGAGTGCCACTAAGTGGCTTTCTTTAGGAGCCACTTGATACCTTGCACACACACCTACACTCAACACAATATCGGGTCTAGATGCGCAGAGGTAAATGAGAGAGCCGGTCATGGACCGGTATACCTTTTGTTGAACATCTTTACCGTTGGGATTGAGTTCAAGATGGCATTTAGTTTGCATCGATGTAGAGACGCCACTAAGATCCGTCATCTTGAACCTATTGAGCGTGTCTTGGATGTATTTTGCTTGATTTATGAAGGTTCCTTCTCTAAGTTGTTTGATCTCAAATCTAAGAACCGTAATTCCCCCACCATAGACATCTCAAACCTGTTAGTCATAAGCTTTGAAAATTCATCATTAAAAGCTTTATTAGTAGAGCCAAAGATAATGTCATCTACATATAGTTGGCATACGAAAAGCTCCCCCTTAACCTTCTTAGTAAAAAGAGTAGGATCGATTTTCCCAACCTCGAAGCCACGGTCTAGCAAAAGCTCTTTAAGGTAATCATACCACGCACGTGGGGCTTGTTTAAGGCCATAGAGCGCCTTATCGAGTTTGTAAACATGGTTCGAGAAGTTGGGATCCTCGAAACCCGGGGGTTGCTTTACATATACCAACTCATGTAGAGGACCATTAAGAAAAGCACTCTTAACGTCCATTTGCTATAATTTAAAATTATTATGAGCTGCATAAGCAAGGAGGATACTGATGGACTCAAGACGAGCCACTGGAGCATAAGTCTCGTCGAAGTCGATGCCTTAAACTTGGGAAAAGCCTTGTGCCACGAGTCTTGCCTTGTTCCTTACAACAATTCCATTCTCATCTTGCTTATTCTTGAAGATCCACTTTGTGCCAATAACATTGCGGCAATCTTTGGGCTTCTCTACTAATTTTCAGACCTTGTTGCGCTTGAAATTATTTAACTCTTCATGCATAGCAACAACCCAGTCCAGATCTTCAAGAGCTTCAAACACCTTCTTGGGTTCCACCATGGATATGTGGGCTTGATGCTCACCGAAGCTTGCTAGCTCCCTTCTTGTAGATACCCTTCGTCTGAGGTCACCTACAACTTTATCAAGAGTGTGTCCTCTTAATTCGAGGTTTCTTTCTGCACGAGCTTTGCGATGAAGTTCAATCAACTTGTTGTTTCTAGGAGGAATTTCTTCATCATTTGAGTCTTCGTTGGGACCACTAGCTTGACCTTGATCAACAACGTGTTCAACGAGAACGGGAGATGAAGAACCTTGCCCTTGATTTTGATCAGCAGCCATAACAGGAGGCTGCTGCTGTTCTGAGACTTCAGGGTCGAATAATCCGGCAGAGGGAGTGGCCGGATAATCCGGCCTAGGATTTCTTGGTCCTTCTTGATCATCCTGGATGCTTTTGGCACGAGTTGGAGAAGGGCCGGATAATCCAGTGTCACCTAGAAAATCCGTCCTTGTGAGTTGCATCCTTTTCTTGGTCGTTCTGTTTGTTCCTGGCATTTGAAGTAGTAGGACCGGAAAATCTGGCTTCACCCGGAAAATCTGGCCTGGAGCTTCCAGATGCTTCAGATGATGGATGATCGTCAGTAGGTTTAGGTGTTGGTGTAGTGGTTTCTCCAGCATGTGGAACTTGTTGAGCTTGTGTTGATGAGGGCTCTACTTGAGTAGAGCATTGTCCTTCCCGATCCGCCACAAGTGGTTCCTCAATGGGGAGGAAAAATCCCACGCCCATTCTTCTTATGGCATCTTGGGGTATTTCAACATCTGCATCACAAACATCAACTTTCCCCGCATAGGAGCCATCATTTTCCTTGAACACCACACTACAAGATTCTACAACAGTCCCGGAGAGCTTATTGTAGACTCTATAAGTGTGGGATTCAGCGCCATAACCAACAAAAATTCCTTCTAAAGCCTTAGACTCAAATTTAGATAAACAAACTCCTTTGATAAGAAAGAAACACTTACAACCAAATACCCGAAAGTATGAAATGTTGGGCTTGTTACCGTGGTAAGTATTTCATAAGGTGTCTTGTCCAAGATTTTATGGAGGTAAAGCCGGTTGGATGAATGACATGTGGTGGAAATGGCTTTAGCCCAGAAGTTATATGGTGACTTGAATTCAGCCAACATAGACCTTGCCATATCCAATAAAGTTTAGTTCTTCCTCTCGGCTACACCATTTTGTTGAGGTGTGTACGCAGCGGAATATTAGTGTCTTATTCCCTCTTCACTTAGGAATTCATTCAGAGTGTAGTTCTTGAACTCGGAGCCGTTATCGCTTCCAGTTGCCAATATAGGGACATTGTGTTGATGCTGGACCTTGTTGGCAAAATCGATGACCGTTTGTTGAGTCTCACTCTTCAGCTTGAAGAAGTAGACCCATGTATATCTTGAATAATCATCGCCAATTACGAGGCAATATTTCTTCTCATCGAGGCTTGCATGAGATGGAGGACCAAACAGGTTCACATGAAGGAGCTCCAAAATCCTCTGTGATGAAATAATTGTTTTCCTTTGTTGACATCGATTTTGACCAAAGAAAATATGGAACATTCATTGAAAACACTACTAAATTATTCGAACGGCAAAATTCCGTTATAATTTAGAGAACGACATAAATTCAAAACAATGATATTAAAACTTATTCCCAAGAGCTGACCACGGTGTTCTAATATTGACCACATTGTGCAAAGTCGCGAGTCACTAAATACTCGACCGCAGAATAAAATACTGGCATCGTCGTGACTACCCTATGAAATAGGGTCGTGTTGTTTTAAATTAAATAGTAATATTGTGTACAAAGATTTTATCAAAATAGAATCTACAACGCATGTAGGAATTAATCTTTGCTAGCCATATAAGCTAATAGTTTGCAACCTAGCTAACTCACTTGCCACCGAATCATATTCAACACCAAAAGAAGTACGTGAAGCTCTACCTACATGCATGCATGGATTAAACGGCACCATGGCAAGATTAACAATATAATATACTAATTATTAAGCCCATGGCCCATATGCATGTCGCTCACTTAAGGGACACCTTGGCATGTTTAGGGTAATATAATAGATTAATTAGTTGGCCCATGGCCCATATACATGCTGCTGCTTTTAGAAACTCAGGGCGGGACCAAGTGCATACTCGACAGTCGTTAATTAGAAGGAGTGTTGGCCGCAATTTGCTCACACACGCACCCACGTTCTCCACGACGTGCCCACAATGGATTGAAAATATCTAAATGGGAGCGGCAGCGCGCGTTCCATCCTTGCCTATAAATACCAGGCCACCAGAACACAGCGAGCCCGATTCTCTCACACGCTCATTCCATCATTGCTCACATCAGAAGCCATCACACACACCCGCCAATCCATCCATCGCTCATCATTTTTCAGTCGCTCACATCAAAGTCACTTGCTCACATCTGCCATTTCCTCCATAAATTCACACCACAACAATACACACGGCAAGCAAGAAGATAGAGAAGAAGGGAGTCAGAAGAAGCACTTGACGTTCAAGACAAGGTGGGATTCATGGCTCTCCCATAGTCTTTGGTTTGGCCATGGGTACAAACCAAATGACCTCCATCTTCATCCTCTTTCTTAGCTCTTGGTTTGGCCATTGGTACAAACCAAAGAGCTCTCTTATATATATCTACTAAAACTCATGTTCTTGGTTTGGCCATTGGTACAAACCGAAGAAGCTCTCCTACTAAAAAACTCATGTCCTTGGTTCGGCCATTGTGGTACAAACTATGGAGTTTGCATATATTTGCCATTGATGTTCATCTCTTGATTTGGTCCCTTTAGCGATACAAATCAGGATGAAACGTGGGCATAAGCCTCGTTCCTTGGTTCGGTCCCTATACGTAGAAACAAATCTAGATAATTACATTGGTATAAAGATCCCACAAAAATCCTCTTAGATCATTCCTAAAAAATGGATAAGAGTCAAGATGGTCAAATAAAAATCTCTATGGGTTCCATGTGAATTCCGTGACACAAGCTATGATAAAATATCTACGCATGGGTTTCCTTGTGAATGCTATGATAAGAGTCATAAGAAATCTTAAAATTATAAACCAATGCTCTACACATGGGTTCCCTCTGGAATTCCATGATATGATTCACAGAAATGCAAAATCATAAATCGGGCTCTACACATGGGTTCCTTTTTGAATTCCATGATGAGTTGCAAAATAATAAAATTATGCTCCGCGCTCGACGCATGGGTTCTGTTCTTGTCCGAATTCAATGATACGAGTCTTAAAATGATAAAATTATGCTCCATGCTCGACGGATGGGTTCTTGTCCGAATTCCATGATATGAGTCGTAAAATCATAAAATTATATTCCGCGCTCGACCGCATGGGTTCTTGTCCGAATTTCATGATATGAGTCGCAAAATGATAAAATTATGTTCCGCTCGACGCATGGGTTCTCATCCGAATTCCATGACATGAGACATAAATTGCTGAAAATATAAACTATGTCCTGAACCGCACAAAAGCCTCCATGCACCACATAGGCTTTAAAATCATACATATGCATACACCCTGCTTGTACTAATAATGCTAGTCCAAGTAAAAAATATGATACGAAATGCTCATTTGCATGTCGCTTGGTCTAAACACATAATGCACATGCTACTGTCGATTAGTGCAAATTGTGCATCGATCAAACCTGGTGTCTATATAGGAAAATCACATGCATAGTCCGTAATCCATACTACATGCGATAATGAAAAGGGTCTCCTTGGCCGGTTAAATAACTCTCAATAAATATGACTAACTGTATATGACATGTGACAAAATATATTGGTTAACTGACCGGACATATTAAGATACCCATGCATGTATTAATACTCGTACGGGTAATATCAAATAAAATGTGACTATTGAGATTTCATACACATCAAATAAACTATACCAACTTCAGAGATAATCTAAAGAAGACCCCCGAGTATGCCGGCGTCGACGACGGCGTGGAGGACTTCTTAGTTTTATTTCATCCTTTTGTAATAGTCATGTTTATGTAATCCTATGTATTAGAAATGTTGGAATTCTTAATCTGGGGTTTTCCCTTCAGAGATGTAATTAATGGAATTTTTATATAAATGTATGAGTTCCGGAAGTAGGAACTGCAATCCTTGATATTTGCCATTTACATTTGCGCACTTTCAATTATAATTATATCTGTCTCTATGACACGGACGCGAGTATTTCCGTCGCTCCCATTTTCCCGTTATCAGATTCTGGCACGCCCGGTGGGACATATTTCTCCCCTCATCTTTGAATTCCAACATAGGATTGCATCATATGCCTTTTCTAAAAGAAATATAGCATATCAAAAAAAATCCATATCTGCAAGAAAACTGATATATGGTTTTCTTTATATGAAGGAATGGCAGAAGAAAGCAAGAAGCAATTGACCCATATTTGCTTCGGGTCATTTTGGGTTGAAGTGCCACTTAGTGCTAATGATAATGGCACTAATCTCTGGCACACGAAGATAGACTCATCAAATGAGATGAAAGCTAGTGAGGTGAGTGCAACAAGATATGAAGCAAAGTTCTTCCCTCCTGAACCGAAAGTACCAGAAATAAACATACTGGATGCAGTGAATGCATAAGAAATAAGAGCCCCATATTCTGATCTCGTCATGCAAGGCGGTGACATGCCAAATTCAGTCCCTCCTCGCGACTCCAATACGTGGGCGTCAAAACGATACACTACAGTGGCAAAAATTTCAGCCAAGAAGAAGATACGATCTATTGAAAAGGCAGATTGGCACATTGATTCCAACTCCAGTGCCATATATCAAAAGGAAAGCTGTAGGAGTAGAGAAATCATCCTACCAGCTATTAAAGTACAAGGAAAAGTGGAGGCGTTCAAAAAATCTAAGTTTTCTCAAGCAAAAGGAAACCGGGTGCATAAACACCACCGCAAACAACCTTGGAAAAGAAGTGAAGCCATGGCCATATTGCCTTGTGCATCGCATAGAGCCACCAATTCTCAAAATAAACTTTGATCTGATTCTACTATGATTGTTCATCGAGTGGCCCATAAATCAGGTGGAGAATGTTCTGAGGCAATGTACAAGCGCCCACTTGAATGCCAAAAAGTGTAACATCCCAATTTCGGCAACCCTGATTAGTTGTCCAGAATGCAAAAATCAGGGGGAACAAAAACTTTTTCTTGTTTAATGCTGAAGTGTTTGCTTGTTGTTTGGATATGCTTATGCATATGAATGTGTATTAGATGATATGCTCCTTACCTCACCATCAGTTGACAAAAGATATTTAACAAAACTATCCTGGCTCATTATACATATTCTCAAATGTTCTGGCATTTCAAAACCTGAGCCAAGAAGCCTTTGCAAACCAACTATTTTAGTAGCTTATATTGATTAAACTATGGAGAGCTATATAACATAATCTCCTTATGTTTTTAAGACAGAACCTTCTACTATTCTTATCTCTAGATTTAACAAAACTTTTTTATGAAGCATTTGAAATCTACTCTTGGTAGAGATACCAAAGACTCTCATCTTATTCAAACTCCAACCCTTTTCAAAATGCCCAACCTTACCTCAAGTCAGACTTGATGGTAACCCTAGTAGTAGGTTTGCTTAGTTTATAAGATGAGTTGCCTTGCTCTGCTGTCGGATGAATTGCCTTGATCTGCTGTTTGATTTGTCTGCTTAGGAGATAGTATGAGCTACCCTAGGAGCTCATCCCTAGGATAAAGATGCTCCCAAATCACACCCTAATCAAGAGTAGAAACTTGGATCTAATCTCTAGCTACTAGGTGATCATCTAAAACCCTCAACCAGATCAATTCTGAAGATATCCCTTCTAGAAGTTTCCAAGTCAATGAAAACCAATATCAAGCATGGATCATTTCTACTCAATCTACACTTCAACATCATCCACTTGATGATGCTTGGGTACCTTGCAAACAAACAAAAACATCCCCTCTCATGCTCTAGTCAAAAACCCTAAATCTACCAAATTTGGCTAAGTCTAGAAAACTATTTCCAATGTCACCTTTTTGGATATCTCCCTTTCTCAACCCTTGTGTACTTTTGATAATGCACTTGAACCACCTTGTTGAAAATCATAAGGACTACCAAGGACCACTATTGCCCTTGGTTATATCATCCTCCTACCACTTGTTCTTGATGGTTTTGTAGGCAAGAAAATAACTTTTCCTGCAAATCTAGTCAACATGCCTACTTTGATAGAAGCTCACACCACCATCCAACCTTCCATGGACCAAATATTTGCATGGTTGTGTTCTACTCATATAGGTATATCATTAACTACTTCACTTGTTCCAATTGGATCATTGAGCTGTTTAAACCCACAAGGTTTTGAAGGCTAGTTGATAATCTACTTTGGCCAGCTTATTTTATTCAAAGTTTGAAAGCCTGTCTTGGTGAGCTAAAGCAGGATCAAGCTCAAAACCCTACACCATTGCAATCTCCATCACTTGGTCTATCCATCCATCTATCCCATGCCCCAAAGGGAGCTCTGAGCTCCAAGATCCAACATGGTTTTGATGGTATGAAATTAACATAACCCTAGATCCTTAATCTAAGGTATTCCACCAAAATCAACTTGGATCCCCCAATCCCAAGGTTGAAACTGCTTGTTACACCTTGTCTACATCCTCTACATTGATCATCAAGATTTATCAAATATTATCCATAATGATTATGGCTCCAAATCTAATAAATCTCTTTAATAGTCAAAATCTCCAAAACTCCTTTCACAAAGGAAAGTTTGGTTTTTGCCAAAACACTTCCCCAACTCTAAGCACTTTTGAGGTCCACACATCATACCCTATCTTCCCACTTCAAAAATAAATATTTTTGAAGAGTTTCAATAATTCTTTTGGCCCTTTTTCTTAAATGACCGAAAGGATAAAATAATTGTTTCAAATACATTTAAGCCCCAATAAATCTTGGGAAAATTCCCCTAAGTGTGTATTCACATTTGGGACCATCTCACACCAAAAATCCAACCTTGTCCAATGTAAATTTATCAAATGAGCTTTAATAAACCACTTCTGCACTTTTTAAATAAATAGATTTAAGTGGACCAAAACTCCTCTGAAAAATCTCAAATAATTCCTGGAGGTGTATCTTAACCTTGTCACTCTACCAGTACCCTTAATTCATCTTTCAAAGATTAAATTTGGATAACTTGACCTTAATCCTTCTATGTGGCAGATTTGGACTTTTATCCACCTTAAACAAAAACCCAATCAAACCATCACCCAAGCTTGTCAAGCACTCCTCTCCTACACCCATTACACACCATGGTCGACCACTACTATAGCTACACTATAGCACACCCTCTCCCTTGTCTTTTAGCCCTTGTTGCTAGTAGGAGAGATAAGGACAAGCACCACATGCCCTTGCATTCAAGCTTGCTACAGCAGCAACCCTCTCTCTGACCTGCACACCACCGCCCACAGCATCCTCCCTCTAGTTTCCACCTCCATCCATGCCCTCCCCATGGAACAAGTCCATCATAGACCTCTCCCCTCGGGTTAAATACCCCAGGCCACCTAGCTCTCCCCCTCTCTGGCTCATTTGCCTTCTCTGCTCCCCACTTACCACCCCCACGTCCCATTCCTCCTCCCCTAACCTGCTCTGTCTAGGAGAAGAAGAAAAAGGGAGCTTCGGCCTCCCTCAACAATCCAGCGTAGCTCCCTCCCCACCGGTTCTCTCCACCTACATGTCCCTCTCCCGAGATCTCCCCTCGATTATGCACCTAACCCTCCCCTCTTTTCTCCCCAGGGCTGCCCCTACCGTCGCCACCACCGAGCACCACCGCACTCCTCTCGGGCGTACGCACGCGAGCAAGAACCAGATGCGGGAACCGGCTATGACGTCCCTCTCCGGATTCGCCGTTGTCGACCGCGTTGCCTCCAACCATCTCCAGCCGCCGGTGAGCCTCCTCGCGCCCCTCCGCCGCCTCTAGGGTTTCCTCCTATGTTCCGCTGTCGTCGCTCTGCTCTGTGGAGGGAGACGATGCTCGGTCGTCGATCTTCAATTGATCGAACGGCCGGTGGTGCCCAGTACCGTTTCACCGCCCACGGCGGCCGACAGCTGGGCCCTGCACCGCGGGGTTTGAAAATTCTCTCCCGCTCGCAGCTCGCCCCGGCTGGGCCAGATCTCCCCTGGACAGCCCAGCTCCCCTCCAGATCCAGCTCGCGGCACCCTTTTTCTTTTCTTTTAGAATTTCTTTGCCAGATCTGAATTTAGCCAGTTACTTTAAATCGAAATGAAATTGAAAAATTGCCCCAGCCTCCCAACTAAAATTTTGTACTTTCACATACTCGTTTTCTCAAACATGCAGTGGCAAAATCTCACCAAAATGTCACAAGCTTTGTTCCTGGGAATTTATCTCCTAGCATGTACCTTTTTCACTAAATAAATTCCTCAGTGATCCCCATATATCCAAATGAGATGAAACAAGGTTTCTCTGAAAGGATTCCTCTATAGCTACCAGTTACCATTTATCCCATGCCAAGGTGAACAGTAGGTTAGCTTGAGTAAAAATAACCAAAAACAATTCATTTATGACTTTAGAAAATCCCCTACACAAAACCATGGGTCCAATTGAACCATTTCCAATTATCCTGGTTGCGATACATCCATATATAGCAAACCCTAGGAGATCATGATTTATTGATCCTTGGATATTTTTCTGTGAATTAAACTATTATGTGCATGGTTTATTCACCTCTAAATTCACTACAGTAGTTCTACTAATCCAAAAAAAAGTGGTTTCCAATTTCTACTGAAAGGTATCCTCAATACCTACCACGTGCCCTTGGAATCAAATCAAAAGCTCCTGGAAATTTAATCTGGTGAAAAAGACAAAACAGCTACAGAACTGCCTTTGGGAATTTACCGAGGGCATTCTGTTAATTTTCTTGACCTGATTACAACTCTCAGTGAACTAGTACATCAAACCCTACTGAACCATCCAAGGAAATAATTTTTGAAGCTCCAGAACTTTTCTGGTGAATTATTTCATAAAACTAGAGCCTTTTAGCACTAGAATATTCATAAGTATTTCAAGAAAAGTGATAAAATAGTGAAACCACTTTTGTTGGCTGCATCTTATCAATACCTATCTGTTGGTATCATGTTTTTACAATGGTACCATACATAATATGGTCTTGTTCAAAAATCCATCTCTTAGGTAGTTTCTAGACTATAAATCCTAAGGGATTTTCATCCCCTTCTCCAAGACCATCTCAACCTCCTAAATCCAATCCTCTCTAAAACTACAGAACCTTAATTGGAGTTTATTCAATTGCTTGTTTGCTGAATGGTAGTGGTGATTGTATGCCTTGTATTGATTTTGCCCTCTTGTTTGTTTGCATGTGTTCCCTATCAACGATAGTTGCTATTATATCGGAGAGCAGAAGAAGATGGTTATTATTGTATTCTAAAGAAGAAGTCCAGGGACATATTGCCATATTTCTGATCATTAGGCAAGCCACCTTCTTACTCATAAGCCTTGTCCTACTATTTTACTTACGCATGCGTTTGTCTACTATTTGTGAAACTGCATTGTTTTATTATTTGTTAATGTATATATATATGGTAGTGGTTCGGCTCCTCTGAACTATTACACTTTTTACTATTAAGTACAACCCTCTGGATGACACCTACTTGTCCCTAGTAGAATAGACGGTGTATTACACCATACC
Source organism: Avena eriantha (assembly GCA_910589775.1). Lineage (NCBI taxonomy): Eukaryota > Viridiplantae > Streptophyta > Magnoliopsida > Poales > Poaceae > Avena > Avena eriantha. The sequence continues at coordinate 238,375,054 of OU342742.1, read as the reverse complement.
CCTTTGGTGACCCCGATTTAGCCGAAGCAAAGCTATAGGATGGGAAGACCCCGGAAAAAGTTTTACCAAATGTTTTATGATAAAACCTTGGTGAGGTGGGACCTCCCAAGAGATGTTGAGAAATAAAAAGGGTTTTGTTTTATAAAATGTTGGAGGAAAAAGGTTTACGAAAACGCACCCGGTTCTTTGCAGTTTTGCTAGAACAATTAACCTGTGCAACCACATTACTCTGGTATGGGACAGGGCTAGATTTGATGTTTGTCTATTATGGTATGAGCTGCCTCGCAACTACTACAGGGGATTGCGATCCCTGGAGGGTGGGCCTTCTCTAGACAAACGGTCCATGTGGGACATCGACCGGGAGAAGGAACAAAGGGTCGGCAGGCCTCCATGCGTTACTATGAGCCCCTCATTGAAAGAGCACACTCGAGAAGTGGAAAAAGCGCTCCGGTTGGTCCTCGCCCGACGTCCCGGTTTTGAGGGGATTGACACTCATAGGGTAGGCACTTATATTGGAGTAGGCATCCGGAGAGTCTTGATCGGTTACTCGACCCATGATCGGTGAAGATCAGGGTAGTGTACCCGGATGGTGTGGGTAAAGTGTACAACCTCTACAGAGTGTAAATCTATTCGAATAGCCGCGTCCGCGGTCATGGACAGTTGGGAAGGTTGCTGTAGAGTGGTGCTGGTTTTGATTTCAAAAAGGATTTCAGAAAAGAAAGGGCTTTGAAAACGTTTTCACCATGGGATGGTCAACAAGGAATGAAAGGAATTTGGTCGTGGGATGACAGGGAGAAAGGAACAAATGGGTGACCTAGTCCTAATGTTCAAAATGGTTTCCAAAATGTTTTACAAAAGTCTTTCAACAAAAATATGTAGATGCTATATCTACAAGAGAAACTATGTGAGAAAAGAACCTCTCTTGGATCCCTCCTACTACCATAGCCATATTGCATACCTTCTTGTTATTATTATTATCTTATGGTGGTTTGCGAGTACATTCAAAGTACTCACTGGCATTGTCCCTGGCTATTAACATGGTCAGATATCAAGAAGGAGGTGAAGTGGCCGACTATGCGAGCTAGGACATTCTCCCAGTCAGTTGCCTGTAGGTTAAGGCATGGCTCGGGCTCTACGCTTGATGAAGTTCCGCTGATGATTATTGATGTAGCCATAACGGCATTTATGTAAGTCTTGTAAATTCGGTATATTCTTGGGTGTTGTAATGATACTTGTCGGTTATGTGCCACGACTAACTGATCATGGGATCGTGGTTGTATGCATAACAGGGATTCTCGGAGGATTAATCCGGGGGCCCCATAGACTTGGTATCAGAGCCATCTTGACTGTAGGAGACCCTTAGTTAGCATGGTCGCTAGATAGGAACCTTATTTTGAAAACCCCGGCTTTCGAAAACTAGTTTCCTAATGAGTTTCAAAAATTTCTACTTCTTCTCTTACTTTAAGTAAATGCCTTCGAAAATGGTTTACTCCAACTCTCGCCCAAAACTTCAAACGTATGGATTTTAAATAGCTAGGATCTAGAACCCGGTGAAGACAATGAGAACAAGATGAAGACAAGCAACTACCAGCAAACACAAGGAGACTACAATATCGCTCTATCAGCAGAATCCTCACAACTAGAAGAAATCGGGTGTTGCACTATCAAGAAGCGTCCAAGATACGACGAAGGCTCCATCTGCAAGATAGTGACTCCGACCTAAAGAAAGACGATATCTAGGGTCACTAGTCCTAAGAATAGGATTCCCCTACATCGCGAGTAGTTAACTCCTTGGTCCCTTGCATTGGCCGTGTTTGCTTGACTAAGTGCCTCCTGTGTTGCTTGATGTGTGATGTTTGCCGAGGACATTGCGATTCTCTCGCTCTGTTCGCCTTGTTTGTATGCTCTGGTTTGCTCTAACCTCCTTAAAATTGTGACTCGAGGAGCGATAACCCATCTAGTAACTCAGGAAACCCCTGTGTTAGCTGTCGGTATTGAGACCCAGACTAACCTCGAGAGTATATGAGAGGAAAAGCATCGCAAGAACCAGGAGTTCGACCTCGTCAAGTCAGAGTCAACTCGGAGATTTCACCTCAGCAGGGCGGCATACCTCTTTGAACTCACCTCGCAAGACTCGTCAATAGCACCACACTCCCTTGTTCCTTAGTCTACTACAGCAAGAATCCCATTGAAACCGGAAGTCAATCACCGAAGGATCCTCAATACCCCCAAGAAATCACCCGATAAGTCAACCAAGACAAGAACTGAAGACCTAACTATGCCGACCTACGGTATATTAGAGCTTCTGACTGCCTCAGAAGACTAACCAAATCTAGTCGACCCTAACCAAACCGAAGGAAAGTTCCTCCCCAGAAGGTTTAACTACCCCTAAAAGCCAGATGATAAGGAAGCGTGAAGACAACGAGTCTACCCCGCCCTCGAGTAGAAACAACGCCCTGTGTTCAAGAGGTGACAACCCCTATCTGCGCCTAGTTCTAATCGCCTGCTCCAAGCACTACCTTAAGAATCGTCTGAGGAACCCAACGCCATACATGTGTCTCATACTAACGGTATAACTAATGGTTTCCTCTTTCCCAAATATCCAAGACTAATTTATTACCATAGTTTACCTCTGTAGCGGAAGGATTATCACCCCGATACATCCAAAGTATGGCCATGAAGCTCGAAGCCCTGAAGAAAGCCTGCAGCTGCTGCGGAGAACAAGGACATCAAGCTAGTCAATGCCTTGGCAACTGCCCAAACTGTGGAGCCTTCCATCCTCCTGCGGTTTGTCCAACACAGCTAGTCACATGTTTCCTCTGTGAAGGCCAAGACCATGTCTCGGCCGAGTGCCCCTTATACCTCCTAGTTGGCAAATCCTGTCAACTCCCATGCGTCAATATTGAGAAGACAGCAAAGTCGGAATACTCCAAGAAGGGTACCTGCTACTCATGTGATCAACCGGGTCATTACAGCCGAGAGTGCCCCCAACGTGGTCTCGACAACACTCCTACAAAGGTATAGGCCAAAGTATCCGCTACTCCCTTAAGATTCCCAGCAAGCCCCAAGAGGATCCGAATTCAAGCAAAGCATATGTTACACCTGCGGAAATCCAGGCCACTTCGCCTGCCACTGTCCAGAAAAATACGGGATGACGTCGAAACAAGAAGCTCCGGCACCTAAAAAGAGCAAGAAACCACGAGTCCCTCAAGCCAGAAAAATCAGGAAGCCAATATCCCCAGAACCTCCCCTTCCTCCACGAAGGCATTTCTTGAGGAGAAACCTCCAACCTCAGAACGGCAACAAGACTCCGGACGTTCCCCTGAAGTAGTTTTCGCACCCGGGGACCCACCTATCTCAACATAGGTAGAGCTATGTATCGCCCCTGCACCTGCCCTGTAACATTCTGAATACCCCGACACCGGGTAGCCCAGATATTCTTTTGTAGTGTTCAAGTATCCTCGCCGTTGGTCGGCTTAGACGGGTTAATCCCTGCATGAACCCATTTTGATGATATGCGAGCTAGAGCTTCACACCTACGTGTTTTACCCATGGCATTGCATCAGACTCCACCCGGAATGATCTCATCCTATAAGCCCCGTAAGTCATAGTTCCACGGACGCCTTCTGAAGACCTCGAGAACCGCTACCAATGACTTCAAGAAGGAAGGACTCTGTCAACTCCCTAATATACCCCAGTTTAATCCTAAGGGGGAAAGATTGTGTCTTTCCCACAAAAATAGGGTAACCCTTCGATGACGCAAACTCAGGAGTCCTGACCCTAAAATCGTTAAATAGGAGACGCTACGACCCTAAGGATGAGCTGTGAATCCTTAGATAGAGGTATTCCCAGCTATAGATTCTATCCTCTGAAGAGTACCCCGTGAAGTTCAGCATCGAGATCGTCTGCCCAGTCTAAGCACTAGAGGTATAGAGTCCAGAAGGAAAAGTAGGTCATCCCTCGCAATCGGGACTAGACTCTGCTCAACTCTCCATGCCTCCTGGAAGACTGAAGCTCAAGTTCATCGACAGAGTAGTCACTTTCAAAGACGGAGTCCATAAGATAGTACGCGTAAGATACCTAGTATCAACCCGACTCAAAATCCCCTAACCTTACTTCTCTGGAATCTCGGGATGATATTCTTTTAAGGGGGAAAGGTCTGTAACATCCCAATTTTAGCAACCCGGATTAGTTGTCCAGAATGCAAAAATCAGGGGAACAAAAACTTTTTCTTGTTTAATGCTGAAGTGTTTGCTTGTTGTTTGGATATGCTTATGCATATGAATGTGTATTAGATGATATGCTCCTTACCTCACCATCAGTTGACAAAAGCTATTTAATAAAACTATCCAGGCTCATTATACATATTCTCAAATGTTCTGGCATTTCAAAACCTGAGCCAAGAAGCCTTTGCAAACCAACTATTTTAGTAGCTTATATTGATCAAACTATGGAGAGCTATATAACATAATCTCCTTATGTTTTCAAGACAGAACCTTCTACTATTCTTATCTCTAGATTTAACAAAACCTTTTTATGAAGCATTTGAAATCTACTCTTGGTAGAGATACCAAAGACTCTCATCTTATACAAACTCCAACCCTTTTCAAAATGCCCAACCTTACCTCAAGTCAGACTTGATGGTAACCCTAGTAGTAGGTTTGCTTAGTTTATAAGATGAGTTGCCTTGCTCTACTATCGGATGAATTGCCTTGATCTGCTGTTTGATTTGTCTGCTTAGGAGATAGTATGAGATACCCTAGGAGCTCATCACTAGGATCAATATGCTCCCAAATCACACCCTAAGCAAGAGTAGAAACCTGGATCTGATCTCTAGCTACTAGGTGATCATCTAAAACCCTCAACCAGATCAATTCTGAAGATATCCCTTCTAGAAGTTTCCAAGTCAATGAAGACCAACATCAAGCATGGATCCTTTCTACTCAATCTACACTTCAACATCATCCACTTGATGATGCTTGGGTACCTTGCAAACCAACAAAAACATCCCCTCTCATGCTCTAGTCAAAAACCCTAAATCTGCCAAATTTGGCTAAGTCTGGAAACTATTTCCAACGTCACCTTTTTGGATGTCTCCCTTTCTCAACCCTTGTGTACTTTTGGTAATGCACTTGAACCATATTGTTTACCATCCTAAGGACTACCAAGGACCACTATTTCCCTTGGTTATATCATCCTCCTACCCACTTGTTCTTGATGGTTTTGCAGGCAAGAAAATAACTTTTCCTGCAAATCTAGTCAACATGCCTACTTTGATAGAAGCTCACACCACCATCCAACCTTCCATGGACCAAATATTCGCATGGTTGTGTTCTAATCATATATTTCTATCATTAACTACTTCACTTGTTCCAATTGGATCATTAGGTTGTTTAAACCCACAAGGTTTTAAAGGCTAGTTGATAATCTGCATTGGTCGGGTTATTTTATTCAAAGTTTGAAAGACTATCTTGGTGAGCTCAAGCTGGATCAAGCTCAAACCCCTACACCATTGCAATCTACATCACTTGGTCTATACATCCATTTATCCCATGCCCCAAAGGGAGCTCTGAGCTCCAAGATCCAACATGGTTTTGATGGTATGAAATTAACATAACCCTAGATCCTTAATCTAAGGTATTCCACCAAAATCAACTTGGATCCCCCAATCCCAAGGCTGAAAATGCTTGTTACACCTTTTCTACATCATCTACATTGATCATCAAGATTTATCAAGTATTATCCATAATGATTATGGCTCCAAATCTAATAAATCTCTTTAATAGTCAAAATCTCCAAAACTCCTTTCACAAAGGAAAGTTTGGTTTTTGCCAAAACACTTCCCCAACTCTAAGCACTTTTGAGGTCCATACATCATACCCTATCTTCCCAATTCAAAAATAAATATTTTTGAAGAGTTTCAATAATTTGTTTTACCCTTTTTCTTAAATGGCAGAAAGGATAAAATAATTGTTTTAAATACATTTAAGCCCCAATAAATCTTGGGAAAATTCCCCTAAGTGTGTATTCACATTTGGGACCATCTCACACCAAAAATTCAACCTTGTCCAATGTAAATTTATCAAATGAGCTTTTATAAACCACTTCTGCACTTTTTAAATAAATAGATTTAAGTGGACCAAAACTCCTCTGAAAAATCTCAAATAATTCCTGGAGGTGTATCTTAACCTTGTCCATCTACCAGTACCCTTAATTCATATTTCAAAGATTAAATTTGGAGAAATTGACCCTGATCCTTCTATATGGCAGATTTGGACTTTTATCCACCTTAAACCAAAACCCAATCAAACTATCACCCAAGCTTGTCAAGCACTCCTCTCCTGCACCCATTACACACCCTGGTCGACCACTACTATAGCTACACTATAGCACACCCTCTCCCTTGTCTTTTAGCCCTTGTTGCTAGTAGGAATGATAAGGACAAGCACCACATGCCCTTGCATTCAAGCTTGCCACAGCAGCAACCCTCTCTCTAACCTGCACACCACCAGAAACCACTTCCCCTCGCCCACGGCATCCTCCCTCTGGTTTCCACCTCCATCCATGCCCTCCCCATGGAACAAGTCCATCATAGACCTCTCCCCTCAGGTTAAATACCCAAGGCCACCCAGCTCTCCCCCTCTCTAGCTCATTTGCCCTCTCTGCTCCCCACTTACCACCCCCACGTCCCATTCCTCCTCCCCTGACCTGCTCTATCCAGGAGAAGAAGAAAAAGGGAGCTTCGGCCTCCCTCAACAATCCAGCGTAGCTCCCTCCCCACCGGTTCTCTCCACCTACATGTCCCTCTCCCGAGATCTCCCCTCGATTATGCACCTAACCCTCCCCTCTTTTCTCCCCAGGGCTGCCCCTACCGTCGCCACCACCGAGCACCACCGCACTCCTCTCAGGCGTACGCACGCGAGCAAGAACCAGATGCGGGAACCGGCTATGACGTCCCTCTCCGGATTCGCCGTTGTCGACCGCGTTGCCTCCAACCATCTCCAGCCGCCGGTGAGCCTCCTCGCGCCCCTCCGCCGCCTCTAGGGTTTCCTCCTATGTTCCGCTGTCGTCGCTCTGCTCTGTGGAGGGAGACGATGCTCGGTTGTCGATCTTCAATTGATCGAACGGCCGGTGGTGCCCAGTACCGTTTCACCGCCCACGGCGGCTGACAGCTGGGCCCTGCACCGCGGGGTTTGAAAATTCTCTCCTTGATTCTGCACCTAACCTTGATTCTGCACCTAACCCTCCCCTCTTTTCTCCCTAGCTTTGCCCCTACCGCCGCCGCCACCGAGCACCGCCACACTCCTCTCGGGCGTACGCACGCGAGCAAGAACCAGATGCGGGAACCGGCGGTGCCACCCCTCTCTGGATTCGCCATCGTCGACCGCGTCGCCTCCGACCATCTCTGGCCGCCGATGAGCCTCCCCGCGCCCCTCTGCCGCCTCTAGGGTTTCCCCCTATGTTTTGTCGTCGTCGCTCTATTCTGCGGAGGGAGACGACGCCCGGTCATCGATCTTCACTTGATCGAACGGCCGGTGGTGCCCAGTACCGTTTCACCGCCGTGGCGGCCGACAGCTGGGCCTCGCACCGCGGGGTTTGAAAAATCTCTCCCGCTCGCAGCTCGCCCCGGGTGGGCCGGATCTCCCCTGGACGGCCCAGCTCCCCTCCAGATCCAGCCCGCGGCACCCTTTTTCTTTTCTTTTAGAATTTCTTTGCCAGATCTGAATTTAGCCAGTCACTTTAAATCGAAATGAAATTGAAAAATGTCCCCAGCCGCCCAACTAAAATTTTGTACTTGCACATACTCGTTTTCTCAAACATGCAGTGGAAAAATCTCACCAAAATGTCACAAGCTTTGTTCCTGGGAATTTATCTCCTAGCATGTACCTTTTTCACTAAATAAATTCCTCAGTGATCCCCATATATCCAAATGAGATGAAACAAGGTTTCTCTGAAAGGATTCCTCTATAGCTACCAGTTACCATTTATCCCATGCCAAGGTGAACAGTAGGTTAGCTTGAGTAAAACTAACCAAAAACAATTCATTTATGACTTGAGAAAATCCCCTACACCAAACCATGGGTCCAATTTAACCATTTACAATTATCCTAATTGAGATACATCCATATATAGCAAACCCTAGGAGATCATGATTTATTGATCCTTGGATATTTTTCTGTGAATTAGACTATTATGTGCATGGTTTATTCACCTCTAAATTCACTACAGTAGTTCTGCTAATCCAGAAATGTTGTTTCCAATTTCTATAGAAAGGTATCCTCAATACCTCCCATGTGCCCTTGGAATCAAATCAAAAGCTCCTGTAAATTTAATCTGGTGAAAAAGACAAAACAGCTCCAGAACTGCCTTTGGGAATTTACTGAGGGCATTCTGTTAATTTTCTTCACCTGATTCCAACTCTCAGTGAACTAGTACATAAAACCCTACTGAACCATCCAAGTAAATAATTTTTGAAGCTCCAGAACTTTTCTGGTGAATTATTTCCTAAAACTAGAGCCTTTTAGCACTAGAATATTCATAAGTATTTCAAGAAAAGTGATAAAATAGTGAAACAACTTTTGTTGGCTGCATCTTATCAATACCTATCTGTTGATATCATGTTTTTACAATGGTACCATACAGAATATGGTCTTTTCCAAAAATCCATCTCTTAGGTAGTTTCTAGACTATAAATCCTAAGGGATTTTCATCCCCTTCTCCAAGACCATCTCAACCTCCTAAATCCAATCCTCTCTAAAACTATAGAACCTTAATTGGAGTTTATTCAATTGCTTGTTTGCTGAATGGTAGCGGTGATTGTATGCCTTGTATTGATTGTGCCCTCTTGTTTGTTTGCATGTGTTCCCTATCGACGATAGTTGCTATTATATCGGAGAGCAGAAGAAGATGGTTATTATTGTATTCTAAAGAAGAAGTCCAGGGACATATTTCCATATTGTTGATCATCAGGAAAGCCACCTTCTTGCTCATAAGCCTTGTCCTACTATTTTACTTATGCATGCTTTTGTCTACTATTTGTGAAACTACATTGTTTTATTATTTGTTGATGTATATATATATGGTAGTGGTTCGGCTCCTCCGAACTATTACACTTTGTACTATTAAGTACAACCCCCTGGATGACACCTACTTGTCCCTAGTAGAATAGATGGTGTATTACACCATACCCCTTTGGAGACCCTGATTTAGCCAAAGCAAAGCTATAGGATGGGAAGACCCCAGAAAAAGTTTTACCAAATGTTTTATGATAAAACCTTGGTGAGGTGGGACCTCCCAAGAGATGTTGAGAAAGAAAAAGGTTTTTGTTTTATAAAATGCTGGAGGAAAACCGGAGGAAAAAGGTTTACGAAAACGCACCCGGTTCTTTACAGTTTTGCTAGAACAATTAACCCGTGCAACCACATTACTCTGGTATGGGACAGGGTTGGATTTGATGTTTGTCTATTTTGGTATGAGCTGCCTCGCAACTACTGATGTCTATGCACTTCTATTCTTGTAGACACTTGTTGGGCCACCAAATGCAGAGGTTTGTAGAACAGCAGCAAGTTTTCCCTTAAGTGGATCACCCAAGGTTTATCGAACTCAAGGAGGAAGTGGTCAAAGGTATTCCCTCTCAAGCAACCCTGCAATCAAGATACAAGAAGTCTCTTGTGTCCCCAACACACCCAATACACTTTTCAGGTGTATAGGTGCACTAGTTCGGCGAAGAGATAGTAAAATACAAGTGGTATAGATAATTATAAGCGGTAACGGTGATAGAAAATAACTTGATGGTGTGGAAGAGACTAAAGGCAAACTGAAATAAAGATGGAAGCAAGCAAACATGTAACAGATCTAGTAGCAAACGGTGTATCAATGCTTAGTAACAAGGCCTAGGGATCATACTTTCACTAGTGAACACTCTCATATAAATATCGTCTCTTTATGATACTACTCTCCGGTTGGACACTCTAATCAACAGTAGGGCTATAACAGCACACCTCAAAGGTCATCTTTCCCATCTAGAAAACCCCACACTGTCACCTTGAGTACTACATGAGTCCAACAAACACCACAATTTCATAAAGACATCCAACTCCAAATATAACTCATAACAAGTATTTGTAATCTCTAGCCTAAGTGCCACCATGGTGTGCACGCTGTCACTTTCACACACATGGGGAGAGCAGAGATCTATTAAATCACTTGAGTACCAACGAAGATGTATAAATTACAAGCTCATGATCTTAATAAGATCATGCATAGAGAGAGAGATGAACACATAGCTACCGGTAGAACCCTTAGCCTCGAGAGAGAACTACTCCCTCCTCATCATGGGATTCAACAATGGTGATGGAGATGGTGGTGGAGATCGATGGAGATGGCTCCGGGGGCACTTCGGCGGCGGCGGTGGCGCGGAGGAATCCTTTCCCGTCGCCGGTATCATAGGGGAGCACCGGCCCTTAGCACCCTTCCTTCATGGCTTCTTGGGAGCCCTTCCCCATGGAGATGTGATATATGGGGGAGGCAAAAACGTGGCTTTGGTGGCTGCAAATTCGTGGGTGGAGGTGCCCTGGATGAATTAGGTTTCCTCCCTTTATATAGATTCTCGGATTTCCGTCACCTCATCTTGGGCTGCAGTAAATCGGGCCTAAATGGCCCGTCTGGACTCGGAATAAGCTAAATTTTATGTCTAGAACGTTTGTCGCGAAATTTCAACAACTTTGTAGTTGAAGAGTTTTCTGTTTAACGCCGTCTTCGACCCGAAACGTGACCATCTTTAAAAAGAGTTCTGAGACAGATTTCTGCAAAATCCCAATTTGACTCCAACAAGGTTTCCACTTGTATTCTTGGTAATTCCTACGCATCAAAGTGTAAAACAAGAACATTGTGCACTTTTGCAACTATTAGTAGGTTAGTCCAAATAAATCATAAACTTTATATAAAAAGGAGTATCGAAAGCATATTATTAGCATAAAACCATCAAAAATTATAGATACGTTATGGACGTATCAATATTCCCAAGCTTAGTTCCTGCTCGTCCTCGAGTAGGTAAACGATAAAAACAATATAATTGTTGAGGTGACATGCAACCAACACAATCTTGATCATCATTATTGTAAAAGCATTGATAGCTGGGATAAGGTACTCTAATCATGAACATGAAAGATAGAGTTCTAACAATAAGACATAACAACTATGCATGCAACATGAAAGACACAAACAAAAGATTCATGAATAACAATGCTTTGCAAGACGTTTGTTTGTTTTACATAAAGAAAACATAGCATAGTGGCATTCAGTTTGTCCCTCATAATGTAGCAAATCATAATTGCATAGGACACCTTCAAAGTTCATAAGGGTGACTAGATACAAATAGTTTAAAACAAGCAATATCAAAGTATGCATCAATCAACTAGTCTTGGGACAATGCACATAGAACTAAGAATGGCACTATGCTCTCAAAGTAGGTGCATAAAGGTAGAAGGTGGAGACTCAATATAATGGTGGAAGAAAGGCCTTTTTAAAAGGAAGTAGGGATTCAATTCTCATAAAAAGCTTCCAAAAATTATGGTACTTATAGCTTTCAGCTCTCATTGCCCCTATCATAAGCATCTTGAAGTGATTAAGGTTAAAGTGAACAAACTATGGTGTACATGCTTGATGAAGTATAAGTTAGAAATCTCATGTCCCTTGTATACGAGGGCTGCTCCTCATGCTACTCAATTTTAGTCACCGGTAAGTTCTTGTCATTGTAAGTACATGTGTATCATAGAGAACCGCCAACGGGATACCCCTTGCTCGATGATACGGAAGAATCCCCATATCAAAATGACAAGGCAAGCAGACAACGAGCATCTCAACAATCTTCTTATTTACCATGGGAATATGGTGATTTTTCTCTCTTTCCTCTTTTCACAATCTCTTTTTTTCTCTTTTTCTCTTTTTTCTCAATATAGGACTCTTTTTTTATAAGAAGAATGCTTCATAGACAGCTCATTATGGTTACGCTGCAGGTTTCCACCATGTCAGCATGGATTAGACCAGCGGCCCAGGCGTTTCTCTAACACATATACATAACTCCATGGACTTACAAACTCCCCTTTCATTTCACACCGACGACATCCATATACAAAAGAGCATGATATCAACTAGGTACAAGTACCAAGTGCAATGTTGAAAGTGTTCCCCATGAAAGCATGGTTCTGCTAATTCCCAACAAATAAGTGCAAGCATATACAACATAGACGACACAATGGTTCAAGTTTATTAAGGGCAAGAAAAGTAAAGTGTGCTATCAAGTTCGTGAGAGCTTTAATAGTTTTCTCATAACAAGTTTAATTTGGAAGGTAGATAAAAACATGAATATACTTGGAATAGCATAAGCTAGTAGGTAGGTATGGTGGACTCTTTGGAATAACTTGGTTTAGGGAGTTGGATGCATGAGTGGAACTCATACTTGGTTGTGGAGGCTAGCAAAAGACTAGGAGCGACAAACTAAGAGAGCAATAATGGCTATAATCATGCAGAGCGACAAAACATCATTGATCAAAGCATAAAGTGATACTACAAGTTGAAAACTAAAGGATCATAAAGGCTATGGTGACTTGAGATAGTCATAACCTGGTGTGAGCATGTGCCAAGTCAACCCAAATAAAGCATCAAAGGAGAATACCACTATACTATGCTTTAATATGCTAAAACAACGCATGATTCATCCAAGGCACATTAAGCAATCTCAATTGTTTATAACAATTCATGATACAACAAAGAATACTAAGCATAAAGCCAAAATAATATCAAGCATGGCACAAAGTATAGGCCACAGTCAAAAACGAGCTCTTTTTACCACATAAGCATGAACTTTCCTACTCTTTTTCAAACCAAACCGAACTATTTGCAAACCAATGTATGAAAGAGGGGGTCCAACCAATTTATTCAGAAAACTAAGCAAAACAAAACAAACAAAAACCAAAACGAAAATGAAAAAGAAGACGCTCCAAGAAAAACACAATTGTGCATGAAACAATAAAAATGAAGCGTTTGGGGAAAACCTGGGATTTTTATTGATGAAGAAGGGGATGCCTTGGGCATCCCCAAGCTTTGACGCTTGTACTTTTTGGATATTTCTTGGGGTGACACGCATGGCATCCCCAAGCTTGAGCTTTAGTCCATCTTTCATCTCATTACTCATTCCTTCCATACACCTGAATTTTTTCCTTCATACAAACCTTCACACAATCTTTATTAGCAACATTAGTGCATTCAAGATAATAAGTCTTAAGGTTAAGTTTCAACACCAATAAAACTTCCATTAGAACACTAGCTACTGTAGCACTTCCCTCAAAAATCTCAGTTCCCCAAAAGAACTAAAAAAGGAACCAACAAGAAGCAAATGCAGAAAATGGCAGAAATCTGTCAAAACAGAGCAGCAGATAAAGACGAATTTTTTCGAAGACCTTATATTGCTCAAATCAAAAAGTGCTGAACTAACAAAAGTTAGATAACAACCTGGGGCAGAAGCACAAAAATTCACGCCTCAAAAAGACGTTCAGAGATTTTACACGAATTTTTACGATGAAGCACAAAAATCTGTTTCGGGGCAGCAACTTTCCCAAGCCTTACTTCTCTCTCATTAGAGGTTACTTTTGGCACAAAAAAAAATAAAAATGATAAGGAGCGGTTATTACAGAGGTAATAAATTCCGAGACTCATCTAAAACTTTTGGGTTATCTCCCAATAAGTACTTTTTTAACGCCTTTAAGTTAGGCATGATAGTTTGAGAAGATGCTCACATAAGACATATGAATTGAAGTAAAAGAGAGCATAAAGAAGCAAATTCAAAGAACATTTAAGTCTAACCCACTTCCTATGCATAGGAATCTTATAAAGAAACAATTCATGAAAGCACAAAGCAACAAGCATAGGAAAGCAAAACAAGTGCAACTTCAAGACTTTCAACATAAAGAGAGGAAACTTAATATTATTGAGATACATAAGACCATGTTTCCCTCTCTAATAATAACTTTCAGTAGCATCATGAATAAAAGTAACAATATAACTATCACAAGAAACATTCTTATCATGAGTCACATGTATAAAAGAATTAATACTTCCCGCATAAACATAGTCGTTCTTATTGATTGTAGTGGGAGCAAATTCAACAAAATAGCTATCATTATTATTTTCATCACCATAATCATCAAATTTAGGAGGCATATTATAATCATAATTGATTTTCTCCTCAATGGTAGGTAGACTGAAAATATCATATTCATCATTGTAATCATCATATATTGGAGGTTTTGTATCATCATAAGCAATAGAATAGCTATCTTCCAAAGCTGGGGAACTAAAAAGATCATTTTCATAAAAACTAGCTTCCCCAAGCTTAGACTTTTCCATAGCATTAGCAATAATGGTGTCCAAGGAATTCATACTAACAATATTGCTATTAGCATGCAAATAGAGTTCCATAGGTTTTTTAATTTTCTCTTCAAACACTTCATGTCCTAACTCAAGATAAATACTATAAAGCTCTCTAATTTTTTTGTTGTTTTCCATTAAGCCTAACTAGTGAAAACAAGAAACAAAAAGACAAAATTGCAGAATCTAAAGGAAATAACTTCGAGCACTCACACCGGAGGATGTGAGTACCTTTTACCTTACCTCCCGGCAACGGCGCCAGAAAATAGTTTGATGTCTACGCACTTCTATTCTTATAGACAGTTGTTGGGCCTCCAAGTGCAGAGGTTTGTAGAACAGCATCAAATTTTCCCTTAAGTGGATCACCCAAGGTTTATCGAACTCAGGGAGGAAGTGGTCAAAGGTATTCCCTCTCAAGCAACCCTGCAATCAAGATACAAGAAGTCTCTTGTGTCCCCAACACACCCAATACACTTGTCAGGTGTATAGGTGCACTAGTTCGGCGAAGAGATATTGAAATACAAGTGGTATAGATAATTATAAGAGGTAACAGTGATAGAAAATAACTTGATGATGTGGAAGAGACTAAAGGCAAACTGAAATAAAGATGGAAGCAAGCAAACATGTAACAGATATAGTAGCAAACGGTGTATTAATGCTTAGAAACAAGGCCCAGGGATCATACTTTCACTAGTGAACACTCTCATATAAATATCGTATCTTTATGATACTACTCTTAACTATTCTCCGGTTGGACACTCTAATCAACGGTAGGGCTATAACAGCACACCTCAAAATTCATCTTTCCCATCTGGAAAACCCCACACTGTCACCTTGAGTACTAGATGAGTCCAACAAACACCACAATTTCATAAACACATCCAACTCCAAATATAACTCATAACAAGTATTTGTAATCTCTAGCCTAAGTGCCACCATGGTGTGCACACTGTCACTTTCACACACATAGGGAGAGCAGACATCTATTAAAGCACTTGAGTAGCAAGGTAGATCTATAGATTACAAGCTCATGATCTTAATAAGATCATGCATAGAGAGAGAGATGAACACATAGCTACCGGTAGAACCCTTAGCCTCGAGAGAGAACTACTCCCTCCTCGTCATGGGAATCAACAATGGTGATGGAGATGGTGGTGGAGATCGATGGAGATGGCTCCGGGGGCACTTCGGCGGCGGCGACGCGGAGGACTCTTTTCCCGTC
Source organism: Avena eriantha (assembly GCA_910589775.1). NCBI lineage: Eukaryota > Viridiplantae > Streptophyta > Magnoliopsida > Poales > Poaceae > Avena > Avena eriantha. Next base: position 238,359,405 of record OU342742.1, on the reverse strand, counting down.
GCCGGTATCATAGGGGAGCACCGCCACTTAGCATCCTTCCTTCATGGCTTCTTGGCAGCCCTTCCCCATGGAGATGTGATCTATGGGAAAGGCAAAAACGTGGCTTTGGTGGCTGCAAATTCGTGGGTGGAGGTGCCCTGGATGAATTAGGTTTCCTCCCTTTTTATAGATTCTCGGATTCCCGTCACCCTATCTTGGGCTGCAGTAAATCAGGCCTAAAAGGCCCGTCCGGACTCGGAATAAGCTAAATTTTATGTCCAGAACGTTTGTCGCAAAATTTCCAACAACTTTATAGTTGAAGAGTTTTCTGTTTAACGCCGTATTTGACCCAAAACGTGACCATCTTTAAAAATAGTTCTGAGACAGATTTCTGCGAAATCCCAATTTGACTCCAACAAGGTTTCCACTTGTATTCCAAAGTGTAAAACAAGTACATTGTGCACTTTTGCAACTATTAGTAGGTTAGTCCAAATAAATCATAAACTTTATATAAAAAGGAGTATCGAAAGCATATTATTAGCATAAAACCATCAAAAATTATAGATACGTTATGGACGTATCAACTACTACAGGGGATTGCGATCCCTGGAGGGTGGGCCTTCTATGGACAAATGGTCCATGTGGGACATCGACCAGGAGAAGGAACAAATGGTCGACAGGCCTCCACGCGTTACTATGAGCCCCTCATTGAAAGCGCACACTCGAGAAGTGGAAAAGGCGCTCCGATTGGTCCTCGCCTGACGTCCCGGTTTTGAGGGGATTAACACTCATAGGGTAGGCACTTATATTGGAGTAGGCATCTGGAGAGTCTTGATCGGTTACTCGACCCACGATCGGTGAAGATCAGGGTAGTATATCCGGATGGTGTGGGTAAAGTGTACAACCTCTGTAGAGTGTAAATCTATTCGAATAGCCGCGTCCGCGGTCATGGACGGTTGGGAAGGTTGCTGTAGAGCGGTGCTGGTTTTGATTTCAAAAAGGATTTCGGAAAAGTAAGGGCTTTGAAAATGTTTTGACCATGGGATGGTCAGCAAGGAATGAAAGGAGTTTGGTCGTGGGACGTCGGGGAGAAAGGAACAAATGGGTGACCCAGTCCTAATGTTCAAAATGGTTTCCAAAATGTTTTACAGAAGTTTTTCAACAAAAATATGTAGATGCTATATCTACAAGAGAAACTATGTGAGAAAAGAACCTCTCTTGGAGCCCTCCTACTACCACAGCCATATTGCATACCTTCTTGTTATTATTATTATCTTACGGTGGTTTGCGAGTACATTCAAAGTACTCACTGGCATTGTCCCTGGCTATTAACATGGTCAGATATCAAGAAGGAGGTGAAGTGGACGACTATGCGAGCTAGGACGTTCTCCCTGTCAGTTGCATGTAGGTTAAGACATGGCTCGGGCTCTACGCTTGATGAAGTTCCGTTGATGATTATTGATGTAGCCATAACAACATTTATGTAAGTCTTGTAAATTAGGTATATTCTCGAGTGTTGTAACGATACTTGTCGGTTATATTCGGTATAAACTGTGATGATATAAAGGTACTCTAAAATCTTTCGAGTATAAATTGTGTCGAACTACAAGATTACTCCTCACGCTCAACGAGTATAAACTGATTGCACCTTATAAAACAAATAGGAAGCAAAGTTTACTCCATACCCTCATGAGTATGAACTGAGGCAAATAATTAAAATTTGACTCCTTGCCTTCGTGAGTATAAAATGGGGGCAAACAAATAAATTGCTGCTCCATACCCTCAAGAGTATAAACTGGGGGCACATAAAATAAAACTTACTCCATCGCCTACGAGTATAAGCTGAGGCGCACAAAATAAAAGTTACTCCATCGCTTATGAGTATAAACTGGAGCACATATGCAAGAAAAATAGTACATCGCTTCATGAGTATAAACTTGAGAACATATACAAAATAAAAATACTCCATCGCCTCATGAGTATAAACTAAAGAGCAAACAAAAATAAATAATATACTTCATACCCCCAAGAGTATAAATTGGGGAATCACCCAAAAACATACCCGATGGCATCATGAGTATAAACTGGAGCGTAAATAAATAAAATTACTCCATCAATTTATGAGTATAAACCGGGGCACCAAAAAACAAATCTCATAAATATAAACTAGAAAATATACTCCATGCCTTCATGAGTCTAAAATGCGGCGTATGAAAATAAATAAATTACTCTACGCCTTCATGAGTATAAGCTGAGGCATATATAAAATTACTCCACTACATAAACTGCGGCACCCAAAAAACAAATCTCATAAGTATAAACTAGAAAATATAATCTAGGCCTTCGTGAGTCTAAATGGCGGCATATAAAAATAAAAGATACTCCATTGTTTTAAGAGTATAAAGTGGGGCGTAAATAAACATAGTCCTTCGCTTTACGAGTATAAACTGAAGCATTGGTAAATAATAATACTCCTCACCTTGATGAGTATAAACTAGGGAAGAAAATAAAATAGTAATATTCCAATGACTTATGGGTGCAAACTATGATGTATTAAAATAACCATAACCCCAAAGTATAAATTGGGGGAAAAGGTAAATGAATTTTCTCCAACGGTTTACGACCAAGATAAAAAAAAGGAAAGGTTAACTTCCAATGCGGAGCTATATAAGTATAAACAACTAGCCTCGTAAAAAGGTAGTAACATAAGCTTGCGTACTTTATGTTGCCAAAACAAAATCCTAGACTTCCCAAGTATAAATTGTTGGTGTCATATAAAAAATGATGATCCAAATTTTACATAAAGGCTGCAAGATCAAGACCTAGTAGCCTCTTATGACATGAATCATTAAAAAAATATGTGGTGCCATTTGTGTGCATGTGAACTATAATACCATGCGGCCAAATTAATCCAAGCTACGCAAACATGATCTGCTAGCTAGAAACATAACTGTAGCAAACCACTATGTGAATTGCAGCCTCATCCAAAAAACACAAATCAAGGTTATATGATTATAAACTGCTAGCCACGTCATTAAAAAAATGAGATCAAAGGATTCACATATCATAATTGGGTATAAATTGTGTAGAAAAGTACAAAGTGCTCCATTGACATATGAGCAGAAACCATCAAAGTCATATAAACAAAGAAAAAAACAAAGTTCAAATTTGCTCCAATGCTATACGAACTATAAGCGTTTCAAAAAAAATGAAATAACTAAATTCTACTCCAATGCTATATGAGCCTAAACTATAAGCATCATAACAAACTTAAATTACTCAAAATATGCTCCAATGCTATACAACCCTAAACTAGAAGCACTTTCAAAAATAAAATCGAGCCTAAACTATTGGCATCATAATAAAGAATAAATATGAAAATTAAATGAAAGAAAAAACTTCAAATTTTCTCCAATGCTATATGAGCCTAAACTATAAGCATCATAATGAAACTTAAATTACTCAAAATATGCTCCAATGCTATACGAGCCTAAACTAGAAGCGTCTTGTAAAATTTTATATAGCTAAATGTTGCTCCAATGTTGTACGAGCTTAAATTATAAGTTTCACAAATTACTTAAAAAAATGCTCTGACATTTCAGGAGCTAAAACTGTAAGCCAAAGTTTCCTCTATAAATGTAAGATTAAATTACTCCAAATCTTCACGAGCTAAAAAAACTTGCCTTTCTCTCTTGCAAAACATAACATTAAAGGTTTCTCTCAAAAAAACATAACATTAAAGGTTATATTAATCTGACTCTTCATAACTCAAGATAAGAAACGCCAAGTTCAGTAACGTGTAGGGACATATTATTCAAAAGCACCAAAGAGTAAACTTGGTCATTAATTCGTTACTCGATGTCTTCTACTCCTGCACCAAGGAGTAAACAAGGAGTATATAATTTGAAAGAAAGCAAATTTAGCACCTGCTGTACCGGGAATGCATGAAAATGTAGGCAGTGTTGTATAAAAAAAGAGAGGGAGAGATTAAAATGATGAACGAACCTGCACCAGTTGATTTACTGCAAGCTGACGCAGATGAACTTCTCACGAAGTTGATCAAGTGACAGCCAAGTTTGGAAAAAATATGAAATCAATTATCAATCAATAGCTTCGCCTATAGTCGATAGCAAGTTGATATATAGAAAAAACTCCAGACTTAAGCAGGTTTGGTCATGAGAAAATTGACTAGATCTGACAGCAAGTAAGTCAAGAGAGCAACCAAATGGATAGAGAAAAGAAAATCCTCGCTAGAGAAAAGGAGTAGAAGTGGAAGAGAAGATCAAGTTTGCTGCTCGTGAATAAAGGTTGTTCGGCAACAAACTCCAAGCGTTGGCCAAATTTTGAGGCTATGTTGCTGGAGTATTCATCGCTATAAAAAATGACCGTGGCTAATATACCATGATATTATAAGAAAAAAACAGACAAAATAATGAACCGTGATGCACGCAAATTATATCCAAATATTTTTTTTTCAAAAAATGGCTTGCTGCATAAACGAACAACGCAATGTGGACAACAGCCTATGTCATCCATACCCAAATTTCTCAAAACAAAACATCAAAAAAATACAAAGTTATTGCTTCGAGCTCTAAACTCGGGGCAAATCGTCTTGCCGAGTACAGACCTCGAGGGGGGCATCTGTTGACATCGATTTGGACCAAAGAAAATATGGAACATTCATTGAAAACATTACTAAATTATTCGAACGGCAAAATTCTGTTATAATTTAGAGAACGACATAAATTCAAAACAATGATATTAAAACTTATTCCCAAGATCTGACCACGGTGTTCTAATATTGACCATATTGTGCAAAGTCGCGAGTCACTAAATATTTGACCGCAGAATAAAATACTGGCATCGTTGTGACTACCCTATGAAATAGGGTCGTGTTGTTTTAAATTAAATAGTAATATTGTGTACAAAGATTTTATCAAAATAGAATTTACAATGCATGTAGGAATTAATCTTTGCTAGCCATACAAGCTAATAGTTTGCAACCTAGCTAACTCACTTGCCACCGAATCATATTCAACACGAAAAGAAGTATGTGAAGCTCTACCTACATGCATGCATGGATTAAGCGGCACCATGGCAAGATTAACAATATAATATACTAATTATTAAGCCCATGGCCCATATGCATGTGGCTCACTTAAGGGACACCTTGGCATGTTTAGGGTAATATAATAGATTAATTAGTTGGCCCATGGCCCATATACATGCTGCTGCTTTTAGAAACTCAGGGCGGGACCAAGTGCATACTCGACAGTCGTTAATTAGAAGGAGTGCTGGCCGCAATTTGCTCACACACGCACCCACGTTCTCCACGACGTGCCCACAATGGATTGAAAATATCTAAATGGGAGCGGCAACGCGTGTTCCATCCTTGCCTATAAATACCAGGCCACCAGAACACAGCGAGCCCGATTCTCTCACACGCTCATTCCATCATCGCTCACATCAGAAGCCATCGCACACACCCGCCAATCTATCCATCGCTCATCATTTATCAATCGCTCACACCAGAGTCATTTTCTCACATCTGCCATTCCCTCCATAAATTCACACCACAATAATACACACGGCAAGCAAGAAGACAAAGAAGAAGGGAGTCAGAAGAAGCACTTGACATTCAAGACAAGGTGGGATTCATGGCTCTCCCATAGTCTTTGGTTTGGCCATGGTACAAACCAAATGACCTCCATCTTCATCCTCTTTCTTAGCTCTTGGTTTGGCCATTGGTACAAACCAAAGAGCTCTCTTATATATATCTACTAAAACTCATGTTCTTGGTTTGGCCATTGGTACAAACCGAAGAAGCTCTCTTATATCTACTAAAAAAACTCATGTCCTTGGTTCGGCCAGTGTGATACAAGCCGTGGAGTTTGCATATATTTTCCCTTGATGTTCATCTCTTGATTTGGTCCCTTTAGCGATACAAATCAGTATGAAATGTGGGCATAAGCCTCGTTCCTTGGTTCGGTTCCTATACGTGCAAACAAATCTAGAGAATTACATCGGTATAAAGATCCCACAAAAATCCTCTTAGATTATTCCTAAAAAAATGGATAAGAGTCAAGATGGTCAAATAAAAATCTCTATGGGTTCCATGTGAATTCCGTGACACAAGCTATGATAAAATGTCTATGCATGGGTTCCCTTGTGAATTCTATGATAAGGGTCATAAGAAATCTTAAAATTATAAACCAATGCTCTACACATGGGTTCCTCCGAAATTCCATGATATGATTCACAGAAATGCAAAATTATAAATCGGGCTCTACACATGGATTCCTTTTTGAATTCCATGATGAGTCGCAAAATAATAAAATTATGCTCCGCGCTCGATGCATGGGTTCTGTTCTTGTCCGAATTCAATGATACGCGTCGCAAAATGATAAAATTATGCTCCGCGCTCGACGCATGGGTTCTTGTCTGAATTCCATGATATGAGTCGTAAAATCATAAAATTATGTTCCACGCTCGACCGCATGGGTTCTTGTCCGAATTCCATGATATGAGTCGCAAAATGATAAAATTATGTTCCGCTCGACGCATGGATTCCATGACATGAGACATAAATTGTTGAAAATATAAACTATGTCCTAAACCGCACTAAAGGCTCCATACACCACATAGGCTTTAAAATCATACATATGCATACACCCTGCTTGTACTAATAATGCTAGTACAAGTAAAAAATATGATACGAAATGCTCATTTGCATGTCGCTTGGTCTAAACACATAATGCACATGCTACCGTCGATTAGTGCAAACTGTGCATCGATCAAACCTGGTGTCTATATAGGAAAATCACATGCATAGTCCGTAATCCATACTACATGCGATAATGAAAAGGGTCTCCTTGGCCGGTTAAATAACTCTCAATAAATATGACCAACTGTATACGACATGTGACAAAGTATATTGGTTAATTGACCAGACATATTAAGATACCCATGCATGTATTAATACTCGTACTAGCAAATTTAGTATGGGTAATATCAAATAAAATGTGACTATTGAGATTTCATACACATCAAATAAACTATACCAACTTCAGAGATAATCTAAAGAAGATTAAATACTCCCCCGAGTATGCCGGCATCGACGACAGCGTGGAGGACTTCTTAGTTTTATTTCATCTTTTTGTAATAGTCATGTTTATGTAATCCTATGTATTAGAAATGTTGGAATTCTTAATAGGGGTTTTCTCTTCAGAGATGTAATTAACGGAATTTTTATATAAATGTATGAGTTTCGGAAGTAGGAACCGCAATCCTTGATATTTGCCATTTACATTTGCGCACTTTAAATTATAATTATATCTGTCTCTATGACGCGGACGTGAGTATTTCCGCCGCTCCCATTTTCCCGTCATCATCCTTCGATGGGGAGTGCCATGCATCTTCCCTTCAACACAAGCCCTGCAAACATGATCTTTGGCAAAGGAAATATTTTCTTTTAGTCCAAGAATGTGGCCACCATTGTGAAGACTTTGCAAAGTTCTCATATTGACGTGGGCTAGACGGTGATGCCATAACCAACCCGCGTCAGCCTTTCTGAAAAAACACATCAGACCTACAATGTTTTTCCCCGAAAATTCCACCACATACAGGTCATTTTCGACATATCCAACGAAAGCGATTTAGAGACTTGCTCCACAAGAGTACCACTAAATCACCATCAATAAAAACTGCAAAGCCCATCTTACCAAGGGCACAACAGAAAGTAAATTATAACCGAGGGTCTCAACAAGCATGACGTCCACGAGTGAAATATCGTCGGTAACCACAACCTTGCCAAGACCCAATACCTTAGATTTTGAGTTATCACCATAGGAGACGATTATTTGATCATGGTTTGGTCTCATCTCCGTGATGATCTCCTTGCTTTTGGTCATATGACTTGTGCACCCGCTATCGAGCACCCATTTAGAACTACTGGAAGCATAGCCCTGCAAGAGAATTACTTCTTGGTTTTAGGTACTCATTTTTCAATGGGTCCTCTCATGTTAGTAACAAGGGAATTTGGAACCCAAATAGACCAAGAAATATAATTATCAAACGGACCAACATAACTAGCATAGACATCACCATAGTAATCACAAAATAATTCATAATTAAGATTATTAGACCCTGCAAAATCAATATAGTTAGTTTTGTCCTTTGTGACGGTGCTTGTCTTTGCTTGAGCAGTTTTGCTTTTCTTCTTCTTGTTATTCTTCTTCTTGGTCTTGGGAACATAGCCAAGTCCCTCTTTTCCATTGCTTGCCCTTTGCTTACCAAGGATCTCATCTATGACTTCCTTACCTTTGGGTTTGGGATCCCTTGACAAGTTCATCTTTCAACCTAGCATTTCTTCAATGACATTTTCATGTCCACATGATGGTGTAGAGGTGCTAGGCATATCATACTTGTCTAATTGAGTTTGGAGCTGATCACGAGACTCATTTAGAGTAGAGTGTTAACTCTCCAATGCCTTGTAGACAATGTCAAGTTTCTCTAATTTCTCAGAGAGTCTAGCATGAGCAGCCCTAAAGTCAGTCTTCTCCTTCTTTAATTTCTTTACCTTGGCAAGAGCATTATCACATTCCTTTATGAGCTGGGCTACAACCTCATCATGTGACTCCTCAATTGACTCAAGCCTCTCCTCTAGAGAGTCTCGAGTCTCTTCTTCCTCTTCTAGATCATTCTTCAAAGATGGAATCTCCATGGCATCCTCTCTTTCAATTCTGCCCTTTTCTTTGAGGAGCTCTTCGGAGTGAGCAAGTTGGCTCATGAGAGCCTCAAAATGTAGTTTGTGCTCACCTTGCAAGTTAGTGATAAAATGGTCCAAAGCAATAACTTCTTCCTTTACTCTAAGACTTGTATGATCATCCATATCAACATTCATAGTAGTCTTAGGAAAAGAAGAGATAGAAGATGATACCTCAAAACCTCTTGCCATAAGGCAAGTGACATTCTTGTTGATGACGTTTTCATTGCGAGAGTCAAAGAGTGATGTGGGGGTAGATGTGTTGGCTATTGTAGCCACCTCTGGAGTGTTATCTTCATCCTCTTCATCTTCACTTGCAGATGAATACTCCTCTTGTGCCACCAAAACAATCTTAGGTTACTTCTTGTAGGGAGCATTTTTCTTGACGAATGGCTTCTTCCGAGGTGTCTTGGACTTTTCCTTGAGGATGAGCCTGGCCCCATTATCTTCCCTACTTTGATAGGGACACTCAGCCACAAAGTGCAAACGGTCTCCACAATTGTAGCAAGTTCTCACTTTTGGGATGTTTTCCTTTCGCCCACTTGACCCATTCTTGCACTCAAGTTCCGATTTAGCCTTAGCTAGGTCTTTCCAAAAGTTTCTTGCGTAGAAGTTCATGTACTCACCATGAGCACGCTTGACCTCCTCGGGACAAGTCATGGAGACAATGTCAAACCCTCTATCATCTTCATCTTGTTCAACAACATTGGCCTTTAATGCTACATTTACGCCTTTTTGCATCCCAATTGCCCGAGCACAAGCATCTTCAGTGTTCTTAGCCGCCACTTTGAAAGACTCCATTTCTTGCATGACTTCGTTGGAAGTCATTTGGTGGTAGTTGTGTCTACCTTGGAAACTCTTCAAGTCCGTGGGCCCAAATGGCATTAGAGCACTCACATACTTTTTTTTGATCCAAGCATCATCAATATGAGTGGCACCATGCTTTATAAATGTTGTTGTAATGCTCTTGAGCCTTCTATACATGTCTTCGTGGTCCTCACCATCCAACATGTAGAATCCTTCAGCTTCATTGCTTAGAGCATCATACCTATTTCTTCTCATGCTTTCATTGCCGATGACAAGTCGGTGCGAGCATCCCAAGCTTCCTTGGTGGTGTTGAGGTGTTCAAGATGTGGCATGTCCTTGGGACCCACACCAAGCTGAATCATGTGAAGAGTTGTTGCATTGAGTTGACTGTCCACTACTTCTCTTCTTGTCAAGTTGGTGGAGTATCCAATGTGGAGGCCATCTTTAATGATCCTCCAAAGCTCAATGGATGAACTACATACATGAGATTTCATTAAGAATTGACATTTATTAAATAAAGATGCAGTAAGCTTGGGTGAATCACCCCTATTATTTATATGAGGGTGAGGGATTGGTGGATCGGGACAATACAAGTGAGGTACCTCACTATAATCCTCCTTACCACTTTCCTTTTTGGATGAGGATCCATTATTTTTATCACCTATGTCCTACCACCTCATCGTCCTTGGATTTAGCATTAGCTTTGCACTTAGAGATTGGAGTGGTGGCCTTAGAGGTAGATGGAGGTGGGGCTGTAACTAAAGAGAGACGAGCAATCATTTGATGCATCTCTTCCATTTTAGTCTCAAAGGATTTCAACAAGGTTGTTTCCAACGTCTTGAGATCATCCATTGTGACCTTGTCCACAGCCTCACTCCCATCTCCCTTGGTACCCATACTTCTCTTAGGCGGTTAAGCCAGAATAAAGAGCCGAGGCTCTGATACCAATTGAAATGGATCGTATGGGCACCTAGAGGGGGGGAATAGGTGCTACTCCAAATTTTAGTACTTTTTTAATTTTAGGCTCGACACAAAGGTAAATTCTCTAGATACGTAACTACGGAGAATTTCCCTATATGTAAACCTAACTACTAAGCAAGTAAAGGCAAGTAACAGTGAGGAGTGAGGAAACCGTAGTGGAGCACGCGGAGACACATGATTTGTTTTACCGCAGCTACTTCCTTGTTAAGGGAAGTACGTCTGTGTTGGAGGGGTGGGCGGTACTAAGACCACCACACCGCAATAGGCCTAACCCTATTCTTCGATGGATCTCACCACCAAAGGCCTGGTCCACCTTTCCACTATTGGTACCCTTTAAGGCGGGAACCGATGCCTTTGCACAACTAGCAGGACACACATCCACAACAGAATTGGAGGCTCCCGTAATGACAACAAGCTTCCACAAGAACACACATTATCACAAACGAAACACAAGATCTAGATATTAGCAAGTAATACTAGATCAAGAATCCTCCAAGTGAATGGAGGGGAAGTGATGCGCTTGATTCGTGATGCCGATAACTAAAGTCTCCTCCTTCGATTCCCCAAAGCTCGGAGCCTTCGGGTGGTTGAAGTGAGAGATCTCGATTAGGAGCTTGAAGAACAGGCCATTACTTTTTCGAATGAATCAAGAGATTTGATAGGAGGAGTGATTGGGGGCATTTATACCCCCTGTCCAAACTTGGTCATTGGAGAAGTTGGGGGCCGGATTATCCAGCCCAAGTAGGGGCCGGATTATCCAGCTGGGGCAATCCTCCGCCCCAGAGTCAGATTTTCCAGGGGGAAATCCGCCCCCTATACCGCACGACGTGCCTTGCCTCCCTTTGCAAACTTTCCTGGGGTGGCAGATTATCTGGCCTGGGCAAAAACTCTGTCCCAGGCCGGACAATCCGAGAGATACTCAGCCCCCTTACTGCATGACGCGCCTGGCCAGCCTTTGCAAAACTTCCCGGGGGCGGATTATCCGGCCCCTGTAGGGGCGGATTATCCGGCCCCTGTAGGGGCGGATTATCCGGCCCGGGCAAAAACTCCGGCGCTGGCTAGACAATCTGAAGAATAATCCGCCCCCAATATTGCATGATGCGCCTTGCCCACATTTGTCGATTGGGCTAGGCTGGATTATCCGACCCTTGGTAGGGGCGGATAATCCGCCCCCAACAACTGATTTTGGCTGCTTTTCATATGAACAGTCATCTACAACACTTAGCACACATGAGATGATCCATGGTATTGTTATCTAACACACAAAACACTAGAGATCATGAAATGTTCTTTCACCAGGTTGGTGCTCCGTGACATTGGCATGGTCGATCAATCTAGTCAGCTGCTACACTGTCAGGCGTTTGCTCTCCTCATTGTCCATGCACCTAGCCAAAGTGAACTCCTTGGAGGGCATCACCTTGCCAGCCGTGCACATGCGAGTAGGCTGAGCCTTCCTTGTCGTCGGCACACATGTCCGCACAGAAACGACTTCCTCGTCCACATGTGTAACATGTCTTACCTTATACATGCCCGGATTTCCTCTGCACCGCACATGGTCTCCATCCACTCATCGACCTGGCCGTCATCGAACTATGGTCACAAGTGTGGGCTTGTTCGGTTTAGGAGGGATTGAAGGGGATTGAAATGGATTAGGGTGGATTTAATCCCATGCAAGTCAAAATACCCCCAAATCCACTCCAATCCACTTCAATCCTCTTGGGGAGAGGATTAACCAAACATAGCCTCACTGGTGGTGAAAACCCCGCTCTTCTCCTTGTGGATGTTTGACTGCGGCATCATGCACTCCGCCGGCACGCCCATCATCTGCAACACGACTGGACTGCTAGCCTAGAACCAGGTGTCGATAAGTTAGTGCGAGGCACCTCTAGCTACAGCAACGGTGACAACGATCGCCATACATTTCAATATACCCAATGTCTACATGTGCTGAGCAATTTCATGAGCTCTTCTAGGTGCACGTATCCTCTAATCTCCTGTGCGCACCGAAGAACAATAAATCAGCACAACAAAAGAGCAGTTAATAACTCCCCACAAATAAAACTTTGTCTCCTATTACATGAAAATCAATGAATCCAAAAAAGAACACCAAAGAAAGGGGAAAAAGAAGATGGGAGAGACATTTCCAATACCTCTTCTTCAACGCTAGGTGATACAGTGCAAGGCTTCATATGTATATTGTTTCTCTCTTTTCTTTTTCATCAAAACAAATCTGAGAAAAAGAAAATGGAAGAAGAAACTATATCTGAAAATTAACAAGATTGTTTTTTTAGAAGGAGGCACGTGAATGAGGGGATCACATCGCGATCTTTTTTTATTGTGATAGTACTCCATTAGTTTGTTGCGCGTACGATGTGGTCGTTGGCCATGGAGGAAATATAGGGAAGATGGTATTAATTAGTTTGTTATACTCCAGGTGCTCTCTATAGAATAACCGGATGGAACGAACTAGGCCATGTTGTTGTTTGCATGAACTAAAAATGGGGACATTAATAATTAGTTTGTTATCTTGGATGGCAGTCTAGATTCGGATGTATCTAGACATGTCTTAGTACTAGATACATCCGAATCTAAATAAATCCAAGTCAATTAATTTGAATCGGAGGGAATACTAAAATGTGACACCGCTTTTAATAATAAGTAGTAAAGATTTAGCTAATGTGTCCTGTTTTGAGTCTTAAGTTGAAACCGCCACGGCCTGTTTACTGACGTGCTGGGCCATCCCGTGCCTTCTCGTGTCGGCCCGTTGGCCAGGTCTTCGTGGCAAAAGCTCCAAAAGCTCAAACCCTCTCTTCCCCCACAACAAAATTCGAAATCACCCGGCTTCCCATCCCCACATCGATTCCCAAATCCCCAATGGCCGCTCCCCGGCCGGTGCTCACCCTGGCGGTGGAGAAGGGTCCACGCAAGGGAGAGACCAGGAAGTGTGCAGCTGGATCCGCGCTCCGTATCGGGCGCGTCGTCAAGGGCAACCACCTTGCCGTGCGTGACGTGGGCGCGTCGCAGCAGCACCTCGCCATCGAGTTCCTCCCGCCGCCAGCCGCCCAATGGGCCGTCTCCGACCTCGGCTCCTCCAATGGCTCCTTCCTCAACGGTGCGCCCCTCCTTCCCAACGTCCCCACCCCGCTCTCGCACGGGGACTCGATCAAGATAGGGGAGTCCACCGTGCTCGCCGTGTCCATCTCCCCCGATTTGGATCTGAACCCCGCCACCGCTGCCAATCCCGGATCTAGGCGCTCCACGCGCTGCGCCACGGCGACGGAGGCGATGGAGGAGGTGAAGCCCCCTGTGGTGACTCGCCGGGGCGCAAGGAAGAAGGCTGCGGTGGCCGAGATCTCTGAAATGGAGAATGATGTACCGGACGCGGCGGTAGTGGCGTTGGAGCAGGAAAAGGTCCACCCGGTTACGCGCCGGGGCGGACGTGGGAAGGCAGCTGCAGCGGTGGCCGCGATCCCTGAAGTGGAGAATGAAGGACCGGGCGCGGCGGTAGTGGTGATGGAGGAGGAAAAGGCCTGCCCGGTTAGACGCCGGGGCGGACGTGGGAAGGCGGCTGCAGCTGTGACCACGGAAGAGACGGAGGAGGGTGCAGAGTTGAGACGCCAGGGGGGACCAACGAAGGCGGTGCAGCCCCCCGAACTAGAGGAGGGGGAGAAGAAGGTGGCCCCGGTAGTGACCCGCCGTGGTGGGCGGAAGAACACCCCGGAGCTCCCTGAACTGGAGAAGGGAGTGGAGAAGGAGGAGGACCTGGTGGCAAGGCGTGGAGGCGGGCGGAAGAAGGCCACAGAACCTGCTGAATTGGAGAAGGGAGAGGAGAAGGAGGCCCCGGTGGCAACACGTGGTGGCGGGCAGAAGAAGGCTGCAGAACCTGCTGAATTGGAGAAAGAAGAGGAGGAGGAGGAGGAGGAGGAGGAGGAGGAGGAAGCAGTGGTGGTGACACGCCTTGGCGGGCGGAACAAGAACGCGGAGCCCCCTGAACCTGAGAAGGAAATAGAGGAGGAGGCTCCGATTGTTACACGTGGCAGGAGGAAGAAGAATGCAGCGACGGTCGCCCCTCTGCCACAGCCTCCGAAGACGAGGTCGAGAAGGGGCCAGGGAAGGATTGCAAGGGACACTAGTGCAAAGGCCGTTCTTGAGGATGAGGAAGTGGATGAAGAGGCGGAAAATGAGGTGGCTGCATCAAGAGAGCTACCAGGGAATCTGCCAACCTCGACAGCAGTAAAGACTGGTGAGGAGGAGAAGGGGGATAAGGTGGCAGCTGGGGATGTAGAAACTGAGGCAGCTGCAAAGACGTTGGAGGAGGAAGTCCCCAAGGGGATGGGCAGTGCTCAATGTGCTGCTTCTGACAATGTGGGTGATGAAGAAAAGGGGGGTGGTGGAGAAGAGGAAGATGATGGCAATGGGGAATTGGTTGGAAGTGGAGGAGGGAAGGTGAAAGGTGCTGGTAGAAGCAGCCTTGAGACCATGACATTGGGGGAGTGGTTCGACCGGATGGAAAAATACCTCCCAAGGATGATCAACGAGGCTGCTGATAAGATGATAGCTGAGTTGGAGGAGAAACATAAGTGCATCCATGAGTATATTGCGACGCTTGATAATATCTCTGACCCTTCCTGAAAATTATGCCGTACAGGCTGGAGAATGACCAGAAAATACACTGGAGTCGTTCCTGTGGTGACAATCTACACTTACTGAAGAAAGAATCAGTGGTGCTGTTGTCCTTTTGGATAGTAGGGGTAGCTTATTAGCTAGTTTAATATGTTGACTTTTTCTCTTTGGCTTGTAATTAGCTTATTATTTTGTTATGTACTGGCGTTTCTGTGTGGTTTCAGGAAGGTGTAGTGTGTACTATTTATGCACTTTACTCTTTGTAATAATGTCAGAACACTCGGTTTCAGGAATGAAATTGATAGCTTGTCCCCTTTCTCATAACATTTTGTTGCAATTGGATACTATAGAATTAGTAGGGTAGTGTTTTTTTTCTGATTATAACTAATTGACCCACCACTGTTGTTGCTCCATCTTGTCAGAGTGGCATTTTTGAACCTTTTTTTCACATAAACATTTCCTAGTTATAACAACTGTAGGCCCTCAAGTTTCAGCATGAAAAAATGTTATGTAACTGCTCAAATGGAGATTTCGTTTGCAACTGTCACTACTTTGGTATATAGAGTATATTCTTGGACTTATTTACACCTTTTTTTTTGTCTTGCTCCCACACTGTGCCGGTTGTATTCTAAGTTATAGTATTGTCTGGTAAGCAATATTATTTTTAGTGACGCCTACACCAATGCCTTGTTCTTCTATTGATGCGAAGGAGGTGCATACAGTTCAATTGATACCCAAATGGCCTTTTCGTATCCTTGTATTTCTTATGATATATTCCTCTTGCAGGTCTTGGGAAATTATTGGTTCGCACTTGGTCTTACACCTAGATGAAGACCGGCAAACTCAACTGGTTTTCATTTTTTCAAGAGCAAACCACCTTTGATATGTGTGTATGTGATATTATTTCCTCGTATAAACGTTCGTACCTTTGCTAATAATTATATTAACATAAAATTGTGAAGACATCTTTGCAGAAAATGAATTTAACGCCATCACTTCATTCAGTTTAAATGTGTGTCGACTAGAATATGGTTTACTCAAGGTTCCACATGTCCTATTTCTGTTCATATCGTGTTCTCTTTGCCATACAAACCTTAGCAAGCAGTAACCAGATAGAGCGTGAAACTGTAATCAGTTATAATTATCTGTCAGTATTACACATATGATATTATCTCAACAAACATATATCCATATTGTCCTCCAATTGTTTGGTAATGAATACATTCTTAGTTTGGAATAACTGGCTACTATTGTTTTATCCCTTTACAGATAAAACTGATCGGAGGATGCCATTGCCTCATGATTTTGCTAACACTAGAATGTCTTCAAATTTGTGATGTATGAACTGCCACAATATACATTTCATCATTTCGTTGCGGATAATACAATACTCTTTAGTCATGCTTCAATACTATGCATGAATTATCAAATAATGCACTGCGTGCATTGATATATTGCACGAATTCAAATCTAGTACTCCCCCTGTTCACTAATATAAGATATTTTGGCATACTAAATTAGTTTGCCAAAACGTCTTATATTAGTGAACATAGGGGGTAGTTATTAAAGACTGACGACTTTGTTGTGGGGGGTGCAGTTTTGACTCCCGGTCCAAACACTCCTGCTTTGCTGGACCAATCATAGTATCTCGACACCTGTGCCTGGCAGAGCTACCTTTTGTTCCAAGACGCCCAGAAATGCATGTAAAAGAGATGTGGCGTATTGGTACGCAAGTACTATGGTTTAGACTTCAAGCAGCATGTGCTAATAAATTCAACGGCGTACGTAACGGTTGCGAAAAATGTACCGACAGTACAGGATAAATACACGGCTGTACGGTGGGTACATGATTTTCATCCCTCTACATCTCTCTGTCTCTTTTCTCTTATGTTTGATGATTTGCTATTCTTGCCGGTCGTTTTCAGCTTCCCATTTGGTGAAGCAGTTCCAGGCAGCGGCGGGTTGGAAATTGACTACCGTATACGGGAGGATGAAAAACGAGAGCTAAGTGTTGTTGCGGCGATAGCAGAGTCGGATTAGAACGCGTAGGAAAAGGAACACTCTGAGGGCATGAGGTGGGCATGGAGTGTCGAGGACGATGGTCCATCAGACTCGGAAGAGTCAACTCTGAAGGTAAACTTTCAGAAGCGCCAGGATCTGGGTGGACAAAAACATTAGGCATTCACAATACTGGCAGTGGGAGATTTGGTCACTTCTTTCTTGCTTATCTGAGTGATCAGCATATGTAGCAATCATTCTCACATGCATTGGGCCCGCGTAACCAGTTGTAACCGAACGTATACCATACAAACCAGCAATAGCTTCAGCTGTTTTAATGGTTGGGACGATGAGGTATGCGCCCCGAGGCCGAACACACAACCATGGCAGCATCATCACGGAAATTTTCAGCCCAAGCTCCAGCATTTTTTTTAGAAGAAGTTAGCGTTAAAATTCAATTCTGTCCACGCCGTTGCCAGTTGTGTCCAGGAAAAACAGCGTGCGGCCACACTTTACTTCTAGTTACCAGCGTGCGGCCGGCCCTCCCCGACCCAGACCTCATTCCCCACACGAACAGATAGCTCCATGGCGGCTAGGGTTCGCCGCCCTGGTGATTCTCCTCTCAAGAAATCGACAGATCTGTCCATATTCTCCAAGGATCTTGCTCTCAATCCCGCCACCAGATATCTCCTCTCAATTCCATCCGAAAATTCCTTGCTATTTGTCCTCTTTCTTCAATATTCAGTGAAACCCTAGATTCTATTGGATTTAGAGATTGATATGAAGCATTGCCATGTTTATTTGATCTTTAGGTTTAGCATTAGCTTAGTATTCAATGGTAGAATTTTAGTTGGTTATTTTAACATAGAAACCAATATATATGTTAGTATGTGTTGTTTATATTAGCAATTTCTCTTTTATTATGTTATATGATATGTTGCAATCATTCATGTTCTAATAATTGTTCATGTTAGAAATATAGTTAGAGTAAGATAGAATATATGTTAGAACTATAGTTAGAGTAGGATGGGATTTTTGTAATTGTTCTTATTGTTTCTATTGTTTTGAATATGTAGGATGACACTTCTCAATCCTCACTACGATGTTCAACATCGTGCCTATAAGTTGTCAGAGAAGAGGCAGGTACTAAAAATCCACATGCTAGTGTCTATTGTTTCGGTATGTTGCGATGGAAATATAACTTGGCCATTGTATGTTTGCAGGAGCATCTATCCCTTCAACTTAGGTATCATGAGGTCTCGTCCAACAAGATGCCTTACGATGAGCAGTACACTCCGTACATTGAGCAACTAGGACTCCTCCCCTTTATCCACATGGTCACTCGGTCGACACCGAACTTCAACCCTGCGGCGCTCACCGCGCTTGTTGACCAATGGAGGCCGGAGACACACACTTTTCACCTTAGGACCGGTGAGATTACGGTCACTTTGCAGGACATGAGCATGATCTTGGCACTCCCAATCGAGGGAAACCTTGTGTGTTTAAGCACAAATTCATACGAGTGGCGTGAGTAGATGGTCAACCTTATTGGGAAGGATCCACCTGAGGTTATAAACAAGAAGGGGGAAAGATTGAGGGTCGCTGCCAGGGCTACTTTCAGTTGGATTATACAGAATTTCAACACCTGCCCCGAGGATGATGACGAGGAGATGATTATGTTGTACACTCGTGTGTATGTGTGGTACATCATCATGCAGACTCTTTTTCTTGACAACAGTGAGGATCGTGCTCAGTGGCATTGGCTTAAGGTGCTCACCGTTTTTGACTCTAAGTTCAGTTGGGGTTCGGTGGCATTGGCCTGGTTGTACCGTCAGGTAATCACTTCTTTTACAATGTTGTCTATCTGTACATGACCTCAAAAATATAGTCCTTACTAAATGGTATTTCGCTTCATGTGTAGTTGGATGATGCTTGTCTTAGGAGCGCGACCGATGGATACATTGGTGGTTGTTTGCTCCTTCTTTCGATGTGGAGCTGGGAACGCTTCCCAGTTGGACGACCGAGATTGTTGCGTTACAACGCTTATGCTGATCACGACAACAACCTTCGACTCCCCACGTGGGCTTACAAGTGGGATATGGTCTCCAAACCCCCAGGCGACCATGTGATGGCGTACAGGAGGTACACCAACGAGTTTGATGCGATAACCCCGGATCAGGTAAAAATTTCCACTTTGCCGGTCAGTAACATGTCTTCAATGTAGAATCTTGCATTTGACATGAGTGTGGTATGTTGTAGGTGACATGGGATCCATACGGTCGAAGGAACAATTTTGGTGTCCCGGACGACTATGCGCTTAACCCGAAGTGCACGGAAGAAGCACGTCTATGGATAATGCATTGCCCCTTGATATGCATGTGGGCAGTTGAGCATCACCAGGAACAGCGTGTCATGACCCAGTTTGGGCTATTCTAGGTATTTGCGTCTGCAATAATACTATAGGATTTGTTGTTGTGCAGTTTGGACAGGAAGAAGCAGAGGAAGGAGAAGGATTGGGGCAAGCTTCACGCCAAGTACATTGACAAATTCAAGAAGTGCGTGATCGAGGCTAAGAAAGCAAAAGGAGCCCACGAAAGGGATTTCAATCAAGATGGTTTCAACAATTATCTAACATGGTTTCTTGACAACGCTCGTGTGGAGATATACCCTCGAGATTTTCGGGAAGAAATTTTGAAGGAGCCTTTTCTATTTGATGAGCTGGCCACTAAACAATACAACAAGATAATCAGAGAAGGGCGACAAACCTCCTTTGCTCCTTTGGTCAACTTTGTGGTAATGTGTGCAAAATGTTTGTTTCCAGTCTTGATCCTTTTCACACCTAACACGGATTTGATACTTGTTTATTCTTGTCTATGACAACGCGCGGAGGTAAGGAAGTTCATAGATGCATGCGAGGAAGCTTTCGAGACGTACCCTCATGGAGAGAAGGGAGAGAGTTTTTTAGAGGGTTTGTTAAGAAGCAGGCGCAACAGTTAAGGCGGATTTCGATTGTAACTACCTCGGTGAATTACGCTCTTAGTTAATGCATGGATGAACGAAAGTGGTTAAAATAGTACGGTGGGGCCTAGGGCCACTCACGATAGACCTTTCGGCCGTCCTAACCACTTTCAGACAACGGGACAAGAACGAGCGGCGTAATCGGCAGGCGAAGGGATCAACTACATACACAAATGAGTATGTATGCAAGCCACATACAACAGTCCTCAGAGCCATTCCATCTAAAAGAAACAGAAATATTGCAACGCCATACGGCAAGATCCAAATGTCCTAGATAGATATAATAATTTAGGATAGCTCCTCATACATCACACATCAGAGTATCAGGCGGAAGCGGAAAACAAGATCCGAGTATGGATAAGAAGCAAATTGGCATAAGATGCCCCATAAATAAACACATCCCACCCACAGATCTCACGGATCCCCGTTCCCGGAATCTCTACACCGAATGATCGTTGCCAACATCATCTGTCTCTTCCACCCAGTATCCATCATGCGGGTACACCTGTTCATCTGAATCAAACAATTTATCGTGTGAGACCCTAGGGGTACTCAGCAAGTCTTTATGCCGCTAAAGGGGACACAACCTGGGGTGACGCAATTGCAGCAAAAGATAATACCTAACAATTCTACAGATACTCGCTAACCATCCGCCTAACCAATGATAGACGGATGTCCATGAATTAAGAACAACAGTTATAACAGTATAATTAACAGATCCATCCTCCTCCTCGCTTACCAACGAGGAAGCGGACGAACAACCCCCATCATCCGTTGGCAGTTTTATGAACCATTCCGTGAGGATTGCACTATTTACTAGTCAAGTACTTAGTCAATTTAAAAGTGGTACTTTAGTTATACTTGTCTATGATCGAGAAACTATGCTCCAAGTCGTCCATAACCGCGGACATGGCTTTCAGAAAGATTTACCCTACAGGGGTGCACGAATAGCAACACACACTCGATCAACCTCGGAAAAACCAAATCAAAACCCAACGAGGCATTCACGACAAAGCAATCACAGGATTCAGAAATATTTCAGGGGGCCACCCCAATAAGCTACCCGCAACGAAGTTGGCCGGCTCCGAGACGGACCCAGGGTTTGCGACGACGGCTGTAAACGACTGGGAACCCGAAAATGTGACTGGGCTTGTCGATACCGCGAAAACTTGGCGCGATCCAACACAGTACAGGTGCTCCTCGCACAATCTTAAATAAAGCAGTAACATGGCATAAGTACAGGATAGTAATAAAGCCCCAAACTAATTGTGGCCCCAAGAAATAAGAATGAATCAAGCTCTGGCTCAGGGGGGTCCATAAGGCCTCCCGGATGTGGATAGTGCGAATAGTCAAGGAACAGGAATCAAGTACTCGGGGTCCTACGGGACACAAGTGAGCATGCAAAACCAAATAGCAGATATTGCTCACCGGTGCCTCTTTCATTAGTTATACCATTACTACTCAGGTTAAGTTGTTTAGGTACCTCATTATTCATCAGACACTCACATACCCTAAACATGCTTTTCTACGACTCGCATGGCTCAAACAACTCCTGTAGTAATGGCTCATGGGATGGAGGAACAAGCTTCTGTGGGGTTTAAAAGTAAAGGCTATGCAGTACTTGGGATTCAATTTAATGCAATCGCGACTCAATGATGCAAGAATAAGATAGAGGCAATAGGTACTGTATGTATGCAAGCATGTGGTAGTGCTTGCCTGGCAGCTCAGTTGAAGCGAGAGATGGATCTGGGTAGTACTCCTGTGATTCCTGGTAATTCTCCTACTGGGCGTCTATTCAAAGAAGAACCAAACAAACAAGGGCCAACATAAATAAAGTGCACAAGCATAGGAAATAAAATGCGACAAGCAAACAAGCATGCCATGATGAATGATGCACAATTTACATGGTATTAAAGTAGCATGGCAAAGGTGAGGTGGGGATACAAGAAATAAAGCATTTTGGCATTTATTTAACCAAGTTTTATTGTCATAAACAGTTCAGATTTTTAATAATGACATGATGCATGCTTCAATTCAGAACAAGGACTGCCTAGATAGAACGGGCTCGTCGCGCTGATCGATTTAGACATATTATTTGCCCAATTTGGAGTTATAGAATTAAAGTTATTAATTAATTAAGGAAAAGGGCATTTTATTGTAATTTTAATCATCTCGAAATTTTAAAGTGTTCAAACATTATTTTGAATGGCATATTTGAATTCCTCACATTTTCCTGATTCCAAAACATATATTACTTGTATTATTTGGATTTATATTTGAAAAGTTATTTAAAACTGAATTGAATTTGAATTTAAAATCAATTTTTAAAAGGTTTAATTAAAACAGGCACAGGAAATACTTTTCTTACTCAGCCCGTCCCAGCCATAGCCACTGACGAGTGGGACCAAATGGACTGGGGCCACGCGCGCAGTAAATCTTTTTCTACCGCGTCTCTGTCTAGCCCGTGCGACTGCGGGGTGGGGCCAACTGGCCACGGCCCACGTGACAACGGTGGGGTTGGCAGAGGCTGACAGGTGGGGTGCAAGCTGGACCACGGGTTATGGCCCGAGGAACCTGGGGGGTTTTCGGCAAGATCGCCAGGGTGGCTGACTAGTGGGCCAGGAGGTACCGCGGGTTGAGACGAAAATAAAAAGAGGGGGCTTAATGTAATATGACCACGGCCCGGTACTGTTCTTTGTCTCCACCGTCTGGCGGAAATCGGCGCGCAGCGCAGAGCGGGGGAATCGAACCCGGGTCGCGGGCGTCCACGCTGAGGGGGCTAGCCAGTGCGGCGGGGCGAGGGGAGTTGACATGAGGGGGCTGGGGCCTAGATGAGGTGCTAGGTGGCGCGGGGAGGTTGCAGACGGCAGCGAGCGACGCGCACTGAGAGCGTTCGACGGAAAACGCGGCGGCGCTAGACGGCGACAGCGAGGCGGAGCATGTCAGGGAGGGAGAGAGGCTCACCGCGGGTTGGCCGGTGGGGTCAGATCGGGGAGAAGCGCGGCGGATCGACAACAACGCAGACGCTCTGGCGGGCTAGGGTTTCGACGGGACGGCGCAGTACTGGCGCATCTGGGGCTTCTCGTCCAAGTCGGCGCGTGCAGGGCGACGTAGAGAAGCATCCTCGGTTTTCCTGGCCACCTCCACGTCGCGCTGACCGGCTGGAACGACGGGGGCGAGGTGGTGCTGGCGGCGACCGGCGGCAGGAGCTGGGCGTCGGGGAGGAAGAAGGGGAAGAAGAGGGCCGGCTCGAGGCGAATCTGGCGATGCAGGAGAGCCGTGAGGAGGAGGGTAAAGCGAGAGGGAGGGAGAGGAGAGGCTGGTGGGCACGGGTAGGTAAAGTAGCCTCGGCCTTTTCCTCCTTCTCCTCGAGCACGTGGGCGAGCTGGGGCTCGTCCTGGGGCAGGGTAGCGGCAGAGGGGAGGGGCTGCAGGTGGGCCGAGGACGAGAGAAGGCAGGTGGGGCTGGCTCGGCCGGTAGGGAAAGAAAGAGAGGAGAGGGGAGGTAGCTCGGGATAGGGTAGACATGGGCTAGGGTTAGGGTTTTGTGTAGGGTTGGAGAGAGGAGTGGCTGGGGTGTGGGCCAGGGAGAGGGTGGCTAGGTGGGGCCAGCATGTTAGAGAGAGAGGGGGTGTGAGAGAGAGAGGTGAGGTGGAGTTAGGGTTTAGTGTAAATTAGGTTTAGAAGAAGTTAGAGAGAAAAAAATAGCTAGGTTAAGTTTGGTTAGGGTTTTAGATTTTTGGATTTGTTTAAGAGACCAAACCAAGAGGAAGGGAGCTTGATCTAGCATAAACTAAGGTGGAGAGGAAAACAAGCAAAAGAGAAAGAAAATGAGAGAGAAAGAATAAGCCTCATTTGATCATGCATGAAGAAATAGAAAGAAAAGAAAATAATGTGGATAGGAATATGGGGATGGTGGAATGGATGGAGATGGACCACATAGAAAAATATCCACTAAAGCAAAGTAAAAACCAATGAGAGCAAAGGTGGTGAAGAAGGTTGCATGGCCCATGCAAAATTATAATTGCCATGATTTATTTTGTGAGAACAAACTAATGATATGGCATTATACTTATGCATTCCCAAGAAGTGGAAACAAGGCCAAGCAAGAGAATTTAAAGAACTAGATCCCCCTATTTCCCATGAGCTAGATAAAACCAAAATAAAGACAAACAAGCTCATGGACTAGTAGGATGGTGGAATTATAAAGTGGTGGAAAAGAAAGGTGATGGAATTGAAATAAAAGATATGCCCCCAACTCAACTTGGGCATTTGAACAATATATCAATAACCAAATACAATATCAAGAGGCAAATACAATTAATAATGCATATGAGAGAAAAACCAAAAGAAAGAGGGTTTTATATGATGCTCAAATGCAAGGTGGCATGATGACATGAGCATGATATAATTATGATGCAACAATAATATATATGAAGTAGCCAATATCTTACTAGGACAAGTAGCATTACAATTGTTAGACAATTGGGATGCTACATCGATGTTGCTAGGTTGTCGTGACCCCGAGGTGGAAACTCTGTCCCATTCACGATCCAACACGCCCTCTGACCCTGCTGTCCATCATGACTCTACATCAGAGGACGAGGAGGACATCCCTGAGGTAGCAAAGCATTACACATGCACAAAGCATTGAAGTAGAAATATGTTCTGACCATTGTTCTTTTTTACAACACCAAGATGAATAAAGCGTCGACGACGAGATGACGTTGGGCACATACACTCAATACAAGGTCCACGAGTGGTCCGACTACATGTTTAAGCCAAGGAAACCCAAGAAGCCTTACACACCAGACCCTTCTGCGGGCAAGGCAAAGAAGACCAAGAAGACGTACACGGAGGAAGAAGATGATGCGGAAGCGGTCATGAGGAAGCTTCTCGCAAGAAGGGGCCGAGGAAAGAAGACGACCCGTGGGAAGTAGATGTGGTCTTATTAGTAGTGGCGCTTGTCGTGTGATCATGTCATGTGAACTTGTTAGTTTCTAAACTTGATGTTGTGGTGTTGTCATGTGAACTAGCTTCTGCACTTGAAACTTGAAGTGAACTTGCACTTTATATATTGCACTTGATGTGAACTGAACTTCTACTTGATATGTTGTTGTCTAAAGTAAACTAGCTTGAAGTCTACTTGATATGTTGTCGAGTGAAGTGAACTAGCTCTGAAGCTTGAAGTGAACTTGCTCTGTAGTGAACTTGCTCTGAATTCAACTTACTCTGAAGCTTGAAGTGAACTTGCCCTAAAGTATTATAGCATAGTGCGGCACCACGAACGGTGGCATTGCAGGCTGCAATGCAGTAGGCCAACGCGCCGCACGCTGACGCAGACAAGCAGGCCCGGCCTGGCAGTGCACTGCCCAGGAAAGTGTGGCGCCACCAACCATGGCATTGCATGTTGCAAAGCCATAGCCTGTGGCGCCGTAGTATAAAGAGCCACCTATCATAGTGCTGTACTGGGGGATAGCCAGAACCTTCTGTCTATTCTGCTCCCAAAGTGCGGCGCCAAGCACCATGGCGTTGCATGGTGCAACACCCACAATCGTGGCGCCGCACGTTGTAGTGCCACTGACCATGGTGCCATGAAAAATAGACAGAACCTTTTGTCTATTTTTCTCCCAAAGTGCGGTACCATGAACCATGGCGTTGCAGGCTGCAACACCTTTACAGTGGCACCACACCGTGTAGCGCCAAAGCTCATGGTGCCGCACTTTGGGAGCGGCGTTGCACGTTGCAACGCCATCTACGGTGGCGCCGCACCGTGTAGCGCCTCCTTCTGTGGCACCACACTGCGGGAGTAAATTAGACACAACCTTCAGTATACTTTTCCAGCAAAGTGCGGTGCCATTACTTGTGGCATTGCACAATCAGGATACATTGTCCTGATGCATACTTCTGCACGTTTTGAGGGAAATTAAAGAAATGATGACAACAACACAAATGCCACAGTGGCTGACACATGCAAAATAACATAAGGTTCATGACATACTCAAATAGAAGCACCTAATACATGGCGTTTTGCCCTTAAGGGGCTGACCGTACTCAAAGTTCACACAAACATAACGCCACACGGACATAGCAAGAGTTCATACAAGCCTCTTTCTCCTTACTCTCACCGACATGTTAGACTTTGCTCTATTGTGTCGAGTAAGGTCCTTTCCCCTTTGCCTTCCTCTTCATCTCTTCTTCTTTTGCTTCCTCCTTTTCCCTTAGGTCACGGGCCAATTGAACCACTGAGTCAAAGAATACTCTACTCTCCAAGGACCTCTTCGTGTCTTCTTTTTGCGCTCTCTCTTCTCTTATGAGACGAGACTCATTTTCCAAACTCTCAAAATGAAGCTTATTTTCTCTCTCTTGCCTTATCATAGACAATTCAAGGTTCTTCCTCATTTTTCCCTAAATATCCTTAGACATTCCGCTTTCGCCTCTTTATGCTTCTTCCTCTCACGCCATTGCATTGCGGCCCACTCAAGCTTCATGTGCATGTTGTCCTTCCTCTTCGCCTCCTTCTCCTTCCTCTCTTGTTCGACTGCTTCCTTTTCCTTCACCCTCCTCACGGCCTCCTCCCACACTCCACGCGTCTCATCATCATTGTCCTTCCCCCACACCCCTTCCCTTGTTGGGTTGCGTAGCCATAGCTACAAGCAATTTGCAAAACAAAATTTAGTAATAACAAGTAAGCAATAGTAATAAGGGATTTCTATTTTCGTGCCCCTGGTTCATTAGTTGTACTCAGTTTTCCCGAGCCGCTTAGTTTTTCCTCACTTTTCCCCTCCCTCTATTCTAAAACCCTCACAGGCGCTTGGACGGGGGGATGTCATTAGGTCAAAGGTTTGACCGTTACATGTTGACCGGTGGGACCGTGTTGGGGCGGGTCGTGTGTTGAGCATTACGTCACGTCGCCTCTACCGTTACATGCTGACAGGTGGGGTCAGGATACACGGCGGACCAACCATCCATCTCTCGCTGACTTGTGGGCCCCATTTTCTCGATTGTGTGGTCGGTGCAGCCAATGACAAATGGGGCCATTCTGTGGGCCGTCATAACCAATGAATGATGTGGACACTATATGGGGCCGTTCTGTGGGGCAGTCATAGCCAATGACCGGTGGGGCCGTCATGTGGGGCTAGAGGGGAGATTTTCATATTTGCCATGTTTTACTTTGCAACTTGCATATTTGCCATTTTGTGTGTCACTGACATGTGGTGGTTATGTGGCGAATATGCGAATTTCAAAGATTTTTTTGGCAGATATGCAAAAATTGACAGGTGGGGTCGTGTATGACATGTCGGCTCTCTCTCTCATCTGCTTCTAGCCCCAGCCCCGAGCGGCTCCTATCCCACCCGCGGACAGAGCAGCCATCGTTGGCGCGTCGGCGCATCACCGGATCCATCCTACGGTGGTATCGGATGGATTGCGGCGCTGCACCTTAACCACGGCTCCAGCACCTGTTTCGTCCACACGCATTGTAGGTTGAGGCAGTACCAACCGTAGGCAGGTCCACCGCCCATGACGACCGGGATTTGGTTCCACCGCCATAGCTCAATGAACAGTCACAACAATTGCTAGTAATGCTTGGTAAGACCTCCGCTCCTGCTCTGCCCACCCTAATTGATTCGGTTCCCGTAATTTCCTCGATATTGCATGTGCAAAATAGTCCTTAATTTCTGGTCGTAGCGGGTACACCGGAGAGGGTGGGAAATCAATCATGTCGTGGCCACATTCTCCTTCTCCTACCACGTCGGACGTGCATGTAGGTCCTTCTATTTGTACTACCATTGAATTTGAAGTGCTGCCATGGCCTGTCGAACTGATTTCAATTGGGTTTCTTTTGGGATTGTTATAGTGTCCTATGCAGGCTGATGATCCATGGTACATTGCATACCAAGATGAATCAACCCAGTGATCTAGCTAGAGGATGGATTTGGAAGAGATGATTGCCAAGTTAGGTGATGAATTGGCCCGTAAAAACCTGTTGATATTCGAGCTGAAGCATACTGTCGAGGAAGAATTCAGAGCTTATTCGCAAAGAGAAGTTGACACTTGAGGCTGATCTTGCCGTATCTGATCAAGTGGTAGAAAATCTAAAACATGAACTTCAAGTGAAGGGGAGGAGAATAGTAGATTCATGTGGGCTGTTTTAGTGTTGTCATCTGCGTCCTAGCAGTTATAGTATGCAGTTGTGGTGAAGGGTGGCACGTGTAATGATTAGTTGAATAGATAGCTAATCTAGAGAGTAGAATTGTTATTCAATGGATGGTTGTGAGTTACTGCTAATTTAGTCACTTTGCGGTCTGATGTCTGCAAGAGCAAAGATCGTTTGTAGCTAGTTTTGAAGTTCAGATATCGATCCCACAGGGATCCCAAAGGTAAGTGTTTATTGATGAAGTCTCTGTCACACCCGAAGTTGTCACAGGTCTTCGAGTGAATTGACTGCAAGTGTTGAAATAAGAACAGGATTTTGATTAAATGCGATAAATTTAAATAGAACTAAAATGTAAACTTCAGAAATATAATGCATAAAAATAAAGAACGACTTTGCTTGTTTGTTGTTTCCTGCAGATGGCAAAAGAAGGCACGAGGAGATTGAGTTCATGGTGATAGTGACTGTGCTAGGTGGACGAGTGGTAAATGTAACAATTATAATCTTATAAATATATGTGTAGGCGAGCAACCCATAATTAGCTGGAACTTCTCTTGGTAGATTTCATCCCAACTTCAATAATCCTACTAGCCTGCTACCAAAACCATGGTCAGACACTAGACGATTAAGACCCTTCAGGTCGCTTGGCGATTAAGCTCCTTGGATCAGACTAATGCAACAAGGACAGTGGTTACTCGTTATCCTCGAGTCAACTAGCTTTCCATTGATATCCCCGTATCACCCGGGGGTCGCCAGTCCACTAGCGTACAAGATCTTATCTATGTAGAACAAGGTATCATGTTGTCTGATGACCCACAAGTATAGGGGGTGTATCGCAGTATTTTTGAGGGAAGTGAAACCCAATTTATTGATTCGACAAAAGGGGAGCCAAAGAATATTTATAAGCCTTAACAACTAAGTTGTCAATTCAGCTGCACCTGGAAACAATCTTGCTCACAACAGTTTATCAGTAGCAACAGTTTTGTAGTAGGAATAGTAAAGTAGCAGCAGTAGTAAAGTAAAGACAACAGTAACAATTGTAGTAAGCAGTAGGATTCGAGTGCGGTAGGCATAGTGATGGATGGACGGGCGTTGCATGGACAAGACAATTCACATAGCAATCAGAACATAGGGCAATTGCAGATAAATAAGATAAAGCATCCAAGTACTCGATAATCCTAGGCATGTGTTCCATATATAGTCATACGTGCTCGCAATGAGAACTTGCACAACATCTTTTGTCCTGCCAGCCTGTTTGTAGCGGGGCCTCAAGGGAACTACTGGCAATTAAGGTGCTCCTTTTAATAGAGCACCGGAGCAAAGCATTAACACTCCGTGAACACATGTGATCCTCACATCAAAGCCATTCCCTCCGGTTATCCCGATTTCTATCACTTCGGGGCCATTGGTTCCGGACAACAACGTGTGTATACAACTTGTAGATAAGACCAAAAACAACACTATCATAATGAATCAATAACATGTTTAGATCTGAAATTATGGCACTCGGGCCCTAGTGACAAGCATTAGGCACAACAACTCGCAACAAAGTCATAAAGCACTAATAAAAGATACTAGGCACCATGCCCTAACAATCTGATGCCATTACATGAACGATCTCATCCAATCCCTACCATCCCCATAGCCTACAGCGGGGGATTACTCACTCATAGATGGGGGAAACATGGATGGTCGATGGAGAAGCGATGGTGATGATGATGGCGATGATCTTCTTCAATTCACCGTCCCGACAGGCTGCCAGAACGGAGTTTCTGGTGCTGTTTCGTGGAATCTGGTGGTGGCAGCGGAGCGGAACTCCTTCTGGAAAAACATCGACCCCCCGGAGTTTTTAGGTCAGAAGGCTTCTTATAGGCGAAGAGGGAGACCGAGGGGGTGCCTAGGGCGGCCATACCATGCCCTGGCGCGGCCAGGCCCAGCCCACACCTAGGGGGTGTGGCCAGCCCCTGGCCCTCCTCCGTCTCGTATTCTGGCTCCGTGAGTCTTCCGGAAAAATAGGCACTTTGGCTTTTGTCCCGTCCAATTCCGAGAATATTCATTTTCTAACTTTCCTGGAACCAAAAACAACAGAAAACAGGCAGCTGGCACTATGGCTCTTGTTAATAGGTTAGTCCAAGAAATCATATGAAAAGTACTCCAAAGTGTGGACAAAACACAAGAAAGTGGATAAAACCAAGCATGGAACATCAAAAATTATAGATACATTTGCAATGTATCAACATCCCCAAGCTTAACTCCTGCTCGTCCTCGAGTAGGTAAGTGATAAAAAGAAAGAATAATTTTTGAGGTGACATGCACCATAATAAACTTGATCAAAGTATTTGTAAAACATTCAAAGCTAGGATCATAGTACTTCAATCATAACATGAAAGACAAAGTTCTAGCAATAAGACATAGCAACTATGTTGCAACATGAAAAGGCACAAACAAAAGATTCATGAATAACAATGCTTTGCAAGACGTTTGTTTGTTTCTCATAAATAAAAAACATAGCATAGTGGCATTCAGCTTGTCCCTCATAGAGTAGCAAACATAAATGCATAGGACACCTTCGAAGTTTACAAGAGTGACTAGATACAAATAGTTTAGAACAAGCAATATCAAGGTATGCATCAATCAACAAGTCTTGGGACAATGCACATAGAACTAAGAATGGACACTATGCTCTCAAGAAAGTGCTCATAGAATGTGTGGAGACTCAACAAGGAAATGAACAGGTTTTGAAAAGTTTGAAAGGCTTCCAAATGCTGAAAGTACGGTACTCATTAGCTTTGAGCTCTCATTGCCCCTATCATAAGCATCTTTAAATGGTTATGGTTAAAGTGACACAACTAAGAGGATATGCTTGACAAGTTATAAATTGAAGTCTCATGCCCCTTACTTACAAAGACATATCCTCATGCTACTCAACTTCAGTCACGAGTAAGCTCTTGTCATTGTAAGTATATACGTATCATAGAGAACCGCCAACGGGGTACCCCTTGCACATGATACAGGAGCTATCCCATAATCAAAATGAGGCAAGCAGAGAATGAGCATCTCAGCGATCTTTTTATTACTATGTGCATAGATTTTTATTGAGGATGCTTCATAGAATGCTCATTATGGTTTGCTGTAAGTTTCCACCATGATTAGGCATGGCTTAGGCTAGCGGCCCAGGCGTTTCTCTAACATACATACAAACTCCATGATCTTACAAGTTCCATTTTTATTTCACACCGCTGGGATCCATAAGCAAAAGAACATGATATCAACAAGGTACTAAGTACCAATGTAATGTTGAAAGCGTTCCCCATGATACATGGTTCTGCTAACTTCAACTTATAAAGCGCAAGCATATACGCAACAAAGAAGGACGCAATGGTTCAGGTTTATCAAATGCAAGAAAATAAAGTGCGCCATCAAGTTCGTGAGAGCTTTACTAACTAACTTTCTCATAACAAGCAAACATTTTATTCGGAAGAAAACAAGGCATATTGAATATGCACAGAAGTAGAAAATGATGCTAATAGGTAGGTATGGTGGACACTTTGGAAATATTTGGTTTAGGGAGTTGGAAACTTGAGTAAAACATACTCAGTGTAGGTGAAGGCTAGCAATAGTAAGGGACCGACAAACAAGAGAGCAATAATGGCCATAATCATGCAGAGCGACAAAACATCATTAATCAAAGCATAAAGTGATACTACAAGTTGAAAACTAAAGGATCATAAAGGCTTATGGTGACTTGGGATAGTCATAACATGGTGTGAGCATTTGCGAAGTCAACCCAAATAAAGCATCAAAGGAGAATACCACAATACTATGCTTTAATATGCTAAAACAACACATGATTCTTCCAAGGCACATTAAGCAATCTCAATTGTTTATAACAAGTCATGCTACAGCAAAGAATACTAAGTATAAATCCAAAACAATATCAAGCATGACATGACAAAGCATAGGCCACAGTCAAAAACAAGCTCTCTTTACCACTTAAGCATGAGCTTTCCTACTCTTTTCCAAACCAAACCAAACCATTTGAACCCCAATGTATGAAAGAGGGGGGTCCAAACAATTTATTCAGCAAACTAAGCAAACAAAACAAACGAAAAACCAAAACAAAAACGAAAAAGAAGATGCTCCAAGAACAACACAACGGTGCATGAAACAATAAAAATGAAGCGTTTGGAAGAAACCTGGGGTTTTTATTGATGAAGAGGGGGATGCCTTGGGCATCCCCAAGCTTTGACGCTTGTACTTCTTGGATATTTCTTGGGGTGACACACGTGGCATCCCCAAGATTGAGCTTGTCCATCCTTCATCTCATTACTCATTCCTTCCATACACCTGAAATGTTTCCTTCATACAAAACTTCACACTATCTTTATTAGCAACATTAGTGCACTCAAGATAATGAGTCTTAAGGTTAAGTTTTAACACCAAATAAACTTCCATTAAAACACTATCTACTGTAGCACTTCCCTCAAAAATCTCAATTCCCCAAAAGAACTAAAAAAGGAACCAACAAGAAGCAAATGCAAAAATGGCAGAAATCTGTCAAAATAGACCAGCAGGTAAATACG
Organism: Avena eriantha; assembly: GCA_910589775.1. Lineage (NCBI taxonomy): Eukaryota > Viridiplantae > Streptophyta > Magnoliopsida > Poales > Poaceae > Avena > Avena eriantha. Next base: position 238,326,498 of record OU342742.1, on the reverse strand, counting down.
AATTTTTTCGAAGACCTTATGTTGCTCAAATCAAAAAGTGTTGAACTAACGAAAGTTATATAACAACCTGGGGCAGAAGCACAAACATTTACGCCTCAAAAAGACTTTCAGAGATTTTACACGAATTTTTACGGTGAAGCACAGAAATCTGTTTCAGGACAGCAACTTTCCCAATAATTACTTCTCTCTCATTAGAGGTTACTCTTGGCACAAAAAACAGATATGAAGGATAAGGAGCGGTTATTACAGAAGTAATAACTTACAAGACTCATCTAAAACTTTTGGGTTATCTCCCAATAAGTAATTTTCTTTAATGCCTTTAAGTTAGGCATAAGCAAAAACTAAAATGCAAAGGATAGCAATAAACGGAGATAATTAAATGAAAACATTGTTTTGTTCAATGAAATCCTTTTGTTAACAAGGTTGATCAGGTCCTGTTACCAAAACAATTCCATATGAGACAAAACTTTGTATTCCACTAATGATTATGTTACCTCAACCTTGATAGCAATGGTCCCAATCATAATAGTTTCAATTTTTCTCTTGGTATGGGACAATATATTTCTCCAACTTGAATGCCCTCAATATGTTCAATTGAATTCAAACCATAAGTCTTTTCAATCTTCTTGGGGAAATAGACAGTATGTTCCTTGTCATTAACATAGAAGGTCACCTTTCCATGATTACAATTGATAACAGCTCCTGCAGTATTAAGAAAAGGTCTCCCAAGAATAATAGACATATTATCATCTTCAGGCATTTCAAGCACAACAAAATCAGTCAATATCAAGCAATTATTAGCCACCTGAACAATACATCCTTACATATACCCACAGGAATAGTGGTAGATTTATCAGCCATTTGCAAAGATATATCAGTTGGTATTAATTTTTCTAGTTGAAGCCTCTTATAGAGAGAGAAAGACATAACACTAACTCTAGCTCCCAAATCACACAAAGCAGTTCTAACATAACTATTTTTAATAGAGCAAGGGATAGTTGGAATCCCAGGGTCTCCAAGTTTCTTAGGAACCTTACCATTGAAGTAATAATTAGCAAGCAAAGTAGAAATTTCTTCATTAGGGATCTTCCTTTTATTCGAGACAATATCCTTCATATACTTTGAGTAAGGAGGCAATTTAATAGCATCAGTCAAAGGAATTTGCAGGAATAAAGGTTTCATCTACTCACAAAACTTATTATAATGTTCATCTTCCTTTGACTTGTGTTTCTTATCAGGGAAAGGCATAGGTTTTTGGACCCAAGGTTCTCTTTCACTACCATGTTTCTTAGCAATAAAATCCTCTTTAGTGTATTTGGTATTCTTAGTGTGGTTTTCAGGTTCTTCTTCAACTTTTTCTTCATTAGGAACTTCATTTTCTTCATTACCACTTTCAGTTTCAGCATCAGAGATAGATATACTATTAGGATCTATAGCAGGTTCAGAGGGTTCTACAACAGTTTTATGTTTATTTTTCCTTTTCTTACAAGTAGAACTACTATTTTCAGCTTGTTGAGAATCCTGCTCAATTCTTTTGGGATGCCCCTCAGGATATAGAGGATCCTGGGTAGCAGCTCCACTTCTAGTTCTAATTTCATAAGCATGTTTTTCTTTAGCAGCATTAACAAGCAAGTCGTTTTGCACTTTAGCGAGTTGATCTATTTGAGTTTGAACCATTTGAAAGTGGTTAACAATCATTTTAACATCATTAGAGGTTCTTTCCACAATATCTTTCAACTCAACAATAGCTCTAGTGTTTTCCATTAGATGATTTTGCACCCTTTTATTAAAGTTATCTTGCTTAACAATAAAGATATCGAATTATTCTAAGCATTGATCAGGAGGTTTAGAGTAAGGGATATCACCTTCATCAAAGGGATGGAGAGAGTGTACCTCAATAGTGGATGAGTAGGGAATAGGCTTACAAAATTCTTCTATAGGAGGTAAATTCTTGACATCTGCAGCTTTAATTCCCTTCTCCTTAAGACATTTCTTAGCTTCCTTCATCACTTCATCATTTAATTCAATAAATCCCCTCTTCTTTGATGTTGGAATAGGCACATGAATAGATGGTTCGGGTACAATTACTTCAGGTATAGCTTGTTTAGGAGGAGTCCAATCTTCATGATTCTTGCTTATTTTAGCCATTAAATCCTCAGCTTCCTTAGGAGTCCTATTCCTGAAAAGACAATCAACACAACTATCTAGGTATGTCCTAGATTCTTTAGTTAGTCCATTATAAAATATATCAAGAAGCTCATTCTTAGGTAATGGACTTCCAGCCTGTGCATGAATCAAAGCACAAAACCTTGCCCAAGATTCAGGCAATATCTCTTTTTCTCCCTGTTTAAAATCAAAAAGTTCCTGCAAAATAGCATGTCTAGCACTGGGAGGAAAATATTTCTGCAGGAAAGTACTAGTCAAACATTCAGGGCTATCAATAGATCCAGAAGGTAAATTATTAAACCAAGTTTTAGCTTCTCCTTTCAGTGAAAAGGGGAAAATCTTAGCAACAAAGTAAGTACGCATCTTAATATCCTCAGAAAACAAGCCACTCACGGTAGAAAGTTCATTCATGTGTGCTACCGCACTTTCATTCTTAGTCCCACAAAAAGGTTCTTTCTCGACAATAGCTATGTAAGATAGATCGAGAGAGAAATCATAATCTTCATCTATAATGTTTATGGGAGAAGCAGCAAACTTAGCAATAGGAGAAAATTTGGGTCTAATAGTACGCTTCTCAAGGAGACTCTTAGCAGCGCTCCTATCATGGGTGTTTTTACATTCTTTAATAAATTCACCGGTCATCTCAACAAAATCATCTTCAATATCATAACTCTCACTAGACTTAGGTGAACTAACAGGTGTGGTAATGTCGTCATTAGGAGTTTCGGTATTTCCAGCTATAGTTCTAGCAATCGTAGCATCTAGGAAAGGACCTAATGAACCACTCTTATCAAGCATAGTAGAAGCAGCATCATAAGCATCAGAAGTTTCAGATTCAGCAGTAGTAGCAGTGTGTGTAGCATGTGTATGTGGTGGTGTAACAAGCTTACTTATAACAGATGGTGAATCAAGAGCAGCAGAGGTGTTCAGAACCGTACCTCTTCTTGTAGTGGATGGTAAAATAGGAAACTTGCCATCACGAGACTTACCCATGATGGATGGATAGCAGCGAACAATAGAGAATCCAAGTGAACTTGATAAATAAAGCTATGCTCCCCGGCAACGACGCCAGAAAATAGTCTTGATGACCCTCAAGTATAGGGGGTGTATCGCAGTATTTTCGAGGGAAGTGAAACCCAATTTATTGATTCGACACAAGGGGAGCCAAAGACTATTTATAAGCCTTAACAACTGAGTTGTCAATTCAGCTGCACCTGGAAACAATCTTGCTCACAACAGTTTATCAGTAGCAACAGTTTTGTAGTAGGAATAGTAAAGTAGCAGCAATAGTAAAGTAAAGACAGCAGTAACAATTGCAGTAAAGAGAAGGATTCGAGTGTGGTAGGCATAGGTATGGATGGACGGGTGTTGCATGGACAAGACAATTCACATAGCAATCAGAACATAGGGCAATTGCAGATAAATAAGATAAAGCATCCAAGTACTCAATAATCCTAGGCATGTGTTCCATATATAGTCATACGTGCTCGCAATGAGAACTTGCACAACATCTTTTGTCCCGCCAGCCCGTTTGCAGCGGGGCCTCAAGGGAACTACTGGCAATTAAGGTGCTCCTTTTAATAGAGCACCAAAGCAAAGCATTAACACTCCATGAACACATGTGATCCTCACATCAAAGCCATTCCCTCCGGTTATCCTGATTTCTGTCACTTCGGGGCCATTGGTTCCGGACAACAACATGTGTATACAACTTGTAGATAAGACCTAAACAATACTATCATAATGAATCAATAACATGTTCAGATACGAAATCATGGCACTCGGGCCCTAGTGACAAGCATTAGGCACAACAAGTCGCAAAAAAGTCATAAAGCACTAATAAAAGATACTAGGCACCATGCCCTAACAATCTGATGTCATTACATGAACGATCTCATCCAATCCCTACCATCCCCATAGCCTACAATGGGGGATTACTCACTCATAGATGGGGAAACATGGATGGTCGATGGAGAAGCGATGGTGATGATGATGGCGATGATCTCCTTCAATTCCCCGTCCCGACAGGGTGCCAGAACGGAGCTTCTAGTGCTGTTTCGTGGAATATGGTGGTAGCGGCGGAGCGGAACTCCTTCTGGAAAAACATCGACCCCCCGGAGTTTTTAGGTCAGAAGGCTTCTTATAGGCGAAGAGGGAGACCGAGGGGGTGCCTGGGGCGGCCATACCATGCCCTGGCACGGCCAGGCCCAACCCGCGCCTAGGGGGTGTGGCCAGCCCCTGGCCCTCCTCCGTCTCGTAATCTGGCTCCGTGAGTCTTCCGGAAAAATAGGCACTTTGGATTTTGTCCCGTCCAATTCCGAGAATATTCATTTTCTGACTTTCCTGGAACCAAAAACAGCAGCAAACAGGCAGCTGGCACTGTGGCTCTTGTTAATAGGTTAGTCCAAGAAATCATATGAAAAGTACTCCAAAGTGTGGACAAAACATAAGAAAGTGGATAAAACCAAGCATGGAACATCAAAAATTATAGATACATTTGCAATGTATCAACATCCCCAAGCTTAACTCCTGCTCGTCCTCGAGTAGGTAAGTGATAAAAAGAAAGAATAATTTTTGAGGTGACATGCACCATAATAAACTTGACCAAAGTATTTGTAAAACATTCAAAGCTGGGAACATAGTACTTCAATCATAACATGAAAGACAAAGTTCTAGCAATAAGACATAGCAACTATGTTGCAACATGAAAAGGCACAAACAAAAGATTCATGAATAACAATGCTTTGCAAGACGTTTGTTTGTTTCTCATAAAGAAAAAACATAGCATAGTGGCATTCAGCTTGTCCCTCATAGAGTAGCAAACATAAATGCATAGGACACCTTCGAAGTTTACAAGAGTGACTAGATACAAATAGTTTAGAACAAGCAATATCAAGGTATGCATCAATCAACAAGTCTTGGGACAATGCACATAGAACTAAGAATGGCCACTATGCTCTCAAGAAAGTGCTCATAGAATGTGTGGAGACTCAACAAGGAAATGAACAGGTTTTGAAAAGTTTGAAAGGCTTCCAAATGCTAAAAGTACGGTACTCATTAGCTTTGAGCTCTCATTGCTCCTATCATAAGCATCTTTAAATGGTTAAGGTTAAAGTGACACAACTAAGAGGATATGCTTGACTAGTTATAAATCGAAGTCTCATGCCCCTTACTTACGAAGACAGATCCTCATGCTACTCAACTTCAGTCATGAGTAAGCTCTTGTCATTGTAAGTATATACGTATCATAGAGAACCGCCAACGGGGTACCCCTTGCACATGATACAGGAGCTATCCCATAATCAAAATGACAAGGCAAGCAGAGAATGAGCATCTCAGCGATCTTTTTATTACTATGTGCATAGATTTTTATTGAGGATGCTTCATAGAATGCTCATTATGGTTTGCTGCAAGTTTCCACCATGATTAGCATGGCTTAGGCTAGCGGCCCGGGCGTTTCTCTAACATACATACAAACTCCATGATCTTACAAGTTCCATTTTTATTTCACACCGCTAGGATCCATAAGCAAAAGAACATGATACCAACAAGGTACTAAGTACCAATGCAATGTTGAAAGCGTTCCCCATGATACATGGTTCTGCTAACTTCAACTTATAAAGTGCAAGCATATACGCAACAAAGAAGGACGCAATGGTTCAGGTTTATTAAATGCAAGAAAATAAAGTGTGCCATCAAGTTCGTGAGAGCTTTACTAACTAACTTTCTCATAACAAGCAAACATTTTATTCGGAAGAAAACAAAGCATATTGAATATGCACGGAAGTAGCAAATGATCCTGCCGTATAGTTGGTCGTCAAAACTGTGTGTCTCTCAAGATAAATTTTTAAAACTGGCATCGATATCTATACGTCGGAACTATACGGCCGAAATTTTTATTCCTGCTGTATAGTTGGTCATTAAACTCCTAGTACCTTTTAGGAATTTTTGTACGAAGGCCTTGATATCTATACGGTCGGAGCTATACGGTCGGAATTTTTATTCCCGCCGTATAGTTGGTCGTTAAACCATCAGTAATAATCAAAAAATTTCTATTTCTTCGAGGACACCTTCTTATCCTATAACTTAGCGAAATACCAAGGTTTTAACAGAAAATTGATAGTAAAAAATTTCGACCAACATTAGGATATTAAAAGCAAAATTTTAGCTTCGGTAAATAAAAAACTCAAATTTTTATTCTTATTATTATTCTCTACTCATTCAATCGACATTTCTACTAGTTTTTGACAGCTGCATCTTCTCGGGCGCGCTTCCGCAATAATGTCTGTGAAAAAGTGGTGGGAATGCGATGAACTTCCTATTCTCCATTCTACTAAATTAACGAAAATGGGTTGACTCCCATTAAGCATTTATTAAGAATGGTTGAATCACTCAACCTCTTCTCTTTTCTCTAATTGTTACCTTTGGTTGCCCCTTGTAGCATCCCAATTGTCTAACAATTGTAATGCTACTTGGTCTAGTAAGATAATGGCTAATCCTTACATATATTTGTTGCATCATAATTATATCATGCTCATGTCATCATGCCACCTTGCATTTGAGCATCATATAAAACCCTCTTTCTTAGGTTCTTCTCTCATATGCATTATTAATTGTATTTGCCTCTTGATATTGTATTTGGTTATTGATATATTGTTTAAATGCCCAAGTTGAGTTGGGGGCATATCTTTTATTCAACTCCATCACCTTTCTTTTCACCACCTTATAATTCCACCATTCCAGTTATCCATGAGCTTGTGTTCCTTTTTCTTTGATACCATTCTAGCTCATGTGGATGGGGTGGATCTAATCCTATAAATTCTTTTGCTTGGTCTTATTCCACTTCTTGGGAATGCATAAGAATAATGCCTTATTATTATTATTGTTTTCACAAAATAAATCATGGCATTTATTAATTTGCATGGGTCAGGCAACCACCATCACCACCTTTAGCTCCTTTGTTTTTCTGTTTGTTTAGTGGATCTTACTTTGTGGGACCTTTTCCACCTCTCTCCACCATTTCCTTGTCCCAACAAAACCTTTTCTCCATCAAGCATGTTCATATGGGATCCTCTTTTTATTTAATTTTAGACCCCACCCTCTCTCTCTCTTTTGTGTTTCCTCACCAACTTGTGCCCAACCACTAGGCCCCACCTCACTCCAAAGCCAGCTCTCTCTCTCTTTTATTTCAAATTTACAAAAACTTCCAAAAAGGGGTATTTTTGAGTTTGTTTGAATCTGCAACAAAACAAAAATCAAAACAGTTAATAAAATAAAAAGAAAAATGAAATAACAGAAAAACCTTACCTGCAGCCCAGCAGCAGCCCACCGTCGTAGCCTCTCCCGGCCCACTTCCCCAGCCTGCCTCCCCATCCCGTACCGCTTCGCAGCGCCGTCGCCTTGCCCTGTTCCTCTTCCTCCTCTTCTGACGCCGTTCGCCGCTCTCTCTCAGCAGCAGACGGAAAGCAGCGGAGAGGAGTAGGTGGCCGTCCCCCCCGCTGTCTGCCGCGTCAGCCCACGCCTCCCGCGCGCCAGACCCTCCTCCTTATCCTCGCACCGATCCGCTTTTCTCCCTAACCCTAGCGACCTGCTCCGTTCCCCTTTCTCTCCTCTGCGTGCCGCCGCCAGTCTGAGGGCCACGTCGCCGTTGCTGTCGTCGTTGGTGTCCAAGGACTCGCCGGGGAGCGTCGCTGCGGTCTGTGTCGTCGAGTTCTGCCAGCCAGGAGGACCAGGACCGCCCGGAGCCTCCCCCTCGTTAGAGCACCGTGCGCCACTGCAGCAGCCTCGCCATCCCCCTCCGCTCCGACCACCCCACCCTCCGATCTCCGCGGGAATCAGCCGAGGTGACCACCCGTTCGTTCCTCTCCCGTTTCCTCCCCTCCGCGTGGCCGCGCCGCCCTTAATTGGCCCCCGCCGGTGAGGTGCCCCGCCCGCGAGCAGCCAGGCATGCGTCCCCCTCTATTCCCCGAGACGCCCCGACCAGTACAGCCCGCCGCCGACGTTTTCCCCAGAACGAGATCTGTAGCCGGCGCTCCCCTTTGCATTTTTCGCTTTTGCGGCAAGTGCTGTCTCGCCGTGGTTGCGACGCCACCCTCGTCGGAAAACCTCGTCGTCGCCACTCGTCGTCGCGATTCAGAGAAGAGACGCCAGATTCAGTTCAGAGCTCGCGCGGCTGATTTGCGAAAAGAACCCCCGCAACTTCTGTCGACCACGCTCAGGTCCTTAGCAGCCCCAGTGGCCCCACGCATCAGCCCCGGTGCAACTTTGCAAGCAAGCCCCCGCGCTTTGTCGATTCCCAACCCGCGCTACCTGGACCGCCCACGTGTCAGTCGCCCGCTGGCCGCGCGCGTGTGTGGCCCCATCAACACCTAGCCCCACCAGTCAGTCGCAGTAGCTAGAAGCAAACGCGGTGTAAAAAGAAATTTGTGCGCGAGTATCACCCAGTCAGCAGCTGGCCCACCGTCAGCGGCTGTGGCTAGGTTTGCTTGGGTGACAAAAGACTTACTGTTTAACTGTTTAAAACAAAACAAATTCAAAATTATTTAAATCCAAATTCAAATCAGATTTAAATAACTTTTCAAATATAAATCCCAATAATACAAATAATATATGTTTTTGAATCAGGAAAATGTGAGGATTTCAAATATGCCATTCAAAATATGTTTTGAGCATTTTAAAATTTCGAGATGATTAAAATTACAATAAATTACCCTTTTCTCAATAAATTCATAACTTTAATTTTATAACTCCAAATTTGACAAATAATATGTCTAAATCGATCAGCGCGACGAGCCCGTTCTATCTATGCAGTCCATGTTCTGATTTGAAGCATGCATCATGTCATTATTAAACATCTGAACTGTTTATGACAATAAAATTGGACCAAATAAATAATAAAATGCTTTATTTCTTGTATCCACGCCTCACCTTTGCCATGCTACTTTAATGCCATGTAAATTGTGCATCATTCATCATGGCATGCTTGTTTGCTTGTCGCATTCTAATTCATATGCTTGTGCACTTTATTTATGTTGGCCCTTGTTTGTTTGGTTCTTCTTCGAATAGACGCCCAGCAAGAGAATTACCAGGAATCACACGAGTACTACCTAGATCCATCTCTCGCTTCAACTGAGCTGCCAGGCAAGCACTACCACATGCTTTCATACATATAGTACCTATTGCTTCTATCTTATTCTTGCGTCATTGAGTCGCGATTGCATTAAATTGAATCCCAAGTACTGCATAGCCTTTACTTTTAACCCCACCAAAGCTTGTTCCTCCATCCCATGAGACATCACTACAGGAGTTGTTTGAGCGATGCGAGTTGTAGAAAAGCATGTGTAGGGTATGTGAGAGTCTGATGAATAACAAGGTACCTAAGCAACATAACCTGAGTAGTAATGGGATAACTAATGAAAGAGGCACCAGTGAGCAATATCTGCTATTTGGTTTTTCATGCTCACTTGTGTCCCGTAGGACCCCGAGTGCTTGATTCCTGTTCCTTGTTTATTCGCACTATCCACATCCGGGAGGCCTTATGGACCCCCCTGAGCCAGAGCTTGATTCATTCTTATTTTTTGGGGCCACAAGTAGTTTGGGGCTTTAATACTATCCTGTACTTATGCCATGCTACCGCTTTAATAAGATTGTGCGTGGAGCACCTGTACTATTTTGGATCGTGGAATGTTTTCGCGGTATCGACAAGCCCAGTCACATTTTCGGGTTCCTAGTCATTTACAGCCATTGACACAAACCTTGGGTCCGTCTCGGAGCCGGCCAACTTCGTTGCTGGTAGCTTAATGGGGTGGCCCCTTGAAATATTTCTGAATCCTGTGATTGCTTTGTCGTGAATGCCTCGTCGGGTTTTGATTTGGTTTTTCCGAGGTTGATCGAGTGTGTGTTGCTATTCGTGCACCCCTGCAGGGTAAATCTTTCTGAAAGCCGTGTCCGCGGTTATGGACGACTTGGAGCACAATTTCTCGACCATAGACAAGTAAAACTAAAGTACCGCTTTTAATTTGACTGAGTACTTGACTAGTAAGTAGTGCAATACTCATGGAATGGTTAATAAAACTAGCAACGTATGATGGGGGTTGTTCGTCCGCTTCCTCGTTGGTAAGCGAGGAGGAGGATGGATCTGTTAATTATACTGTTATAACTATTGTTCTTAATTCACGGACATTCGTCTATCATTGGTTAGGAAGATGGTTAGCGAGTATCTATAGAATTGCTAGGCTTTATCTTTTGCTGCAATTGTGTCACCCCAGGTTGTGTCCCCTTTAGTGGCATAAAGACTTGCTGAGTACCCCTAGGGTCTCACACGATAAATTGTTTGATTCAGATGAACAGGTATATTCGCAAGAAGGATACTGGGTAGAGGAGACATATGATGTTGGCAACGATCATTCGGTGTAGAGATTCCGGGAACGGGGATCCGTGAGATCTGTGGGCGGGATGTGTTTATTTATGGGGCATCTTATGCCGGTTTGCTTCTTATCCGTACTCGGATCTTGTTTTCCGCTTCCGCCTGATACTCTGATGTTTGTTGTATGAGGAGCTATCCTGAATGATTATCTCTATCTAGGATATTTGAATCTTGCCGTATGGTGTTGCAAAATATTTCTATTTCTTTTAGATGGAATGGCTCTGAGGACTGTTGTATGTGGCTTGCATACATACTCATTTGTGTATGTAGTTGATCCCTTCGTCTGCCGATTACGCCGCTCGTTCTTGTCCCGATGTTCTGAAAGTGGTTAGGACGGCCGGAAGGTCTACCGTGAGTGGCCCTGGGCCCCACCGTACTATTTTAACCACTTTCGTTCATCCAGGCATGCAACTAAGAGCGTAATTCACCGAGGTAGTTACAATTGGTATCTGAGCCATCCCGCCCTTCAGGGTCTCAGCCAAAATGGTCGTTGTCAGTCTAGCAAATATTTTTGGTAGTTATGTATACTAGGGAAAAACAAAACGTGAGAGTAGGACTGCTTCCGTTTTTCTTCTTACCCACCCACCCACCCTTTTCTGGTATGGAAGTGTAATGTTTTAAATCCTCGTCTAAAATTCAAACTAGGATTCACGTGTTCTGGGTTCCGTAGTACCATAGGTTGTGTGTGTGTGTGTGAATTCCTTGTCTATCTGTTGCATCCAAATGTTATCACTATCTGCATTTTGGTTATCAACTGTTGGTACATTCCATACCGACAGGCCTTTGTAAACCGACGCCATCTATTCTGATTCGTTGTATACCGATGCGATCTATCTTACTCTTTGTTATCCGACGTTATCTTGTTGGGGTGTTGTTTTTCGTAGTTACCAATCTTTAGGTTCATCTTAAGAAGAAGGTGTTGGGATATGTGTTTTACTGATTCATGTGCGTAGTAATGATTAGTGCGGGATGGAGTCGCGACCATACCATTATTGTTATCATTTGCTCTTGTATATTGAACTAGTAGAGTTCCTAATCTGGATTCGTTAAGTGGTTTTGCGCATATAGTGGTATTTTAATGCCTAGATTTGCGGAAAAAATTTCTTTGTTAGTTGTGTACCACACTCCTTGTTCAGTCGTGTGCGTTATGCTTAATATCTTCTAGTTGCCTTGAACTCTGTTGATATTTTAATATCATCTCAGTGAATTGCATCCTTTAATCTTGATTAATTCCATTTTGGTACTATTTTGGATTATTATTATCATTCTCCATTATAGTACTGACTTGTGTTTTATATCAATCACAGGATGGCATCACCACGCCGTTCTGAGGAGGACATACCACCTGAACTTGGGGCTGCTTTGGCAAGTATTGCAAATGCTTTGGGCACTATGCAGCAGAACCAGCAGCGCTTCGAGGAAAGCGTGAGGAGGAATGAGTTTGTTCCGCTATCTCCACCTCCCAAGCGAGGAGACATCAAGAGTTTTCTCAAGTTCAACCCACGTCAATTTGAAGTGTCTGATCAGCCACTTGATGCGGATGACTGGCTTCGTGAAGTGTCAAGGTTGCTGATGACTGCGGATGTTCCCGAGCAAGAATGGGTCAAATGTGCTACTCACCTTCTGAAGGGAGATGCAGCTCTGTGGTGGGAAAATTACCTCAAGGCAGATCTCTCTGGTTTTCAGCCTACTTGGGAGCAATTCACTGCTGCTTTCAAAGAGCAATATCTGTCAGAAATTGTCATGGAAAGGATGAAGGAAGTGTTTCTCAACCTCAAGCAGGGCACTGACAATGTCAACACCTACATCAGGAACTTCATGAACCTTTCTCGTTATGGTGGCGATGAGATCTCTGATGACAAGAAAAAGCAAAAGAGGTTCCGGCAAGGCCTCAATGCTTCCATCAAATATGCTATCACTCATGCAAGGCCGGCATCTTTTTTGGAACTTCAACACACAGCTCTGCAGGAAGAAGCAAGTAGGCAAGTGTTTGAGGAGTCAAAGAAACACAGCCGTGATGCAGCAAGCTCTTCTGCTATGACAACTCCTTCTAAGCGTCGTGTCTAGGTTCCTAACACCCCACCGTCGCTCCCTGCTCCACCAAGACCTTCAAGCTACGCACCAAGGCCACCAAACTCCTTCACTGTGGCTCCCAGGGGCTACAACCACAACTACCCTGGAGCGCCTGGCGGAGTCCCTGGCTACGTTGCTCCACGTCCACCTGGTGCTTGCTATACTTGTGGAAACACTGGGAATCAGCACTGGAATTGTCCTATGAACAACAAAGCTCTTCCACCACCACCTCCAAGACCTGCGGCAAGTGCTCCTATGATTCGTGCACCTCCACCTCGGGCTCTCAACATCAACACCAAGCCTGGGTCTACGGTTGCTCGTGCCAACTATGTCAACGTCGCTCAAGCTAAGCATGCACCTGGAGTTGTCATGGGTATGCTTCCTGTTAACTCAGTTCCTGCACGAGTTTTCTTTGATTCTGGTGCTTCACATTATTTCATTTCTCACAAATTTGCAAATGAGCATGAGCTTGTTATAGACCAGCTGGATAAAAAGTTAATGGTTCTTTCTCCCGGGGCAAGATTGTTATCTACCAAGATCAGCCATGACAATCAAATTGAGATTGGTGGCTCTTCATTTCCGACTTCCTTAATTGTTCTGGGAAATTCGGATATTGATGTTATCTTGGGCATGGATTGGTTGACAGCAAATGCAGCTGTGATTGATTGTGCTGAACGTTCGGTTTCTCTGAAAATTCCTGAAGGCCATATAGTCTATTCTCCAAGTCTGACTCCTGCAATTCAGCTTTATTCTTTGGCGGCTCTGAATGATGATGCTATGGAAGGTATTCAGAGTGTTCCTATAGTCTGTGAGTTTCCAGATGTCTTTCCTGAAGAGTTTCCAGGTATGCCTCCGGATCGTGAGGTTGAGTTTGTCATTGAACTTGAACCTGGTACCGCTCCTATTTCCAAGTGGCCTTATAAAATGGGTCCTGTTGAGTTGGCTGAACTCAAACGTCAGTTGGATGAACAAGAGAAGTTGGGTTTCATTCAGCACAGTAGCTCTTCTTGGGGTAGCCCAACCATCTTTGTGAAGAAACGAGACAAGACTGATAGACTTTGTGTTGACTATCGGGCACTCAATGCTAAAACAATCAAGAATAAATATCCCCTTCCGTGGATTAATGATCTCTTCGATCAGCTAGCTGGAGCTGTGGTATTCTCTAAACTTGATTTGAGAAGTGGTTATCATAAAATCAAGATTCGCAAGGAAGATGTTCCTAAAACAGCTTTCACCACCCGCTATGGCCTGTATGAGTACACGGTCATGTCTTTCGGTCTCACCAACGCACCTGCCACTTTCTCGAGGCTTATGAACTCGGTTTTCATGGAGTATCTTGATAAGTTCGTTGTGGTCTATCTGGATGACATTCTAGTCTATTCTAAGTCAAAGGAAGAACATGAAGAACACCTTCAGTGTGTCCTAAACAAGCTCCGTGAGAACCGCCTGTATGCAAAGTTCTCCAAGTGTGAGTTTTGGCTGCCTCAAGTCACCTACCTTGGTCACGTCATCTCTGCCAAGGGCTTTGCCGTCAACCCAGAAACTATTAAGACAATTATGGACTGGCTTCCACCCATAAATGTCAAAGAAGTCCGGAGTTTCCTTGGTTTGGCCAGTTACTGCTGTCGCTTCGTTCAAAATTTCTCGAAGATTGCAAAGCCTCTTACCGATCTCCTCAAGAAAGGCAAGAAATACCTTTGGACTCCTGCATGTCAAGCAAGCTTTGAAACACTCAAAGAGAAGCTCACTTCCACACCAGTCTTGGTTCCTCCAAATACATCAAAGCCTTTCCAGATTTTCTGTGATGCTTCATTGCAAGGATTGGGTGCGGTCCTTATGCAAGAAAAGCAAGTTGTTGCTTATGCCTCTCGACAGTTGAAGACGCATGAGATCAACTATCCTACACATGACCTCGAACTCGCAGAAGTTGTCTTTGCTTTGAAAGTATGGAGGCATTACTTGCTTAGCAACCGTTGTGAGATCTTTTCTGACCACAAGAGTCTGAAGTATATCTTCACACAGCCTGATCTCAACCTTCGTCAGAGGAGGTGGATTGAAACAATCAATGATTTCGATTTGACCATCAACTACACTCCGGGTAAAGCCAATGTCATGGCCGATGCTCTCAGCCGAAAAGCTTATGTCAACAACCTCATGGTGGAAGAACAACAGCCTCTCTTGTGCGAGGAATTCCGCAAACTCAACCTTGAAATTGTGGATCAAGGTTATCTTATGAACCTTCTAGCAACACCTCTCTTGGAAGAAAAGGTTCGTTCCATTCAGCTTGGTGATCCTTACACTAAAAAGATCATTTCCAACATTCAGCTTCCGAAGTATGAGTCTTTCCACGTAGATGACCAAGGCACTCTTTTCTTTGAACACCGGATATTTGTTCCAAACTACCCGGGTTTAAGAGAGAAAGTTCTCAAGGAGGCACATGATTCTGTTCTTTCTATCCACCCTGGCAGCACTAAGATGTACATGGACTTAAAAACACAATATTGGTGGCCTGGTTTGAAACGATATTGTGCCAAGTATGTCTCGGAGTGTGATGTCTGTCGTAGAGTTAAAGCTGTCCATCAGAAACCTTCCGGTCTTCTACAGCCATTGAAGCCTCCGGAATGGAAATGGGAGAAAGTAGAGATGGACTTCATCACGGGTTTTCCAAGGTCGCAGAAGGGCAACAATGCAATCTTTGTTGTCATTTACTGGCTTTACAAAGTAGCTCACTTCTTTCCAGTCAAGGAAACAATTTCTGCAATTCAGTTGGCTGAGCTCTATATCAACAGAATTGTCTCTCTGTATGGAGTTCCTCTTGAGATCAGTTCAGACCGTGGAAGCATCTTCACTTCCAAGTTCTGGGGAAGTTTCCAAAATGCCCTGGGAACAAAATTAAATTTCAGCACAGCTTACCACCCTCAGTCGCAAGGACAAGTTGAAAGGATCAATCAGATTTTGGAAGATATGCTCCGTGCTTGCGTTATCTCTTTCGGCATGAAGTGGGAAGAATGTCTTCCTTATGCCGAATTCTCTTACAACAACAGTTTCCAGAAAAGTCTAAAGATGGCACCATTTGAGGCTCTCTATGGTCGCAAATGCAGAACTCCGATTGGTTGGTCGAGCGTAGGTGAAAGAATATTGTTTGGCCCCGACATTGTAACTCAAGCGGAGGAGAAAGTTCACATCATTCTTGAAAATCTGAAGATTGCTCAAAGTCGCCAGAAGAGCAATTATGACAGAAAGCACACGGACATGGAGTATGTCCCTGGTGATCTCGTTTACCTTCGTGTCACTCCCATGAGAGGCACGCACCGCTTTGGTATCAAAGGAAAGCTGGGTCCTAGATACATCGGTCCGTTCAAAATTCGTGGAAGAAGAGGAGAAGTTGCTTATGCTCTTGAGCTCCCTGAACAACTCAAAGTCCATGATGTTTTCCACATCTCTCAACTCAAGAAGTGCTTCAAGGATCCCAGCAGGACCGTGGACCATGAACTCATCAATCTCCAAGAAGATCTTTCTTATCAAGAACACCCCACAAAAATTCTTGAAGTCGCGGAAAGAAGGACTCGCAACAAGCCCATCAAGTTCTGTAAGGTGCAGTGGTCGCACCATTCCGTTGATGAAGCCACTTGGGAACATGAAGATGAGCTTCATGCCAAGTATCCTACCCTCTTTGAGTCTTCTTCTTCCTAGAATCTCGGGGCGAGATTCCTGTTTAGTGGGGGAGAGTTGTAGCATCCCAATTGTCTAACAATTGTAATGCTACTTGGTCTAGTAAGATAATGGCTACTCCTTACATATATTTGTTGCATCATAATTATATCATGCTCATGTCATCATGCCACCTTGCATTTGAGCATCATATAAAACCCTCTTTCTTAGGTCTTCTATCATATGCATTATTAATTGTATTTGCCTCTTGATATTGTATTTGGTTATTGATATATTGTTTAAATTCCCAAGTTGAGTTGGGGGCATATCTTTTATTCAACTCCATCACCTTTCTTTTCACCACCTTATAATTCCACCATTCCAGTTATCCATGAGCTTGTGTTCCTTTTTCTTTGATACCATTCTAGCTCATGTGGATGGGGTGGATCTAATCCTATAAATTCTTTTGCTTGGTCTTATTCCACTTCTTGGGAATGCATAAGAATAATGCCTTATTATTATTATTGTTTTCACAAAATAAATCATGGCATTTATTAATTTGCATGGGCCAGGCAACCACCACCACCACCTTTAGCTCCTTTGTTTTTCTCTTTGTTTAGTGGATCTTACTTTGTGGGACCTTTTCCACCTCTCTCCACCATTTCCTTGTCCCAACAAAACCTTTTCTCCATCAAGCATGTTCATATGGGATCCTCTTCTTATTTAATTTTAGACCCCACCCCTCTCTCTCTCTTTTGTGTTTTCCTCACCAACTTGTGCCCAACCACTAGGCCCCACCTCACTCCAAAGCCAGCTCTCTCTCTTTTATTTCAAATTTACAAAAACGTCCAAAAGGGGTATTTTTGAGTTTGTTTGAATCTGCAACAAAACAAAAATCAAAACAGTTAATAAAATAAAAAGAAAAACGAAATAACAGAAAAACCTTACCTGTAGCCCAGCAGCAGCCCACCGTCGCAGCCTCTGCTGGCCCACTTCCCCAGCCTACCTCCCCAGCCCGTACCGCTTCGCAGCGCCGTCGCCTCGCCCTGTTCCTCTTCCTCCTCTTCTGACACCGTTCGCCGCTCTCTCTCAGCAGCAGACGGAAAGCAGCGGAGAGGAGCAGGTGGCCGTCCCCCCCACCGTCTGCCGCGTCAGCCCACGCCTCCCGCACGCCAGCCCCTCCTCCTTATCCTCGCGCCGATCTGCTTTTCTCCCTAACCCTAGCAACCTGCTCCGTTCCCCTTTCTCTCCTCCGCGTGCCGCCGCCAGTCTGAGGGCCACGTCGCCATTGCTATCCTCGCTGGTGTCCAAGGACTCGTCGGGGAGCGTCGCTGCGCTCCGTGTCGTCGAGTTCCGCCAGCCAGGAGGACCAGGACCGCCTGGAGCCTCCCCCTCGTCAGAGCACCGTGCGCCACCGCAGCAGCCTCGCCGTGCCCTCCGCTCCGACCACCCCGCCCTCCGATCTCCGCGGGAATCAGATGAGGTGAGCACCCATTCGTTCCTCTCCCGTTTCCTCCCCTCCGCGTGGCCGCGCCGCCCTTAATTGGCCCCCGCCGGTGAGGTCCCCGCTAGCGAGCAGCCAGGCCAGCGTCCCCCCTCTGTTCCCCGAGACGCCCCGACCAGTACAGGCCACCGCCGACGTTTTCCCTTGAACGAGATCTGTAGCCGGCGCTCCCCTCTGCATTTTTCTCTTTTGCGGCAAGTGCTGTCTCGCCGCGGTTGCGACGCCACACTCGTCGGAAAACCTCGCCGTCGCTAGTCGTCGTCGCGCTTCAGAGAAGAGACGCCAGATTCAGTTCAGAGCTCGCGCGGCTGATTTGCGAAAAGAACCCCCGCAACTTCTGTCGACCACGCTCAGGTCCTTAGCAGCCCCAGTGGCCCCACGCATCAGCCCCGGTGCAACTTTGCAAGCAAGTCCCCGCGCTTTGTCGATTCCCAACCCGCGCTACCCGGATCGCCCACGTGTCAGTCGCCCGCTGGCCGCGCGCGTGTGTGGCCCCATCAACACCTAGCCCCAGCAGTCAGTCGCAGTAGCTAGAAGCAAACGCGGTGTAAAAAGAAATTTGCGCGCGAGTATCGCCCAGTCAGCAGCTGGCCCACCGTCAGCGGCTGTGGCTAGGTTTGCCTGGGTGACAAAAGACTTCCTGTTTAACTGTTTAAAACAAAACAAATTCAAAATTATTTAAATCCAAATTCAAATCAGATTTAAATAACTTTTCAAATATAAATCCCAATAATACAAATAATATATGTTTTTGAATCAGGAAAATGTGAGGATTTCAAATATGCCATTCAAAATATGTTTTGAGTATTTTAAAATTTCGAGATGATTAAAATTACAATAAATTACCCTTTTCTTAATAAATTCATAACTTTAATTTTATAACTCCAAATTTGACAAATAATATGTCTAAATCGATCAGCGCGACGAGCCCGTTTTATCTATGCAGTCCATGTTCTGATTTGAAGCATGCATCATGTCATTATTAAACATCTGAACTGTTTATGACAATAAAATTGGACCAAATAAATAATAAAATGCTTTATTTCTTGTATCCACACCTCACCTTTGCCATGCTACTTTAATGCCATGTAAATTGTACATCATTCATCATGACATGCTTGTTTGCTTGTCGTATTCTAATTCATATGCTTGTGCACTTTATTTATGTTGGCCCATGTTTGTTTGGTTCTTCTTCGAATAGACGCCCAGCAGGAGAATTACCGGGAATCACAGGAGTACTACCCAGATCCATCTCTCGCTTCAACTGAGCTGCCAGGCAAGCACTACCACATGCTTGCATACATATAGTACCTATTTCTTCTATCTTATTCTTGCATCATTGAGTCGCGATTGCATTAAATTGAATCCCAAGTAGTGCATAGCCTTTACTTTTAACCCCACCAAAGCTTGTTCCTCCATCCCATGAGCCATTACTACAGGAGTTGTTTGAGCCATGCGAGTCGTAGAAAAGCATGTGTAGGGTATGTGAGAGTCTGATGAATAACAAGGTACCTAAGCAACATAACCTGAGTAGTAATGGGATAACTAATGAAAGAGGCACCGGTGAGCAATATCTGCTATTTGGTTTTTCATGCTCACTTGTGTCCCGTAGGACCCCGAGTGCTTGATTCCCGTTCCTTGTTTATTCGCACTATCCACATCCGGGAGGCCTTATGGACCCCCCTGAGCCAGAGCTTGATTCATTCTTATTTCCTGGGGCCCCAAGTAGTTTGGGGCTTTAATACTATCCTGTACTTATGCCATGTTATCGCTTTAATAAGATTGTGCGTGGTGCACCTGTACTGTTTTGGATCGTGGAATGTTTTCGCGGTATCAACAAGCCCAGTCACATTTTCGGGTTCCCAGTCGTTTACAGCCATTGACACAAACCTTGGGTCCGTCTCAGAGCCGGCCAACTTCGTTGCGGGTAGCTTAATGGGGTGGCCCCCTGAAATATTTCTGAATCCTATGATTTCTTTGTCGTGAATGCCTCGTCGGGTTTTGATTTGGTTTTTCCGAGGTTGATCGAGTGTGTGTTGCTATTCGTGCACCTCTACAGGGTAAATCTTTCTGAAAGCCGTGTCCGCGGTTATGGACGACTTGGAGCACAGTTTCTCGATCATAGACAAGTAAAACTAAAGTACCGCTTTTAATTTGACTGAGTACTTGACTAGTAAGTAGTGCAATACTCATGGAATGGTTAATAAAACTACCACAGATGATGGGGGTTGTTCGTCCGCTTCCTCTTTGGTAAGCGAGGGGGAGGATGGATCTGTTAATTATACTGTTATAACTGTTGTTCTTAATTCACGGACATCCGTCTATCATTGGTTAGGCGGATGGTAAGCGAGTATCTATAGAATTTCTAGGCTTTATCTTTTGCTGCAATTGCGTCACCCCAGGTTGTGTCCCCTTTAGTGGCATAAAGACTTGCTGAGTACCCCTAGGGTCTCACACGATAAATTGTTTGATTCAGATGAACAGGTATATTCGCAAGAAGGATACTGGGTAGAGGAGACATATGATGTTGGCAACGATCATTCGGTGTAGAGATTCCGGGAATGGGGATCCGTGAGATCTGTGGGCGGGATGTGTTTATTTATGGGGCATCTTATGCCGGTTTGCTTCTTATCCGTACTCGGATCTTGTTTTCCGCTTCCGCCTGATACTCTGATGTTTGTTGTATGAGGAGCTATCCTAAATTATTATCTCTATCTAGGATATTTGAATCTTGCCGTATGGTGTTGCAAAATATTTCTATTTCTTTTAGATGGAATGGCTCTGCGGACTGTTGTATGTGGCTTGCATACATACTCATTTGTGTATGTAGTTGATCCCTTCGCCTGCCGATTACGCCGCTCGTTCTTGTCCTGATGTTCTGAAAGTGGTTAGGACGGCCGAAAGGTCTACCGTGAGTGGCCCTAGGCCCCACCGTACTATTTTAACC
The DNA here is from genome assembly GCA_910589775.1 of Avena eriantha. Taxonomy (NCBI): domain Eukaryota; kingdom Viridiplantae; phylum Streptophyta; class Magnoliopsida; order Poales; family Poaceae; genus Avena; species Avena eriantha. Next base: position 238,305,732 of record OU342742.1, on the reverse strand, counting down.
ACTTTCGTTCATCCAGGCATGCAACTAAGAGCGTAATTCACCGAGGTAGTTACACCCCTTATCAATGGCACTTACCACATGAACTCGTTTAGCCGGTGGAACATATCTTTCTCCTACTTCTAGCTTCTTTGGAAAATACCGGATGATTTTAGCATCATAAACATTGAAAATTATCTTCCCTTCTACACAATCTACTGACGCACTTGTAGTACTGAGGAAGGATCTTCCAAGTATTATAGATAATCTTTCATCTTCTGCCATTTCAAGAATGATAAAATCAGTGGGAATAACATGCTCATCTATCCTAAGAAGGACATCCTCAATTATACCAACAGGTTGTTTAGTGGACTTGTCATCCATCTGTAAAGTGATAGTAGTAGGAGAATACTCCCCTAATCCTAACCTTTTATAGAGGGAGTATGGCATTACACTAACTCCTGCTCCTAGATCACATAAGGCATATCTGTTTTACCTATTGAGCATGATATAGTTGGTATTCCAGGATCTCTAGACTTAGACAACAGCTTCCCGTTAGAAGGATAACTAGTTACCATGGCGACAGTTTCAGTTATTTCTTTATTTCTACTAAGAATATCATGAAGGAATTTACCATAAGTAGGAACTTTGATTGCATCCGCAAATGGAATTTCCAAACAAAGGTCACTGAGTGCCTTTGTAAAAGAGTTATAAATTACCTCATCCGGTGCTTTCTTTTTTCGATCTGGATAAGGGAGCTTTTTCTCACCTGACTTACTCTCGACTTTTACCTTTTTTGGAGGGTCAGGCTCTTTCGTTGCTTTCTGTTGTTTTTGCTTATTGGTTTTCTTCTTTTCTACTACAACAACTTCATCTTCTTTACTTGTTTCTTTATCTTCTCTTGGATCAATCGTTTCTGCATCAGAGTCGTAATGATCATCTTGTTTATCATTTTGGTCTTCCTTGGTTTGATCTTGTGTTTCAGTCTCATCTTGAGGATCCACCAACGTATCATCCTCTTGACTTGCTTCGAGCAAGGATTTTTTTCCTTACGCTCTTTTTTAGCTTCGTATTCTAGTGGTCCTAAGGGTCTTGTAACAACTGCACCCCTTCTTGTGACAACATTAGTAGAAACAGAAATATCTTTATCATCACGAAGAAAAATTTGATAACTAGATGCTATTTGTTCACACTGGGTTTCAATCATACTAAGATACTTATGAAATAGTTTTATTTCTTGGCCAATCTCATCGTAATTTTCAGCGAGTTCTGCCAAAATCTTTTTGTGTTTTTGGAAATGCGTATGCAAGTTATTATGAGATTTTACTTGTCGATGTTCTTATTCTTGAAAAACTTTTATAGTTTCATCTTCTTCATTTAAAACTTGTAATAAATCCTCTTTATTTTCTTTAGCAAGTTCAGAAGGTATACCTTTTTATTTCATAGTTTTGTGTACCTCAGGCATAAGATCAGGAGTTATTCGAAGTATCCCTTTTTCCGGCTTAGTGCCAAAATCAGGATTATATAAAGAAATATTCTTAGCCCTAGTAGACATTAATTCCAAGCATTATTTAATAGTTAAAGTATTTATTGATCCTCCTGCTGAGAAGTCAAGCAATCCTCTACATTGAGTATTGAGACCATGATAAAATAAATGGCAGATTGTTAGTTCATAATAGCCATGATTAGGAATACTATTGATCATTCCAAAGAATCTTTCCCAGGCTTGTGGGTAGTTTTCTCCCACGTTCTGACTAAAACTGCATATGTTCTTTCTTAGTACAGTTACCTTTTTAAAAGGAAGAAATCTATTTATGAATTTAGTAATGCAGTTTTCCCAACATTTAATGTAATGGCGAGGGAGAGAATATAACCAGTCTAGAGCTTTACCTTTAAGAGACCATCGAAATAATTTAAGACGAGAAAAGTCTCTTGGCAAACCTTTTGGTCCAATCGATGTTATCACATCGTCAAACTCTCTAATATGTCTTCCCGGGTCTTCATCTTCCCTTCCACTGAAAGCTTTCTCCTGCAAATTTTTAATAATTCCACCATCAAATTGATATTCTCTAACTCTAGGATTAGGGAACTCTATTGGTTGTTTAAGAAATTCAGAACTTGGTGCATTGTATTCCTTGAGAGTTTTCTCAGGTTTCATGGGAGGTGTCCTATAAATAGACAAGATTTCCATAATATCACTCAGGTTTTCAACTTCAACTTTATTTGATCTTAAAAGTTTTTCAACAATTTCTCCGCGCCTCTGAGCAGGCACGCGCTCAATATAATCCGGCAGGTAGGTCCTACCAGAGTGTGTAGACCCTTTGTCTCCTAAGGAGAACATTTTGTAGTAGCAACACCTAAAATGTCAAAAGACAAACACTTAGCGCTTAGCTCCCCGGCAACAGTGCCAGAAAATAGTTTGATGTCTGCAAGAGCACAGATCGTTTGTAGCTAGTTTCGAAGTTCAGATATCGATCCCATAGGGAGCCCAAAGGTAAGTGTTTATTGATGAAGTCTCTGTCACACCCGAAGTTGTCACAGGTCTTCGAGTGAATTGACTGCAAGTGTTGAAATAAGAATGGGATTTTGATTAAATTCGAAAATTTAAATAGAACTAAAATGAAACTTTACAAATATAATGCATAAAAATAAAGAACGAATTGGCTTGTTTGTTGTTTCCTGTAGATGGCGAAAGAATGCACAAGGAGATTCAGTTCATGGTGATAGTGACTCAAATTAGTGGCTGAGACTATCAATCCAAGTTAGTTGACTCAAATTCGTCAAGATACAATTGAATCTAGACAAATCTAAATTAACTAATTTGGGTCGGAGGGAGTACTACTTATGAAAGCTTTAGAGCATATCCACCGTCCTCACAGCTCAAATACATATCAATTTTGATTCAACTCATACATATTTCAATCAAATTTATACAAGCCCACCAGAGATTATCAAAGCAAGTACTACTATTTATGAATCAGATTTAGAGCATATCCACCGGTCTCACGTCTCAAATACATATCAAATTTATTCAAATCATACATATATTTTATGTCACAAAATTTTGGTTCAAATTGGGCTCAAATTTGTCCCAATTTTAAGTGGACGGTGAGCTAGCAGCCCTCCCTGCCGTATGTGTACTCCAAGAAGTACAGGCAAAGTGCTCCTATACGGCCACGAGGTACATCCAGCCTTCACCATCGAAGTGCACCTCGACGTGCTAGCTGCATCCGCGGCCTGCCTCCCACAACTTCAGTTCACGAGGGCTTGATATGTACTATCGTGATGATGTTGTAGATGATGGCTTCAATCATTTTTGCATCAATGACATCTGTCGGCACCACCGCCGTCGCACTGATACTGCGGATGATGGCTTCCATCGGTGTCTTTCATCAGCAACGGATCTGAGGATGTGAACAGAACTAAGACAGAGAGAGATAGAAAATTTAGACGGTTAGATCCTCACCACCGCACGACGTTCGAACCCCACGCTTAGATCCTCACTGCCGCATGCCATTCCAGCCGCCACACTTAGATCCATGTCGCCACAAGCCCTTCTGACCCCCACGTGTAGGTCTGTGCCGCCACAAAGTCGTTCCGACCACCATGCTTAGGTTCATGCCGCCGCACGCCGTTCAGACCGCCACACTTAGATCCGCACTGCCGCATGCTGTTCGCACTGTCGCGCCGCCATACGTCGATAGAAGGGGAGGAAGATGTGGCTGGTATATGTGTGACAAGGAAAGGGAGGGAGAGACATCCAGCCCTTCGAGCTCTCCTCTCCATAGCCCAACAAGAGAGAGATACCTCCAGCCCATCGGATCATGATGTATCCAATGGTGGTTGGTCAAGATTCGTGTGAGATACATCTCGACCAATCAAAACGCAACCAAACCGAGCGCTAGTTGATGCGGCTGGTATACATGCGACAGGGAAAGGGAGGGAGAGACATCCAGCCTGTCGGACTCTCCTCGCCATACAAGGTTAGGTGCACCCATCAGGAGAGAGAGACCTCCATCCCGTCGAATCATGATGTATCTAACAGTGGTTGGCCAAGATTCGTGTGACATACATCTCGACCAATCAGAGCAAGGGGAAAACTAAGCGAGGGGAAAACTGAGGAAAACTTTAGCAGGAGGGGAAAATGAGGAAAATTTAGCGGGAGGGGAAAACTGAGGAAAACTTTAGCGAGATAGGAAATGAGTAGAGCTAAGGAAAATAAGGGCACTCAGATAAAAAAATGACTAAGGGAAATTTAAGCTTTTGGCATAATAAATGGAAAATGTGTTATTTGAACAATGTAATCCATCTTGGCTGACATTATATTGTTTGCAACTCAAAGATACACACGTGTTCCAAATTTGGCGTCATTTAGACAAAGTATGTTTTGGTATGGGTTATTTTGTAGGTTGATTGAGTAGAAAGCCATGCATCTTCATAGCTAGTAGCTCATTCCAAGAAGGGTTTAAGAAGTGGTTTAGGGGATAAGTCCATTTCTCTTTAATTTCTTTTCCTTCACTATTCATGCTAGGTTGTAGGTAACATAACAAGACTCCATGTGAAGGTTGCACTATGTTTTGACTTTTTTTTGAATTAAACTAACCCTAAAACCATATTTTGAATTTAGTCACTTAGAAATAGAAAAATGTGGCTGATTACAAGTAAATCCAAAATTTCCAATTTCACATGGTAAATCAAACCAAGATACACAAGTGTGCCAAATTTTGGATCAATTGGTCAACATTTGCTATGGTTTAAGCCATGAACTAGATAAACCCCATGTGTTGACCACATGTCGAAGGCAAAACTGAGTAGTGCTAAGCAACTAGGTGGATGACCATAAAAACTTGCAATAACACATACATTATGGGATTATCCAACATACAAACTTGGGAGCATCACACTAGTTCAAATTCAATACAAACATTAATAGTAGTAATTCATGATACAAATTCAAATTAATAATTCAAATTCATTTTTTCTTGCTCCTAGTGTTTTTCGCTGGGTTCACCACCTTGCTCCAGGTGATCCTAGCTGGAATATTCGTGCAGTCCACCATCAGCTTCTTCCATTTGTTCCATTTGTTCTTTTTCTCTACATCCAATGAATCAAGTGCTTCATTCTGTCGTACAATTGGTTCAATCACATTTCGATCCATTGGTTCATACGGTTCAAAATGCATTGACATCATTTCTTCAATATCCTCTTGTGTAATTCCTTTACTTTTGAACTTTGCTTCCAATGAATAAATTGCTTTATTCTCCTCTCGATCCATTGGTTCAAACTCCTCTCGATCCATTGGTTCAAACTCCTCTTGGTCCATTGGTCCAATCTCACCTGCATTAGGTTCAATCTCCCCTGCATTTGGTTCAATCTCCCCTACATTTGGTTAAATCTCCTCTTGATCCATTGGTTCTATCTCCCCTGCATTTGGTTCAAGCTCCTCTAGATCAATTGGTTCAATCTCCCCTGCATTTGGTTCAATCTCATCTGCATTTGGTTCAATCTCCTCTCGATCCGTTTGTTCAATCGACAATGTATCCATTGCTTCATTATCTTCTCATTCAAATACTTCATTCTCATCTGCATTTGCTGCTCTTGCCTGATCATCCATTCCATAAGCTGGGTCCACTGCATTTTTACAAAGCCTAGCAATGTGCCCTAGGATCCCACAATGTTTGCACTTATGTCGTCGAGGTGGTGCACCACCCTCTGCACTAGATCTCATCCTATTCTTCCTTGGCCTACCTGCTGGTCTAGTAAAAACTGGAGGGTATAGCTTGAAGCCTAGATCCACTTCCATCCATTGGTCTTTTCCCAATAAGGCTGGAACATTCTGAGCATATATTGCCCTAAATTTGGCAACAGAGAAATACTATGACACGTACTGATCAACTTCACCCTCTTCACCTCCTAGAACACCCATGAAAAACAATGCATGTATGCAGGGTTTCCCACGGAGTTTCCATTGCCTGCAATGGCATATCCTATCAACCAAACTCACTCGATACCTCCCTTGCCTATCTTTACTTTCAGTGTACATTACCTTAGCCTCAATTCCTCTTCTAATGCATTTCATATTCAATTATTTTGCCCTAGCATGCAAAGCCTTAATCAAATATGGGAGGATGAGATGGCCAGCATATACTGTTGATGAAATTCTTTGATGCAAATCGATCTTTATCATGATCATCTGCCTAATATTATCAAATATTTGCCACAACATAAGCCCTTTTAGTGACTTGACCTTTGCATTGAAACTCTCTACAAGGTTACTTGTTACATAGTCTACCTTGCAAATTTCATTGAATTGGCTTCTTGACCACACCATTCCATGATGTGCATCCAAGTACTCCTTCACCGCAGGTTTTTGTTTATACAACACTTCCAAATGATACATATGCTTCCTCAAACTGCATGTGTATGAAGGTGGCCATAGGTTGTCAGTATAAACTTTACCCTTGAATTTCTTTGTAAAATTCAGCACTAAGTATCACACATTCCCTATGCTCCACTCCGGGGAATACTGCTTCTACAACTTTCTCCATACCTTTGCAAGCATCCGTGTGGATAGTAAGTCCTGGTGGATGACCTATAAGGTCGCGCAAATTATCTAGAAACCAAGTCCAACTTTCCTCTGACTCAATCTCTGAAACTCCAAAAGCAATGGGGAACATCCAATTGTGGCCATCAAATGGACTATAGGGCTAGAACTCGAGCCGAGCCAGCTCAGCTCGACTCGCTAAAACTCATTCAACTAATGAGTTAGCCCAGCTTGTCTTGTTTACATAACGAGTTTATATTTGAAACTCGGCTTGACTCGCTAAACTCATGAGTAGCTTGCGAGTAGTTCGTTTAGCTTGTTATAAGTTGTGAACATGAGCACATATAAGAAAAACTATTAATTCTCCTACTAATTAAGAGCTAGAATAACCATAGTACTTTCATAATAACATAAAGGCAAGATCAATGAAAACTTAAATAGCTCGACACCATTACATGTAAAGAAACTTTCGTAGTATGACACTTACCTATGAAAAAAATTAAACTCTATATTTGAATGAGTTTAACAAGCTAAACGAGTAGCTTGTGAGTAGCTCATTTAGCTTTGGTGAGTAAACAAGTTTAAATCTAAAACTCGGCTTGACCAATTAGACACCGAGTTCAAGCCAAGTCGAGCCGACTCACGAGTTATTCATTTAGCTCGCGAGTTCCGAGTTATAATGCCAGCCCTACTGCACTAGCAACTACTAGTTGTCCTTTAAATCTCCATGAAGAGTTGTTGCATATACAGCCAAATAAGGTCTACAACCATCCAAAAACCCTTGCCAACAAGCTTTGAAACAAACAAAAGCCCTTCTAAAGCACTCCTTCTCCTTTGTCTTCCCTCTTATTTTGTACTAAACTTTATGCCTATATATCTGTACAACACTACCTGTACTAGCCATGTCCACTTCAGCTTTGAAGATGTAAAGCAACTGAAAACTTTCATTCGATGGACCATTTATCCTATCAAGAGCTATTTCCTTTGCATAGAACATCCTCATGTAAGGTACTATAATATTAAACTTTTGAGAAACTTCTTTTATGAGCATTGTTGCACCAAGTTATGGGTTCGCTCTCATCCAATCCATGATTGCATCTACCAACCACCTAGTATTTGCTAGTTTTGTTTTGTCGTTTGTCTGTCCCCCTTGAGGTGGATAAGAATGTTCGAACCGGTTACTTTTTATCCGAAACATAATGAATATGTTAAGTACGGTTAACAAACTCTACACAATGATCTAAAATACACAACTGGTTGTAATACCTGAACCAAACTGCTCCTAAGCATAGTGGATGCATGCATCCTCCACCTACACCTCTTGTATGGGCACTTCACTGTGAACCTTGTTGTCTCACTCTTAATAACATCATAATCATTATTGGTGTGGATGCAATATGTAGTAAGGGCATTACGACAGTATTGCATTGTTTCAAATACAGTGCCTTCTGAAATCTTAGGATCGTTCCTGTCCCACTCAATTACTGGCAAGTCCTCACCATCGTACTCGGCTAAAATGAGACTGTCATTGTTCTCCTCATTCTCTTCGTCATCAGTGTGATCACATATGGCACCGTGGGCCATTTCCTCCATGTATTGATCCTCTAGTGTCTATTTACTGAATCTATCTACTAATTCAGGAAACATCAACTCATCCTCATCATCTAGTGGAGGCGCTCCCTCGTCAGGCTCTACTTTGTCCTCAACATCTGGCTTACACTCACAGTGCAAACATATGGTACTGCTATGGACCTACAAGGAGCGCGAGGACACACACTATTAGCAGAGACAGCTGAAAGGGCATGTATGCCCCCATGTGTGGTTTTGGTAATTAATGACAATCCCTATGTACTAATGTGCAAATTGAGTTTCACTTGTAGGTTTGTCCATTGGCATCGCTTGGACCATGTGTTGGTTTCAAGGATGAAAAAGAAGAAGCAATGTCCAAGGGCTTTGTGCCTATTGGAATCAAGTAGAAGAAGAAGATCAAGTGTGGCATCCCGCTAAAACCAGTACTAGAAAATCGTTGTGTTTTTGTGCATTGTATTATCATCACCGCATGGTCATGTCATCATGCCACATTGCATTTGAGCATCGTCATCATCATGCATGGTTTTGTTGAAAACTATTTTTTGAAAAGCCTGGTTTTGTTTTCTAAACACCCCGTCTTTATTTCGAATTAAAACCCCGGTTCTCTGGATTATTTTGTTTTGTCTAAAAACTGTTTGCAAAAGGTTTTATAAAATAAAAATAAAACAAATATTTTATTAGGGGAGGCAGCCGGCCAGGCCCAAAAGCCCAGCCAGCCAGCCTACTACCCCGCCAACCAAAACCCTAGAAATCCTACCCTTGACCTAATCCACCTAGCCACCGCCGCCAGCTAGAAGACCCCACCGACCCCACCGACCCCAGCTCCCGCTCACCCTCCCCCGCTCCTTCCTATTCCCGCCCACCACCTGCCAACAACCGCGCCTCCTCCCGCTGGCCTACTCCCCCACGCCACCTGACGCCCCGACCACCCCACACCTGGCCACGATCCCCAGCACCGGCACACTCCCCTGCACGCACACACCCGCGGTGCAAGCACACAGCACGCGTGCGGTGCGGCCAGCCCCATCCCATCGATCGACCCGCCCGCACGCGACCCCCAGCCTCGACACGCCCCGTCGCCCGCGCACGCACTCACGTGGAACGGTCCTGGCCTGACCCACCTCCCCGCGCCTCGTGATCTCCGCCTTGGCCCCACCCCGCGTGCCACACATCGCTCTCACGCAATCCTCGCACGCTCCCATCCCCCCGCGCCTCTTCTCCCTCACGGAAAACTGCATCCGCCGCCGCCGCCAGGAGGTCTTTCCCCGTCGCCTTCCTCCTTCCCTGCCCGAGACGGCCGTCCTTGCTTGCAGGATCCTGCCAGCGTCGTCCTCTGCCACCAGCAGGCCCCACGGACGCGCGCCGTCGAGCCAGCCTCGCACGCGCCTCCCAGATGATGCCGGTCCGCCTCTGTTCCAGCGACCCCACCACGAGCCACGGTCGAGCTCGCCATTTGCCGTCCCTAGTGTGCCCCCTCTCTGTGTCATCTGCGCTGCTGGCCTCGCCTCGCCGCCGCGGCCACCCTTCATCTGCCCCGTGAGCTTCCTCTGCTCCGGCGACGTTGGTGCACCCTGCCTCCCGCTCGCGCCCCATGTCGTGGTTCCTCGCTGCCTTGATCTCTCGCCCGCAGCACCCACTGCCATGCGTCTATCCCTGACCCCGCAGGCTCTATCTCCTGCCGCCATCGATCGACCCGAGCTCGTCGCGGCCCTGCCGTCCCCGCCGTCTGTGGTTGAGGGGCTCCTCTTGTTCGACGACATGGTCGCCCCTGCCTCTTCAGGTTGTTGTCCCTTTTGTGAGATGAGGCTCGTGATTCTTGTACCCGCGTGTTTTCCTTGCTGTTGATGCGCGTGATGCATGACTTAGTCACTTGCGTGTGTGCTTCAGCTCCAACGACCACTCCTTCGTGTCTGTTGTCGCCCGCAAACTCCAATGCGAGAAGATGTACGCGAGTACCCGAAGGCCACCGGCGACACACAAGTTTGCCATCGACGACAAGATCGCCACACGAAGTTCAAAGACCCATGGATCCGGTGATGCCGAACACCAAGTTCCACCTCACGGATCACCTCCCCGTACCCCGAAGACCGATCCCTGTCGAACCTCGAGACCTCAAACCTGGATTCGAAGACCAATCTCGTCAAGACCGATCCCCCGAACCTTCTAAGCACCAAGATCTTCGACCCTAATGTGATCCCCTTTCCGAGACCCCTATTTTTATAATATATCATATATTTGATGCATGTAAATTGTTCATGTCGCATACATATTTTGGGGTTTATGGGTACTTTGTCGATTCACCTCATAATTAAATATGGAGTCTATATGCGGGCTATTCTTGTCTTATATCGGCTCCATTTAAATTTGTGTAGCGAACCGATGCCATGTTTCGCCCTGTTAATTCAAGATTTAAATTGCGGGGTAGTTAAATAACTTGAACCTTATAATTAAATGTCGAAACCCTAGTTCCGCTTAATATTGACTAGTCGCATTGCATCTATGCCATGTCATACATCACATGCATCATGCCTGATCTTCTGTCGTAGTATTAAATCGTGCATCCGGTGTTTCTTCTAGTGTTTTCTTCTTTGCGGATTAGGCCGATGAGTTGATGCGAGTATCGACAAGTTCTCTAGATATGAACCTCCGGCAGTGTTTCCCAGGCGAGCATTCTCCCCCTTTCTACCTATTTTGCGTTTATAGTCTTTATTTCCTCCTGTTGATCTATTGCTATCTGTGTCACGATGCTTTAGTTTCCGTGCACCATTATACTCCTTGCAGCCTCTATATTGCCATGGACACATCATATTGCCTGTTGTTTGATAGATAGTCGGCCTTGCGAGTCGTAGTTGCTTGCTTCTGTGTTGCTTCACGTCGTTGTCGTTCCACTATTGACAGCAAGTTGGCACATGATAAATGGTGGAGATGCTTAATGGTGGAGATGATCATGACTTTAAATACAACTATTAAATTGTTGGGATAACTAATGAAAGAGGTACCGGTGGGCAATATATGCTATTTGGTTTTTCATGTCCATTTGTCTCCTGTAGGCCCCGAGTACTTGATACCTGTTCCTTGACTATTCGCACTATCCACATACGGGAGACTCTATGAATCCCCCTTAGCCAGAGCTTGATTCATTTCTTATTTCTCGGGGCCACAAACTAGTTTGGAGTTTTATTATTATCCTGTACTTATGCCATGCTTTACTGTTTTATTTACGATTGTGCGTGGAGCACCTGTACTGTTTTGGATCGCGGCACGATTTCGCGGTATCGACAAGCCCAGTCACACTTTTGGGTTCCCAGTCGTTTACAACCGTTCTCGCAAACCCTGGGTCCGTTCCGGAGCCGGACAACTTCATTGCGGGTAGCTTAGTGGGGTGGCCCCCTGAAATATTTTATGAATCCTGTGATCGCTTTGTCGTGAAAGCCTCATTGGGTTTTGATTTGGTTTTTCCGAGGTTGATCGTGTGTGTGTTGCTATTTGTGCACCCCTGCAGGGTAAATCTTTCTAAAAGCCGTGTCCGCGGTTATGGACGACTTGGAGCACAGTATCTCGATCATAGACAAGCATAACTAAAGTAGTGCTATAAATTTGACTTAATATGTGACTAGTAATCAGGTTCACTACAATGGAATGATAACAAAAGTGCCAACAACTTGTGGAACTGGTGTGTATCGTGTCATGTTATACCTGCCTAGTAAGTATCGCAACTCCAATGGAATGAACTAAAAGTGCCAACAACTACTGGTTTTGGGATGTCACATGCTAATTGTAACTGACTAGTAAGTACTGCAACTACCACTGAATGGTTAACTAAAACTGCCCACTACTTATGCTATCAGGATGACTCATTCTATCTATATCTGACTAGTAAGTGCTGCAACTATAATGGAATGAATAAAACTACCAACTGCGTGAGTTCCTCGGTTTGACTTCCTCGTTTCGTCTCGAGGGGGAATACCAGGATGGGTATGATTGGTGCTAGTATAAGTTTGGTTCCGAATAGGTTTTTGTTATCTCTCTCTAATAGCCGACAGTTTATCGAGTCTCTATAGGATGTTTAGTGCATGCTTCGCTGCCGCTTCAGCCCACCATACCTATGTAGGCGAGAGCCGCCGAATTCTAGCCTCGCCGTGTACTGGCCTCAGTACTGACGCTCCTCTTTTTCCTTTGCCCTTTGTCGGCACCCCTTTTATTTTAGTAGGTTTGAGATCGACGTCGTTAGCAGGGTTACCCTTCCGGCTTGGCCTGGGCAGGGTTATGGACGCCATTGGTTACTCTTCAGGGCTCTTAGCCCCATTTGCATCTTATCCGTACTCGGATGTTCTATCGTTTTCATGGTGATTTGGATCTTTGTATTGTGTATCTATATTTTGACTTATGGAGTCATTGTTGTATATAAATGTTCTGTGGGTTCCATCGTGGACTAATGTGTAATGGTATTACTTCGTTTTCCACCCACACGCAAGTGCCTGGTGGGCGTCCTTGAATCGTTTCTATGCGGGTTTGGCGGGAATCGCTAAAACTTGCATAGGGCCGATTCGAGGGTGTTACATCAAGTATGTCTTGAAGAAGAAGAAGAAGATGGAGTTCCTCATGGCAATCTTCAAGACATCATCAAGAATTGAAGTGCAAGCTCAAGATGCGTCATCTCTATAAGATCTCATTCTTGAAGCTTGCCATCCTCGGCAATCATAGAACGATGAAGACAAGTTCGAAGAAGAGGCTTCCCCATGGAGTATAGGGGAGCATTTATCAAGACTTCATCAAGCAAGTGCAATCAAGAAAGGTGTTCCATCTTGAAGGTGACAAGATCATCTACATCAAGATCAAGTGGGATGCTCAAGGCAAAGGTATGATCGTGATAGGGTTTCTATTTTACTGGTCTCTTGTAGTATTCTCGTAGTGTTGGGAGGCCGGGTTTAGGATAGATAGCCGTACTATCAAGAGGGGCTCTCGAGTGGGTGACTCGTTCATATCTTTCGAAGAGAGCTCAAAACTTTGCATACATAGCATCATATTTTTTGGTTGTTTGTTTCTTGTCCATGTGAGGATCTAGAGCTTGGGTTATCTTCATAACAAGCTCTAGTTCGTCAAAAACGGATTTTCCTTGCATATCTTATTGCGTTTTTCATCTTGCAGGTTTTTCTGGCTCCACACCTTGGGAGGTATCTCACATATATATTCATGGTATTTTCTCCCTTGGTGATACACAATATTTCACCTTTTGTTGGATTCTACTCTTTATTATCTTTCCAACAAAATTGGTTTCATCCCAATTAGAGTTTCCAAGCTCAACTTCTTGCGTTTTGGGTTCTGGAGGTTTTACCGGTTCGTTGTTTCTGAAAGGTCATACCTTTCTCCATTTTATTTTTATCCTCTCTTGTTGTACTATGATGTTTCTTTGCATAATCTTGTATAGATTTTTGTTCTCTTCAAAACGAGCGTAAGATCATCGAAATCGGAGTCTGGAGTCAAAAGTTATTAAAGTTTTCGTGCACTGCTGTCCAACGTTTTTGCTTCAGCGGTAGTACCGGCCCAAGTTCCGGCCAAAGTTCCGGTAAATCTCATTTTTGTTCTATATCTTGTGTTTCTATTTATAGGTAGTACCGGTGGGGCACCGGTACTTCCGGTGGGGCGCGAATCTGGCCCAAACGGGTAGATTTCTCTTGCCCTATTTAAGGGCCCCCTCTTCCCAAAAGCTTCCCCAAGTTTTGAGGTCATTTTTTGCTAGCTCTTCCACTCTGTCTCCTCCATTGTTGACCATCAAAAGCTTGCCCTCTTCCCTTCTACCTCCCATGATTCTTTCATCTCTTTGAGGGATTTGAGAGAGGAGATCTAGATCTACAACCCCCACCAAACCAAATCCTTTCTTTGTGAAGGAATCCTTGGGATGTAGATCTTGGAGAGTTTTGTGTTCTCCTCTTGTGTTCTTCCTATCTTATTCCCCCAATATCTTTTGTAGCTTTGGTGGAATTTGCGAGAGAAGGACTTGCCGCTTGCATTTTCTGCATAGATTTGAGTTCTCCTTGGAGATTCGGCGAGTTCAAGCCCTTGGGCTTGTTACTCTTGGGTTCTTGGAACCCTAGACGGTTGTGTGGTTGGAGTGTTGACCTTTTGTGGTCTTGTATCCTTTTTGTGGCCTTGTTGCCTTTTGTGGTTTTGTAGCCTTCGTGACATTGTTGTTGGGAGCCTCCAATTGAGTTGTGGAGATTGCCCCAACCTTGTACGGGTTCGGTGACCGCCCTCAAGTGTCCCATAGTGGAACGTGAGTAGACCTTTGTGGCGAGCTCACGGGAGAATAGGGTGAGCCTTTGGTGGCGTCGGTAGGTTGCGTGCCTTCGCATCTTGGGGTGAGGCCTTGTGTGGCGTTGGGTGAGCATCGAGCCACCACACCTCGAGGTGAGTCACTTATGGCGTTCGAAGTACATTGCGCCCCTGCACCTCTCCAACGGAGACGTAGCTTCTTTGGAAGTAAACTTCGGGAAACAAATCATCATCTCCGCGCCCATCGGTTATCTCTCAACCGAGCCCTTTACTTATGCAATTTACATTGTGATAGCCTTCGTGCTTGAAGTATTTTATCGTGCTATCATCTTGTAGCTTGTCTTGCTTAGCATAGGTTGTTGGTTCACTTAGTGAACCTAGTGAATATAGGTTTTGGCTTGATAAATTAAACGTTAAGTTTTATTCCGCATTTATTAGAGCCTAAGACATAATAATTTGAAAACGCCTATTCACCCCCCTCTAGGTGACGTCCATCTCCCTTTCAATTGGTATCAGAGCGTGGTCTCTCGCTTCTTAGGCTTCACCACCTCGAGAGTAGGGATGTCTCCTAGGGGTTTAGTGCACTCTCACACATTTACATTTGATGGCACAAATTATGATGTTTGGCGTATTCGCATGCTTAGTCATTTCCGGGTCATTGACCCAAATATTGAGCGAATTCTAGATATGGGCTTGTCTCCTCCTAAGGATCCCCAAAAGCTATCTTTGGAGGAGGAGACAAACTCTTATCTCGAAGCTCAAGCATCTAATGTGCTTGTTAATGTTGTGAGCTTTGTAGTTATTTCCTCAATCATGCCTTTTAGGAATGCTCATGATATTTGGACCAAGCTTCAAGCAAAATATGATGTGTCCAAGATTGATGAGGATGATTGTGTTCCCTCCACCTCCGGTCGTGATGAGTTCTCATCTTCCTCCACTTCACCTACATGTGAGTTGTCACAAGGTAATGACATGGTGAGTGGTGATAGAACTTACAATGTGGATAGTAAGCTTGTCGTTAATGATTCTTCATCTGTATCTCATTGCAATGTTGTATCTTTGGGCATGAACACTTGTAGGACTATATGTGATTTACACCCTAGTGTTGATTTCCCTTGCATATCATGTAGAAATGGATTGAATATATCTCATGATGATATGCTTGCTTTGCCTTGTTGCCATGATAAATGTGCTTCTATTTCCTCTAGTACTTGTGTTGCTAACCATGTAGAGGAAATCAAAGAATGTGTGGGCCAAGGAAAGGTTGCTTTTGAAGCTTCATGTGTTCCCCCATCATCACCTTCTCCTAACATTCACTTATGCCTCATGGCTAAGGAATCAAAGGTAACTTCTCCTTTGGACCCCAATGCACCTCATGATGATGTGAATGTTGACTTAGATGTAGGAGATGATGATGTTGCTTCTTTAAAAGAGAAGGGGGAGCTAGTCCTTAGTGCTCTTCACAATGATAAAAATGCTTACTCTACTTTCATTGAAATCTTGAACTTTTCCATTGAAAGTAAGCAACTAATTTATGAGCATGAGGACACAATTGACAAAATGAGTAGTCTTGCGCGTGAGTATGCTAATGACATTGCAAACTTAATTGAAGCTCTTGAAGAGTAACAAACCACCAAGGAATATCTTGAGGAGACCTTTGCTCTAGAGCTATCTAGAGTAAAGAAATCTCATGATAGAGATCTTGAGGTGGCAAGTGACCTCCAAATTAAAAATGATGAGCTTGAAGTTGCCTATGCTAAACTCCTTGAGGATTTTGAGCACCTCAACAATGGCTCTAGGGTCATCAAGGGGGAGCTCATCAAACTCACTGAGTCGCATGAGCAACTTAAAGCTTCATACTCAAAAGAGCTTTCCAAGTTGCCCTCACCTCTAGCAATTAATCATGATGCTTGTGCTACTAACTCTATCTCTTGTGAAGCATCTATTGTGAAGGAGAATGTTGTGCTACATGCTCAACTTGCTTTGCTAACTAGCAACTATCGGAAATTGGAAGAGAGTCATGCTAATCTCTCAAGCTCGCATGAGGACCTTCTAGTTTCCCATGGTAGTCTAAAGTTGGCTCATGAGGCTATTTTTTCAAAGGTAACCTCAAGTATGCCTCATGTGGGCATTATCACTACTTCTTCTCCTAGTATCATATTACCATGTGCTAGTCCTTGTAATTCATCCACTCATGCTATTGCTATATCTTGTGATGAATTGCATCCCTTGCCTTGTTGCTCTAACAACGTAGCATCTACTTCCTCTAGTATTGTTTTTGATACTAACCATGTAGAGGAAAACAAGAATCTCAAGGCTCAAGTCAATTCTTTGAAGAATGACTTGAAGAAGTGTCATGAAGGGAAGACCACACTCAAGAACATCCTGGATGTGCTAAGATCCCCAAATGACAAGAGTGGGCTTGGATATAACTCCAACATCAAGAACAAGCCCACCAACTTGTTGAAGCACAAGGGCAACAAGAAGAATGGCCAAGGTCAAGTGAAGAATCCGGCCAACATTGTGTGCTTCAAGTGCAAGGAACAAGGCCATCATGTGAGATGTTGCCCATTGAAGAAGAATCAACAAGGGAAGAGGCCTCAAGCTCCACCTCAAGCTAGAAGCAGGCTGATGGCTCAGTGTCGGCGCCAGAAAAGTGCTGGTGCGATGTTGATGTGGAGCTAGTTGCGAACCCCAAGAGGAAGGTATGATGAGCACAGCAGCAAGTTTCCCTCGGTTATGAAACCAAGGTTTAATCGAACCAGTAGGAGCAAGGAAACACCCCAAAGGTGTTGCTAGTTGAGCCTTGGCAGGGCGCACTACCGGTGCTAGTAGCAACGTGGAGACCTGCACAACACAACCACAGAACTTTGTCCCCAACTTGCGATGAGGTTGTCAATCTCACCGTGTTTTGCGGAAAAAAAGGATTAAACGTATCGAATGGAAAGAAGTAAAAGTTTGCAGAAAGTAAACACAAAGCAGTAAACAGTTTGTAGATTGTATGTAAAAGACAAGGACCGGGATCCATAGTTCACTAGAGGTGGCTCTCCTTAAGATAGATAACATGCTGGGTGAACAAATTACAGCGGGGCAGTTGACAAACATCAAGAAATCAATACATGCATATACTAATCATCTTGACTCCTTTGAGATTCGATTGGGCATTACAACATTATACATAGACCGCCATCCAACTACATCTATGACTAATAATCCACCATCAGGTTATCATCTGAACCCCCTCTAGTATTAAGTTACAAGCAACAGATTATTACTTTACGAACTGCGTGTAAAGTAAACAATACGATTGTTCTATGAACAAAGGATTGTTGTTTTCTCCCTAGTAGCAACAACACATCTAGTACCTTAGAGATTTCTGTCACTTCCCTAGATTACCAGAGGCATGAACCCACTATCGAGCATAAATACTAACTCTTGGAGTTGCTAGCATCTACTTGGCCAAGATAGCTACTAACAACAGAAAGCATGCAAGATTACAAATAACAAAGACATGATAGCATCAATAATCAATCTGAAATAGCATCTCAATATCCATCGGATCCCCGCAAACACAACATGCAGAATCACAAATAGATGATCTTGATCATGAACGGAGCTCACAAGATCTAAACATGAAAGCACAAAGGAGGAGAACCAGCCATCTAGCTACTACATGGATCTGTAGTCCAAGGATGAACTACTCACGCATCACACCGGAGGCTTGCATGGTGATGAAGAAGGCCTCCAGGGTGAACTCCCCTCTCCGGCAGGGTGCCGGGAAGAGCTTCAGATCCCTCCCGATCTTGGGATGGATATGACGGTGGCTACAGACTCTATCGTGGATTTTTGATCGGGCCCTTAGGGATTTCATCCCGAGGGCATCTTATAGGCGGAAGGGGAGGTCGAGGGGGTGCCAGGGCTGGCCACACCACCCCCTGGCGCGGGCCAAGCCTAGCCGCGCGGCCAGGTGGTGTGGCCGCCCTCTGGCCCTTCTCCGTCTCGTATTCTGGCATCTGATGACTTCCGGAAAAATAGGCACTTTGGCTTTTGTCCCGTCCAATTCCGAGAATATTCATTTTCTGACTTTCCTGGAACCAAAAACAGCAGAAAACAGGCAGCTGGCACTGTGGCTCTTGTTAATAGGTTAGTCCAAGAAATCATATGAAATGTACTCCAAAGTGTGGACAGAACACAAGAAAGTGGATAAAACCAAGCATGGAACATAAAAAATTATAGATACATTTGCAATGTATCAACATCCCCAAGCTTAACTCCTGCTCGTCCTCGAGTAGGTAAGTGATAAAAAGAAAGAATAATTTTTGAGGTGACATGCACCATCAAAGACTTGATCAAAGTATTTGTAAAACATTCAAAGCTGGGATCATAGCACTTCATTCATAACATGAAAGACAAAGTTCTAGCATTAAGGCAAAGAAACTATGATGCAACATGAAAAGGCACAAACAAAAGATTCATGAATAACAATGCTTTGCAAGACGTTTGTTTGTTTCACATAAAGAAAACATAGCATAATAGTATTCAGCTTGTCCCTCAATAGAGTAGCAAATATAAATGCATAGGACACCTTCAAAGTTCATAAGAGTGACTAGATACAAATAGTTTAAAAGAAGCAATATCAAGTTATGCATCAATTAACTAGTCTTGGGACAATGCACATAGAACTAAGCATGGCCACTATGCTCTCAAAGTAGGTGCATAAAGATAGAAGGTGGAGACTCAATATAATGGTGGAAGAAAGGCCTTTTTATAAAAGGAAGTAGGGATTCAAGTCTCATAAAGAGCTTCCAAAAATTATGGTACTTATAGCTTTCAGCTCTCATTGCCCCTATCATAAGCATCTTGAACGTGATTAAGGTTAAAGTGAACAAACTATGGTGTACATGCTTGACGAAGTATAAGTTAGAAATCTCATGTCCCTTGTATACGAGGGTCGCTCCTCATGCTACTCAAGTTTAGTCACCAGTAAGTTCTTGTCATCGTAAGTACATGTGTATCATAGAGAACCGCCAATGGGGTACCCCTTGCCCGATGATACGGAAGAATCCCCATATCAAAATGACAAGGCAAGCAGACAATGAGCATCTCAGCAATCTTCTTATTTACCATGGGAATATGGTGATTTTTTCTCTCTTTCCTCTTTTCATAATCTCTTTTTTTTCTTTTTCTCTTTTTTCTAAATAGGACTCTTTTTTATAAGAAGAATGCTTCATAGAAAACTCATTATGGTTACGCTGCAGGTTTCCACCATGTCAGCATGGATTAGACCAGCGGCCCAGGCATTTCTCTAACACATATACATAACTCCATGGACTTACCAGCTCCCTTTCATTTCACACCGACGACATCCATATACAAAAGAGCATGATATCAACTAGATACAAGTACCAAGTGCAATGTTGAAAGCGTTCCCCATGAAAGCATGGTTCTGCTAATTCCCAACAAATAAGTGCAAGCATATACAACATAGACGGCACAATGGTTCAAGTTTATTAAGGGCAAGAAAAGTAAAGTGTGCCATCAAGTTCGTGAGAGCTTTAATCACTAGTTTTCTCATAACAAGTTTAATTTGGAAGGTAAACAAAAGCATGAATATACTTGGAATAGCATAAGATAGTAGGTAGGTATCGTGGACTCTTTGGAATAACTTGGTTTAGGGAGTTGGATGCATGAGTGGAACTCATACTTGGTGGCGGAGGCTAGCAAAAGACTGAGAGCGACAAACTAAGAGAGCAATAATGGCCATAATCATGCAGAGTGACAAAACATCATTGATCAAAGCATAAAGTGATACTACAAGTTGAAAACTAAAGGATCCTAAAGGCTATGGTGACTTGAGATAGTCATAACATGGTGTGAGCATGCGCCAAGTCAACCCAAATAAAGCATCAAAGGAGAATACCACTATACTATGCTTTAATATGCTAAAACAACGCATGATTCATACAAGGCACATTAAGCAATCTCAATTGTTTATAACAAGTCATGCTACAACAAATAATACTAAGCATAAATCCAAAACAATATCAAGCATGGCATGACAGAGCATAGGCCACAGTCAAATACGAGCTCTTTTTACCACATAAGTATGAACTTTCCTACTCTTTTCCAAACCAAACCAAACTATTTGCAAACCAATGTATGAAAGAGGGGTCCAACCAATTTATTCAGCAAACTAATAAAACCAAAGCAAACAAAAAACCGAAACAAAAACGAAAAAGAAGACGCTCCAAGAAAAACACAACTGTGCATGAAACAATAAAAATGAAGCGTTTGGAAGAAACCTGAGATTTTTATTGATGAAGAAGGGGATGCCTTGGGCATCCCCAAGCTTTGACGCTTGTACTTCTTGGATATTTCTTGGGGTGACATGCGTGGCATCCCCAAGCTTGAGCTTTAGTCCAGACTTCATCTCATTACTCATTCCTTCCATACACCTGAAATTTTTCCTTCATACAAAACTTCACACAATCTTTATTAGCAACATTAGTGCACTCAAGATAATAAGTCTTAAGGTTCAGTTCTATCACCAAATAAACTTCCATTAGTACACTGGCTACTGTAGCACTTCCCTCAAAAAGCTCAATTCCCCAAAAGAACTCAAAAAGGTACCAACGAGAAGCAAATGCAGAAAATGGAAGAAATCTGTCAAAACAGACCAACAGGTAAAGACGAATTTTTTCGAAGACCTTCTGTTTCTAAAATCAAAAAGTGTTGAACTAACGCAAGTTAGATAACAACCTGGGTCAGAAGCAAAAAAATTCACGTCTCAAAAAGACGTTCAGAGATTTTACATGAATTTTTACGGTGAAGCACAGAAATCTGTTTCGGGACAGCAACTTTCCCAATCATTACTTCTCTCCCATTAGAGGTTACTCTTGGCACAAAAAGCAAATAATAAGGATAAGGAGCGGTTATTACAGAGGTAATAACTTCCAAGACTCATCTAAAACTTTTGGATTATCTCCCAATAAGTACTTTTCTTTAACGCCTTTAAGTTAGGCATAAGAAGCAAGAAAAAGAATCAAGTGTTCTCGAATGAAGAAGCATTAAGACCAACTTTTGTTTTCATAGGAGAGGCAAAATACATCTTCTCTCTCTTATTAGGTAAGTGTTATATAACTTTCTTGAGTGGGAGTTGATATTTAATGGTGCCTTCTTTCATATCAATAATGGCACCAACAGTTCTAAGAAAATGTCTTCCCAAAGTAATAGGACAAGAAGCATTGCATTCAACATCCAAAACATAGAAATCAACGGGGACATAGACATTGTTAACCATAATAAGAACATCATTAAGATCCCCCATGAGTTTCATTTTAGCATTATCATCAAGTGGGACATTCAAATAATAATCTTTAAGAGGAGGCAAATCAAGCATATCATAAATCCTTCTAGGCATAATAGAAACACTACTATCAAGATCACATAAAGCTTTGAAATCAATGTCATTCACTTTCATATTAATGATGGGTTCCCAACCAGCTTCTTGTTTTATAGGAATAGAAGCTTTATGTTTCATCTTTTCTTCTTTAATCTTTATGAGAGCATTAGTAATGTGTTTTGTAAAGGCATCTTCATAGCACTAGCATTAGGACTTTTAGCAAGCTTTTGTAGGAACTTAATAACTTCAGAGATATTGCAACCATCAAGATCAAAATCAAATTTATCATCTAAAGTAGTAGAACTATTACTAGCCTCAACACTAGTGGTGGTAATAGTAGAAACACTAATGTTTCTAGCAATTTCATCTTCTCTTTCCCACTTAGCATGTAATTCAGCTAATAGTCTAACATTTTCATCAATTCTTACTTGTATGGCATTAGTAGCTGCAAAGGGATTATCATTAGTTTCAGGCTTAGCAGCCATTTTATTCAAAGAAGATTGAGCTTCAACCAAGGATGTTATATTTCTTTCAGCATTAGAGAGTTTTTCCTCAATAGTTTTATTGAAAGCAGTTTGTTTACTAATAAACTCTTTAAGCATAACTTCAAGTTCAGAGGGAGCACTCCTATTATTGTTGTAAGAATTTCCATAAGCATTACCATTGTTGGGAGGATATGGCTTATAATTGTTGTTACCAAAATTACTCCTATAAGCATTATTGCCAAAGTTGTTATTTCTTATGAAGTTCACATCAACTTGCTCTTCTTGAGCAACCAAAGAAGCTAAAGGAACATTACTTGGATCAATATGGGCTTTCTCATTAACAAGCATAGACATAATAATATCAATCTTATCACTCAAGGAGGAGGTTTTCTCAATAGAATTTACCTTCCTACCTTGTGGAGCTCTCTCAGTATGCCATTCAGAATAATTAACCATCATATTGTCCAGAAGTTTTGTTGCAGCACCCAAAGTGATGGTCATAAAGGTACCTCCAGCAGCAGAATCCAATAGGTTTCTTGAAGAATAGTTCAATCCTGCATAAAAAGTTTGGATGATCATCCAAGCAGTCAGTCCATGAGTGGGACAATTCTTTACCAAAGATTTCATTCTTTCCCAAGCTTGAGCAGCATGTTCATTATCAAGTTGTTTAAACTTCATTATTTCACTTATCATAGATATAATCTTAGCAGGAGGATAGTATTTTCCAATGAAAGCATCTTTGCATTTAGTCCAAGAATCAATACTATTCCTAGTTAAGGAATTCAACCATTCTTTAGCTTTTCCTCTCAAAGAGAAAGGAAACAATTTCAGCTTAATAATATCATCATCTATATCCCTATCCTTTTGCATCTCACAAAGTTCAACAAAGTTATTTAGATGGGAAGAAGCATCTTCATTACCAATACCAGAAAATTGTTCTCTCATAACAAGATTGAGTAAAGCAGGTTTTATCTCAAAGAAAGTATCTTCAGGCACAAGTGGAGCAATAGGTGTGCTCATAAAATCATTGTTGTTGGTGCTAGTGAAGTCACACAACTTAGTGTTTTCAAGAGTGGTCATTTTTGTGTGTTTTCAAATAAGAAAGCAAACTAGTAAAACTAGTTTTTTGTGTTTTTGATAAAGAAACAAGCAAACAAAACAAAAAGAAACTAAGCAAAACAAAAATAACAAAGTAAAGAGATTGGTTATGAGGGACTCCCCTTGTGAAGATGTCCTTGACTCCCCGGCAACGGCGCCAGAAAAATGCTTGATGGCTCAGTGTCGGCGCCAGAAAAGTGCTGGTGCGATGTTGATGTAGAGCTCGTTGGGGACCCCAAGAGGACGGTATGATGAGCATAGTAGCAAGTTTCCCCCAGTTATGAAACCAAGGTTTAATCAGACTAGTAGGAGTAAGGAAACACCCCAAAGGTGTTGCTAGCTGAGCCTTGGCAGGGCGCACTACCGGTGCTAGTAGCAACATAGAGACCTGCACAACACAACCACATAACTTTGTCCCCAACTTGCGATGAGGTTGTCAATCTCACCATGTTTTGCGAAAAACAAAGGATTAAACGTATCAAATGGAAAGAAGTAAAAGTTTGCAGAAAGTAAACACAAAACAGTAAACAGTTTGTAGATTGTATGTAAAAGACAAGGACCGGGATCCATAGTTCACTAGAGATGGCTCTCCTTAAGATAGATAACATGCTGGGTGAATGAATTACAGCGGGGCAATTGACAAACATCGAGAAAGCAATACATGCATATACGAATCATCTTGACTCCTTTGTGATTCGATTGGGCATTACAACATTATACATAGACCGCCATCCAACTGCATCTATGACTAATAATCCACCTTCAGGTTATCATCCGAACCCCCTCTAGTATTAAGTTGCAAGCAACATATTATTACTTTACGAACTGTGTGTAAAGTAAACACGATTGTTCTATGAACAAAGGATTGTTGTTTTCTCCCTAGTAGCAACAACACATCTAGTACCTTAGAGATTTCTGTCACTTCCCCAGATTACCAGAGGCATGAACCCACTATCGAGCATAAATACTAACTCTTGGAGTTGCTAGCATCTACTTGGCCAAGATAGCTACTAACAACGGAAAGCATGCAAGATCACAAATAACAAAGACATGATAGAATCAATAATCAATCTGAAATAGCATCTCAATATCCATCAGATCCCCGCAAACACAACATGCAGAATTACAAATAGATGATCTTGATCATGAACGGAGCTCACAAGATCTAGACATGAAAGCACAAAGGAGGAGAACCAGCCATCTAACTACTACATGGATCCGTAGTCCAAGGATGAACTACTCACGCATCACACTAGAGGCTTGCATGGTGATGAAGAAGGCCTCCAGGGTGAATTTCCCTCTCCGGCAGGGTGCCGGGAAGAGCTTCAGATCCCTCCCGATCTAGGGATGGAGATGACGACGGCTACAGACTCTTTCATGGATTTTTTATCGGGTCCTTAGGGTTTTCGTCCCGAGGGCATCTTATAGGCGGAAGGGGAGGCCGAGGGGTGCCAGGGCTGGCCACACCACCCCTGGCGTGGGCCAAGCCTGGCCGCACGGCCAGGTGGTGTGGCCTCCCTCTGGCCCTTCTCCGTCTCGTATTCTGGCATCTAATGACTTCCGGAAAAATAGGCACTTTGGCTTTTGTCCCGTCCAATTCTGAGAATATTCATTTTCTGACTTTCCTGGAACCAAAAACAGCAGAAAACAGGTATCTGGCACTGTGGCTCTTGTTAATAGGTTAGTCCAAGAAATCATATGAAATGTACTCCAAAGTGTGGACAAAACACAAGAAAGTGGATAAAACCAAGAATGAACATAAAAAATTATAGATACATTTGCAATGTATCACGGGCCTCTTCCCAAGTCTCAAGCTCTTCCTCACAGGGTGGCATCTTCCATGAAGAAAGATAGCAAGAGAAGAACTTGCTACATTTGCCGCGAGAAGGGGCACCTTTCTTCCTCATGCACCTTGGGTAACTCCTCATCCAAGCCTATCTTGATTTATGATGTATATTCTCTTCATAA
The DNA here is from genome assembly GCA_910589775.1 of Avena eriantha. Lineage (NCBI taxonomy): Eukaryota > Viridiplantae > Streptophyta > Magnoliopsida > Poales > Poaceae > Avena > Avena eriantha. Next base: position 238,280,396 of record OU342742.1, on the reverse strand, counting down.
GGATGAGGTGGGCAATGTGTTTGCCAAATTTGTTGGTGCCCAACATGGTGTCAAGAAAAGAACCATTTGGGTTGCCAAGCCTATTGTGACTAACTTATTAGGACCCAACTTGGTTGGGGACCAACAAGCTAAAACTTGATCAATAGGTGTTGTTTGGAGGGCATTGGAGGCTTGGCTACATTATGAAGAATTGAGGGATCTTCATTATTTATTTTTGTCAAGTCAAGCCAATTGGATTATCTTGCTTCTATCTTATATCCAATGTTCCTCCTTGCGGTAACATGTGCTAAACTCATTTACATTGAAAGTTACTTGCCCCCTTGTGCATGTGTTGGTTTGTACCTTGCATGTGTATGTATATGTTGTGCTTCCCTTTTACTTGTATTGAGTTATCAAGTGTATTTGTGTATGTTGGTTGGCACATCATATATTTGTGTTCTTGTGTTTGAGCCTTTGATGAATTTATTTGGTATCGTTTTGGTCTCTTGTGAGAGATTAATGGACTATCCCATTATGGGGGAGTGTTATGCTTGGGCATTCCACAATCCTAAAATGTGTATACATGAGGAATACCACTTAGTATTTATATTGCAAGTTTATCTAGTATCTATGCAGTATGTCTTTCTCATGAGAAATTCAAGTTCCATAATGTTCATTAATCATCTCTGTTTGGATGTTCTTACCACTTGTTGAGAATTCTTGTTTTATCACATTATGGGGGAGTCATATGCTTTGTGCATATTACAAACCTAGAAAATGTGTACATTTGAGGTAGTGCCACTTAGAATTGATATTGAGAATTATCTAGCTCCTATGTGTCACATTTAGCTCAAACAAGTTCTAATTTGCTTTGTTTCTTTTATTGCTCAAACAAGATTTTCTTGATATGTGTTTCCTCTTATTTGGACCTCCATATCCTACATGGAAACCATTTGATTCAAGTTACTCTAATCACTAGTGATTGTGTGACTATTTGGAGCTATCAAGAATCTTTCTCGAAGCATCAAGCATAATTTTTATATCTTGTTACATGCTTCTTTGTGTGAATATGATCATGATTTTCTTGCAAACTACCTCGGGAAAATTTTCCCCATAATTCTTGTCCTTGGACAAGTGGTACTCCATATATGGTAGGATTTATTGATCATGTTCACTTTGCCCATTGCTTTTCTTTGTCCTATCTTTGGCCATTCCTTGCCTCTTGTGGATCCTTTTAGTTTATTGGTATTCTCTTGTGTTTTAATTAATGTAGGTAGTGGTGATGATCTCTTTTGTGTGCATTTTGTATTCAAAAGCAAAATTCTGTATAATGTACCATTCATGGGGGATCTCTCCTATACTATCTAGAACACTCCTTTTATGCCTCTTAATTTGATCCATATAGTGTTTCTTGTGTTTGGATGCTTGATCTTTTCATTTGGTACTTTGTGCCATCATGAAAAGTGTAGAGTGTGGGTTTGTGTGTTGGAACCTTGCTCTATTTGGGAGTTGTCTTTGTCTCATTCTTTGTTACTTGTTTTGATATTTTAGAATGAGATAAATCCTTGAGCATTGTGTGTTTTGTGGATCTATTGCTCTTTGTCTTTTGCCGTGTTCCTTTGTTGAACTGGTGTCCTTTCATGTGTTGATTTGGCTCTTTGATACAATTTGGACACCTTTTGTCATGCCACACTCTTGTGTACTACTTCTTGGTTTACTTAGTGTTTTAGTTCAAATTGTATCTCCTTTTTGCTTCTTGAAAGTCCAGTGCATGCATATTTACTTCTTGTATATAGTATGGCACGCTTTCTTTATATGATCCAATGTATAGGGGAAACTCCACCAAATCCTATTGGCTAATATGTGCATGAAATTCAATTTCATATTAATATGCACATATTTATGTGGAGCTTCTCCTATATATTGTAGTTGCAATAACTACTTTGGACCCAATTTGTTTGGGAACCTAGTGTACTTGATTGTGTTTTAGGTACATTGGGGATATATTGGGTGCTTGTATCTTGAACAAGGAAGAAGTGATGTTTTCATGTCAATTGGATGCAAGCTAGGATGATCAACAAATTCTTATCCTCTACATCCTACCAATTATATCTCGGTAACAAGTATCTCTCTCATGCATACATATCTTGTTTCCAACCTTTTGTAGGTTGCTTTTTGGCATGAATTTGTGTTTGTACAATTTTTGTGGTTCTTATTTTGGTTTTTGCAAGTTCTCCTCTATTGCAAATGTGAGTATGGTGAGATGAGTGCATATAAGTGGGACTATACAAAATCATGCTCATGATTCACCAATCCCAAATATGTCAATCTAGAAATTTTATTGCATATGTCTTCCTCATTTTCTCTCATGTGCAATAGTGAGTATTTTGCCAAGTTGATTTATTTTTGTGATACTTGTTGCCTTTCTCCATATATTCCAACTATTCCCTTTTTCCCTTGGTAATAGTTGCAATGTATGTAGTGTGTTGGTGCTTGAAGCTCATTGATGTACAATAAGATATATTTGAGCCTTTGGCCATGCTTTCAAGCAAAAATCTTATTGGTATATTATATGACTTCCTCTTCTTTTTCATGTGCTTTCTTGAGTATCTATTTTGTGTGTGCATGTTTCTTTGTGGGCATATGTCTATGTGATATTCTCCACCTAGAAACTTATACACACAATAGAAGATAAATCTTTGGTTGTGTTTGTTTCCCTTGGATACCACCCTTTATGTCTTTGTGACTCTTTGGTGGCTTCCAAAGTTATTTGCCTATGAGTGCTTGTCCCTTTTGCTTGCATCTCCGAGCACTCATAATTTGATCTCTCTTGCCGTGTATTGTTAAATGAGTTTGTAGAAGTGAGGATTCCATGATTTTGCACTTTGTTTCCAAATATAATTATTATAATTGGTGCATATTCCTTAGGGATCTTCTCTAACTCACTTAAGAATGCTAATTTGCCTTTCTCTTTGTTTGAGGTTTAAATGTCTATGGGGGAGTGAGGATTCCATACTTGTGCATGATGTATTCAAATCAATGATTCTAATTTGTGCACAAAGATTGGGGAGCCTCCCTATTACATCTAAACACTCATTTTTTGTATCATAATATCTTGTGTTTTTTCTTTTGGTATCAATTGTTGTTGCCAATTGGTCTTTATGGATCTTTTGGTTGCTCGCTTCATTTGTTGAAGCTTCGTTATTTTTCTTTTTCTTTTTGCAATCTTTGGGTTTTCAATATATGTTACTTCCTCCCAAGTATTCATCATTGGATATGTGCATATGCACACCTTTTGAGGAATTCTCACTATATTGGCCATCTAAAACTTTTCACCCATTTTGGCAATCGATGCCAATGGGGGTGAAGTTTTAGAGGGTTTAAGGGAAGTTGGTTTATGCTTTGAGTTGGTTCTTAAGCTTTATCCTTGCATGCTCTTGAATCTTTGTTGTTGCTTTGCATGTGTAATATATAGAGGAAACTCAACCACCGATAATGGTTGGCAATCTATGCAATGAAATTCAAGTTCGTCACACGTGCATAGATTGTGGGGGAGTTTGCTCTATATATTGTGGTTGTACCAACATCACATACTTATCTAGTATTTGATGTTGGGGCAACCATTTTGTTCGTTAAATTCCATATTTAAACCCTCTCAAAGGGATTGTCATCAATTACCAAAATGGGGGAGATTGAAAGGGCATGTATGCCCCCATGTGTGGTTTTGGTAATTAATGACAATCCCTATGTACTAATGTGCAAATTGAGTTTCACTTGTAGGTTTGTCCATTGGCATCGCTTGGACCATGTGTTGGTTTCAAGGATGAAAAAGAAGAAGCAATGTCCAAGGGCTTTGTGCCTATTGGAATCAAGTAGAAGAAGAAGATCAAGTATGTCTTGAAGAAGAAGAAGAAGATGGAGTTCCTCATGGCAATCTTCAAGACATCATCAAGAATTGAAGTGCAAGCTCAAGATGCGTCATCTCTAGAAGATCACATTCTTGAAGCTTGCCATCCTCGGCAATCATGGAATGATGAAGACACGTTTGAAGAAGAGGCTTCCCCATGGAGTATGGGGGAGCATTTCTCAAGACTTCATCAAGCAAGTGCCAGCAAGTGCAATCAAGAAAGGTGTTCCATCTTGAAGGTGACAAGATCGTCTACATCAAGATCAAGTAGGATGCTCAAGGCAAAGGTATGATCATGATCGGGTTTCTATTTTACGGGTCTCTGTAGTGTTCTTGCAGTGTTGGAGGCCGGGTTTAGGATAGATAGCCGTACTATCAAGAGGGGCTCTCGAGTGGGTGACTCGTTCGTATCTTTCGAAGAGAGCTCAAACCTTTTCATACATAGCATCATCTTTTTTGGTTGTTGTTTGGTTCTTGTCCATGTGAGGATCTAGAGATTGTGGTTATCTTCATAACAAGCTCTAGTTCATCAAAAACATATTTTCCTTGCATATCTTATTGCGTTTTTGATCTTGCGGGTTTTTCCGGCTCCACGCCTTGGGAGGTATCTCACATATATATTCATGGTATTTTCTCCCTTGGTGATACCCAATATTTCACATTTTTTTGGATTCTACTCTTTATTATCTTTCCAACAAAATTGGTTTCATCCCAATTCGAGTTTCCAAGCTCAACTTCTTGCGTTTTGGGTACTGGAGGTTTTACCGGTTCGTCGCTTCTGAGAGGTCATACCTTTCTCCATTTTATTTTTATCCTCTCTTGTTGGACTATGATGTTTCTTTCATAATCTTGTAGATATTTTTGTTCTCTTCAAAATGAGCCCAAGATCATCAAAATCGGAGTCCGGAGTCAAAAGTTATTAAAGTTTCCATGCACTGTTGTCCAACGTTTTTGCTTGAACGGTAGTACCGGCCCAAGTTCCGGCCAAAGTTCCGGTAAATCTTGTTTTTGTTCTGTATCTTGTGTTTCTATTTAGAGGTAGTATCAGTGGGGCACCGGTAGTTCCGGTGGGGCACGAATCTAGCCCAAACGGGTAGATTTCTCTTGCCCTATTTAAGGACCCCCTCTTCCCAAAAGTTTCCCCAAGTTTTGAGGTCATTTTTTGCTAGCTCTTCCACTCTCTCTCCTCCATTGTTGACCTTCAAAAGCTTGCCCTCTTCCCTTCTCCCTCCCATGATTCTTTGAGCGATTTGAGAGAGGAGATCTAGATCTACAACCCTCACCAAACCAAATCCCTTCTTTGTGAAGGGATCCTTGGGATCTAGATCTTGGAGAGTTTTTTGTTCTCCTCTTGTGTTCTTCCTCTCTTATTCCCCCAATAGCTTTTGTAGCTTTGGTGGAATTTGAGAGAGAAGGACTTGCCTCTTGCATTTTGTGCATAGGTTTGAGTTCTCCTCAGAGATTCGGCGAGTTCAAGCCCTTGGGCTTGTTACTCTTGGGTTCTTGGAACCCTAGACGGTTGTGTGGTTGGAGTGTTGACCTTTTGTGGTCTTGTAGCCTTTTTGTGGCCTTGTTGCTTTTTGTGGCTTTGTAGCCTTTGTGGCATTGTTGTTGGGAGCCTCCAATTGAGTTGTGGAGATTACCCCAACCTTGTACGGGTTCGGTGACCGCCCTCAAGTGTCCCATAGTGGAACGTGAGTAGGCCTTTGTGGCGAGCTTACGGGAGAATAGGGTGAGCCTTTTGTGGTGTCGGTAGGTTGCGTGCCTTCGCATCTTGGGGTGAGGCCTTTTGTGGTGTTGGGTGAGCATCGAGCCACCACACCTCGAGGTGAGTCACTTGTGGCGTTCGAAGTACATTGCGCCCCCGCACCTCTCCAACGGAGACGTAGCTTCTTTGGAAGTGAACTTCAGGAAACAAATAATCGTCTCCGCGTCCATCGGTTATCTCTCAACCGAGCCCTTTACTTATGCAATTTACATTGTGATAGCCTTCGTGCTTGAAGTATTTTATCGTGCTATCATCTTGTTGCTTGTCTTGCTTAACATAGGTTGTTGGTGCACTTAGTGAACCTAGTGAATATAGGTTTTGGCTTGATAAATTAAATGTTAAGTTTTATTTCACATTTATTAGAGCCTAAGCCATAATAATTTTAAAACGCCTATTCACCCCCTCTAGGCGACGTCCATTTCTCTTTCAGTAGTAGAGACACATGATGCCCGACCACCTGATGATGCCTGACCACCTGATGATGCTTTAACCCTCTTTCCCGTATGTTCAACTTTAGGTTGCACATGGAGACGAATTCGACCAAAACGTTTGGCAACATTCAAAGAGAAAAGCATTACCAGATCAGCTTCGCTAGTTAGTGGGAGCAATCTTTGCTTGCTAATGTTGAAATATTGCAAATCAACTAAATTGCCATTGCTCCAGGGGAATTTAGAATAGATTTTATCTTTCAAATCTCTGAGAGTTATGGAGGTTGCAACCAACGCTGGGAAGTAAAATCCAGAGAGATACTATTCACAACCACAAATTACACTAGTATCCAGTCTAACCGCCAGCCAAAATGCCAGCGCTAGATCAATCCTATTTGAAAAGCAAGGCAGTTAGTTGAGCACCAGCGATTCGCGCTCAATTACTGCCTATAATCAATCCACAAAGGAAAACGATGCTTACCCAGATGGAATCCATGCGTTAGATCCCTCGGATTCCACCCAATCTTCTCCGCGCTCGACAGGGAGGACCGGTACACCAACCGACGTTGCATACTGTTCGAACACGAAAGGGGTAGATCTAGCAGGGGTAGGAGCGGAGCCGGAGGTGGAGTGGGATCCGCGGCTAAGGGGAGGGGCGGCTTGGCGGTCGAGGACGACATAAGGTAGGAGGGCATGATGGCGGGGGAGCGGAGGGGTGGTGGGAGCTGTTCCAGGCTCGGGGGAAGCGAATGCTTTGGGTGAGCGAGAATGGCCGGTCCGACGTGTCTTCATATGACCCCACCCTTCACCACGTATGCAAGACCCATCCCAACGTGGCCTCACCCTTCACCACGTATGCAAGACCCGTCCCAATGCGGCCCACCCGTCAGCATGTAACAGTCGAGGTGACGTACCATAACGCTCAACGCACGACCCGCCCCAACGCGATCCCACCGGTCAGCATGTAACGGTCAAGCCTTTGACCTGACGACATCCCCCCGTCCGAGTGCCTGTGAGGGTTTTAGAATAGAGGGAGGGGAAAGTGAGGAAAAGCTAAGCGGCTGGGAAAAACTGAGTACAACTAACGAACCGAGGGTACAAAAATAGAAATCCCTAGTAATAATTCTAATAGAGCATATAATGGAGAAACATACGAAATTGGTCCTACCAAGTATCCAAGCATACTAGTCGGATTAAAACCACCACGCCCTCTTATAAACTCAAGTTGGGTCCAAGCTTGTTGCCTAGGAGCTTGTTGCTTATGTATGTTGGCTTGGACCATCTTGTTGGCGACCCCTTCTCTAGATAGGACCTTCTTGCCTATGGACATGTTGGCTTGGACCATCTTGTTGGCTACCCCTTCTTTGGATAGGAACTTCTTTCCTATGGACATGTTGGCTTAGACCATCTTGTTGGCTACCCCTTCCTTGGATAGGAACTTCTTGAGTAGGAACATGTTGGCTTGCACCATCTTGTTGGATACTTCTTGCTTGGCTCGTGCTTGTTTCATTTCCCTTTGCTCTCTTTCTTTGGGTACACTTCCTTGCATTGTGCTCTTCACCATTGCACGTTCCACAACGGGCTCTCTCACGAGGCTCTTGGAATTGGTTGTTGCCCGTTTCTCGAGCACCACCACTGCCCCATCCGTCCATGTCGCGCCTAAAATGCTTGGTCTTGCGTCTACCCTATTTAATGACCTTCTATTTCGGATCAGGCCATACTTGAATTCCATGGTACTCCGGCCACTATGATTGGTCAAGGTATGGGTGAAATCTAGGAGACCATGTCTTCTTAGTAGTCTCAATAGAGAATTCAGACTCTCTCACCGCGAGTAGATGATTCCAATCCAAATGTCACATCTGAGCTGCCGTTAGCAAGTGCAAGCAAGCAATATGAAGCAACGATGGCCTGCCGCATGTGCACTCACAAGTCTTGAGCGAGACCTTGAATGCTCGGCCTCCGTGTTGTACACCATCAGCTGTGGTTCCTCTTGGCTCTGTAACTTGGTAAATTAGCTTGTCATTATCAAATTCTATGACAACTTGGGAATCCGCTTTCCTTGACTGAAATTGCATTCAATTGTTAACCTTAGGTGGGTACTTGTATTTATGTTTGTTCTTGTAGTCTCCTCCCGTAATCCGCATCCGTTTCAGTAGAGTATTTTAGAAAATACTCATTCAACTTGTCGAATGTATATCAGACTATTTCCGTGATGGGCAATGTACGAACACCTTTGAGAAACTTGTTGAAGCATTCTGCCATGTTGCTTGTCATTTGACCGTACCTCCGGCCACTATCATCGAAAGCTTGTGCCACCACTTTCCCATATCTCCAATGTTCCTAATGAGAAACTCTTTGCCCCCCGCATTGAGTTCTTTGTTAAAGAACAATTTATTGTACAAGTTTAAGAAACGATGCTCTGTGAAAGCGACACAACAATCTTGTAGATCATCGGACAAGTCCTTGCTCTTGCATGCCCTACAGAAGTTTGAAACAAAATGTCTCATGCACCATCAATGGTGCAATGGATCATGTCCGGGAATGTCAATCATCACAACATTGAGAATTCCTTGATGATGATCCGAGATGACACATATTTTCCTTTGAGCGAGTAATACCTTGGTTCTCAAAATGTGAAAGAACCACTCTCAATTATCATTGTTTTCCGCCTCAACCAAAGCAAAAGCCAAAGGAACCAACCGGTTGTTGGCATCACTAGCTATTCCAATCAAGATAGTGCCCTTGAATTTTCCAGTCAAGAAGGTGCCATCAACGGATATAACATGCCTACAATGTTCAAAAGCCTGAACACATTGCTCGAAAACCCAAAATGCATGGCCAAATACTCAAACGGTTCTTCCGTTTATTATCCTTGTCTTGTTCCCATAAGGTTCAATCACATGAACCATGCTTGGGTTAGCATTGGCCATCGCTAATAACAACCTAGGGATTCGGTTATAAGATTCCTCCAAATCACCGTACAACATCTTGAATGCGGCTTTGTTCGCCTTCCATGCCTTCCCGTACTTCACCTCGTAGTGAAAGAGGGCTTTCACAAGCTCTTAGACCATCTTGATGCTCATTATTGGAAATGATGCGATGTCATTGGAAATCCTATAAGCAAGGAACTCAGAGGTGAGTTGTAGGTGCTCGTGCTTCACATCCTTGCCATCCACTGCCAGGCCTCGGCACATGTGAGTTGATACACAACTAGATATGTGCCAACTGGGACCTCCCTTGAATGGTCTTGCACGCACAATCCAAGGACATCCATCCTTCTCGCATTTAACAGTGTAACACTTCTTCACGTCCGAGTGCACCACCATGTAAGGACAATGATGCTTAGCCGAGAAGTCATTTATCCATTTCTTAAATTCCAACAAGGTCTTGAACCTCGATCCGCAAGAAAAGCCATTATTCTCTTAACTATCATCCCGGTAAGAACTTGTCCTTGGTCCAAGCACCATGCCCTTACCATCATCAACCGTGGCTTCATCTGCAAGACTAACATCGTGAAAAAAGATACCCGATGGTCCCACCCCAATACGGTATCGTGGATTTCGGCCTCTCTAACCGTGAACCCCTCCTTGTCAACTTCTTCTTCGGAACCATCATCATTCGAGTCTGATGCATAGCCTCGAGTATACGGGATGTCATAGTCGATGTTCTCTTGTGTAAATATATTTGTCCAAATCTCCAACATTGATGTCATGGATCTCAACTTCATTCTCATCGTGCCCATAATCATCATTGCCCTCTTCCAAAACTTCATCTTGGTTCTTCGAAATCAGGCTCAATGTTTGAGTCAAAGGAGGTTCACTCAATACCTCTTGGTTCATTGGTGGAGGACTCCTGGAATCCAATGGGGAGGCAAGACGATTCAAGTCCAAGTGCAAATTATTATCAAACTTCTTGGTGGAAAATAGTTCAAGAGCATTGTCTAGTGATTCAGCCACCACCTCCTTGTATGCAACCCAATGGGGCTCGGAGAAGATACGAATGGTCTTCCAATGGATATGCATTCCCATACCCACATTATGTCTTTCCACCAACTCAACAACATCATTTGGGTCCATCCATTTCAATTCAATCCTCACTTTCTCCAAGACCTCGACGTAGGTGGGACTACGCTCAAACACCAAGTCAAGCTCATCCGGATCCAGTTCTATATTACCTCTCAAAGAGGCATTCTTGTCTACATGGTGAACATGAACTATTCTTGACATTCCTAAGATAATCACAACAACAATACCATGGTCAATATACTCAATAGATACGCATCGCTAACATTAATACAATACCCAATGCCTATGCTAATGCAACAAAAATCTACCATGCATCTTGCATAACAACCTAGGGTTTCCAAGATTTGGGTCAAACCAAGAATTGAATGGGTGAAAACAAAGAAAAGGAGGAAGAATACCTCTAAGCACTTGTGGGGATCAAAATCCACGGAGAGAATGTTCCAATTTGGCCAATAGGAAGGAGAGATTTGAGGGAGGACACGAGCCGCCGTCGCTGTGTTCAACTGGGAGATGAATGAGGGTCGGGTCGGGCTGGGCCAGCCGCGCGCGTGTAACCTAGTTGTAAAGTGTGGCGCCACACGCGATGGCATTGCACTGCACGGTGCGGCGCCGTTAGCTCTGGCGCCGCACTCACGGAGCCGGGGCCCATGAAGTCACGCTGGCAGGTCGTGCGGCGCCACATCTCGTGGCGTTGTGCTTGAGAGTGCGGCGCCAGCCGTGATGGAGTTGCAAAAAGGATTAGTCCCGTAAAAAAAATCTGATCAGAGTTTTATTTCGTAATTTATTTTTTATTTTTTAGGTTATTTCTGTCAAAATTGCCACAAGATGGAGAGGACCACGAAAGCACGAGATCCAAGTCTATGTGTAACGGTACATGTATTCTAACAACACGTACGCAAGAGTATAGTCCAACCGTCTTGCATTTACGATTGTAAAGTTATGGTCCTTTACTTTTTCCTCCCTTCTTTTTAGCCTAGATTTTGTTGTAAACGAATTAAACAAAACATTTTTAGGCTGTCCAAGGGAAAATTAACAAGATCACAAGATCAGTAACTTTTGGTTTGACATTGCCTATATAACTTGGGGAATTTGCTGTGTGAAACAATTATTTTGTGCTATTTGCTAACAAGTATTAGATCATAAATTTTAAAGATACAAGTGGGTAACCTTTAGGGCCCTCTATCCTCTTTAGCATAAAAAAATGAACTAAATTTTCACAAATCGTAATTTTTTAAGAAAACTAGTTTATTCGTTTAAACTAGACTAATTAAAACAGAGGGTACAAAGTTCTAAACTTGCATCGCTAAGAAATTTTCCCCGTACCAGTACAAACTCAGGTTCCTTTGTTGGTGGAATAATACACCAAACTCTTAACTCTGTCATGTTAGAATAGGAGAGAATCCCATCATCCCCGGTTTTTTGGTTGCTTACAACATCTAACTGTACCATTCAAAATAGTTTTGCGCCTTTGCACAACATTTTTGCCTTCTTTCAAGCCGTCTATCCCACTATTTGCTATTGCGTACCAAAGAACCACTCGACGAAGGTACTTACCGAGTCAAACTCGTGAGAGGTGAGTGGTAGTGCAGATATGTTTGGATTGGTTTAATCGATTTGCAGTACGCGGTTGAAGAATGCAGAGTTTTGTAAATTTTCTGACAAAAATGTCCTCCGTCTTCCATTTTAACAACTGTGGCACGCCAATTCTTTTTGACTGTATCGCACTCGCGGAAAAAACCGCTCGCCCGTGTCTCCCGGCGGCAGCCAACCAAAGTTCCTCCCAAGATCTCAGCTGGCGGCGGTCCTGGTTCCCTCTCCCTCCGCCGCTCCGGCGGCTGGAGGGAGGGGGAACCTTGTTCCTCCATCTAGTAGTTAGGGTTAGGATCTTTTTGTCGTGGTGTGCCGTTTGGGTGGTGGGAGCGGCGCTTAGACTAATAAATCTACCTCATCTCTACTTCCACACCAACGCTAATCTTCACGGTGGCCTGGAAGATGATGGCAACGCGTGCTGTTCGGTCCTTTAGATCGGTAGCTTGGTCTTCTCGTTGTTTTTCAGATCTGGCGAGATCTGTTTCTCAGTGTGTTGTTGGCGTTCATCGTTATCTGCGACGACGCTGGCGGCCAGGGCGAGGTGATTTCTCTAGAGCGCAAATATTGGCCCGGAGGTGGTGGATCTACCGTTCTTCTCCGACTTTGTCGATGGGAGGTGGCAGATCTTGGTCCAAGATAGCACGGGGACGACCCTTGGTCGACGTGCCACATCGACATGTGCCTCGCTACGTGCAGCGAGCCTATTCAACGACTCACAAAGTCTCGTTGGCGATGGTGCTTTTTTGGATCTGGCAATGATGGAGGCTCGACGTTTCATCTAGTGTGCGTCTCGACAGCATTGGATTTGGGCGACGTTCGCTAGCTTAGGTGGTTGCAGAAAACCTTAGGAATCGATTTGTATTTCTCAAATTTTTATGTTTTTATCTGCAATATTTTTAGGATAATCACTTTATCCCGATTTGTCTTTAGTTTCCACATATGTTGCATGTTGCTTCTTGTAACTTTATTTTCAGTTAATGAAATATGTGATTGCTCGCTCAATGTGTCGTCTTTTGACAGAGAAGAACCCAAATTTCACAGTGGAACTGATCGAGCTACAAATTTCACATTGTGCTTGCGTCGAGAAGCTCATAATATAATAACAGGGTGTGACACCCCTATTTTGCCATTTACTTGGTAGAGAGAAGTCAGAAAATAGAAAAACTTGCAAACACCCTCGGCGAGGATTCAGAATCAGCGGAAAGAAAGAAGGAAGCGAATCTAGAAACCTGCATCGCCAAGCAAAAACACACGAATCCACCACCTTGAGTGTCCCTGCGTCAGGTGCCCGTGGCCACATGATCGAGCTGCCTAATTCGCTATGTAAATTCCGCGAGAAGCATGGCACAATCTGCATGCATTGCCGAATCATCCCGATCGACCGACACTCGCGGGCAACGCTGATCGAGTGTAATCGAAACCTTTGTGATCACTTAGAACTTCGACTGCACGTACTATCTAGTCATGTCACTCGTGTGGGAAGATTATGAATTGTAAGATAGTACTAGTACTAGTAATTAATGAGTTAGGAGCTAATCATTCGCCTCAAAACTACTGTACTTTTTCTCACAGTGCAAAGGAGGAGTTGATAAAGACTTGCATGCGACTATATGCCTACATTTGAACACCTTTCTTCCACGACAAACTATACCTTGCCTCCGTTCGCGCCAAGACACAGTGCCCGTACGTGGCCTCTACTACAATATATACGCACCACGGGCGCAACGCACGTCCCGCGGCAATGGCGATACACTCCTCGCGACAGCGTCCTCCGACAATGGCGTCATGGGCGACGACACATGGTAAAGGCACCCACCTGAAGCTGCTGTTGGTGCTCCTGCTTGTTGCCCGCGGCGGCGACGGCGCAGCAGTGTTCTCCGGGTACACCTTCAAGGGGCAGGGCGAGGCCGAGGCCTTCGAGGAAGCGCTGCTACGACAGGCGTGCTTCAACGTCTCCTCCTCCTCCTCCTCCGGCGGCGGCGGGCGCGGTCACTGTGTCTCGCGCCTCGACACGGCGCGGGGTGGGGCCGGCAGCGGCCCCGTGCCCGTTCTCCGCGCCGCGCTCCGTGACACGCTCAGCGAGGCCGTGGGCGCCGTGGGATCCGTTGCACGCCTGGCGTCGCTGTCCAACCACGAGCGCGAGGAGATGGCCGTGCGCGACTGCATCGAGCTGCTGGGATACTCCGTCGACGAGCTCGGCTGGTCGCTCGACGCCATGGCCGAGACTCTCGATGGCGCGGAGCTGGAGACGGACACAGCACATGGCTCGGTGCCCGGTGGCAGCCGCAGCGGCGCGCGCGCTGAGGACGACCTGCACGCCTGGCTCAGCGCCGCGCTGGGCAACCAGGACACCTGCACGGAGGGCTTCCGCGGCACCGACGGTCGCCTGCTGAGCCGCGTCGAGGCGTCCGTGTCGCAGCTGACGCAGCTGGTGAGCAACCTCCTCGCCATGCACAAGCGGCTGCGCAGCATCATGCCGCTGCGCCAGCACGGCAAGAACGACACAACGGCGTCCGGCGCCGATTCGGAGCTGCCTCCGTGGGTGAACGACATCGCTGGCGGCATCAATGATGAGATCTCAGAGAAAGCGCGCGCCCATGGCCGGTCCGGCGGAAAGAAGGCTAGGCGCGTGGACGTGGTGGTGGCGCAGGATGGGAGCGGCAGGTACCGGTCCGTCGGCGAGGCGGTGGCCCGCGCGCCGAACCACAGCAGGAGGAGGTACGTCATCTACGTGAAGCGAGGGGTGTACTACGAGAACGTGGACGTTAAGAAGAAGAAGACCAACATCCTGATCGTCGGCGAGGGCATGGGGGAGACCATCATCACCGGCAGCCGGAGCTTCTCGAACGGCTGGACCACGTTCCGGAGCGCCACCGTCGGTAAGTCCAATATTCTGTCTCCTTGTCACGTTACTTGACCATGCACAAAAGCTAAAGATGATGTCGCCTTTGCGTGTACGCAGCCGTGTCTGGCGCAGGGTTCATTGCGCGGGACCTGACGATCCGCAACACGGCTGGGCCTGCGGCGCACCAGGCGGTGGCGCTGCGGGTGGACTCGGACCGCTCGGCCTTCTTCCGCGTCTCCATCGAGGGGCACCAGGACACGCTGTACGCGCACTCGCTCCGCCAGTTCTACCGCGACTGCCGCGTGTCCGGCACCGTCGACTTCGTCTTCGGCAACGGCATCGCCGTGATCCAGCGCACCACCCTCGCCACGCTGCCGCTAGCGCCGGGGCAGACCGGGAGCGTCACGGCGCAGGGCCGGAAGGACCCGAACCAGAACACGGGCTTCTCCATCCACAATTGCGTCGTAGAGGCCGAGTACCCGACCTACCTCGGCCGGCCGTGGAAGCCGTTCTCGCGGGTGGTGGTCATGGAGTCGTACATTGGTGCCGGCGTGCGCGCGCGCGGGTGGCTGGAGTGGGCCGGGGACGCCGGCCTCAGCACACTGTTCTACGGTGAGTACAGGAACTTCGGGCCTGGCGCCGGGCTCGCCGGGCGGGTGAAGTGGCCTGGGTACCACGTGATCATGGACCCGAAATGGGCCAGCCGCTTCACCGTGCGGCGGTTCATCGACGGCCTCGCTTGGCTGCCGTCCACCGGCGTCACCTTCACCGCCGACTTGATCAAGAAATGACTCACGACCATAGGGTCAATCTGTGGATGGATCGCCGGAAACGAAGTGGTCCCTTTATATTTTGGAAGATGGAAATTTGTTACGGGACGTGCAAATATTACCGATTTACTCTAAGTAATCCGTTGTTTATATGACGGAACGTCATTAGAAAGTACGTTGTGATCACTGTTGAAACTGTTAGAGTATTAGGTATATACGGTTATTATGGTATGTCCGGTCTGACCGTCCGCGATATTTCAGTTGTTCACGACGCTACTACTACGATTGCGAGAATGTTAGAGTATTAGGTATATACGGTTGTTATGATAGTTTAGATAGAGTTAGGATATGTTTACGTATAGTCCTAAGTTGACTCGTACTTCAAGATAATCCTCTGTACGATATATACTCGCACATGAGTCTCAATAATATATTAATCATATTCCGCCAAACTCATATTCTTTCATGTTATCAGCCTAAATCGATATCAAACCTTAGCTTCCGCCGCGCTGCCATCGGGGAGGTCGATCTCCATGATCTCCGTCGGGGGCTACGCAACCCGTATGCAGGGTTCGTCCGCCGATTCGTGATCGGCTGCCCTGTAAGTCTTTTTTCTCCAATCTCTTAACCGGCTTTCTGTTTGGTTTACCGATCTTAGATCGGATTGAGTCGCTCACCACCGTCGTCATCACCGTGCCTCTACTCCGACCATCGTCATCGAGGATCTATATCACGCCCGTGTGCGTGCCCCCTCCGCTGCTGCGCCTGCCTCGGCCTCACGGCAGGCTGCTGCGCACCACGGACGGCTGCTACGCCTTCCTCGGAAGGCTACCGCGGCCGTCCCTCCCGGATCCTCTTCGTCGTCATCGTTTGGGACTTCACCGACAACGTCGCCATTGAATCCGATCTACGCGTCGTTCACGCCATGGCGCATACGGTGCACCGTCGGTCTGATCAACCGATCCCGTGCCTGTCTACGCCAAGCACGTCCCCGAGCATGCGCCTACCACCGATCGAGCTACGGGATGCTGCTATGTCGCCCCGTCGGACCACAGCGCCGCCGCCTTTGGTCCACGCTACCGGCTTCCAACGCGTCTGCCTTGGCGTGTACGTCGCTGGTGGTCTCCCAGCCGCTGCACCGACTTGCACCCTGCGGCTATTCCACCCCCTCGGGTCGTAGCGTGGCTGCACGCAGTCTACTTCGCCGTCCTCGTGCATCCACGGTCTCGACTTTCACCGCGCCATCTCCTATGGCGAGGATCGCCGCCGTCTACACATGGTCTTCGTCACGTCGACGGGTCTTCCTTGCCTACTTCGAGCACCACCGCCACGCTTCACAAGGTAACCTGCAGGGTGCCCTCTCGCCATCGCAGGTCCTGTCGACTACCCCATCGCCACTCTAGGCATCCAACATGACTAAACCCAGGTCGCCGCTGGTTTCGCCGCCTTCTATGTCTTCGTCCACTACAACTTCGCCGCCAGCGTCATCCCCTCATCCCCGACTACACCACCTGCTACTCTACTCCGATAACCGCGGACAGCGCCGATATCTCTCCCTTAGCCGCTCTGCGCATCGCAACTGCTCTGGAGGCTTCCTCTGGTAGTCTTTCTGATATGGCGACAAGTTCATGATGGTCCCTGTCCCCGCACGCCTGGTACTGACAACACCGGGAGTGCCTTCGTCCCCGACGCGTTCCTGAGTCTGGCAAACTCGGATCGGCGCCTCGTCTTCATCGGCTTTGACAACGTCTTCTTCGGCATCGACCCCTCTACGACTGCCTCGACCACGTCACCGACGAGTTCTTCTTTGCATACTCGGTTCTGGCAAAACCGGAGTGTGCGTTCGTCCCCGACGTGCGCCTAGTTCTGAAAAAACTATGACCGCACCTCGTCCTCGATGGCTCAGACTGCATCGACTTCGACATCGACACCCTCAACGACTGCCTCGACACGTCTCTGTCATCCTCCTTGCACACTATGCACATGCGGCTTCACGTGCGGCTACCTCGACACGGGCATCCCGACCACGACATCGACCACGGCAACCCATCGCACGGCTACCTCGACCATGGCATCGCCTCACGCTCTCGGCTCCCTCAACATCGGCACAAGGGCTACCCCCTCGCTTGAGCATCACCAGCTTCCTCTATAGTTCAAGCTACCGTGACGCGACACCGTCCAATACGTTTCCGCTACGACTGCGGGGGATGTCAGCCTACTTGATGCTACTTCGGTTTATATCTAGTCTGACCGTCCGCGACGTTCTGATTGTTCACGACGCTACCGCTATGACTGCGGGGGGGGGGGGGTGTTAGAGTATGATACGTATATGGTTATTATGGTAGTTTAGAATAGTTAGGATTCTAGCCTAACTCGTCTTGTACTCCAAGTTGATCCTTGTACGCCTATATATACTCGCTCATGAGGCTCAATAATATATCCATCATATTCCGCCAAACTCATACTCTTTCAGAAACGTTACATGTATAGATTGTTTGGAAATTCAGATCAATAACAAGGCAGATGGATTAGAGCATCTCCACTCGTCCCCCCATAAGCCGTCCGACGCGGCTCAATTTTGGACCGTATGGGGGGCTCCGAATAAGTTCACGATTTCGGGGTGCTGGCTACCAGCCGTGCCCCCCATACAAAAAATTATGGAGCATTCAAACACTTCAGTTTTTACATTCACCTTCAATTTTTACATAGAAAGGAAAAGATAAACTAACGCCTCTAGCGGCGGAAGGTGCTGCTCTTGCCATGAGGGCACAATGGTGGCCCTCTGGCGACACCCCACAGGTCGAACAGTGAGTTGTATCTTGCTAGCTGCGCCTCGGTCTCCTCCTTTGCTCGGTCGTGGCTGCCATGCAAGTCGGCGCCGTCGAGCTCTCTGTGTGACGCATAGAAGAAACACATGTAAACACTTTTGAGTTGTTGCACCCAGTGGTGCTCCGGCAGGAAAACTTGGCAGAAGATATCCCACCCGTAAGTTCACCGGTGGTCCGGTAAGCCGGCCCGTGGGGTGTCGGTGGCCGCGGAAGCTCCTCGGGCTTGGGCTTGGAACTGGCCCAGCCCAGCTCGTCGGTGTTGGCTATGCAGGAGTCATTAGAGTCGATCCACTCAGGGTCAGAGCACTCTGATTCAGTGTGGTTGGGTCCAGGGAGAGGCGGTGCCATGGCTCTTCCGCGGGGAGTGGGAGAGGTGGAGGAGCACGTCGGCCAGGCATGGTTGTACGCCCGCCCTACTGGCGATAGCAGCACCGCCGGCAGCCGCCTAGATGTAGAGGGAGAGGGTGCGAGGTCTAGCCATGGTGTAGATCTGCAATGGTGATGGTCGTTGTGCCTACATGTAGCGAGAAAAGGACGGGAAGCCCGGGCGAGAAGTGGTGGAGAAGGTAGGAAGAGGTGGAAGGGGATGACGGGAGAACGCGTTGGCAAACAATTTCGGAGCCACGTGGCCGGCGACGAGATGAGCTATCTATCTCACTGCTAGGGCTAGCCCGCATCGTTTTTAGCTCCATCCAGCGCCCCCGCTAGCCCTCCCGTGGGTTGGATTCGTCCTGGGGGCGCTGGATGGCAAAACAGGTCGCGCTGATGCAAAAATAGTTTGGGGGCAGGCTGGCACGATTTTGAGCGCCAGCACCCCCATAGGACTTTAGGGGCGCTTTAGGGCCCCCGAGTGGAGATTCTCTTATTCTCATGGTTTGTTTGGACAACTGCGGGTACCTCCAGCAAACAATATGCCCGACGACCCCCTACCTAGTGTCCTTGACATCAGAAGCGACTATTCTATCGAGGGGTGCGTCAATGTTGGTCAGACTCGCTACTAAGAAATTCATGGCTTCAGTAGAGTGATTAGTGCATCTCTAGTCGTGTCCCCCAACAGCTTTGGGGCACATCCGGATAGAAAATCACGCCCATCCGTGTGCACCATGTTTTCGGCCTAGCGCGGCCCAAAAGCATGTCCGGCGTGCCGAGGCTATCCCGACTACATAGGGAACTCTATGGGCATCCCGGACACAATACGTGGGCGAATTGGCATTGACATCCATCCCTATCATTGGCAAAGCAGCTGGTTAGACATATTTATGTCACGACCAATCTCTTTGTGGTGGCTTAATGGCCGACATAGAGAATTGTCTTGTCATCGCAGTGGCGTGTGGCCGACGCAGAGAGTCCTCTCGTCGCGGCAGTCGTGCAGCGGTGCAACGTACAACCTCTCTAGGGTGGCGTTAATGCAAGCCAATGGCTTCCAGGATATAAAGACCTTCCCCGTTGCCTACCATTTATTCACAACTCAAACCCTAGACCCACCTAGTTCGCCTTCTCCATCGTTCTTGTCCCAAGCTCTCCCTCTGGCTAAGAGATATGCCTCACCGCCTGCCTACCTGTTGGGCCAGGCTCCCCATACCTGAGGTGCCGCTATACTCCCTGTTGTCGGACGAAACTCCGCCACACTCCTCGAATGACGTCGACTCTAAGAACTTCGACTTTCACCTCCTCATCATACTCCGACCACTTCAACGGTAGCACATAATCCTCAACTCTTACAAGACCAAGCGGAAGAGGGGGCAACAACACTCGTCTCCACAGGGCGGTCAACCAACACTTGGAAGAGCGCGACACAGAGATGTCCTAGCTGAGGCTGCCGGTGGAGGAGAACGCCCGCCTCCTCATCAAGAGGGAGCGGTAGGCCATTCTTCACATCAAGACGGAGAACGAGGCCGCTCCCACCACCCATGAGCAAGGCCGGATTGCTCAAAACGAGTTCTACTAGGAGTTGCATGAGCGCACCGAGGCGAAGAAGAACAACCGGCAGCGCGCTGCACCCCGCCGCCTGATGGTGGAAGCACGACTGGCAAGGCGGACCTAGAAGAAGACCAAGTGGGACGCCAAGAAGCGTCGCTAGAATAAAGACAATGCCGGTACCTCTAACGTGAACAACGACTCTTATTAGTTAGGTTTAATTCCTATTTAAAGTTTAGTTAAATTTCAACTAGTTTGTAAAATTCCGTCGTACTTTCAATGAATTTCGTTTGGTTGAACGACACTGTTTGGATCACCCACCTGGGAACGGGCATGTCCCAAACACGGCACGGCTCAGTGACGTGCCCCAAACGACTGATCTGGCGCTTTCGTTGAACGTCGTTTTGGGGACGCGACTGGAGATGCTCTTAGCCTTCTCAATGAGAACTTCCAAATTGTTGCGTGCGATCCAAATTTCCCAGTTGTCTTCTCCACATCAAAGGAGCTTATAGGTCTCTCTTATCCTTGGTTGTTGCCATGGTCAGTATTATCCCTGGGAAGTAAGGCAGAAGAAAAGGGAAGGGGAAACCCGCACCCGCTCTGTCTTGGTCCCTGAGCGGGCGAATGGGGTGGCGACTCCCGACCCTCCTCTCCCAAGCCTCCCCATATCTCCCCTCCTCCCGCCACCGTTGGTGTGCTGCCGAGCGTTGCCCATGCGGTGCCGACGGTGGTGATCATTGAAGGAGATATGCCATAGAGGCAATTAATAAGTAGGTTTATTATCATATCTCAAATTAGTTTATAATAGTTCCATACTATGCTATAATTGTATCAAGAGGAAACATTGATACAAGTGTGGTATGTAAATAAACCGGTCCCTAGTAGCCTATATTAAACTAGTTCGTTGGGCAACCGATGATCAAGGTTTCCTGATCATGTGGCATTTATGAGGCTTGTTACTTCGCGGCCCAAAGTTGGTGTACGAGTGCATCACGGGGTCCAAATTTCTTGTAATTGCCACATTTCGCAAAGTTGGGCTGCCAACTACCGAGAGGGCCCGTTTCGAGGCAAACTCATCCGACCCTTACCAAATTCAAACATTTCGTCAACTGCCCTATGAAGTAGACGGTCGGGACCCTCATGTCAGTACTCTGTCCGTGACGCGAGCACCAACACATCAACCACGTAGGCAAAACGAGGAACTAAGTGCCTTAGTGCATTGACCAAATTCAAAAATTCACACCCTCCTTCACATGAACCTTAGCACCAGCGGCGGAGAAATCCACCCTCCAACCAAAACGAGCCCTTGGGACATTTGCCTTCCAGCGCCAAGTTCCTATGCCCACTCGCTGATCCCAAGCTCCAATGCCACATGTCGTGCCCGCCGTTACGAGGCTCTAGCACGTCTCCGCCACCGGACGAGTTGAGCAGCACGGAGGATGGCAGATCCTACTACCAAGGAAGAAGAAGTTAACGAAGTGAGCCTAGATCACTTGGTTAGGGGAGTGGATGTACAATGCAACCACCCAGGTTCAAGTCCTCATAGATGCATATTTGGGTTCTTATTATTCCAACAAACTTGCTATAGGGGCTTCCCCTA
The DNA here is from genome assembly GCA_910589775.1 of Avena eriantha. Taxonomy (NCBI): domain Eukaryota; kingdom Viridiplantae; phylum Streptophyta; class Magnoliopsida; order Poales; family Poaceae; genus Avena; species Avena eriantha. Next base: position 238,258,739 of record OU342742.1, on the reverse strand, counting down.
CCGTATTTCTTTTAAAGAAGGAAGAAGAAGTTCTAGCTATATGCCGGTGAGCTACTCTTGTCTTTGCTATTCGCAATAACTCTAAATGCTAGCTAGCTATTGACATTATAGAGATAGACTGAACCTAGAATTGTTTGCTAGCCCAACACTGACAAATAATTCTTATTTTTTGTCCCCAAATTTTTGTCAAGTAGGATCTCCCTAGACACCCCTTACCTGGTTACGGTAATCCTCGGTAGCTATCACTCTAAATTAGCAAATGAGAAGGGCAAGTGGAATCCTCTTTATTGTTTCACGATGAAAGAAGCACCAGCGCAGATCTGCATCATCCCTGGTATGGTTGCTGCTCTGCGTAAACATACTAAAATAGGGTCAAAGCAGACTGCACAATTTAGCTTCAAGGATGAACGAGACATCACAGTTCCTATAATGTGTGACAGTCAGCTAAGAAGATTGATGAAAAAGTCTCTGATGGATCACATGTTTCTCTTGGGTTGTAAAATACTACATGTGGAAGCTACTGCTACTGGTAGTCGCCCTGCTATTCTTAGTCAGGGTGGTCTAACTGGAACCCCTATTGCTGGTAAGAAAAATGTGGTTAGTCATCTGCACCATGCTTCTGTTGTGCAACCTCCTCGTAGGAGTCCCCATATTGCCGTTGAGCAGACCCCTGCTGTGGAATAGGCTGGTACTGGTCACCATCGTGATGTCGTTTCTCTAGCTGCTGCTGACCCAATCCATGATGCTGTTGAGCAAACTAAGGTTTCTGGAGGCTGCCCCGCTGTTGTTGCCAAAATTGATGTCTTGGGTGTTGCTCCCCCTCGAACCCGTGGTGAAGTTCATCGGGATGCTGTTGTGGCTACTCGAAGCCCTGTTATTGTAGAGCAAGCTCTGAAGGGTTCGCAGCATAGAAAACAAAAAAATTCCTACGATGAGAACTATACGCCAAGATCTATCTACTAGATACAAGCAACGGGTGGATATACATCCATGGATAACTTACCCTCGAAGGCAACAAAGTTTTGTTAACGAGTAGGAGCTCGTGGATGATGTAGTCGTACGCTTGCCGATCTCAAGATCGTATGGAAGTCCTAGCGCCTCAAACCATCAGCGCATCCGCACTCGCACACACGTTCAGGCCACCGAACAACCTTCGCCTCCTCACTCCAGCGATGCAGCGGAAGCAACAACTCCTTCCAGATGAAATGCCACCGGGAACATGTATCTCGCTAATCCGAGACCATGGTGAAATAATTCTAGAGGAGGAGAGAGATCCTTCATGAGGAGGTGTGTGGAAGAAGGGTGAGAGGGTGGCCTTTTATAGGAGGAGGGGGTGCCCCTCCCCATGGCCGGCGCCCCATGGGGTGTGACCCCTCACCTCCCCCATTCATGTGGTGGTAACTCCCTCCATATTAAAATGCCCCTTCACATTCTCTTTTAAAGTCTCCACTTTAAATGCATTAAATTTCTCCAAATTTAATGCTCTCTCATTTAATAAAACTCTTTTATTAAATTTATTCAGAATTTGGTTAATTACTTTAATTAACAAACATTCACATAAAACCCCATGCAACGTTTCAATATAACATACAGAACCAATTTCTGCAATTTCACCCGAAATAGTTTCGGTGTCTATTGAAATAATTCCAGCGTTTTGCAATTCATTCGTCTGAACAACATTTGCTCCAAATGGTGTTGGTGTCCCTTAAGTTTCACCCTACGGTTCATGAATAATGCAGACATGATCGAGACCCCTCTCAGATCAATAATCAGATGCGGGACCTAGAGATCCATACTAACTCCTACACACTTTACGATGACTTCTGTGATCGTGAGAACCTTTAACATTAGTAACTTTAACTACCTCGGTGAATTACGCTCTTAGTTAATGCCTGGATGAACGAAAGTGGTTAAAATAGTACGGTGGGGCCCAGGGCCACTCACGGTAGACCTTTCGGCCGTCCTAACCACTTTCAGACAACGGGACAAGAACGAGCGACGTAATCGGCAGGCGAAGGGATCAACTACATACACAAATGAGTATGTATGCAAGCCACATACAACAGTCCCCAGAGCCATTCCATCTAAAAGAAATAGAAATATTGCGACGCCATACGGCAAGATCCAAATGTCCTAGATAGATATAATAATTTAGGATAGCTCCTCATACATCACACATCAGAGTATCAGGCGGAAGCGGAAAACAAGATCCGAGTACGGATAAGAAGCAAATTGGCATAAGATGCCCCATAAATAAACACATCCTGCCCATAGATCTCATGGATCCCCGTTCCCGGAATCTCTACACCGAACGATCGTTGCCAACATCATCTTTCTCTTCCACCCAGTATCCATCTTGCGGGTACACCTGTTCATCTGAATCAAACAATTTATCGTGTGAGACCCTAGGGGTACTCAGCAAGTCTTTATGCCGCTAAAGGGGACACAACCTGAGGTGACGCAATTGCAGCAAAAGATAATACCTAACAATTCTACAGATACTCGCTAACCATCCGCCTAACTAATGATAGACGGATGTCCGTGAATTAAGAACAACAGTGATAACAGTATAATTAACAGATCCATCCTCCTCCTCGCTTACCAACGAGGAAGCGGACGAACAACCCCCATCATCTGTTGGCAGTTTTATTAACCATTCCATGAGTATTGCACTATTTACTAGTCAAGTACTTAGTCAATTTAAAAGCGGTACTTTAGTTATACTTGTCTATGATCGAGAAACTGTGCTCCAAGTCGTCCATAACCGCGGACACGGCTTTCAGAAAGATTTACCCTGCAGGGGTGCACGAATAGCAACACACACTCGATCAACCTCGGAAAAACCAAATCAAAACCCAACGAGGCATTCACGACAAAGCAATCACAGGATTCAGAAATATTTCAGGGGGCCACCCCATTAAGCTACCCGCAACAAAGTTGGCCGGCTCCGAGACGGACCCAAGGTTTGTGTGGACGGCGGTAAACGACTGGGAACCCGAAAATGTGACTGGGCTTGTCGATACAGCGAAAACGTGTCACGATCCAAAACAGTATAGGTGCTCCTCGCACAATCTTAAATAAAGCAGTAACATGGCATAAGTACAGGATAGTAATAAAGCCCCAAACTAATTGTGGCCCCAAGAAATAAGAATGAATCAAGCTTTGGCTCAGGGGGGTCCATAAGGCCTCCCGGATGTGGATAGTGCGAATAGTCAAGGAACAGGAATCAAGTACTCGGGGTCCTACGGGACACAAGTGAGCATGAAAAACCAAATAGCAGATATTGCTCACCGGTGCCTCTTTCATTAGTTTTCCCATTACTACTCAGGTTAAGTTGTTTAGGTACCTCGTTATTCATCAGACACTCACATACCCTACACATGCTTTTCTACGACTCACATGGCTCAAACAACTCCTGTAGTAATGGCTCATGGGATAGAGGAACAAGCTTCGGTGGGGTTTAAAAGTAAAGGCTATGCAGTACTTGGGATTCAATTTAATGCAATCGCGACTCAATGATGCAAGAATAAGATAGAGGCAATAGGTACTGTATGTATGCAAGCATGTGGTAGTGCTTGCCTGGTAGCTCAGTTGAAGCGAGAGATGGATCTGGGTAGTACTCTTGTGATTCCTGGTAATTCTCCTGCTGGGCGTCTATACGAAGAAGAACCAAACAAACAAGGGCCAACATAAATAAAGTGCACAAGCATATGAATTAAAATGCGTCAAGCAAACAAGCATGCCATGATGAATGATGCACAATTTACATGGCAATAAAGTAGCATGGCAAAGGTGAGGGGTGAATACAAGAAATAAAGCATTTTGGCATTTATTTAACCAAGTTTTATTGTCATAAACAGTTCAGATTTTTAATAACAACATGATGCATGCTTCAATTCAGAACAAGGACTGCATAGATAGAACGGGCTCGTAGTGCTGATCGATTTAGAGATATTATTTGCCAAATTTGGAGTTATAAAACAAAACTTATTAATTAATTAAGGAAAAGGGCATTTTAATGTAATTTTAATCATCTCGAAAATTTAAAGTGTTCAAAACATATTTTCAAGGGCATATTTGAATTCCTCACATTTTTCTGATTCCAAAACATATATTATTTGGATTTGTATTTTAAAAATTATTTGAGTCTGATTTGAATTTGAATTAAATCAATTTGAAAAAGGTTTAATTAAAAACAGACACCCAGGAAAACTATTTGTACTCAGACAGATCCAGCCACCATCACTGACGGGTGGGCCTTGCGCGGACTGGGGCCACGCGCGTGGAAAAACTTTTGCTACCGGGCTCTGGCTAGCCACTGAGGTTGACAGGCGGGGCCAGCGGCTTTGGGCCCACGCGATAGTGGTGGGGATTGCAGCGACTGACAGGTGGGACGCGAGCTGGAGTGCGGGTTGAGGGGCTAAAAGCTAGGGGGCTTAACTGCAAAAGCACTGGGAGGCTGACCAGTGGTCCCAGAGGGATCGCGGGTTTAGGGAATTAAAAAGGGGGGGGTTAGTGTAATTGGCAACAGGCCCACTGTTCCTCTTCTCGTCTGAACTCTCTGACGGAAAACAGCGCGCGGTGCAACAAGGTGGGGGCTCGATCCCGCGACGCGGGCGCGCGCGCTGCGGGTGGTAGCCAGTGCGGCTGGCTCGGGTAGTTGTTAGGAGGATGGCGGGGGCCTAGTTAAGGCTCTGTGCGGCGCAGGGAGGTTGCAGATGCCGGCGAGCCTGGCGCACGGAGGGCGTTCGGCGAAACGAGCGGTGACGCCAGGCGGCAACAACGGAGCAGAGGATGTCAGGGGGAAAGAGGGGCTCACCGTGGGCTTGACGGCGGGCTCAGATCGGAGCGAGGAGCTGCGGAGCGGCGAGATCGCTGGCGCCCCGGATCTAGGGTTTGTTGTAGAGCGGCGAGGTACTGGCGGTCCTGGGAGCTCCTTCCTTCGCGCTGGCGGGAACAGACGAAGCAGAGGGACGTCCACGATCGCCTGGGCCACCTCCACGACGAGCACGCCGGCTGGAACGAAGACGAGCAGAGGTAGACGGCGGTGACTGGCGGCAGGAGCTGGCGTCGGCGAGGAAGAAGGGGAAGAAGAGGGCCGGCTCAGGGTGGATCTGGGAGCTGCCAGGAGGCGTATGGAGGAGGGTAATGCGAGAGGAAGAGAGAGGAGACGTGTGGGCATGGCTCAGGGAAAGTAGCCTCGGCTCTTTCCTCTCTTTCCCTCGAGCACGTGCAGGTCGGGCTGGGCAGGTAGGGCATGGGGGAAGGGCTGCCAGGGCTTCCAGGTGGCCCAGGGAGAGAAGGGGCTCGGTGGGGTTGCCTGTGCAGAGAGAGAGAGGAAGAGGCCGAGAGGTAGAGATAGAGAGAGATGGCTCGGTAGCTAGGTTAGTTGGGGTGGTCTAGGGTTAGGGTTAGATGGGGTAGAGAGAGAGATAGCTGGGGTGGGCCAGGGAGAGAGAGGGGGTCAGGTGGCCCTCATGGTGGAGAGATAGAGAGAGAGGGGAGATGGAGTTTAGGGTTGAGATTAGACTAGGTTTAGGGAGTAATAGAGGAAGAACTAGGGTTAGGGTTTTAATTAGTTTTTAGTTTTGAAAACTTGTTTAAAGCTCATCCAAGAGGACAAACGATGAGTGATTTGAATTACTAAGAGATGAGGTGGAAGAGAAATCCAAGAAAAGAGAAAGAAGAGGATCATGGGAGAAGGCCTTATTTGGATCATGGATGGAGAGAATAAAATAAAATAAAAGAAAAAAAATATGGATGAGAATATGGGGATGGTGGAATGGAAGGGAAAGATCCACAAAGAAAAGACCCACTAAAACAAAAGAAAAACCCATGAGAGAAAAGGTGGTGAAGAAGGTTGCATGGCCCATGCCAAAAATAATAATGCCATGATTTATTTTGTGAAAACAATAATAATATGATGGCATTATTCTTATGCATTCCCCATAAGTGGAATAGAAGCCAAGCAAAGGATCAGTAGGATTAGATCCACCCCACCACATGAGCTAGGATAAAATCAAAATAAAAAGAATTACAAGCTCATGGACTAGTAGGATGGTGGAATTATAAAGTGGTGAAAACAAAAGATAATGGAGGTGAATAAAAGATATGCCCCCAACTCAACTTGGGCATTTAGACAATATATCAATAACCAAATACAATATCAAGAGGCAAATACAATGAGAGAAGAACCAAAGAACCAGGGTTTTATATGATGCTCAAATGCAAGGTGGCATGATGACATGAGCATGATATAATTATGATGCAACAATTAAATATATGAAGTAGCCAATATCTTACTAGAACAAGTATCATTACAATTGTTAGACAATTGGGATGCTACAGTAACTAAATCCCTTTGTCTCGCGATATATTACATGTCCGAGATTCGATCATTGGTATCTTCATACCTAGTTTGATCTCGTTCCTGACATGTACTCTTTTCTTATTCCCGTGATATAACATTCTAGTGATCTTATCACTTGCTTGCAAGCTAACCAATGTGATATCACCGAGAGGGCCTATAGAATATCTATCTGTCATCGGGATGGACAAATCCCACTCTTGATCCATGAGCTTCTACATAACACTTTCGTAGCACTGAACCCACCTTTATAATCACCCTTTCACGGTGTGACGTTTGATGTAATCAAGATACTCTTCTAGTATTAGTGATTAACATGATCTCATGGTCTAAGGACTAGGATTACTTTATTAGATGTTATAGCAATATAAACACAATGACTTTGATCGTAATGTTATACTTTGGATGAATGTACATCACATCATTACACTAATGTTGTGACCTCGTTATTAACAACATCCAATGTCCATGATCAGGAAACCTTGATCATCTTGTTAATCAACGAGCTAGTTTATAAGAGAGGCATAACTAGGAACTTTCCTTTTGTTTATTAAACACACATGTATTAATGTTTCCAAATTAATACAATTATAGCATGCAAAATAAACATCTATCATATACTTGGAATATGTATAATAACAACTTCATTATTGCCTCTCAGGGCATATTCCCTTCTAGCTCATGGTATGGACTCTACTAGTACTCGAAGCACTATTGTTGTGGAAACTGCTTCTGGTCGTCGATGTGGCGTGGCACCAGCTGCTTCTATTGTAGCTATCGTTAGTTGTGGCCCTGCCTATCCACCTGGTACTGTAGCTCCTGCTACTAAGGGCTCGGTAGATTCCACCCCATCCCCTTCATAATTGTTAATTTCGATGAGCAAGACGAAGGCGACAAAGCAATGCATAACACCATTGAAGCCTCCTTGGCGAAGGGCAAGTCACGGGCGGGAGTGGATATTGCTGGGAAGGACAAGGTGGGGTCACCAATCAAGGTGGACTGCGACGATTGTGGCATGATCTGGGTTTAGATGTTGTTTAGGTTGGTTGCAATTTTGGTTGTGTTTAGTGCGAGTACAATTATTGTAATGGTTTGGCAAGCTATAAGGAGAAATATGGATAATTGTGTTAAGTGCAATAACAGGGTGTACGTGCTTCCACTTTATAAAACACATCTCCACAACCTTTTTGCTTTTTTGAAATCCTTTTTGAAAACAAAACCAACACCGCTATGCAGCAACCTTCCCAACTGTCCATGACCATGGACACACTATTCAAATAGATTTACACTCTGTAGTGGTTGTACACTTTACCCACACCATATGGATAGCATGCCCTGATCCCATATGGATCGTGGGTCGAGTAACCGATCAAGACCCTCAGGATGACACTCTAGTATAGGTGCCTACCCTATGCGTGTTTCCTCTCAATGCTGAGGCGTCAGGTACCAAAGACCATCTAGATCGCATTTTACACTACACAAAATGTGCACTTTCAATGAGAGGCTCATAATATCGCTGTGATACCCGCAAGAAGTTCTTATTCTCCCCTCCCCATTAAATGCTCATCAAAGACCCGACGCTAGGGGAGACCCGAATTTGAAGGATATGATCTCTTATAAGTAGTTGCGAGGTATCCCATAACAGAGTAAACAAACTTCAAGTACATCCCTGTCCCATTTCAGGTGTAATGTGGTTGCACGGCTTATGCGTTCTAGCAAACTACATAGAACCATGTGTGTTTTCGTAAACATTTTTCCTCCTTCTCTACTTCAGCACCACTGGAAAACAAAAACTTCTCTTTTCTAGAAACTCCTCCTAGCAAGGCAATCCTTACCAAGGTTTTACCATAATTTTTTTTGTAAACTTTTTCGAGGGTTTCTCGACCTATAGTTTTGCTTTGGACAAAAGCGGTTTCAAAAGGGGTATGGTGTAAACCACCAACTTAAAATACTAGGGGCACATAGGTGTCATCAAGGGTTGTACCTAGTAGTACCATTGTGTAATAGCTTGGAGGAGCCCGGCTACTATGAGATATAAACATCGACAGTAAAACAATGCAATTTGCATAAATAGGTAAGTACAACATGCATAATTAAATAGGGATTTATATTTTCGTACCCTCGGTTCGTTAGTTGTACTCAGTTTTCCCTAGCCGCTTAGTTTTTCCTCACTTTTGCCTATCTCCTTATACGAAACTCTCACATGGTCTGAAACTTGTCGGCCGTCAGCCTTGCCGTTACATGCTGACAAGTGGGGCCACATTCAGTCGGGTCCCGTAGTGGACCCTCGTCATTACATGTTGACGAGTAGGGACACATTCTGTCGGGTCCCATAGTATACCCTTGCCGTTACATGCTAACAAGTGGGGCCGCGTTCAGTCGATTCCCGTAGTGGACACCTCTCTCAATTTATCCAGATCAGCATCAGACCCATAGCTTATCCAGATCAGCATCGAACCCACAACTTATCCACGTGAGTGCCAGACCCACAGCTTATCCATGTGAGCGCGGGACCCACAACTTACCCAGATTGGCGTTGCAAGATGGGACCCCAAGCCAGCCTCGCGCCTTTGCCCTTTGTCTAACTTCATTTTCATATAGTGAAATGTAATGCATATACAAAAATTATACACATTTGAACTATTTTAAATCGCACTTAGGACATGATAATGTTGTGCTAATAAAAACCTGATCATTTATCATTCCCATAGAGTAAAATATAATGCATAAACTTGCGTATACGAAAATTATACACCTTTGAACTCTTTGATATCACACTTAATACGTGATAATGTCGTGCTAAGAAAATCTTGAGAGATTATCATTTTCATACAGTGGAATGTCATGCACAAACTTGCATATGCGAAAATTATAAACCTTTGAACACTTCTAAATCGCACTTAATACGTGATAATGATGTGCTAACAAAATTTTGAGAGATTATTATTTTCTCCCCCATTTTCATAGTGTAATGTAATGCATAAACTTGCATATACAAAGTTTATACACCTTTGAACTCTTTGAAATCGCACTTAATATGTGATAATGTTGTGCTAAGAAAATCTTGAGAGATTATTATTTTCATTGAGTGGAATGTAATGCATAAATTTGCATATACAAAAATTATACACCTTTGAACTCTTTGAAATCGCACTTAATACATGGTAATTTTGTGTTAAGAAAATCTTGAGAGATTATCATTTTCATATAGTGGAATATAATGCAAAAACTGGCATAAAAGAAAATTATACACCTTTGGACTCTTTGAAATCGCACTTAGGTCATGATAATGTTGTGCTGATAAAATCGATCATCTATCATTTCCATGGAGTGAAATATAATGCATAAACTTGCATATACGAAAAATTTAAACCTTTGAACACTGTGAAATCGCACTGAATAACGAGATAATGATGTGCTAGCAAAATTTTGAGAGATTATCATTTTCTCCCCTATTTTCATAGAGTGGAATGTAATGTATAAACTTGCATATACGAAAATTACACACATTTGAACTCTTTGAATCGCACTTAATACATGATAATATTGTGCTAAGAAAATCTTGAGAAATTATCATTTTCATAGAGTGGAATGTAATGCACAAATTATACGCTTTTGAACACGTCGCCTTCAAATTATATTCAAGTTCATTTGATTATGGAGTTAAAGTATCGGCGGCAAACTCGATATTTTGCATGGATAGAGGGGTGCTTGTCCACTAGATCACAGAGGATCAACGGTTGGTGGGCACAATCCGCGTGACAACTGTCTCAACCAATCAGAGCATAGCAGCGAAGATGAGCACATGTGCGAGAGATTGATACTAAGAGAGGGGAAAACTGAGTAGAACTTAAGAACCAAGGGCAAAACTGAGTAGAACTTAAAAACCAAGGGCAAGACTGACAAAGGGATTCAAATATAAAATAGAAAAAGATTTAAAAAATGGAAAATGCGTCTTTTATACAATAAAATATATCTTGGCATACATCAAACTATTTGCAATTCAAATATACACTAGTTTGACAATTATTGCCTCATTCAGACAAACTATTTTTTTAGGAGGGATGTTTTGGGAAGAGGCTTGAGTAGAAAGCCATGAACCATCATAAATAGTAGGTGATTTGAGAAGTGGTGATTTAGGTTAAAACTTGATTTATATACATTTCTTATGGTGGCAGGTCACATAAGAAGACTCTCTGGGTAGATGCCACTATGTTTTGCTCTTTTTGAATTTGTTGTGCATAAAATGACTCAATTAGCTAGCTAAAACCTATTCGTTTACTCTCTGTTGACCAACCACCGGAGGGTAAAACGGAGTATATTGCACATGACAGTGTTAGTACCAGAGGGAAAAACTGAGTACAACCAAACTTCCAGTGTTACACTTGAGGGCAAAACTGAGCACAACTAAGTCGCCAGGGTTAGACACGAGGGAAAAAACGTGACTCACGATACGCGTGTGCGGTGCACGGGGCAGTAGCGGACACGTGTGGCCATGCACGGTGCAGTAGCATACACGGCTACGGGGTGCACGGTGGTGCAACGAAACGTTGCTTCCCTTCTCCTTTAATAGAGGCCTCCTCACTCTCACTCACCACTCACTCACTCACTCAACCGTCTCCACTGTCCCATCACCTTCTGCAAACCCCCAAGAAAAACCCAACCACACCCGCGATGGAGAAGAATGGCGTGGTGGCCATCAGCGCTTCCAAGACCGTTGGCGAGGAGGCCCCCGTCCCTGTATGGGCCCCGTCCAGGCATCGAAGCCAGCCGCCGTCCATGTCCCTACATCCGTCGTAGTCGCCGGTGAGGAGGGCCCTGCCGGTCTCGGGCAGATCCCTCTCGGCTCGGACCCCTACGAGGAGGTTGATTACATAAGGCCGGAGAACCCCTACGACACCAGCATCGTCGACCCATGGTTGGAGGTAACCAGGGTTTTCTCCCCTTCCCTTGTTCTTCCCCCTTCCCATCGTTGGATGCTAGATCGTATGTTATTAGGGTTCGGCTGTTCGTATTTTTATAGTAGCTAATCCTCTTGTGTTAGATCTCGTATTTCGACGAATCCCCCTGTTCATATTTGAACCCTCCTATTCGTAGTTGGGATCAGTATTCGATTTGGTTTGAGATTTGGGGAATAATCAGGAGATCTCAATTGGTTAATTTATGCAAATAATCAATGCCAATAATTAAAGTATCTCAATCATGTCCTTATTGCACTCTACTATTTTTCCAATAGGAGGATAGCAGCGATGTCCGCAGCGATGACGAGTCCAAGGACACCAAGACTCGTCATGTGCTGAGGAGGCTGAAGTCCGGCCAGTACAATAACTCCCTCCATGTCCCTACATCCGCCGTAGCCGCTGGCGACATCTACAGGTGCCCCTTCTGCCCCATCAGGAGGCTCCGTGCCATGGACTTCAACTCCCTCGCGAAGCATGTCGAGGACGTGAGGATCTGCAGCGAGTCCGTGAACATCCACGGCTTCAAAGAAAAGCACCAAATGCTCGGCCTTCACCTCCGCAACCTCCATAAGGTGGCTATCGAGGAGGATCACATGCCCCTGATCAAACCCAAGATGCCCAAGGTCAAGGGACTGGGCAGCAAGAAGTGGAGGAGCCGCCAGAGGGAGGAGGCGGAGGCCATGAGGGTCCACTGATCTTGTGTTGCTGCTACTGTTGTAAAATAGCTTCTTTTGTCTTGTCTGTGTTGAACTTGTCCGCTGCTACTACTGAGCAGGCTAATTCTCGAACCTTGTTAAGTACCATACTATATAACCTATATTAGTTGATTTATCTATATCTGCTCTATTTACTGAATTTATTTATGGTGCTGGTTAGATTTGCTGCTCTAGATTTGCTACCAGATTATGGAAAAACGAGGGCCAAAAGGAACAATGAATGAAGAGATAAGCTGCTCTAGATTCACTACCTTTTAAGGCAAAAAACACAACTGTTAGCGAGAGAGAGGGGAAAATGCGCTCTTAAAAAGGCCAATCAAAAAAATAACAGAAAAGAAAACTTCCAATTTAGGCGACATGACGCACACAACCACAAAACGCGCCCCACATGGTCCCACACCATGTCCCCCATAATCAGTGAGAGATGGATGGCTGGTCTGCTGTGTATCCTAGCCCCACCTGTCAGCTTGTAATGGTCGAGGCGACGTAAGGCAACGCTTAACGCACGACCTGCCCCAACACGGTCCCACCGGTCAGCATGTAACGGTCAAGCCTTTGACCTGACGGCATCCCCTTGTCCGAGCGCATGTGAGGGTTTCAAAATAGAGGGAGGGGAAAAGTGAGGAAAAACTAAGCGGCTAGGTAAAACTGAGTACAACTAACAAACCGAGGGCACAAAAATAGAAAACCCAATTAAATAATAGGACAAGGCTTATGAACAAGTAGGTGGCTTGCCTTGGATAGTAATATTGCATGCAGTTCTGTGATTATTTTTCTTAACATCTTCCTATCATCAGCCATCTCCATGATGATCTTGGTTAGGAGTTGAACTCTACACCGTCGATGTCATCGACCTTGTTTTCGAGGTCTTTACCCATCATCCAGTAAGAGTCAACTCCTTCCCTAATAGTTTGAACACAAGCTTTGGAAATCTTTTCAAGGTTCTCAATTTTTTCTCGAATCTCATCCCGTTTTTCCTCTTTTCGAGAATAGGATCCTGGAGGAGATTTAAGAGAATATCTGATACATTGCAAATGTATCTACAATTTTTGATGTTCCATGCTTGGTTTTATCTACTTTTTTGTGTTTTGTCCACACTTTGGAGTACTTTTCATATGACTTCTTGGACTAACCTATTAACAAGAGCCATAGTGCCAGCTGCCCGTTTTCTGCTGTTTTTGGTTCCAGGAAGTCAGAAAAAGAATATTCTCGGAATTGGATGGGACAAAAGCCAAAGTTGCTATTTTACCGGAAGACATCTGGAGCCAGAATACGAGACGGAGACGGGCTGGGGCCTGGCCACACCACCTGGCCGCACGGCCAGGCCTGGCCCGTGCCAGGGGTGGTCTGGCCGACCCCAGCACCCCCTCGGCCTCTCCTTCCGCCTATATATTGCCTCTGATACGGAAACCCTAAGTACCCGATCAAAAATCCACGAAAGAGTCTGTAGCCGCCGTCGTCTCTATCCCTAGATCGGGAGGGATCTAAAGCTCTTCCCGGCACCCTTCCGGAGAGGGGAATTCACCCTGGAGGCCTTCTTCATCATCATGCAAGCCTCCGGTGTGATGTGTGAGTAGTTCATCTCTGGACTACGGGTCCATGTAGTAGCTAGATGGCTGGTTCTCCTCCTTTGTGCTTTCATGTCTAGATCTTGTGAGCTCCGTTCATGATCAAGATCATCTATTTGTAATTATGCATGTTGTGTTTGCGGGGATCCGATGGATATTGAGATGCTATTTCAGATTGATTACTGATTCTATCACGTCTTTGTTATTTGTGATCTTGCATGCTTTCCGTTGTTAGTAGCTATCTTGGCCAAGTAGATGCTAGCAACTCCAAGAGTTAGTATTTATGCTCGATAGTGGGTTCATGCCTCTGGTAATCTGTGGAAGTGACAGAAATCTCTAAGGTACTAGATGTGATGTTGCTAGTAGGGAGAAAACAACAATCCTTTGTTCATAGAACAATCGTATTGTTTATTTTACACACAATTCGTAAAGCAATAATCTGTTGCTTGCAACTTAATACTAGAGGGGGTTCGGATGATAACCTGAAGGTGGATTATTAGTCATATATGCAGTTGGATGACGGTCTATGTATAATGTTGTAATGCCCAATCGAATCTCAAAGGAGTCAAAATGATTAGTATATGCTTGTATGCTTTCTCGATGTTTGTCAATTGCCCCGCTGTAATTTGTTCACCCAACTATCTTAAGGAGAGCCACCTCTAGTGAACTATGGACCCCGGTCCTTTCTTTTACATACAATCTACAAACTGTTTACTGCTTTGTGTTTACTTTCTGCAAACTATTACTTCCTTCCATTCAATACGTTTAATCCTTTGTTTTCAGCAAAACCAGTGAGATTGACAACCTCATCGCAAGTTAGGGACAGAGTTATGTGGTTGTGTTGTGCAGGTCTCCACGTTGCGTTGCTGCTGGCACCGGTAGTGCGCCCTGCCAACGTTCAGCTAGCTACACCTTTGGGGTGTTTCCTTGCTCCTACTGGATTGATAACCTTGGTTTCATAAATGAGGGAAACTTACTGCTGTGCTCATCATACCTTTCTCTTGGGGTTCCCCAACGAGCTTGACATCAACCACGAGTCAGCAATATCCACGAAGGCTATACCTGTAGGGGGATGAGTGGAGATTCTCCTTTGTTATTCCTTTGTTCCACGTGCTAGAGCATCTCCAACTTGCACAAAAATAAATCTTCCTAGTTGGGGAGTGGAACCACTTCAGTAGACTCTTGGGTTGAGGAGGACGAAGCATCCCTCTTGGTTCCCCTTCTTTTGGCTTGCGCTACAGGAACATCTTCCTTCTTGGTCCAAATCTGCTTGATATGAAAAGGCTGCATAGTTCTCGAGTGATCAAGTGAGATCTGAGGTGTCATGGTAAAAAGGGAAGAAAGAAAACTCAAGATCTGAAAGATGATGGCAAAAGACAAAGAAAAATAAAGAAGAGAGATGCAAATAAAAGGAGAAACCCTAGATAAAATGGGCGGAGTCCGCCACGAGTAACGATACAGGTGGGTTTCGTTCGTACCATAGCCCGTACTTATGTCTTACCGACTTTTGTCTTTCACCCCTTTGTTTAGAATCACAAACGAGCAAGGAAGAATACATCACCGCTAACGACCAATGGTATGGGCATATCCGCCTATACTGCCCGGTCATATCGAATTGCAAGAAAAGGGTACATGCATCTTCCTACTTAACGACCACTGGTACGGGCGCGTCTGCCCGTATGGCCCGCCCGTACCAGGTCGAAAAATAGCTCAGAAAATCGGAAAAAGAAAGGAAAGAAAAAATCAAGATGAAACAAACTAAAAAGATTCCAGAACAACAATAATTAAGAAACTAATATATTGTTAACTCACTTACTATACTCCTCGGCTGAGATTAAGGAGATTATCTCCACTGTATCAACTTCCCCAACTCTATAGTGGTTCAAATGCTGCCTATTACAATCCAGGATGAATAAGAGGGTGTAGTATTTTTCAACTTTACAAATCCCGAAGGGTATGCCTCCTCAACTTCATAAGGTCCTTCCCACCTAGATTTTAATTTACCTGCAAAAATTTTAAGCCTAGAGTTGTAGAGCAAAACTTTATCCCCGGATTTAAATTCCTTATTCTCTAACTTTCTATCATGTCATTTCTTTACCTTTTTCTTGAATATCCTAGCATTTTCATAGGCTTCATTTCTGAGTTCATCCAAAGCATGAATATCTAAGAGCTGTTTCTCCCCAGTAGTTTTAAAATCTAAATTCATAGTTTTGATAGCCCAATGAGCCTTATGCTCAAGCTCTAAGGGAAGATGACAAGTTTTACCATAGACCATCTTGTATGGTGTCATTCCCATTGGATTTTTGAAGGCTGTGTGATAAGCGCATAACGCATCATTAAGCTTCATGGCCCAATCCTTTCTTGACCTGTTCACCGTCTTCTAGAGGTTGAATTTAATTTCACGGTTAGACAATTCCACTTGTCCACTAGTTTATGGGTGATAAGGTGAGGCTACTCGATGATCAACCCCATATTTCTGAAGTATCTTGCTAAAGGTACCTTTCAAAAAATGAGTTCCCAGTAATAAAAAATTGAGGTACTCCAAACCTGGGAAAGATGATGTCCTTGATCATTTTGATGGAAGTGGCTGCATTTGCATGAGAAGTGGGTATAGCATCTACCCACTTAGTAACATAGTCAACAACAATAAGACTATGAGTATAACCATTAAAGGGGACAAAAGTTCCCATAAAATCCATTTCCCATACATCAAATGGCTCTATTACAAGATTATATTTCATAGACATTTCCTGTATTTTGCCAATGTTACTTATATGTTGGCAAGCATCACAATTTCTAACATTTCATGAGCATCTTTAACCAAGGTAGGCTAGTAAAAGCCTGATTACAAGACTTTAGCTATTGTATGATGATACGTTGTAAACGTATCTTTAATTTTTTATGTTTCATGCTTGTTTTATATCTACTTTCTTATGTTCTGTCCACACTTTGGACTATTTTTACACATTTTCTAGAACTAACCTACTAACAAGATGCCATAGTGCCATTTGCCTATTTTATGCTGTTTTTGGTTTCAGAAAAGCTAGAAAAGACATATTCTCGGAATTGGACCGGACAAAAGCCAAAGTCAATATTTTACCAGAAGACTCACAGAGCCAGAAGACGCGACGAAGAGGGGCCACGAGGTGGCCACACCACCTAGTGGCGCAGGCCAGCCCAGGCTGTGCCAGGTGGTGGTGTGGGCCCCTCCTGCACCCACCGACCTTGCCTCTTTGCCTATATATTGCCCCGGGATGAAAACCCTAAAGACTAGATTAGAATTCCACAAAAAGTTCCACAGCGCCACCACCACCGAAGAGGAGATTCGGGGGACAGAAGTCTCTGTTTCGGCACCCTGTCTAGACGGGGAAGTGCCCCCGGATCCATCTCCATTGCCATTGCTGACTCCCATGATGAGGAGGGAGTAATTCTCTCTCAAGGCTAAGGGCTCTACCAGTAGCTATGTGTTCATCTCTCTCTATGCGTGATCTTATGAGATCATGAGCTTTGTAATCTATAGATCTATTCTGCTACTCAAGTGCTTTAATGAATCTCTGCTTATCCCCACGTGTGTGAAGTTGACAGTGTGCACACCGTGTGGCACTTTGGCTAAGGTTACATAAATACTTATCATGAGTATAATTTGAGTTGGATGTCTCTATGAGATTGTGGTGTTTGTTGGAACCATCTAGCGCTCAAGGTGACAATGAGGGGTTATCTAGATGGGGAATGCGAACTTTAAGGTGTGCTGTTATAGCCCTACATTGTCCAACTGGAGAGTAGTTCAAGGTAGCATCATGAAGAGAAGATATTTATATGAGAGTGTCCACTAGTGAAAGTATGATCACTAGGCCTTGTTTCTAAGCATTAAAACACCATTTACAATCAGTTTTGTTACATATTTGCTTACTGCCACTCTTATTTCAGATTGCAATTACCACTTATAATCATCCATATTACTTGTATTTCACTGTCCCTTCGCGGAACTAGTGCACCTATACACCTGACAAGTGTATTGGGTGTGTTGGGGACACAAGAGACTTCTTGTATCTTGATTGTGGAGTTGCTTGAGAGGGATACCTTTGACCACTTCCTCCCTGAGTTCGATAAACCTTGGGTGATCCACTTAAGGGAAACTTGCTACTGTTCTACAAACCTCTGCACTTGGAGGCCCAACACTTTCTACAAGAATAGAAGTGTGCGTAGACATCAAGCTATTTTCTGGTGCCGTTGCCGAGGAGGTAAGGTAAAAGGTACTCACATCCTCTGGCTACTAATCTATCTTCTAGTTCTATTGCTGGTTTGTGAGTGCTGGAAGTTATTTCCTTTAGATTCTGCAATTACATCTTTTTGTTTATTGTTTTTATTTTCACTAGTTAGGCTTAATGAAAAACAACAACAAAATTAGAGAGCTTTATAGTATTTATCTTGAATTAGGACATGAAGTGTTTGAAGAGAATTAAAAAATCTATGGAACTTTATTTGCATGCTAATAGCAATGTTATTAATATGAATTCTTTGAACACCATTATTGCTAATGCTATGGAAAACTATAAGCTTGGGGAAGCTAGTTTTGATGAACACGATATTTTTAGTCCCCCAAGCATGGAGGAGAAAATTCACTTTGATGATACCATGCCTCCAATATATGATGATTACAATGATAAATATGATATTTTCAGTACAACTACTATTGAGGAGAAAATTCATTATGATTATAATATGCCTCCTATATTTGATGATTATGGTATGAGAATAATAATGATAGCTATTTTGTTGAATTTGCTCCCACTACAATTAATAAGAATGACTATGTTTATGTGGAGAGTATTAATTCTTTTATGCATGTGGCTCATGATAAGAATGTTTTATGTGATCGTTATATTATTAATTTTATTAATGATGCTACGGAAAGTTATTATAAGAGAGGGAAACATGGTTTTATGTGTCTCAACAATATTAAGCTTGTTGCTTTGTGCTTTCATGACTTGTTTATTTACAAGATTATTTTTCATAGGAAGTGGGTTAGACTTAAATGTGTTTTATATTTGCTTCTTGATGCTCTCTTTTACTCTAAATTCATATTTATTATGTGAGCATCATTGAAATTATCATGCCTATCTTAATGGCTATAAAGAAAGAGCTTTTAGGAGACAACCCATTATATTTTTACTTTTAGTTTATTTTGTTTTGTTGAGTCTTGGAAGTTATTGCCTCTGTAATAACCTCTCCTTATCCTTTTTGTGTGGTTTTTGTGCCAAGAGTAACCTCTAATGAGAGAGAAGTAAGACTTGGGAAAGTTGTTGTCCCGAAAGAGAGTTTTGTACTTTACTGTAAAAATTAGCGAAAAATCTCTGTACGTAGGATTGAGCTGTAATTTTTTATGCTTCTTCCCCAGGTTGTGATCCAACTTTCGTTAGTTTAACACTTTTCGATTTGAGTAACAGAAGGTTTTCAAAAAAATTGTTTTTACCTACTGGTCTGTTTTGACAGATTTCTGCCATTATTTGCATTTGCCTCTTAATCTCTTTCTCTTTGAGTTCTCTTTGATCACTTGAACTTTTGAAAGGAATTTCTACAGTAGCTTGTGTTTTAATGTAAGTTTTACTTGTGTTGTAACTGAACCTAAAGACTTTTTATTTTGAGTACACTAATGTTGCTAATGAAGATTGTGTGAAGTTTTGCATGAAGGAAATTTTAAAGTGTAGGGAAGAACAATGTGATAAGATGAAGTATGGACAAAATCGAAAGCTTGGGAATTCCACCCGTATCACCCCAAGAAATATTCAAGAAGTACAAGCGTCAAATCTTGGGGATGCCCAAGGCATCCCCTTCTTCATGAATAAAAATCTCAGGTTTTCTTCCAAACACTCCATTTTTATTGTTTCATGCACAATTGTGTTGTTCTTGGAGCATCTTCGTTTTTTTTCTTAGTTTTCTTAAATAAATTGTTTGGACCCCTGCATTCATACATAGTTTCAAATAAGTTGATTTGGATTGGAAAAGAATAGGAAAGTTCATGCTTATAAGTGGTATAAAAGGAGCTTGTTTTGGACTGTGGCCTAGACTTTATCATGTCATGCTTGATATATTTTTGATTTTATGCTTAGTGATTATTGCTATAGCATGACTTGTTACAAACAATTTAGATTGGTTAATGTGCCTTGAAAGAATCATGCGTTGTTTTAGCATATAAAAGCATAATATTGTGGTATTCTCCTTTGATGCTTTATTTGGGTTGACTTGGCGCATGCTCACACCATGTTAAGACTATACCAAGTCACCATAGCCTCTATGATCATTTAGTTTTCGACTTGTAATATCACTTTATTCTTTAATTAATAATGTTTTGTCTCTTTGCATGATTATGACCATTATTGCTATCTTAGTTGGTCGCTCCCAGTCTTTTGCTAGCCTCCACATGTACCAAGTATGAGTTCCACTCATGCATTCAACTCCAAATAAAACCAAGTTATTCCAAAGAGTCCACCATACCTACCTATTAGCATTATTGCTATTCCAAGTATATTTATGTTTTTATCTACCTTCCAAATTAAACTTGTTATGTGAAAATTAGTGATTAAAGCTCTCACGAACTTGATGACACACTTTACTTTCTTGCACTAATAAACTTGAACCATTGTGCCCATCTATGTTGCGTATATGCTTGCGCTTTGTAAGTTGTGAATTATCAGAGCCATGTTATCATGGGGAACGCTTTCAACATTGCACTTTATTTAGTTGATATCATGTTCTTTTGCTTATGGATCCCGGCGGTGTGAAATAAAAGGGGAGCTTGTAAGGCCCATGAAGTTCGTATATGTGTTAGAGAAACGCCTGGACAGTTGGTCTAAGCCGTGCCTAATCATGGTGGAAACCTGCAGCGTAACCAT
The DNA here is from genome assembly GCA_910589775.1 of Avena eriantha. NCBI lineage: Eukaryota > Viridiplantae > Streptophyta > Magnoliopsida > Poales > Poaceae > Avena > Avena eriantha. The sequence goes on along the minus strand of OU342742.1, from coordinate 238,238,234 downwards.
AGTGATCAATCTATGAAGCATCCTCTATAAAAAAACCTATGCAAATAGGAAAGAAAAAAAGAGAAAGAAAAAAACGATTGCTGAGATGCTCATTGTCTGCTTGCCTTGTCATTTTGAAATGGGGAATCTTCCGTATCATCGAGCAAGGGGTACCCGTTGGCGGTTCTCTTTTGTTTGTACCTTTTCATGTTACAACATAGGTTCTATGTCTTATTGTTAGAACTATATCTTTCATGCTATGTTAACGTACTATGATCCTAGCTATCAATGTTTTACAAATACCTTGATCAAGATTACGATGGTGCATGTCACCTTAAAAATTATTCTTTTTTATCACTTACCTACTCGAGGACGAGTAGGAGTTAAGCTTGGGGATGTTGATATGTTGTAGTATAATTTTTCATGTTCCATGCTTGTTTTATATCTACTTTCTTATGTTTTGTCCACACTTTGGAGTATTTTACACATTTTCTGGAACTAACCTACTAACAAGATGCCACAGTGCCAGTTGCCTATTTTCTGCTATTTTTGGTTTCAGAAAAGTTGGAAAAGAAATGTTCTCGGAATTGGATCAGGCAAAATCCAAAGTCAATATTTTACCAGAAGACACACGGAGCCAGAAGATGAGATGGAGAGGGGCCACGAGGTGGCCACACCACCTGGTGGCGTGGGCCAGCCCAGGCCGCGCCTGGGGGTAGTGTGGGCCCCTCGGGCGCCCACCGACCTTGCCTCTTCGCCTATATATTACCCCCAGGACGAAAACCCTAAAGACCAGATCAGAATTCCACGAAAAGTTCCACAGCGCCGCCACCACCAAAAAGGAGATTCAGGGGATAGAAGTCTCTGTTCCGACACCCTGCCGGGACAAGGAAGTTCCCCCGGATCCATCTCCATCGACTCCACCGCCATCTCCATCGATGTTGCTGACTCCCATGATGAGGAGGGAGTAGTTCTCTCTCGAGGCTAAGGGCCCTACCGGTAGCTATGTGTTCATCTCTCTCTCTCTCTATGCGTGATCTTATGAGATCATGAGATTTGTAATCTATAGATCTATTCTGCTACTCAAGTGCTTTAATGAATCTCTGCTTATCCCCACATGTGTGAAGTTGACAGTGTGCACACTGTGTGGCACTTTGGCTAAGGTTACATAAATACTTATCATGAGTATAATTTGAGTTGGATGTCTCTATGAGATTGTGGTGTTTGTTGGAACCATCTAGCGCTCAAGGTGACAATGAGGGGTTATCTAGATAGGGAATGTGAACTTTAAGGTGTGCTGTTATAGCCCTACATCGTCCAACCGGAGAGTAGTTCAGGGTAGCATCATGAAGAGAAGATATTTATATGAGAGTGTCCACTAGTGCAAGTATGATCCCTAGGCCTTGTTTCTAAGCATTAAAACACCATTTACAATCAGTATGTGACATGTTTGCTTGCTGCCACTCTTATTTCAGATTGCAATTACCACTTATAATCATCCATATTACTTGTATTTCACTATCTCTTCGCTGAGCTAGTGCACCTATACACCTGACAAGTGTATTGGGTGTGTTAGGGACACAAGAGACTTCTTGTGTCTTGATTGCGGGGTTGCTTGAGAGGGATACCTTTGACCACTTCCTCCCTGAGTTCGATAAACCTTGAGTGATCCACTTAAGGGAAACTTGTTGTTGTTCTTCAAACCTCTGCACCTGGAGGCCCAACACTTTCTACAAGGATAGAAGCGTGCGTAGACATCATATGATCACCAACATGATGTCCTCCATAAGTACTATCATGACAAGCCTTGAGGATGGCTCTTACCTCGTGGTCATGTACACATTTCCCAATTATCCCATCAATACCATGCCTATACAAATAAGGGTCATCCCAAAAGTAGTGTTTTAAATCATTAAATTATTTCTTCGATTATAATCCATTCCTTTTTGGTAGAAACTTACCTACGTAGAAGTTAGCTTAATCTGCAAACCAAGGGTCGTGAGACTCTATAGCCGCAAGATATTCTCCTGGCAAAGATTCATTAATGGGAATGGGGTCCTCTATGATACCTTCCATATGTGATAGATGATTGACAATGGGATTATCCATACCTATCCTATCCACTATTTGCAGGTCATATTCTTGGAGTAACAAGACCCATTTAATTAGATGTGGTTTAAAAGATTTCTTAGCTAGGAGATGTCTCAAAGCCTGATGATCTGTATGAACTATTACTTTTGAATTGATAATATAGTGTATAAATTTATCACAAGAAAAAACTACAGCTAAAAATTCCTTTTCAATTGTTGCATAATTTCTGTGATCCTTATTAAAGACTCGGCTAGCATATTGAATGACATTTAAGTTCGATCCATCTCTTTGTCCTAGAACAACCCCAATATCATAGTGACTGGCATCACACATAATTTCAAATGGCTCGTTCCAATTTGGTGGTTGGATAACTGGTGTAGAAACAAGCGCTTTTTCAATTGTTCGAAGGAGTCAATGCAATTTCTACCAAAAGCAAAAAAGGGTATCTTTATCTAGGAGAGGAGCTAAAGGAGCAGCTATCTTAGCGAAATCCTTAATAAAATGCTTATGGAAACTGGCTGCCTAAGAAAGTTCTTTACCCCTTTTATGTCTTGCGGAATTGGTTACTTTTCTAAAGTAATAAGGTTTGAATTAGCAACCTCAATTCATTTTCCAGAAACTTTATGCACAAAAACTATACATTCTCTTACCATAAATCGAAAATGCTCCCAACTGAGAACCATCTTGGTTTGTCTGCATGGCTGCAAAACTCTATTAAGATTATAAAGGCATTGCTCAAAAGTGGTTCCATACACAACAAAGTTGTCCATGAGAACTTCCATGGAGCTTTCCGCAAAACTATCAAAGATTTTCAAAACACACTCTTGGAAAGTAGCAGTTGTGTTACATAAACCAAAAGGCATAAGTCAATAAGCCAAGATTCCATAAGGACAAGTGAAAGTAGTTTTTTCTTGGTCTTCCGGCTGAATAGCGATTTGAGAGTACCTCGAATAACCATCAAGAAAACAAAAGTGAGAATTACCAAACATCCTTTCCATGATGTTATTCATAAGAGGTATTTGATTATAATTTTTATTGTTTCCTTATTTAACTTCCTAAAGTTTATACGCATTTTATAACCTGTTATTGTTCTAGCGGGAATTAATTCATCCTTATCATTATTAATTATAGTTATGCATCCTTCCGTAGGTATACAATGAGTTGGGCTTACCCATTTGCTATTTGAAATTGGATAGATAATACCACTGTCCAACATACGTATAATTTCTTTTCTTATTACCTCTTTCATTTTGGGATTCAACCTTTTTTTGATTATCAACACATGGTTTAGCATCCTCAATCATAGGTATCTTATGAGTTACTATGGAAGGATCTATCCATTTTATATCTCTAAGAGTGTATCCAAAAGCTTCATGATGTTTAACAAGTAGTTCTAACAATTTCTTATTTTCTTCAGGAGAGAGCTTATCATCTAAAATTACAGGGCACTTACCTTTCTTGTCTAAGAATTCATACATGAGACCTAGAGGGAGAGGTTTTAAAACGAGAGGTGGTGGATCCGCATCCCCTTTTCTTTCAAGTTCTTCAAATTCATCTCTAAGGCGAGTCTCAATTTCTGGTGCAGCGTTGAGGATTTTATCCAAATCTTCTTTTGCAGATTCGGAGAGTGAATCATTACCTATCAAACTCCTCCCCAACTCGGATTGTATAGTGCAAAAATAGATTGCTGCCAATTCTTCAATAGTTCTCTCCTCTTTAACTTCAACTTTATTTTCATCAGGCAACTTTGTGAATTGGCTACAATCAATTTCTAAAACTTTTTCCCAAACTGTAAAGACAAAACTTGTTTCTTGTTATCAATATCACTGTTCATAGGGCTATAAAAATGGTTACCAAAAATGAGCGGGAAAAAAGAGCCCAAAGGCATTTCAATGATATGAAAATCAACTAGGTACACAAAAGCTCCTATAGAAATGCAGGCATTGCGAAGTATCCCATGAGTCCGCAGCAAAGTTCGGTTAGAGAGCATAAAAGTAGCTTTTGATGGCTCAAGGTCTGGTTCATCAAGATGTCATCGTAACTCTTCATAGGTTGTGCAAGGCATAATGTTAATGGTAGAGTTAAGTCACAAAACACTACATAAGTAGTCCCCCTAAACAAAAAGGGATTTTCTATTGACTTTTATTTTTACCGTCAAACTTGCCTCTTATCATTTCAGAAGATTCTTTACTCACTACCATTACTTTATCCTCGAACACCTCAGGTTCTAGAAGCTATTTTACTATCCCAATGTTCTTTTAATAGTTCCAAAATCCATAGTTAACCTTCCTGTCCTTTTATTTCTTTCACCCTTACTCTCTATTATTTTTGTGAGGATAGTTTCCTCCTCGTCTAACATTTTTTTCTACATTTGTGAATATTTGTCCCTATGACACGTTTTAGGGGGCTTCTCCTCCACAGGTGGTGTGTAGCATTTCCATTCTTTTGGGATCTACAGATATTCAGCATAAGTTTTAACAATTTGAACAATTATACGAGGGTCAAGGTTGAAATTTCCAAGCAGTTTTTCTACTTTGCTGAAGCTATAAATCTTCTCAAACAATTATACTCTATAGGATTTTCTTTATTAAGTTCAACCCAACAATAAGCTTTATCTATCCTATACACTGTGTCTCACAAATTCCAGGCTCTTTCAACACTAAATTCAGTAAATGACCCATTGGTAAGGGAGTCGAGCTTGTTTCTATTATTATTACTCAAACATGCGTATAAGGTGTATGTTACCAACCAAGGCGGGAAGTTGTGGTGGGGGCAGCGATCGAGCAATCCCCTAAACCTTGTGTATCCTTCATGCAAGCTTTCTTTAGGCTTTACTTTAAAATTTGCGATCATGCGTCTCGCTCCAAGAGTTTTTGTCCTTGGAAAGAAATCAACTAGGAATGAAGAGGCTAATCTCTCCCAGGAGTTAGTAATTGACATGGGTATGGATATTCAGGTTCTTATGATTAGTTACCATGGTTACATGATGGCTCATGGCCCATGAAGCCCCAAGAAGAAGGCCCATGAAGCATCCGACGAAAAGCATGACTTGCTAGATAAGGAAATAAAAACTGACATTGTATTAGTGTTTGTAATTATAAGATTCTAACCTATCCGTATACGACTTCGAGACCCTGCCTATTATATATAGGCTGGGAGGACCAATGGAGAAGCACTGAAAAAGCCTTGAGCAATCTATAATCGATTTGACCATAAGCAATCAGACGACTTTGACTCCCTTGTTTGTCTGATCAGCCAACGAAATCCCCAGCGTTCTCGTTTCCACGAAACCCTAACTCCATAACCATGGGCATTGCCGAGGTTACCCCTCGTCAATTGGCGTCGTCTAGGGGAAATATGGACGCTGGAGTCATGGATTCGGCAGCCCCCTCTCCATCAAGCAACAATCCAACAACGACGGATCCACACCCGCCCACCCCTGTCTTGGTTCCCACCAACTTCAACAGCAGATCCGATCTCATCATCGAAAGTTTCCACTTTCAGATGGAGGGACCCGAATTTTTTTCCTACCGGCTCAGATATCTTCGGAACCATCAGTCACAACAGCAGCGCCTACAATGATACTTGCATCTTCTATTAGCTCATCAGGAGAAACTGCGCCATAGCCGAAAATGGAGAGGCTCAATCCGGCAACTTTGCAGATTTGGGGGATCTGGCCATCTACGTAATGGCCTCTCCTTTGGATCATTTACCCAATTAATGACACCATGTGGAACGAGTCCAGTAAACACTGAACACAAAGAAAGCAGTGAAAGTATAGACTTTGGAATCAGGATGGCTGGAATTTACCTAGAACAGAAACCAAGGGATTTCACCAATCTCTCAAATGGTGTCTCACACGGATCGGACGATGATGCTAGCAGCTTGCATATAACGCACCATCAAGTGTGCGTGATCTCTGGGGAAACATCGACACCGCAAGAATCCAGTGGTAACCTATCCTTGATCCCAATGACATTTTTCCAGATGATGATGTAGGAAACCATGGAAACGAAGGAGACGAACCCAACAATCATGACACACAAGGAAGATAAAGGAAGACACAACGACGAATGCCTAACTCTATGATTATCCATAGAAACATGGAAAAGAGCATGAGACACAATCTCGGGAGCAGTTCCCATGACAGCAAAAGCAACGCGTGAGGACCTCATGGCATACCAGTACAAACTCCACCATAAGAAGAGAGATTTACTTAGGATGCAAAGAAAACTCGACGAAAAAAGGCTAGCCGACAAATCTAACCTCAGATGGGCGCACCACCGAGGAGAGGACCTTCGCGGCTACAAAATATGCCTAAAGCAGAAAGAAATGAGATGGCCCATCATTTATGTTGGTAGACCAAGAGGGACACATACGAGGAAAAAATAGCGTAGGCCACAACCATCGCCGCCCAAACCTACTTAATCACCACTCAACCTACACCCGATGATCTACGTGCGGTCCTTCATCAATCTGCTCTCATGAACCTCGGTATGGTGGGAGAATCCCTCGCACAAGGAGAACAAGGAGTCACACAACAACCCAACAGATCCCCACACCACCGCAGTAGCCCTCAGGATGTGGGGCACACCCGACAATTGTAGTCACCACATCGGGTGCACTTTTCGAACACTGGGCCACGAGATGACGCAAGAAACGACATCACACAACACATGATTGATAGATCTAGGGAGGTGCACAATACAAGATACTACAACAGGGAAAGTGAGGACGAACATGAACTATGTGGGGCTAGCTGCTTTACCCAACGGTTTCGCAAAACACCGGTGCCCAAATATATTAAACTTCCTCACGTTCGCCAAAAATACGATGGCCTACGCAAACCCGAAGCTTAGCTAGCAGACTATATGGCAACCATCAAATTACAGGGTGGCTCCAAGGGTACTGCAATGTAGAGCCTGCAGCTACACCTAAGCGGCGCCGCACGATCATGGCTTAGGCATTTGCCCGAAGAATCCATCAGTAGTTGGAATGACCTCGAATGCAAGTTCATCCGAAACTTCACATCCACGTTCAAGTGACCCGCATCATTGGAGCAGTTACGGGCGTGCAAGCAATAACCCGGAGAGTCGATACGAGCATTTATCTAGCGATGGAACATCATCAAGAATTTAGCCAAAACTATATTTGATGAGAGGGAAATTGACGCATTCAACGATGGCCTCCACCAAAGAGAATTTATCGAAGAACTAGGGAAGGTAAAGCCTACAACAATATCACAGCTAATGGATATGGCTAACCGCTAGGCAGATGGTGAAGAGACGGTAAACAAAAAGCGACGGGCGCTGATCCGAGGAAGATCGGGACATGCACAATAACGATAGGAGGAGATGTAGCAATGATGGATATGGCGGGCCGAGCTATGTCATAGCTGGTTTTTTAGGGGAGAACAACCGAAGAAACAACGATCGTGGCAGTGGATACCGCAACAACAGAGAGGACACCGGTAGAAGCAATTCTGCACAGCGATACCCACCAAGGGCGCGGGAGCCGCCAATGTCCCCACTATAGATGTTGGAGGGACCCTGAAATATGCACTTCTACGTCAACTCTACAAGAAGGAGGCGATCGAACCAACTCATGAAGGAGAATATAATATTGCGCCCCGAAAGGTGAGACACCAAGGCAAAACGGCACCCAAGTTGCTTGTAATTGGCCATGTTTCCCACAGTTGGCCTGCCAATTATTCAGAGGGTGTTTTTGGCACAAATTCATATTAACGTCTGAATACAAAATATCAGGCTAACGCCCGTCAAGTTGGCCCCCTGTCAGTTTTCGCCGTCATGTCGCTGCCGTCTTGGAGGCATCATTGCTGCCATGTACTCCCTCTGCCCCAAGGCTTCAGGCCTATAATTATGTTGAAAAGCCAAGGCGCTTGCCACCTTGCAGGGCTGGAGATTACATACATTCCTCATTACACCGTCTTCTTCTTCCCCTGAGGTCGCGGCCATGGCGTGGAGCTGGGACGCCATCTCCTTCGGTGGTCCGGGACGTGGATGGAATGACTCAGCTCTGCTATCCTCCCCATCATGAATCAGAGCTCTCCCTCACCATGGCGCACTCATGGCACAACGTGGGGAAGATAATTGGTTGCCGATGAGATCTGTCACCATACTGACCATGCTCGGTCCTGTTTTCCTCCTCCAGAATCCGAGCTCGCCATCACTATGGTCACACCCGCACCAATCCTGCCACCCGTGTCGAGGTCTATGTGGGAGTTGTACCTTCAGGAGCTCAAGTTCTTCCATGTTGAACCTGTAAGCAAATTCAGAGTTGGGCGGTGGCAACCCCGTTGTTGAATACAGTAATGCCGATACCCGTTGTTGAATACAGTAATGCCGATGTGAGATCATTTAGTTACTTCAATACAAAATTTGCACCAGTTTAAAATCTTATTGATGCATTCCTTGACAATTATAATATAATTGAGCACTAGAAATTTGGTACTGTGCATTAGAATGATCAGTATTATATATGAACACTGGAAATTTAAAGGAACTCTATATAAAGGAGTATATATATAAACGAGGTTCACCAGAGACACCGTGGATATATTGTCTTACATTCAACCATAGGTAATAATTAACTTAAACAAAATAAAAGTAGGGGTAGCAGCAGGAGGCCAGGACATGGAGACGCCTAGCAGGGCAGGGGCAATGGCAGGAGGCCGGGACAACCTACTCGAGGGTATACAAGCTAGTCCTGACATAATCCTGAAGGAATTTGCCGAAGGCTGCGTGCCACGCCAAGGTCTTCGGCTTATGCTTTCTGCCTCCACTTTTGCGAACGCCCACCACGTGCTGGATCATGCTATCGAGGTCCATGTTGATGGCTCTGCCATAGAATGGGCAAAACAGTCTCCCCCTACGGTAGAAAGGGATTTGGCCACACCGTAACCGCCTTCGGACGTAGCGGCTCTTGTTGTCCCTGGATTCCTTGCTAGAGTCCACGTCATCAGAATCCTCCTGTTGATTTTAAGAACATAACTTAGAACTCATACATATGATTGAATTGTATTACAACTTAAGAATTGACAACATATATATGTAAGACAATAATAAATTGATATCAAAGAGAAAGCATATCAGTAATAGTTTGATCAGTTCATATATCATTTCATCTCAACAAAATGACAATTAATTAGATCAGAGTGTATGCAGAATAAAGATTGCAGCCTCATAAGTTTCTTCAGGGATGGCGTAAGTGAACTAAGTAACAATTGTACAACCTATATTGTTCTTGTACATCGCCCTAGGTTCGCTAACTCATCCGTGAAAAAATCTAACACCAATGTGTCTGCCTCTCTTTTGGGGCAAATTTGAATCATTAGCCACAATAAGAAATTGAAATGTAATCCTACGAAACAACATGCAGGTACAAAAACAATCCTAAATATTGTAATTATAAATAAAAAACCAAACAATTAATCTTTAGGTACATGTTGAAAAAACTTATGATCAAAACCATGCATATACATATGCATCATACAAATCATTCAAAGATCAGAAACAATTCAAAGATCATATACGTAGTTCCATATGAGAATAAATCAAGGGCCCCATAATTGTTTCAGAGGAGGAGTTGGTGAACCAAAGTACCAACAACACAACCTATATTGTTTGTGTGCATTGCTGCCTCAGGTTCACCAACCCATCCCTAAAAATGCGACACCATCATATGTGTCTCCCCTTGCACTCTTTTGGGGCAAATTTCAATCATCGGCCTCGGTGACAAACTGAAATGTAATTCTTATACACTATGAATGCATGCAATACATAATTCAAATATCATAATTCTATGAATGTAAAATAAATCTGGGGGCCTCACAAGTTTCTTCAGGGATGGCGTTAGTGAACCAAGTACCAATTGTACAACCTATTGTTCTTGAACACTCCCCCAGGTTCACTAACTCATCCCTGAAAAAATCTGACACCAATGTGTCTGCCTCTCTTTTGGGGCAAATTTGAATCATTGGCCACAATAAGAAATTGAAATGTAATCCTACAAAACAATATTGAGGGATATACATATTCAGGCACAAAAACAATTCGGAATATTGTAATTATAAATAAAAAACCAAACAATTAATCTGCAGGTACATGTGTCTCCCCTTGCACTCTTTTGGGGCAAATTTCGCAGTTCAAAGATCAGAGTTCAAAGATCATAGTTCATATGTGTAGAATAAATATAGGGCCTCATAACTTTTTAGAGATAGAGTTAGTGAACCAAAGTACCAATTGCACAACTTATATTTTTGTACCTTGCCCCAGGTTCACTAACCATCCCTAAAAAAATCTGACACCATCATATATGTGTCTCCGCTTGCACTCTTATGGGGAAAAATTGAATCATTGGCCTCAGTAAGGAAAATAAATGTAATGTTATATGCATGTTGTGTATCAAAATCAACACTCAACTAGCAAACCCCTAAATCAAATGTTACAGATTGATTAAATTTACAGCACAAGAAGAACCGCATGAACAACAACGAGTCAAGCAAATGTAAATTTACTAGATGGCAGATGAGTAGATTGGGGTTTTGTGACTAGACGGATTGGGGTTTTCTGACTAGATGGCAGATGCATCAATCGACCGTTCGAACCATATATATACTACCCTACTTCAAGAGCAAAAGAATCTCTAGATGATTGAGAAAATCCTAGGTATGAACTGTGAAATTTGTGGCTGCGACTAGAGAATCTAGCAAAGTAGTACCTCGAACTCCTCATCGGGGACCTCCTCCTCGAACTCGTAATTCTCTGCATTGCGTCCACAGTTTCTTGGAGGAGGATGGGCTCGTTGATGTAGAGCACCGGGTTACCTCCGTCTGCCCCTCATCCAGATTTTCCATTGGCACCACGATGTTGTCGGCCACCTGCTTCTTGACGGCGACGGCTACTGGATGGACGGATGAGCTCGAAGCCTCGATGGCGCGGCGATGAGTGGTGTGCGTGCCCGGAGGAGACGCATCCGCCTGCTCGGCAACGACCGAGCCATCTGCTGATGTGCCTCCAACTAGCTTCACCTCCGGCTCGTCTCCACGCGTATGCTTCTTGGCGCACCTAGGGAAGGCGATTGTGCAAGTGAAGGAGCTTTGGCACGCGCGGAAGGTGCAGATTGGGGTTTGGGAGTGAACAGATCATTGGTATACACTAGATCAATGGTAGTCCTCGAGTGGACATGTGTGGGTGGGTGGGGGGATACCATGATCTCCACTTTTTTTTAAACAACCACGATCTCCACTTTCTAACTGCATTGATAACACGTGCAAGCGTTTCCTAAAAAAACACGCGCATTCTACCTCGGGAAGGTGCACGACGTTTAGATCGTGCATGGCAGAACTTGATTCCATTGCATGCAAGTGGCACAAAACCAATTTCTAGCAACATTAGGTCTCCTTGAGGTCCCCCCTCCTCGATACCCATTTCTTAGCTCTTTGGCCTCCCGCTAACGCGTAGAAGTTTCTTGTGGTAGGGCCCAGTTGGAAGTGAGATTGAGAGCACGCTCCATAAAAATGGGATATGTCTTTGTCGATGACCGTGCACTCGATGACCCTGTTGCCATGTAAATGTGTTGTGGCGTACCAGTAGTAGTAGGCTTTTCAGACGTGATTAAATATGACATGACCACTCGACGACTTCTTCGTGTTCCTTCTCAAAGAAGTATGCTGAGAGAGACATCCATGTTGTCTCACGCTATACTGTGAAGGGCACGACGTGTGCAATGATCCGCGTTGGATCATAGAGGATCAATGGTTGATGTGCACGATTGATACCTTCGATCTAGATTACGGATATAGTATAGCTCTTTTTCCCTAGTAGACCTAGGTTATCGAATCCACGGGAAGCGAATGCGTAGTGAAGTTACTTTAACGGACCTTCAAGAGTTTTAGAATTCCTTTTGTGTTTTCACCGGACCAGTAGCTTGCGTCTTTTTGTTGTTGTCGATGATGGAGAGAGAGGTCCTAGGGCGTGCGGTTTCACCTGTAGCTGTGCAAAAACATCTGATGGAAATAAAAGATAGAAATAAAGTATGTGTGTACTTGTTAGAGCAAGATAAATTATATGTGGGTAGTGCATCCATAATTTCTATTGTCTCCGCAACCGCTTATAGCAATAACCTACTATTCTCAACCATAGAAGAAAGATAACTAATGATATGTATAGTTATGTCACCGTTAATCCCAAACAAATCCCTCACATACAGCCGTACTACCCCTTCTGTCACTGGGGTTCCCAACCTGCAGATCAGTCATCACTCATACTCCCTATACCTGGCTCAACCATCGGGGTCTTGGGTACCTGACAAGTCTTTGGATTGAGGCAAGATAGGATACAATATTCATCATGTCATACAAACTAATACACGATCCCATCTATGATAAATCACATGCACAATTGCTACATGGCTAGGCTGAAGCCCTTAGCCCAAGGATAATTACTCACACATAGAGATGAGATCAACAATCACAAACATTGTAATTAAAATCATAAGATTGATAGCAATAGTCTTACAATGTCGCCAATCGGAGAAGAGATCTACTATTACAAGTGGTGGAAGATGGCTATGGAGATGGAGAAGGGTTTGGAGATCTGAGATGGCTTTTTGGCAGAGTATGGCTTCTTCGGGGCGAGGTGAGCATTGCGAGAGAGATTTTCCCATCGCCTGAGGCTTCTTTATATAGGGGTCCCTTCACGAAAGTTGTTCTGTTTGACCTAACTGTGGCGGCACCAACTATATGACCGGAGCTATACGGTTGGAATTTTTTCTCCGGCCATATAGTTGGTCGTTACGGCGTCTGCCTTCGTTGGACAGCTCCTGGTTTCTTCTGGTTGTAGGAAATATCATATCTTTGACTTTAATGTAGTGATTCCCTCCTTTAGATGATATTATCTGCGCAGGAAAAATACAAGAACAAAGGATTACATACCCCTCTAAATATTAGCATTAGTGGCAGGGTTTAGAGAGATATTTCATCAAAAATATGATTAATATCTAGTTTAAGTGTGGACGTAGATGGCTATATTTCAGACCCATCAACCTCCCCAAGCTTAAACTTGATCGTCCCGAGCAAGAAAATCAAAATCAAAAAGGAACTCAGCATTTAAACTGAAATAATGAGATGGTGATCTTACTCATGATTAATAGTCTTATGTTTCCTCCACTTCATAAATCTGAAAAACTTCAGCATAGATAGAGTAATGGCAAGCATATCATACAGGTTTCATGCATCCTTATAGCGCAGCAAAATTATTGTAAGCATGGATGATCCAAATGAGTAAATTTTATTCCATGTCAAGTAATCAACTCATAGGGTTGCCTTTGAACAGTAAAGTATAATCATGTAAATTAAGAGTGTGAGAGTTGTCATGAAAATCATATATACTAGAATATGTCAATTCTCCCACATCAGTGAATCAAGAGTTTGCAAGCACTACTTTTCTATTCATTGTCCTTCAAGAATTTTCAGTTTTTAGGTAATCGGGACCATGCCAAAGATTTTTATTAGTTTATCGAGTTGTGATGGACACTCGTGGCATCACTAAGGTTTTTGTTCCTTTTGCATAATGATTGCTCATAATAGCTAGAGGAGTGATTCCATCATGATTACAGCTACCCGGGAGTGCCAAGAATCTTACCCACTATAGCATTGCTGCTACAAGTGTTTAATCAACTCATAGTCGAAATCTAGGAGTTTCCTCCATGAAGATCGTTCGTAGGCCAGCGGAGTTGTTGGCATCCCATGAAGTTTGACACGCGTAAAGCTACATCATTCTTATGATTGACAAGTCAAACATTGGCATGCTCACAAAAACCGCTAAACATTAATTCAATCGAACAAATCCTTTCAAAGAGAGCTATTAAGTTAATCAACATTTTCAGTGGTGTCAAGTGTCTCTAGGAATAATCCTTCAAGACTAAGCACTACAACACCTAAGCCTTCAATTTTGAAACTTTTTCTTATTACAATTGTTTAGAAATTTTTAGGAAATACTTGGTTAATTACGAGAGCTGGAACAAAATTAGCCCAATTAAATACCCATGCAAACGACAATCTTACTATGATACAAATACTCACTCCACCAATATAATATCTCAACATTCACTACTAAATAGCATGGGTTTCTCAAACTTCAAAAGTGGGGAGTCATAAGGCATACCTCTCATGTTTGATTCCACTTCTCTCTCCCTTTTTTATTTGTTTCTTAGAAACTCGAAGTCAATCACTCCCCTGCAAACATACGAAGACCTCGAGGCGGAAACAAAAGGAAGAGGGAAAATAAGGAAAAATGGAGAAATCTTTTTGTGATTTTTAAGAGAGGGAAATAAAGAATAGAAAATTGGCAGCAAAGCTCGGCCAGAAAATTTTGAAAGCAAATAGAAAGAACTAAAGGTAAAGTGCTGGGGAAACCAACACGAGTGCTTATAAACTCAAATAAAAATGTAACCTCGAAATAAATAAAAGGAAATAAACGCCAAATAAAGATACATGAGGAAACTTCCCCAAGCTTAGGCTTTTGCAAGCCCTTCAAATCATTGTGGTGGCGGGAAAAAGTTGTTACTCCAGTTCATGAATTGAGTGGAGAGGTTACTTGTTTATTCTTGGAGGTTCAAAGAGAGGTTGTGCATCCTCTCCACAGTCCCTCCAAGTCCTTGGAAATCTTGGTATGTTGTGAACCGGGTTTGTGGCTGCTCCTCTTGATGAGGGGCTTCTTCCTACTCCTCTTGGTCCTCATCCTCTTAAGGAATCTCCTCCTCGAGTTGTTACTACTCAACCTGAACATCATATAGCAAACATTCTTCCTTGATAGAGAAAAGACCATTAGGCAAAGGAGCGGGGTAGATACGCCCAGCTCCAGCAATATGCAGATAATAAGCACCACCTCTCCTAGTGAGCATTCCACGGGCCCTCAAGGTGGAGAAACCAACACGTGTCTCACCTAGTACAGGTTGCAATTCACAAGGATGTCTAGTGTAGTGGCAAGCACGGTGATGATGCCTCCTCCTATGGTTGGCCCTTGGTTTTGGGAGGCTTGCTGCTCTAGGTAGCTCACAAGGATGGCGCTCAAATTGAGTGACAGGTTGCAGTTGATGTAAGTAGCCTTGGCGAGGACTAGGATGTCCTCCTTGTTGAGTCTCGTGAACTCATTGCATGCTTGCAAGGTGTTAGAAATAACATAGAACAAATAGCGAATTGCAGGATGTTGAATATTCTTCCCCTTGTTCACTCTACTAGTGAAGCTCATTCAATTATAGTATTGACCAGGGGAAGGGATTAAGCCAGTAAAGGAAGCGCGTAAAGCATGCACATCATTGTTTGGATAATTAAAGCATGCACACCATTCATATAATGTTAAGGTGTAGTTGTTGTTCATCAGACGGAAAGAAATAGTATCCTCTTGTAACACCCTTGAATTGGCCCTATGCAAGTTTTAGCGCTTCCCGCCAAATCCGCATAGAAACAATTCAAGGACGCCCACCAGGCACTTTCGTGCGGGTGGAGAACGAAGTAATACCATTACACATTAGTCCACGATGGAATCCACAGAATATATATATATATACAACAATGACTTTATGAGTCAAGAATACAGATATACTATACAAAGATCCAAATCACCTTGAAAACGATAGAGCATCCGAGTACGGACAAGATGCAAATGGGGCTAAGAGCCCTCAAGAATAACCAATGGCGTCCATAACCCTGTGTAACTACCTCGGTGAATTACGCTCTTAGTTACATGCCTGGAAGAGCGAAAGTGGTTAAAATAGTACGGTGGGGCCCGGGGCCACTCACGGTAGACCTTTCGGCCGTCCTAACCACTTTCAGAGCATCGGGACAAGAACGAGCGGCGTAATCGGCAGGCGAAGGGATCAACTACATACACAAGTGAGTATGTATGCAAGCCACATACAACAGTCCTCAGAGCCATTCCATCTAAAAGAAATAGAAATTATTGCAACGCCATACGGCAAGATTCAAATATCCTAGATAGAGATAATATTTTAGGATAGCTCCTCATACATCAAACATCAGAGTATCAGGCGGAAGCGGAAGACAAGATCCGAGTACGGATAAGAAGCAAATCAGCATAAGATGCCACATAAATAAACACATCCCGCCCACAGATCTCACGGATCCCCGTTCCCAGAATCTCTACATCGAGTGATCGTTGCCAACATCTTCAGTCTCCTCCACCTAGTATCCTTCTTGCGAGTAAACCTGTTCATCTGAATCAAACAATTTATCGTGTGAGACCCTAGGGGTACTCAGCAAGTCTTTATGCCACTAAAGGGGACACAACCTGGGGTGACGCAATTGCAGCAAAAGATAATATCTAACAATTCTATAGATACTCGCTAACCATCCGCCTAACCAATGATAGACGGATGTCCGTTAATTAAGAACAACAGTTATAATAGTATAATTAACAGATCCATCCTCCTCCTCGCTTACCAACGAGGAAGCGGACGAACAACCCCCATCCGTTGGCAGTTTTATTAACCATTCCATGAGAATTGCACAATTTACTAGTCAGGTACTTAGTTAATTTAAAAGCGGTACTTTAGTTAGACTTGTCTATTATCGAGAAACTGTGCTCCAAGTCGTCCATAACCGCGGACAGGGATTTCAGAAATATTTACCCTGCAGGGGTGCACGAATAGCAACACACACTCGATCAACCTCGGAAAAACCAACTCAAAACCTAATGAGGCATTCACGATAAAGCGATCATAGGATTCAGAAATATTTCAGGGGGCCACCCCATTAAGCTACCCGCAACGAAGTTGGCCGGCTCCGAGACGGACCCAAGGTTTGATTCGAAAACACATATCATTTGTATTATTTGGATTTATAATTTAAAAGTTATTTAAAATCTGATTTGAATTTGTATTTAACAATTTCTGGAAAAGTTGATTTAAAACAGAAAATCGCCAGGACTTTTTTACACACGGCCAGAACTAGCGCAAGTCACTGACGGATGGGGCCGGCGCTAACTAGGCCCAGCGGTCAACGTTGCACAGACGCGGGCTTTTCTCACCCTGGGACTAGCTAGCCATTGCGAATGACAGGTGGGGCCAGCGGGCTATTACCCAGGTGCCAGTGGCAGAACCCGCAGAGACTGACAGGTGGGGGGCATGCTGGAGCGCGGGTTGAGGGTTACGAAAACCGGGGTGCTTTTTGTAAAATCTCCACAGGCACAGACAGGTGGGCCTCGAGGGAGCGCGGGTTACAGCAAAAGTTTGTGGTGGGGGTATGTGCAAGATGGCGACGGCTACTGTTGTTCTTCTCGTTCTCTGACGACGGAGCGGTGCTCGACCGAGGCAGCGCGCGGTGCAGGGATCGAACCCGCGACCTCGTGCACGCGCGCGGCGGCGGCTACCACGACGCTGGCTTGGGATTGCTGCAAGGTAAGCGGTAGGCGGCTAGATCTACCTAGGCGACGCCACAGTCTGGAGAACGAGCACGGTCGCCGGTGCACAGAGAGCGTTCGAAGGAACAACCGGCACGACTAGTGCACAACTGCGACGGCGAGGATGTCTGGGAGGTTGGATAGCTCACCGAGGGTTGGTCGGAGGGGTCGGATCGAGGCGGGGAGCTGTTGATCGGTGAGGTTATAGACGAACGGCGGCGCTAGGGTTTCTATGGTCGCGTTGGGGTGCGGCGTGTTCTGGCCTTCTCCTCCTCGCCGGCGCGTACAGGGTGAAGCAGGGGAACCTCCCCGGTCTCCTCGACTACCTCCACGTCGCCCACGCCGGTTGGAACGAGGACACGGCGGTGGTTCTGGCGGTGACCGGCGAGAGGGAAGATGGCGTCGGTGGAGAAGACGAGGGGAGAGGCAGGGCTCCGAGGTGGATCTAGCGATGCTAGGCGCGTGAGGCGAGGGAGTAGATAGGGAAGGGGGATGGGGTGACGTGTGGGAGCGGGGTGCTTCGGCCACCTTTTCCTCCTCCTCCTCGCGTGCTCGAGCTGGGGCTCGGCTTGGGCAGGCAGGGGCATGGCAGTTGGGCCAGGAAGAGGTTAAGGCGGGGCAGGTTCGGGCTGGGGCCAGCATGGCATAGAGAAAGGAAGGGAGCTCGGGTAGGAGCTAGGGTTGGTTAGAGAGGGTGGCTCGGGTTAGGGTTTTTTTAGTTAGGATTGGGGTAGATAGGGTGGTAGAGTAGGTAGGGTAGGCATGGTGGGGTAGGTGAGGGGTGATGCCCCGGTTTAGAGAGAGAGAGAAGAGCTCGGCTAGGTAGAGAGAAAAGAGAGAGTAGAGGGTTTAGGATAGTCTAAGGTGGTAGATTAACATGGTTAAGGTAGGATGATGATTGCAACTAGAGTTTAGGGTAAGGAGGAGATGGGGAGGACATGGTGTACGGTTTCCTTTAAGGTGGTAAGATCATGGCATGAGCAAGTGTATATGAGAAAAAAATAAAAGGTGTGGATAGTGTCTCACATGATCATGCATGGCATGGATGGTGAGGGTGAAGAGGTGGAGATGGTGAGAGGAAGATAAAAGCCTCACAAGGAAAAGGATCCACTCAAAACCAAAGATAAGCCAAAAGAAAAGAAATGGTGATGGTTGCATGGCCCATGCAAAGGCATTAAATGCCAAGTTTTAATCTTGTGAAAACAAAATAGTTAACAAGGCATGATTCCCATGCATTACCAAATTATGTAATAAAGTCCAAGCAAAATAAAATAGAATTGGGTCCATCCTATCTTCCATGAGCTATATTAAATACCCAAAAGAAAATAAAAGCTCATGGGTAATTAGGATGGTGGAATTATAAGGTGGTGACAAAGAAAAAGGGGTGGAGTGGAATAAAATATATGCCCCCAACTCAACTTGGGCATCAAGCATTTATCAAAATTCAAATACATTATATCAAGAGCCAAATACAATTAATAATGCATATGAGAGAAGAACCAAATGAAAGAGTTTTATATGATGCTCAAATGCAAGGTGGCATGATGACATGAGCATGATATAACTATGATGCAACAATTATATGTAAGAAGTAGCCATGATATTACTAAACCATGTAGCATTACAATTGTTAGACAAATGGGATGCTACAACTCTCCCCCACTAAACAGGAATCTCGCCCCGAGATTCTAGGAAGAAGAAGAAAACTCAAAGAGGGTAGGATACTTGGCACGGAGCTCATCTTCACATTCCCAAGTGGCTTCATCAACGGAGTGGTGCGACCACTGCACCTTGCAGAATTTGATGGACTTGTTGCGAGTCCTTCTTTCTGCGACTTCAAGAATTTTTATGGGGTGTTCTTGATAAGACAGATCTTCTTGGAGTTTGATGAGTTCATGGTCCACGGTCCTACCGAGATCCTTGAAGCACTTCTTGAGTTGAGAAATATGGAAAACATCATGGACCTTGAGTTTTTCAGGGAGCTCAAGAGCATAAGTAACTTCGGCTCTTCTTCCACGTATTTTGAAAGGACCGATGTATCTAGGAGCCAGCTTTCCTTTGATACCAAAGCGGTGCGTGCCTCTCATGGGAGTGACACGAAGATAAACGAGATCACCAGGGACATACTCCATGTCCGTGTGCTTTCTGTCATAATTGCTCTTCTGGCGACTTTGAGCAATCTTCAGGTTTTCAAGAATGATGTGAACTTTCTCCTCCGCTTGAGTTACAATGTCGGGGCCAAACAATATTCTTTCAACTGCGCCCGACCAACCAATCGGAGTTCTGCATTTGCGACCATAGAGAGCCTCAAATGGTGCCATCTTTAGACTTTTCTGGAAGCTATTGTTGTAAGAGAATTCAGCATAAGGAAGACATTCTTCCCACTTCATGCCAAAAGAGATAACGCAAGCATGGAGCATATCTTCCAGAATCTGATTGATCCTTTCAACTTGTCCTTGCGACTGAGGGTGGTAAGCTGTGCTGAAGTTTAATTTTGTTCCCAATGCATTTTGGAAACTTCCCCAGAACTTGGAAGTGAAGATGCTTCCACGGTCTGAGCTGATCTCAAGAGTAACCCCATACAGAGAGACAATTCTGTTGATATAGAGCTCAGCCAACTGAATTGCGGAAATTGTTTCCTTGACGGGAAAGAAGTGAGCTACTTTAGACAGCCTGTCGATGACAACAAAGATTGCATTGTTGCCCTTCAGTGACCTTGGAAAACCAGTGATGAAGTCCATCTCTACTTTCTCCCATTTCCATTCCGGAGGCTTCAATGGCTGTAGAAGACCGGAAGGTTTCTGATGAACAGCTTTAACTCTGCGACAGACATCACACTCCGAGACATACTTGGCACAATATCGTTTCAATCCAGGCCACCAATACTGTGTTTTCAGATCCATGTACATCTTAGTGCTACCAGGGTGTATAGAAAGAACAGAATCATGCGCCTCCTTGAGAACTTGCTCTCTTAAACCCGGGTAGTTTGGTACAAACATCCGGTGTTCAAAGAAAAGAGTGCCTTGGTCGTCGACGTGGAAAGACTCATACTTCGGAAGCTGAATGTTGGAGATGATCTTTTTAGTGTAAGGATCACCAAGTTGAATAGAGCGAACTTTTTCTTCCAAGAGTGGTGTTGCCAGAAGGTTCAGAAGATACCCTTGATCCACAATTTCAAGGTTGAGCTTGCGGAATTCCTCGCACAAGAGAGGTTGTTGTTCTTCCACCATGAGGTTGTTGACATAAGCTTTTCGGCTGAGAGCATCGGCCATGACATTAGCTTTACCCGGAGTGTAGTTGATGGTCAAATCGAAATTGTTGATTGTTTCAATCCACCTCCTCTGACGAAGGTTGAGATCAGGCTATGTGAAGATATACTTCAGACTCTTGTGATCAGAAAAGATCTCACAACGGTTGCCAAGCAAGTAATGCCTCCATACTTTCAAAGCAAAGACAACTGTTGCGAGTTCGAGGTCATGAGTAGGATAGTTGATCTCATGCGTCTTAAACTGTCAAGAGGCATAAGCAACAACTTGCTTTTCTTGCATAAGGACCGCACCCAATCCTTGCAATGAGGCGTCACAGAATATTTGGAAAGGCCTTGATGTATTTGGAGGAACTAAGACTGGTGTGGAAGTGAGCTTCTCTTTGAGTGTTTCAAAACTTGCTTGACATGCAGGAGTCCAAAGGTATTTCTTGCCTTTCTTGAGGAGATCGGTAAGAGGCTTCGCAATCTTCGAGAAGTTTTGAACGAAGCGACGACAGTAACTGGCCAAACCAAGGAAACTCCGGACTTCTTTGACATTTATGGGTGGAAGCTAGTCCATAATTGTCTTAATAGTTTCTGGGTTGACGGAAATGCCCTTGGCAGAGATGACGTGACCCAGGTAGGTGACTTGAGGCAGCCAAAACTCACACTTGGAGAACTTTGCATACAGGCGGTTCTCACGAAGCTTGTTTAGGACACACCGAAGGTGTTTTTCATGTTCTTCCTTAGACTTAGAATAGACTAGAATGTCATCCAGATAGACCACAACGAACTTATCAAGATACTCCATGAAAACCGAGTTCATAAGCCTCGAGAAGGTGGCAGGTGCGTTGGTGAGACCGAAAGACATGACCGTGTACTCATACAGGCCATA
This sequence comes from Avena eriantha, assembly GCA_910589775.1. Classification (NCBI taxonomy): domain Eukaryota; kingdom Viridiplantae; phylum Streptophyta; class Magnoliopsida; order Poales; family Poaceae; genus Avena; species Avena eriantha. Next base: position 238,216,582 of record OU342742.1, on the reverse strand, counting down.
TCGGGTGGTGAAAGCTGTTTTAGGAACATCTTCCTTGCGAATCTTGATTTGATGATAACCACTTCTCAAATCAAGCTTAGAGAATACCACAGCTCCAGCTAGCTGATCGAAGAGATCATTAATCCGTGGAAGTGGATATTTATTTTTGATGGTTTTAGCATTGAGAGCCCGATAGTCAACACAAAGTCTATCAGTCTTGTCTCGCTTCTTCACAAAGATGGTTGGGCTACCCCAAGAAGAAGTACTGTGCTGAATGAAACCCAACTTCTCTTGTTCATCCAGCTAACGTTTGAGTTCAGCCAACTCAGCAGGACCCATTTTATAAGGCCGCTTGGAGATAGTAGCGGTACCAGGTTCAAGTTCAATCACAAACTCAACCTCACGATCTAGAGGCATACCTGGCAACTCTTCAGGAAAGACATCTGGAAACTCACAGACTACTGGAACACTCTGAATACCTTCCATAGCATCATCATTCAGAGCCGCCAAAGAGTAAAGCTGAATTGCAGGAGTCAGACTTGGAGAATAGGCTATATGGACTTCAGGAATTTTCAGAGAAACCGAACGTTTAGCACAATCAATCACAGCTGCATTTGCTGTTAACCAATCCATGCCCAAGATAACATCAATATCAGAATTGCCCAGAATAATTAAGGAAGCCGGAAATGAAGAGCCACCAATCTCAATTTGATTGCCATGGCTGATTTTAGAAGATGCCATTGTTGCTCCAGGAGAAAGAACCATTAAAAGCTTGGGGAGAGGATCCATTGCTAACTCATTCTCATTTGCAAACTTGTGAGAAACAAAAGAATGCGATGCACCAGAATCAAACAAAACTCGAGCAGGAATTGAGTTAACCGGAAGCATACCCATGACAACTCCAGGTGCATGCTCAGCTTGAGCGATGTTGACACAGTTGGCACGAGAAACCGTAGACCCAGGCTTGGTGTTGATGTTGAGAGCCCGAGGTGGAGGTGCACGAACCATAGGAGAACTTGCCGCAGGTCTTGGAGGTGGTGGTGGAAGAGCTTTGTTGTTCATAGGACAATTCTAGTGCTGATGCCTAGTGTTTCCACAAGTATAGCAAGCACCAGGTGGACGTGGAGCAACATAGCCAGGGACTCCGCCAGGCGCTCCAGGGTAGTTGTGGTTGTAGCCCCTGGGAGCCGCAGTGAAGGAGTTTGGTGGCCTTGCCGCGTAGCTTGACGGTCTTGGTGCAGCAGGGAGCGACGGTGGGGTGTTAGGAACCCAGACACGACGCTTAGAAGGAGCTGTCATAGCTGAAGAGCTTGCTGCATCGCGGCTGTGTTTCTTTGACTCCTCAAACACTTGCCTACCTGCTTCTTCCTGCAGAGCTGTGTGTTGGAGTTCCAGAAAAGACCCCGGCCTTGCGTGAGTGATTGCATATTTGATGGAAGCATTGAGTCCTTGCCTAAACCTCTTTTGCTTCTTCTTGTCATCAGAGATCTCATCGCCACCATACCGAGAAAGATTCATGAAGTTTTTGATGTAGATATTGACATTGTCAGTGCCCTGCTTCAGGTTGAGAAACACTTCCTTCATCCTTTCCATGACAATTTCTGACAGATATTGCTCTTTGAAAGCAGCAGTGAATTGCTCCCAAGTAGGCTGAAAACCAGAGAGGTCTGCCTTGAGGTAATTTTCCCACCACAGAGCTGCATCTCCCTTCAGAAGGTGAGTGGCACATTTGACCCATTCTTGCTCGGGAACATCCGCAGTCATCAGCAACCTTGACACTTCACGCAGCCAATCATCCGCATCAAGTGGCTAATCAGACACCTCAAATTGGCGTGGGTTGAACTTGAGAAAACTCTTGATGTCTCCTCGCTTGGGAGGTGGAGGTAGCGGAACAAACTCATTCCTCCTCACGCTTTCTTCGAAGCGCTGCTGGTTCTGCTGCATAGTGCCCAAGGCATTTGCAATACTTGCCAAAGCAGCTCCCAGTTTAGGTGGTATGTCCTCCTTAGAACGGCGTGGTGGTGCCATCCTTTTATTGATATAAAACACAAGTCAGTACTATGATGGAGAATAATAATAATCCAAAATAGTACCAAAATGGAATTAACCAAGATTAAAGGATACAATTCACTGAGATGATATTAAAATTCAACAAAGTTGAAGACACCTAGAAGATATTAAGCATAAGGCACACGACTGAACAAGGAGTGTGGTACACAAACTAACAAAGAAAAAATTTCCGCAAATTTTGGCATTAAAATACCACTATATGCGCAAAACCACTTCACGAATCAAGATTAGTAACTCTACTAATTCAATATACAAGAGCGCATGATAAAAGTAGTGGTATGGTCGCGATTCCATCCCGCACTCAAATCATTACTCCGCACATGAATAAGTAAAACACATATCCCAACACCTTCTTCTTAAGATGAACCTAAAGATTGGTAACTACGAAAAAGAACACCCCAGCAAGATAACGTTGGATAACAAAGAGTAAGATAGATCGCATCGGTATACAACGAATCAGATAGATCGCGTCGTTTTACAAAGGCCTGTCGGTATGGAATGTACCAACAGTTGATAACCAAAAGGCAGATAGTGATAACTTTTGGATGCAACAGATAGACAAAGAATGCACACACACACAACCTATGGTACTACGGAACCCAGAACACGTGAATCCTAGTTTGAATTTTTAGAAGAGGATTGAAAATGTTACACTTCCTTACCAGAAAAAGGGTGGGTGGGTGGGTAAGAAGAAAAATGGAAGCAGTCCTAATCTCACGTTTTGTTTTTCCCTAGTATACATAACTACCAAAATATTTGCTAGACTGACAACGACCATTTTGGCTGAGACCCTGAAGGGCGGGATGGCTCTGATACCAATTGTAACTACCTCGGTGAATTACGCTCTTAGTTACATGCATGGATGAGCGAAAGTGGTTAAAATAGTTCGGTGGGGCCCGGGGCCACTCACGGTAGACCTTTCGGCTGTCCTAACCACTTTCAGAGCATCGGGACAAGAACGAGCGGCGTAATCGGCAGGCGAAGGGATCAACTACATACACAAGTGAGTATGTATGCAAGCCACATACAACAGTCCTCAGAGCCATTCCATCTAAAAGAAATCGAAATTATTGCAACGCCATACGGCAAGATTCAAATATCCTAGATAGAGATAATATTTTAGGATAACTCCTCATACATCAAACATCAGAGTATCAGGCGGAAGCGGAAGACAAGATCCGAGTACGGATAAGAAGCAAATCGGCATAAGATGCCACATAAATAAACACATCCCGCCCACAGATCTCACGGATCCCCATTCCCGGAATCTCTACACCGAGTGATCGTTGCCAACATCATCCGTCTCCTCCACCCAGTATCCTTCTTGCGAGTAAACCTGTTCATCTGAATCAAACAATTTATCGTGTGAGACCCTAGGGGTACTCAGCAAGTCTTTATGCCACTAAAGGGGACACAACCTGGGGTGACGCAATTGCAGCAAAAGATAATATCTAACAATTCTATAGATACTCGCTAACCATCCGCCTAACCAATGATAGACGGATGTCCGTTAATTAAGAACAACAGTTATAATAGTATAATTAACAGATCCATCCTCCTCCTCGCTTACCAACGAGGAAGCGGACGAACAACCCCCATCTGTTGGCAGTTTTATTAACCATTCCATGAGAATTGCACTATTTACTAGTCAGGTACTCAGTCAATTTAAAATCGGTACTTTAGTTAGACTTGTCTATGATCGAGAAACTGTGCTCCAAGTCGTCCATAACCGCGGACACGGCTTTCAGAAAGATTTACCCTGCAGGGGTGCACGAATAGCAACACACGCTCGATCAACCTCGGAAAGACCAACTCAAAACCCAACGAGGCATTCACGACAAAGCAATCACAGGATTCAGAAATATTTCAGGGGGACACCCCATTAAGCTACCCGCAACGAAGTTGGCCAGCTCCGAGACGGACCCAAGGTTTGCGTCAATGGCTGTAAACGACTGGGAACCCGAAAGTGTGACTGGGCTTGTCGATACCGCGAAAACACTCTGCATCCAAAATAGTACAGGTGCTCCACGCACAATCTTAAATAAAACAGTAAAGCATGGCATAAGTACAGGATAGTAACAAAACCCCAAACTACTTTGTGGCCCCAAGAAATAAGAATGAATCAAGCTTTGGCTCAGGGGGGGTCCATAAGGCCTCCCGGATGTGGATAGTGCGAATAAACAAGGAACATGAATCAAGTACTCGGGGTCCTACGGGACACAAGTGAGCATGAAAAACCAAATAGCAGATATTGCTCACCGGTGCCTCTTTCATTAGTTATCCCATTACTACTCATGTTAAGTTGTTTAGGTACCTCGTTATCCATCATACACTCACATACCCTACACATGCTTTTCTACGACTCGCATGGCTCAAGCAACTCCTGTAGTAATGGCTCATGGGATGGAGGAACAAGCTTCGGTGGGGCTTAAAAGTAAAGGCTACGCAGTACTTGGGATTCAATTTAATGCAATCGCGACTCAATGATGCAAGAATAAGAAAGAGGCAATAGGTACTATATGTATGCAAGCATGTGGTAGTGCTTGCCTGGCAGCTCAGTTGAAGCGAGAGATGGATCTGGGTAGAACTCCTATGATTCCTGGTAATTCTCCTGCTGGGCGTCTATTTGAAGAAGAACCAAACAAACAAGGGCCAACATAAATAAAGTGCACAAGCATATGAATTAAAATGCGACAAGCAAACAAGCATGCCATGATGAATGATGCACAATTTGCATGGCTTTAAAGTAGCATGGCATGGTGAGGTGTGGGGTACAAGAATAAAGCATTTTATTATTTGTTTAGTCAAGTTTTATTGCCATGGCATGATGCATGATTCCATTCAGAACAAGGGATGCATAGATAGAACGGGCTCGTCGCGCTGATCGATTTAGACATATTATTTGTCAAATTTGGAGTTGTAGAATTAAAGTTATTAATTTATTAAGAAAAAGGGCATTTTATTGTAATTTTAATTATCTCGAAATTTTAAAGTGCTCAAAATAACATTTTGAATGGCATATTTGAATTCCTCACATTTTTGTGATTCAAAAACACATATCATTTGTATTATTTGGATTTATAATTTAAAAGTTATTTAAAATCTGATTTGAATTTGTATTTAACAATTTCTAGAAAAGTTGATTTAAAACTGAAAATCGCCAGGACTTTTTTACACACGGCCAGAACTAGCCCAAGTCACTGACGCATGGGGCCGGCGCTAACTGGGCCCAGCAGTCAACGTTGCTCAAACGCGGGTTTTTCTCCCTCTAGGACTAGCTAGCCATTGCGAATGACAGGTGGGGCCAGCGGGCTATGGCCCGGGTGCCAGTGGCGGAACCCGTAGAGACTGACTGGTGGGGGCCGTGCTGGAGCGCGGGTTGAGGGTTATGAAAACCGGGGTGCTTTTTGTAAAATCTCCACAGGCACAGACATGTGGGGCTCGAGGGAGCGCGGGTTACATCAAAAGTATGTGGAGGGGGTATGTGCAAGATGGCGACGGCTACTGTTGTTCTTCTCGTTCTCTGACGACAGAGCGGTGCTCGACACAGGCAGCGCGCGGTGCAGGGATCGAACCCGCGACCTCGTGCACGCGCGCGGCGGCGGCTACCACTACGCTGGCTTGGGATTGCTGCAAGGTAAGCGGTAGGCGGCTAGATCTACCTAGGTGACGCCACGGTCTAGAGAACGAGCGCGGTTGCCAGCGCACAGAGAGCGTTCGAAGGAACGACCGGCGCGACCAGTGCACAACTGCGACGGCAAGGATGTCTGGGAGGTTGGATAGCTCACCGAGGGTTGGTCGAAGGGGTCGGATCGAGGCGGGGAGCTGTTGATCGGCGAGGTTGTAGACGAACGGCGACGCTAGGGTTTTGGTGGTCGCGTCGGGGTGTGACGTGTTCTGGCCTTCTCCTCCTCGCCGGCGCGTACAGGGTGAAGCAGGGGAACCTCCCCGGTCTCCTCGACCACCTCCACGTCGCCCACGCCGGTTGGAACGAGGACACGGCGGTGGTTCTGGCGGTGACCGGCGAGAGGGAAGATGGCGTCGGTGGAGAAGAAGAGGGGAGAGGCAGGGCTCCGGGGTGGATATGGCGATGCTAGGGCGCGTGAGGCGAGGGAGTAGATAGGGAAGGGGGATGGGGTGACGTGTGGGAGCGGGGTGCTTCAGCCACCTTTTCCTCCTCCTCCTCGCGTGCTCGAGCTGGGGCTCGGCTTGGGCAGGCAGGGGCATGGCAGGTGGGCCAGGAAGAGGTTAAGGCGGGGCAGGTTCGGGCTGGGGCCAGCATGGCATAGAGAAAGGAAGGGAGCTCGGGTAGGATCTAGGGTTGGTTAGAGAGGGTGGCTCGGGTTAGGGTTTTTTTAGTTAGGGTTGGGGTAGATAGGGTGGTAGAGTAGGTAGGGTAGGCATGGTGGGGTAGGTGAGGGGTGATGCCCCGGTTTAGAGAGAGAGAGAAGAGCTCGGCTAGGTAGAGAGAAAAGAGAGAGTAGAGGGTTTAGGATAGTCTAAGGTGGTAGATTAACATGGTTAAGGTAGGATGATGATTGCAACTAGAGTTTACGGTAAGGAGGAGATGGGGAGGACATGGTGTAGGGTTTCCTTTAAGGTGGTAAGATCATGGCATGAGCAAGTGTATAGGAGAAAAAAAATAAAAGGTGTGGATAGTGTCTCACATGATCATGCATGGCATGGATGGTGAGGGTGAAGAGGTGGAGATGGTGAGAGGAAGAGAAAAGCCTCACAAGGAAAAGGATCCACTCAAAACCAAAGATAAGCCAAAAGAAAAGAAATGGTGATGGTTGCATGGCCCATGCAAAGGCATTAAATGCCAAGTTTTAATCTTGTGAAAACAAAATAATTAACAAGGCATGATTCCCATGCATTACCAAATTATGGAATAAAGGCCAAGCAAAAGAAAATAGAATTGGGTCCATCCTATCTTCCATGAGCTAGATTAAATACCCAAAAGAATTGGGTAATTAGGATGGTGGAATTATAAGGTGGTGACAAAGAAAAAGGGGTGGAGTGGAATAAAAGATATGCCCCCAACTCAACTTGGGCATCAAGCATTTATCAAAATTCAAATACATTATATCAAGAGCCAAATACAATTAATAATGCATATGAGAGAAGAACCAAATGAAAGAGTTTTATATGATGCTCAAATGCAAGGTGGCATGATGACATGAGCATGATATAACTATGATGCAACAATTATATGTAAGAAGTAGCCATTATATTACTAAACCATGTAGCATTACAATTGTTAGATAAATGGGATACTACACCCTGCCCAGGCTAAGCCGGAAGGGTAACCCTGCTAACGACGTTGATCTCAAACCTGCTAAAACAAAAGGGGTGCCGACAAAGGGTAAAGGAAAAAGAGGAGCATCGGTACTGAGGCCAGTACACGGCGAGGCTAGAATTAGGCGGCTCTCCCTACATAGGTATGGTGGACTGAAGCGGCAGCGCAACAGCACTAAACAACCTATAGAGACTCAGTACATCTATCGGCTATTAGAGAGGGATAAGAAATACCTATTCGGAACCAACCTGATACTAACACCAAACATACCCATCCTGGTATTTCCCCCTCGAGACCAAATGAGGAAGTCAGACCGAGGAACTCACACGGTTGGCAGTTTTACTTATTCCATTATAGTTGCAGCGCTTACTAATCAGATATAGATAGAATGAGTCATCCTGATAGCATAAGTAGTGGGCAGTTTTAATCACCAGTCCGTTGTAGTTGGGAACATTTACTAGTCAGATATAGTTGTCCTGAGGAATCCCAAAATCCAATAGTTGTTGGCACTTTTATCACATTCCATTGGAGTTGCAATACTTACTAGGCAGATATAACCAGACACAAGGAACCCCAGCTCCACCAGTTGTTGGCATTTTTAATATCCATTCCGTTGTATTTGAATCTGATTACTAGTCATATATTAAGTCAAGTTTATAGCACTACTTTAGTTATGCTTGTCTATGATCGAGATACTATGCTCCAAGTCGTCCATAACCGCGGACACGGCTTTCGGAAAGTTTTACCCTGAAGGGGTGCACAAATAGCATCACACACTCGATCAACCTCGGAAAAACCAACTCAAAACCCAACGAGGCATTCACGACAAAGCGATCACAGGATTCATAAAATATTTCAGGGGGCCACCCCACTAAGCTACCCGCAACGAAGTTGGCCGGCTCCGGAATGGACGCAGGGTTTGCGTCAATGGCTTTAAACGACTAGGAACCCAAAAGTGTGACCGGGCTTGTCGATACCGCGAAAACACTCCGCAATCCTAAACAGTATAGGTGCTCCACGCACAATCTTAAATAAAGCAGTAAAGCATGGCATAGGTACATGATATTAATAAAGCCCCAAACTACTTAGTGGCCCCAAGAAATAGAAATGAATCAAGCTCTGGCTCAGGGGGTCCATACGGCCTCCCGGATGTGGATAGTGCGAATAGTCAAGGAACAGGTATCAAGTACTCGGGGTCCTACGGGACACAAGTGAGCGTGGATGAACCAAATAACATCTATTGCCCACCAATGTCTCTGCATTAGTTATATCTAGCAATTTAATAGTTGTATTTAAAGTCATGATCATCTCCACCAATAAGCATCTCCACCGTAAACATCTGCCAGCATACCAACAACTGTGTACTCGACAACACGAGATCGCACCTGAGCAAGCAACTACGACACGCAAGGCTAGCTATCTACCAAACACAGGTAATAGGAGGTGTCCAAGGCAATATAGAGGCTACACGGGATATAACTGGTGTGCGGAAACTAAAGCATCGCGACATGGATAGCAATAGAACAACAGGAGGAAATAAAGACTATAAATGCAAAATAGGTAGAAGGGGGAGAGATGCTTGCCTGGGAAACACTGCCGACGGATCATATCCGGAGAACTTGTCGACACTCGCATCAACTCATCGGCCTAATCCACGAAGAAGAAAACACTAGAAGAAACACCGGATGCAATATTTAATACTACGGCAGAAAATCCGGCATGATTATGATATGATGCAGATGCGGTGCAATTAGGCAGTATTAAGCGGAACCGGGGTTCCGACAATTAATTAACAGGTTCAAGTTATTTAACCACCCCGCAATTTAAATGTTGTATTAACAGGGCGAAACATGGCATTGGTTTGCTACAACAATTTTAATGGAGTCCGGAGTAAGACAAAGGTATCCCGCATATAGACTCCATATGTAATTATGAGGTGAATCAGCATAAAGCCCCCAAACCACAGACAGGTGTGCGTTCATGAACAATTTAATATGCGACAGTTGTTAATGCCATATTATAAAATAGAGGCTTAGGGTCACACATCTGGGGTTCGGAAGATCTTGGGTTCTGGGGGTTCGGGGTTCGACAGGGTTCGACGGGGACAGCGAGGTTGGGATACAAGATGGACTACTTGGGTTCCAAGCGGTCGATCTTGTCGTCGATGGCGAACTTGAGTGGATCGGGTACCGGGGTCTTCAAATCCATGTAGACGGTCATGGCATCCGGGATGAGGAACTTGGCGTATCTGGCCGTGATCTTGGCGGTCTTCGGGTTCGGGACTTGGCATCCAAGAGGAAGTACTTGGTTGTTCCGAGAAGGAGGTCTTGTCGCATCCGATGGATCGGTCCTCGGGGTCGAAGAACTTGGCGCGCTAGGGTTGGGTCTTCGGATCTTGGTCGGGTCGTCGGTTTTCTGGGGCCGAAGGACTTGGCGTCCGAGAGATGATCTTGTCGCATCTATGGTCTTCGGGTCATGTCGACGGTCTTGTAGTTTCACGACGGAGATCTTGGCATCCTGGGTCTAGGCGTCTTTGATCAATGGCAAACTTATCGGATGTCATGGTCTTCAGAAGATCTGGGCATGGGGAACGGTTCTCGTCGGGGTCTTTCGGGTGGCATCGAGCGATCTCACACGTGCGACCATCTTCAGAACCCGGTCACATGGACACGAACAAAACAGAGTTCCGGAAAGAAACACCTGGAATCTACCACTGCTCAACACCATTGGTTAGTAGCAGAGGACCTGCAGATACGCACCAAACAACATGTTACAACAACAGAGAGGGGCGGGGTGCTCGTGCAGAGGGAGGTCGTCGTTGATGCTGCATCGGGCGGAGTGGGAGGCGGTCGTGGAGCAGCGATGGAATGTCTCAGTGGCGGAGGAGGGTCGGGCCAGGCAGCAGCGCAGGTCCCTGGCGGCGGAAACTCAGCGAGGAGAGGGAGTTGAGGCAGGGGAATCGGTGGTTGCTGGGGAGACGGGGCCGCGGCAGCGTTGGCGCTCGCGGCCGGGTTCCTTGGTGGTCGAGCCCGAGGCATGGCCGCGGAGGAGAAGCGCGTCGGCGGCGGGTTGCGGGGACGACGGTGGTCGTTGCCGCGAGGCAGCCATGGCGTCCAGGTGGCGGCGCTGCGGGGGAAGAGGCGTCGCATGTGATGCAGGGAGAGAGAGAGAGCGGTGGGATCAGGGGAAGACGCGGGGTGGGGATCACGTGAGGTGGGGCGGTTTCAGTGGGTGGTTGTCGCTCAGGGAGGAGTGGGCTCAGTGTGAGGCGTGCAACGTGACAGGGGAAGTGCGGTGCGTGTCATGCACGCGAGGTGGAGGCGTGACAGGCAGGTGGAGGTGGCAGGGTGCATCGCTGTTGGGGTGGGGCCACGAGAACAGGCGGCTTGGGCATCGTGGGGCTTGCGGGGCTGTATCGCGTGCAAGCCACGTCGCATGCGCGTGCTTGTGCGTTGCGCTGGGTGCGCGGGGTGAGGAGTGGCCAGGCGAGAGCGGGTCAGGTGGGGATGAGAGGGGGGTAGGTGGCTGCGGTTGGTGTGGCTATGTGTAGGGTGGCGGCTAGCGGCGGGTTGGAGATGTGTGGTGTTAGGGTTTGGTTGGGGTTTTGGTTGTGGGGTGGTAGGTGGCTGTCGGCTGGGCCTGGCCGGCGGCTGCCTCCCCCACTAAAATATTTATTTCCTTTATTTTATTTTTAGAAAAGATTTTATAAATAGTTTTTAGGTAAATAAAAGATCCGAAAAAGACCGGAGTTTTGATTTGAATAAAGACGGGGAATATTTAGAAAAACAAAATAGGTTTTCGAAAATAGTTTTTAAACAAACCATGCATGATGACATGACGATGCTCAAATGCAATGTGGCATGATGACATGAGCATGCGGTCATGATGATGCAATGCACAAAAACAGAGCGATTTTCTAGTAGTGATTTTAGCGGGATGCCACAATTCGACACCACTAACAAGGGATCTCGCCCTCGAGATCCGCCTCATGGTACCGGGAAGAAGGTCAGCGATCTGAATCTTCTCACTTCGTGTAGATGCTCACGACACCACTAACAAGAGGTCGTTGTCCGTGATCGTCGGGAGAACACTCCGGGAACAAAGGGCGAAGGCAGAGGTATCAACAAATAAAACCACCTCTAGCTTCCGTGGACGGAGTAAATTGCTTGATCCACCGATTCGATGTACAAAAGTGCACAGTGAGAGGCGGGTAGGGTGATCAGTCCATCCCGTACTCAAAGCATCCTTCTGTAAATGAATCACAGAATCGTGCAACCAACTCTCGGGATTTAGACTAAAGATCTTCACAAGCGGTGTTCGGAACAAGAGGGGTGATGCAGGATCTTCATCAGATCTGGCGTAGATGATGTCGTCGCATTGGGGACCACCGGAAGATACAAAGAAACATCGTACGAAAAGACACAATGATCAGGTTTTGCGATGGTTCCATTGGCATGAACAACACATGCTCAAGGTATACTCCAACTTCACCAATGCTCATCCTTCTCATATGCTTTTCAACGATACAGATATCTGTCAAGGGGCACATACGGATAAAGAGTTCAAGGACAAAAGATTGGATGAAGTTACAACAGCCGAGAAGCAGATTGATGATTGTAGAACCACCATTATAAAAGGGAGGAAGAGAAACCCTAAAGGTACGACGGAAACCCAACGATGAGAATTCCCGGACTCGAAGAAAAGATAAGAGAGCAGATTCAAAACACGTGAAGGTAAGAGGAGATCAGCAGAGGGGTAAGGAGAAAATCAGGCCTAATTAGATCTATCCAACCGATTTTCAAAATAGTTTTGACACTCTACTTCAGCCGTTAGCTAGGTTATCCTACAGGCTGGACAAGTGGGGTATCGTAACCACTGAGCTCTGATACCACTCTGTAACACCCTCGAATCGGCCCTATGCAAGTTTTAGCGCTTCCCGCTAAACCCGCATAGAAACGATTCAAGGACGCCCACCAGGCACTTTCGTGCAGGTGGAGAACGAAGTAATACCATTACACATTAGTCCACGATGGAACCTGCAGAACATATATATATATATACAACAACGACTCCATGAGTCAAGAATACAGATATACTATACAAAGATCCAAATCACCTTGAAAACGATCGAGCGTCCGAGTACGGACAAGATGCAAATGGGGCTAAGAGCCCTGAAGAATAACCAAAGGCATCCATAAACCTGCCCAAGCCAAGCCGGAAGGGTAATCCTGCTAACGACGTTGATCTCAAACCAAAACAAAAGGGGTGCCGACAAAGGGTAAAGGAAAAAGAGGAGCATCGGTACTGAGGCCAGTACACGGCGAGGCTAGAATTAGGCGGCTCTCCCTACATAGGTATGGTGGACTGAAGCGGCAGCGCAATAGCACTAAACAACCTATAGAGACTCAGTACATCTATCGGCTATTAGAGAGGGATAAGAAAGACCTATTCGGAACCAACCTGATACTAACACCAAACATACCCATCCTGGTATTTCCCCCTCGAGACCAAATGAGGAAGTCAGACCGAGGAACTCACACGGTTGGCAGTTTTACTTATTCCATTATAGTTGCAGCGCTTACTAATCAGATATAGATAGAATGAGTCATCCTGATAGCATAAGTAGTGGGCAGTTTTAATCACCAGTCCGTTGTAGTTGGGAACATTTACTAGTCAGATATAGTTGTCCTGAGGAATCCCAAAATCCAAGAGTTGTTGGCACTTTTATCACATTCCATTGGAGTTGCAATACTTACTAGGCAGATATAACCAGACACAAGGAACCCCAGCTCCACCAGTTGTTGGCATTTTTAATATCCATTCCGTTGTATTTGAATCTGATTACTAGTCATATATTAAGTCAAGTTTATAGCACTACTTTAGTTATGCTTGTCTATGATCGAGATACTGTGCTCCAAGTCGTCCATAACCGTGAACACGGCTTTCGGAAAGTTTTACCCTGCAGGGGTGCACAAATAGCATCACACACTCGATCAACCTCGGAAAAACCAACTCAAAACCCAACGAGGCATTCACGACAAAGCGATCACAGGATTCATAAAATATTTCAGGGGGCCACCCCACTAAGCTACCCGCAACGAAGTTGGCCGGCTTCGGAACGGACCCAGGGCTTGCGTCAATGGCTGTAAACGACTAGGAACCCAAAAGTGTGACCGGGCTTGTCGATACCGCGAAAACACTCCGCAATCCTAAACAGTACAGGTGCTCCACGCACAATCTTAAATAAAGCAGTAAAGCATGGCATAGGTACATGATAGTAATAAAGCCCCAAACTACTTAGTGGCCCCAAGAAATAGAAATGAATCAAGCTCTGGCTTAGGGGGGTCCATAAGGCCTCCCGGATGTGGATAGTGCGAATAGTCAAGGAACATGTATCAAGTACTCGGGGTCCTACGGGACACAAGTGGGCGTGGAAGAACCAAATAAAATCTATTGCCCACCGATGTCTCTGCATTAGTTATATCTAGCAATTTAATAGTTGTATTTAAAGTCATGATCATCTCCACCAATAAGCATCTCCACCGTAAACATCCACCAACATAACAACAACTATGTACTCGACAACACGAGATCGCACCTGAGCAAGCAACTACGACTCGCAAGGCCAGCTATCTACCAAACACAGGCAATAGGAGATGTCCAAGGCAATATAGAGGCAGCACGGGATATAACTGGTGTACGGAAACTAAAGCATCGCGACACGGATAGCAATAGAACAACAGGAGGAAATAAAGACTATAAATGCAAAATAGGTAGAAGGGGAGAGATGCTTGCCTGGGAAACACTGCCCATGGATCATATCTGGAGAACTTGTCGACACTCGCATCAACTCATCGGCCTAATCCGCGAAGAAGCAAACACTAGAAGAAACACCGGATGCAATATTTAATACTACGGCAGAAAATCCGGCATGATTATGATATGATGCAGATGCGGTGCAATTAGGCAGTATTAAGCGGAACCGGGGTCCGGAAAATTAATTAACAGGTTCAAGTTATTTAACTACCCTGCAATTTAAATGTTGTATTAACAGGGCGAAACATGGCATTGGTTCACTACAACAATTTTAATGGAGTCCGGAGTAAGACAAAGGTATCCCGCATATAGACTCCATATGTAATTATGAGGTGAATCGGCATAAAGCCCCCAAACCACAGATAGGTGTGCGTGCATGAACAATTTAATATGCGACAATAGTTAATGCCATATTATAAAAATAGAGGCTTAGGGTCACACATCTGGGGTTTGGAAGATCTTGGGTTCCGGGGGTTCAGGGTTCGACATGGTTCGACAGGGACGGCGAGGTTCGGATACAAGATGGAGTACTTGGGTTCCAAGTGGTCGATCTTGTCGTCGATGGCGAACTTGAGTGGATCGGGTACCGGGGTCTTCGAATCCGTGTAGACGGTCATGGCGTCCGGGATGAGGAACTTGGCGTATCTGGCAGTGATCTTGGCGGTCTTTGGGTTCGGGACTTGGCGTCCGAGAGGAAGTACTTGGTGGTTCCGAGAAGGAGGTCTTGTCGCATCTGATGGATCGGTCCTCGGGGTCGAAGAACTTGGCGCGCCAGGGTTTGGTGTTCGGATCTTGGTCGGGTCGTCGGTTTTCCAGGGCCAAAGGACTTGGCATCCGAGAGATGATCTTGTCGCATCCGCGGTCTTCGGGTCATGTCGACGGTCTTGTAGTTTCACAACGGAGATCTTGGCATCCCGGGTCTAGGCGTCTTTGATCGATGGCGAACTTATCGGATGTCATGGTCTTTGGAAGATCTGGGCATGCAGAATGGTTCTCCTCGGGGTCTTTCGGGTGGCATCGAGCGATCTCACACGTGCGACCATCTTCAGAACACGGTCACATGGACACGAATGAAACAGAGTTGCGGAAAGAAACATCTGGAATCTACCACCGCTCAACACCGTTGGTCAGTAGCAGAGGACCTGCAGATATGCACCAAGTAGCATGTTACAACAACAGAGAGGCCGAGCTGGGCATAGGGGACAGAGGGCTCGCGGCTGAGGCGCATGGCACCAGTGCGAATGGCAGAGACGAAGGTTGCGGCGGAGAGGAGCTTGCAACGGCGGCCTGAGCGAGACCGGGCGGTGGTGGCGCGGATGACGACTGAGGAACTCGGGCTCGCGCTCTGCCGAATGGGAGCCAACGGCGGAGCACACAGCGACGAGAGGGGCGCCGAGGCGGCTCTCGTGGAGGAATACGAAGCGGGCCGGCCTTAGGCGGAGGCTGCACGGCCGCGGGAAGGAGGGGTCTGCGGGCTCTGGTCGAGGAAGCCGGCGGCGGGCTCTGCGGCAAGGGAGAGGGGCGGGGCGCTCGTGCAGAGGGAGGTCGTCGTTGACGCTTCATCGGGCACAGAGGGAGGCAGTCGTGGAGCAGCGACGGAACGTCTCGGTGGCGGAGGAGGGCCAGGCAGCAGCGCAGGTCCCTAGCGGTGGAAACTCAGCGAGGAGAGGGAGTTGAGGCAGGGGAATCGGTGGTTGCTGGGGAGACGGGGCCGCGGCAGCAGTGGCGCTCGTGGTCGGGTTCCGTGGTTGTCGAGCCCGAGGCATGGCCGCGGAGGAGAAGCGCGTCGGCGGAGGGTTGCGGGGACGACGGTGGTCGTTGCCGCGAGGCGGCCGAGGCGTGCAGGTGGCGGCGCTGCGGGGGAAGAGGCGCCGCGTGTGATGCAGGGAGAGAGAGAGAGCAGCGGGATAAGGGGAAGACGCGGGGTGGGGATCGCGTGAGGTGGGGCGGTGTCGGTGGGTGGCTGTCGGTCAGGGAGGAGTGGGCTCAGTGTGAGGCGTGCAACGTGACAGGGGAAGTGTGGTGCGTGTCACGCACGTGGGGTGGAGGCGTGACAGGCAGGTGGAGGTGGCAGGGTGCATCGCTGTTGGGGTGGGGCCATGAGAACAGGCGGCTTGGGCATCGTGGGGCTTGCGGGGCTGTATCACATGCAAGCCGTGTTGCATGCGCGTGCTTGTGCGTTGCACTAGGTGCGCGGGGTGAGGAGTGGCCAGGCGAGAGCGGGTCAGGTGGGGATGAGAGGGGGGTAGTTGGCTGCGGTTGGTGTGGCTATGTGTAGGGTGGCGGCTGGCGGCGGGTTGGAGATGTGTGGTGTTAGGGTTTGGTTGGGGTTTTGGTTGTGGGGTGGTAGGTGGCTGTCGGCTGGGCCTGGCCGGCGGCTGCCTCCCCCACTAAAATATTTATTTCCTTTATTTTATTTTTATAAAAGATTTTATAAATAGTTTTTAGGTAAATAAAAGATCCGAAAAAGACTGGAGTTTTGATTTGAATAAAGACAGGGAATATTTAGAAAAACAAAATTGGTTTTTGAAAATAGTTTTTAAACAAACCATGCATGATGACATGACGATGCTCAAATGCAATGTGGCATGATGACATGAGCATGTGGTCATGATGATGCAATGCACAAAAACAGAGCGATTTTCTAGTAGTGATTTTAGCGGGATGCCACAGTTTAATGGTGCTTTGAATGAACTTAGGAATTCAATGGTTAAGAAGCGATAAGTAGGTACATCATTGTACACAAAGTTTTGCAGGCCAGCTCTATTGCAAAGTAAATTGAAGTCATCAAAAATACCGAGTTTGTTCAATATAAGGGGGCAAGCCCATTTGGTGGCCTTCACTTCGCAGTCCTTGATCTTGTTGAAGCGTTCACGATGAGCCTCATCCCTGAACCGTATCCCCGTGCGTTCCTGGGTGATTTCCCGAGAAGCGCTACGGTGGCACGAGCATGAGTTTGGCTCCTTGTGTTCATCTTC
This sequence comes from Avena eriantha, assembly GCA_910589775.1. NCBI lineage: Eukaryota > Viridiplantae > Streptophyta > Magnoliopsida > Poales > Poaceae > Avena > Avena eriantha. The sequence continues at coordinate 238,199,440 of OU342742.1, read as the reverse complement.
TAAAACAATGAAGAAAGGAAAAAATAAAACTTTTTGATCCAACAACAGTAAGTATAATTTATTCCTCATCTAAGCACACTAAAGATTCTCCTCAAGAAAATAATCTAGGTAAGAAAATCATGGCAATTAGTTCATAGTAGGTCTCACCCTAGATTGATAATGACAATAGATCGAAGATGAATTTGCAAAAAGTAATTAGAGGATCGGAGGAGAAATATACCATAGATCACTTGTGTGCAAGGAAATCGAACGAAATTGAGTAGAGATGAAGATCCCTTGAGGTTTTGAGAGAGTTTTGAGGTAGAAGAAAGAAAAAGGATTGAAGTTTTGGAGTTGGGAGTATCTTCCCGTGCGATTTTATGGTCGGACGAAACTATATGGGCGGAACATGCGTTCCGGTCGTATAGTTGGTGTTGTGTCAAAATATTAGGTCTTCCTCCTGGCGGCGCAGCTATATGACCGCAACTACACGAGCGGAACAAAATGTTCCAGCCGTATAGTTGGTCGTTAAACTGTCTATCCTTGCGAAAGAAAATTTGCAAAAGGCGAGATCTATACGACCGGAACTATATGGCCGGAATTTTTATTCCTGTCGTATAGTTGGTCGTTAAACTCCCAGTACATATGAACAAAATTTGTACGGAGACATTGATATCTATACGACCGGAACTATACAGCCAGAATTTTTTATTCCCGATGTATAGTTGGTCGTTAAACTGTCTGTACATATGAAAAGAAATTGTACGGAGGCGTTGATATCTACACAGCCGGAACTATATGGCCGAAATTTTTATTCCCACCGTATAGTTGGTCGTTAAACTCTCAGTACATATTGCAGAATAATTTTCGATGGCAAAGATAACTATACGACTGGAACTATATGGCTGAAATTATTATTCCCGCCGTATAGTTAGTCGTGAAACCGTCTGTGTCCATAATTTTTTTCTGTTTCTTCGTAAACTATTTCTTTTCTATTAACTTAGCGATATACCTTGTTTTTGATATAAAATTGACAGAAAATATTGTCGACCAATGATACGTCCATAACGTATCTATAATTTTTGATGGTTTTATGATAATAATATGCTTTTGACACTCCTTTTTGTATAAAGTTTATGATTTATTTGGTCTAACCTACTAATAGTTGCAAAAGTGCACAATGTTCATGTTTTACAGTTTGATGTGTAGGAATTACCAAGAATACAAGTGGAAACTTTGTTGGAGTCAAATTGGGATTTTTTCAGAAATCTGTCTCAGAACTTATTTTCAAGATGGTCACGTTTCGGGTCAAAGATGGCGTCAAACGGAAAACTATTAAACTACAAAGTTGTTGCAAATTTCGCGATAAATGTTCTAAACATAAAACTTAGCTGATACTAAGTCCAGACGGACCCACTAGGCCCGATTTACTGCAGCCCAAGATGGGGTGACGGGAATCCGAGAAGCTATATAAAGGGAGGAAACCTAATTCGCCCAAGAGATCGCCACCCACGAATTTGCAGCCACCAAAGCCACGTTTTTGCTTCCCCCATGGATACCATCTCCATGGGGGAGGGTTCCCAAGAATCCATGAAGTAAGGGGGCTAAGGGGCGATGCTCCCCCATGATACCTGCGACGGGGAAGGAGTCCCCACGCCGCCGCCGGCACCGCCGGCGCCCTCTTCACCATCTTCACCGCAATCTCCATCACCTAATACTCCTAATATGAAGTGGTTCACCAACACACCTCTGTAACATCCTATGTAAACATGGTGTTTGATGCTATAAGTTATAATCCTATGATCTATGTCATGTTTGTGTAGTTTCTTTGTTCTTATATTGAATGGTTGAATGTCTTTGGTTCATTAGAGTTGTATGTTGATATGGTAGAGTCCTTTGGTGTCCATTATATTTGTGCACGCATGGATTAAACATCATATGGTTTGTAGTATGTGTAAAAGAAAGGGGGAGTTTTGCTGGAGTGACAGAAACCTGAGGACGCGAACCGGAACGTTGCACGTATGGGAGTAAGAGGACCATTAAACTTAAGGCTATGGTTGGAGAAACCTTAATGCATTTATTAGTACTTACTGATGTTTGCTAACAATCCAATCATATAGTACACGTAATTCCATGTAGTGAAGCGCATGTATATTTAGCCTCTCCCACATAGAAAACTGCACCGAAGACAATGAACCCAATCTATTTGGTATTTAAACTTGGACAAAGCCACCACAATTACCACCACTATTCCACACCCATGGTTCTGTTAGTTTAGTGTATTTTATTACTGCAGCAACTAGCTTTACTTTCTTGTTATTTATTATCATGCAAAGCTATCTCTATTACTCGTATTGTTGCTCTAGTTTTATTTCCTAGATAATGAAAATGTTTAGTGTGCGTAGAGTTGTATCAGTGGTTGATAGAACTTGAGAGAATATTTATCCTACCTTTAGCTCCTTGTTGGTTCGACACTCTTACTTATCTAAAAGGCTACACACGATCCCCTATACTTGTGGGTTATCAAGAACTCTTCTGGCGCCGTTGCCGGGGAGCAATAGCGTGTGGGTGAATATTCTTGTGTGCACTTGTTTGCTTTATCTCTAAGTAGGTTTTATTTTCAGTTTTAATTTGTTCTCTATCTTAGTATGGATAGGGAATGCGAATTACAAAAAAAATAGTTGTACTTGTTACCTAAAAACATTTTCAAAAAGGAAAGTGATTGGAAAGATGAGTAATGGTTAAGTGGGGGTCGACCTTGAACACTTGTGTTCATGCCTATGAAACCAAAACAAATCTTTCCATGGAAGCTTTTCAGTTTACAACTTGTAGGAATGCATGAAACCTTGAAAAATAAGATATTTCTGGTATTGATCTTAATGCTTATTCATTCGAAAATACTTGAATCTTGCTCCTATGCCTAACTTAAAGGCTTAAAGAAAAGTACTTATTAGGAGATAACCCAAAAGTTTTAGTTGAGTTTGGAAGTTATTGCTTTAGTAATAACCTCTGCTTATCCTTTTTATTTGCTTTTTGTGCCAAGAGTAACCTCTAATGAGAGAGAAGTAATGCTTGGGAAAGTTCCTGTCCCAAAACAGTTTTTTGTGCTTCGCTGTAAACATTCGTGTAAAATCTCTGTACGTCGGTTTGATCTGTAATTGTTTGTGCTTCTGCCCCAGGTTGTTATCCAACTTTAGTTAGTTCAACACTTTTTGATTTGAGCAACAGAAGGTCTTCGAAAAAATTGGTTTCTATCTGCTGGTCTGTTTTGACAGATTTCTGTCATTATTTGCATTTGCTTCTTGTTGATTCCTTTTTGGGTTCTCTTTGGGGAATTGACTTTTTAAGGGAAGTTCTACAGTAGCTTGTGTTTTAAAGGAAGTTTTATTGGTGTTGAAACTGAACCCAAAGACTTATTATCTTGAGTACACGCGAGAGAGAGTTGATACTCCCCTCTTCCACTATTGCTATTGAAGATTATGTGAAGTTTTGTATGAAAGAAAAATTTCAGGTGTTAAGACAAGAATGATGTAATGAGATGAAGAATGGACTAAAGCTCAAGCTTGGGGATGCCACCCCATGTCACCTCAAGAAATATCTAAGAAGTACAAGTGTCAAATCTTGGGGATTCCCAAGGCATCCCCTTCTTCATCAATAAAAATCTCAGGTTCTTCCAAACACTTCTTTTCTATTGTTTCATGCATAGTTGTGTTGTTCTTGGAGCGTCTTTGTTTTCATTTGCTTGGTTTGCTTAGTTTGCTTGAATAAATTGGTTGGACCCCCTCTTTCATATATTAGTTTTCAAATAAGTGTGGTTTGGATTGGAAAAGAGTAGGAAAAGTTCATGCTTAAGTGGTAAAAGGAGCTCGTTTTTGACGGTGGCCTATGCTTTGTCATGTCATGCTTGATATTGTTTTGGCTTTATGCTTAGTGATTTTTGCTATAGCATGACATGTTATAAACAATTGAGATTGTTTAATGTGCCTTGAAAGAAGCATGCGTTGTTTTATCATATTAAAGCATAGTATTGTGGTATTCTCCTTTGATGCTTTATTTGGGTTGACTTGGCACATGCTCACACCATGTTATGACTATCCCAAGTCACCATAGCCTTTATGATCCTTTAGTTTTTGACTTGTAATATCACTTTATGCCTTAATTAATGATGTTTTGTCGCTTTGCATGATTATGACAATTATTGCTCTTTTAGTTGGTCGCTCCCAGTCTTTTGCTAGCCTCCATAACCAAGTATGAGTTCCACTCATGCATCCAACTCCAAATAAAACCAAGTTATCCCAAAGATTCCACCATACCTACCTATTAGCATTTTCTATTCCAAGTATATTCATGCTTTTATCTACCTTCCGAATTAAACTTGTTATGAGAAAACTAGTGATTAAAGCTCTCACGAACTTGATGGCACACTTTACTTTTCTTTCCCCTAATAAACTTGAACCATTGTGTCATATATGTTGTATATGTTTGCACGTATATGTTGGGGATTAGCAGAACCATGCTGTCATGGGGAACGCTTTCAACATTGCACTTGTACATTGTACCTAGTTGATATCATGCTCTTTTGTCTATGGATGTCGTCAGTGTGAAATGAAAGGGGAGCTTGTAAGTCCATGGAGTTATGTATGTGTGTTAGAGAAACACCTGTGCCGCCGGTCTAATCCATGCCTAACCATGGTGAAAACCTGCAGCGTAATCATAATGAGCAATCTATGAAGCATTCTTCTTATAAAAAAATAGATAGAGATTGAGAAAAAAGAAAAAAAGAGATGAGGAAAGAGGAAAGAGAGAAAAAAGCACCATTTTCCCATGGTAAATAAGAAGATTGCTGAGATGCTCGTTGTCTGCTTGCCTTGTCATTTTGATATCGGGATTCTTCCGTATCATCGGGCAAGGGGTACCCCGTTGGCGGTTCTCTATGATACACATATACTTACTATGACAAGTACTTACCGGTAACTAAACTTGAGTAGCATGAGGAGCGGCCCTCGTATTCAAGGGACATGAGATTTCCAACTTATACTTTGTCAAGCATATACTCCATAGTTTAATCACTTTAACCTTAATCACTTCAAGATGCTTATGATAGGGGCAATGAGAGCTCAAAGCTAATAAGTACCATAATTTTTGGAAGCTCTTTATGAGACTTGAATCCCTGCTTCCTTCTATAAAGGCCTTTCTTCCACTTTTATATTGAGTCTCCACCTTCTATCTTTATGCACCAATTAAGAGAGCATACTTGTCATTCTTAGTTCTATGTGCATTGTCCCAAGACTTGTTGATTGATGCATAACTTTGATATTGCATGTTCCTAAACTATTTGTATCTAGTCACCCATATGAACTTTGAAGCTGTCCTATGCATTTATGTTTTGCTACTCTATGAGGGACAAGCTAAATAACATTCTCATTATGCTTTCTTTATGTGAAACAAACAAACGTCTTGCAAATAATTGTTACTCATAAATCTTTTATTTATGTATTTTCATGTTACAACATAGTTGAACTCTATCTTTCATGATTTATGTTTAGTGTACCTTAATCCCAGCTATCAATGCTTTTACAATAATGATGATAAAGATTGTGTTGTCTGCATGTCACCTGAAAAATTATATTGTTTTGATCGTTTACCTACTCGAGGACGAGCAGAAACTAAGCTTGGGATGTTGATACGTCCATAACGTATCTATAATTTTTTATGGTTTTATGCTAATAATATGCTTTTGACACACTTTTTTGTATAACGTTTATGATTTATTTGGACTAACCTACTAATAGTTGCAAGAGTGCACAATGTTCTTGTTTTACAGTTTGATGTGTAGGAATTACCAAGAATACAAGTGGAAACTTTATTGGAGTCAAATTGAGATTTTTCCAGAAATCTGTCTCAAAAATCTTTTTGAAGATGGTCACGTTTCGGGTCGAACACGGCGTCAAACAGAAAACTCTTCAACTACAAAGTTGTTGCAAATTTTGCGACAAACGTTCTAAACATAAAATTTTGCTGATACTAAGTCCATATGGGCCCGCTAGGCCCGATTTACTGCAGCCCAAGATGGGGTGACGGGAATCCGAGAAGCTATATAAAGGGAGGAAACCTAATTCGCCCAAGAGATCGCCACCCACGAATTTGCAGCCACCAAAACCACGTTTTTGCCTCCCCCATGGATCCCATCTCCATGGGGGAGGGCTCCCAAGAATCCATGAAGGAAGGGGCTAAGGGGCGGTGCTCCCCCATGATACCGGCGGCGGGGAAGGAGTCACCCGCGCCGCAGCCGCCGCCGCCCTCTTCACCATCTTCACCGCAATCTCCATCACCTAATCCTCCTAGTATGCAGTGGTTCATCCTCCCACACACCTCTGTACCGTCCTATGTAAACATGGTGTTTAATGCTATAAGTTATAATCCTATGATCTATGGCATGTTTGCGTAGTTTCTTTGTTCTTAGATTGAATGGTTGAACGTCTTTGGTTCATTAGAGTTGTATGTTGATATGGTATAGTCCTTTGGTGTCCATTATATTTGCGCGCGCATGTATTAAACATCATATGGTTTCTACTATGTGTAAAAGGAAGGGGGAGTTCTGCCGGAGTAACAAAAACCTGAGGACGCGAACCGAAACATTGCACATATGGGAGTAAGAGGACCATTAAACTTATGGCTATGGTTGGGGAAACCTTAATGCATTGATTAGTACTTACGGATGCTTTCTAACAATCCAATCATATAGTACATGTAATTCCAAGTAGTGAAGCGCATGTATATTTAGCATCTCCCACATAGAATCATATAGTACATGTAATTCCAGGTAGTGAAGTGCATGCATATTTAGCCTCTCCCACATAGAAAACTGCATCGAAGACAATGAACCCGATCTATTCGCTATTTAAACTTGGACAAAGCCACCACAATTACCAACACTATTCCACACTCATGGTTCTGTTAGTTTAGTGTATTTTATTGCTGCAGCAACTAGCTTTACTTTCTTGTTATTTATTATCATGCAAAGCTATCTCTATTACTCGTATTGTTGCTCTAGTTTTATTTCCTAGATAATGCAAATGTTTAATGTGCGTAGAGTTGTATCAGTGGTTGATAGAACTTGAGAGAACATTTATCCTACCTTTAGCTACTTGTTGGGTTCGACACTCTTACTTATAAAAAAGGCTACACATGATCCCCTATACTTGTGGGTTATCAACCAACAATGGCATGAATAATGCAGAAATTCAAGTACTACCAAATTTCTTCTCCTCAAATGGAGTTTTCTAGCACTCTTTATTGAACATGAACTTAAACTAAAACTAAAAACTTAACTCAAACCTTAATTTAACATGGGTTGCCTCCCATGGAGCACTCTTTTATGGTCAATAACTTGACCTTGATGATACTCACTTGGGCCAGATGAGTGGAACACCCACTCCAAAGTAATTGGCCTTCAAAGTGATGGCCTCCTTCTCGTCATGTTTGGCTTTCTTCTTCCTAGGGAAATGAATAACAAAAGGATCCCGTGAAGGCAATTGTAGCTTCATGTTCCCTTCATGAAGGTTAATTAAAGTTTTTATTGTTCTTAAGAAAGGATGGCCTAATATTATAGGAGCAACAGTATCTTCAGGCATGTCAACAATAACAAAATCAATGAGAGCAGGACAACCTTTGATGTAAACTAAAGTGTTCTCCTTAATCCCTACAGCTTGTTTGTAGGTAGAATCTGCTAGATGCAATTTTAATTCAGTAATTTCAAAGGAGCCAAGATTTAACTGGTTAAAAAGACTCTTTGGAATTGTTGAGACGCTTGCACCTAGATCACAAAGTGCAGCTATCTCATTAGTTCCAATCTTTATCTTAATAGTAGGCTCAAATATATCATCTAGTTTAACAGGTAACTTTTCAGCGATTTTCTTGTATTCCTCTTCAAGCTTGCGTACCTTAATTGCTACTTGATCAACAAAGTGTTGATACATGGCTTCATCATTACCTTCACTCACCGGAATTTTGACGTTGATCCTTTTTACGAGATCTTCGATGGTGTAGCTTGGTGAAGGGGCATTACTATAATCAAGTTCTTCTGGCTCCTCCCTTTGGATCCTCATCATTTTGAGTTCTTCAACAGGATTGGGCTCAGCTTTACCTGCAAATTTAGCTAGAGTGAGAGTTTGACTCTCGATTATCTTACCTAGATGTGCCTCAACAATCCTTGTTCTTTCTTGAAGGGCATGTAAATCATTTCTCAAACTAACAACTTGGTTAGATAATTTACCAAGCATAGCATCATGGTTCTTCGTAATTTTGACTAGAATATTATTTTGTTCATTTTGTGAGTCTATGAAAGACTTAAGCGTTTCTTGGAGACTAACATTACTAGTTCCCATATTATTATTAGAGTTATTTGTAGGACTAGCATAATGTTTCTAGAAATTAGGATTGTAACTCTTCTTCCAAGCAGGATTATAATCATTACGAGCTACGAACTCTATTTCTTCTATATTTGTTTCGAGGGTGGCTCTTACCTGAGTTTCCTTACCTTTTACGGCTAGTATGAGCTCATCCAACTTAGCATTGAGATCTCCATTCTCTTGTGGTGAGACAGAGTGCACCTTCTTCGTGTTTGATCTTTCAACATGCCATTGGGCATGGTTGTCTTGCATATAGACTTAGACAAAGGATTAAGAGCATTGTAAAATAAATGGATGATTAACCAATCTTCCATCCCATGACTAGGATAGTTTCTTAGGCATTCTTTCATCCTCTCCCATGCAAGCGCTAGTGGCTCACGCTCATAAATAAAGAAGTACATCCCACCCATGATGTAATAGTATTTTTAGGCAAAAATAGCAAACATTCTTTAGCTCTTCCTCTTAGAGCGAAAGGAAATAGATGTAATTTGACCGCATCAGGGTCAACGTCTTTTATACGCATCATATCACATATTTTAGTGGAAGTATTTAAGTGCATACCTACATCTTCAACAGCAGAGCCTCCAAACTGATTCTGTTGAACCAAACTTAAGTAATGGGGCTTAATTTCATAATCATCAGCAGCAATTGCTAGCTGAGTAATAGGAGTACGCAAATAATCATTATTGGGAGTAGCAAACTCCCTAAGCTTCTTTTCGGCCATACTTCCTATGTTTTTGGGTTTTCTTAGATTAAAAATTATAACAATAAAAACAAGAATTTAAAGACTAACTAATTTTTTTGGTTTATCAAATAAAGACACAAAGCAAACTAAGAAAATTAAAAACAAGAATTAAAACTAGCAAGCTTCCTAATAACCTCACTAGGGTAGTTATTGCTTCCTCGACAACTGTGCTAGAAAAAGGGTTGATACCTTCGATCCGGATTACGGATGTAGTATAGCTCTTTTTCCCTACTAGACCAAGGTTATCGAATCCACGGGAAGCGAATGCATAGTGAATTTACTTTAATGAACCTTCAGGAGTTTTAGAATTCCTTTTGTGTTTTTATCGGACCAGTAGCTTGCATATTTTTGTTGTTGTCGATGATGGAGAGAGAGGGCCTAGGGCGTTCGGTTTCACTTGTAGCTGTGCAAAAACATCTGATGGAAATAAAAGATAGAAATAAAGTATGTGTGTACTTGTTAGAGAAATATAAATTATATTGTTGGAAATATGCCCTAGAGACAAATAGTAGTAAGGACTATTATCATATTTCATATAGTTTATGATTAAGTTTTATATCATGCTATAACTGTATTGAGTGGAAACATCAATACACGTGTGATATACAAACAACCAGGGGTTCCCAGTGAAACTCTAGTCACTGGTTCATTGGTCAACGAATGATCATGTTTCCTGATCATGTGGCATTTATGCCAGTTGGAAATGAGGTCATCTCATTCGGAGAATGAGATGATGAACCAATACCCAACCTAAACATCATGACCTGATCATGTCACGAAGTTCAAGTTACGGTGATTAGAAATGGATCCTCGTAGACTATTCCTTAGACCGTGAGGCTATATCAATCACTGTCTCCCGAGAGTGCTTAGATAGCATCTAGTGCCATCTGGTAAAACGGTGGTTATAAAGGTGTGTTCAGGTATTCGGAGGAAACCGTAGAGGAAATATATGTCAAGAGCGGGATTTGTCCGTCCATGTGACGGGAAGATACTCAAGGGCCCACTCAGAGAAGTTATATCCAATAGCTACGCAGCATGTGATTAGATCACGGGGATATCACTTGTCGGAACGAGTTAAGTAGCATTGTTCAGTAATGAGATTGAACACGACATGGTGATCTCAATGATCAAATCTCAGGCAATGCAAGTATCGAATGACAAAGGGAATAAGACACGACTATCCCGGTTCAAACGATGAAAGATCTTCATGGAACGCACAGGGGTCACATGGCCATCCAGGTCCCTCTGTCGATCATTGGTGCGGGAGTGTTCCCGAACCGTGGGGTATCACACATAAGGGCTTGATGACGCTTAGAGAGTGTTTATAGGATCGGTAGAATCACCGAAGAAAAGAAGGGAGAAAACCGGAAGGGTTTCAGTAAGTTCGGAGGATGTCCGGAGTGGAGGTGGAAGGTGTTCCATAGCCACGGAGGTTGAATAATATGTGAATGAATGTTAAATATTGATTTAATCATTTATTCATAATTATTTAATAAAGAGCAAAATCAATTTTAATGGTCAAAGGCTTAATGGGCCAATTCCAGAGGGAGAAGCCCCATTAGGGGAAAGGAGAGAGGGAGAAGGGCCAAAGGGGAGGCCGGCTGGGCCTAGCCCCCCGCGCGGGGCCCACTAGGTGGCCGGCAGCCACCTCCTCCCCCTCCCCTCCTTTAGTCCCACCCTAGGACTTTGAGGGAGGTAGTACATCCCCTCCCCCTATATATAGTGGGGTATTTGGCCTAGAAAAATACACCAATAATCAATAAAGGTCTCCGCACTTTTGGGAGGACCTCTAATTGATATTTTCTCTCTCCCCCTCTCTATCTCGTGATCGTGGTCCCAAGTCTGGACTACGCGAGCGAGAGAAATCTTCACCGCGGAGCGTTGCCACGCTGCGGGATTCGGATCCGGGAGCTCTACTTCCACAACTGCTGCTGGATCGGGGAAGCGGGAGTCATCGTTAGGCACCGGACGTGTGTAACTGATGGCTCAATACACGGCGCCCAGAAAATTGCTTGATGGCGGTGTTGATGTAGAGCTCGTTGGGAACCCCAAGAGGAAGGTATGATGAGCACAGCAGCAAGTTTCCCTCAGTTATGAAACCAAGGTTTAATCGAACCAGTAGGAGCAAGGAAACACCTCAAAGGTGTTACTAGCTGAGCTTTGGCAGGGCGCACTACCGGTGCTAGTAGCAACGTGGAGACCTGCACAACACAACCACAGAACTTTGTCCCCAACTTGCGAAAAGGTTGTCAATATCACCGTGTTTTGCGGAAAACAAAGGATTAAACGTATCGAATGGAAAGAAGTAAAAGTTTGCAGAAAGTAAACACAAAGCAGTAAAAGATTGTAGATTGTATGTAAAAGAAAGGATCGGGATCCATAGTTCACTAGAGGTGGCTCTCCCTAAGATAGATAACATGCTGGGTGAAAAAATTCCAGCGGGGCAATTGACAAACACCGAGAAAGCAATACATGCATATACTAATCATCTTGACTCTTTTGAGACTTGATTGGGCATTACAACATAATACATAGACCGCCATCCAACTGCATCTATGACTAATAATCCACCTTCAGGTTATCATCCGAACCCCCTCCAGTATTAAGTTGCAAGCAACAGATTATTAATTTACGAACTGCATGTAAAGTAAACTATACGATTGTTCTATGAACAAAATATTGTTGTTTTCTCCCTAGTAGCAACAGCACATCTAGTACCTTAGAGATTTCTGTCACTTCCCCAGATTACCAGAGGCCTGAACCCACTATCGAGCATAAATACTAACTCTTGGAGTTGCTAGCATCTACTTGGCTAAGATAGCTACTAACAACGGAAAGCACGCAAGATCTCAAATAACAAAGACATGATAGAATCAATAATCAATCTGAAATAGCATCTCAATATCCATCGGATCCCCGCAAACACAACATGCAGAATTACAAATAGATGATCTTGATCATGAACGGAGCTCACAAGATCTAAACATGAAAGCACAAAGAAGGAGAACCAGCCATCTAGCTACTACATGGATCCGTAGTCCAAGGATGAACTACTCACGCATCACACCGGAGGCTTGCATGGTGATGAAGAAGGCCTCAGGGGTGAATTCCCCTCTCCGGCAGGGTGCCAGGAAGAGCTTCAGATCCCTCCCAATCTAGGGATGGAGATGACGGCGGCTACAGACTCTTTCGTGGATTTTTGATCGGGTACTTAGGGTTTTCGTCCTGAGGGCAATATATAGGCGGAAGGAGAGGCCGAGGGGGTGCCGGGAGCGGCCACACCACCCCCTGGCACGGGCCAGGCCTAGCCGTGCGGCCAGGTGGTGTGGTGGCTCCCTGGCCCTTCTCCGTCTCGTATTCTGGCACTTGATCACTTCCGGAAAAATAGGCACTTTGGCTTTTGTCCCGTCCAATTCCGAGAATATTCATTTTCTGACTTTCCTGGAACCAAAAACAGCAGAAAACAGGCAGCTGGCACTGTGGCTCTTGTTAATAGGTTAGTCCAAGAAATCATATGAAAAGTACTCCAAAGTTGGAACAAAACACAAGAAAGTGGATAAAACCAAGCATGGAACATCAAAAATTATAGATACATTTGCAATGTATCAACATCCCCAAGCTTAACTCCTGCTCGTCCTCGGGTAGGTAAGTGATAAAAAGAAAGAATAATTTTTGAGGTGACATGCACCATCAAAGACTTGATCAAAGTATTTGTAAAACATTCAAATATGGGATCATAGTACTTCAATCATAGCATGAAAGACAAAGTTCTAGCAATAAGCAAAGAAACTATGATGCAACATGAAAAGGCACAAACAAAAGATTCATGAATAACGATGCTTTGCAAGACGTTTGTTTGTTTCACATAAAGAAAACATAGCATAATAGTATTCAGCTTGTCCCTCAATAGAGTAGCAAATATAAATGCATAGGACACTTTCAAAGTTCATAAGAGTGACTAGATACAATAGTTTAAAACAAGCAATATCAAAGTATGCATCAATCAACTAGTCTTGGGACAATGCACATAGAACTAAGAATGGCCACTATGCTCTCAAAGTAGGTGCATAAAGATAGAAGGTGGAGACTCAATATAATGGTGGAAGAAAGGCCTTTGTAAAAGGAAGTAGGGATTCAAGTCTCATAAAGAGCTTCCAAAAATTATGGTACTTGTAGCTTTCAGCTCTCATTGCCCCTATCATAAGCATCTTGAAGTGATTAAGGTTAAAGTGAACAAACTATGGTGTACATGCTTGACGAAGTATAAGTCAGAAATCTCATGTCCCTTGTATACGAGGGTTGCTCCTCATGCTACTCAAGTTTAGTCACCGGTAAGTTCTTTTCATTGTAAGTATATGTGTATCATAGAGAACCGCCAATGGGGTACCCCTTGCCCGATGATACATCTATTTTTTCTCTTTTCTCTTTTTTTCTCAATATAGGACTCTTTTTTTATAAGAAGAATGCTTCATAGACAGCTCATTATGGTTACGCTGCAGGTTTCCACCATGTCAGCATGGATTAAACCAGCGGCCCAGGCGTTTCTCTAACACATATACATAGCTCCATGGACTTACAAGCTCCCCTTTCATTTCACACCGACGACATCCATATACAAAAGAGCATCATATCAACTAGGTACAAGTACCAAGTGCAATGTTGAAAGCGTTCCCCATGAAAGCATGGTTCTGCTAATTCCCGACAAATAAGTGCAAGAATATACAACATAGAAGACACAATGGTTCAAGTTTATTAAGGGCAAGAAAAGTAAAGTGTGCCATCAAGTTCGTGAGAGCTTTAATCACTAGTTTTCTCATAATAAGTTTAATTTGGAAGGTAAACAAAAGCATGAATATACTTGGAATAGCATAAGCTAGTAGGTAGGTATGGTGGATTCTTTGGAATAACTAGGTTTAGGGAGTTGGATGCATGAGTGGAACTCATACTTTGTTGTGGAGGCTAGCAAAAGACTGGGAGCGACAAACTAAGAGAGCAATAATGGCCATAATCATGCAGAGCGACAAAACATCATTGATCAAAGCATAAAGTGATACTACAAGTTGAAGACTAAAGGATCATAAAGGCTATGGTGACTTGAGATAGTCATAACATGGTGTGAGCATGCGCCAAGTCAACCCAAATAAAGCATCAAAGTTGAATACCACTATACTATGCTTTAATATGCTAAAACAACGCATGATTCATCCAAGGCACATTAAGAAATCTCAATTGTTTATAACAAGTCATGCTACAGCAAAGAATACTAAGCATAAAGCCAAAACAATATCAAGCATGGCATGACAAAGCATAGGCCACAGTCAAAAACGAGCTCTTTTTACCACATAAGCATGAACTTTCCTACTCTTTTCCAAACCAAACCAAACTATTTGCAAACCGATGTATGAAAGAGGGGTTCCAACCAATTTATTCAGAAAACTAAGAAAACAAAAGCAAACAAAAACCAAAACGAAAACGAAAAATAAGACGCTCCAAGAAAAACACAACTGTGCATGAAACAATAAAAATGAAGCGTTTGGAAGAAACCTGGGATTTTTATTGATGAAGAAGGGGATGCCTTGGGCATCCCCAAGCTTTGACGCTTGTACTTCTTGGATATTTCTTGGGGTGACACGCGTGGCATCCCCAATCTTGACCTTTAGTCCATTCTTCATCTCATTACTCATTCCTTCCATACACCTGAAATTTTTCCTTCATACAAAACTTCACACAATCTCATTAGCAACATTAGTGCACTTAAGATAAATAAGTCTTAAGGTTCAGTTCTAACACCAAATAAACTTCCATTAGAACACTAGCTACTGTAGCACTTCCCTCAAAAAGCTCAATTCCCACAAAGAACTCAAGAAGGAACTAACAAGAAGCAAATGCAGAAAATGGCAGAAATCTGTCAAAACAGACCAGCAAGTAAAGACGAATTTTTTCGAAGACCTTATGTTGCTCAAATCAAAAAGTGTTGAACTAACAAAAGTTAGATAACAACCTGGGTCAGATGCACAAACGATTACAGCTCAAGCCGACATACAGAGCTCTCTCACGAATGTTTACGGTGAAGCACAGAAATCTGTTTTGGGACAACAACTTTCCCAATCATTTCTTCTCTCTCATTAGAGGTTACTCTTGGCACAAAAAGCAAATAAAAAGGATAAGGAGAGGTTATTACAGAGGTAATAACTTACAAGACTCATCTAAAACTTTTGGGTTATCTCCCAATAAGTACTTTTCTTTAACGCCTTTAAGTTAGGCATAAGAAGCAAGAGAAAGGATCAAGTATTCTCAAATGAAGAAGCATTAAGATCAATCCCAGAAATATTTTCAACAAGGCAAGGTATATCATCCAAGTAAGTTCTATAGGATCCTCTCTCAATGCTCTTAGGTTCACTATTCTCATCAAAAGGGTTTGCAGGAACAATCCAATCAAGACTCTTTTCTACGGCATCATGTATTGCTACTAGTTTAAAGGGTATTGGTATCTTAGGTTCCTCCCCATTAGGTTCGGTTTTGTTCATCTTTTCTTGTGTACCAACAACATATACACATGAGCTTAGCATATTGAAACGTTCAAAAACTTTTCTAGCTTCCTTGGCAACATCATAGAACTCGTTAAACAAAGTTTCTAGAATAAAATCCCTCTTTTCAGGGTCCTCAATTTCTTTAAGCTTAAGAAACATTACTTGCATTAAGGGGTTGAGGTTAAAAAATCTAGCTTCTAACATGTGAATTAAAGAAGCTGCAGAAATCTCATAGTTTGGAGCAAGTTCTACAAGGGACCTATCCTCGGTATCTTCATGCTTACTAACATGATTAAAGAATTCTTCAATGTTATCTTTCCCAATTATAGAACCACTACCAATTGGAAGGTCTTTCAGGATGAATGTAGGGATCAACATGGTGAGCTAAGGTAGAGGTGACTATTGAAGGAGACTTAATTTTTGTGTGTTTTTGAATAAGAAAGCAAACAAGTAAAACTAATTTTTTTTGTGTTTTTGAAATAAGAAAGCAAACTTGTAAAACTAAATTTTTTGGTTTTTGAAGAATCAAAACAAGCAAAAAAAGCAAAAAGAAACTAAGAAAAACAAAAACAACAAAGTAAAGAGATTGGTTATGAGGGACTCCCCTTGTGAAGATGTCCTTGACTCCCCGGCAACGGCGCCAGAAAATCGCTTGATGGCTCAATGCACGGTGCCCAGAAAATTGCTTGATGGCGGTGTTGATGTAGAGCTCGTTGGGAACCCCAAGAGGAAGGTATGATGAGCACAGCAGCAAGTTTCCCTCAGTTATGAAACCAAGGTTTAATCGAAACAGTAGGAGCAAGGAAACACCTCAAAGGTGTTACTAGCTGAGCTTTGGTAGGGCACACTACCGGTGCTAGTAGCAACGTGGAGACCTGCACAACTCAACCACAGAACTTTGTCCCCAACTTGCGATGAGGTTGTCAATCTCACCGTGTTTTGCGGAAAACAAAGGATTAAACGTATCGAATGGAAAGAAGTAAAAGTTTGCAGAAAGTAAACACAAAGCAGTAAAAGATTGTAGATTGTATGTAAAAGAAAGGACCGGGATCCATAGTTCACTAGAGGTGGCTCTCCTTAAGATAGGTAACATGGTGGGTGAAAAAATTACAACGGGGCAATTGACAAACACCGAGAAAGCAATACATGCATATACTAATCATCTTGACTCTTTTGAGACTTGATTGGGCATTACAACATAATACATAGACCGCCATCCAACTGCATCTATGACTAATAATCCACCTTCAGGTTATCATCCGAACCCCCTCCAGTATTAAGTTGCAAGCAACAGATTATTGCTTTACGAACTGCGTGTAAAGTAAACAATACGATTGTTCTATGAACAAAAGATTGTTGTTTTCTCCCTAGTAGCAACAGCACATCTAGTACCTTAGATATTTCTGTCACTTCCCCAGATTACCAGAGGCATGAACCCACTATCGAGCATAAATACTAACTCTTGGAGTTGCTAGCATCTACTTGGCTAAGATAGCTACTAACAACGGAAAGCACGCAAGATCTCAAATAACAAAGACATGATAGAATCAATAATCAATCTGAAATAGCATCTCAATATCCATCGGATCCCCGAAAACACAACATGCAGAATTACAAATAGATGATCTTGATCATGAACGGAGCTCACTAGATCTAAACATGAAAGCACAAAGGAGGAGAACCAGCCATCTAGCTACTACATGGATCCGTAGTCCAAGGATGAACTACTCACGCATCACACCGGAGGCTTGCATGGTGATGAAGAAGGCCTCCGGGGTGAATTCCCCTCTCCGGTAGGGTGCCGGGAAGAGCTTCAGATCCCTCCCGATCTAGGGATGGAGATGACGGCGGCTACAGACTCTTTCATGGATTTTTGATCGGGTACTTAGGGTTTTCGTCCTGAGGGTAATATATAGGCGGAAGGAGAGGCCGAGGGGGTGCCGGGATAGGCCACACCACCCCCTGACGCGGGCCAGGCCTAGCCGTGCGGCCAGGTGGTGTGGTGGCTCCCTGGCCCTTCTCCGTCTCGTATTCTGGCACTTGATCACTTCCGGAAAAATAGGCACTTTGGCTTTTGTCCCGTCCAATTCCGAGAATATTCATTTTCTGACTTTCCTGGAACCAAAAATAGCAGAAAATAGGCAGCTGGCACTATGGCTCTTGTTAATAGCTTAGTCCAAGAAATCATATGAAAAGTACTCCAAAGTTGGAACAAAACACAAGAAAGTGGATAAAACCAAGCATGGAACATCAAAAATTATAGATACATTTGCAATGTATCAGTAACTCCACGCAAGGTGTCACACTTGAGGCACTCAAGTCGTTGGAGCCAGAAGGAGCGCAAGGACTTCATCACGACCTTGAGGTCGGCTTCGGCTCGTCTACATCAACCACGCTCTCCTGAGCGTTGCCAACGCTTTTCGGTCTTCGAGGGTAAGTTCGTGAAAAGCTCCTCCTGTTACTGTATTACTAATAGATAGGTCCTGGCAGCTTCAGGGGTTCAGGGGCGTAGAGTAAAAATTATTGTTTTTATGCACGGAACCCCTACAGTGGTATCAGAGCTAGATCTATGCGTAGTAATGCTAGTACAGGTAGAACACACGAGATGTAGAGTGTGGGCGTTGATCTTTTAGTTGTTACCCTCCCACGTGTACTTGTGCATACCGTAGTAATGCTTGATGAAGCGGCCCCAACCGACTTTACGTGTTCATTCGTGAGACTGGTCCACGCTTGACATATGGCTTGTACCGTATAAAGTTGCTTAGGGGGGTGTCTGTCTCTCTCGCATTAGTTGGTATGCCATTTGCAACGGAGGGCCCTGAAAGGGGTGTAGTAGAGACAACTACTTGATCATCGTTGTGCTGAAAGTTCGTAGGTAAGAACGGTTCTTGAGCGAAAGCCCATTCAGCCACGTAAAACATGCAAAGATAAAGTAGAGGCTTCTAACTTTGTTTTGCAGGGGGGCGTTGCTTTGTGATATGGTTGTGGCAAAGGTAAAGTGATTACCTTTTGTTACATAGTAGTAGATAGTCACGGAGGTGACGGACTACCACGCCGGAATGACACCGGTACCCTGGTGTCTACGGCGCCGGAACCCTGGCGACGGAACCCGGTGACGGCGGATTGGGATCACGACGTGAAGAACCATATCACATAGCATTTACATTCAATGTTATTGTTTGTATGTATTATTGTGTGCTAGTATTAGATACTCGACGGTAGCCTAATAAGATGATCCCTGTTAAAATAACCAACGATTGTGTTCCCCCTTAGTGTGCACCACCAAGAAAGTTCTTCGGTATGAGGCAAGCCGTGATGATCGGGTGTCAGACATATCTACGTTCACATACAGTGGGTGCAAGCCATGCTGCATAGCGAAAACACTAAGGTTGAGTTGGCGAGCCTAGCATGTACAGACATGGCCTCGGAACGCGGATGGTCGAAAGATCGAGCACGAGTCGCATGAATGATGTGACCGACGTTTAGCGTCCACCCTTGAACCCACATTGATGGCCGTGATGATCAGAGGAGATGTGGCTGATAGGGGTCGTGTTATCACTAGGAACCCTTTTGGGGATAGGTGTTTCTGAGTGGAGTTATTATTAACTCATTTAATTATAAACTTAGTCTAAATTCCTCTTGCAATTATAAATGTAGATGGGACCTTTCGTGTTGACAATTGAATGGTTACAAGGAGAGAAGCTCAGTAGATGGATCGAACTTCTCCATTTGGGTTGCCAGTCTCCATGTTCTCCTTAGCGAGAACGACGTGGTCGACTACATACTCGACGGGATGGATTTGGATCTGTCCATGGACCTTGAGACCCTAGAGGAGCGGAAAGACCGCTATCTCCGTCGTGAGATGGCCTCCTATATTTCAGTTGTGATGCGTTTCGGAATGGTGGACGAGCTGTGGCCTTTCGTGGGTGATGTCAACCCTCGTTCGGTGATGCTACATTGGTAAAACACGCATTTGGGAGCATGAGCTGATGGGAGACTTACTCTCCATTAAGATAGAGGAGAACTCGTCACTGGACAGCCACTTGCTGCACATGCATGATGTGTACATGAGGCCAGCATACTTCCTGGACGTCTGGATTACAGGCTCTTTTGCAAATGCTGTTGTGCTGCGGTCGCTCCCACCAAGCTACCAAGCACAAGTCAGGACTTGCGTAATGAGGGGCGACACGGAAATGGAGTTCCACCGGTTCATGACACATCTCAGGAATGTGTTGGTTGAACCAGATGTCGCTCAGGTCATCAACGACAAAGGTATATATTTGATATACAGTTTTATAAATGTTATAATCTTGCAAACACAATGCAGTGTTAAGTATATCTGATACTTGTTCTGTTTTATTGAAAACAGATCCTTCTGCATGAGAGGTGCTTGCTGGAGAGGAGGTGACGTTGCGTGTTGATGGCAAGCATGATGATGATGGCCGACGACACACTCCCTCGACATTTATCATTTAGTTTGTGTTTTAGGATGATTAATGTAATCAAGAGATTGTGAACTTCTTTAGTGTGTCTCACACTTCATGAGACGGTTATTCATATGAGTTTGTAACAAACAGTTGTTCTGCTTTTATGAATGATTTCTATTCGTGTTCAGATCTTGTTTGATTACTTGTGAATCGTCCTTATTGTTTGAAACTAATTGATAATGTATGAACATTGGTAAAACATTAAAAATTCCTTGTTTAAAATACCCAACTTAATGATATTTCATTAATGAATGAAACCATTGTTTGAATTCAGAGTTATGTGATAATATGTGAAAGTCATTCGATTTCTTGTCACATATAAATCATGCCTAAGTTCGGCAAAATAACTTGAACACCGTGTATTACTTGAATACAAAGTGTTTAAAGAATTGTTAAAAGTAAATACATATTCGATGTATTGTGTTTTAACAAAAATGGTAATTATCATTATATGATTGTTTAAATGTGTAAAGTAGTTTACCAAAGAAACATGAATATGAAACTATTTGATTTGATCAAAGTGTTTCAACAAAAAAAGGGGTATAAATATAAAAGAGAATCAAATTGCTATGATTTGATCAATAGTAATGAAATTTAACTTTATAAGAATGGCATAAAAGAAATTGTGGAATGCAAAGTGTTTTGAAACGTCAAAATGCAAAGCATCACAATGTGATATTAGATATCAAAGAGGGTTAAATAGAAGGCACCAAATAAATCATTGTAGTGTAGATGTAGAGACCATTAGTTAGAAATAGTTAGCACTCAATTAGAATGTAGTGAACCATTTGAATTCGTGAAAGTTTTGGGGTTATTCGATATAACCAAAACAATAGCGAAGAAGTCCTTGTAGAGTATTCATTTGAAACTTTGAATACAGAATCCATAGCTGAAACCAAAAGGAAAGCAAGATTCGTATTGCTTGGATTTTGGTGCATTCTTGAGAAAGCTCACCTCTAGTGAAGTTTCTCAATTATGGAGCAAATGGAAAATAGTGTAAAACACGATGATGATTCAAAACCCTGCATCAGAGTGTTGAGAAGCGCAACGGACAATGTTCCTGAACGATTCTCTTCATAGAAGGAAAGAATCAATGATTTTGATCATTGTGTTTTTTCCCTCCACTATTGTTTTTTACTATATGAAGTAGGATTCAAAATGTAAATAAATATCTTGTATGGAGACATTTGTGGATCATTTGTCATATGACATACCTACGAACTACAAAGGAAATAATGGTAAAATAAATTATGAGAAATCCTAAAAGCAAAATTCCCTTGAGATTAGAAAGCAATTCATTGCTGAATCTCGCAAGTAAAAGGAGTTACTTGGAAATTTCCCAAATGACTGCAAAGCCATAGTAGGAAAAAGGGGGTGAATGACAAAAGAATAATTTGTCAAGTATTGGATGAATTCAAATGAATTTGATTCATGTGTGCTAAATGTCTAGTGGATTTAAAACTAGTAAAGTACTAGTATCTCATAGTAAATATCCAAGTTTGATATTTGATCAAAGGATTTTGAAGTTATTCAAAATAGTAAAGGAGATATGCAATTTGCATAAAATTGCGTGGGATCTCTGAAAGTCTTCCTAAAACAATATGTGATTGACATATTTTTAAGTGGGAGCAATATAAGTCTCAAATTCAAAATATGTAGGAACATATTTTGAGTGGGAGCTTATAGAAGTAATTCTTAAAGGTGTTAAGAATGAAAGCACAAATACTTATAAATAGTGATTTATAAGATGTTGAAGTTGATAATAGGTGTATTATGATATTATGTGGTATTCCTTAAGGGATTCTGAAAGGGGTTTCAGAATAGAAGTTAATTGAGGAACTAGTCCTTAATGACTCAAATTAGGAATAGTATTAAGTTGAACACCAATGGTTGAAAGAAAGAAAAGGATGATCATCATCCACTATGTTGAGACATAGGTTCTATCTTAGTAAACCATGATGATAACTTAGCATAATATGTGATCCAAAATAAAGAACGTTTGAAAGTGATTAAGTTCGAATCATAATACGTTTGAGCTAAGTTTGTCCGAAGTGTCTAATAGAGAACTGTGGACATATTCTCCAAATCCATAAAGGATAACATATCTTAAAGCATAAAGAGTTATGTTATAAGGGAATATGTTGGAAACTCCTGTGGATACCAATTAAAGTCAAGTAGGAAGCGAGGTGAACAAAACATTGAAAGTTGCACAGAGTGCTCTAGTATTTCGATGAATACATTTATAATAATAGATAAGGGTACCATCTAAAGTGTTGTATAATGTTATGGCAGGGATAATTCGCTTTTAACGTAGAATGATGTGTCCCAAGGCACAGTGCCCATGAGAAAGCCCTCGAGGTTGATCTAACGTCACTGTAGGCTCCTGGAATCATGCCTCGTTCTGCTACCATAGCGATGATGCATACACATAGATGCTATCATGTGATGATAAAGTATTAATCCCAATCAAGGTGACATTAGTAAGTTGCAAAGGATTTGGGACTGTAAAGTACAGACCCAAGACTCAACCTCTTCCATGAGCAAGCATGTTCAGGGTACCGGTAACATGGTGCCAATGATTGAGAACAAAATACAGCTAGCGTATTTGTACTCTAGTGCAAGTGGGAGACTGTTAGAAATATGCCCTAGAGACAAATAGTAGTAAGGGCAATTATCATATTTCATATAGTTTATGATTAAGTTTTATATCATACTATAACTGTATTGAGCGGAAACATCAATACACGTGTGGTATACAAACAACCAGGGGTTCCCAGTGAATCTCTAGTCACTGGTTCATTGGTCAACGGATGATCATGTTTCCTGATCATGTAGCATTTATGCCAGTTGGAAATGAGGTCATCTCATTCGGAGAATGAGATGATGAACCAATACCCAACCTAAACATCGTGACCCGATCATGTCACGAAGTTCAAGTTACGATGATTAGAAAAGGATCCTCGTAGACTATTCCTTAGACCGTGAGGCTATATCAATCACTGTCTCCTGAGAGTGCTTAGATAGCATCAAACGCCATCTGGTAAAACGGTGGTTATAAAGGTGTGTTCAGGTATTCGGAGGAAACCGTAGAGGAAATATATGTCAAGAGCGGGATTTGTCCGTCCATGTGACGGGAAGATACTCAAGGGCCCACTTAGAGAAGTTATATCCAATAGCTGCACAGCATGTGATTAGATCACGGGGATATCACTTGTCGGAACAAGTTAAGTAGCATTGTTCAGTAACGAGATTGAACACGACATGGTGATGTCAATGATCAAATCTCGGGCAATGCAAGTATCGAATGACAAAGGGAATAAGGCACGACTGTCCCGGTTCAAACGACGAAAGATCTTCGTGGAACACACAGGGGTCACATGGCCATATAGGTCCCTCTGTCGATCATTGGTGCAGGAGTGTCCTGACCATGTCTGGAGTGTTCCCGAACCATGGGGTATCACGCTTAAGGGCTTGATGATGCTTAGAGAGTGTTTATAGGATCGATAGAATCACCGAAGAAAAGAAGGGAGAAAACCGGAAGGGTTTCGGTAAGTTCGGAGGATGTCCGGAGTGGAGGTGTGATGACCCACAAGTATAGGGGGTGTATCGCAGTATTTTCGATAAGTAAGAGTGTCGAACCCAATGAGGAGCAGAAGGTGCTGGCTAGTGGTATGGATCAGGAATTCTCTGCAAATACTTAGCAAACGGATTTTTAGGGGTTTTCGATAAAGCAAGTAAACAAAGTACGAGTGAATAAAAGACAGTAAGAATAAATGCAGCAAGTGGCCCAATCCTTTATGCAGCAAAGGACAAGCCGGTTGTATTTCTATAGATGACCAAACGTTCTTGAGGACACATGGGAAGACTGTCAAGTGCTTTCGCTTCATATAGTCGATTAATCTTCTCTAGCTTGCTAAGTGTTGTGTGGGTGAACCTGTGCTAATGTACCGCCCCATCCAAGACTAATACATACTTGTGATTATACCCCTTGCAAACATCCGTAAGTACAAGAAAGTAATTAAGGTAGAAACCTAACCACATCTTTAAACTCTAAGACCCTTACGTCCCTTGTGCAATGGTTTCTTAACGGGGGTTCAGGTTTCTGTCACTCCGGCAACCCCTACGATTAGTAGCCAAATACACAATGCATTCCCCTAGGCCCATATAGGTGAAGTGTCATGTAGTCGACGTTCACATGACACCACTAGAAGAAGTACACCACAACTTAAATAACAATCTATTGAATCTTTCTCAACGCAACTCCACTACTAACAACAAGACTTCTCCCATGTCCTCAAGAACAAAACGAACTACTCATAAGACATCATATGGATCATGATCAGAGATTGAATAATGATGTATAACAATCTAAACATAAACAATAATTCAATGGTTCACTCAATAGCATCAACTACAAAGAGTAATCAACACCGGGAAAGTTTCCCCTATGAACTAATGCAAGATTCAACTCAATTGTTACAGCAATATGGAGATGGTGGTGAGGGTGCTGATGGTGATGATGGTGGTGGTGATGATGATGATGATCCCAATGAAGTCTAGCTTGATGGTGGTGTTGATGGCGACGATCTCCCCTCTCCGGGAAGGAATTCCCCCGGCAGAAATCTGTCTGCCGGAGAGATCTTTCTCTCTTGGTGTTTTCCACCCCACAGAGGCGGTGGAATCTTTATGTGGTCGCTCTCCGAGTCTTACGGTTTCGGGAGGATGACATACGCCAGAGGGGAGAGGCTGGAGTGGGCCAGGGCAGCCACACCACTCCCAGGCATGGCCTAGGCCTACCCGCGCCATGGGGTGGTGTGGGCCCCCTGTGGCCCACCTCCACTCCATCTTCTAGCATCCTGAGTCTTCTGGAAAAATAGAATTTTCCGTATATTTTCCCGGATTTTCTGATCTTCGCGAATTTTGCCTCCAAATAGCACCTTTTCCATTAGAATCCTGACTGCAGCGGTCCATGCTCCAAATTTCATCAATCATGCAAAAACAGATGAAATAACATAAGTATCACCTCTCAATACGAAATATATCAATGAATAATAGTGAATTAAGACATAGAATAGTGATGCAAAATGGACGTATCAACTCCCCCAAGCTTAGACTTAGCTTGTCCTCAAGCGAAACTGAGCTCAATAAACATGGCCTTAGGTTTATGGAGTGAAGAGTCGATAAAAGAATACGGACAAGAAGCATCACATTTATCAAATACATAGATCATAATAGAGGACAACCTACTATTATATAACTCAACTTGCAATGAGTAAAGGAAACACAATAAAGATACATAGAGTAAATCATAATTGGTAATGGCAAACTTAGCTCTTGGTTGAAGAACAGTTGATAATTTGCTGGAGTTCACAAATAGCTGGTTTAAAAAGAAAGCTTTCAAAGTAGTAAACTTCAAGATAAGAGCAATGTGCAAATCAAGGAACATAAGAAACATGATTGAATAAATCATCATATGAATGAATGAAACACATCAACTCAAAATACTTGTTGAGATAGAAGGGAATAGGTTTACTGACTCAACTACAAAGTAAAAGAAGGGCCCTTCACAGAGGGAAGCAGGGATTGCAAGTCTCATAAAGAGCTCCCAAAAATTATGATACTTACTAGCTTTCAGCTCTCATTGCCCCTATCATAGGCATCTTTTGGTGGTTAAGGTTAAAGTGACACAACTAAGAGGATATGCTTGACAAGTTATAAGTTGAAATCTCATGCCCCTTACTTATGAGTACCGATCCTCATGCTACTCAACTTCAGTCACGAGCAAGCTCTTGTCATTGTAAATACAGGCGTATCATCGAGAACTGCCAACGGGGTACCCCTTGCACATGACACAGGAGCTATCCCATAATCAAAATGACAAGGCAAGCAGACAGTGAGCATCTCAGCGATCTTTTTATTTGCTATTTGCATAGGTTTTTATTGAGGATGCTTCATAGAATGCTCACTATAGTTATTCTGCAAGTTTCCACCATGATTAGGCATGGCTTAGGCTAGCGGCCCAGGCGTTTCTCTAACACACATATAAACTCCGTGATCTTACAAGTTCCACTTTTATTTCAGACCGCCGGGATCCATAAGCAAAAGGACATGATATCAACTAGGTACAAAGTACCAAATGAAGTGTTGAAAGCGGTCCCCATGATACATGGTTCGGCTAACTTCAACTCATAAAGCGCAAGCATATACGCAACAATGAAGGACCCAATGGTTCAAGTTTATTAAATGCAAGAAAGTAAAGTGTGCCATCAAGTTCGTGAGAGCTTTAATCACTAATTTTCACATAACACGTTTAATCTGGGAGGTAGACAAAACAGGAATTTACTTGGAATAGCAATAATGCTACTAGGTAGGTATGGTGGACACAAATGGCGTGGGTTTTGGTTTAAAGGAGGTGGATGCACGAGAAGAATTCTCTCTCAGTACAGGTTTTTGGCTAGCAAGGCTGGGTAGCAAGTATAAGAGTTGAAGGAAACAAACAAGCATACAAATGATAAAGACAAACATGCAATCTTCCTTGGAAGCACAAAAGATCCTAACTAGAGAATACTAAACTTATGAGTAAATCAAGAAAGAAAGATGATTAAATTATTTTCCTCTAGAGTACTTCTATCTTTTTCTTTTCGACTCTCAAAAAGGTGTTGCTACTGACCGAGCCAGGTTTGCCAAAACCAACTAAATTAACTCAATGATCCAAAAGTGCTACCAATACTAACAACAAGATCAATCATATAACCGCAAATTGAAAACTAACATAAGCTATGCAAAAGAGTGAATGCTAGAACTTCTCATTAATATTCCATAACGGAAACTCACACCAAGGGATACATATCTAACGAGAGAGGGGACACTTCCATAATGCAAACCATACTACACAATAACTCCTCTATTCATCATATGACTCTACTAATAAGGTAAAAAGATAGAAGATAGTGATATGATACCGCGGCACTCCCCCAAGCTTGGAACAAACCAAGGGGATGCCGAACCTGATGACGAATTACTCCTTAGGTGGTGGTGGTATACTCTCATCTTCTTCCGTCTTCCAGGGTAAAGGCTTCCCATCAATAAAGGACATCATGGTTTCCAACATCTTGGAACTTGCAGCAGCACTTATGCGTTTAAATCTAGCCTCATACTCACAATTTTGATTTTTAATGTCACAGAACTGTGCTTGCAGTTTGTTGGTTGTTTGGCGGAGTGAGAGGACTTCGTCTTTGAGTTCAGCAGTCTCCTTCTGGTGCTCGGTGATGAGTTCAGAACAAATCTTATGGATGATGTCCACTTCGCGCTCTGCCATCTTCATGTACCTAAAGACTTCTTGCTCCAACGCTTCCATCTTGTCCTCCAGACTTCCTTCACCTTTAGGGCCTTGAACCTCCTTAATCCGGACCTCTCCACCTTCGAGCAACAACTCCTTGGGATGAATCTTCAATTTTCTCATGTATGGGTTGATGATATCCTCTAAGGAGTTTCCCTTGGATGATCCAGAGGAAGACATTGTGGCTCCAAATCTGGGATTCTACCTGGCAGAAACAGATCGAAACAAAAACACGACGAAAACATGATATACGAACCTCGGAAGACCCGGGGGGTTATATATTACGAAGTTGCATATCAAAAGGAAGGTACTGGGAGAAACCGAGTTGGAGGCGGAGTCCGGGGTGGCCTCACCACCTGGTGGCGCGGCCAGGGGTGGGCCCATGCCATGGGGTGCTGTGGGCCACCCTGGCTCCGTTTCCGTCCCTTTTTTGCTTCGTAGCTTTCCTTATTGACTGAAAACTGCAAAAATATAGTTGGATTGTATTTTCGCGGAACGTTTCTTACCATAACTGTTACCTATTTGAAAACAGACTCTGCAGGTCTCTGAATTTGTTCCTCAATGAATTTTTCTGGAGTTATAACGTCAACATCTTCATTGTAAGAATCTCCAGCAATATAGTGTTTGAGTCGCTGTTCATTCACTACTTGTGTAGTATTATCTTTTAAAGAAGAAATTTTTATTGCTCCTGAACGGTATACTTCTTCAATGATGAAAGGTCCTCCCCATTTTGATAGTAGCTTACCTGCAAAAAATATGAGACGAGACCTATACAATAGAACTTTCTCACCGTACCAACATGAAATTCTCTCTTAAGTATTCGCTTGTCATGCCATCTTTTAACTTTTTCCTTAAAGAGCCTGGCATTCTCATAGGCTTCACTCCTCCATTCATCTAAAGAACTTAAGTCAAATAATCTTTTCTCACCAGCGACCTTACAATCTCTATTTAGTTCTTTCACCGCCCAGTAAGCTTTATGTTCTAATTCTAAGGGTAGGTGGCAAGCTTTCCCATAAACCATTTTATAAGGAGACATTCCCATAGGATTTTTGTAAGCAGTTATATAAGCCCATAAAGCATCATTCAACTTCTTAGCCCAGTTTTTTCTAGACCTATTGAAAGTCTTTTGCAAGATAGATTTAATTTCTCTATTTGATAATTCTACTTGCCCGCTAGTTTGGGGGTGATAAGCTGAAGCAATTCTATGATTAACATCATACTTAGCGAGGGTCTTCCTAAAACCGCCGTGAATGAAATGAGAACCCCCATCAGTCATGAGATACCTAGGCACTCCAAACCTAGGGAAGATAACATCCTTAAGCATTTTTAGAGAGGTTTCCCCATCAGCACTCTTCGTAGGAATGGCTTCTACCCACTTAGTAACATAATCTACGGCAACAAGAATATGAGTATAGCCTTTCGAAGGAGGGAAAGGACCCATAAAGTCAAATCCCCAACAATCAAAAGGTTCAATAACTAGAGAGTAGTTCATAGGCATTTCATTGCGTCTAGAAATATTACCAACACGTTGACATTCATCACAAGATAAAAAAAATTCTTGCATCTTTAAAAAGGGTAGGCCAGTAGAAACCTGATTGTAATACCTTTTGTGCAGTTCTATCTCCTGCATGATGTCCTCCATAGGCACTACCATGGCATTTGCGCAATATCTCTTTTTGTTCATATTCTGGAACACATCTTTGCATAATACCATCAACACCTTCTTTATATAAGTGTGGGTCATCCCAAAAATAATGTCTCAGATCATAGAAGAACTTCCTTCTTTGCTGAGCTATAAAAGTTGGAGGCAAATACTTGGAGACAATAAAGTTAGCATAATCAGCATACCAAGGGCTTCCTCGCGAGCTCACCCCCACTACAGCTAACTGTTCATTCGGGAAACTATCATTAACAGGCATAGGGTCAAAAGAGATGTTTTCCAAGCGAGATAAATTATCAGCTACAGGATTTTCAGCACCCTTTCTATCTACTATATGTAGATCAAACTCTTGTAAAAGCAGTACCCATCTACTAAGCCTAGGCTTAGCGTCCTTCTTCTTTATAAGATATTTAATAGCAGCATGATCAGTATGAATAGTTACTTTTGAGTCCACAATATAGGGCCTAAACTTATCACAGGGAAAAACAACAGCTAGAAATTCCTTTTCAGTAGTGGCATAATTCCTTTGAGCAGCGTCTAAAGTCTTACTAGCATAATGGATAACGTTTAACTTTTTATCAATACGTTGCCCAAGGACAGCCCCTACAGCAAAATCACTAGCATCACACATTATTTCAAAGGGAAAACTCCAATCAGGTGGTTGAACAATAGGGGTTGTAGTTAAAGCCTTCTTAAGAGTTTCAAAAGCTTCCCTACAATCATCATAAAAAACAAAAGGTACATCTTTTTGAAGAAGATTAGTGAGAGGTTTTGATATCCTAGAGAAGTCTTTAATAAATCTCCTATAGAAACCAGCATGACCAAGGATACTACAAATACCTTTGATGTCTCTTGGACATGGCATCTTCTCAATTGCCTCAACCTTAGCTCTATCAACTTCTATGCATCTTTCAGAAACTTTATGCCCAAGAACAATCCCTTCATTAACCATGAAGTGGCATTTCTCCCAATTAAGAACAAGATTAGTTTCTTCACATCTCTGCAAAACTTTATCAAGGTTGTGCAGACAATTATCAAAAGAAGTTCCATAGACAGAAAAGTCATCCATGAACACTTCTACAATTTCCTCACAAAAACCATGAAAGATAGCAGACATGCACCTTTGGAAAGTAGCGGGAGCATTACATAAACCAAAAGGCATACGTCTATAAGCATAAGTTCCATAAGGGCAAGTAAAAGTAGTTTTTTCTTGATCTTGTTGTTTAACAGCAATTTGAGAGAAACCAGAATAACCATCAAGAAAACAAAAATGGGTCTTTTTAGACAACCTTTCCAACACTTGATCAATAAAAGGAAGCGGGTAGTGATCTTTCTTAGTTACTCTATTGACTTTCCTAAAATCGATGCACATCCTATAGCCTACCACTATTCTTTGACGAATAAGCTCATCATTATCATTAGGGACAACGGTAATACCTCCCTTTTTAGGAACACAATGAACAGGACTAACCCATTCACTATCTCCTTCATCCTAGGATTTAAACGTCGTTGGTGCTCCACTACTGGCTTCGCACCTGGTTCTATGTTGATAGAATGCTGACATATAGTAGGTGAAATCCCTTTTAAATCATCCAGAGTATAGCCTATAGCTCCTCGATGTTTCCTCAAAACTTCCAATAACCTTTCTTCTTCCTTCCCTGAAAGTTTAGCGCTAACAATAACATGATATATCTTTTTATCATCAATATAAGCATATTTAAGATCATCGGGGAGAGGTTTTAGATCAAAAACCGGATCCTTTTTAGGTGGCATCATGGTACCCAAGTCTTCTACAGGCAAGTCGTGCTTAAGCATCATAGGTTAATCACGGAGAATCCTGTCAATCTCATTTCTTTCGTCCATGAAGATTTCACTTTCATGATCCTCCATAAATTGCTGCAAAGCATTGTTAGGAGCAAGAGAAATAGAAGCAAGTTGTTTAACCCTAAAATCCTCATTATGGGTTTCCTCTTCGCAAGGTTCTTTAGCCAATTTCGAAAAATTACACTCATAAGATTCCCCATCAAACTTAGTCAACATTTTCTCCCTCTTGCAATCAATAATAGCTCCACAAGTACTCAAGAAAGGTCTACCAAAAATGATAGGGTAGGTTTTACTAGCAGCCGAACCAAGTACTAGAAAATCAGTAGGGTACTTAATCTTACCACAAAGAACTTCCACGTCTCGCACAATACCAATTGGAGAGATGGTCTCTCTATTAGCAAGGTGAATAACCACATCAATCTCTTCCAACTCGCAAGGACTGATTTCATGCATAATTTCTCTGTAAAGCTCATAAGGAATAGCACTGGAACTTGCACCAATATCACATAAACCATAATAGCAATGATCACCAATTCTAACAGAAAGCACAGGAACACTAGCCTTTTTAGTTATATTGGGATGTGAAATAATATTAGAAGCATCCTCACAAAAGACTATGTGCCCATCTTCTACGCTTTTAGTGACAAGGTCTTTCACAATTGCTACCACAGGTTCAATGTTTATTTTTTCATCAGGTTTTACAGTTCTTTTTTCACTTTTGGTGATTACATTAGTTATCATAGGATGGTCCTTTACCTTTTCGGGGAAGGGAATCTTCTCGATATAAGGTTCAGGTAAGATGGGGTCAATAATGCAATACTCAGCACTTCCAATAGGAGCATAGTAAACAATATCTTTGTAAGGTGCATGGTATTTGTTCCATCCCCTTTTTGGAATTTCGATATAGAAGCAATAGCTCTAAAGCAATTTTTAATAACTTGCAAATCAAGACCATAAATATTACTAATATTTTGAAAGTCATTGGTTCCCATAAAAGATTCAATGCATTCATAATCATAATTTATACCTGACTTTCTACCTTTGTCATTCTCCCAAGCTTCAGCATTGTCTTGAATACGGTCTAGAAGGTCCCATTTAGCTTCTTCTTCCATATGAGTGAATGATCCAGCACAAGAAGCATCCAATAAATCTTTATCATGTAGAGGGAGCCTCGCATAAAAGTTATTGGTAACAATATTGTTGGGGAGCTCATGAATGGGACATTTGAGCATTAGTAACTTCCATATCCCCCAAGCTTGAGCTGTACTCTCTCCATCAAGGGGCCAAAAGTTGTATATTTGATTCCGATCTTTATGAATCTCACTAGGAGGATAAAACTTTGAATAAAAGACAGGTACTATTTCCTCCCATTCCAGAGCTTCACCATTCTTCAGCAGCTTATACCATTCCTCAGCTCTTCCTTTCAGTGATAATGAGAATAACTTCTTCTTAACTTGATCTGTAGTAATACCTGCACACTTGAAAAACCTGCATAATTCGTGTATAAAGAGTAAATGATCACCGGGATGGACAGTTCCATCCCCAACATAGTAGTTATCCATAACACGATCAATAATTCTTGTAGGTATTTTGAAAACATCTTTCTCAGCAGGTGGTGACTTATCTACTACCTTAGCAGTGGTAGTAGCATTACCGAATAAGAAACTCAGCGAATTATCCATAACGAAAATAAAGCAACTAGCAGAAGCAAACAATACTCATAGTAGAAGTTTGCTTTACCAGTTCCACTCTCCAATAGCACTTCACTCCCCGGCAACGGCGCCAGAAAATAGTCTTGATGACCCACAAGTATAGGGGGTGTATCGCAGTATTTTCGATAAGTAAGAGTGTCGAACCCAACGAGGAGCAGAAGGTGCTGACTAGTGGTATGGATCAGGAATTCTCTGCAAATACTTAGAAAATGGATTTTTAGGGGTTTTCGATAAAGCAAGTAAACAAAGTACGAGTAAATAAAAGACAGTAAGAATAAATGCAGCAAGTGGCCCAATCCTTTATGCAGCAAAGGACAAGCCGGTTGTATTTCTATAGATGACCAAACGTTCTCGAGGACACATGGGAAGACTGTCAAGTGCTTTCGCTTCGTATAGTCGATTAATCTTCTCTAGCTTCCTAAGTGTTGTGTGGGTGAACCTGTCCTAATGTACCGCCCCATCCAAGAATAATACATACTTGTGATTATACCCCTTGCAAACATCCGTAAGTAAAAGAAAGTAATTAAGGTAGAAACCTAACCACAGCTTTATACTCTAAGACCCTTATGTCCCTTGTGCAATGGTTTCCTAACGGGGGTTCAGGTTTCTGTCACTCCGGCAACCCCTACGATTAGTAGCCAAATACACAATAAATTCCCCTAGGCCCATATTGCTGAAGTGTCATGTAGTCGACGTTCACATGACACCACTAGAAGAAGTACACCACAACTTAAATAACAATCTATTGAATCTTTCTCAACGCAACTCCACTATTAGCAACAAGACTTCTCCCATGTCCTCAAGAACAAAACGAACTACTCACAAGACATCATATGGATCATTATCAGAGATGGAATAATTATGTATAACAATTTGAACATAAACAATAATTCAATGGTTCACTCAATAGCATCAACTACAAAGAGTAATCAACACCGTGAAAGTTTCCCCTATGAACTAATGCAAGATTCAACTCAATTGTTACAACAATATGGAGATGGTGGTGAGGGTGCTGATGGTGATGATGGTGGTGGTAATGATGATGATGATCCCGATGAAGTCTAGCTTGATGGTGGTGTTGATGGCGATGATCTCCCCTCTCCGAGAAGGAATTCCCCTGACAGAAATCTGTCTGCCGGAGAGATCTTTCTCTCTCGGTGTTTTCCGCCCTGCAGAGGCGGCGGAATATTTCTGTGGTCGCTCTCTGAGTCTTAGGGTTTCGGGAGGATGATATACGCCAGAGGGGAGAGGCTGGAGTGGGCCAGGGCAGCCACACCACTCCTAGGCGCGGCCTAGGCCTGCCCGCGCCATGGGGTGGTGTGGGCCCCCTGTGGCCCACCTCCACTCCATCTTCTGGCATCCTGAGTCTTCTGGAAAAATAGAATTTTCCGTATATTTTCCCGGATTTTCTGATCTTTGCGAATTTTGCCTCCAAATAGCACCTTTTCCATCAGAATCCTGACTGCAGCGGTCCATGCTCCAAAATTCATCAATCATGCAAAAACAGATGAAATAACATAAGTATCACCTCTCAATGCGAAATATATCAATGAATAATAGTGAATTAAGACATAGAATAGTGATGCAAAATGGACGTATCAAGGTGGAAGGTGTTCCATAGCCACGGAGGTTGAATAATATGTGAATTAATGTTAAATATTGATTTAATCATTTATTCATAATTATTTAATAAAGAGAAAAATCAATTTTAATGGTCAAAGGCTTAATGGGCTAATTCCGGAGGGAGAAGGCCCATTAGGGGAAGGAGAGAGGGAGAAGGGCCAAAGGGGAGGCCGGCTAGGCCTAGCCCCCCGCGCGGGTCCCACTAGATGGCCAGCGGCCACCTCCTCCCCCCTCCTCTCCTTTAGTCCTACCCCGGGACTTTGAGGGAGGTAGTACCTCCCCTCCCCTATATATTGTGGGGTATTTGGCCTAGAAAAATACACCAATAATCAATAAAGGTCTCCCCACTTTTGGGAGGACTTCTAATTGATATTTTCTCTCTCCCCCTCTCTCTCTCGTGACCATGGTCCCAAGTCTGGACTGCGCAAGCGACAGACATCTTCACCGCGGAGCGCCGTCGTGCTGCGGGATTCGGATCCGGGAGCTCTACTTCCGCAACTGTTGCTGGATCGGGGAAGCGGGAGTCATCGTCAGGCACCGGACGTGTGTAACTCCCCGCGAGGTGTCGCACTTGAGGCACTCAAGTCGTTTGAGCCAGAAGGAGCGCATGGACTTCATCACGACCTTGAGGTCGGCTTCGGCTCGTCTACATCAACCACGCTCTCCTGAGCGTTGCCAATGCTTTTCGGTCTTCGAGGGTAAGTTCGTGAAAAGCTCCTCCCATTACTGTATTACTAATAGATAGGTCCTGTCAGCTTCAAGGGTTCAGGGGCGTAGAGTAAAAATTATTGTTTTTATGCGCGGAACCCCTACATATATGTGGGCAGTGCATCCATAATTGGTATTGCCTCTGTAACCACTTATAGCAATAATCTACTAGTCTCTCCATAAAATAAAGAGAACTAATGAGATGCATAGTGATGTCACCGTTAATCCCAAGCAAATCCCTCACATACAGCCGTACTACCCCTTCCCTCACTAGGGTTCCCAACCTGCCGATCAGTCATCACTCATACTCCCTATACCTGGCCCAACCCTCGGGGTCTTGGGTACCTGACAAGTCCTTGGATTGAGGCAAGAGAGTATATAATAATCATCATGTCATACAAACTAATACACGATCCCATCTATGATAAATCACATGCACAATTGCTACATGGCTAGGCCGAAGCCCTTAGCCCAAGGAGAATTACTCACACATAGAGATGAGATCAACAATCACAAACATTGTAATGAAAATCATAAGATTGATAGCAATAGTCTTACAATATCACCAATCAGAGAAGAGATCTACTATTACAAGTGGTGGAACATGGCTATGGAGATGGAGAAGGGTTTGGAGATCTAAGATAGCTTTTTGGCGGAGTCTGGCTTCTTCGGGGCAAGGTGAGTGTTGCGGGAGATGTTTTCCCGTCGCCTGAGGCTTCTTTATATAGGGGTCCCTTCATGAAAGTTGTTCTATTTGACCTAACAGTGGCGGCACCAACTATACGACCGGAGCTATACAGTCAGAATTTTTGCTCCGGCTGTATAGTTGGTCGTTATGGCATCTGCCTTCGTTGGACGGCTCCTGGTTTCTTCTGGTCGAAGGAAATATCGTATCTTTGACTTTAATGTAGTGATTCCCTCCTTTAGACGACATTATCTGCGCAGGAAAAATACAAGAACAAATGATTGCATACCCATCTAAATATTAGCATTAGTGGCAGGGTTTAGAGAGATATTTCATCAAAAATATGATTAATATCTAGTTTAAATGTGAACGTAGATGGCTATATTTCAGAGCCATCGGCCACCCTTGGCAACTTCTCGGGGGGGCGAATTATTCGGCCCAAGAGAAAGGCCGGATTATCCAGCCGAGGGAAAACTCCGCCCCAGCCACGGATTGTCCGGGGGATAATCCGCCCCCAGACAGAAGCTCACACCGTGACCCACTCTGGCCAAAAGGGCCAGGCCGGATTATCCGGCCCTTGATGGGGATGGATTATCCGGGCCCCCAACAACATGTTTTCTTACCTGCATCACTTAGCACACATGAGGTACTCCATGGTATTGTTATCTAACACACAAAACACTAGAGATTATGAAATGTTCTTTCAATCTCACCCTTTTTGGTGTTAGATGATAATACTAGGATTTTTAAGGTAGCTCTAATAACAACATCATTTAGCGAATGAAAAAGAGTCCCCCTCAATGTGTGCATAGTAGAAATTTGCATTTGAATACAAAATGCACACAAGTAGGTACAAGTCTATTTCATTGGAACACAAACGACACAAAAATGATGGGCTAGCTCAGAAAAATATCATACCACCGTGAGAGAGGCGTCCTCAATATAGTATAAGAATAGCCATTGTGATAACCATTATAAACTCCTTCCATGAGAGATAGATAACCAATATAGCCAATATGATAGATCCATAATCATGAGGGAATAATCCACAAGATAATTCTAGAGCCACACATTAACACAGTCTCATACAAAGAAAATCACAAATAAGAGTTCAACGCTAAATGGGCACAAAAAATAAAAAGACTGAAATGATAAAGTGCAAATGCTTGTGCCTGACCCATGCAAATCCACGAAGACCTAATAGAACTACTTCTCCCCCTTTGGCATCAAAACGCCAAAAAGAAAGAAGAGCGATGCTAGTGCCCCAACTGATCACTCATAGTCCTCATCGTCTTCCTCATCCCGGTCTGGTTTCTGAATTTCTATTATACACAGATTAAGGCTCGCGCACCCCCAAACAAAACCCCCACAAGATAAATAATGGACCTGTGTGCAAGAACAGATGGTTAGGGATAGAGAAAGGCTTGGGATTAGACAACCAAACTGAGTTGGTACTACATACTCAAGATTGCAAGAATCAAATCAACTAAAAGCCAAAATTGAGTGTGGTTTCCACAAAAACATAAGGTGAGCAAGAAAAACCACCAAGATCCACATAGAACCAACTCTTCTCACGGCAGAGGGCGGTGGCCGAGGCCACCTTGTTGGAGTGCATGGTATGACACCGCGAAGATATATCTTGGGTTCATGGCCAATACTCATCAATAAACTCACATATCACAAAATGATATTAAGAGAAATGATTTTACTTGCTTTTGGCATTATGGGGGAGGGTTAGCCCAATTAATTAGGACCACACTCCCCCTGTATCCTTGCCCACACCTAAACCAAATAAGGAGGAGATATAAGAGTGAGTGCATGGGTAATCAAGACAAGCTCCTTGAATCAATGATATTTAGCTCATTCCACAAGTAACAAAACCTTGATTCATCAAGTGGCTTTGTGAAAATATCAGCAAGTTGATTCTCCGTGCTCACAAAACATAGATCAATATCACCTCGAGCTACATGGTCCCGAATAAAATGATTCAGAATCCCAATATGCTTTGTCCTTGTGTGCTGCACCGGATTGTACGCAATTTTGATTGCACATTCATTATCACATAAAAGAGTCACTTTGTTACAATTGACACCGTATTCCTTTAAAGTTTGCCTCATCCATAATAATTGAGTACATGCACTAGCAGCAGCCACATATTCAGCCTCGGTGGTGGAGAGAGATATACAATTCTGCTTTTTAGAAGACCAACATACCAAAGACCTCCCCAAGAATTGACAAGCTCCAGAAGTTGATTTCTTATCATCGTTATCACCAGCCCAATCTAAATCAGTATAGCCACATAGAGAGAAATTGGAGCCCTCGGGATACCATAGACCAAAATTAGGGGAATGAACCAAATATCGGAAGATTCTCTTGACCGCCACTAAGTGGCTTTCTTTAGGAGATGCTTGATACCTTTCACACACACCTACACTCAACACAATATTGGGTCTAGATGCGCAAAGGTAAAGGAGAGAGCCGATCATGGACCGGTATACCTTTTGGTCCACATCTTTACCATTTGGATTGAGTTTAAGATGGCATTTGGTTTGCATAGGAGTGGTGACACCATTAAGATCCGTCATATTGAATCTCTTAAGCATATCTTGGATGTATTTTTCTTGATTTATGAAGGTTCCTTCTCTAAGTTGCTTGATCTCAAATCCGAGAAAGAACCATAATTCCCCCATCATAGACATCTCAAACCTGTCAGTCATAAACTTTGAAAATTCATCATTAAAAGCTTTATTAGTAGAGCCAAAGATGATGTGGTCTACATATAGTTGGCATACGGAGAGCTCCCCCTTAACCTTCTTAGTAAAAAGAGTGGGATCGGTTTTCCCAACTTCGAAGCCACGATCTAGCAAAAGCTCTTTAAGGTTCTCATAACATGCACGTGGGCTTGTTTAAGGCCATAGAGTGCCTTATCAAGTTTGTAGACATGGTTTGGAAAGTTAGGATCCTCAAATCCCGGGGGTTGCTTTACATATACCAACTCATGTAGAGGACCATTAAGAAAAGCACTTTTAACGTCCGTTTGTTGTAATTTAAAATTATTATGAGCAGCATAAGCAAGAAGGATATGGATGGACTCAAGACGAGCCACTGGAGCATAAGTCTCGCCGAAGTCGATGCCTTCAACTTGGGAATAGCCTTGTGCCACGAGTCTTGCATTGTTCCTTACAACAATGCCATTCTCATCTTGCTTATTCTTAAAAATCCACTTTGTGCTGATAACATTGCGGTAATCCATGGGGTTCTCTACTAATTTCTAGACCTTGTTGCGCTCAAAATTGTTAACTCTTCATGCATAGCAGCAACCCAGTCTGGATCTTCAAGGGCTTCAAACAATTCCTTGGGTTCCACCATGGATATGTGAGCTTGATGCTCATCGGAGCTTGCTAGCTCCCTTCTTGTGGACACCCTCCGTCTGAGATCACCTACAACTTTGTTAAGAGTGTGACCCCTTAATTCAAGATTCCTATCTGCACGAGCTTTGTGATGGAGTTCAATCAACTTGTTGTTTCTCGGAGGAATATCTTCATCATTTGAGTCTTCGTTGGACTTACTAGCTTGGACTTGATCTCTAGCTTGATCAGCAGGAATTGGAGATGATGAATCTTGCCCTTGATGTTGATCAGCAGCCATAACAGGAGACTATTGCTGTGCAGAATCCTCAGGGCCGGATAATCCGGCTGAGGGAGTGGCCGGATAATCCAGCCTGGGAGAACTTCGTCCATCTTCACTGTCTTGTAAGCTTCTAGCCCGAGCTGGAGAGGGGACAGATAGTCCGGAGTCAACCAGAAAATCCAGCCTAGGAGTTGCTCAGTTTCTTCAACAATGTTTTCACTTCTGCCAGCCGAGGTAGGTTGGCCGGATAATCTAGTGTCCACCGGATAATCCGGCCTGGAGCTTTCTAGAGCAGTTGATGGATGATCTCCAGCAGTTTGAGGTGTTGGTGTAGAAGTTTCTCCAACAGTTGGAGCACGTTGAGCTTGTGTCGATGAGGGCTCTACTTGAGTAGAGCATTGTCCTTCCCGATCTGCCACAAGGGGTTCCTCAATGGGGCGGAAAAATCCCACGCCCATTCTTCTTATGGCATCTTGGGGTATTTCAACATCTGCATCACAAACATCAACTTGCCCCGCACGGGAGCCATCATTTTCCTCGAACACCACACTATAAGATTCTACAACAGTTCCAGAGAGCTTATTGTAGACTCTATAAGTGTCGGATTCGACAGCATAACCAACAAAAATACCTTCTAAAGCCTTAGACTCGAATTTAGATAGACGGACTCCTTTGATAAGAAAGAAACACTTACAACCAAATACTCGGAAGTAGGAGATGCTTGGCTTGTTACCGGTAAGTATTTCAAACAGTGTCTTGTCCAAGATTTTGCGGAGATAGAGCCGGTTGGATGAGTGGCATGCGCTATAAATTGATTTAGCCTAGAAGTTATATGGTGACTTGAATTCACCCAACATAGATCTTGCCATGTCCATTAAAGTCTGGTTCTTTCTCTCGGCTAGACCATTTTTTTGAGGGGTGTACGTAGCGGAATATTGGTGTATTATCCCCTCTTCAGTTAGGAATTCATTCAGAGTGTAGTTCTTGAACTCGGAGCCATTATCACTTCTAATTACCAATATAGGAACATTGTGTTGATGCTGGACCTCATTGGCGAAATCAATGACGGTTTGTTGAGTCTCGCTCTTCAACTTGAAGAAGTAAACCCAAGTATATCTTGAATAATTGTCAATGATTACGAGGCAATATTTCTTCTCACCGAGACTTGCATGAGATGGAGGACCAAAAAGGTCTACATAATGGAGCTCCAAGATCCTCTTTGATGAAATAATTGTCTTCCTTCAATGGGGAGAGTCATGCATTTTCCCTTCAACACAAGCCCTGCAAACACGATCTTTGGCAAAGGAAACATTTTCTTTTAGTCCAAGAATGTGGCCACCCTTGTGAAGACTTTGCAAAGTTCTCATACTGACATGAGCTAGTTGGCGATGCCATAGCCAGCCCGCGCCGGCCTTTCCGAAAAGACACAACGAGCATGTAGTGGCTTTCCCCGAAAATTCCACCACATACAGGTCATTTTTGACATATCCAACAAAAGTGACATTTAGAGACTTGCTCCACAAGAGTACCGCCAAATCACCATCAATAAAAACAGCAAATCCCATCTTACCAAGGGCACGAACATAAAGTAAATTGTAACCGAGGGTCTCTACAAGCATGATGTCCACGAGAGAGATATCGTGAGCAACCACAACCTTGCCAAGACCCAATACCTCAAATTTTGACTTGTCACATAGGAGACGCTTATGTGATCATGGTTTGGCCGCATCTCCGAGATGATCTCCTTGCTTTTCGGTCATATGACTAGTGCACCCGCTATCGAGCACCCATTTGGACCCACCAGAAGCATAGCCCTGCAAGAAAGTTACTTCTTGGTTTTAGGTACCCATTTTCAATGGGTCCTCTCATGTTAGTGACAAGGGTCTTGGTAACCCAAATAGACCAAGAAATGTAACTATCAAATGGACCAACATAGCTAGCATAGACATCACCATAATATTCACAAAATAATTCATAATTCGGATTATTAGCCCCTACAAAATGATATCTATGCACGCTTCTATACTTGTAGACAATGTTTGGTCTCCAAGTGCAGAGGTTTGTAGAACAGCAGCAAGTTTCCCTTAAGTGGATCACCCAAGGTTTGTCGGACTCAGGGAGGAAGTGGTCAAAGGTATCCCTCTCAAGCAACCCTGCAATCAAGATACAAGAAGTCTCTTGTGTCCCCAACACACCTAATACACTTGTCAGGTGTATAGGTGCACTAGTTCGGCGAAGAGATAGTGAAATACAAGTACAATGGATGATTATAAATGGTAATTGCAATCTGAAATAAGAGTCACAGCAAGCAAACATGTAACAAAACTGATTGTAAATGGTGTTTCAATGCTTAGAAACAAGGCCTAGGGATCATACTTTCACTAGTGGACACTCTCATATAAATGTCTTCTCTTAATGATGCTACCCTGAA
Organism: Avena eriantha; assembly: GCA_910589775.1. Lineage (NCBI taxonomy): Eukaryota > Viridiplantae > Streptophyta > Magnoliopsida > Poales > Poaceae > Avena > Avena eriantha. Next base: position 238,157,676 of record OU342742.1, on the reverse strand, counting down.
CTACTCTCCGTTGGACGATGTAGGGCTATAATAGCACACCTTAAAGTTCGTATTCCCCATCTAGATAACACCTCACTATCACCTTGAGCGCTAGATGGTTCCAACAAACACCACAATCTCATAGAGACATCCAACTCAAATTATACTCATGATAAGTATTTATGTAACCTTAGCCAAAGTGCCACACGGTGTGCACATTGTCAACTTCACACACATGGGGATAAGCAGAGATTCATTAAAGCACTTGAGTAGCAGAATAGATCTATATTACAAAGCTCATGATCTCAATAAGATCAAGCATAGAGAGAGAGATGAACACATAGCTACTTGTAGAGCCCTTAGCCTCAAGAGAGAACTACTCCCTCCTCATCATGGGAGTCAGCAATGGAAATGGAGATGGCGGTGGAGTCGATGGAGATGGATCTGAGGGCACTTCCTCATCTTGGCAGGGTGCCGGAATAGAGACTTTTGTCCCCCGAATCTCCTCTTCGGTGGCGGCGGCGCTGCGGAACTTTGCATGGAATTCTGATCTGGTACCTAGGGTTTTCGTCCCGGGAGGAATATATAGGCGAAGGGGCAAGGTAGGTGGAGGCCTGAGGGGCCCACACCAGTCCCTGGTGCGGCCTGGCCTGGCCCACACCAGCCCCTGGCATGGCCTAGCCTGGCCCGCGCCACCAGGTGGTGTGGCTAGCCCCTGTCCCTCCTCCGTCTCATCTTCTGGCTCCGTGAGTCTTCTGGTAAAATATCGACTTTGGCTTTTGTCCGATCCAATTCCGAGAATATGTCTTTTCTAGCTTTTCTGAAACCAAAAACAGCAGAAAACAGGCAACTGGCACTGTGACATCTTGTCAATAGGTTAGTTCCAGAAAATGCATAAAAGTATCTCAAAATGTAGACAAAACATAAGATAGTTGATACTAAATAAGCTTGGAACATCAAAAATTATAGATACGTTTATGACGTATCAACATCACCAAGCTTAACGCATGCTCGTCCTCGAGTAGGTAAGTGATAAAAAGAATAATTTTTGAGGTGACATGCACCATCACAATCTTGATCAAGGTATTTGTAAAACATTGATAGCTAGAATCATAGTACTCTAACATAGACATGAAAGATATAGTTCTAACAATAAGACATAGCAACTATGTTGTAACATGAAAAGGTACAAACAAAAGATTTATGAATAACAATGCTTTGAAAGACGTTTGTTTGTTTCACATATAGAAAACATAATGATAATGGTATTCAGCTTGTCCCTCATGGTGTAGCAAAACATAAATGCATAGGACACCTTCAAAGTTCATAAGGGTGACTAGATACAAATAGTTTAAGAACAAGCAATATCAAAGTTATGAATCAATCTACAAGTTTTGGGACAATGCGCATTAAACTAAGAATGACCACTATGCTCTCTCAATAGGTGCATAAAGATAGAAGATGGAGACTCAACATAAAAGTAAAAGAAAGGCCCTTCATAGAAGGAAGCAGGGATTCAAGTTCCATAAAGAGCTTTCAAAAATTATGGTACTTATTAGCTTTCAGCTCTCATTGCCCCTATCATAAGCATCTTTAGGTGATTAAGGTTAAAGTGAACAAATATGAGGATATGCCTGACAAGTTATAATCTGAAAATCTCATGCCCCTTGCTTACGAGTACCGTTCCTCATGCTACTCAACTTTAGTCACAAGTAAGTTCTTGTCATTGTAAGTACATGTGTATCATAGACAACCGCAATGGGGTACCCCTTTCCCGATGATACGGAAGATTCCCCATATCAAAATGACAAGGAAAGTAGACAATGAGCATCTCAGCGATCCTTTTATTTCCTATTTGCATAGGGTTTTTTCTTTTTATCTTCTTTTTTCTTTCCTACTTGCATATGTTTTTTATAGAGGATGCTTCATAGATTACTCACTATGGTTATGCTGCAGATTTCCACCATGATTAGGCATGGCTTAGACCAGCCGCCTAGGCGTTTCTCTAACACATATACGAACTCGCCTTACAAGCTCCCCTTTCATTTCACACTGTCGGGATCCATAAGCAAAAGAACATGATATCAACTAAATAAAGTGCAATGTTGAAAGTGTTCCCCATGGTAACATGGTTCTGCTAATTCACAACTTACAAAATGCAAGCATATACGCAACATAGATGGGCACAATGGTTCAAGTTTATTAAGTGCAAGAAAAGTGAAGTGTGCCATCAAGTTAGTGAGAGCTTTAATCACTAATTTTCACATAACAAGTTTAATTCGGAAGGTAGATATAAAACATGAATATACTTGGAATAACAAATGCTAATAGGTAGGTATGGTGGACTCTTTGGAATAACTTGGTTTTATTTGGAGTTGGATGCACGAGTGGAACTCATACTTGGTATGGAGGCTAGCAAAAGACTGGGAGCGCCAACTAAGAGAGCAATAATGGCCATAATCATGCAAAGCGACAAAACATTATTAATTAAAGCATAAAGTGATATTACAAGTCGAAAACTAAATGATCATAGAGGCTATGGTGACTTGGTATAGTCTTAACATGGTGTGAGCATGCGCCAAGTCAACCCAAATAAAGCATCAAAGGAGAATACCAAAATATTATGCTTTTATATGCTAATAAAACGCATGATTCTTTCAAGGCACATTAAGCAATCTCAATTGTTTGTAACAAGTCATGCTACAACAATAATCACTACGCATATGGTCAAAGCAACATCTAGCATGACATGATAAAGTCTAAGTCACAGTCAAAACGAGCTTCCTTTTGTACCACTATAAGCATGAAACTTCCTACTCTTTTCCAACACCAATCGACAACTAAAGCTAAATGAAGTGCTAGCAAAGGAGAACACTCGCAGAATAATAAGAGTGAAAACTAGAGTGTTCTAGGCAATGAATAACAGGGTGTATCTCTCTCCAAAAGAAGTGTGTTGGGATCCAACCAACTTATTTAAGCAAACCAAACAAAAGAAAACTAAAAACAAATACTCTCCAAGAACAACACAATTGTGCATGAAACAATAAAAATGAAGTGTTTGGAAGAAACCTGAGATTTTTATTGATGAAGAAGGGGATGCCTTGGGCATCCCCAAGCTTTGGCGCTTGTACTTCTTAAATATTTCTTGGGGTGACATGGGTGGCATCCCCAAGCTTGAGCTTTTGTCCATACTTCATCTTATCACATTGTTCTTCCCTACACTTTAAAATTTCCTTCATACAAAACTTCACACAATCTTCATTAGCAACATTAGTGTACTCAAGATAATAAGTCTTTTTGGTTCCGTTTCAACATAGGTAAGACTTTCATTAAAAAACAAGCTAATGTAGCACTTCCTTTTAAAAAGTCCAGGTGATCAAAGAGACTCAATGAGAAAGAGATAAGAGGCAAATGCAAATAATGGCAGAAATCTGTCAAAACAGACCAGCAGGTAAAAACCAATTTTTTCAAAGATCTTATATTGCTCAAATTGAAAACTGTTGAACTATTAAAAGTTAGATAACAACCTGGGGCAGAAGCACAAAAACTTACAGCTCAATCTGACGTATAGAGATTTTTCACAAATTTTTACAGCGAAGCACAAAAATCTGTTGACAGCAACTTTCCCAAGCATTATTTCTCTCTTATTAGAGGTTACTGTTGGCACAAAAACCACACAAAATGATAAGGAGAGGTCATTACTGAAGAAATAACTTCCAAGACTCAACAAAAAGATTCCTAAAGAAATTTGGGTTATCTCCCAATAAGTGCTTTTCTTTAACGCCTTTGAGCTAGGCATGATAATTTCGATGATGCTCACTTAAGAAATATGAATTGAAGTAAAAGAGAGCATCAAGAAGCAAATATGGAACAAATTTAAGTCTAACCCACTTCCTATGAAAAATAATCTTGTAAAGAAACAAGTCATGAAAGCACAAAGCAGCAAGCATAGGAAAGCAAACCAAGTGCAACTTCAAAATTTCAACATAAAGAGGGGAAAATTAATATTGTTGAGATACATAAAACCATGTTTCCCTCTCTCATAATAACTTTCAGTAGCATCATGAATAAAATTAACAATATAACTATCACATAAAACATTCTTATCATGATCCACATGCATAAAATAATTATTACTCTCCCTATAAGAATAGTCCTTCTTATTAAGTGTAGTAGGAGCAAATTCAACAAAATAGTTATCATTACTATTCTCATCACCATAATCATAAAATATAGGAGGCATATTGTAATCATAATTAATTTTCTCCTCAATAGTAGGTGGACTGAAAATATCATATTCATCATTGTAATCATCATATATTGGAGGCATAATATCATCAAAGTAATTTTTCTCCTTCGTGCTTGGGGGACTAAAAATATCATGCTCATCAAAACCAGCTTCCCCAAGCTTAGACTTTTCCATAGCATTAGCAATAATGGTGTTTAAAGAATTCATACTAATAACATTGCTATTAGCATGCAAATAAAGTTCCATAGGTTTTTTAATTTTCTCTTCAAAAACTTCATGTCCTAACTCAAGATAAATACTATAAAGCTCTCTAATTTTGTTGTTGTTTTCCATTAAGCCTAACTAGTGAAAGTAAAAACAAGAAACAAAAAGATATAATTGCAGAATCTAAAGGAAATAACTTCGAGCACTAACCAGCAACAGAACTAGAAGATAGCTTAGTAGCCAGAGGATGCGAGTACCTTTTACCTTACCTCCCCGGCAACGGCGCCAGAAAATAGCTTGATGTCTACGCACGCTTCTAGTCTTGTAGACAGTGTTGGGTCTCCAAGTGCAGAGGTTTGTAGAACATCAGCTAGTTTCCCTTAAGTGGATCACCCAAGGTTTATCGAACTCAGGGAGGAAGTTGTCAAAGGTATCCCTCTCAAGCAACCCTTCAATCAAGATACAAGAAGTCTCTTGTGTCCCCAACACACCTAATACACTTGTCAGGTATATAGGTGCGCTAGTTCAGCGAAGAGATAGTAAAATACAAGTAATATGGATGATTATAAATGGTAATTGCAATCTGAAATAAGAGTGGCAGCAAGCGAACATGTAACAGAACAGATTGTAAACGGTGTTTCAATGCTTAGAAACAAGGCATAGGGATCATACTTTCACTAGTGGACACTCTCATATACATATCTTCTCTTCATGATGCTACCATGAACTACTCTCCGGTTGGATGATGTAGGGCTATAACAGCACACCTTAAAGTTCACATTCCCCATCTAGATAACCCCTCACTATCACCTTGAGTGCTAGATGGTTCCAACAAACACCACAATCTCATAGAGACATCCAACTCAAATTATACTCATGATAAGTATTTATGTAACCTTAGCCAAAGTGCCACACGGTGTGCACACTGTCAACTTCACACACGTGGGGATAAGCAGAGATTCATTAAAACACTTGAGTAGCAGAATAGATCTATATTACAAAGCTCATGATCTCAATAAGATCAAGCATAGAGAGAGATGAACACATAGCTACTTGTAAAGCCCTTAGACTCGAGAGAGAACTACTCCCTCCTCATCATGGGAGTCAGCAACGGCGATCTAGATGGCAGTGGTGTCGATTAAGATGGATCCGGGGGCACTTCCTCGTCCCGACAGGATGCCGGAATAGAGACTTATGTCCCCCGAATCTCCTCTTCGGTGGCGGCGGCGCTGCGGAACTTTTCGTGGAATTCTGATCTACACTACAACAAAAACCTACCATGGAGACATTCTCGTTGAGACAGTTCTTATTTGTCTCATTAAAAATCAGGTAGAGACATTTTGCATGCTGTAGAGACAATTGTTGAGACACTGAAGGATGTGTCTCAAAGATAGAGACACCAGTTAAGACATTTTTCTAACAAAATGAAATTTTCATTCTAGAGACAACTTTTGAGGTATTCTAAATTGTGCCAACAAGTTATATAAAGGCAATCATTGAGACACATTGCAAAAGGTGTTTACATTTTCTGTAAAGACACTATTTGAGGCATTTTTTTTTCTGTAGAGACATTTCTTTTAAGTATTAGTCAGGTTGTGATATACTAAAAAAACTAATTCCAAGTATAAACAAGATCTTGTGTAAGGTTGAGATGGTTGGAGGAATAAGTCTTTATCATTGAGGTTAAGAGTTCAAGGATTACTTTTGACATGTTTTTCATAGTATTTTTTACCCTACATGTAGAGACATAATAGAATGCCTCTTTGTTGTGTCTTATGATGTTTACAAACATTATTACCGGTGTCCTTAACACATAAGAGACACTGCCCGTAGCGACACTTTTGAGACAATGTGTAAAATGTCTCTACAAGTACGTAAAGACAATAAAAGTGTCTCTACGGGACAAAAATAGTGCCACTACATGCCAGTTCTCTTATAGTGCTAGTACCTAGGGTTTTCTTCCCGGGAGGAATATATAGGCGAAGGGGCAAGGTCGGTGGAGGCCTGAGGGGCCCACACCACCCCCTGGCGTGGCCTAGCCTGGCCCGCGCCACCAGGTGGTGTGGCCAGCCCCTGGCCCTCCTCCGTCTCGTCTTCTGGCTCCGTGAGTCTTCTGGTAAAATATCGACTTTGGCTTTTGTCCGGTCCAATTTCAAGAATATGTGTTTTCTAGCTTTTCTGAAACCAAAAATAGTAGAAAACAGGCAACTGGTACTGCGGCATCTTGTCAATAGGTTAGTTCCAGAAAATGCATAAAAGTATCTCAAAATGTAGACAAAACATAAGATAGTTTGTCGTGGTGGTGTCACGGCAGATGCCATGGATAGGCTAAAGGTGGGGACAAATACACGCTAGGGGAATCCAGGGAGGGATAGTGAAGTGATTCTCCACGCAGTTTTTTGTATTGCTTTGCTTCCAAGATTACAAGTGCTCCTAGAGCTATATTGGTGAGAGGAGGAAGAAGGAGCTCTCTTACTCTCACCCACAGATCACACCTAAAACCCTAGCCAAATCAGAATAGCGGACCCTCCTCTACTAAAACCCTAGCCCCCCTTATATAGAGGGAGCTCGGTCTCTGCCTAGGGCATAAGTGGAGGCATATTCCTAAGAATATGCCTCCTCCCAAAGTAGTAAACCAACCGGGGTACTTTTCCCCCGCATCACACATGCAGAGGCTACGTGAGCCTCTGCGGCGTCCACGTCAGCCAACATGGGCGTCGTCACCCTTGTCGGCCATGCCCCGGTGGTCCTGCCCTTGCTTGCTTCACTCAGGTAGTGCGTACCGGGGCTTCTTTTCACCAGCGAGATTCCTTCCTTCTCCTAGAAGCTAGACATGACCCGGATCCTAGTTGATCTGGCCACACCTGTTCCTGCATACAAGTAAAACAAGCACTTCCGACTTACTGCTTAAGTCGGTTGAGACTTAGTTAGACGAACGCCCCTGGTCCGGGATACCCCGTGATTCGGCCTGCCTTGAGGTGACCTGGCCAGCATCCGCTTTGCCCTTGCCGAACCTCGGCTAACTCGGCCTTTATACCCCGGCGTGACCCTACCCGGGGGTATCCCCCCAACATTAGTCCCCGAAGCTGGTGCGGTCTTAGCTGCCTTGGCCGCTAAGGCCACATCAGGTTCAATTCTGAGCTCTGGTCATTATTGCCAAGTTACCTCTTTACCTCGGATTATATGGATTTACGTTCCCTTCGCACTTTCCAAGTTTTCACTTGCCGGCCGAGTTACCACTTTAATTCGGACCTCATGGTTTTACTTTCCCTCTGCACATTCCAAGTGTTCACTTGCTGGCCGGGTTACCATGGCTCCATCCGGGTCTTGTTTCCTTCTCTCGTATGCCAACCCATGTGGAGGTTAATCATTATGTTGTCTTATTTTAAGGGCCATCACAGTAACCGCCGCAGTAATTGTTAGTTATCACTGTGCGCAGGTCACGTCACACCTGCCTCCTCGTTTACCGCATCATAGCATCACGTCATGGGATCATCTCTGTTCTGTTGCCTTTTGTGTGGCTCCCTGCTGATTGGCCGAGGTGGGCTATACACGGCCACACTGTGTGGCTCATTCGCAGGACGCGATCCCACTCACCCCTTGAGGGAGTGGTTAAATAGGGGAGGGGCGCACCCCTTAGGAGTTTTTCCCTTCCGCGCCCCTCTGCCCCTTGCTCTTCTTCTTCTTCTTCTTTTTCCCCGCGACAGCGCCGCCGCCAGTGCTTCTCTGTAGCGGCGCCGCCGCCGCACTGCTTCCCCGTGCCTCTGCGTCGCCGCCACTACTACACAACTCCCTCGCCACGGGTCCTCGCCAATCCAGGCCTCTGCCCCCCGCCGCCGCTAGCGCCAGCGAGGGCAGCGAAGACCAGATGACGGAGGAGGAGCTCATCGTCGTCGAGCAAGAAATGGAGGAGGACTCCGCGGCGGCGGACCGTGGTGCGTGGGCCGGGTCCTGGGTCTGCCAAGATGACCTGGACTGGCTCTACGGGACCAGACACATCCTCGCCGTCGTCGCCGCTCGTCTCGCCTCGTCCGAATTGCCCCCCTCACCCAATCCGGGTGAGTACGTCGTGTTCTTGTCCCACTTCCAACGGGGGTTCGGTTTGCCGGTGAGCGACTTTTTCCGGGATTGGCTTAGTACCTACGAACTCCAGCCGCACCACCTTCCTGCCAACGCCATTACCTCTCTTTCCGCTTTTGCCTCTACGATCGAAGGCTATGCCGGACTATGGCCCACGAAGGAGCTATGGATCCGGTTTTTCGGCCTTCGTCGTAACGTCATCCCAAACATCCAACTTGATCCGGAGGACAAGTAGCTCACTCAATTTGGAGCTGCGTCCATCTCACCCCGGAGGCTTTCCGTTTTCCCCCGGGTCACCGGGTTAGACTCCTGCAAAGGGTGGGCCCGGACCTTCTTTTATGTCTGGAATACGGGCACTGAAGACTTGATCCGGCAGCTTCCCTATACTCCGGGTCCACCTAACCTGGAACTGTGGGACGTCGTCCCCAAGAAGCCCACGGCCTTGGCCAACCAGGTCAACAAGAGGTTCGCGGAGCTGAAGAAGCTCGGACTGCGCAACGAGGATGCTATGATCACTTTCGTGCGCAACCGAATTTCCCCTCTCCAGAAGCGCACCCACAAGGTGTGCCACATGAGCTTCGGCCGCGACCCCAACCGGACCTCATCCTTTGAGCTGAGCAACACGGAGATATATCGCCGGGTTAAGGCTCTCTTCACCACCCACAAGGACTTCTCCTCTGAGTGTACTTGGGGAATTGAGCATTATTGCCGCGATAGGCTTCCTCCCGTGGTAAGCTTCATGCTGCAAACTTACTCCAGACTAATTACATGTCGGTTATTGTTGCATTTTTTACTCTTTTGTTCATTCTTTTCCTCAGCAATTTCTTCAGCAGACCCTTGAGGACGGCACCGATCCGACCCTTAAGTGGGTGTTGGACCGGGAGACTCCGGATGAGGAAGAGCCGGACCAGGAGATGTTCCTCCCGATGACCGACGCTACAAAGCGACCCACCGGTAAATTCTCTTCTATTAGAGATTGGCCCGATGATGAAGATGACTCGGATGTCAAGGTGATTGAACCTGTTGAGGCTGTCCCCCTTTCTTTTGCTTTTCCGGCATCATCTAATCCCGGTGGGCACATCCACGAGGATCCTCCCCTTGCTACGGGCGAACCTGTTCCGGTAGCACCGAAGAAGAAGCGCGGGGCTGCTCCAAGTTCCTCCTCGGGACCTTCTCAGCCCGCTAAAAGGCGAAAGAAGTCCGGGGACAAGACTGCCTCCAAGCCAGCAGGCAAGGCCCCAGCACGAAGGGCTCGGAAACCCAAGGAGGCCCAAACCTCGGATGCATAAGTCATTTTTCCTTCTATAACTTGCTCTTCCTTGCATTGTTGTAATTTCTGTTCTGACATTATTTGATTTTGCAGTGCCCTGGTGGAGGTCCCTCAGAGTGGGTCTAGCATCTCTTCACCGCTCCGACCTAGCCCTTCTCCCCCTCATGACGATGAGTCACGCCCGCTGAGCCCTATTCTAGAGGGTTCTGTGGCTGCTCCGGGTTCTGTTCCACCTCGTCAAGAGGGGGTTAACCTTGGAGTGGGGGAGACCGGTCCAGCCGAGGCGACGGCATCCACAACTTCAGCTTCGCCGCAACCAGCAACCACTGAAACTACCTCGGCACCAGCACCAGCTCCAGTACCAGCGACCAAACCAGCACCAATACCAACTCCGGCTACAAAAACATCAGCAGCGGCACCAAGTCCAGCAACAAGAGCACCAGCGCCGAGCTCCTCTGCCTCGTCCGAGTCTTCTCAACCTCGGCGAGGAACTACCCCGGCAGCTCCTAAGGGGAAATCCACTGCGACGACTTCCTCTTCCCAGCAAGCAAAGGGCAAAAAGGCTCCGGACGCTACCAAATCAGCATTCGTCAAGGCTGGGCAGCGTACCCTCGCATCAATGCTTCCCAAGAAAGCTCCAGCAGCGAAAGACGCCCCTGCCGAGCCAACTGATGCACAGCAGATGGTTCTGCACACCAGCCCAGCCCTTGCCTTGGTTGAGAGGAAAGAAGCGCATGCGAAGGGCCTGGTGGCGCCCCATATGCCCACCGGCGAGTGGTACCCTCCGAGCCTGATTGAATTTGTCATGAACTGGAACAAGGCGGAGTTCGTCCACAACGACGATCTTCCGGAGAAGTTCGGCCCCGCTGAATTTTCCGTCCAAATGAACACAGCCGCTAAGGTGATCAACCTCGCGAGGCGGATGATGGAGGTACGTCGCTTCCCCTTTACATGTTGTAGATAATAACCATTAGTCCCCGAGCCTCTGGGGGAGTAACTTGTTACTCGGCCGGATGCTCTTTAGAAAACTAACGTAGCTCCATGAGAACTTTGAATATGCACACACCTAGATCCGGGTTAAGTTCCACTTGGCCCGGATTTTTGTACACTTCGAACATGCACACACCTAGATGCGGGTTAAGTTCCACTTGGCCCGGATTTTTGTACACTTCGAACATGCACACACCTAGAGCCGGGTTAAGTTCCACTTGGCCCGGATTTTTTTTACACTTCGAACATGCACACACCTAGAGCCGGGTTAAGTTCCACTTGGCCCAGATTTTTTGTACACTTCGAACATGCACACACCTAGAGCCGGGTTAAGTTCCACTTGGCCCGGATTTTTTGTACACTTCGAACATGCACACACCTAGAGCCGGGTTAAGTTCCACTTGGCCCGGATTTTTGTACACTTCGAACATGCACACACCTAGAGCCGGGTTAAGTTCCACTTGGCCCGGATTTTTGTACACTTCGAACATGCACCAAGCTAATTTATGTTTCTGTACTTCTTTCAGGTGACCACCAATCGCTGGAGTGCTGAATTCCAACGTCTGCTCGATACCCACAAGATGCTACGCGCCAAGCAAGTTGCACTTCTCGCGGAACACGAGAAAAGGGGTAAAAAATTTCCTTGGCGCTTCTCCATTTTTTCTTCATCTTCCTCTGCCAAACTAATCTCATCATTCGGTTTCCGCAGCTGGGGTAGAGGCTGAGAACAAGATTATGCGGAAGAATTTGGAGCAGATCCAGGGTAAGTCATTTTTGTCCGACCTTACAGTGATTTCCACTTCCTTTTCTTCTTGGCTCGGCCAACATTCATACCTCGAGTCTGCCGGGTCAACACACTATTGCAGTGTCGCTTGAAGATAGTGTGCCCGTGCCTGATATGATGCTGCATTTTCTCAAACAAGCAGGGCAACACCAAGCCAAGCTTAAGAAGAAAGACGATGAGCTCGCCCTCCTCCAGACCAAGGACGATGAGATTGCCAGGCTCAAGGCTGAGATGGCGAAAATGAAGGCCCAGCACCAATCCGAACTCCAAAAGGTTGGCCAGAATTACACAGAAGAGCGTGAGCTCCTCAATCTCCAGATCGCTAAGGACCAGGATTTACTCAAGGAGTCCGACATACAGCTAGGGTCGGCGAATGCTGAGCTTGAGCAGCTTCGTAAGAGGCGCGATGACTGCACCAAGGAGTTGACCCGGATCCTTAGCCATATATCACGTAGGCTCATTTCCCTTATCCGACCTACTTCTCCGGGTTACTTCATATGTCTTTTCTTTACTCTCTTCCTTTATCTCTTTTCCAGGCAAATTTCCAGAGGGCACTGATATTGCTAGCGCAGCAGCTGCCGACTTCCGCCGAGAAAGGGGTACTCCTGCCGCTCCTGATGGTGAAGAGATTCCCTATGACATGGAGGACCTGTTGGTCAGCTTGTCATCTCGCGTGGAGCTCATCAAAAATTACGGCAAGGACATCCTCGACGTTGCAGTTCGCATCTTCAACATGTTCTAGCCCGGCGAAGATACTCCGGAGACCACCGCAATTCTCGTGGAGAAGCTAATGGAAACCGAGACTCAGCTCGACCTCTGGAGAGAGTTCGCTGGGCGTGCCGCAGCTGATACCATTCTCCACCACATACTCACGTGGTATGACAAAATTGATCTCAACCTCTTGACACGCCTGCGCATAGGATCCAGATGGACCAATGACCCGGAGTGGGTGGCTCGGCGCCAGGCTTGCGCCCATAGCCTCATCGAATATGCTCCCATTCATGAATGGGTTGAGGGGCCAAGCTTCCTGGAAGTCGATGGGGACGGAGAGGTTGAGAATGATGAAGATGGCTCGGATGGCGATGGAGAAGATGACGCCTCGGATATTGAAGATGGCGAAGATGATGCCGAACTCCCTCGGAATAAACTTGAAAATTTATCAGATCCCCGGTATGCCGGGTGGAGTTGTATTCCATATACATGTGATATTTTGCTACTAAGTTCTTATGCCGGATTAACTTGGGCGTAGTCCCCGAGTTTCTTTTTCTTGTTCGTCCAATCTCTTGGCTTGGTTCGTGTCTACCTTGATTCGGTTTTACGACTTACGAATCCGAGCTTCAAAAATTGTCTTAACAATACTGGGAAACTTTTAGACTTAGCTCAAAAATAAAACTGCATAATAACTTGAAAATAAATACAGGGTTAGTCCGAAAAACAAACGTCGGCTCGAATAAATTCTTTTCCTTAGTCGCTTTTCATGTGCTACGCAATTCCAAACTTGTTCTCTTGCTTGCCATGAAGCCAATTCTTGTTGGACATCAGCAAGTCGAAGAGTTAGGTTCTTGGTGCTCACACATTACTAATCCGAGTTAAGTAGAATAACTTATTCCAGCTAACGCACAAAAAACGACAAATATTATTAAGGCAGTCCCCGAGTTACTGCTCGAGGTGCCAACATTTCATTGACAAGCTCATTGCCGACATACATACCGACATATGAGATGACTCGGATACATACACTTCTTAGCTAAGTGTAGAAAGGACGAAGTAGAGCTATATTCCATGGTCGCTTTGATTCCTCTCCGGACCTGTCCGCCTTGTTCTTTTCCTGTGGCTTTGCATCTATAAGATAATAAGAATCATTGTGCAATGCCTTGCTCACGATGAACGGCCCTTCCCATGGGGGGATAACTTATGCATGCCAGTAGTACGTTGTATCAACCGGAGCACCAGATCGCCTTCCTGAAAGACTCGGGGGCTTCCTTTCCGGCTATGATAGTGTCGGAGATTTTGCTGATATATGGCGGATCTGGACAGTGCCAGTTCTCTCGCTTCTTCCAGCAGATCAACATCATTTTGCCGGGCTTCTTGCACTTCGGCTTCTGTGTGTTGGGTAACCCTAGGCGAATCATGCTCTATGTCGGCTACTAATACAGCTTCTGCCCCATATACCAGAAAAAAACGGCGTATAGCCTGTTGATCGATTCGGAGTTGTTCTTAAACTCCACAGTACCGCTGGTAGTTCTTCTATCCAGCACCCCGTTGATCTTTGCAGCGGCTCAATGAGCCGGGGTTTTATCCCGGATAATACTAATCTGTTGGATCTTTCCACTTGCCCGTTCGATGCTGGGTGGGCTACCGAGGCTACGTCCAGCCGGATCTTCTTATCCCGGCAGAAACGCGCAAATGCTCCTTCCGCAAAATTTGTGCCATTATCAGTTATGATACTGTGAGGATAACCGTACCTCAAGATGATATCTTTGAGAAACGTTACGACCTTAGCTCCATCACATTTTCTTATAGGCTTTACCTCAATCCACATCGTAAACTTGTCCACCATTACTAAAATGTGAGTCATATTTCCCCTTGCTGGTTTGAACGGGCCAACCATATCCAAGCACCATACGGCAAATGGCCAAGTAATTGGTATGGTCTTGAGTTCCGACATTGGCATATGTGTCTTGGTAGCGTACCTCTGACAACCATTACATTTTCTCCCCAGATCTTCCGCTTGCTCTAAGGCATTTGGCCAGTAGAATCCATGCCGAAAAGCTTTTGCTACCAAGGCTCGGGATGAGGCATGATGCCCGCATTCCCCCTGATGTATATCTCGGAGGATGTCAAGCCCTTCTTCCGGGTCAACACATCGCTGGAGGACATTGGTCACACTTCTTTTGTATAGTTCTGAATTGATGATCGTGTAAGACTTTTCCCTCCTCTGTGTTTGCCTGGACAGCACTTCCTCATTGGGTAACGCTCCATCTTTCAGGAATTCAAATATAGGTAGTGCCCAAGCCGGTATTGCTCGCACAGGGAACACATCCTCATCAATCTCCATCTGATCCACCGGCATAACTTCAACTGGATCACGCTGAGCAGTCCCCGGGTCTTGCGAAGCAGTCCCCGGGTTTACTGAAGCAGTCCCCGGGTTTGCTGAGGCAGTCCCCGGGTCTTGCGCACCACTTCCCATGTCAATATCCATGGGTACAGCTCCGGATGTCGTGTCCTCCGGGACATAGATTGAGTCGGTTCCAGGGAGGGCCTGATGGATGGTTTCCTGAGGTGCTCTAATGCTACACCCGGTGGAATTGCTTGTCGGGTTGACCCGAGCTTCGACAGCATGTCGGCAGCCTCATTTTCCACCCGGGGTACATGATGAAATTCGCATCCCTCAAAGTAACCAGATATCTTCTGCACATGAAATCTGTACAGTGCCATGTTTGGATCAAGGGCGTCCCACACTCCCGACACTTGCTGCACCACCAAATCCGAGTCGCCAAAGCATACGATCCGACGTATCCCAATTTCTTTTGCCACCTTGAGCCCGTGCACAAGTGCTTCATACTCAGCGACATTGTTTGATGCCGCGAAATGGATCTGCAGCACATATCTCAGCTGGTCCTTCTTTGGCGAGGTAAGTACAACTCCGGCACCTAACCCGGTTTTGGTTTTTGATCCGTCAAAGTGCATTCGCCAATAGTTCGGATCTGGGAGTGGTGGTTCGTATTGTACATCGGCCTAGTCCACAAAAAAGTCCGCCACAACTTGAGATTTAATGGCTTCTCTTCTGTCATATTGCGGTGCATAAGGAGCTATCTCAATTGCCCATTTTGCAATTCTGCCACTCGCATCCTTATTACTCATTATCTCGGACATGGGGGCCTCACATATGACCCTGATGGGATGCTCCTCAAAGTAGTGCTTCAGCTTCTTAGCGGCCATGTACACGCCATACGCCACCTTTTGATAGTGTGGATAGTTCTGCTTTGAGGCTGACAACACCTCGCTCAAGTAATACACTAGCCTTTGCACCGACTTACCTTCCTCGTCGCGCTCCACCACTATCACTGCACTTACAACTCGGTTGGTTGCGGCTATATAGAGCAACATCGGCTCCTTTGATAGTGGTGTGGCCAACACTGGTGCAGTGGCTAACATCTTTTTCAAGTGGGCAAAGGCTTCATTGGCCTGCGGTGTCCAAACAAACTTATCCGACTTTTTCATGAGTTGGTAAAGAGGCAATGCCTTTTCTCCAACCGACATACAAACCGACTTAACGAGGCCAGGCAACCTGTGAACTTCTGGACATCGTTAAGACACTTCGGCAATTCCATTCGTTCGATGGCTCGGATTTTAGTTGGATTAACCTCGATACCTTGGCTGGAAATAAGAAAACCGAGCAATTTCCCAGCCGGGACAACGAAGGTGCATTTTTCCGGGTTAAGCTTCATCCGGAACCTCCTTAGGTTCGCAAATGTTTGCCTGATGTCGTCAAGGAGCGTTTTGCTTTCATTGGTCTTGATAACCACATCATCCACGTACACTTGTACATTTTGACCTATTTGGTCGTGCAAACATTTTTGCATACATCTTTGGTACGTTGCCCCTGCATTATGTAAACCAAACGGCATGGTGCGATAGCAATAAGCCCCATACGGGGTAATAAACGCAGTCTTTATTTGATCATCTGGATTCAGAGGTATCTGGTGGAAACCAGAATATGCATCAATGAATGACAACAATTCACATCCAGCAGTTGAGTCTATGACCTGATCTATTCTTGGAAGTGGAAATGGATCTTTTGGACACGCCTTGTTCAGGTTCGTGTAATCGATACACATTCGCCAAACCACTGCCACGTTCGGGTCATCCTTCTTCTTTTCCACCAGCACCGCATTAGACAGCCAATCCGGATAAAGAACCTCCATGATAAATCCTGCAGCTAGCAACCGAGCTATCTCATCCCCGATGACTTTCCTCCTATCTTCGGCGAAGCGGCGGAGAGGTTGCTTCACCGGCTTAGCTCCGGGCCTCACATTCAAAGAGTGCTCGGCCAGCTCCCTCGGAACACCTTGCAAGTCCTGTATGGACCAAGCAAAAATGTCCAGATTCTCATGGAGGAAGCTGACGAGCTTGCTTTCCTATTTATCACTTAACCCGGCACCAATTGTTACGGTGCGCTCCGGGAACATGTCATCAACAGGAACCTTCTTGGTATCTTTCGTGGCCTAGAAAGAGACACTTCCGTGCGGGTTACTCAGCGCTGGCATATACTGCTGCGTGGACTAAGCCAATGTCGCCACCTCCTGAATTTTCATTTTCTCCTGTGCAATCACAAGTGACTCGGCTAAGTTAGACCCGGCCGACGCACACTCCATGGAACGTCGGAAATCCCCTGCAATGGTAATCACTCCGTTTGGTCCGGGCAATTTCATCTTCAAGTAGCTAATGTGACAGCTTGCCATGAACTTGTTCAGCGCTGGCCTTCCGAGTAACGCATGGTACGCACTTTCCAAGTTCACCGCCTCGAACTCCAAATTTTCGGTTCGGCAGTTATCCCTCGTGCCGAACAATACGTCAACTCGGACCTTGCCTATGGGCTCACAAGAAATGTCGGGCACAATACCATGGAAAGTTGTCCTCGTGGGCTGTAGCATGTTTTCCGAGATACCCAACTTGCGCATTGTGTCCGCATACATGATGTTAATGCTGCTGCGATTGTCAATCAGTACCTTTTAGAACCTTACATTAATACTAGGCCCAATGAACGTCGGGTCCAGCACCAACGCATACGAACCAGGGCTTGGCATAAGCTTGGGATGATCCTTTATGCTCCAGGTGATTTCCTGATCAGACCAAGGCATGTACCCCGTCACTGCCGGCATCACTGCATTCACCTCATATGCCTACGCTGCAAGCTTTTTCTATCTGTTTCCTCAGTGGTGAACACACAATAGCTCTGATGATGCTCTCTGTACTCATTTCTCCCCTCATTTCCGGGGTACCTCTGATCCGGCTGTTGCTGATTTTCCACTTGATGCACTGCATCCCTTCTCTTATTGTTATCATACCTCGGCGGAGGGGGAGGCAACATTAGCTGTTGCGTGTTCGCTCCGGAGAGCAATTGCTGTCGGGGTAACTCCTGCCGAGGCTGATCATTCCGGGGTGCCTGAGTATTCCCCGAGACACCTTGTTCAAGCTTGCGCATCCACTCACATTGCCTCGTCGTATGACCCGCTGGGTTACTCGAATTTGGCGTGTGAAACTTACACGGCTGGTCCAACATCGACTCATAAGTATACCTCGGACGGTCCTTCTTTTCTTGCCACTGTCTCTTTTGCTCTGGCGTCCAAGTTTTCTTGCCATCGTTTCTCGGAGTCCATTGCCCTCCAGTTTTCTGGCGCTGACTGCCCCCTGCTACGGGCTGATCTTGATTCACAGCCGCAGCTTGTTGCGAACCGTATCGATGATCTGGTCTATCATCTCTTCTTTTTCCTCTGTAGTCATTCCTCCAGGATGATCCAGCTCCATCCCTCTGATAGTACTCATCGTTTGACTCGTTTGATACGAGCCTAGGTTGAGTCGGATCACCCAAAGCATACGAATCTGCAATCCAGATCATCTATGCCAACGTAGTTGGCATTTTCCTTTGCAACTTTTGCCACAGCTCACTTGCATATCTGCACCCTTGTGCAAACCATGCTATGGCCTGTGATTCTATCATGCCTTCACATGAGTTTCTCACGGTACACCACCGGGTCAAGAACTCCCGGTCTGTCTCATTAGGTCTTTGCTTGCACATAGCTAGGGTCTGCGGCCTATTTGGCCTCTGATACGTACTCGAGAAATTGATGATGAACATTTCCTCAAAATCTATCCAGCAGTTGATGCTTCTGGGTGGAAAATTGTTCAGCCATACCCTTGTTGGTCCTTCCAACATCTGGGGTACATATCGTACAGCCCATCTCAAGTTGCCAGTGGCAATTTTCACAGCCGTAGCATAGTTTATCAACCAATCCTCCGGCTTGGAACTACCGGCATACGTCTTCGTGCCCCTGGGTAACTAGAAGTTGGGTACCGGCGGCTCCTTCATGATCCGGGGTCCAAAACACGCAGGACCCGGTGGACCTTGACATTCGATCTGTTCCGACCTATACAGTCGATCCAGTTTCAACCTGGCATCATCCGGCATCAAATCCCTGCTTCCCAATCTTGACCCTATCACATGATAGTCCAGTCTTGGGTATCCCGCGTTTGCCATTTCCGAGTCTCCATCATTATACCTATCTTGCTCACGTGGAGCACCTTTCTGTTGCATACCTCGGCCGACGCTTTGCTCTTGCCTTGGTATATTCCGCTGCTGCGGTTGTCCTGCTCCTGCCGAGTTTCGCTGTCCGGCATTGCCGTTGACTGTGTTCCCTTGACCGGCATTTCCTTGGTCGCGGTTACCTCGGCCAGCTTCACCTCGGCTCACACTCCATCGATCATCATTTTTCTGTGCTTCTTTTCCTTTCCCTGCCCGTGTTGGGTCATACGGGACGATCTGTTTGTTCTGTCTGGCCGAGGTTACCACCTCTTCTCTCCTTGGACCACCATGAGGAGACGATGCGGCTCCAGCGGATTTCTCCGGGTTACCCATCGCCGAATGGACGATCTTGGAGGCTCCAGCTCTCTTCGGGTTAGCTCGGAGTAGTTGTTCGTTTTGTCTGTTTGCGATCCGAACCAATTCGTTAACCCTATCTTGTTGTCTTTGACGGGCTTCACCTGTCAGACCCTCTAATTCGGATGCAGCTGCATCCACCGCTCTGAGGTTCTTTGCCAGGATACTGTACCTCGGCAGCCCCACGGACATACAGTTTTCTGATTCCTCAATTCTAGTATCACCCTCTCTGTTCATCTCGCTCATGAGATTTCTCCCATTTACTTTTACAGCATCAACTTTGTTCGCCTTTGCGTACTCACGCAGCATCATATTCAACGACTGCTGAGCCGTGGCTATTTTCTTTGCGCCCTCTAGTATCTTTTGCCTAGTTTCCTCTAGCTCGGCCTGCGCTCGAGCCGGATCTACTGCTGCTACCACAGGGTTTGCCAAGCTATCCATCGCTTCCCTCAACACATTTTCCAGCCTCTCTAGTGGAGGACCTCTACCTTTCCTTGGTGCCTTAGGCGTTACCTCCGGATCTGGCGCCGGATCCTTGCTCGCGCCTGCACTAGGCGCAGTCATCATCACCTCTGCGCGCTCCGGGGAGCGAGTGATACGCGCCCCGCGAGCCACGGTGAGGGGCGGCTCTCCATCCTCGACGACGTGGCGCGGATGAACGCACGACACGTCCACAGCAACGTAGACCTTGTGCGCGCCGAGCTTGACGAAGAGGCCATTGCGCGGAAGTGGGTGCGTGTCGAAGCAGCCAGCATTGTCGCTGACGAAGTCCAACGCTCCAAAGCGCTGAACGAGCCCGAAGACGATGCGTTCGCCGGTGCCGATGAAGTTTCCTGTCCGGATCTTGATCCCTACTAGCGCCACTAGCCCCACGGTGGGCACCAACTGTCGTGGTGGTGTCACGGCAGATGCCATGGATAGGTTAAAGGTGGGGACTAATACACGCTAGGGGAATCCAGGGAGGGATAGTGAAGTGATTCTCCACGCAGTTGTTTGTATTGCTTTGCTTCCAAGATTACAAGTGCTCCTAGAGCTGTATTGGCGAGAGGAGGAAGAAGGAGCTCTCTTACTCTCACCCACAGATCACACCTAAAGCCCTAGCCAAATCAGAATAGCGGACCCTCCTCTACTAAAACCCTAGCCCCCCTTATATAGAGGGAGCTCGGTCTCTGCCTAGGGCATACGTGGAGGCATATTCCTAAGAATATGCCCCCTCTCAAAGTAGTAAACCGACCGGGGTACTTTTCCCCCGCGTCACACATGTAGAGGCTACGTGAGCCTCTGCGGCGCCCGCGTCAGCCGACATGGGCGTCGTCACCCTTGTCAGCCACGCCCTGGTGGTCCTGCCCTTGCTTGCTTCGCTCAGGTAGTGCGTACCGGGGCTTCTTTTGACCAGCGAGATTCCTTCCTTCTCCTAGAAGCTAGACGTGACCCGGATCCTAGTTGATCCGGCCACACCTGTTCCTGCATACAAGTAAAACAAGCACTTCCGACTTACTACTTAAGTCGGTTGAGACTTAGTTAGGTGAACGCCCCTGGTCCGGGTTACCCAGTGATTCGGCCTGCCTTGAGGTGACCCGGCCATTATCCGCTTGCCCTTGCCGAACCTCGGCTAACTCGGCATTTATACCCCGGCGTGACCCTACCCGGGGGTATCCCCCCAACATAGTTGATACTAAACAAGCATGGAACATCAAAAATTATAGATACGTTTACGACATATCACAAAACTAACATAGTTAGTCTTGTCATTAGTTGTGGTGCTTGTCTTTATTTGAGCAGTTTTGCTCTTCTTCTTCTTATTTGTATTGGGAACATAGCCAAGACCCTCTTTTCCATTATTTGTCCTTTGCTTGCTAAGAATATCTTCTAGGACTTCCTTACCCTTGGGTTGATATTCGTTGACAAGTTCTTCTTGCAATCTCGTGTTTTCCTCAATAATATCTTCATGTCCACACGATGGTGTGGAGGTGCTAGGCATATCATACTTGTCCAATTGAGTTTGGAGTTGATCACGAGACTCATTTAGATAAGAGTGTTCACTCTCCAATGCCTTGTAGGCAATGTCAAGTTTCTCAAACTCCTCTGAGAGTCTGGCCCAAAGTCAATATTTTCCTTCTTTAGTTTATTTACCTTAGCAAGAGCATTCTCATGTTCCTTTATGAGCTGGGCAACATCCTCTTCATGGGACTCATCAATCGACTCAAGTTTCTCCTATAAAGATCCTCAAGCTTCCTCTTCTTCCTCTAGAGCGTTGTTCAAAGAGGCTATCTCCAAGGCATCTTCTCTTTCTATTCTCCCCTTCTCTTCGAGGAGTTCTTTGGAGTGAGCAAGTTGACTCATAAGAGCATCAAAATGAAGTTTGTGCTCACCTTGCAAGTTAGTACAAAAATTGTCCAAAGCAATAACTTCTTCTTTTATCCCAAGACTTGTATGATCATCCATATCAACATTCATAGTAGTCTTAGGAAATGAGGAAATAGAAGATGATACCTCGGACCCTCTTGCCATAAGGCAAGTGACATTGTTGTTGATGACATTGTCGTTGGGAGAGTCGAAGAGTGATGTGGGGCTAGATGTGGTGGCTATAGCAGCCACCTCTCAAGAGCTATCTTCATCCTCTTTATCTTCACTTCCGGATGAATATTCCTCTTGTGCCACCAAGGCAATCTTAGGTTGCTTCTTGTAAGGACCATTTTTCTTAACAAATGGCTTCTTTCGAGGTGCCTTAGACTTTTCTTTGAGGATGAGTCTGCCCCCATTGTATTCTCTACTTTGATAGGGACACTCGGCCACAAAGTGCAACCGGTCTCCACAATTGTAACCAGTTCTCAGTTTTTGGCCATTCTCCTTTTTCCCACTTGACCCATTCTTACGCTCAAGTTCAGATTTGGCCTTAGCTGGGTCCTTCCAAAAGTTTCTTGCATAGAAGGCCATGTACTCACCATGAGCACGCTTGACCTCCTCGGGATAGACCATGTAGACAACATCGTACCCTCTATCATCCTCATCTTGTTCAACAACATTGGCCTTTAGAGCAACATTAACTCCCTTTTGCATCCCAATTACTCAAGCACGAGCATCTTCGGAATTCTTAGCTACCACTTTGAAGGCCGCCATTTCTTGCATGACTTCATTGGAAGTCATTTGATGATAGTTGTGTCTCCCTTGTAAACTCTTCCAGTCCGTGGGCTCAAAAGGCATGAGGGAACTCACATATTTTCTTTTGATCCAAGCATCATCAATGTGGGTGGCTCCATGCTTTCTAAAGATTGTTGCAATGCTTTTGAGCCTTCTATACATGTCTTCATGGTCCTCACCATCCAACATGTAGAATCCTTCGGCTTCATTGCTAAGAGCATCATACATATTTCTTCTCATGCTTTCATTTTTGATGAACGGGTCGGTGAGAGCATCCCAAGCTTCTTTGGCGGTGTTAAAGTGCTCAATATGTGGCATGTCCTTGGGACCTACTCCGAGCTGAATCATGTGAAGATCCGTTGCATTTAGTTGACTGTCCACAACTTCTCTTCTAGTCAAGTTAGTGGGGTCTCCAATATGAAGGTCATCTTCAATGATCCTCCAAAGCTCAATCGATGAACTGCACACATGAGATTTGATTAAGAATTACCATTGATTAAATGAAGATGCAATAAGCTTGGGTGGATCATGCCTATTGTTTATATGAGGATGAGGGATAGGTGGGTCGAGAGAATATAAGTGAGAGACCTCACTATAATCCTCCTTACCACTTCCCTTCTTGGAAGAGGAGCCATTATTTTTCTCCCTCACCACATCATCTTCCTTGGGGTCAGCATGAGCCTTTTCCTTAGATAGAGGAGTGGTGGCCTCAGAGGAAGATGGAGGTGGGGCTATAGATGAGGTGAGATGAGCAATAATTTGTTGCATCTCTTCCATTTTGGTCTCAAAGGATTTCAACAAGGTTGTTTCCAACGTCTTGAGGTCATCCATTGTGACCTTGTCCACAGCCTCACTCCCATTTTTCCTTAGTACCCATACTTATCTTAGGTTGTTAAGCCCGAATAAAGAGCCGAGGCTCTGATACCAATTGAAATGGATCGTATGGGAACCTAGAGGGGGTGAATAGGTGCTACTTCAAATTTTAATGCTTTTTTAATTTTAGGCTTGACACAAAAGGTAAATTCTCTAGATATGCTACTACGTAGAATTTCCCTATATGCAAACCTAACAACTAGCGAGTAAAGGCGAGTAAGAGTGAGGAACAAGTAAACCACAGTGGAGCACGCGGAGACACAAGATTTGTTTTACCGTAGTTCCTTCCTTGTTACGGGATGTACATCTGCATTGGAGGGGTGGGCGGTACTAAGACCACCACGCCACAATAGGCCTCACCTTATTCTCCGATGGATCTCACCACCAAAGGCCTGATCCACCTTTCCACTATTGGAACCCTTCGAGGCGGGAACCAATGCCTTTACACAACTAGCGGGGCAGAACTCCACAATCGAATTGGAGGCTCACGTAATGAAAACAAGCTGCCACAAGAACAAATGTTATCAATATAGAAACACTAGATCTAGATATTAACAAGAATACTAGATCGATAAATCCCCAAGTGAATGGAGTAGAAGTGAAGAGCTTGATTGGTGATGTCGTTGAATGAAGTCTCCTCCTTCAATTCCCCCAAAGATTGAAGCCTTCGGGTGGTTGAAGTGGGAGATCCTGAATGAGAGCTTTTGCAATAGACCAGAACTTTTTCAAATGAATCAAGAGATCTGATAGGAGGGGTGATTGGGGCTTTTATACCCCTTGTCCAAGCAAAGCCGTTGGAGAGGTCTGGGGCCGTATTATTTGGCCTAAGTGAGGGCTGGATTATCTGGCCTGGGGAAAACTCCACCCTAGACTCGGATTATCCGAGGAATAATCCGCCCCCAGACAGAAGGTCACGCCGAGCCACCCTTAGAAACTTATCCTGGGGGCGGATTATCCGGCGCAAGAGAAAGGCCGGATTATCCGGTCGGGGGAAAACTCCGCCCCCAGCCACAGATTGACCGGGGGATAATCCGCCCCTAGACAGAAGGTCGCGTCGAGCCACCCTTGGCAAGTTCTCCTGGGGGTGGATTATCCGGCCCAAGAGAAAGGCTAGATTATCCGGCCAGGGGAAAACTCTGCCCCCAGCCATGGATTGTCCGGGGGATAATCTGCCCCCAGGGAGAAGCTCACACCTCGACCCACTCTGGCCAAAAGGGTCAGGCCGGATTATTCAGCCCTTCATGGAGGCAGATTATTCGCCCCCAACAACATGTTTTCTTACCTGCAACACTTAGCACACATGAGGTACTCCATGGTATTGTTATCTAACACACAAAACACTAGAGATCATGAAATGTTCTTTCACAGGGACACCAGGGTGCACCGCCGCCGGCCGGGCTGCCCCGCTGATGTGTTAAAGAGCACAGATCGTGTGTAGCTAGTTTCGAAGTTCAGATATCGATCCCACAAGGATCCCAAAGGTAAGTGTTTATTGATGAAGTCTCTGTCACACCTGAAGTTGTCACAGTTCTTCGAGTGAATTGACTGGAAGTGTTGAAATAAGAATGGGATTTTGATTAAATGGGATAGATTTAAATAAAACTAAAATGTAAACTTCAGAAATATAATGCATAAAAGTAAAGAATGACTTTGCTTGTTTGTTGTTTCCTGCAGATGGCGAGAGAAGGCGTGGGGAGATTCAGTTCATGGTGATAGTGAATGTGCCAGGTGGTCGAGTGGTAAATGTAATAATTATAATCTTGTAGATATATGTGTAGGCGAGCAACCCATAATTAGCTGAAACTCCTCTTGGTAGATTTCATCCCAACTTCAATAATCCTACTAGCCTGCTACCAAAACCATGGTCAGACACTAGACGATTAAGACCCTTCAGGTCGAATAGCGATTAAGCTCCTTGGATCATACTAATGCAATAAGCACAGTGGTTTACTCTTTATCCTCGAGTCAACTAGCTTTCCATTGATATCCCCGTATCACCCGGGGGTCGCCGATTCACTAGCGTACAAGATCTTATCTATGTAGAACAAGGTATCATGGTGTATGGGCCCTTAATTGGACAATAGGCATTAAGCATCCCACAGATAGTCAATCACACATAATATAGTAATTAGAATCAATCACAAACTAATGGAAAATATATGAAGGCACATCACTTATACGTTGCTAACGTATCTATAATTTTTGATGTTCCATGCTTGTTTTATATCTACTTTCTTATGTTTTGTCCACACTTTGGAGTAGTTCTATACACTTTCTTGGACTAACCTATTAACAAGATGCCACAGTGCCATTTGCCTGTTTTCTACTGTTTTTGGTTCCAAGAAAGCCAGAAAATGAATATTCTCGGAATTGACGGGACAAAAGCCAAAGTCAATATTTCACCGAGGGGGACACAGAGCCAGAAGACGAGACAGAGAGGGGCCAGAGGCCGGCCACACCACCTGGCCACACAGCCAGGCCTGGCCTGCGCCAGGGGTGGTGTGGCCTCCTAGGGCATCCCCTCGGCCTCCCCTTTCTCCTATAAGAAGTCTCCGATACATAAACCCTAAGTACCCGATCAAAAATTCCACGAAAGAGTCTGTAGCCGCCGTCATCTCCATCCCTAGATCGGGAGGGATCTGAAGCTCTTCCTGGCACCCTGTCGAAGGGGAGAATTCACCCTGGAGGCCTTCTTCATCACCATGACTGCCTCCAGTGTGATGCGTGAGTAGTTCATCCCTGGACTACGGGTCCATGTAGTAGCTAGATGGTTGGTTCTTCTCCTTTGTGCTACCATGTCTAGATATTGTGATCTCCGTTCATGATCAAGATCATCTATTTGTAATCATACATGTTGTGTTTGTGGGGATCCGATGGATATTGAGATGCTATTTCAGATTGATTATTGATTCTATCATGTCTTTGTTATTTGTGATCTTGCATGCTCTCCGTTGTTAGTAGCTATCTTGGCCGAGTAGATGCTAGCAACTCCAAGAGGGAGTATTTATGCTCGATAGTGGGTTAATGCCTCTAGGAATCTGGGGAAGTGACAGAAATCTCTAAGGTACTAGATGTGTTGTTGCTACTAGGGAGAAAACAACAATCATTTGTTCATATAACAATCGTATTGTTTACTTTACACACAATGCTTAATGCAATTATCTGTTGCTTGCAACATAATACTGGAGGGGTTCAGATGATAACCTGAAGGTGGATTATTAGTCATAGATGCAGTTGGATTACGGTCTATGTATAATGTTGTAATGCCCAATAAAATCTCATAGGAGTCAAGATGATTAGTATATGCATGTATGCTTTCTCAATGTTTGTGAATTGCCTCGTTGTAATTTGTTCACCCAACATGTCAACTATCTTAAGGAGAATCACCACTAGTGAACTATGGACCCCGGTCTTTTCTTTTACTATCAATCTACAATCTATTTACTGTTTTCTGTTTACTTTCTGCAAGAAATTACTATCTTCCACACAATATGTTTAATCCTTTGTTTTCAGCAAAACCGGTGAGATTGACAACCTCACTGTAAGTTGGGGGCAAAGTTCTATGGTTGTGTTGTGCAGGATTCCAAGTTGGAAACAACACCTTGGAGGTGTTTCCTTGCTCCTACTGGTTCGATAACCTTGGTTTCATAACTGAGGGAAAACTTGCTGTTGTGCTCATCATACCTTCCTCTTGGGGTTCCCCAACGAGCTCAATATATTTTGAGTCATCAAGCTATTTTTCTGGCGCCGTTGTCGGGGAGTTAAGGACATCTTCACAAGGGGAGTCTGTCATAACCAATCTATTTACTTTGTTTTATTTGTTTTGCTTAGTTTATTTCTGCTTTGTTTGCTTGTTTCTTTATCAAAAACACAAAAAATTTAGTTGTACTAGTTTGCTTCTCTATATTAAAAACACAAAAAAAATATTATTAGTTCCTACCTTAAGTTTTCCTTATGTCTAGCATTGCTCCAATCACTATGTCACCTGAGGAAATGATTTTTACTTTCAAACAAGGAATTGAAGAGAGTTTCAAAGAAGCTTGGTCTAGAATCTCTGATTTGCATGAAAAAACTGAACCTAAAATGACTCAAAGCTTGTTTCTTAGCAGTTTTTACTTTGGAACTGCTCTTTGCTATAGATATGATTTGATTCTGTAATGGGAGGAGATTTCCTCCAATGCAATGAGGATGAAGCTTTTAATTCCATAAAGAAGTTGGTCTTAACATATAACTTGCCTACCAAATCTGATTCTTCCTTTATAAACATATTTGCTAGATTGAGCACTCTTGAGACCCGCACTGCTAGTTTAAAAGAATGCTATAACGTGCTTAGAGAGCATCATGATTATGTTCCAATAAATTCTGAACCCTCAAAATGGCTTCCTACAGTAAAACTTGTTATAAATAATAAAACTTTTCATGCACGTTGTGATATCATGTCTGAATTATGTCTTATGCCTAAAGATATCTATGAATCTTTGAGTCTTTGGGGTCTTTCTAAAGGGGGAGAAGCAATATCTCTTGCTAATAATGCCACAATATTACCCATTGGAATAGCTGAAGGAGTGTTTACAAAGATTCTAGGGAAAGTGGTGTCTACTGATTATCTTGTTATTGAATGTGTAGGAAAAGGAAAAATCACACTTGGCAGATCCCTACTTAAACTCCTTGGAGCAACAATAGATGTGGAAAAGGGCATCATGCACTTTGCTTCCCCACCAAACAATTATACATTCCCCAAGTATAAGAATAAAAGTAAGAGAGGTAAGGTCAAGAAATTTGGTTTTAATGCTACTTCATTTGAGAATACTTGATTCATTTCTTGCTTCTTATGCCTAACTTAAAGGCGTTAAAGAAAAGTACTTATTGGGAGATAACCCAAAAGTCTTAGTTGAGTCTTCGAAGTTATTGCTTCAGTAATAACCTCTCCTTATCCTTTTTATTTGCTTTTTATGTCAAGAGTAACCTCTAATGAGAGAGAAATAATGCTTGGGAAAGTTGATGTCCCGAAATAGATTTTTGTGCTTCGCTGTAAAAATTCGAGAAAAATCTCAGTATATTGGTTTGAGCTGTAATATTTTATGCTTCTGCCCCAGATTGTTATCCAACTTTCGTTAGCTCGACACTTTTCGATTTGAGCAAAAGAAGGTCTTCAAAAAAAATCGGTTTCTACCTACTGTTCTGTTTTGACAGATTTCTGCCATTATTTGCATTTGCTTCTTGTTGATTCCTTTTTGGGTTCTTTTTGGGGAAATTGAGATTTTTGAGGGAAGTGCTACAGTAGCTTGTGTTTTAATGGAAGTTTTACCTTTGTTGGAATTGAACCAAAAGACTTATTATCTTGAGTACACTAATGTTGTTAACGAAGATTGTGTGAAGTTTTGTATGAAGGAAAAAATTCAGGTGTAAGGAAAGAATGATGTAATGAGATGAATAATGGACAAAAGCTCAAGCTTGGGGATTCCACCCCGTGTCACCCCAAGAAATATTCAAGAAGTACAAGCGTCAAAGCTTGGGGATGCCCAACGAATCCCCTTCTTCATCAATAAAAATCTCAGGTTTCTTCCAAACACTTTATTTTTATTATTTCATGCAAAATTGTGTTGTTCTTGGAGCATCTTCGTTTTTTTGGTTTTCGTTTGCTTGGTTTGCTTAGTTTGCTTGAATAAATTGGTTGAACCCCCTCATTCATGTATTAGTTTTCAAATAAGATTGGTTCGGATTGGAAAATAGTAGGAAAGTTCATGCTTAAGTGGTAAAAAGAGCTTGTTTTTTACTGTGGCTTAGACTTTATCATGTCATGCTTGATATTGTTTTGGATTTATGCTTAGTGATTATTGTTGTAGCATGACATGTTACAAATAATTGAGATTGCTTAATGTGCCTTAAAAGAATCATGTGTTGTTTTAGCATATTAAAGCATAGTATTGTGGTATTCTCCTTTGATGCTTTATTTGGGTTGACTTGGTGCATGCTCACACCATGTTAGGACTATCCCAAGTCACCATAGCCTCTATGATCCTTTAATTTTCAACTTGTAATATCACTTTATGCTTTAATTAATATTGTTTTGTCGATGTGCATGATTCTGGCCATTAGCTCTCTTAGTTGGTCGCTGCTAGTCTTTTGCTAGCCTCCATAACCAAGTATGAGTTCCACTCATGCATCCAACTCTGAATAAAACCAAGTTATTCCAAAGAGTCCACCATACCTACCTATTAGCATTTGCTATTCCAAGTATATTCATGTTTTTATCTACCTTCCGAATTAAACTTGTTATGAGAAAATTAGTGATTAAAGCTCTCACGAACTTGATGGCACACTTTGCTTTTCTTGCCCCTAATAAAATTGAACCATTGTGTCATCTATGTTGTATATGCTTGCACTTATATGTTGGGGATTAGCAGAGCCATGCTGTCATGGGGAACGCTTTCAACATTGCACTCATACATTGTACCCAGTTGATATCATGCTCTTTTTTTATGGATGCCATCGGTGTGAAATGAAAGGGGAGCTTGTAAGTCCATGGAGTTATGTATGTGTGTTAGAGAAACGCATGGGCCGCTGGTCTAATCCATGCCTAATCATGGTGGAAACCTGCAGCGTAACCATAATGAGCAATCTATGAAGCATTCTTCTTATAAAAAAGAGATACAGATTTAGAAAAAGGGAAAAAAGATGAGAAAAGAGGAAAGAGAGAAAAAGGCACCATTTACCTATGGTAAATAAGAAGATTGCTGAGATGCTCGTTGTCTTCTTGCCTTGTCATTTTTATACGGGGATTCTTCTGTGTTATCGGGCAAGGGGTACCCCGTTGGCGGTTCTCTATGATACGCATGTACTTACTATGACAAGAACTTACCGGTAACTAAACTTGAGTAGCATGAGGAGCGACCCTCATATTCAAGGGACATGAGATTGCCAACTTATACTTTGTCAAGCATATACTCCATACTTTGTTCACTTTAACCTTAATCACTTCAAGATGCTTATGATAGGGCAATGAGAGCTGAAAGCTAATAAGTACCATAATTTTTGGAAGCTCTTTATGAGAATTGAATCACTGCTTACTTTTATGAAGGCCTTTCTTTTACTTTTATGTTGAGTCACCATCTTCTATCTTTATGCACTTATTAAGAGAGCATAGTGCCCATTCTTAGTTTAATGTGCATTGTCCCAAGACTTGTTGATTGATGCATAACTTTGATATTGCTTGTTCTTAAACTATTTGTATCTAGTCACCCTTATGAACTTTGAAGGTGTCCTATGCATTTATGTTTTGCTACACTATGAGGGAGAAGCTGAATACCATTCTCATTATGCTTTCTTTATGTGAAACAAAAAAACGTCTTGCAAAGCATTGTTATTCATGGATCTTTATGGGGATCAGATGGATATTGAGATGCTATTTGAGATTGATTATTGATTCTATCATGTCTTCGTTATTTGTGATCTTGCATGCTCTCCATTGTTAGTATCTATCTTGGTCGAGTAGATGCTAGCAACTCCAAGAGTTAGTATTTATGCTCGATAGTGGGTTCATGCCTCTAGGAATCTGGGGAAGTGATAGAAATCTCTAAGGTACTAGATGTGTTGTTGCTACTAGGGAGAAAACAACAATCCTTTTTTCATAAAACAATCATATTGTTTACTTTACACACAATGCTTAATGCAATTATCTGCTGCTTGCAACATAATACTGGAGGAGGTTCGGATGATAACCTGAAGTTGGATTATGGTCTATGTATAATGTTGTAATGCCCAATCAAATCTCATAGGAGTCAAGATGATTAGTATATGCATGTATGCTTTCTCAATGTTTTTCAATTGACCCATTGTAATTTGTTCACCCAACATGTCAACTATCTTAAGGATAATCACCACTAGTGAACTATGGACCCTGGTCCTTTCTTTTACTATCAATCTACAATCTATTTACTGTTTTTTGTTTACTTTCTGCAAGCAATTACTATTTTCCACACAATATGTTTAATCCTTTGTTTTCAGCAAAACCGCTGAGATTGACAACCTCACTGTAAGTTCGGGGCAAAGTTCTGTGGTTGTGTTGTGCAGGATTCCAAGTTGGAAACAACACCTTGGAGGTGTTTCCTTGCTCCTACTGGTTTGATAACCTTGGTTTCATAACTGAGGGAAAACTTGATGTTGTGCTCATCATACCTTCCTCTTGGGGTTTCCCAATGAGCTCGATATATTTTGAGCCATCAATCACATCTCACCAATATCCTACATCTCCCGTGCCCAAGGGAATTACTCACACATGAGATAAGAACGGATCATCAATATAATCAAATAAAGGGATTTCGTCTTGGTATTACCGTGGATATCCACAATAAGAATAGAAAAATATCCAACACAATTCAAGATGGGAAGAAACAATCTCAAACCCTAGTATTGCAAGGTGGCGATCCCTCTCTCTCTCAAGTACAAGTAGTGGCTATGGGGGTGTATTGGCTAGGAGGTCGAAGATCGTGGAGCGAGAAGAAGAACGTCTTCTCCTCCTTCTCCGGATCTCTTCTTTCTCCCTTCTGGATGGTGTGGCGGCTGTTGTGTTGTGTTTTCGCCCCCGGTCCCTTCATGGAAGTTGTCCCTTTTGACAAGACAGAGGCGGTGATAACTATACGGCAGGAACTATACGGCCAGAAAAATATTCTCGTCGTATAGTTGCTCGTTAAAGCTTCTGTGAGCTCCCCTCGCGTGCTTCCAAAGTGGGACTTGCTTGTTTTCTCCAGAATATTGTATTTATCTAGTTAAATCCTCATGTTGACGTTCAAGACCTGAAACACACATTAAAAACCAAGTTTTCTTTGCTACCTAAGTATTAGCGTTAGGTAAAACTAGAAAACGATCAAATCGGGGAGAAAACCATCAATAAAAGCCATCAAAAATGTGTCAAATCTCACAGCTATCAACTCTCCCAAGCTTAGATGTTGCTCGCCCTCGAGTGACAAGGAAATAAGGAAGAATAGGAGGGATTTGAGACTGAAAATAAAGGAACTCACAAGTTGAATTGGTGTCAAATTATTTTCTTCACAATTCCTGCAATCTCAAATATGATCATACAAGTATTCACAAGATTGCACTGAGTCCACTTCCTAACCACGTATATCTTGTTAGCAAATAAATCATATGCCCAAACAAGTCTCGAAAGTTTAGCTAGGAAGGTGAGACAAATTCTTTTGGTGCCTCTCTTTGTTGAGAGATGAAAACTTTTTGTTCTTGTTTATTTAACCAATTAAGAGTACTCAAGTTGGCATCAAAACATTTAATTTAAGAATTTCTCATCTACTCCCATGTAAAAATTTAAAGGCTCTCAAAGCACCTTTTTCTTTCTTTTGTCTTTCAAAAACTTCAGCTCTTTCATAAAGAAATCATGCCAATATTTTAACATGTTAATTGGGGCTGTGTTGTGCACTCGTGGCCATGCCAATAAACGATGTTGAGCAATAATGGGCCATAGGAGTACTACAACTTCACTTGGAACGTGAAACCATGAGAATACTAAAAAAAATTACACGTGATAGCATTGTTGCTACAGACGTTTACATAACTCAATAGCCGAAATCAAGTGGTTTCCCACATTTAGATCGTTCATTGGCCATCGGAGTTAATAGTTCCCCATGGAGCACAACGGAGTTGTAATGACACGCGTAAAGCAATATCTTACGGTAATTATTAGAAAAAATAGTGGCATAATTTCTACTACTTCGAAGCATCCATTTAATCAAACAATTTCAATCAAGGGTATTATCGAGTCTATTTATATTAAGCTCAAATGGGATGTAGTAGTTCTAAAATCAAATTCTTTGAGCTAAGCATGGACTCAAGTCATCTTTCAGATGCTTTTTCTTGTTGTAAAAATGTAGGGAGTATTTTAACCAAGTTCATTGCTCATTGTTTCAAAGCTAAAAAGGAGACATTAGCAAAGGAATAGAATTTGTAGGATAACAAGCTAAGTAGGGAGTGACTCTAGTGCAAGCAATTAAATAATTGTAGGATCAATTTAAGGTTGCAAAGAGTGTGATGAAAGGAATTTGATACCTCCTCTTGCTTTCTTCGTTCTTGTATTCGAGTCGAACCTATCCTATATTTCCATATTGCCAAATCACCTGAAATTAAGCAATCTCCGAGAGAAACAAAGAAACAAACTTGCAAATAAAATTACAACTATTTTTTTTGTATTTATGGTTTAGAAATGCAAAACTGAAAATAAACATGCAATTTTTGAATAAATAAATCAAAAAAAAGAAATAAAAACATGAATACAAAGTTTGGAGGTTTTCAAACCTCCCCCAAGCTTAGGCTATTGCCAGGCTCAGTTGTTGTCGTCATTTGGCGGCTGGTGCGGGTACTACTGGTAGAAGTCGGGGAAGTGGGTCATGAAGTGACTAAAGTTGTGATTCAAAGTGTTCACATCTTTATTTACATACTAAAGAGTGTGGTCGATCTCTCCAACGCGTTGGTTGAGCTGCTGGAACTCCTGATAGGGGACGTAGCCGTACCCCTGCTGTGGCTAGTTGGGACATGGTTCACAGGCTTCTCCTGGCTACTGCTGATGTCCTTCCCAAGCAAGGTTGTGTCCCTGCTCTTCCTCATGCTACCCTTCATCTTCCTCTTCCTCGGGCAGGAGCTCGTCCAAGATCTCCGTCACTTGGTCCTTGGTGAGGATCCAAGTATCCTTCTCCACAATCGAGAAGGCTTGGGGGCATGGTAACTGAACCTGATCAACCTGTGTGTCATCAAGATAACTAAATTGATATGCTCAGAGCCTCCGGTTAGCATGGTAAACACCAAGGAAGCCACAAGAAGTCAAATACTTGATGTCCATAAGTTTGGATCCGTCAACAGGTTCCATAACAGGTAGTGCAATGTTCAATGCATAGGCAAGGTGGGTTACCAATCCACCAATACGAATATCACCTTTAGTCTTGTTGCTTTGGTGGAGAAAGTGTTGGATGAGTAGAGCTGCAGGACTAGGGCTTTGTGTTGCATTGGGGAAGAGAGCCTTGGTCATCATTGCCATGTACGCATTAGCCATGGAACCAGTATCACCCCTTCCCAACATTGTGTTGGCAAGGAACAAAGCAAAGTAGCGAATGGTTGGGTTCTGAACGGTGGACATCTTCTTATGATAAAAGTGACTGCCACCATTAAAAGAAATAACCTCCCAAGTCTCTCCACTTGTGATGCTATAGAGGTTAGTAATATTGGGCTCCCCAGTAGGAGGGAAGCTGAAAGCATTGCAAAATTGTTCGAAATTTACTTCATAGTGTTGCCGGTTCATGGTGAAGCTTATCGTGCACATGTTACCTTTCTCCCTGTGGTCGTCGTAGAAGGAGGCAAGGAACTCATGGGTGAGCTCGGCGTAGGTGTCATGGCTTGCGAAGCCAAGTATCACCAACCCCGACCTATTGCACATGAGGTCGAAGTCCTCGATGAGACAATGTCCATCTTGGAGTTGCACGGGGCTCGGGCCCCTGAGCTTGAGCCCTCTCCCCGTTGGCACTTGCTCGAACGAAAGAGGCTACCGATTTTGTTCATTGTGATGCACTGAAAAATTTCACCATCAAACCTTAGGCATATAGTTTCTATATGATATATGAATGATTCTACGTGGAAAAATTCAATCCTAACGTGATAAATTAATAGGGAAAACTAAATAAGCTTGAGTTCATCCACTTGATCAATGTGAGAGGTTCAACCATGGAATCTGAAAATAAAGCATGGATAGGGAGAGAAACATACCGATATGTTGATTCCCCCACTCAAACAAACAAAATCCGCGAAGAATCAAGAGTTCTAGGTGGATTTTGAGAGGTTTGGAGAGAGAATATGAGAGAAATAATGAGGAGAGAAGGAAGAGCTAGCCGCCCCGGTACGATTTTGTGGTCACACCGAACTATACGGCCGGAACTATACGGGCGGGTGATGGTACTCCGCCCGTATAGTTGTTGCGGTGCCGGCAACTAGGGTTTCTTTATACAGAAAAACAACTATACGGGCACAACTACACGGCCGAATCACAATGATCCCGCCGTATAGTTGGTCGTTAAAGTGTATGTACCTCGAGATAAATTTCTAAAACTAGCATCGATCTCTATACGGCTGGAATTTTTATTTCCGCCGTATAGTTGGTCGTTAAACTCTCTGTGCCTTCGAAGAAAATTTGTTAATGGCAAAGATAACTATACGGCCGGAATTTTTATTCCCGCCGTATAGTTGGTCGTTAAACTCTCCGTGCCTTCGAAGAAAATTTGTTAATGGCAAAGATAACTATACGACCAGAACTATACGGCCGGAATTTTTATTCCCGCCATATAGTTGGTAGTTAGACCATCAGTAGTCATCAAAAAAATTCTATTTCTTCGAGGATACCTTCTTATCCCATAACTTAGCGAAATACCAAGTTTTTAATAGAAAATTGATAGTAAAAACTGTCGACCAATGTTAGCATATTAAAAGAAAAATTTTAGCTTCTGTAAATAGAAAACTCAAACTTTTATTCTTCTTATTATTATTCTCTACTCATTCAATTGACATTTCTACTACTTTTTGACAGCTGCATCTTCAGGGGCGCGCTTCCGAGAGAATGTCTGTGAAAAAGTGGTGGGAATGCGATTAACTTCTTTAATCTCTATTCTACTAAATTAACAAAAATGGGTTGACTCCCATTAAGCATTTATTAAGAATGGTTGAATCACCCAACCTCTTCTCTCTTCTCGAATTCTTACCTTTGGTTGCCCCTTATCAATGGCACTTACCACATGAACTCGTTTAGCCGGTGGAACATATATTTCTCCTGCTTCTAGCTTCTTTGGAAAATACCACATGATTTTAGCATCATAAACATTGAAGATTATCTTCCCTTCTACACAATCTACTGACGCACCTGCTGTACTGAGGAAGGGTCTTCCAAGTATTATAGATAATCTTTCATCTTCTGGTATTTCAAGAATGATAAAA
This sequence comes from Avena eriantha, assembly GCA_910589775.1. Classification (NCBI taxonomy): domain Eukaryota; kingdom Viridiplantae; phylum Streptophyta; class Magnoliopsida; order Poales; family Poaceae; genus Avena; species Avena eriantha. The sequence continues at coordinate 238,121,465 of OU342742.1, read as the reverse complement.
TTAGTGGGAATAACATGCTCATCTATCCTAAGTAATACATCCTCAATCATACCAACAGGTTGTTTAGTGGACTTGTCAGCCATCTGTAAAGTGATAGTAGTAGGAGAATACTCCCCTAATCCCAACCATTTATATAGGGAGTATGGCATTACACTAACTCCTGCTCGTAGATCACATAAGGCATTATGAATATCTGTTTTACCTATTGAAAATGAAATAGTTGGTATTCCAGGATCTCTAGACATAGACAAGAGCTTCCTATTAGCAGGATAGCTAGTTAACATGGCAACAGTTTCAATTATTTCTTTCTTTCTACTAAGAATATCACGAAGGAATTTACCATAAGTAGGAACTTTGATTGCATCCGCAAATGGGATTTCCAGACGAAGGTCACAAAGTGCCTTTGTAAAAGAATTATAAATTACCTCATCTGGTGCTTTCTTTTTTCGATCTTGATAAGGAAGCTTTTTCTCACCTGACTTGCTCTTGTCTTTTACCTTTTTTGGGGAGTCAGACTCTTTCGTTGCTTTCTTTTGTTGTTGCTTATTGCTTTTCATCTTTCCTAATACAACAACTTAATCTTCCTTACTTTTTTCTTTATCTTCTCTTGGATCAACCTTCTCTGCATCAGAGTCATAATGATCATCTTGTGCATCATTTTGGTCCTCCTTGGTTTGCTCGTGCGTCTCAGTTTCATCTTGAGGATCCACCAATGTATCATCTTCTTGACTTGCTTTGAGCAAGGCTTTTTTCTTGCACTCTTTTTCAGCTTCGTATTCAGGTGCACCCCTTCTTGTGACAACATTAGTAGAAATGGAAATATCTTTATCATCACGAAGAAAAATTTGATAACCAGATGCTATTTGTTCACACTGGGTTTCAATCATACTAAGATACTTATGAAATAGTTTTATTTCTTGGCCAATCTCATCATAATTTTCAGTGAGTTCCACCAAAATCTTTTTGTGTTTTTGGAAATGCTTATGCAAGTTATTATGAGATTTTACTTGTCGATGTTTTAATTCTTGAAAAACTTTTCTAGTTTCGTCTTCTTCAGTTAAGGCTTGTAAAAAGTCCTCTTTGTTTTCCTTAGCAAGTTCAGAAGGTATACCTTTTTCTTTCATAGTTTTGCGTACCTCAGGCATAAGATCAGGAGTTATCCAAAGTATCCTTTTTTCCGGCTTAGTGCCAAAATCAGGATTATATAAAGAATCATTATTAGCCCTAGTAGACATTAATTCCAAACATTCTTTAATAGTTAAAGTATTTATTGATCCTCCTGCTGAGAAGTCAAGAAATTCTCTACATTGAGTATTGAGACCATGGTAAAATAAATGGCAGATTGTTAGTTCAGAATAGCCATGATTAGGAATACTATTGATCATTCCAAAGAATCTTTCCCAGGCTTGTGGGTAGTTTTCTCCCATGTTCTTTCTTAGTCCAGTTACCTTTTAAAAGGATTAAACCTATTGATGAATTTAACAATGCAGTTTTCCCAACATTTAATGTAATGGCGACGGAGAGAATATAACCAGTCTAGAGCTTTACCTTCAAGAGACCATCGAAATAGTTTAAGACGGGAAAAGTCTCTCGGCAAACCTTTTGGTCCAAGCGATGTTAGCACATCATCAAACTCTCTTATATGTCTTCCTAGGTCTTCATCTTCCCTTCCCCTGAAAGCTTTCTCCTGCAAAATTTTAATAATTCCACAATCGAATCGATATTCTCTAACTCCAGGATTAGGGAATTCTATTGGTTGTTTAAGAAATTCAGAACTTGGAGCACTGTATTTCCTGAGAGTTTTCTCAGGTTTCATAGGAGTTTTCCTGTAAATAGACATGATTTCCATAATATCACTCAGGTTTTCAACTTCAACTTTGATCTTAAAAGTTTTTCAATAATTTCTTCGTGCCTCTGTGCATGCACGCGCTCAATATAATCTGGCAAGTAGGTCCTACCAGAGCGTGTAGACCCTTTGTCTCCTAAGGAGAACATTTTGTAGTAGCAACACGTGAAATGTCAAAAGACAAATACTTAGTGCTTAGCTCCCCGGCAACGGCGCCAGAAAATAGCTTGATGTCGATCCCACAGGGAGCCCAAAGGTAAGTGTTTATTGATGAAGTCTCTGTCACACCCGAAGTTGTCACACGTCTTCGAGTGAATTAACTACAAGTGTTGAAATAAGAATGGGATTTGGATTAAATGCGATAGATTTAAATAAAACTAAAATGTAAACTTTAGAAATATAATGCATAAAAGTAAAGAACGACTTTGCTTGTTTGTTGTTTCTTGTAGATGGCGAAAGAAGGCGCGGGGAGATTCAGTTCATGGTGATAGTGAATGTGCCAGGTGAAATGGATCGTATGGGCACCTAGAGGGGGGTGAATATGTGCTACTTCAGACTTTAATGCTTTTTCAATTTTAGGCTTAGCACAAAGGGTAAATTCTCTAGATATACTATTAGGTGGAATTTCCCTATATGCAAACCTATCTACTAGCGAGTAAAGAGCAAGTGGAAGAGGAACGGGTAAACCGTAGTGAAGCACGTGGAGACACGTGATTTGTTTGACCGCGGTTCCTTCCTTGTTAAGGGAAGTATGTCTGCGTTGGAGGGGTGGGCGGTACTAAGACCACCACGCCACAATAGGCCTCACCCTGTTCTCCGATGGATCCCGCCACCAAAGGCCTGGTCCACCTTTCCACTATAGGGACCCTTCGAGGTGGGTACCGGTGCCTTTACACAACTAGCGGGGCACAACTCCACAATCAACTTGGAGGCTCCCGTAATGACAACAAGATGCCACAAGGACAAGTTATCAATAACAAAGAACAAGATCTAGATATTGACAAGAATACTAGATCAGGGATTTCTCCAAATGAATGGAGAGGAGTTGATGCGCTTGATTCGTGATGACGATGACGATTCTCTCATCCTTCAATTCCCCTAAAGATCGAAGCCTTCGGGTGGTTGAAGTGGGAGATCTAGAATGGGAGCTCTTGCACAGTGTCTGAACAATTTCGAGTGAATCAAGAGATCTGAACGTTCGGGAAGAAGGGGTTTTTATACCCCCTTCCAAAACCAAGCCGTTGGAGACTTTGGGGCCAGATTATCTGGCCCAAGTGATGGCCGGATTATCCGGCCTGGGGAAAACTCTGCCCCAGACTCAGAATATCCGGCAGATAGTCCGCCCCCTCTCTGAGTGTCGCGCCGAGCTTGCCTTTGATCATCTTCTGAGGGCCGGATTATCCGGTCCCATGTGATGGCCGGATTATCCGGCCTGGGGTGGAAAAACCGCCCCAGTTCGGATTTTCCGGGAGAAAATCCGACCGGACTCCGAGCGACGTGCCTTGGCATGCTTTGCTCAAATTCTGGGGGCCGGATTATCTGGCCCATGCGACATCCAGATTATCCGGCCTGGGAAAGAAAAACCGCCCAAGTTCGGATTTTCCGAGAGAAAATCCGACGGGACTCCGAGCGACGCGCCTTGGCAGCCTTTGAACAGTGAGGTAGGCCGGATTATCCAGCCCTTGGTGGGGCGGATAATCCGGCCCCCGCCCCCCAAACCTCTTGCACACTTAGTGCACATGAGTAATCTCCACAGTATTGTTATCTAACACTCAAAACACTGGAAAACATGAAATCTTCTTTCAATCTCCCCCCTTTTGGTGTTAGATGACAATACTAGGATTTGCAGGAAGGATCAAAAGACTACTAGCAATAACCATGGAAGAGACTCCCCCTCAATGTGTGCATATTAGAATTTTGCATTTGAATACAAATGCACACAAATAGGTGATTCTATTCCATAGACATAAGAACAACATAATCATACCACCGAGATAGAAGAGAGGCATCCTTGTAATAGCCACAATTATCAACGTGATAACCAATATAAGTGCCTTCCTTGATAAAGAATCCCAGCAAAATAGGATATGAATAGATGAATCCATAAGCATAATCCATGAGATAAATCCAGACAACCACCGATATAGAGTCTCACGCAAACCACAAATTACAAATTTAAAGTTCAACGCTAAATGGGCATAAGCGAGAAAATGACGAATAGGAAAAAATGCAAGTGCTTATGCCCGACCCATGCAAATCCTCGAAGACCTAATAGAACTACTTCTCCCCCTTTGGCATTGAGACCCCAAAAAGGAAGAAGAGTGATGCTAGTGCCCTAAGGGATCACTCATAGTCCTCATCCTCGTCCTCGATCCCATCCTCGTCCTCATCTTCAAGATCCTCGGTGTCATCATCCTCATCATCAGCAGTGGCCGTAGAAGAGAACAAGTGACGCTCCATCTCTCAATAGTTCAGCCCGGAAGAGGAGTTCCACCGAGCATATGGTGTGGGAGGGGTACGAGCTGGGGGATCACCAGAAGCACCAGAAACATGGTGAAGGATGAGCTACTGAGAGTGAGCCAACTCATGGCGCTGCTTGTACGCCTTGTACTGACCCTTGCGCGTGTCCACGCCCATGCAAAGGATGTGCTGCTGGAACCAGTTCAACTGCTTGATCTCACGAGCAACGGGAGGCACTGGGGGCCTACGAGCATCCCTCATGAGACCCTTAGGAGCAGAGGAGGGGTGAGAGGTCTTCCGAACCTTGGTGTAGATTTTCTTGGCCTTATGCACAGTATCAATGTTGAAATCTTCAGAAGGAAGCAGGTGCCTGATGAGCATCATAATGTAGGGTGCATAGGGAATGGACAAACGGTTGAACATAGCATCAGTCAATTCATGGTAGATGAAGTCCATGACACCCAGCTTGTACTGCACAGACTCGTCCTCGCACGAGGCAACCTCATGAGAGAATTGAAGGAGCTGGACAAGGTGACCACGGATGCTATCATTGTTGCCTCCACTCGGAGTGATGGAGTCATGAAAGAGGCCCACTAAGGCAGCATAGATAGGAGCAAGACTAGCAAGAGTGCCTACAATGCCATTGTCCACTGTGCAAGGAGAGAACTGCATCTTTGTTGGGCTTCAGCTGGGTGATGATGCGGTGTCCACTGGCCCTATCCCTGCTGCGGAAAGAGTATCCAAGAACCTCAGCAAACACATGGAAATCAGCAGTCATAGGCCTGTCATGAGTCATCCACTTCATAGTGCGATGCTCATCTCCACAAATAACCAACGTGGAAAAGAACTGCTTCACCACCTCAGAGTCATATGAGCACTAGAGAGACATGAGATGGTGCAGCCCCATCCGCTCAGCCACAAACATTGCATCCACAAGGTGGGGCTTCTCCAAAGCCTCAACAAGAACCAGCGGGTGCATAGGCCTAATGTTCAGCCTGGCATACATATCTTCAAAAATACCTTTCTGTTCAGCACACCAAAAACGAGCATCCCCCAGCTCATCATCACAAGACAATTCTGCAAACAAATCATGGTGACGGATGGAGGAATAGGTGACTGGATCCAAAGCCTTGTCGTTGATCTTGGGCTCCTTGCCCTTCCTTTTGAACACGCCCTTTCTAGTCCTCTTTGCTTATTCAGCCATGCGCTTCTCTTCGTTCTTTATTCTCCTCAACTCAACCTCGTCCACTAAGTTACCCTGTCCGTCGTCCCGAAAGTATTTCCCGCGAGGACGACGCTTGTAGGTCTTGGGAACACTAGAACCACATGTGAGGAGAACAAGGGTGATAGCATGGGGATAAGTATACACACAAGTCCAGGAGAGAGCATGGAAAACGTAGTCAAAAAGTTCATAAGACAAATCTACCGAATGCACACAATATGGTGAAATTGAACCAGAGTTGAATCTGTCAGGTCGGATTATCCGGCCTGGACAAGGGCGGATAATCTGGCCCTGGCAGAAATTTTCGATTTCACCTAGATTGAATGCAAAAAAAAGTAGATCGGGCCTAGAATCTGCAAGACTACGATTTCTATGTGAAACAACATCCTTCTAGACAATGTTCCACCCAACAAATAACACATCTAGCCAAAGATGGGGAGAGAGGGAGTTACCCTCACTCATTGGAGGAAGAACACGGAGGAGAAGGTACCCGGAGGCGCGGAGAAGAAGATCCGGGGAGGCCCGGAAAATCCGATGGCCGGAGAGGCTCCGGGGAGGGTGAGGGACGACAGGCGGCGGATGAGGAGGAGGAGAGGGTTGGGGGAGAAGTGCTACTCGTTATGAGACCTTCCCCTCGATCCCTGCCCTTTAAGACGAAATCCGCCAGGGCCGCATTATCCGGCCTACACTTGGGCCAGATTATCTGGCCTCAAATCTGAATTTCTATTGTACACAGATTCAGGCCCGCGCGTCCCCAAACAACATCCCCACAAGGTGTACAAGGGACTTGTGTGCAAGAATAGATGTCTTAGGGGTAGGGAAAGGCTTATGTAACATCCCAAAAAATTTCATCTGAAAATCATCATCATTGCATTCAAATCATCATGGCATGTACTACTTTGCATTAGATTTGTCCTCCAAAAATTTGGTGAAATTTTGAGACTTTTTGGAGCACTTTTCCTAAATTCAAACAAAACCTAGAAAAGAATTCAAAAAGGAAAAGAAAAGGAGGGAAAAGAATTTTTAAACAGCAGTAGCAGCTTTTGGCCTTTTGGCCCAATCCAGCCCAGCTGCCCACCCGGACTCCCCCCCCCTTCTCTGTCTTTTCGCACCCCTCCCTCAGCTAACCCCACCCGCTGACTTCTGGGCCCCACGCCACGTTGACGCCACCTCATCTTCTTCCACGCGAACGGCCGGCGCCCCCTTCACTCCTCTGCCGTTTCCATCGCCGATTGATTGCGGGCGTTTCTGTGAGTAAATCGCCACCGCTTCGGCCCCTTCTTAACCCTCTCCTTCTCCCCGACCGATTCCCCTAGACATAGCCTCTGGAGAGCCCCCAGGCTCCCCAATTGCCACCTCAAATCGTCGCCGCCCGAAGCCACTCCGGCGAGAATTCCGGTGAGCCCAGGCCATGTCGTGCCCTCCTCTCTGCTCTGTAATACTTGTCGTGACCTAGCGCATGTTTTAACCAAGGCCGCGTGCTTTCTTTTGCACTAGGCCGACGACACGGTCCAACTCCGGCGAACCCCTCTGTCGCCGATGTCCATCGTCTTTTCTGATGAAGGTAGGGTTCCCGCCGCCTCTTTTTGGTCTTTGCTAGGTCGTGCAGATCCTTGCGCATCTCGCTGACCCCTTTACTGGTTGGACCGAGACCCAGGTCGCCGTCTCCGACACCGAGCCGCGAGCTCCGCCGTCTACTCAACTCCGGCGAGGGATCAAGGCCAGGCCAGAGCACCTCCCGCACCGCCGTGACCTCCATCGAGACCGTCATGACCTCCTCGACCTCTGGTACGTGTCCACGGTCTCCCAGCCCTTGTAGAATCGCCGGAACCTCATCAGCCGATGCTCCGCCGCCGCGCGTAGCTGGTCAGCGCTGCCCATCTCCGGCCAGGTCGCTAGGGACCGTTAGATCTTGCGTCTGCGGCTAGGATTAGAACGTGGATGAAACGGTACAGGTTAATCTGATCCGTCTGTTATCACTTAAGATCCAACGGCCCACAGTGGTCGATCTGACCGAACCGGTACGGGCCAATCAGGTTGCGCCACGTCGCCCAGGATTATCTGTTTAAATAGAAATTAGACAGATTTTGTATTAAACTTAGAAAATCCATAACTTTTGTTCCACAATTCAAAAAAATGCAAATTTAGTGTCTATGGATTCAGAAAAATAAGACCTTTATTATAGAAGCCTTGTTTCACACTTTTGCCTCTAAAAAATTGGAATTATAGGCAGAACCTTTTTAGGAGTATTTTGCTCATAAAAATTGTTCTATAAATTGTTTTGGGGTATTTCTTATGCATTTAGATGAGGTAATTTTCCCTCTGTACTGTAGACTCTGTAAATTATAGAGTTGTGATCATATCATTGCATTTTGCATGCATTCATGTTTTTTGTATTGTTTTATTGATTGAATTATTGTTGTTGTATTGATCTTGTGTAGATTGTGTGGATTGTGAAGTTTGTTGCTGTGAGGATTGTACCTATTCCCCTAGCTACCAAGGCAAGTGATATTTCATCTCATGTCCTATTATTTTCACTATTGCACTAGTGTTATTTTTGGTAGATCTTAGCATGATAGGATTATTTACTTGTTACTATGCTATGCTACCCTATAGACTATATCTTGGTAGTATCTCCTAGTTGAAAGACTTCGTATGCTAGAGTGCTTAGCCATGCTATTAGACTTTGTGGGTGGAATACACATATAAGATAGTATGGAAAGATATTATTTTGTTGACTAAGAAAACAACTAATATAATGAAACACCTGGGTGGAATGGGACTTGCTTGGATTATGTTGAGTGGTTACTCAGGGGCCATGTCTATGGTCAGCTGGTGTATCACACTTGTGGATGGCCACCCAGGAACAAAGAGATTGGAGACATTCTTTTCATGAAGCTTCCAGTGCAGCCACATGGCATATGGGCTCTGCCTTGACCAACTAAGTTGCAAGAACTCAGGCGGACGGACAGAAGGTGGTAGATGTGGTAGGATGGAACGCGTTCGTGGTGGTCTGAGGGATTGCTTCTGAAAAGTCTCGTCTCGATGCATGTCGAGTCTTGTGGGGAAAGTGCACCACCTCTCGAGAGGGTAAAACTAAGTACTTAGCCGTGTCCCCGGTTATGGACAAGTTCTGAGCCTCAAGACAGTGAAGCAGTTCAATAATCTCCTCATCCAAATTTCTCTAAGTTAAAACTTGTGGGTGAACATGGGTAAAGGTTCAGTGATGTCTATCATTGGTACCTTAGTGTTGAATGAGAAAACTTACTCTTCAAAAACTATAAGTTAAACTAGCTTTTAGCAAAGCCAGCCATAACCCCACTTAGCCATATATTCATGTAGTTGTTGGATTATACTAAGTATATATGGTATCACTTGCCAATACAATTCCAAATGTATTAACCCTTGTGGCTGTAACTTATTATGTTGCAGGATACTCTGATGATGAGTAGGGTTGCGGGTCTACACTCGACATGCTTGCCTGTGGCACATGAAGACTAAAGACTCTATTATTATGCTATGTAATGTGAACTTGTGTCTTAGCCTTGGGCTAAGTGAGTTGTAAGAACCATTATATTCCTGGATATGCGATGTAATAATGACCTTTGTTTCTGTGTACTTCATCTCAAACTGTGGGTGCTAGCATTTTGATCCAGGGACTAGCACTGCAATCACAGGGATCTTACCTTATTATGGTGAGATCTTAGACTTAGGATTAAGAGAGCCAAACTGAGATGGTACTAGACACTCAAAATTGCAAGAACTAAATCAAATAAGAGCCAAAATTGAGTGTGATTCCCATAAGAACACGAGATGAGCAAAAACAACCACAAAGACCCATAAAAATCCAATTCTCCTCAAGGGAGAGGGCGGTGGCCAAAGCCACCTTGTTGGAGTGTATGGTGTGACACCGCGAAGATATATCTTGGGTTCACGACCAATACTCATCAATAAGCTCACATATCACAAAATGATATTAAGAGAAATGATTTATCTTGCTTTTGGCATTATGGGGGGAGGGTTAGCCCAATTAATTAGGACCACACTCCCCCTATATCTATGCCCACATCTAGACCAAGTAAGACTGTGATGTACGAGTGAGTGCATGAGTAATCAAGACAAACTCCTGGAATCAATGATATTTAGCTCATTCCTGAAGTAGCAGAATCTTGCTTCGTCAAGTGGCTTCATAAAAATATCAGCAAGTTGGTTCTTTGTGCTCACAAAAGATAGATCAATATCGCCTCGAGCAACATGGTCTCGAATAAAATGATTCCGAATCTCAATATGCTTTGTCCTTGTGTGCTGTACCGGATTGTACGCAATTTTGATTGCACTTTTATTATCACATAAAAGAGGCACTTTGTCACAATTGACACCGTATTCCTTTAAAGTTTGCCTCATCCACGGTAACTGAGTGCAAGTGCTAGCAGCAGCAACATATTCAGCTTCGGTAGTGGAGAGAGATATACAATTCTGCTTTTTAGATGACCAACACACTAGAGATCTTCCCAAGAATTGACAAGCTCTAGAAGTGGATTTCCGATCATCCTTATCACCAGCCCAATATGAATCAGTATAACCACATAGAGAGAAATTGGAGCCCTTGGGATACCATAGACCAAAGTTAGGGGAATGAACCAAATATCGAAAGATCCTCTTGACCGCCACTAAGTGGCTTTCTTTAGGAGCTGCTTGATACCTTGCACACACACCCACACTCAACACAATATCGGGTCTAGATGCGTAGAGGTAAAGAAGAGAGTCGATCATGGACCAGTATACCTTTTGATCCACATCTTTACCATGAGGGTTAAGTTCAAGATGACATTTTGTTTGCATCGGGGTGGCGACACCATTAAGATCCGTCATCTTGAATCTCTTGAGCATGTCTTGGATGTACTTTGCTTGATTGATGAAGGTTCCTTCTCTAAGTTGCTTCATCTCGAATCCAAGAAAGAACCGTAATTCCCCCATCATAGACATCTCAAACCTGTCAGTCATAAGCTTTGAAAATTCATCATTAAAAGCTTTATTAGTAGAACCAAAGATGATATCATCTACATGTAGTTGGCATACGAAGAGCTCCCCCTTAACCTTCTTAGTAAAAAGAGTGGGATTGATTTTCCCAACTTCGAAGCCACGGTCTAGCAAAAGCTCTTTAAGGTGCTCATACCATGCATGTGGGGCTTGTTTAAGGCCATAGAGTGCCTTATCTAGTTTGTAGACATGGTTCGGGAAGTTAGCATCCTCAAATCCCGAGGGTTGCTTTACATATACCAACTCATGTAGAGGACTATTAAGGAAAGCACTCTTGACGTCCATTTGCTGTAATTTAAAAATGTTATGGGCAGCATAAGCAAGAAGGATACGGATGAACTCAAGTCGAGCCACTAGAGCATAGATCTCACCGAAGTCAATGCCCTCAACTTGAGAGTAGCCTTGAGCCACAAGTCTCGCCTTGTTCCTCACAACAATGCCATTCTCATCTTGCTTGTTTTTAAATATCCATTTAGTGCCGATAACATTGCGGCAATCTTTGGGTTTCTCCACGAGTTTCCAGACCTTGTTGCGCTCGAAATTATTCAATTCTTCATGCATAGCAACAACCTAGTTCGGATCTTCAAGAGCTTCAAAAACTTTCTTGGGTTCCACCATTGAGATGTGAGCTTGATGTTCACCAAAACTTGCCAATTCCGTTCTTGTAGAAACCCTTCGTCGAAGGTCACCTAACACTTTGTCGAGGGTGTGACCCCTTAACTCAAGGTTCCAATCAGCACGAGCCTTGCGACAAAGTTCAATAAGCTTGTTGTCTCTTGGTGTAATAGTTTCATCACTTGAGTCTTCACTGGAATCAATTGCTCGACCTTGATTAGAATATGGGATAACAGTAGTAGGCGGTGATGAAGCATGGCCTTGAGATGAGTCAGCAGCCATAACAGGAGACTGCTGAGCAACAGGTGAGTCAGGGCCGAATAATCCGGCCGATGGAGAGGCCGGATAATCCAGCCTAGGAGAACTCGTAGCAGCTTCGTCAAGCTTCCTGATACTTGCTTGAACTGGCGATGGGCCGGATAATCCAGGGTCACCCAGAAAATCCGGCCTGGAGCTTGCAGCGATTTCTTCAGCACCAGGAGCAATTTGGTCGTCAGGAGTGGGGTGGCCGGATAATCTGGTGTCAACCGGATAATCTGGCCTGGAGCTTTCTGGAGCATCTTGACCTTCAGCAGTTGATGGAGATGGTGTAGAAGTTGCTCCCGTGGTTGGAACATGTTGAGTATGTGTAGATGAGGGCTCTACATGAGTAGAGCATTGTCCTTCCCGATCCTCCACAAGGGGTTCCTCAATGGGGCGGAAAAATCCCACGCCCATTCTTCTTATGGCATCTTGGGGTATTTCAACATCTGCATCACAAACACCAACTTGCTCCGCATGGGAACCTTCATTTTTCTTGAACACCACACTACAAGATTCTACAACCGTTCCGGAGAGCTTATTGTAGACTCTATAAGTGTGGGATTCAGCACCATAACCAACAAAAATACCTTCTAGATCCTTAGATTCAAACTTAGATAAACGAACTCCCTGGATGAGAAAGAAACACTTACACCCGAATACCCAAAAGTATGAGATGTTTGGCTTGTTACCGGTAAGTATTTCATATAGAGTCTTGTCCAAGATCTTGCGGAGGTATAACCGGTTGGATGAATGACAAGCGGTAGAGATTGCTTCAGCCCAGAAGTTATATGGAGACTTGAATTCGGCTAGCATTGACCTTGCCATGTCCATTAGAGTCCGATTCTTCCTCTCGGCTACACCATTTTTTTTAGGGGTGTACGCAGCGGGATATTGATGTCTAATCCCCTCTTCACTTAGGAACTCATTTAAGGTGTAGTTCTTGAACTCAGAGCCGTTATCACTTCTTATAGCCAGAATAGGGACGTTGTGTTGACGTTGAACCTCGTTGGCGAAGTCGATGACCGTTTGTTGACTTTCGCTCTTCAACTTGAAGAAATATCCCAAGTGTATATTGAGTAATCATCAACGATCACAAGACAGTACTTCTTCCCACCAAGGCTTGCATGAGATGGAGGTCCGAAGAGGTCCACATGTAGGAGCTCTAAGATCCTTTTTGACGAGATAATAGTCTTCCTACGATGAAGAGAGTCATGCATTTTCCCTTCAACACAAGCCCTACAAACACGATCTTTGGCAAAGGAGACATTTTCTTTTAGTCCAAGGATGTGGCCACCCTTGTGGAGACTTTGCAAAGTTCTCATATTGACGTGGGCTAGTCGGCGATGCCATAGCCAACCCACGTCAGCCTTTCCAAAAAGACACATCGGGCATGTAGTGGTTTTCCCCGAAAAGTCCACCACGTACAGGTCATTTTCGACATATCCCACGAAAGCGACTTTTAGAGACTTGCTCCACAAGAGTACCACCAAATCAGCATCAATATAAACTGCAAAGCACATCTTACCATGGGCGCGAACTGAAAGTAAGTTGTACCCGAGGGTCTCAACAAGCATGACGTCCACGAGAGAGATATCGTGAGCCACCACAACTTTGCCGAGACCCAATACCTCAGATTTTGACCTGTCACCATAGGAGACAGTTATATGATCATGATTTGGCCGCATCTCCGTGATGATATCCTTGCTTCCGGTCATATGACTCGTGCATCCGCTATCGAGTACCCATTTAGAACCACCGGAAGCATAGCCCTACAAAAAAGTTATTCTTGGTTTTAGGTACCCATTTTTCTATGGGTCCTCTCATGTTAGTGACAAGGATCTTGGGAACCCAAATAGACCAAGGAATGTAACAATCATAAGAGCCTACATAACTAGCATAAACATCACCATAATAATCGCAATATAACTCAAAGTTAGGATTGTTAGCTGATACGTCCATTTTGCATCAATATTCTATGTCTTAATTCACTATTATTCATTGATATATTTCGTATTGAGAGGTGATACTTATGTTATTTTATGTATTTTTGCATGGTTGATGACTTTTGGAGCATGGACCGCTGCAGTCAGGATTTTGATGGAAAAGGTGTTGTTTGGAGGCAAAATTCACGAAGATCAGAAAATCCGGGAAAATATACGGAAAATACTATTTTTCCAGAAGACTCAGGATGCCAGAAGATGGAGTGGAGATGGGCCACAGGGGGCCCACACCACCCCATGGCGCGGGCAGGCCTAGGTCGCACCTGGGAGTGGTGTGGCCGCACTGGCCCACTCCAGGCTCTCCCCTCTGCCGTATATTATCCTCCCGAAACCCTAAGACTCGGGGGGATACCACAGAAAGATTCTGCCGCCTCTGCGGGGCGGAAAACACCGAGAGAGAAAGATCTCTCCGGCAGACAGATTTCTGCCGGGGGAATTCCTTCCTGGAGAGGGGACATCGTCGCCATCAACACCACCATCAAGCTGGACTTCATCGGGATCATCATCATCATCACCACCATCATCTCCACCAGCACCATCATCACCACTCCATACCGCTGTAACAATTGGGTTGAATCTTGCATAGTTCATTAGGGGAAACTTTCCCGGTGTTGATTACTCCTTGTAGTTGATGCTATTAAATGAACCATTGAATTATCGTTTATGTTCAGATTGTTACATATCATTATATCATCTCTGATCTTGATCCATATGATGTCTTGTGAGTAGTTCGTTTTGTTCTTGAGGACATGGGAGAAGTCTTGTTGCTAGTAGTGGAGTTGCGTTGAGAAAGATTCAATAGATTGTTATTTAAGTTGTGGTGTACTTCTTCTAGTGGTGTCATGTGAATGTCGACTACATGACACTTCACCTATATGGGCCTAGGGGAATGCATTGTGTATTTGGCTACTAATCGTAGGGGTTGCCGGAGTGACAGAAACCTGAACCCCCGTTAGGAAACCATTGCACAAGGGACGTAAGGGTCTTAGAGTTTAAAGTTGTGGTTAGGTTTCTACCTTAATTACTTTCGTGTACTTACGGATGTTTGCAAGGGGTATAATCACAAGTATGTATTAGTCTTGGATGGGGCTGTACATTAGCACAGGTTCACCCACACAACACTTAGCAAGCTAGAGAAGATTAATCGACTATATGAAGCGAAAGCACTTGATAGTCTTCCCATGTGTCCTCGAGAACGTTTGGTCATCTATAGAAATACAACCGACTTGTCCTTTGCTGCATAAAGGATTGGGCCACTTGCTGCATTTATTCCTATTGTCTTTTGTTTACTCGTACTTTGTTTACTTGCTTTATCGAAAACCCCTAAAAATCCGTTTGCTAAGTATTTGCAGAGAATTCCTGATCCATACCACTAGCCAACACCTTCTGCTCCTCGTTGGGTTCGACACTCTTACTTATCAAAAATACTGCGATACACCCCCTATACTTGTGGGTCATCATTAGCCCCTACAAAACCATCATAATTAGACTTGTCATTGGTAATGTTGCTAGTCTTTGGTTGAGCAGTCTTGCTCTTCTTCTTCTTGTTGTTGTCTTTCTTGCTCTTTGTCTTGGGAATGTAACCAAGACCTTCTTTTCTATTGTTTGTCCTTTGCTTGCTCAGTATCTCATCAAGAACATCTTTACCTTTGTGTTGACAACCTCTTGCAAGATCTTCTTTTCCATAAGATGATGTGGAGGTACTTGGCACATCATATAGCTTCAATTGAGTTTGGAGCTGATCATGAGACTCATTTAGAGTAGAATGATCAATCTTCAATGCCTTGTGAGCACTTTCAAGATTATCAAACTTCTCCGGGAGTCTAGCATGAACAACCCCAAATTCAATATTTTCTTTCTTTAGTTTCTTTACCTTGGCAAGAGCATTGTCACGTTCTTTGATGAGCTGAGCTACAACTTCTTCATGTGACTCCTCAATGGATTCGAGTCTCTCTTCCAAAGATACTCGAGCTTACTCTTCTTCTTCTAAGGCATTCTTCAAAGAAGCTATCTCCCAGGCATCTTCTCTTTCGATTCTGCCCTTTTCTCCAAGAAGATCTTCGGCTTGAGCAAGTTGACTCATACGAGCATCAAAATGGAGTTTGTGCTCACCTTGCAGGTTAGTGAAAAAGTTGTCCAAAGCAATAACTTCTTCTTTCATTTTAAGACTATCATGATCATCCATATCCAAAATTATGTTAGTCTTAGGAAATGAAGAGCTAGAACTTGATACCTCGGACCCTCTTTCCATTAGGCAAGTGGCATTGTTGTTGATGACGTTCTCGTTTGGTGAGTCGAAGAGAGATGACGGAGTCGATGTGGTGGCTATAGCAGTCACCTTGTGAGAACTATCTTCATCCTCTTCATCTTCACTTGCAGAGGAGTATTATTCTTGTGCCACTAAGACGATCTTGGGTTGCTTCTTGTAGGGGCCATTCTTTTTAACAAATGGCTTCTTCTTAGGTGCCTTGGATTTTTCTTTAAGAATGAGCCTGCCACCATTGTCTTCTCTATTTTGATAAGGACACTCGGCTACAAAGTGCATCCTATCTCCACAGTTGTAGCATGTTCTCAGTTTTGGGCCACTTTATCTTCTTCCACTTGACCCATTCTTGCGCTCGAGTTCAGACTTGGCCTTGGCAGGATCCTTCCAAAAGTTCCTTGCGTAAAACGCCATGTACTCACCATGAGCATGTTTGAATTCAGCGGGGCAGTCCATGGAGGCCCCCTCAAAAGCTCTTTCATCCTCATCTTGCTCAACAACATTGGCTTTTAGAGCAACATTGACTCCCTTTCGCATTCCAATGGCACGATCCCGGGCATCTTCATCGTTCTTCGCGGCAACTTTGAATGATGCCATTTCTTGCATGACTTCATTGGATGTCATTTGATGGTAGTTGTGTCTACCTTGCAAGCTCTTCAAATCAGTTGGCTCGAAAGGCATTAAGGCACTCACATATTTTCTTTTTATCCATGCATCATCAATGTGGGTGGCTCCATGCTTTCTAAATGTTGTTGCAATGCCCTTGAGTCTTCTATACATGTCTTCATGGTTTTCACCATCCAACATGTAAAACCCTTCAGCTTCATTACTCAGGGCATCATACCTATTCCTTCTCATGCTTTCATTCCCAATAAATAGATCGGTGAAGGCATCCCAAGCTTCTTTAGCTGTGTTGAGATGTTCAATGTGGGGCATGTCCTTGGGACCCACACCGAGTTGTATCATGTGGAGAGCCGTAGCATTCAATTGGCTATCCACAACTTCTCTTCTTGTTAGATTGGAATGATCTCTAATATGAAGACCCTCTTCAATAATCCTCCAAAGTTCAATTGAGGAGCTGCAAACATGAGACTTCATTAAGAATTTCCATTGATTAAAAGAGGGTGCAGTAAGCTTGGGTGGATCACCCCTATTGTTTATATGAGGATGAGGGATAGGTGGATCGGGGGAATATACGTGACAAACCTCACTATATTCCTCTTTACCACTTCCCTTCTTGGAGGTGGAACCATTATGTTTTTCACCTTCCGCATCATCATCCTTGGATCCGGTGTTAGCCTTTTCCTTGGACGATGTTGTGGCTACCTCAGAGGAGGATGGAGATGGGGCTATGGATGATGTGAGACGAGCAATCATTTGATTCATCTCCTCCATCTTGGCCTCAAAGGATTCCAACAAGGTTGTTTCCAACGTCTTGAGGTCATCCATTATGACCTTATCCATAGCCTCATTCCCATAACCCTTGGTATCCATACTACTCTTAGGCGGTTAAGCCTGAATATAGAGTCGGGGCTCTGATACCAATTGAAATGGATCGTATGGGCACCTAGAGGGGGTGAATAGGTGCTACTTCAAATTTTAATGCTTTTTCAATTTTAGGCTTAGCACAAAGGGTAAATTCTCTAGATATACTATTAGGTGGAATTTCCCTATATGCAAACCTATCTACTAGCGAGTATAGAGCAAGTGGAAGAGGAATGGGTAAACCGTAGTGAAGCACGCGGAGACACATGATTTGTTTGATTGCAGCTCCTTCCTTATTAAGGGAAGTACGTCTGCGTTGAAGGGGTGGGTGATACTAAGACCACCATGCCACAATAGGCCTCACCCTGTTCTCCGATGGATCCCGCCACCAAAGGCCTGATCTACCTTTCCACTATAGGGACCCTTCGAGGCGGGTATTGGTGCCTTTACACAACTAGCGGGGCACAACTCCATAATCAACTTGGAGGCTCCCGTAATGACAAGAAGCTACCACAAGAACAAGTTATCAATAACAAAGAACAAGATCTAGATATTGACAAGAATACTAGATCGGGGATTACTCCAAATGAATGGAGAGGAGTTGATGCGCTTGATTTGTGATGATGATGACGATTCTCTCCTCCTTCAATTCCCCCAAAGATCGAAGCCTTCGGGTGGTTGAAGTGGGAGATCTAGAATGGGAGCTCTTGCACAGTGTCTGAACAATTTCAAGTGAATCAAGAGATCTGAATGTTGGGGAAGAAGGGGTATTTATAACCCCTTCCAAAACCAAGCCATTGGAGACTTTGGGGGCCGGATTATCCAGCCCAAGTGAGGGCAGGATTATCCGGCCTGGGGAAAACTCCGCCCCAGACTCGGAATATCCGGCAAATAGTCTGCCCCCTCTCTGAGTGTCACGCCGAGCTTGCCTTTGATCATCTTCTGAGGGCCGGATTATCCGGTCCCATGTGATGGCCGGATTATCTGGCCTGGGAAGGAAAAACCGCCCCAGTTCAGATTTTCCGGGAGAAAATCCGACCGGACTCCGAGCGACGCGCCTTGGCATGCTTTGCTCAAAT
This sequence comes from Avena eriantha, assembly GCA_910589775.1. Taxonomy (NCBI): domain Eukaryota; kingdom Viridiplantae; phylum Streptophyta; class Magnoliopsida; order Poales; family Poaceae; genus Avena; species Avena eriantha. The sequence goes on along the minus strand of OU342742.1, from coordinate 238,103,152 downwards.
TCTGGGGGCCGGATTATTCGGCCCATGTGACATCCAGATTATCCGGCCTGGGGAAGAAAAACCGCCCCAGTTCGGATTTTCCGGGAGAAAATCTGACGGGACTCCGAGCGACGCGCCTTGGTGGGGCGGATAATCCGGCCCCCAAAACCTCCTGCACACTTAGCGCACATGAGTAATCTCCACAGTATTGTTATCTAACACACAAAACACAGGAAAACATGAAATGTTCTTTCACCAGGTGGTCGAGTGGTAAATGTAACAATTATAATCTTATAGATATATGTGTAGGCGAGCAACCCATAATTAGCCAGAACTCCTCTTGGTAGATAATCCTACTAGCCTACTACCAAAACCATGGTCGGACACTAGACGATTAAGACCCTTCAGGTCGCTTAGCGATTAAGCTCCTTGGATCGCACTAGTGCAATAAGCACAGTGGTTTACTCATTATCCTCGAGTAAACTAGCTTTCCATTGATATCCCCGTGTCACTCGGGGGGTCGCCGGTTGATACATTGCAAATGTATCTATAATTTTTGGTGTTCCATGCTTGGTCTTATCTACTTTCTTGTGTTTTGTCCACACTTTGGAGTACTTTTCATATGATTTCTTGGACTAACCTATTAACAAGAGCCACAGTGCCAGTTGCATGTTTTCTGCTGTTTTTGGTTCCAGGAAGTCAGAAAATGAATATTCTCGGAATTCGACGGGACAAAAGCCAAAGTCAACATTTCACCGGGGGGAACACGGAGCCAGAAGATGAGACGGAGAGGGGCCAGGGGCCAGCCACAACATAGGGTGGCGCGGGTCCCCCTTGGCCGCGCCACCAGGTGGTGTGGGCCCCTCCGGCCGCCACCGACCTTGCCCTTTCGCCTATATATTCCTCCCGAGGCAAAAACCCTAAATCGTCAATCAGAAATCCAAGAAAAGTTCCACAGCGCCGCCGCCACCGAAGGGGAGATTCGGGGGACAGAAAGTCTCTGTTCCGGCACCCTGCCGGGACGGGGAAGTGCCCCGGAGCCATCTCCATCGATCTCCACCACCATCTCCATCACCATTGTTGATTCCCATGATGAGGAAGGAGTAGATCTCTCTCGAGGCTAAGGGTTCTACCGGTAGCTACGTGTTCATCTCTCTCTCTATGCATGATCATATTGTGATCATGAGCTTTGTAATCTAGTAGATCTACCTTGCTACTCAAGTGCTTTAATAGATCTCTGCTCTCCCCATGTGTGTGAAAGTGACAGCGTGCACACCATGGTGGCACTTAGGCTAGAGATTACAAATAATTGTTATGAGTTATATTTGTCGTTGGATGTCTTTATGAAATTGTGGTGTTTGTTGGAACCATCTAGTGCTCAAGGTGACAGTGTGGGTTTTCTAGATGGGGAAGGCTTACTTTGAGGTGTGCTGTTATAGCCCTACCATCGATTAGAGTGTCCAACCGGAGAGTTGTTAAGAGTAGTATCATGAAGATAATATATTTATATGAGAGTGTTCACTAGTGAAAGTATTATCCCTAGGCCTTGTTTCTAAGCATTGATACACCATTTGCAATTAGATCTATTACATGTTTGCTTGTTTCCATCTTTATTTCAGTTTGCCTTTAGTCTTTTCCCACGTCAACCACACGCCAGCAAGCTATTTTCTGGCACCGTTACCACTCATAATTATCCATACCACTTGTATTTCACTATGTCTTCACTGAACTAGTGCACCTATACACCTGACAAGTGTATTGGATGTGTTGGGGACACAAGAGACTTCTTGTATCTTGATTGCAGGGTTGCTTGAGAGGGATACCTTTGACCACTTCCTCCCTGAGTTCGATAAACCTTGGGTGATCCACTTAAGGGAAAACTTGCTACTGTTCTACAAACCTCTGCACTTGGAGGCCCAACAACTGTCTACAAGAATAGAAGTGCGTAGACATCAAGCTATTTTCTGGTGCTGTTGCCGGGAGGTAAGGTAAAAGGTATTCACACCGGAGGATTAAAGAAGAAGAACCTCCCATGGCAAACGCCTATTTTCTGGCGCCGTTGCGGGGGAGGTAAGGTAAAAGGTACTCACATCCTCCGGTGTGAGTGCTCGAAGTTATTTCCTTTAGATTCTACAATTTTGTCTTTTTGTTTCTTGTTTTCACTAGTTAGGCTTAATGGAAAACAACCTATGGAATGTTAGTACATGAAGTGTTTGAAGAGAAAATTAAAAAAACCTATGGAACTTTATTTGCATGCTAATAGCAATGTTGTTAGTATGAATCTTTGGACACCATTATTGCTAATGTTATGGAAAAGTCTAAGCTTGGGGAAGCTAGTTTTTATGAAAATGATCTTTTTAGTTCCCCAGCTTTGGAAGATAGCTATTCTATTACTTATGATGATACCAAACCTCCAATATATGATGATTACAATGATGAATATGATATTTTCAGTCCACCTACTATTGAGGAGAAAATTAATTATGATTACAATATGCCTCCTATATTTGATGACTATGGTGATGAGAATAATAATGATAGCTATTTTGTTGAATTTGCTCCCACTATAATAAGAATGACTATGTTTATGCGGAGAGTATTAATTCTTTTATGCATGTGGCTCATGATAAGAATGTTTTATGTGATAGTTATATTGTTAATTTTATGCGTGATGCTACTGAAAGTTATTATGAGAGAGGGAAACATGGTTTTATGTATCTCAATAATATTAAGTTTCCCCTCTTTATGTTGAAAGTCTTGAAGTTGCACTTGTTTTGCTTTACTATGCTTATTGCTTTGTGCTTTCATGATTTGTTTCTTTACAAGATTCCTATGCATAGGAAGTGGGTTAGACTTAAATGTGTTTTGAATTTGCTTCTTGATGCTCTCTTTTATTTCAATTCATATTTCTTATGTGAGCATCTTTTTCAAACTATCATGCCTAACTTAAAGGTGTTAAAGAAAAGTACATATTGGGAGATAACGCAAAAGTTTTAGATGAGTTTTGGAAGTTATTACTTCAGTAGTAACCGCTCCTTATCCTTTTTATTTGCTTTTTGTGCCAAGAGTAACCTCTAATCAGAGAGAAGTAATGATTGGGAAAGTTGTTGTCCCGAAACAGATTTATGTGCTTCACTGCAAAATTCGTGTAAAATCTCTGAATGTCCTTTTGAGGCGTGAATTTTTGTGCTACTGACCCAGGTTATTATCTAACTTTAGTTAGTTCAACACTTTTTGATTTGAGCAACAGAAGGTCTTCGAAAAAAATCGTCTTTACCTGCTGGTCTGTTTTGACAAATTTCTGCCATTTTCTGCATTTGCTTCTTGTTGGTTCCTTTTTGAGTTCTTTTGGGGAATTGAGATTTTTGAGGGAAGTGATACAGTAGCTAGTGTTCTAATGGAAGTTTATTTGGTGTTGGAACTGAACCTTAAGACCTATTATCTTGAGTGCACTAATGTTGCTAATAAAAATTGTGTGAAGTTTTGCATGAAGAAAAATTTCAGGTGTATGGAAGGAATGAGTAATGAGATGAAGGATGGACTAAATCTCAAGCTTGGAGATTGCACACGTGTCACCCCAAGAAATATCCAAGAAGTACAAGCGTCAAAGCTTGAGGATGCCCAAGGCATCCCCTTCTTCATCGATAAAAATCCCAGGTTTCTTCCAAACGCTTCATTTTTATTGTTTCATGCACAGTTGTGTTGTTCTTGGAGCGTCTTCTTTTTCATTTTCGTTTTGGTTTTTCGTTTGCTTAGTTTGCTTAGTTTTCTAAATAAATTGCTTGGACCCTGATACGTCCAAAACGTATCTGCTTTCCCGAACACTTTTGCTATTGTTTCTCCTCTATACTTGTGTGATTTGGATGCAACTAATGCGAACTGACGCTGTTTTCAGCAGAATTGCCTTGGTGTCTACTTTTTGTGCAGAAAATCAACTATCAGGAAAAATCCCGGAAAATATGCCAAAAATCCTATTTCACCCGAAGACTCCAGGAGCCAGAATACGAGACGGAGAAGAGCCCTGGGGTGGCCACACCACCTGGTGGCGCGGGTCAGGCCAGGCCGCGCCAGGGGGTGGTGTGGGCCCCCCAGGCACCCCCTCGGACTCTCTCTTTGCCTATAAGGAGCCTTCTGACCTAAAAACTTCGGGGGGTTCGACGTTTTTCCAGAAGGAGTTCTGCTCCGCCGCCACCATCAGATTCCACGAAACAGCACCAGAAACTCCGTTCTGGCACCCTGCCGGGATGGGGAATTGGAGGAGATCATCGCCATCATCATCATCATCGCTTCTCCATCGACCATCCATGTTTCCCCCATCTATGAGTGAGTAATCCCCCGCTGTAGGCTATGGGGATGGTAGGGATTGGATGAGATCGTTCATGTAATGGCATCAAATTGTTAGGGCATGGTGCCTTGTATCTTTTATTAGTGCTTTATGACTTTGTTGCGACTTGTTGTGCTTAATGCTTGTCACTAGGGCCCGAGTGCCATGATTTCAGATCTGAAATTATTATTGATTCATTATGATAGTATTGTTCTTGGTCTTATCTACAAGTTGTATACACACGTCGTTGTCCGAAACCTATGGCCCCGAAGTGACAGAAATCGGGATAACCAGAAGGGAATGGCTTTGATGTGAGGATCACATGTGTTCACGGAGTGTTAATGCTTTGCTCCGGTGCTCTATTAAAAGGAGCACCTTAATTGCCAGTAGTTCCCTAGAGGCCCCGCTGCAAACGGGCTGGCAGGACAAAAGATGTTGTGCAAGTTCTCATTGCGAGCACGTATGACTATATATAGGACACATGCCTAGGATTGTCTAGTACTTGGGTGCTTTATCTTATTTATCTGCAATTGCCCTATGTTATGATTGCTATGTGAATTGTCTTGTCCATGCAACGCCCGTCCATCCATCCCTATGCCTACCGCACTCGAATCCCATTGTTTACTGCTTTTGTTACTACTGTCTTTGCTTTACTACTGCTGTTACTTTGCTATTCCTACTACAAAACTATTGCTACTGATAAACTGCTGTGAGCAAGATTGTTTCCAGGTGCAGCTAAATTGACAACTCAGTTGTTAAGGCTTATAAATATTCTTTGGCTCCCCTTGTGTCGAATCAATAAATTGGGTTTCACTTCCCTCGAAAATACTGCGATACACCGCCTATACTTGTGGGTCATCAAGACTATTTTCTGGCGCCGTTGCCGGGGAGCATAGCTTTATTTATCAAGTTCACTTGGATTCTCTATTGTTCGCTGCTATCCATCCATCATGGGTAAGTCTCGTGATGGCAAGGTTCCCATTTTACCATCCACTACAAGAAGAGGTACGGTTCTAAACACCTCTGCTGCTCCTTATTCACCATCTATTATAAGTAAGCTCGTTACACCGCCACATACACATGCTACACACACTGCTACTACTGCTGAATCTGAAACTTCTGATGCTTATGATGTTGCTTCTACTGTGCTTGATAAGAGTGGTTCATAAGGTCCTTTCCTAGATGCTACGATTGCTAGAACTATAGCTGGAAATACCGAAACTCCTAATGAAGACACTACCACACCTGTTAGCTCACCTGAGTTTAGTGAGAGTTATGATACTGAAGAAGATTATGTTGAGATGACTGATGAGTTTATTGAAGAATGTAAGAACACCCATGATAGGAGCGCTGCTAAGAGTCTCCTTGAGAGGTGTACTATTAGACTCAAATTATCTCTTGATGCTAAGTTTGCTGCTTCTCCCATAAACATTATAGATGAAGATTATGATTTCTCTCTCGATCTATCTTACATAGCTATTGTCGAGAAAGAACCTTTTTGTGGGACTAAGAATGAAAGTGCGGTAGCACATATGAATGAAATCTATGAGTGGCTTGTTTTCTGATGATATTAAGATGCGCACTTATTCTATTGCTAAGATTTTTCCTTTTTCACTGAAAGGAGAAGCTAAAACTTGGTTTAGTAATTTACCTCCTAGATCTATTGATAGCCCTGAGTGCTTGATTAGTACTTTTCTGCAGAAATATTTTCCTCCCAGTGCTAGACATGCTATTTTGTAGGAACTTTTTGATTTTAAACAGGGAGAAAAGGAGGTATTGCCCGAATCTTGGGCAAGGTTCTGTGCTTTGATTCATGCACAGGCTGGAAGTCCATTACCTAAGAATGAGCTTCTTGATATATTTTATAATGGACTAACCGAAGAATCTAGGACATACCTAGATAGTTGTGCTGATTGTGTTTTCAGGAATAGGACTCCAAAGGAAGCTGAGGAATTAATGGCTAAAATAAGCAAGAATTATGAAGATTGGACTCCTCCTAAACAAGCTATACCTGAAGTAATTGTACCTGAACCATCTATAACTGTGCCTATTCCAACATCAAAGAAGAGGGGAGTTATTGAATTAAATGATGAAGTGATGAAGGAAGCTAAGAAATGTCTTAAGGAGAAGGGAATTAAAGCTGCAGATGTCAAGAATTTACCTCCTATAAAAGAATTATGTAAGCCTATTCCCTACTCACCCACTATTGAGGTACACTCTCTCCAACACTTTGATGAAGGTGATATCCCTTACTTGAAACCTCCTGATCAATGCTTAGAAGAATTTGATATCTTTATTGTTAAGCAAGATAACTTTAATAAAAGGGTGCAAAATCATCTAATGGAAAACACTAGAGCTATTGTTGAGTTGAAAGATATTGTGGAAAGAACCTCTAATTGATGTTAAAATGATTGTTAAACACTTTCAAATGGTTCAAACTCAAATAGATCAACTCGTTTAAGTGCAAAACGACTTGCTAGTTAATGCTGCTAAAGAAAAACATGCTTATGAAATTAGAACTAGAAGTGGAGCTGCTACCCAGGATCCTCTATATCCTGAGGGGCATCCCAAAAGGATTGAGCAGGATTCTCAACAAGCTGAAAATAGTGGTTCTACTCGTAAGAAAAGGAAAAAAGAAACATAAAACTATTGTAGAACCCTCTGAACCTGCTATAGATCCTAATAGTATATCTATCTCTGATGCTGAAACTGAAAGTGGTAATGAATAAAATGTTGTTCCTAATGAAGAAAAAGTGGAAGAAGAACCTGAAAACCACACTAAGAATACTAAATACACCAAAGAAGATTTTATTGCTAAGAAACATGGTAGTGAAAGAGAACCTTGGGTCCAAAAACCTATGCCTTTCCCTGATAAGAAACACAAGTCAAAGGAAGATGAACACTATAATAAGTTTTGTGAGTGGATGAAGACTTTATTCTTGCAAATTCCTTTGACTAATGCTACTAAATTGCCTCCTTACTCAAAGTATATGAAGTACATTGTCTCGAATAAAAGGAATATACCTAATGAAGAAATCTCTACTTTGCTTGCTCATTATTCTTTCAATGGTAAGGTTCCTAAGAAACTTGGAGACCTAGGGATTCCAACTATCCCTTGCTCTATTAAGAACAGTTATGTTAGAACTGCTTTGTATGATTTGGGAGCTGGAGTTAGTGCTATGCCTTTCTCTCTCTATAAGAAGCTTCAACTTGAAAAATTAATACCAATTGATATATCTTTGCAAATGGCTGATAAATCTACCACTATTCCTGTTGGTATATGTGAGGATGTACCTGTTCAGGTGGCTCACAATTTCTTGATATTAACTGATTTTGTTGTGCTTGAAATGCCTGAAGATGATAATATGTCTATTATTCTTGGGAGACCTTTTCTTAATACTGCAGGAGCGGTTATTAATTGTAATCAAGGAAAGGTGACCTTCAATGTTAATGACAAGGAACATACTGTCTATTTCCCCAAGAATATTGAAAGGACTTATGGCTTGAATTCAATTGAACATGTTGAAGGCATTCAAGTTGGAGAAATATATTGTCCCATACCAAGAGAAAAATTTGAAACTATTATGATTGGGACCATTGCTATCAAGAATGAGGTAACATAATCATTAGTGGAGTACAAAGTTTTGTCTCATATGCAATTTTTTTGGTAGCAAGACTTGATCAACATTGCTAACAAAAGGATTCCATTGAACAAAACAATGTTTTCATTATGATTATCTCCGTTTATTTCTATCCTTTGCATCTTAGTTTTTGTTTTTGTTTAGTTTTCTTTGTGTTGTTAGTTGCTTGCATGTTAGAACTTCTGTAGTTCTAGCCTTGTTTTATCCTTGCATCATGTTTCCAAAAAAATAAAAAATTCTGTCTCTCAGAAAATCATTCTTCTATTTCTGAAAATTGCCCAAAAATAAAGTGTCTCGAAAAATTCCAGAAAATTCATATTAAATTTTTACGTGAAAAAAGGGGCAGAGGAGTACCTGGGAGGTACCAGGGGGGCCCACCAGGCAGGCACACCATGTGGTGGCGCGGCCAGCCCTGGGTCGCGCCATGCCTTGGTGTGGGCCACCCCTGCCCCCCCCCACTACTTCTCTCACCTGTCACTTTCTTCTCTCTCCCGAGTAAGCTCCAGTTCATAGCTCAAAAATCGCGTTCTCTCTATGCTTGCTCTCGATTTCTTTGATCTCCTTGATCAGCCCATCTTTCTTGCTGAAATTTGGAGCATTTGTTCCCTGGTATGTGACTCCTCCCTTTGTCCAAGTAGATTTGTGTTTAGTGGATTATATGTTGAGTATTTTTCTGCTGTAGGTGACTGGTTTTGAAGCATGTTTGATGCTTAGAGATATAGTTTTGATGCATGCTTAGACCTCTTGTAAGTCCCTATGAGTAGAATCCTTTATTATATTTACTTTGCAATCACTTGTTTAATAGGTGTTTAAATTTCAGAATACCAAGCATGAACAATGATACTTTTGGAGAGATATTTGAGAGTGATGCACCTAGCAGGCCGAGGCCCTCAAGAACAGCCTCTCAAGCTAGGCCATCATACAATGAAGACCTCATTGCGACACGCATTGGCAGTGAAAGGGATGATGGAGATGCTCACCCATCCTCTTTTACTTGTTTTACTTTCTTGCAAGCTGCAGGTATTCTTGATGATTTCTTGCTACTGATTGAGAGGGTTGGTTTGACCTCTTATATGCAAGATGAGAGTGCATAATACGCTATGCTCACCAAAACTTTTGTTGAGAGCTTCTCATTTACTAACACACCCTATCAATCTACTGTCTCTTTTAAAATCTATGATATGCCCTTCACCATGCCTTTGGAGAGATTTTGCAGTATTGTAGGTGTGCGTATGATAGGGACCGTGAAGAAAATTCAAGGGCGACCCGTTGATTTGCTGGAGCTATACCGAGGGGTGACCAATGATGATGACCGTGTGGCGCAGCACGGAAAGATAAGAAATATCCAACTCCCTGCTCTTAGATACTTTGCATATTATCTTGCTACTAGTGTGTTGGGTAGGGAGAACACTAGTAACATCTCCAACTATCATTTAGCTTTCCTTGCTACTGCACTTAACAATGATACTCGGTACAATCTTGGCTCACTTATTGCTCGCCGCCTAGCTGCTAGGGGGCCTATCTATGGCGGCATCATTGCCTCGCGTGTAGTCACTGCATTAGGTTTTTCAGTGGATCCCGATGATGCTATGCTAGCACCACAGAGGCTCGACCTTGTTTCCATGAAAACTCATCACTTTGTCACTGCTACCTCTGATTTGAACAATCTAGTATATAGGATGCTTTTCACTAACGGGGATGAAAGGGAGATCCTTTTGCCACAGCCTGCTTTGTTTAGTGTTGACAGGAGACCGTGGTCGCGCTCTAAGGAGGAGGTGGACGAGCAGCTTCGCTTGTTGGGTTTCCACAAGCATCACCAGGAGGATGCGCCCTCCTATGATTACCCTGCACATTACGGAGGGGCGTACTCGAGCTCGCACCAGGACGAGGGTACCTCCTCATCGTACCCCGGTGACACTTCATCTTGGCCAGCCTGGGGTTGATTCCCACTTAGGCCAAAAGCCTAAGCTTGGGGGGAGGTACGCCGACACCGCACTCATCTCCATATCATGTTGCGTCGGTACTTTGTATATTCATGTTTTCGTTCTCTTTTTAGTTTTCGTTCTTCTTTGCTTTTGCTTTTGCTTTCTAAAAACACAAAAAGACCAAAAATATTTATGTTGCTTCTCTTTGGTTTGCCTCTTATTTTTGCTTTGGTTTGTTTTTCCCTTTTTGCTTTGTTTGAACTTTTCAAAAAACCCAAAAAGATTTTGCTTTGCTTGTTCCTCTCTTTTGGTTCTTGTTTAAAAATCGAAAACACCAAAAATATTTGTCGTTCTTCTTTGGTTTTTGCGAGTTTGCTTCAGGGTTCGGCAGTCCTCAGTGGATATTGGTTTCATATTATTATTCAAGCCACACAAGTGAAGAGCAATAATGAGGATTAATGACAACTTGAGGCGTGGTAAGAGGCTGGTAATGAACTCTATTTGTTTTCATTTTTGTACATATACTCATCACTGTGGGCATGCTTAGTCCGTTCATGTAGAGTGTATGTTTTCTTTGGATGCTTAGTAGTTCTTGCTTTCTTATGATTAGCTCCATCTCAGTAATAGTTTGTAGCATGTCTCTTAAATGTTTGCTTGCATTACTCTATTCATAAATTGGTATGACACCATGGTATCCTCCTCTGAATGTTTCATTTGATTGACTTGGCACATGCTCACGCATGCACATGACTGTAATAATCAGTTAAGCCTCGATGAATTATTTTGCCTTGAGGATCTTGAGTCACTTTCATGCCATGAGTAGTCTTGTTTTGTTGCAAGCATGATAATGACAACTATTGCTCTCTCGTTTGTCGCTCCCTTGCTATTGCTAGCCTTCACTTCCACTGAGTGTTTTACTCAAGTTTCCAACTCCCTAAACCAAATATTTCCAAAGTGTCCACCATACCTACCCATTAGCATCATTTGCTACTTCCATGCATATTTAATATGCCTTGTTTTCTTTCGAATAAAATGTTTGCTTGTTATGAGAAAGTTAGTTAGTAAAGCTCTCACGAAGTTGATGGCACACTTTATTTTATTGCACTTAATAAACCTGAACCATTGCGTCCTTCTTTGTTGTGCATATGCTTGCGCTTTATGAGTTGAAGTTAGCAGAACCATGTATCATGGGGACCGCTTTCAACACTTCATTTGGTACTTTGTACCTAGTTGATATCATGTTCTTTTGCTTATGGATCCCGGCGGTGTGAAATAAAAGTGGAACTTGTAAGATCATGGAGTTTGTATGTATGTTAGAGAAACGCCTGGGCCGCTAGCCTAAGCCATGCCTAATCATGGTGGAAACTTGCAGCATAACCATAATGAGCATTCTATGAAGCATCCTCAATAAAAAATCTATGCACATAGTAAATAAAAATATCACCGAGATGCTCATTGTCTGCTTGCCTTGTATTTTGATTATGGGATAGCTCCCGTGTCATGTGCAAGGGGTACCCCGTTGGCGGTTCTCTATGATACGTATGTACTTACAATGACAAGAGCTTACTTGTAACTAAAGTTAAGTAGTATGAGGATCGGTCTTCGTAATTAAGGGGCATGAGACTTCGATTTATAACTTGTCAAGCATATCCTCTTAGTTGTGTCACTTTCACCTTAACCACATTAAAGATGCTTATGATAGGGGCAATGAGAGCTCAAAGCTAACGAATACCATACTTTCAGCATTTGGAAGCCTTTCAAATTATTCAAAACCTTTTCTTCTACTTGTTGAGTCTCCACATATTCTTTGAGCACCTTCTTGAGAGCATAGTTGTCATTCTTTGTGTTTGTTCCATTACTTGATTATTTGTGTTATGACTTTGATGCTTGTATCTTTGATATCTTTACTTCTAGTCATCACTTGAACTTCAGAGGTGCCTTGGCATTCATAATCAAAGGCAAGCGAGATACCACTCTATCATACCATTCTATGAGCATTGTAATGTTGCTTTTGTTTGTGCTTCATGCTACTTATTATTCTTGAGTTGGAATCTCTTCACAGCTTGCAATAACTATTAAGTAGACTCAATTGCATACTCTTTAATATGAATTGTCTAAGTAGTTGATCACATTGCTGAGAATATTTACATCATATGAAGCAAATGTGTTCGTGAAAGTTTTTTTATCGCACTCAGTTTTCAACTGAATTGCTTGAGGACAAGCAATAAGCTAAGCTTGGGGGAGTAGATACGTCCAAAACGTATCTACTTTCCCGAACACTTTTGCTATTGTTTCTCCTCTATACTTGTGTGATTTGGATGCAACTAATGCGAACTGACGCTGTTTTCAGCAGAATTGCCTTGGTGTCTACTTTTTGTGCAGAAAATCAACTATCAGCAAAAATCCCGGAAAATATGCTAAAAATCCTATTTCACCCGAAGACTCCAGGAGCCAGAATACGGGACGGAGAAGAGCCCTGGGGTGGCCACACCACCTGGTGGCACGGGCCAGGCCAGGCCGCGCCAGGGGGTGGTGTGGGCCCCCCAGGCACCCCCTCAGCCTCTCTCTTCTCCTATAAGGAGCCTTCTGACCTAAAAACTTCGGGGGGTTCGATGTTTTTCCAGAAGGAGTTCTGCTCCGCCGCCACCACCAGATTCCACGAAACAGCACCAGAAACTCCGTTCTGGCACCCTGCCGGGACGGGGAATTGGAGGAGATCATCGCCATCATCATCACCATCGCTTCTCCATCGACCATCCATGTTTCCCCCATCTATGAGTGAGTAATCCCCCGTTGTAGGCTATGGGGATGGTAGGGATTGGATGAGATCGTTCATGTAATGGCATCAAATTGTTAGGGCATGGTGCCTTGTATCTTTTATTAGTGCTTTATGACTTTGTTGCGACTTGTTGTGCTTAATGCTTGTCACTAGGGCCCGAGTGCCATGATTTCAGATCTGAAATTATTATTGATTCATTATGATAGTATTGTTCTTGGTCTTATCTACAAGTTGTATACACACGTCGTTGTCCGAAACCTATGGCCCCGAAGTGACAGAAATCGGGATAACCAGAAGGGAATGGCTTTGATGTGAGGATCACATGTGTTCACGGAGTGTTAATGCTTTGCTCCGGTGCTCTATTAAAAGGAGCACCTTAATTGCCAGTAGTTCCCTAGAGGCCCCGCTGCAAACGGGCTGGCAGGACAAAAGATGTTGTGCAAGTTCTCATTGCGAGCACGTATGACTATATATAGGACACATGCCTAGGATTGTCTAGTACTTGGGTGCTTTATCTTATTTATCTGCAATTGCCCTATGTTATGATTGCTATGTGAATTGTCTTGTCCATGCAACGCCCGTCCATCCATCCCTATGCCTACCGCACTCGAATCCCATTGTTTACTGCTTTTGTTACTACTGTCTTTGCTTTACTACTGCTGTTACTTTGCTATTCCTACTACAAAACTATTGCTACTGATAAACTGTGGTGAGCAAGATTGTTTCTAGGTGCAGCTGAATTGACAACTCAGTTGTTAAGGCTTATAAATATTATTTGGCTCCCCTTGTGTCGAATCAATAAATTGGGTTTCACTTCCCTCGAAAATACTGCGATACACCCCCTATACTTGTGGGTCATCAGACCCCCTCTTTCATATGTTGGTTTGCAAATAGTTTGGTTTGGATTGGAAAAGAGTAGGAAAGTTCATACTTATGTGTTAAAGAGAGCTTGTTTTTGACTGTGGCCTATGCTTTGTCATGCCATGCTTGATATTGTTTTGGATTTATGCTTAGTATTCTTTGTTGTAGCATGACTTGTTATAAACAATTGAGATTGCTTAATGTGTCCTGGATGAATCATGCATTGTTTTAGCATATTAAAGCATAGTGTTGTGGTGTTCTCCTTTCATGCTTTATTTGGGTTGACTTGGTGCATGCTCACACCATGTTATGACTATTTTAAGTCACCATAGCCTTTAAGATCCTTTAGTTTTCAACTTGTAGTAGCACTTTATGCTTTGATCAATTATGTTTTGTCGCTCTACATGATTATGGCCATTATTGCTCTCTTAGTTTGTCGCTCCCAGTCTTTTGCTAGCCTCCACAACCAAGTATGAGTTCCACTCATGCATCCAACTCCTTAAACCAAGTTATTCCAAAGAGTCCACCATACCTACCTACTAGCATATGCTATTCCAAGTATATTCATGTTTTTGTCTACCTTCCGAGTTAAACTTGTTATGTGAAAATTAGTGATTAAACCTCTCACGAACTTGATGGCACACTTTACTTTCTTGCACTTAATAAACTTGAACCATTGGGTCCATCTTTGTTGCGTATATGCTTGCGCTTTATAAGTTGAAATTATAAGAACCATGTATCATGGTGAACGCTTTCAACATTGCACTTGTACTTTGTGCCCCGTTGATATCATGTTCTTTTGCTTATAGATCCCAGCGGTGTGAAATAAAAGTGGAACTTGTAAGATCATGGAGTTTGTATGTGTGTTAGAGAAACGCATGGGCCGCTAGCCTAAGCCATGCCTAATCATGGTGGAAACTTGCAGCGTAACCATAATGAGCACTCTATGAAGCACCCTCAATAAAAACCTATGCAAATAGCAAATAAAAAGATCGCTGAGATGCTCATTGTCTGCTTGCCTTGTCATTTTGATTATGGGACAGCTCCTGTATCATGTGCAAGGGGTACCCGTTGGCGGTTCTTTATGATACACATGTACTTATAATAACAAGAGCTTACTCTTGACAAAAGTTGAGTAGCATGAGGTTCGGTCTTCGTAAGTAAGGGGCATGAGATTTCGACTTATAACTTGTCAAGAATATCCTCTTAGTTGTGTCACTTTAACCTTAATCACTTAAAGATGTTTATGATAGGGGCAATGAGAGCTGAAAGCTAATAAGTACCATAATTTTTGGAAGCTCTTTATGAAACTTGAATCTCTGCTTCCTTCTATGAAGGCCTTTCTTTTACTTTTATGTTGAGTCTCCACCTTCTATCTTTATGCACCTACTTTGAGAGCATAGTGGCCATTCTTAGTTCTATGTGCATTGTCCCAAGACTTGTTGATTGATGCATACCTTGATATTGCTTGTTTTAAACTATTTGTATCTAGTCACTCTTATGAACTTTGAAGGTGTCCTATGCATTTATATTTGCTACTCTATGAGGGACAAGCTGAATGCTACTATGCTATGTTTTCTTTATGTGAATCAAACAAACGTCTTGCAAAGCATTGTTATTCATGAATCTTTTGTTTGTGCCTTTTCATGTTGCAACATACTTTCTTTGTCTTATTGCTAGAACTTTGTCTTTCATGTTATGATTGAAGTACTATGATCCCAGCTTTGAATGTTTTACAAATACTTTGATCAAGTTTATGATGGTGCATGTCACCTCAAAAATCATTCTTTCTTTTTATCACTTACCTACTCGAGGACGAGCAGGAGTTAAGCTTGGGAATGTTGATACATTGCAAATGTATCTATAATTTTTGGTGTTCCATGCTTGGTTTTATCTACTTTCTTGTGTTTTGTCCACACTTTGGAGTACTTTTCATATGATTTCTTGGACTAACCTATTAACAAGAGCCACAGTGCCAATTGCCTGTTTTCTGCTATTTTTGGTTCCATGAAGTCAGAAAATGAATATTCTCGGAATTAGACGGGACAAAAGCCAAAGTCAATATTTCAACGGGGGAACACGGAGCCAGAAGACGAGATGGAGAGGGGCCAGGGGCCAGCCACACCATAGGGTGGCGCGGGTCCCCCTTGGTCGCGCCACCAGGTGGTCTGGGCCCCTCCGGCTGCCACCGACCTTGCCCTTTCGCCTATATATTCCTCCCCAGGCAAAAACCCTAAATCGTCAATCAGAAATCGTCAATCAGAAATCCCCTCGAGGCTAAGGGTTCTACCGGTAGCTATGTGTTCATCTATCTCTCTATGCATGATCATACTGTGATCATGAGCTTAGTAATCTAGTAGGTCTACCTTGCTACTCAAGTGCTTTAATAGATCTCTGCTCTCCCCATGCGTGTGAAAGTGACAGCGTGCACACCATGGTGGCACTTAGGCTAGAGATTACAAATACTTGTTATGAGTTATATTTGGAGTTGGATGTCTTTATGAAATTGTGGTGTTTGTTGGAACCATCTAGTGCTCAAGGTGACAGTGTGGGGTTTTCTAGATGGGGAAGGATTACTTTGAGGTGTGCTGTTATAGCCCTACCATCGATTAGAGTGTCCAACCGGAGAGTAGTTAAGAGTAGTATCATGAAGATAATATATTTATATGAGAGTGTTCACTAGTGAAAGTATGATCCCTAGGCCTTGTTTCTAAGCATTGATACACCGTTTGCAATTAGATCTGTTACATATTTGCTTGCTTCCATCTTTATTTCAGTTTGCCTTTAGTCTTTTCCCACATCAACCACACGCCAGCAAGCTATTTTCTGGCACTGTTACCACTCATAATTATCCACTTGTATTTCACTATCTCTTCTCCGAACTAGTGCACATATACACCTGACAAGTGTATTGGGTGTGTTGGGGACACAAGAGACTTCTTGTATCTTGATTGCAGGGTTGCTTGAGAGGGATACCGTTGACCACTTCCTCCCTGAGTTCGATAAACCTTGGGTGATCCACTTAAGGGAAAACTTGCTGCTGTTCTACAAACTTCTGCACTTGGAGGCCCAACAACTGTCTACAAGAATAGAAGTGCGTAGACATCACCAGCCACTAGCATACAAGATCTTATCTATGTAGAACAAGGTATCATGTTGTCTGGGCCCTTAATTAGACAACAAGCATAAAGAATCCCACAGATAGTCAAGCACACATAATATAGTAATTAGAATTAATCACAAACTAATGGAAAATATATGAAGGCACATCACATCTCACCAATCTCCTACATCTCCCACACCCAAGGGAATTACTCACACATGAGAGAAGAAGGGATCATCAATATAATCAAATAAAGGGAATTTGTCTTGGTATTACCATGGATATCCACAATAAGAATAGAAAAATATCCAACACAATTCAAGATGGGAAGAAATAATCCGAAACCCTAGTATTGCAAGGTGGAGATCCCTCTCTCTACAGTACAAGTAGTGGCTATGGGGGTGTATTGGCTAGGAGGTCGAAGATCGTGGAGCGAGATGAAGAACGTATTCTCCTCCTTCTCCGGATCTCTTATTTCTCCCTTCTGGATGGTGTGGCGGCTGCTGTGTTGTGTTTTTGCCCCCGGTCCCTTCACGGAAGTTGTCCCTTTTGACAAGACAGAGGCAGTGACAACTATATGGTGGGAACTGTACGGCCGGAAAAATATTCCCGCCGTATAGTTGCTCGTTAAAGCTTCTGTGAGCTTCCCTCGCGTCCTTCCAAAGTGGGACTTGCTTGTTTTCTCCAGAATATTGTATTTCTCTAATTAAATCCTCCTATTGACGTTTAGGACCTGAACACACATTAAAAACCAAGTTTTATTTGCTACTGAAGTATTAGCGTTAGGTAAAACCAGAAAATGATCAAATTGGGGAGAAAACCATCAATAAAAGCCATAAAAATGTGTCGAATCTCACAGCTATCAGCCACCCAATGCGAGCGGGTAAGGGATAGCCCGCCGTCACCGGCACCATGCTGAGTTGAGATGGGATAAAGTGGTTTAAAATAAGGTATTTCTATTTTCGTGTCCTCAATTCCTTAGTTGTACTCAGTTTTCTCCAGCCGCTTAACTTTTCCTCCATTTTACCCATCTCCTTGTATGAAACTCTTGCATGGTCTAAAACTCACTGTCTGTCAGCCTTGCCGTTACGTGCTGACAAGTGGAGCCACATTCAGTCGGGTCCCGTAGTGGACCCTCGCCGTTACGTGCTAACAAGTGGGGTCGCGTTCTATCGGGACCTGTAGTAGACACCTCTCTCCACTTATCCAGATCATCATGGGACCCACAGCTTATCCACGTGAGCATCGGACCCACAGCTTACCCAGGTTGGCATTGCAAGATGGGACCTCGAGCCAGCCCCGCGCCCGTGTTGTTTCCTCCCCTTTCTTCTTCTTCTCCGGTGATGGCAACCCTTTGTCTAGCTTCACTTCGGCATCCCGTTCGTCCTAGCCGCACTATGGTGTTGTCCCGTTGACCTGTATGAAGGATGACAATGGCAACCGTGCTCTTGTTGTGGATAATCAATTAGCACAACTCGAGAGATCAATTGGGCGCGCGCTTGCTGTGGAGAATGCGGGCAGTGAGCCATTACGATGATTTAATTGGTTTATCGAGTTAATGTCTCGACTGCAATCAAGTGAATCTATGAGGTGAAAGTCAAACTTTAAGATCTAGGGAGATGGATGTACAAGAAATAAGAGAATGTCACAACTCTTGAACACTTTTAAATTAAAAAAACTTATACAATTCTTAATGTAAAAGAGTGTTTATAATTGACACAACTCTTGAACACTTTCAAATTACAATTTGGACATGATAATGTTGTCCTAGGAAAATCTTGAGAGACTACCATTTTTAGAGCGTGAAAAGTGATCCCTAACTAAAATATTTATGCCTCGTGCATATACGAAAATTATACACCTTCGAACACTATGAAATCGCACTTAGAACATGATAATGTTGTGCTAAGAAAATCTTGAGAGTTTATCATTTTTATGGAGTGAAATATTATGCATAAACTTGGATATATGGAAATTATACACCTTTGATCACTCTGAAATCGCACTTAATACGTGATAATAATGTGCTAACAAAATCTTGAGAGATTATCATTCTCATATAGTGAAATGTAATGCATAAACTTACATATACGAAAATTATACACCTTTAAACTCTTTGAAATCGCACTTAGGACATGATAATGTTGTGCTAATAAAATCCTGATCATTTATCATTTCCATGGAGTGAAATATAATGCATACACTTGCATATACTAAAATTATAAACCTTTGAACACTGCGAAATCATACTTAATATGTGACAATGATGTGCTAACAAAGTTTTGAGAGATATTATTTTCTTCCCCATTTTCATAGAGTGGAATGTAATGCATAAACTTGCATATACGAAAATTATACACATTTGAACTCTTTGAAATCGCACTTAATACGTGATAATGTTGTCCTAAGAAAATCTTGAGAGATTATCATTTTCATAGGGTGGAATGTAATGCATAAACTTGCATATACGAAAATTATACAACTTTGAACACTTTCCCTTCAAATTATATTCAAAATCATTTCTTTGTGGAGTTAAAGTACCGGTGGCAAACTCGTTATTTTGCATGGATAGAGGGGTGCCTCCCGACAGATATAGGGGTTATCATGTCTGCTAGATCATAGAGTATCAACGGTTGATGGGTACGATCCGTGTGATAACTATCTCAACCAATCAGAGCGTAGCAGCCAAGATGAGCTAAGGTGTGAGAGTTTGTGACCAAGAGAGAGGGGAAAACTGAGTAGAACTTAAAAACCAAGGGCAAAACTGAGTACAACTTAAAAACCAAGGTAAAAACTAACAAAGGGATTCAAATAGAAAATAGAAAGAGATTTAAAAATAGAAAATGCTTCTTTTATACAATAAAATACATCTTGGCATATATCAAACTATTTGTAGTTTAAATATACAATAGTTTGACAATTACTGCCTCATTCAGATAAACTATGTTTTGAAAAGAGATGTTTTGGGAAGAGACTTGAGTAGAAAGCCATGAACCTTCATAGATAGTAGGTGATTTGAGAAGTGGTTATTTAGGTTAAAACTTGATTTTTATACATTTCTTATGATGGCAGGTCACATAATAAGACTCCCTGGGTAGATGCCACTATGTTTTGATCTTTTTGAATTTGTTGTGCATAAAATGACTCAATTATATAGCTAAAACCCATTTGTTGACTCTCTATTGACCATCGACCGGAGGGCAAAACTAAGTATATTGCACACGACAATATTAGTACTGGAGGGCAAAACTGAGTACAACCAAACTGCCAGTGTTACACCAAGGGTATAACTGAGCACAACTAAGTTGCTAGGGTTAGACACGAGGAAAAAAGTGACTCACGGTATGCGTGTCGCGGTGCACGGAGCGGTAGCAGACACATGTGGTCGTGCACAGTGCAGCAGCGTATGCGGTTACGGGGTGCACGGTGGTGCAACGAAACGTCCCTTCCCTTCTCCTTTATAGAGGCCTCCTCACTCTCACTCATCACTCACTCGCTCACTCACGCAACCATCTCCACTGTCCCATCACCTTCTGCAAACCTCCAAGAAAACTCCAACGACGACGGCGATGGAGAAGAACGGCGCGGTGTCCATCGTCGCCTCCAAGGCCGCCGACAAGGAGGCCCCCATCGAGGCATCGAAGGCAGTCGTCGTCCCCATCCAGACCCTCGTCCCCGCTTCCACCGTAGCCGCCGGCGAGGAGGCCCCCGCCGGTCTCGGATAGATCCCGCTCGGCTGGGACCCCTATGAGGAGGAGGATTACATCAGGCCGGAGAACCCCTACGACACCAGCATCGCCGATCCCATGGTTGGAGGTAACTAGGATTTTCTCCATTTCCCTTGTTCTTTCCCATTATCTTCGTTGGATGCTAGATCGTATGTTATTAGGGTTTAGCTGATCGTATTTTTACAGTAGCTAATCCTCTTGTGTTAGATCTTGTATTTCGATGAATCCCCCTGTTCGTATTTCAATCCTATTTTATTTGTCCTCCGAGTTGCGGTTAAGGGATTCCCTAGTTAGTACTAGCGTCAATCTATAGTTGGGATCAGTATTCGATTTGGTTTGAGATATGGGGATTGGGGAATGATCAGGGGATCTCAATTGGTTAATTTTTGCAAATAATCAATCTCGATAATCAAGGTATCTTAATCATGTCCTTATTGCACTCTACTGTTTTTTCCAACAGGAGGATAGCAACGACGTCTGCAGCGATGACGAGTCCAAGGACACCAAGACTCGTCAGGTGCTGAGGAGGCTAAAGTCCGACCAGTATGATAACTTCTTCGCCGCTGATGTCTACAGGTGCCCCTTCTGCACCATCAGGAAGCTCCGCGCCACCGACTTCAACTCCCTCATGAAGCATGCCGAAGACGTGAGGACCTTAGGCGAGTCCGTGAACGTCCACGGCTTCAGAGCGAAGCACCAGGCGCTCGGTCTTCACCTCCGCAACCTCCAGAAGGTGGCCATCGAGGAGGGTCAAATGCCCCGATCAAGACCAAGACGCCCAAGGTCAAGGGACTGGGCAGTAAGAAGTAGAGAAGGCGCTAGAGGGAGAAGGCGGAGGCCATGAGGGGCAACTGATCTTGTGTCGCTGCTGTTGTAAAGCAGCTTCTTTTGTCTTACCCGTGTTGAACTTGACCGTTGCTGCTGCTGAGCAGCCTAATTATCGAACCTCGTTAAGTACCGTACTATATATATCTTATATTAGTTGCTTTATCTACATTTGCTTTGTTTACTGAATTATTTATGGTGCTGGTTAGATTTGTTGATCTAAATTTGCTACCAGATTGGAAAAAAACGAGAGCCAAAAGGAACAATAAATAAAGAGAGAGGTTGTTCTAGATTCGCTACCTTTTCGGACAAAAAAACAAAACTGTTAGCGAGAGAGGGAAAGAGACGCTCTTAAAAAGGCTAATCATAAAAATAATAAAAAGGAAAACTTCCAATTTAGGCAACAGGGCGCACGTAACCACCAAACACGTCCTACATGGTCCCACACCACGTTCCGCATAACGTGTTTTCAATAAACCGGCTCCACGCAGTCCCACATGGCACGGCCGCACACGTCAGCATAACGTGTTCCTGACCAAATGGTCCCACATGGTCCTAGACCGCGTGGCTCCACAAATCAGCCAACGGTCAACCTGATGGCAGCTACCGTTCGAGCTCTTAGATGAGTTTCCGAAAAAGAGAAAAGCAAAAGTGAGAAAAAGTTAAACGGGTGGAAAAACTGAGTACAACTAAGCAACGAGAGTTACGAAAATAGAAATCTCTTAAAATAAAACCATGGTAGGTAGACCGTAAGATACTACTCCATGGCAATGTCTATATGATGTGACTTTGAGATGGGGGTGAAACTAGGACGAAAAACATGCAAAACACATCACCGATATTTGTGGTCCGGCAGGAGACTAGAGCCGTCGCAATAAACCTACCGGACAGTTGACTGTAAACTAATCGTCCTGGCCTCTTCTGCCCTTCTTCCTGAATTGCCCTTGACTCCGTCCCGGAACTCACAGCGCGCCACAACCACGCTCCCTCCTCCCCTTCAAAGATGCTTCCTTCTCCCCCTACAAAAGACGACGCAGCACAGCCTTGCATGTTGCATCCTCGTCATCTTCGCCTGGACTCCTCTGTTGGGATCGCTCTGACGCAAGCTCTGTCTCCCAGCGGGATCTGAAGAACTCCCCCGAGCGGAACTCAGCCGCAGATCAATCAAGGTATCCCCGATCCCCCACTCTCCTTCTCGTACGTCGCGCGTTAACCCGGCCGCTGATTCGTCCTATCACTAGCTACCAAGTGATTTCGATTCTGCAATTGTGGATCTCGGATTGTTTCGGGATCACGGCCTTCCTGCTCTGTCCGCGGTAGATCCCTCCTTTCCGTCTAGGGTGCAGTCGCCCGTGTCAACGAAGCTTCAGACAGGGATAGATGTACTCCTCAATTTGCGCCAGTAATTTAGGAGCTCTGTCCCTCAATTGCAAAACGTACCCATGGCTTCCATTTTAAATTGGGTATGAAATAATGAAGGAACCATCATGACCCTGAATAACCACGATTTCGAGCCGCAGGTGGCACCTGGAATTGATCGGTCTGAGAACATCATTTCCTATAGTTTATCATCTCATTTATGTTCTCACATTGGGTGTATAAGCTTTGTATTTGTACTGACCATTTCAAGAATCACCCCCTTAGTGAACCATATAATCAATGGATCTACTGCCATGAGTTGCGAATTTTGCTTGCTTAACTGTACAAACTGAATTTTGCTTGTTTAACTGTATAAACTGAGTTTTGCTTGTTCGGCCAGTGGATCTACTTTAACCATTGGTTCGATAGAAGGGGAAAAAAACCAATCCAATAATTATGGATATTTGTGGTTAGTAGTACATTATTTTGACACATGGAAGATGCAAATATGCAGCAGTACCTTAGTAAACTTGTATATTAGTGCAACCTGATGTCTGCATTATTACTGACTGATCTTACAAATCTGGCTGGTCATACGCTCGTAATAAAGTTAATCGATTAATTGCACCTCAAGGTTCCTTTTAAATGTACAATGGTTCTGCAAAAATCATAATAGCAGTGCCTATACAGAATCTGCCGTGTATCGTTTTGTTAGCTAATTTTGGTTGTTGTACTTTAGTAAATGTAACAGAGACAGAATCTGCCGTGTTAAGTTATATTAATATTTATTGTGTTACTGTTCTTTCTTTGACATGGATATCATTAAGTCTTTTGGGATGATCTTGTTGGAAACCTGGAATGTTATCCATGTCAATTGGGGTAGCTTGACTTGCTTCACTGTTGCTATGGTTTAACTGTAGAAACTGAATTTTACTTGTTTAACTGTATAAACTGAATTTTGCTTGTTCGACCAGTAAATAAATTCAATAATTATGGATATTAAGATGCAAATATGCAACGGTACCGTAGTAACTTGTATATTTGTACAATCTGATGTCTGCATTATTACTGACTGATCTTACAAGTCTGGCTGGTCATACGCCTGTAATAAAGTTAGTCAATTGATTACACCTGAAGTTTCCTTTTATAAGTTTACAATGGTTCTGCAAAAATAATAGTAGCAGTGCCTATACAACTTCCTTGTGCTGATTCCTGTCTTTTCCTTGGCACTGGCAGAAGTCAACCATGGCGAAGATCAAGCCGAGAGCGCTGCTGGCACAAAGCAAGCAAAAGAAGAGCCCTACTAAAACCGGCCCGACCATGATCGCCTGCATCGTCCTCAGCATCCTAGTCGTGTCCTCCCTTTATGCTTACAAGTACTGGATGAGCAAAGGACCAGCTGGAGCAGAGGGTGTTGTGGGGAACTAACTAAGCCCCAAGTATGCAATTGATTGATTTTTGTTGTGTATCATTTTGTTGGCTGATTTTGGTTGTTGTACTTTAGTAAATGTAACAGAGACAGAATCTGCCGTGTTAAGTTGTATTAATATTTATTGTGTTACAGTTCTTTCTTTGACATGAATATCATTAAGTCTTCTGGGATGATCTTGTTAGAATGTTATCCATGTCAGTTGTGGTAGCTTGGCTTGCTTCACTGTTGCTATGGTTTGTTGCATTGGTAGATGGGTCTCTGTTGCTATCGAAACAGTACTTGCTATGAGTTGCCTCATAATTCTACATATGATAGTTAGTATTGAACCGATTGATTTGTGTTGTTGTGTCACCTTGTTGGCTAACATTGTGTTATTTCCTCTGTTTCAAAATAGATGTCTCAGATTTTCAAAATTTGGATGAATCTAAACACTATTTAAATATAGATTTGTCCAAATTTTGATAAACCAGTGACATCTATTTCGAGACGGAGGACTACTACTTAGTATTGTGCTACCATTCTTTCTTTGACATGGATATTTTTATTCTTCTGGGATGGTCTTATTGGAATGTTATCCATGTCATCTGTGGTAGCTTGACTTGCTTCATCGTTGATATGGTTTATTGCGCTGGAAGCTTGATCTCTGCTGCTATTCAAGCAAAAGTTGTCATGGGTTGCTTCATGATTACGCATATGTCCATTGATTATTTTTCACCAACCATGTCGCTATTGAACAGAAGAGGCAAATCACATGAAAGTACATGCATAATACATGGCATCGCTGCAAGGTGGATTCGGTCGGTTGTTGCGCCGTTTCCATCAGAATTCAAATCAGCAGATGTACGTCTCATTCTCTGTTGCAGCGTTACACCATCTGATTGGACCTTTTCCACTGTATACTATAGAACAAGCGCTATGGCAATTGAGAATATTTAGAAGTCCACGGTAGTACTCCCTCCATTAAAATATAGGATGTTTTAGCTTTATGAAACTAATGTATCTAAACTCCTTTTAGTACGTAGGTTTGGAGAGGTTTGGAGTGAACCTACACACTAAAAAGGGTCTAGATTCATTACCTTCACAAACTAAAACATTTTATATTTTGAAACGGATAGAGTACTCACTTTACTCCGCCCACGAAAATAGCGTACTTCTGACTTTTTAGAAAGTCAAAATATTTCAAACTTTTACCAACTTTACCCAAAATGTAACAATATTTACAAAAGGAGTATGACAAAAGTATACTACTATAATTTTATCATAAATCTGATGGTACTAATTCGCTGCCATAAATGTTGGTCCATTTGTATATAAACAACTTTTCAAGAAAATAGGAAGTACATGTGGGAAGTACCTTAAAAACTGTGCTAACAAACCTTTTTGATGGGGAATAACAGGCGTTCTGCTTTTGCATTATAGAAGAGGGAAAAACACCTCATGTGAATGTAAATATACAATGGTGTGAAAGGGAAAAAACAAAGGAGAAAAAACCCACAGCAACACAATTGTGGGAGAAACCTCGGAAAAACAACTGAAATCTAACCTAACTTTCAAAAAAAAGAAAGGAAAAATTATCTTTGCGTTGTTATCCTTTGTTATCAGGTAAAATTCACCATGTCCACACGTATCCGTGAAAACAACATGCCTAGTACGTCGAGGAGAACCTAATCCAGTTTCCGGTCGATGACTGGCTAGGCGATGACCACAACATACGTGAATGCGACCGCTCTCCCTTCCCTGGCAGCTAGTGATGTTTGGTGGACACAATTCCCAGCAGCAAGATACGTTTTCCAGTAGAACTTCTCTTACAGCCTTTTGCATGCTTTATTACAGGTCCAAAAAAATTTACTGGAAAGAATTTTTTTTACCTGTATGCACTTGTTGTTTTAGGCTCGTCACTCGTTCTGTGTTTTCTTTTCTTACCCTAAATTTTGCAAGTCCATGTCCCTTTAGAAAACGACACGGTCTTGGTCGAACTTTGACTGCCAATTTTACTTGAATTTTAAACTGAAAACTTGAGAATGAATTGTGCAGCATGCTAATTTTGACGGAATGAACTCAGTCTCCAATAAAACAAGTAGTAACAGCTGCTCCGTTATTAAAGATTCAACGGAGGCTTGCCGATAACTTAACGAAGCGGCCACATGTCTAAACTGTCTCCTATCGGGCGTAGAATAAAAATGTACTCCCACCGGGGCGTAGTACTGTATAAGATCTTTGTATTTTAGCATGTTTCTATAGGAGCTATTTAAACTTAAGAAACAATATCATAATGGAGTGTATTTTAGATGATGTTTCTTAGACATGTTGCATTTAATGATTTTGTGTCCATACATGTGTGTAATTGGACTAATCAATTTTTTGCCTATGATAGCGTGCAAGTGTCGCATCTTAGTTAAGATATAAGAGCAAGTACAATAAGGTCCAGTCAGCAGACTATAAAGCGTTAAAATCGTATATTTGTGGCTAGTTGGAAGAGAGAAGAGGTGGGAGGAAATGATTTGGCTCTTAGTTAAGAGCCAGCTGCAGCACGTGCTCCTAGGCACGATGTGAGGATGTAAAGTGGATCATGTACTAATAAAATAGTATATTTTTATCTCTATCTATTGTACATGTTGGCTATTAGAATGGCTATAGATGACATGGACATGGCTTATAGCCGGCAGCTGGGTCTACTATTGCCCTTGCTCTAAGGTCATCTCTCTCTTTATTAAATGACATGCCACATAGACATAATACCTACTCCCTCCGATTTAAAATATAAGATGTTTTAGTTTTGTGAAATGAATGTATCTAGACCATTTTAGTGTGTATGTTCACTTCAAACCTAGATGAACCTATATACTAAAGGGGTCTAGATATACTTCATTCACAAAGCTAAAACATCTTATATTTTGAAACGGATGGAGTACTCCCTCCGTTCGGAAATATAAGACATTTTAGCTCTGTGAATCGAATTATCTAGATATCTTTTAATGTATAGGTTCGTAGAGGTTCGGAGTGAACATATATACTAAAAAGTGTCTAGATACACTCATTACACAAAGCTAAAACATCTTATATTTCGGAACGAAAAGGAGTACGTGCTACGTGCTAAGAAAAAACACCTATT
This sequence comes from Avena eriantha, assembly GCA_910589775.1. Taxonomy (NCBI): domain Eukaryota; kingdom Viridiplantae; phylum Streptophyta; class Magnoliopsida; order Poales; family Poaceae; genus Avena; species Avena eriantha. Next base: position 238,076,084 of record OU342742.1, on the reverse strand, counting down.
GTGTTCCGGCGTCGATCCACGAGAGGAGTCGCTGTCGCTCTCGATCGATCCGACCTCTATCCCAAACGTTAACGATGCCGAATACTAGTCCAGTCGTAGTATTAACCTGACCTGACCAAGCATGCATGCTGGCATAGCCGACGGGGATCGCAATCAGGACCGGTGATTGGTCCACGCATGCATCTCGCAATCACAAAACCAAAGGATAAACACCGGTCGTCAGCAAGCCACGGTTATAATTGCAGTAGTTCGCCGGCTGTAAGATCTCGTCTTCGCTAGCTTGATGATTTGCGGTTTCACTCTGAGAGAGGCAACCTAGTCAGAGGAAACGACAACCACACACATGGTGGCGCACGCGTCGGCACAAAGTTGCTGCTATCTCAAGCGTGGGACGGTCAAATGTGCGGGAAAATAATACTGTACTATAGGATCTAGTTTATAAGTGGACCAACTTGTGTGATTGACACGTGACGATTTAGATCTAAAAACCAGTTATCTTTTTTTTCTGTTTTAGATACGTGTTGTTTGCTGAAGCTGGTCCACGTCTCCAAATTCGTGGACCATGTCCTATAAAAATATTTTCCAAATATGCCAGCTTGTAGTCGTCGTTTGCCCAAGTTACTTTGTTGCTGAAAGATTTCTTTTGTAAATGTTGTTTTCACCACCAGCCAAATTCGACCAACCGGTGGTAAATCTAGTTTGCCGATCATCCTTTCTATGGTGTGCCGGCTAAGAATGTTTTGGGTGTTTCTCTAACAAATATTTTTAATGTTATTGTCTTATTTGCCCATTTTTAGAGAACTTTTTTGCTAATTCTCAATCAGCTAAGAATTAATTTAAGCTCGGTCCGATCCGAAGTCATTAAATTTGCATTACAATTCGCCTGTTCAGATGCAAGTTAGGTTGCAGCAAGAAATGAGCTTAACTCATTTGGTTAGGAAAGCAGATGTACAACCCAGCCACCTAGCAAGAAATCGCCCTCCCGTGATGGCTCGTCTCCTGACAGCGGGAAAGGATTCCGTCGCCACCGTTTCCCGCCGGTTGATGACCCACAAGTATAGGGGGTGTATCACAGTATTTTCGAGGGAAGTGAAACCCAATTTATTGATTTGACATAAGGGGAGCCAAAGAATATTTATAAGCCTTAACAACTGAGTTGTCAATTCAGCTTCACCTCGAAACAATCTTGATCACAACAATTTATCAGTAGCAACAGTTTTGTAGAAGGAATAGCAAAGTAAAAAAAGTAGTAAAGTAAAGATAGTAGTAACAATAGCAGTAAACAGTGGGATTCGAGTGCGGTAGGCATAGGGATGGATGGACGGGCGTTGCATGGACAAGACAATCCACATAGCAATCAGAACATAGGGCAATTGCATAAATAAGATAAATCATCCAAGTACTAGATAATCCTAGGCATGTGTTCCATATATAGTCATACATGCTCGCAATGAGAACTTGCACAACATCTTTTGTCCTACCAGCCCGTTTGCAGGGGGGACTTAAGGTAACTACTGGCAATTAATGTGCTCCTTTTAATAGAGCACCGGAGCAAAGCATTAACACTCTGTGAACACATGTGATCCTCACATCAAAGCCATTCCCTCCAGTTATCCCGATTTCTATCACTTCGGGGCCATTGGTTCCGGACAACAACGTGTCTATACAACTTGCAGATAAGACCATAAACAATACTATCATAATGAATCAATAACATGTTCAGATCTGAAATCATGGCACTCGGGTCTAGTGACAAGCATTAAGCACAACAAGTCGCAACAAAGTCATAAAGCACTAATAAAAGATACTAGGCAACATGCCCTAACAATCTGATGCCGTTACATGAACGATCTCATCCAATCCTTACCATCTCCATAGCCTATAGCGAGGGATTACTCACTCATAGATGGGGCAAACATGGATGGTCGATGGAGAAGCGATGGTGATGATGATGGCGATGATCTCCTCCAATTTCCCGTCCCGGCAGGGTGCCAGAACGAAGTTTCTGGTGCTGTTTCGTGGAATTTGGTGGTGGCGGCAGAGCGGAACTCCTTCTGGAAAAACGTCGAACCCCCCGGAGTTTTTAGCTCAGAAGGCTTCTTATAGGCGAAGAGGGAGACCGAGGGGGTGCCTAGTGGGCCCACACCATGCCCTGGCGCGGCCAGGCCCAGCCCGCGCTTGGGGGTGGTGTGGCCAGCCCCTGGCCTTCCTCCGTCTCGTATTCTGGCTCTGTGAGTCTTCTAGAAAAATAGGCACTTTGGCTTTTGTCCTGTCCAATTTCGAGAATATTCATTTTCTGACTTTCTTGGAACCAAAAACAGCAGAAAACAGGTAGTCGGCACTGTGGCTCTTTTTAATAGGTTAGTCCAAGAAATCATATGAAAAGTACTCCAAAGTGTGGACAAAACACAAGAAAGGAGATAAAACCAAGCATGGAACATCAAAAATTATAGATACATTTGCAATGTATCAACATCCCCAAGCTTAACTCTTGCTCGTCCTCGAGTAGATAAGTGATAAAAAGAAAGAACAATTTTTGAGGTGACATGCACCATCAAAGACTTGATCAAAGTATTTGTAAAACATTCAAAGCTGGGATCATAGTACTTCAATCATAACATGAAAGACAGAGTTCTAGCAATAGGACAAAGAAACTATGATGCAACATGAAAAGGTACAAATAAAAGATTTATGAACAACAATGCTTTGCAAGACGTTTGTTTGTTTCACATAAAGAAAACATAGCATAATGGCATTCAGCTTGTCCCTCAATAGAGTAGCAAACATAAATGCATAGGACACCTTCAAAGTTTACAAGAGTGACTAGATACAAATAGTTTAAAACAAGCAATATCAATATATGCATCAATCAACTAGTCTTGGGACAATGCACATAGAACTCAGAATGGCCACTATGCTCTCAAGAAAGTGCTCATAGAATGTATGGAGACTCAACAAGGAAATGAACTGGTTTTGAAAAGTTTGAAAGGCTTCCAAATGATGAAAGTATGGTACTCATTAGCTTTGAGCTCGCATTGCCCCTATCATAAGCATCTTTAATGTAATTAAGATGAAAGTGAGGTCCAATCTAAGTTATATGCTTGACAGACTATAAACTGAAAATCCCAAGTCCCTTGAGTACGAGGGCCGCTCCTCATGCTACTCAACTTTAGTTACCGATAAGTTCTTGTCATCATAAATATGTGCGTATCATTGAGAACCGCCAACGGGGTAGCCCTTTCCCGATGATACGGAAGAATCCCCATATCAAAATGACAAGGCAAGCAGACAATGAGTATCTCAGCAATCTTCTTATTTACCATGGGAAAATTGTGCTTTTTTCTCTCTTTCCTCTTTTCATAAATCTCTTTTTTTCTTTTTCTCAATAGCTATCCCTCTCTCTCTTTTTTATAAGAAGAATGCTTCATAGATATCATTATGGTTACGCTGCAGGTTTCTACCATGTCAGCATGGATTAGACCAGCGGCCCAGGCGTTTCTCTAACACACATACATAACTCCATGGACTTACAAGCTCCCCTTTTATTTCACACCGACGACATCCACAAACAAAAGAGCAAGGTATCAACTGGGTATATATTTACAAGTGTTGAAAGCGTTTCCCGTGACAGCACGGTTCTGCTAATCCCCAGCCTATAATTAGTAAGCATATAACTTTCATGGAGAGTTCACAATGGTTCAGGTTTATTAAGTACAGGAAATAAAGTGTGCCATCAAGTTTGTGAGAGCTTTACTAACTAATTTTCTCATAACAAGCAAACATTTTATTCGGAAGAAAACAAGGCATATTGTATATGCACGAAAGTAGGAACTGATGTTAATGGGTAGGTATGGTGGACACTTTGGAAATATTTGGTTTAGGGAGTTGGGAACTTGAGTAAAACATACTCACTAAAAATGAAGGCTAGCAATAGTAAGGGAGCGACAAACGAGAGAGCAATAATGGCCATAATCATGCAGAGCGACAAAACATCATTGATCAAAGCATAAAGTGATACTACAAGTTGAAAACTAAAGGATCATAAAGGCTTATGGTGACTTGAGATAGTCATAACATGGTGTGAGCACGTGCCAAGTCAACCCAAATAAAGCATCAAAGGAGAATACCACAATATTATGCTTTAATATGCTAAAACAACGCATGATTCATCCAAGGCACATTAAGCAATCCCAATTGTTTATAACAAGTCATGCTACAACAAAGAATACTAAGCATAAAGCCAAAAAAATCAAGGATGGCATGACAAAGCATAGATCACAGTCAAAAAAAGCTCTCTTAACCACTTAAGCATGAGCTTTCCAACTCTTTTCCAAACCAAACCAAACTATTTGAACACCAATATATGAAAGAGGAGGTCCAACCAATTTATTCAGAAAACTAAGCAAACCAAGCAAACTAAGACCAAAACGAAAAACTAAAAATAAGACGCTCCAAGAACAACACAACTGTGCATGAAACAATAAAAATGAAGTGGTTGGAAGAAACCTGAGATTTTTATTGATGAAGAAGGGGATGTCTTGGGCATCCCCAAGCTTTGACGCTTGTACTTCTTAGATATTTCTTGGGGTGACACACGTGGCATCCCCAAGCTTGAGCTTTAGTCCATCCTTCATCTCATTACTCATTCCTTTCATACATCTGAAATTTTTCCTTTATACAAAACTTCACACAATCTTTATTAGCAACATTAGTGCACTCAAGATAATAGGTCTTAAGGTTCAGTTCTAACACCAAATAAACTTTCATTAGAACACTAGCCACTATAGCACTTCCCTCAAAAAGCTCAATTCCTCAAAAGAACTAAAAAAGGAACCAACAAGAAGCAAATGCAGAAAATGGCAGAAATCTGTCAAAACAGACCAGTAGGTAAAGACAAATTTTTTCGAAGACCTTCTAATGCTCAAATCAAAAAGTGTTGAACTAACGAAAGTTAGATACAACCTGGGGCAAAAGCACAAAAAATCACGCCTCAAAATGACGTACAAAGATTTTACATGAATTTTTACGGTGAAGCACAGAAATCTGTTTCGGGACATCAACTTTCCCAATCATTACTTCTCTCTCATTAAAGGTTACTCTTGACACAAAAAGCAAATAAAAAGTATAAGAAGCGGTTATTACCGAAGTAATAACTTCCAAGACTCATCTAAAACTTTTGGGTTATCTCCCAATAAGTACTTTTCTTTAACGCCTTTAAGTTAGGCATAAGCAAAAACTAAAATAGATAGAATAGAAGTAAGCGGAGATAATCATGGTGAAAACATTGTTTTGTTCAATAAAATCCTTTCTGTTAACAAGGTTGATCAGGTCTTGTTACCAAAAAAATTCATATGAGACAAAACTTTGTATTCCACTAATGATTATGTTACCTCAACCTTGATAGCAATGGTCTCAATCATAATAGTTTCAATTTTTTCTCTTGATATGGGACAATATATTTCTCCAACTTGAATGCCCTCAACATGTTCAATTGAATTCAAAACCATAAGTCCTATCAATCTTCTTGGGGAAATAGACAGTATGTTCCTTGTCATTAACATTGAAGGTCACTTTCCCTTGATTACAATTAATAACAGCCCCTACAGTATTTAAGAAAAGGTCTCCCAAGAATAATAGACATATTATCATCTTCAGGCATGATAGTTTGAGAGGATGCTCACATCAGAAATATGAGTTGAAGTAAAAGAGAGCATCAAGAAGCAAATTCAAAACACATTTAAGTCTAATCCACTTCCTATGCATAGGAATCATGTATGCAAATAAATTTACAAAGAACAAAGTGACAGGCATAGAAAGATAAAACAAGAGTAACTTCAAAACTTTCAGCACATAGAGAGGTGTTTCAATACCATGAAAACTTCTACAACCATATTTTCCTCTCTCATAATAATTTTCAGTAGCCTCATGAATAAACTCAACAATATAACTATCACATAAAGCATGATTTTCATGATCTGCAAGCACTAGAGCTTTATTATAAACATTTTCAAAAGAATCCTCAGGAACATAACATTCATCCTCCTTTAGTAAGCATGGAGGGCAATCAAATAATGTAAGGGATAAAGAGTTACTCTCATTAGAAGGTAGGCATGTGTAGCTAATCCATTCTTCCTCCTTTTGTTCATCACTCTCCTCCTCTTTTTCATCTAATGAGATTTCAGGTTCATCAATTTCTTCTTCCATAGGATCCTGCAAGGCATTAGTCTCTTCCATTTGTGGAAAGCATCTATTAATATATTCAAGAATATAGCCATTTTCTTCCTTGTAATTATCAAAGCAAAATTTAAGTATACCATAAACCTCATATTTATAAGGTGAATCATCAATATTTTCAAGCAAACTAGCAAGTTCAAATGCACCCTTCCAAGCAATAAATTCTTCAATTTGTTTCACATCATAAAAGTCATAATTTCTTTTAACATAAGATGATAAGGTAACATTATCATTATACTCACATTGAAAAGGGAGGTGTTTGTACCTCCTGCAGCAACAAGATTTATCAAAGCAATAAGTAACATTATAAGTAGAACACACGTTTCTAGCAATGGTATACAATTTATCAATTTGTTCCCATAAGTGTTTCCCTTTTTGTGACAAGCGGTGTTTCTTATAATAATATTTTTGATCTTCCGTGAACCCACCTTGCCAATAAGATTCAGTTTCAAAGAAACCAACCATTGACAACAGGCATGATAAAGCAAGACAATAACAGACTAGCGAAAATAACAACTAGAATAGGAACTATTTTTTTTGTATTTTGGATAAAGAAACAAGAAAACAAGGCGAAAATAAACTTAGCTTGAACAATAGTGATTCCAAGTGGACTTGATAAATAAAGCTATGCTCCCCGGCAACGACGCCAGAAAATAGTCTTGATGACCCACAAGTATAGGGGGTGTATCGCAGTATTTTCGAGGGAAGTGAAACCCAATTTATTGATTCGACACAAGGGGAGCCAAAGAATATTTATAAGCCTTAACAACTGAGTTGTCAATTCAGCTACACCTGGAAACAATCTTGCTCACATCAGTTTATCAGTAGCAATAGTTTTGTAGAAGGAATAGCAAAGTAACAGCAGTAGTAAAGTAAAGACAGTAGTAACAATAGCAGTAAACAGTGGGATTCGAGTGCGGTAGGCATAGGGATAGATGGACGGGCGTTGTATGGACAAAACAATTCACATAGCAATCAGAACATAGGGCAATTGTAGATAAATGAGATAAAGCATCCAAGTACTAGATAATCCTAGGCATGTGTTCCATATATAATCACACGTGCTCGCAATGAGAACTTGCACAATATCTTTTGTCCTGCCAGCCCGTTTGCAGGGGGGCCTCAAGGGAACTACTGACAATTAAGGTGCTCCTTTTAATAGAGCACCGGAGCAAAGCATTAACACTCTGTGAACACATGTGATCCTCACATCAAAGCCATTCTCTTCGGTTATCCCGATTTCTGTCACTTCGGGGCCATTGGTTCTGGACAACAACGTGTGTATATAACTTGCAGATAAGACCATAAACAATACTATCATAATAAATCAATAACATGTTCAGATCTAAAATCATGGCACTCGGGTCTAGTGACAAGCATTAAGCACAACAAGTCGCAAAAAAGTCATAAAGCACTAATAAAAGATACTAGGCACCATGCCCTAACAATCTGATGCCATTACATGAACGATCTCATCCAATCTTTACCATCTCCATAGCCTACAGCGGGGGATTACTCACTCATAGATGGGGCAAACATGGATGGTCGATGGAGAAGCGATGGTGATGATGATGGCGATGATCTCCTCCAATTCTCCGTCCCGGCAGGGTGCCAGAACAGAGTTTCTGGTGCTGTTTCGTGGAATCTGATGGTGGCGGCGGAGCGGAACTCCTTCTGAAAAAACATCGAACCCCTTGGAGTTTTTAGTTCAGAAGGCTTCTTATAGGCGAAGAGGGAGACCAAGGGGGTGCCTGGTGGGCCCACACCATGCCCTGGCGCGGCCAGGCCCAGCCCGCGCTTGGGGGTAGGGTGGCCAGCCCCTGGCCCTCCTCCGTCTCGTATTCTGGCTCCGTGAGTCTTCCGGAAAAATAGGCACTTTGGCTTTTGTCTCGTCCAATTCCGAGAATATTCATTTTCTGACTTTTCTGGAACCAAAAACAGCAGAAAATAGGCAGCAGGCATTGTGGCTCTTGTTAATAGGTTAGTCCAAAAAATCATATGAAAAGTACTCCAAAGTGTGGACAAAACACAAGAAAGGAGATAAAACCAAGCATGGAACATCAAAAATTATAGATACATTTCCAATGTATCACCGGTTCCACCGCCGTTTCGTGCCTGTTCTGGTTGGTACCTGTAGCTTCGCGCGGGCTTTCCCGTTAGAGCGCTCCTCTGCTATAAAAAAGGGGCCGAGCTCCGTGGAGTAGCAGCGCAGCGCCACACCTCCAAAAACAATCATGTCTAACCTCCCTCTTCCTTCTGGCCCCGCACGCAACCCACCCAGTGGCCGCCCTCTTCCTTCCGCCTCCGCACGCAACCCATCCAGCGACAGCGAGGATAGAGCCGACGGCTTCTCTGAATTCTACGAGCCGGCGGAGAGGAAAATTGACCAGCGGGTGATATTGGATGATATCCAAGCGACACAGAGTGTGGCACCGCATCAACGAATGCCCCGCGGGCCATCATCGTCGTACCAAGGTCAGGTTAATCGGACCATCGGCGAGCGCTTCGGGTTCGACATCCTCGACTGTGTCTTCTAATCGCATGACATCTGGCAGCAAGAACTACAGGACACGTACATCGACCGCTTGCGCTCCCGTGCCAACCCCAGCGAACCGGCCCTACGTACCCGCCTCGACCGAGCTCGGGAAGAGTTGGAGACAGAGAAGACGATTTTCCCCTCTCTCGGAGATGAGTTGGGCCTCAATAAGCCACCATGGGCCCCTCCTAGTGAGGGAACCTCCAGGTGGCACCGCCCTTAGTGCCGCTAGTTGTTTTTCAATTTCTATGTAAAAAGTTTTCAATTCCTATGTATGAATGGAACTACTTTTTATTTGTCGTTTGATCGTTGGGGGTCCGCCGGTGTGCGGTGACTTCCCCAAAGCGCCGATAGTTTGGACATCGGCTCCCAAAGTCACTGCTCGCAATCTTGTCGGCCATCCTTTAGGGGGCACAGGTGGAGATGCTCTTAGGATATGTATAATAGGGTGATGTCAGGATTCTATTAGAGTTGTCACGTCGGATTTTTTACTTTGTTGGAGGAGAGGGAATGAAAATGTGAAGATTGTCTTCCCTTAACTAAGAGATAATTTTTTTAAAAAAATAAGTGAAAATTGATTCCTCCATTGTACCACATGTATTTGCTTAGCAATAGGATTTTCTACTCCCTCCATCCAGGTTTTGGGCTTAATCGGAGCAGCGCTGCGATCAAGGTGGGATTCTATTGGTGGAGAAAAATCGCATAGATGGGTTGTAATTGCTGATTTCCTGTCATTAACTACGAGGATTAATTACTACTCCGTTACATGCAATGTCATGCATAGAATAGTCTCATGAAGTTTTGCACAAAAGGTTGCCACGAGACTGGTTTCTAGAAATGGAGACAATTAAACCACGAATTAAGTAGCAAATCTAGCCTAATTTTTTAGAATTTTTCTAATTCTACTAATAGCCAAATAAACCTGGATGGAGGGAGTACTAAAATTTAATTAATTCTGATTAATTTCAAGGGAAGACAACGATAGATAATAAATTGTACTCCCCAAGTCTAAAATAAGTGACTCGAGTTTATCTAGATTCACATGTATCTAACATTAAAATATATCTAGATAATGTGAATCTAGATAAATCCAAGTCAGTTATTTTAGGACGGCGGGAGTATAACTTACTATCAATTACCTCATATAGATGACGTGAAGGTTAAGAGAAAACAAATACTCTCTACCACTATACATGCCCTTATTATTGAAAAACAAAATAGCTGTAGGGAAACTTGGACTTTTTAGTTACACATGTGCGTGTGAAAGTGGGATTAAATGGCACATCACCGGATTGAAAATTGACATACCCAGTAAGAAAATAACAAAAGTTAAAAATCACAGATTTTAAAATTGTTTGCATGCGAGGGAAACATCTACCTGAGTTTGTTCAGCTGGTGTCGCATGTGACCGTGATAGTATAAGTTGTAGAGTGATAGCTAGAGTATTATGTCCCTTCATTGTAATTTTTTCCGTTTCAAATTAATTGATACATATTCATAAAATCTAGACAGATTTTAGATAATATATTTTTTAAATCCACGCCATTTAATTACCCCCCCCCCCCTTCTTCGCAAATAAGTGTACTTCTAATTCTTAGCTAAGTCAAACTTTATCGAATTTCACGAATTTTATGGATAAATGTAGCAATATATTACATTGTCATATTATGAAACTAAATTTGAAAATAGATCTAGTAGTATCAATCTAGTGTCAAAAATATTGCTACATTTTCCTATAAAATTAGTCAACTTTTACTAAATTTGATTTCGTACAAGGTTAGAAGTACACTTATTTGCGGACCGAGGAAGTAGGGAGTGGGTATACTTACAACACATGCTTGCCAGTTCTTCTTTAGTGAAGCAGGCTCGTGAGGGGATTCTCGCAAGAAACGAAAAGCATAAGGGGTTGTTTGGTTTAGTGGCTATCGGATATCCTTTTTTTAAAGGTTAACCTATGTTTGGTTTGGAGAATGAGAGGGGATGAGGATAAACAGATTCTGGGAATATACCCTGAAACGGTGGTTGAGCTCATCCCATCAAAAATGCTGGATGAGGCCAACCACTTTTGGCTGGCTCACCTCCAAAAGCGTTTTGCTCGCTCACCTCCCCTGAAAATACTCCATATTAAACCTTATCCTCTCGTGTCTAGTTCTCACTGCTAGTGGCAGCGGCGGTGCCAGATCAAGATCGGCGGACGTGGGGCATCATGGGTGGTGGATGTGGTTAGAAAGGTTGATTTCTCTCCTATGTACCCCATCTCTCTCTCTCTCCATGTCCTCGGAGGCATCCGATCCAGTGGCAGCGCTGCCTTCCGGCCGGGCAAATGGGTTGCTCACTGATGGTGCTAGGACGAGGCGGGTAGCGCGACTGAAGCGACGGAGCAGGGGACGCACGCAACAACAGGTGAGCAAGGTGACACGTTCGTGACTGCTGACCAGACGGTGTACGCGCCGTTTACAACGGGGGGACGATGCTTCGTAGTTTTCTGATATCTCGCCTTCTCTCTCTGTTCAGCTAGCTAGTGTAACAGGAAAATAGACGAGACTATGCAGTAATCATGATTACTCATCAAGTGGCATACTTCACCAAAAACCTTCGTCGGACTTTGCTCGATGATTTCCATGTATCAAACTTCTTCATGGGAAACAAAATGTTCATGTAAAGAGTATAGCTTTTGTGCTATGTATTTACAAAAGAGCGATCAGAAGCCAAATTTTATTATTAGAATTTGTTTCCAAATTACGATTAATCTTATCACCATAATGAAAAAGGTGATAGCACCAGCCCATCCACTCTATATCCTTTGAACCAAACATAAAAATGGTTATCCCTAGCCACCACTCATCCTATCTAATCAAACAAGAAAATTAGCTATCCGTAACCAGATGGCTGGGAATATCCTCATCTCTTAAACCATACCCTCTTAAACCATACCCTCTGAACCAAATAGCCCTTAAAAGGCTAAAAGGCGCAAGAGGGACAGGGAATGGCTCATCTGAATTTCCTTTTTATTTGTCCGTAAAAGGTGTACCTGACATTTGCTTCCAATACGGGTCTCGAGCTATTCTTCCGAAATCCATATAGGGAAAAAAGTTTTCCTCCCGATATCAGCATGCAAAATATGTAAAATACTATTATCTACCCATCGTTATCCACGGAGATCATCAAAATTATTTATACTACTCTCTCCGATCTCATCGGATTGGATGGATATATCTAGTTAAATATTTAGACTAAATGCATCCGAATGTAGACAAAGTTGAGAACAATAATATGAATCGGAGGGAATATATAGTTTCACTCCGAACCACTACCAACTTATACACTAAAATATGTCTAAATACGTTCGATTCACAAAGCTAAACGTCCTATATTTTTGAACGGAGAGAGTACTTTATCTATTTACAGTACGTGTATCTGCATACATACATTTGGCCCATTGTTACGGAAAAAGGTGTGAGTGGCCTCGCGTTTGCGTGCTGTCCGATCGATCGGCGGCATGAACATTGGAAGTCCACGCGAACAATGCATGGGAAATTCGTCGGCAGAAAAGTCCGATCGGCAGCGTGACGTTCGTACACCGATACGGCGTACACAAGTAACGGGAAAAGTTGCATCGTTTACTTATGGGTGTCAGGTGGATCCCATCTAAATTCTACTTCTAATTCATTTTATTTGTGAAAATCTAGTTCGTATTTTTGCTCAAAATTTGCACTAGATTTTGTTAAATGAACTACAAGTGGGATTTAGGTGGGATCCCACCTTAGTTTGCTCGTTTGAATCTAGCGTACGTATCGCATGGAGCACAGTTTACCTTTATTGAGGGAGAGAAAAAAGAAAAAAATAACATGATGATGAACTACTTCCCCGTCTTAAAAATATCGTAAATTTGTTAAACTTGATTAATCTACATACGTATTGGTGTAGATATATTTAAATTTTAATAAAATTGAAATATCCATTTTTAGTACTCGCTCCGATCTAAATTAGTTGACTCAAATTTATTAAGATATAAGTATATCTAATATTAGATCATGTCTAGATACAATCGAATCTAAACAAATCTTATTCAACTAATTTGGGTGGGAGGTAATACGGAAAGGAGGAGTACTGTTAATCCTGTGAGGCAGCCACTTGTTGGCGACATGAACTGGCCATTAATCGCAGTGGTCTGCCCCGGTTGCCCACTCCACAAGGATAAGAAATGATGAGACGGATCACAAGTGGAGCCATTAATTCCGGCGTGACAGAGAAGAAGAAAAAACCATGCCTGCGTTTGCGTGAGGTGTTGTCTCGCTCAGGCTCACCGCAGATGACTGTACCCTGCCACTGCCGCAGCGATTGTCGTACGTCCAAAAAAGAATCTTTTCCACGCACGCAGAAAAGCCACTTCCTTCCTCTCGGAAAAAAATAAAGCTTCGTGGCCGGCCGCGACCTGGCGTGCTCTGTTCAAACCCAGCCCCAGCAAAGCAAGCAGCAGCACCACTGGTAGTACTCGTACTAGTCCGGTCGTGTCGTGTCGATCGCTCCATCTCCCGTCCACGTCTTTGCAACCCCGAATAAAATATCCGAGCAAAAACCATTTTCTTTTATTTTCTCTCTCTATCTAGCACGGACCACCAGCTTGCACCAACCAGGCTGAGGCCGGTTTCTCGTCCAGCTTCTCGCCATCTCGCTCGCCCGTGCGTGGTCGAGTGTTCTCGGCTTTCTAGAGAGATCCATACGGTCCAGAACCAACCACCCGTGCCGCGGGCGCCTGGGCCCCACACCCACACGCTCCCCCTGAGAAACGAGGCGCGAGACGAGACGAGACCCATCGCTTTCTCGCGTCGCGTAAACGAGCGCATGTCGTCGTACCGTACTCTGCCGTGTCGCTCGTAACTGTGCGGAAGCGCGATGAAATCCATCGCCGAGATGGGGTTCGGTTCGTGCCCGATATTCGCGTGCGCCCTGGGCCGCGAGAAGACGAGATTGGTGGGTGGGTGAGGAGGTGGAGGGGGTTGTGCGGTCTCGGGGATGGGAGGGCCGCGTCCCTGTCCTCCACGCGCTCTGCGTGTCGGCTAGTGTGTTTCAGCCTTTTTCTTCGTCACTCCCTCACTCTTTGTTCTCTCTCGGGTGGATGACTTTTCTTCTAGTAAAAATTCTATTTTAAAACCTGAACTCGTAGTGTCCCGACGGTTTGAACTACTACGTCGAAATCCCTGTCGATTGTATCCTAGAGTGGACAATCCCGGTCTAAATCAAACCCTGGAGTGTTTTGCCAAACGGGGATTGGTGACGTGGCAAAGGGTTGGCCGGGATCGGTGTCCGTGACGCGCGCGAGCGAAGAAAGGAAATAGGCCGGCCCCAAAAAACAAAGCGAAGTGAGGCCGGCCCATTTAGCGTCAGCATGTCTCAAGAGGGATCAAAACATGGGTCTAGCCCAGTGAAGCCCCAGTCCATCACGTGCTCTCCGTTCTCCCCTGACGCTACACCTTCTTCTCTGGCGACGACAATGGCGACAAGGGGTTGAACCGCATGGCAGCGACGATCGAGGCGACGCGAAGACGCGGCGTCGAGGCAGGTAACATCGTCGATGCTCTCTTTCAATGTCTTCCGTGATTAGCCTAGGATTGGTTAAGGTTAGGGTTTTGCCGCCAAATTTGGAGGGTTTTTTCATACACATAAAAGTTAGGTTTTTTGGAGCGATTTAGCAGTTCTGTCTTGGATGCCATTGTTCCTTTCTTATATGCTTGCGCACTTGTTTTTTCTAGTAAAATCATGGACCCAACAGAGATTCTGCTCGTTCGATTTCACTATGGAGGAGAGTTCGTCCGCAGTGGTCCAAACATGGACTATGTTGGAAGAGATGAGGTTGTGTGCGAGATAGAGAGGGACAAGCTCTCTCTGCAGGAAGTGATAGGTTTTGCTACAGATTATATTGCAGTGAAGGATTCCATGAAGTATTACTTTCAGATTCCTGGCCAAAACATGGTCGATGGACTGCTTTTACTGGGTGATGACAGTAGTTGTCTGAAGATGGCAGATTACATTGGCCCTGGGGATGTTGCTGATGTGTTCATTGAGTACCATGGTGAAGATGACAGCCAAGACAGTAGTGGTGGGAGTGATTTTGAGAAAGAACTTTGTCAATTGAGCGATGATGATGTGCTAGATGTTGTTATTATAGAAGCAGAACCAGCTAAGTCAGACACTGATGTAATGGTAACTGATGATATAGGTGTTGTGACCCAGGTTATGAGCAACCCACTGAAGAAGAAAGATAGGAATGCAAAGTCAGTAGTTGTTGTTGATGTTGACAGCCTTCCAACCCAATGTTATATCTCACAGGTTCATAAGGGAATGATCAGGCTACTGCTGGTAATGTTGATTCATATGGAGCTAGCACTGATTCATAAGAGGATTTGGAATATGTTCCACATAGTGAGGACAGTGGAGAGGATTCATAGGTGGTGGAGCTCAGGAGGCATGCCGAAAAGTTCAAGAAAAGGATGAGAGACATTAAGATTTGGATTGGCAAAGATGGTACACATGCGGTGCCAATTGATCTAATTCCAACATGGAAGAGCAATTGGGGGGAGAAGAAGAGGATTGGAACTATGATTCATCTGATGAGGATTACAGCTGAAAGATCACGAATGTCGCCTAGAGGAGGGTGAATAGGCGGTTTAAAACTTTTACGAGATGGGCTTAACAATGGCGGAATAAAACTAGCCTTTTCTTCTGTCAAGCACAAATCCTAGATATACTAAGGTTCACCTATGTGCACCAACAACTTATGCTAAGCAAGACAAGCAACAATGTGATAGCAATATATAATACTTCAAGCACGAAAGCTATCACAATATAAAGTGCATAAGTAAAGAGCTTGGGTATAGAGATAATTGAGGCACGCGGGTACTAAGAATAGCAAGCATCAAGCATGAAATCTTCTAGAGATGGCGCATCTTGATCTTGTACAACACTTCTTCTTCTTCATATCATCTACCTTGAAGCCAACACATGCTCCAACCGATGCCAATGGACAAATCCTACAAGTGCAACTCAATGCAAACATTAGTCCATAAATATTGTCATTAATTACCAAAACCATACAAGGGGGCCCACATGCTCTTTCAACAGCTATAGTGAAGATTCAGATGGAGAACAAATCAAGAGGAAGAGCAAATTCCCAAGGTATAAGACTGACACTGAAGTACCACACTTTGCATTCACCATAGTTTTCAGAAGCAAGAACCAATTGGTCAAAGCATTGAAGAGATATGGGCTGATCACTAAGAGGAGCACAAAGTTTGTTAAATCTGAGAATGAAAGGGTGAGAGCATTCTGTGGGTGGCAAGGTTGTCCATGACATCTAGTTTCCAAGTAATTACATTGAATGATGAGCATCAGTGTGCACCTAACAGATGCAATAAGTTAGTAGCTGCAAAGCTTATTGCACAGAGATATGAGCACTTCATATTAGCAAACCCAATGTGGAAGATTGAAAGCATGAAGGCAATAGTTCTAAAGGACATGTTTGTTGATGTTTCTACTTCAAAGTGCAAGCATGCCAAAACCATTATCATGGACAAATTAATGTGTGGGATGAATAATGAGTACACTAGGGCTTAGAAGTAACCCAGGAAGTACTGTGGTTGTATGTTTGGACCCAAAAATCAGGGATTAAAACATTTTCCAGAGTTATTATGTTTATTTCAATGCACTTAAGGAAGGATTCAAGGTTGGTTGTAGAAAGGTCATAGGGCTTGATGGCTGTTTTCCAAAGGGGTAGTGAAAGGTGAGCTCATTTGTGCAATAGCCAGATATGCAAACAACCAGATGTATCCATTGGCTTGGGCAATTGTTGAGCAAGAAACCAACTTAACATGGAAGTGGTTTGTTGGACTGCTAATTAAAGACCTTGACATTAGGAATAATGGAGCTGGTTGGGTGTTTATCTCTAATCAGAAGAAGGGCTTAATCAATGCTATGAAGGACTATCTCCCTACTGCAGAGCATAGGATGTGTGCAAGTCACATATATGCCAACTAGAGGAAGAAACACAAAGCTCATGAATGGTAGAAGAAGTTTTGGGCTGTTGCAAAATCTTCTAACAGGCAGGATTTTAATCATTACAAAGCTAAACTTGCCTAGGAGACACCTGATGGGGTAAAAACATGATGAAGACAGAGCCTGCCCATTGGGCTAGGGCATTTTTCCCTGTTTGTGCAAATTGTGAATCAATTGATAATAACCTATGTGAATCCTTCAACCATGCAACAGTTGATGCAAGATTTTATCTCCATGCTAGATAAGATTAGGAAGAAGATAGTTGTGAGGATACAAGAACAAAGGGAGAAGGGTGAGAAGATGACGGGGAAAATATGTCCTGCCATTTTTAAGAAGCTCAAGAAATTCATTGGAGGAACACAATGGCTAGAGGTGTTGTGGAATGGTGAAGATGGTTTTGAAGTAAAGCATATCAAAGGAAGATGTAGGCAATACATAGTGGATCTAGCCAAGAAAACATGCTCATGTGGTTATTTCCAAATAGCAGGTCATCCTTGCCATCATGCAATCGGTGCAATCTACAAGTGTAAGAAGGAAATAGATGATTATGTGGACCCTTGCTACTCTATTGATGTGTTCAAAAAATATTCTCATTGCTTGCTGCCTGTAGAAGGTGAGGAGATGTGGCCAGTGTCTGCTCATCCTAGGCTTCAATCTCCTGGTATGCCTAAAAATAATCATAGAAAAAGAGAAGAAATTGAGAAGCCAATGGGCAAGAAAATGAGCAAACATGGTACCATAATGAAGTGTTCTCTTTGTGGCAACTCTGGACACAACAAGTCAGGGTGAAGTGCTAATCCAGAGAAAGGAAAGAAAAGAAATCAACATCTTACAAAGACTAGCAACAAAAAAGGTTTAGCTCAGGTACATGTCACTACACAACTAAATTGTTCACTTAGTTGTACACAACTTAGTTTTTCACTAAATTGTTCTCTTAACTATTCACTTGCAGTAGCCAGAAGGTAGTGTAGCAACACCTAAACCTCCATCACCAAGATCTTCTCAAGCTACAACAACACCTAAACCTCCAGCACCAAGATCTTCTCAAGCTACAGCAGCACCTAAACCTCCGGCACCAAGAGCTTCTCAAGCTACAGCAGCACCTAAACCTCCAGGAGCTACCAGGTTTAAACCACCTAGGAAAAGAGCTGCAGCATGTGAAGCTGGTCCTTCTCAAGATCATCTTGGAGCATCTTAAAGCAGAGGAAGAAAGGGAAAAAGCCACCAGCATCATCTTACAATACCTATTCCTTTTTCACATGCAGTGGCAACTACTAGATGGTGTTGATGCACTGATTGCCAGGATTATGGTGTTCTTGTTCAGGGTTATGTCCTTTTGGTTTAGGATTATGTCCAGGATATATGTAATGACTACCAAATGATTATGTCCTTTTGCAAACTATCAATTGTATTCTCTGTTCTTTTGGTTCAGTAGCTAATATTGCATATACAAGTCCCAGAAGTTCAGTCATTTCAGAGTGTCGACTATGTTCTCTATTCTTTTGGTTCAGTGATCAATTAGATGCAGAATTTGAAACATTACAAACGAAAGGCATACATTCTTGCATAATTTCATGCATTACATAGCTGCCATTACAATAGTTCACTTGCCCACTAAACCTGACACTAACTAGTTCACTGGAAGAACAACTTCCCTGCAACTAAACCTATCACAAACACAACTACCACAAGCATAAGGCTTTCGTATTTGCATTTAATTGCAGCTAGTTGTTCAACCTTCTGCTTCAACTCAAGCTTGTAGAGCCATGACCATGGCAGTTCCTTCTTCATCTGACCGAGGCTCATTTTGTTCACCACACAGCCTCCATACTTCATCTCTCAAATCACCAAGTAAATCGCTCAAAAAACGAGGCAGAGCAGCATCATGCCATTCAACATACCCTCATCGACGACCATTCTGTCCCACAAAGAATCAATCAGAGAAGAAGGACGAAAATTGCAGCCAAAAAGAATAAAATTGAGGGCAATAGCTCACAATTGCATCGAGCAGGTGAAAGATCACGGATGTTGCCTAGAGGGGGGTGAATAGGCGATTTAAAACTTTTACGAGATGGGCTTAACAATGGCGGAATAAAACTAGCATTTTCTTTTGTCAAGCATAAAGCCTAGATATACTAAGGTTCACCTATGTGCACCAACAACTTATGCTAAGCAAGAAAAGAAACAATGTGATAGCAATATATATTACTTCAAGCACGAAGGCTATCACAAGGTAAAGTGCATAAGTAAATAGATTGGGTATAGAGATAACCGAGGCACGTGGGGACGATGATATTTTACCGAGTTCCTCCCAACAAGGGAGTACGTCTCATTGGAGGGGTGGGCGGTACTAAGACCACCAATGCCACAAGAGGCCTCACCCTATTCTCCCGAGCACCCACCACGCGACAAGCATCCGTTCCAATATGGGACACTTGAGGGCGGTCACCAAACCCGTACAAGATTGGGGCAATCTCCACAACTTAATTGGAGGCTCCCAATAATCACCACCAAGGCCACTATATTGGGGAGAGCTATACAACTTAATTGAAGGCCCCAAGAACATGCCACAAAGGCCACACAACCGTCTAGGGTTCCAAGAATCCAAGAGGAACAATCTTCTTGATTTCACCAACAAAATCCTCTATAGAGAACTCAAACCGATGCACCTAATGCAATGGCAAGTCCTTCACTCTCAAATTCCACCAAAGCTACAAAAGCTATTGGGGGAATAAGAGAGGAAGAACACAAGAGGAAATCCACAAAAGAAACCTCAATATCTAGATCCCAAGATGTTTCCCTCACATAGAGGAGAGATGGATTGGTGGAGTTGTAGATCTAGATCTCCTCTTTCAAATCCCCCAACAAGATTCAAGAAATATGGGAGGGAATGAGAGTATTTGCAAGCTCTTGAAGGTAGAAACAATGGAGGAGAGAGAGAGCAAGCAACCAGACCCTTGGGGAAGAAGGGGGCCTTTTATAGGTCCCAAGGACAACTAGCCATTGTAGACCACTTATCCTAGAGTTTCTGGCCTTCAGGACCGGAGTCTCCGGGGTCTAGACTCCGGCCAGGACTCCAGGAAGCCTCTAGTTGCTCTCTGTACACCCCCCCCCCCCCGAAGTCTAGGCCGGAGTCTCCAGGCCCCCGAAGTCTCCGGGGTGCGAACCCCAGAGTCTCCGGCCCTCATAAAACTGGCAGAAACACCGATACGAAAACAATCATAACTTTTGCATCTGGACTCTGATTTTGATGATCTTGGGCTCGTTTTGAAGAGGAAAACAAGATCTACAAGATTATGCAGGGAACCATCATAGTACAGCAAGGTAGGATAGAACCTAATGATGAAAGGTTTAACCTATCTATAAAACATAAACCGGTAAAACCTCCAACATTGAAAACGCAGTAGAGAATCCATATGAAATCTGTTTTCGATGAACTTGAGCTTGTCATGGAGATTAACACAAGCTTTAAGTCCTCTCATGGATAAGAACCAAATAAGAACCAAGAAATATGATGCCAAGTATGCAAATGTTTGAGCTCTCTTTGAAGGATATGATCAAGTTACTCACTCGAGAGCCCCTCTTGATAGTACGGTTATCTATCCTAAATCCGGTATCCCAACAATAATATGGGACAGGAAAAAGGGAAAACCTATCAAGATAATCCCTTTGCCTTGACCAATCCACTTGATCTCTATGTAGACGACCTTGTCCCTCTCAAGATGGACACGTTTCTTGATTGCTCTTCCTTGATCACGAATGATGATGACTTGAAACATGCTCCCCCATACACCATGGGGAAACCTCTTCTTTGACCTTGTATTCATCGATCCATGGTCACCAAGGATGGCAAGCTTCAAGCATGAGATTTTCTAGAGATGGTGTATCTTGAGCTTGCACAACATTTCTTCTAGCTCCAATTGTATGATGTCTTGAATACACACATGAGGAACTCCATCTAATTATTCAAGACACACTTGATCTTATTTTCTTTATTATTATTCTTCTACAAGATTCCAATAGGCCCAAAGCCCTTGGACAATGCTTCTTATTCATTTATTCTACCTTGAAGCCAACACATGCTCCAAGCAATGCCAATGGGCAATTCCTACAAGTGCAAATTAATACAAACATTAGTCCATAGAGATTGTCATTAATTATCAAAACCACACATGGGGGCCCACATGCTCTTTCAATCTCCCCCATTTTGGTAATTGATGAAAATCCCTTTGAGAGGGTATATATATATGGAATTTTAATGAATAAAATGGTAGCACCAATATCAAGTACTACACAAGTATGTGATATTGGTACCACCACCATATATAGAACAAACTCCCCCGTAATCTATGCATGTGTGATGAACTTGACTTTCATTGCATATATTTCCAATCATAAACATTGGTGGAGACACGGAAGGAAAAAAGCCACGTCTCCCTCCCGCGTTGCTCCCGCGGGCGATGGGGAGGGAACCCTAGCCTGCCACCTCCAAACCCATCCTCCCTATCCTTCCCCCTCACTGCCGCTAGACGGCATCCCTGGCCAAAGGCCGGGCACTGGCGGCGGCAGGGCCCTCCCATCCCCCTCGTGTGGAGGTCTCGCCGTGGGTAAAGATGGCCTGCCTGGGTGCCTTGCTAGTGAGGGGTGCGGTGGCGCGACAACTCCGATCATGGCGTGGCGGCTTCATGGCGTATCTGTGGCAGCAGCGGTGACCTAGGCTCTACGATCGTGGCGGATGGCGCGGGTTCGGCTTCAGGATGCGAGGAGATCGGGGCTCCCTCAGCCTAGCAACGGTGCCACATGGTGGCGCTGGAGCTCGGGCAGCGGGGTCCTTTTTCCTGGCAGTGAGGCGTGGATGTGCGGTGCGGCGGCGCCTCCATCCCTCTCGGTGGTGGGGGGTTGATATGTCGTAAATGTGTCTATAATTTTTGATGCTCCATGCTTGTTTTATATCAACTTTCTTATGTTTTGTTCACACTTTGAGGTGTTTTTATATGTTTTCTGGAACTAACTTATTGACAAAATGCCACAGTGCCAGTTGCATGTTTTCTGCTGTTTTTGGTTTCAGAAAAGCCAGAAAAGAAATATTCTTGGAATTGGATGAAACAAAAGCCGAAGTTCCTATTTTCCCGACACGACACGGAGTCCAAAGGGGAGACGGGGGGAGCCAGGAGGCTGGCACACCCTAGGGTGGCGCGGGTCACCCCTAGCCGCACCACCAAGGGGTGTGGCCACCCTGGCCAACCTCTGGCATCGCCCCTTCACCTATAAAAGCCTCCTGGGACGAAAACCCTAAGCACCAGATCAGAATTCCACGAAAATTTCCGCAGCGCTGCCACCACCGAAGAGGAGATTCAGGGACAGAAGTCTCTGTTCTAGCACCCTGCTGGGACGGGGAAGTGCCCCCGGATCCATCTCCATCGACTCCACCGTCATCTCCATCATCATTGCCGACTCCCATGATGAGGAGGGAGTAGTTCTCTCTCGAGGCTAAGGGCTCTACAAGTACCTATGTGTTCATCTCTCTCTCTATGCGTGATCTTATTGAGATCATGAGCTTTGTAATCTAGGATCTATTCTGCTACTCAAGTGCTTTAATTAATCTCTATTTATCTCCACGTGTGTGAAGTTGACAGTGTGCACATCGTGTGGCACTTTGGCTAAGGTTACATAAATACTTATCATGAGTATAATTTGAGTTGGATGTCTCTATGAGATTGTGGTGTTTGTTGGAACCATCTAGCGCTCAAGGTGACAATGAAGGGTTATCTAGATGGGGAATGTGAACTTTAAGGTGTGCTGTTATAGCCCTACATCGTCCAACCGAAGAGTAGTTCAGGGTAGCATAATGAAGAGAAGATATTTATATGAGAGTGTCCACTAGTGAAAGTATGATCCCTAGGCCTTGTTTCTAAGCATTGAAATGTCGTTTACAATCAGTCCTATTACAAGTTTGATTGTTGCCACTCTTATTTCAGATTGCAATTACCACTTATAATCATCCATATTACTTGTATTTCACTATCTCTTCGCCGAACTAGTGCACCTATACACCTGACAAGTGTATTGGGTGTGTTGGGGACACAAGAGACTTCTTATATATTGATTGCAGGGTTGCTTGAGAGGGATACCTTTGACCACGTCCTCCCTGAGTTCGATAAACCTTGGGTGATCCACTTAAGGGAAACTTGCTGCTGTTCTACAAATCTCTACACTTGGAGGCCCAACACTGTCTACAAGAATAGAAGCGTGCGTATACATCAAACTATTTTCTGGCGCCGTTGCCGGGGAGGTAAGGTAAAAGGTACTCACATCTTCTGGCTACTAAGCTATCTTCTAGTACTGTTGCTGGTGTGTGAGTGCTCGAAGTTATTTCATTTAGATTCTGCAATTATATCATTTTGTTTCTTGTTTCTATTTTCACTAGTTAGGCTTAATGGAAAACAACAACAAAATTAGAGAGCTTTATAGTATTTTTCTTGAGTTAGGACATGAAGTGTTTGAAGAGAAAATTTAAAAACCTATGGAAATTTATTTGCATGCTAATAGCAATGTTATTAGTATGAATTCTTTGAACACCATTATTGCTAATGCTATGGAAAAGTCTAAGCTTGGGGAAGCTGGTTTTGATGAGCATGATATTTTTAGTCCCCCAAGCACAGAGGAGAAAATTTACTTTGATGATACTATACCTCCAATATATGATGATTACAATGATGAGTATGATATTTTCAGTCCACCTACTATTAAGGAGAAAATTAATTATGATTACAATATGCCTCCTATATTTGATGATTATGGTGATGAGAATAATAATGATAGCTATTTTGTTGAATTTGCTCCCACTACAATTAATAAGAATGACTATGTTTATGTGGGGAGTATTAATTCTTTTATGCATGAGGCTCATGATAAGAATGTTTTATGTGATAGTTATATGGGTTATTTATTCGTTTACCACTTGAGGTGTCTATGTACTCAGTTTTGCCACTAGAGCCAAATCGTCCTCAGTTTTACCACTGCTTCGGGCACCCAAACTCGTTTTGCCGCTGCTGCCGTTTCCGCCAGGTCAACGTTCTTGACTTAGCTATTGCCGTGGGACCGCACGCGTGGGACCGAGTAGAGACACATTTCAAAAATACGACCGTTGCCACCTGTGGGACCGCAGAACGTTAGACGCGCGTGTTAAAACCAGCGGAACGCGTCGGCGGAGATCACAGCATTGAGCAGGAATTGGAGGCGGGGGACGGGGTTGGAGGTGGAGGATAGGGTAGGAGCTCGCAGCGGTGAGCAGGAATCGATCTCCATGTCTTCCTCAAGCTCCCGCGCCACCTCACGGATCGAGAATTCAGTGCGCGTGGATATACCGATCTTCCTCTGTCCGCGGTGCCGGGCAGGCGTTGATCGGAAGCTTTCATGCACATCCAAGAACGCCAATCGTCTGTTCTACGTGTGCAGCGTGAATGGGGTAAGAGAATTAAGCGCATTTTTGCAATTTTGGTAATCGGGGTCCTTGAGAAATACGGGGGTTGATCTGTTTAGCGTGCTTGCAGATAAAATGCTTCTTCCTTTGGGTTGATGTTCTAGCGTAGAAGCTGATGAATGAGCTCGTCGAAGAGCATGAAGAATGGTTGCCAATCCTGCCACAAACGATAGCGGCCGCAGCGCGAGCTCCGGCAGAGGAGACAGAGGGTGGAGCACTCATTGATAGGGAGGTAGTTACTGAGCTAATTAGGATGAACCAGAAGATTAGGAAGCTCGAAGAGAAATCACAAATTTGCAATTACATTTGGGCATTTTTAGGTGGTATGGTAATTGCACTGGGTGTAATGTTGAAATTGTATGAAAATGCATGAATTTGGGAGGAATTTCTAAGCTTGAAATAGTATGAAAAATGCTTGAAATAAGAAATGGCTTGTTATCATTTGTAAGGGAAAAGAAATGGAAAAAACTTCCTATAAAAAAAAGTATCCCAGAGCCGAGAGGCCAGTGTTGGCTTGACTAATGGGCCAACTCCATCGAATTAGGCCCATTCGGAGTGGGCAAATGAGAAGGGTTAGAAAATAAACAAAAAAGGTGGGGTGCGGTTAAGATTCGAACTAACGACCGCGTGGTTTGGTAGTGTGAAGGGTTACGCTGGTAACCAGTGGGATAAATAGAAAGATGCTGAGAAAGAAAGAGAAGAACGCTACCTATACATCGTGCTTGGGTTTAGGGTTTTAAAACACATGTCGTGTTTGTGATTTTCACGAGCATGTTGTATTTTTATACACAGATAAATGATTCTTTTCCACATTTCAACACACATAAAGATCATTTGGGCACAAACATTTATCAACACACCACTTATTTATCTTTGGGCACTTTTACACACCATTCATTCTAATAACTTGATGATGAGACTAGCTTGGTAATAAAGGTAGTGTTTATTTCTAGACTAGCTTGGTAATAAAGGTAGTGTTTATTTGTAGACTAGCTTGGTAATGAAGCTAGTGTTTATTTGTAGACTAACTTGGTAATAAGCGTCCTAACATGTCCACTACTTGTTAGTTGTTACCCAATTTATAGTCTAGTTTGGTAGCCATGTGAAAATTTTCAACACATAATGACGAGATCTTTGGGCACGAACACGAACACTTTTGAACACACAAATGGTTACACAAGATAAGTAAGATGCAAATGCGATCACCATTACATAGATAAGTCCATAGACACGATACGACACATCACATAGAAAAGCACAATAAACATGATGAAACTAAAAACTCGAGGGTAGCTTCACGAACACCTTCATCTTGCACCTTGGCCACCTTCACCACTGCCGTCTTCAACTTCACTCATCCTCCTCGTAGGGGAGGCAGTGCATCTGATTTGGGGTCGGGAAGATGCAGTCAATATTGGTGAAGATGTTGTATGTCGTGAAAAAGATTGACTCGCAGCCACACCAAAAGACTTGGCCAGGCAGCGCGTACGCATCGAACGGTTTGGCGAAGGTGACCGTGAGCAACTTGAGGGCGACGCCATCATAAACTTCGTTGAGGCGATACATCACCGGTGAGCCCCATGGGAGGTGGGCAAAGTCAGCGGTGAGGAAGCCGCGGGTGAGCTCGACGGAGCCCCTCCACCGCGACTACGCCCACACACGGAGCGTGCTCGCCACGAGGACACACGCCGGGTAGCGCAGCTCTGGCACGGTAGGCGGCCAGCGAAAGGTTGGTCCGTTGTACTGCATCTTCAGTGGTGCTTGGGACGAGAGGATGGAGGGCTCGCTCGATGTTTGGAGTGGAGATTTCTGCTCTGGCTTGGGTGGTGTGTGGGAGAGGGAAAGGGTTGTATAAATAGGCTAGAAATGGTGGGTTAGGGTTAGGCAATGAAACGATGGGCGTATGAACACGTGTGTATCCGTGCGTCTGAATCGAGGAGGCGGCGGCGCGTGGAACAGAATCGAGCAAGCGACGGCGCGTGGAACTAATTCGAGCAGGCGACGACGCGTGAATCTGAATCGAGGAGGTGGCTGAGTCACTGCGGCGAGGCGCGCATGCATGCGGACGGCGCATCTGAATCGACTTAATGGCTCTAGTGCAACGAATCGCTACGGTGAGGCGCGCATGCATGGCGACGTCGTCGCTTCCCGTGCATGCCTGGAAAGACTGAGACCTAGCGTGCCCGCGCATTGCACAACATACACGAGCACAGACCGCGACATGGCCCAACGGTCCATCTAGCGTGCCCGCTCGAAAAAAAGCGTCCAACCAATCAGATAGCAGAATGAGCTTCTCGCGGATCGCCCAAGCTTGCCCACAGATTCCTTCTAGAAGGATGATCGGACGGCTGCAATTCAGCCTTAGGGTTACATCAACGGTCATTGTTCAGCGCTAGGGTTAGATTGTTCAGGGTTTGGAAGCGAGTTTGACTAGGGTTTGACCAAATACTCAAATGAGTTTGAAATAGTTTTAAGTTTCAAAAACCACACCAAAGCTTCATTTTGGAGTGACTAAGAAGGATCCAGGCTTAGTTTTTCATTTTCTTTTGAAAAACTTGTTTAAATGTTGGTCAAAGTTAGGGTTGACCAAATAGTCAAATGATCATAAAAAATTCAAAAAAAATGAAAAACCTGTGCACATAGTCTTCTTATGTCATGTACTAAGGATTCAAGTCGATAAACAAGGTCTACATAGTTTCAAACAGAAGGTTCATGTACAATATGCGATATCTCAAACTCTGTTGTATGAAGTCAAGGGTTCAGAGAAGGGGTTTAGGTTTGGATCATGAAAAGTTTCAAAAACCACACCAAAGCTTTATTTTGGAGTGACTAAGAAGGATCCAGGCTTAGTTTTTCATTTTCTTTTTGAAAAACATGTTTAAATGTTGGTCAAAGTTAGGTTTGACCAAATAGACAAATGAGCATAAAAATTCAAAAAAAATCAAGAAAATGAAAAACCTGCGCACATAGTCTTCTTATGTCATATACTAAGGATTCAACTCGATAAAAAAGGTCTACATAGTTTCAAACAGAAGGTTCATCTACAATATGCGATATCTCGAACTCTGTTGTACGAAATCAAGGGTTCAGAGAAGGGGTTTAGGTTTGGATCATGAAAAGTTTCAAAAACCACACCAAAGCTTCATTTTGGAGTGACTAAGAAGGATCCAGGCTTAGTTTTTAATTTTCTTTTGAAAAACTTGTTTAAATGTTGGTCAAAGTTAGGTTTGACCAAATAGTCAAATGAGCATAAAAAATTCAAAAAAAAATCAAAAAAATGAAAAACCTGCACACATAGTATTCTTATGTCATATACTAAGGATTCAAGTCGATAAACAAGGTCTACATAGTTTCAAACATAAGGTTCATGTACAATATGTGATATCTCGAACTCTGTTGTACGAAGTCAAGGGTTCAGAGAAGGGGTTTAGGTTTGGATCATGAAAAGTTTCAAAACCCACACCAAAGCTTTATGTAAACAAAGTTAGGTTTGACCAAATAGTCTTCTTATGTCATATAAACACAAATACAACAACATTGGTCCAAATAAGCATTGCAATATCCAAATAACATAGGTCCAACATTATTCAACACAAATACAACAACATTCATAATGTTTCAAACATTATACTTGGTTCTTGCCACCACTTTGCTCCTTGTGTTTCTTGCCACCACTTTGCTCCTTGTGATCATTGTGCTTATTGCCACCACTTTCCTCCTTGTGCTCCTTGTGCTCTTCTCTTCTACTCTTCTCCTCTTTGTTGGAGGCACCTCAAGTACCTCAAAGCTCACTGCCACCACTTTGTTCAAACCTACCACAGAGCTATACAACCCAAACCTAAAGGGTTGTGAGATCATGTCAAGTGATAAATGTAAAATAGTATTGGCAAGATTTACATACCAAGAAGAACTCACAACCATAGAAGGTTGGTCACCATCATTTGGAGCCTCAGTTGGAGAATTATTTTGCTCATCAGTTTGATAATTACTTGGAGCCTCAATTTGATCATCATTTGGAGCCTTAGTTGGAGCATTATTTTGCTCATCAATTTGATCATCATTTGGAGCCTCAATTTGATCATCATTGTGATCATCAGTTTGATAATCATCTGAAGCCTCATTTTGATCATCATTTGGAGCCTCATTTTGATCATTGTCTGCAACCGGCTGCTGACCATCATTTTCATCATTGAAACACTCTCCGAACGCTGGATCTACTGCGTTATCACAATACTTTGCAAAATGACCAGACCAACCACACCTTGTGCACCTACGCTTCCTTGCTCCAAGTCCATCTCCTTCGCTGTGAGGTCTTATTCGACTCTTCCTCGGTATACCTGCTGCTCTCTTCAAAACTGGAGCACAAAGTTTGAAACCAGGGTCCACTATGTCCCATTGTTGTTTTCCCTCCAGAGCAGGTAAGGCATGTGCATATGTAGCTTTGAACCTTGCAACAGAGTAGTATTCATGCACATACTATTGTATGTTCCCTGCTTGACCTGAGAGAGTTGTGATGAAAAACAAGGCATGAATGCATGGCAACCCAGTTATCTGCCATTGCCTACAACTGCAAGTTCTAGCTTCTAAATCCACTAGATATCTCCATTCCCTCTTCTATTTATCCAAAAATGACACCTCTGCTATGGTGGCCGAGCAAAGAGTCATGTCCATTTCCAAGCCTCTTGTTTTGTGCTTCAATTCATTCATCACAGAAGGGATGATAATGTGGCCCATGAATTTTGCCACGGCTATTCCTGCACGAACATGAAACTTCTTAATGTATTCTATCCTTATCTTGTCAAGCAAATCCACCAAATAAAGACCCTTTAGTTTCCAGATCGTTGCATTCAAAGACTCTGCAAGATTTTTGTGCACATAGTCAACTTTGCTTAGTTCACTGAATTGGCTTCTGGCCCATAACTTGGAGTGGTGTGTTTCCAAGTATTCCTTCACTTTGTCATTCTTGTATAGCTGCCTCATGTGGTAGTTGTGCTTCTTCACACTACAAGTCAAAGATGCTGGCCACAAATTGTCGGCATACACCTTTCCTTTGAATTTCTTCCCACAATTTGCAGCAAGGTGACACATGCATTCCCTATGCTCTACTCCAGGAAACACATTGTCCACGGCCACTTCTAAACCCTTGCAGGCATCTATATGAATTACCAACCCATTGGGATGTGCAATAGCCTGGCGCAGATTCTGCAAAAACCAAGTCCAGCTCTCCTCAGACTCTGTCTCTAGAACACCATACGCAACTGGAAATACAAAATTGTGTCCATCAACTGCACAAGCTACTACTAACTGTCCTTTAAACCTCCCTCTGAGGAAAGTTGCATCAATAGCTAAATAAGGCCTACAACCTTCCAAAAAAACCGGCGACAAGCCTCAAAGTAGACAAAAACCCTCCTGAAGCATTCCTTGGTCATTGTCACTCCCCTCAACGTGTACTCCACGGAGTGGTGGTCAATATCTACAATACTACCTAGGCTGGTCCTCTCCACTTCACCTTTGAATGAATACAACATTTTAAAACTTTCCTGCCAATTACCATAAATAGATTCCATAGCATGTTGTTTACCATTGAACACCCTCATGTATGGTATCTCTATCTTGAACTTTTCTTTGAGGTTCTTCTGCAACTCCTTTGTACCCACCTGATGGTTTTCTGTCACCCACCGCTTTACTTCATCAGCCACCCATCTTGACTTGGTTCTACTGATTGTTTCCTTTCTAAGGGTTGATTCTAGGCATGTGTGCCTAAAAGGGTTCACTTTGACATGAATATTCGTGCTATTTCGCATTTTAGATGCGTGCATCCTCCATGGACAATCATCAGTCGGACAGTGCACTCTATAATGAATAGTGTCGCTATGGTCAACTACGAATGTACGTTCTGCTTTGATGCAGTACGTCACAAGTGCATTTCTACACTCACTCATGGATGAAAAAATGGAACCTTCTTCCATCTGAGGGTTCTCAGGGTCCCATTGAACAGGTGGAAGGGCTTCCTGCTCACCCTCCTCGTCATCAATTACAGAAGCATCATTGTTAGCCTCATCTTGGTTTTCGACACGACATGCCCGTCGTAAATTCTGAACAACATCAGAATATAGCCTCTCTTCATCATCTACGTAGTCAGGCTCCACTTCTCGAGGGACCCTAATGCTGGTGCCCATGCTTGTCGAGCCACCATGTTGTTGTGCACTAACTGAAGGTCCTCTAACTAAACTATTCTGGCTAGAGCTGCCATTACGACGACATGATTCTGCCCCCCGAGAAGGTCCAAGTGCTGGCACAACCACGTCATTTTGTAGCCTCACATGAAATTTTCCTTTCTCCTTATGCTTAGAAAACATGGTAGCGAGCTCTACATCATTGCTAACTTTCACCCATTCAGTTCCTCCAGCATAGTATCTGAATTCCACTTCATCATGCAAACCCCAAGGATATGGACTACAAATTACCTCCCCAAACTGTCTAAAACTCCAATTACAATCCATTGGCAATGGATAATCAAACACTCCTTGGAATTTCTTGTTATCATTAGCATCCACCATGTACCGGTCCCTTCTAATGTTCACCAAGAAAGCAAACCGCAACACCATCCTAACCCACAAAAAACGGAGAGACAATTAGCACACCAATACCAAAATCAACCAAAAAACTAATTAAACCATGCGGAATCGACTATTGCAATGCACAAAAATTCTCAATGGTAAGAATACTTACCCCTCGGGAACCCAGTCGTGGATGCGGAGGGTCTCCGGCCCGACCCTTGCCTTGTCAAGGTCATCGCTGCTGCTCACCATTTCGTCGAGCAGGTGGTAGGCGCACTGGTGGAAACAAGCGCCCTATCGATGGTGTCTCAAGACGGCAGCAGCGGAGCAGGTGGCGGCGAGCAAGTGGAGGTGGAGCAGGTGGTGTTAGAGGAATGGGTGGTGGAGTAGGTGGACACGCCGAATGGCCGCGGCGGCGCAGGTGGCGGCCCTAGTGGTAGCGGGAGCAGGGGTGGTTCGAGAGCGAGAATAGGGGGCGATGGTGCTCGTGGTCCCACTTGTAAGATCAAGGGGCGATAAAACGGGCGGGAGCACCGTTGCGTGGTCCCACCTGTAAGATCTGGACCCACCCGGCCACTAACGGCACGAGACGGAAGCGGGCCAAAACTAGCCGTCTGGCCTCGCCAGAGCAGATGCGCCCGAGGCAGTGGTAAAACTGAGGATGATTTGGCTCTAGTGGCAAAACTGAGTACATAGAAGCCTCAAGTGGCAAAAGAATAAATAACCCTAGTTATATTGTTAATTTTATTCATGATGCTACTGAAAGTTATATTGAGAGAGGGAAAATGGTTTTATGTGTCTCAACAATATTAAGTTCCCCCTCTTTATGTTGAAAATTTTGAAGTTGCACTTGTTTTGCTTTCGTATGCTTGTGGCTTTGTGCTTTCATGACTTGTTTCTTTACAAGATTATTTTTCATAGGAAGTGGGTTAGACTTAAATGTGTTTTATATTTGCTTCTTGATGCTCTCTTTTACTCTAAATTCATATTTCTTATGTGAGCATCATTGAAATTATCATGCCTATCTTAATGGCTATAAAGAAATAGCTTTTGGGAGACAACCCATTATATTTTTACTTTCAGTTTATTTTTGTTTTGTTGAGTCTTGGAAGTTATTACTTCTGTAATAACCTCTCCTTATACTTTTTGTGTGGTTTTTGTGCCAAGAATAACCTCTAATGAGAGAGAAGTAAGACTTGGGAAAGTTGCTGTCCTGAAACAGATTTTTGTGCTCCACTAAAAAAATTGTAAAAAATCTATGTACATCGGATTGAGCTGTAATTTTTGTGCTTCTGCCCCAGGTTATTTTATAACTTCCGTTAGTTCATCACTTTTCGATTTGATCAACACAAGGTCTTCGAAAAATTGGCTTTTACCTGCTGGTCTGTTTTGACAGATTTCTGCCATTATTTGCATTTGCCTCTTAATCTCTTTCTCTTTGAGTTCTCTTTGATCACTTGAGATTTTAGAAGGAATTGCTACAATAGCTTGTGTGTTAATGGAAGTTTTACTTGTAATGAAACTAAACCATAGGACCAATTATCTTGAATACACTAATGTTGCTAATGAAGATTGTGTGAAGTTTTGTATGAAGGGATTTTTCAAGTGTAGGGAGAATAATGTGATGAGATGAAGTATGGACAAAAGCTCAAGCTTGGGGATTCCACCCATGTCACTCCAAGAAATATTTAAGAAGTACAAGCGTCAAAGCTTGGGGATGCCCAAGGCATCCCCTTCTTCATCAATAATCTCAGGCTTTCTCCCCAAACACTTCATTTTTATTGTTTCATGCACAATTGTGTTGTTCTTGGGGCGTCTTTGTTTTTGTTTTTAGTTTCCTTTTGTTTCGTTTGCTTAAATAAGTTGGTTGGATCCCAACACACTTCTTTTGGAGAGAGACACACCTCGTTATTCATTGCCTAGAATACTCTAGTTTTCACTCCTATTGGTGTGCGAGTGTTCTCCTTTGCTAGCACTGCGTTTAGCTTTAGTTTTCGATTGGTGTTGGAAAAGAGTAGGAATTTTCATTCTTATAAGTGGTATAAAAGGATTCTTGTTTTGATTGTGGCCTAGACTTTATCATGTCATGTTTGATATTGCTTTGACTTTATGCTTAGTGATTATTGTTGTAGCATGACTTGTTCCAAACAATTGAGATTGCTTAATGTGTCTTGAAAGAATCTTGCGTTGTTTTAGCATACAAAAGCATAATATTGTGGTATTCTCCTTTTATGCTTTATTTGGGTTGACTTGCGCATGATCACACCATGTTAAGACTATACCAGTCGCCATAGCCTCTATGATCATTTAGTTTTCGACTTGTAATATCACTTTATGCTTTAATTAATAATATTTTGTCGCTTTGCATGATTATGGCCATTATTGCTCTCTTAGTTGGTCGCTCCCAGTCTTTTGCTAGCCTCCACATGTACCAAGTATGAGTTCCACTCATGCATCCAACTCCAAATAAAACCAAGTTATTCCAAAGAGTCCACCATACCTACCTATTAGCACTATTGTTATTCCAAGTATATTCATGTTTTTATCTACCTTCCGAATTAAACTTGTTATGTGAAAATTAGTGATTAAAGCTCTCACAAACTTGATGGCACACTTTACTTTCTTGCACTTAATAAACTTGAACCATTTTGCACATCTATGTTGCGTATATGCTTGCGCTTTATAAGTAGTGAATTATAAGAACCATGTTACCATGGGGAATGCTTTCAACATTGCACATTATTTAGTTGATATCATGTTCTTTTGCTTATGGATCTCGGCAATGTGAAATAAAAGGGGAGCTTGTAAGCTCATGGAGTTTGAATATGTGTTAGAGAAACGCCTAGGCGGCTAGCCTAATCCATGCCTAATCATGGTGGAAACTTGCAGCATAACCATAGTGAGCAATCTGTGAAGCATCCTCAATAAAAACCTATGCAAATAGCAAATAAAAAGATCGTTGAGATGCTCATTGTCTGTTGCCTTGTCATTTTGATATGGGATAGCTCCTGTATCATGGGGAAAGGGGTACCCCATTGGCGGTTCTTACTCGTGTACTTACAATGACAAGAACTTACTCGTGACTAAAGTTGAGTAGCATGAGGTTTGGTACTCATAAGCAAGGGGCATGAGATTTTTAACTTATAACTTGTCAAGCATATCCTCATATTTGTTCACTTTAACCTTAATCACCTAAAGATGCTTATGATAGGGTCAATGAGAGCCGAAAGCTAATAAGTACCATATTTTTTGGAAGCTCTTTATGAAACTTGAATCCCTGCTTCCTTCTATGAAGGGCCTTTCTTTTACTTTTATGTTGAGTCTCCATCTTCTATCTTTATGCACCTATTGAGAGAGCATAGTGGTCATTCTTAGTTTAATGTGCATTGTCCCCAAAACTTGTTGATAGATTCATAACTTTGATATTGCTTGTTCTTAAATTATTTGTATCTAGTCACCCTTATGAACTTTGAAGGTGTCCTATGCATTTATGTTTTGCTATACCATGAGGGACAAGCTGAATACTATAATTATTATGTTTTCTATATGTGAAACAAACAAATGTCTTTTAATGCATTGTTATTCATGAATCTTTTGTTTGTACCTTTTTCATGTTACAACATAGTTGATATGTCTTATTGTTAGAACTCTATCTTTCATGCTTATGTTTAGAGTAATTTGATCCTAGTTATCAATGCTTTGCAAATATATTGATCAAGATTGTGATGGTGCATGTCACCTCAAAAATTATTATTTTCATCACTTACCTACTCGAGAATGAGCAGGAATTAAGCTTGGGGATGATTGATATGTCGTAAATGTATCTATAATTTTTGATGCTCCATGCTTGTTTTATATCAACTTTCTTATGTTTTGTTCACACTTTGAGGTATTTTTATATATTTTCTAGAACTAACCTATTGACAAGATGACACAGTGTCAGTTGCCTGTTTTCTGCTTTTTTGGTTTCAGAAAAGCAAGAAAAGAAATATTCTTGGAATTAGATGAAACAAAAGCCGAAGTTCCTATTTTTCCTGACATGACACGGAGTCCCAAGGGGAGGCAGAGGGGAGCCAGGAGGCTGGCACACCCTAGGGTGGCGCGGGTCACCCCTGGCTGCACCACCAGGGGGTGTGGCTACCCTGGCCCACCTCTGACATCGCCCCTTCGCCTATAAAAGTCTCCCGGGACAAAAACCCTAAGCACCAGATCAGAATTCCATGAAAAGTTCGGCAGCATCGCCGCCACCGAAGAGGAGATTCGGGGGACAGAAGTCTCGGTTCTAGCACCCTGCCGGGATGGGGAAGTGCCCCCGGATCCATCTCCATCGACTCCACCGCCATCTCCATCGTCGTTGCTGACTCCCATGATGAGGAGGGAGTAGTTCTCTCTCGAGGCCAAGGGCTCTACAAGTAGCTATGTGTTCATCTCTCTCTCTATGCGTGATCTTATTGAGATCATGAGCTTTGTAATTGTAGCACCCTCAAATCGGCCCTATGCAAGTTTTAGCGATTTCCGCCAAACCCGCATAGAAACGATTCAAGGACGCCCACCACGCACTTTCGTGCGGGTGGAAAACGAAGTAATACCATTACACATCAGTCCTCGATGGGACCCACATAACAGATATATACATTAGCGACTCCATGAGTCAATAATACAGATATAATATACGAAGATCCAAATCACCTCGAAAACGATAGAGCGTCCGACTACGGACAAGATGCAAATGGGGCTAAGAGCCCTGAAGAATAACCAATGGCGTCCATAACCCTGCCCAGGCCAAGCCGGAAGGGCAACCCTGCTAACGACGGCGATCTCAAACCTGCTAAAACAAAAGGGGTGCCGACAAAGGGCAAAGGAAAAAGAGGAGCGTCGGTACTGAGGCCAGTACACGGCAAGGCTAGAATTCGGCGGCTCTCACCTACATAGGTATGGTGGGCTGAAGCGGCAGCGCAGCGGCACTAAACAACCTATAGAGACTCAATACAACTGGCGGTTATCAGAGAGGGATAAGAAAGACCTATTCGGATCCCACCTGAAGCTAACACCAAACAAACCCATCCTGGTACTTTCCCCCTCGAGACCAAACGAGGAAGTCGGACCAAGGAACTCACATAGTTGGCAGTTTTACTCATTTCGTTATAGTTGCAACAATTACTAATCAGATAAAGATAGCATGAGTCCTCCTGAAGCATAAGTAGTGGACAGTTTTAATCACCATTCCGTTGTAGTTGGATCAATTATTAGTCGGATGTAATTGTCCTGAGGAATCCCAAAACCCAGCAGTGGTTGGCACTTTTATCACATTCCATTGGAGTTGCAATACTTACTAGGCATATAGCATGTCACGAGACAACCCAGATCCACCAGTTGTTGGCATTTTTAATATCCATTCCGTTATACTTGAGCTGATTACTAGTCACATATTAAGTCAAATTTATAGCACTACTTTAGTTATGCTTGTCTATGATCGAGATACTGTGCTCTAAGTCGTCCATAACCGCGGACACGGCTTTCAGAAAGTTTTATCCTGCAGGGGTGCACAAATAGCAACACACACTCGATCAACCTCGGAAAAACCAACTCAAAACCCAACGAGGCATTCACGACAAAGCGATCACAGGATTCAGAAATATTTCAGGGGGCCACCCCACTAAGCTACCCACAACGAAGTTGGCCGGCTCCGGCACGGACCCAGGGTTTGCGACGACGGCTGTAAACGACTGGGAACCCGAAAGTGTGACTGGGCTTGTCGATACCGCGAAAACATGGCGCGATCCAAAACAGTACAGGTGCTCCACGCACAATCTTAAATAAAGCAGTAACATGGCATAAGTACAGGATAATAATAAAGCCCCAAACTACTTGTGGCCCCAAGAAATAGAAATGAATCAAGATCTGGCTCAGGGGGGTCCACAAGGCCTCCCGGATGTGGATAGTGCGAAAAATCAAGGAACATGTATCAAGTACTCGGGGTCCTACGGGACACAAGTGAGCGTGGAAGAACCAAATAACATCTATTGCCCACCGATGCCTCTACATTAGTTATATCTAGCATTTTATTAGTTTTAATTAAAGTCATGATTATCTCCACCAATAAGCATCTCCACAAATAAACATCTGCTATCATTCCAACAACTGTGGTACTCGACAACACAAGATCACACCTGAGCAAGCAACTACGACTCGCAAGGCCAGCTATCTACCAGACACGGGTAATAGGAGGTGTCCAAGGCAATATAGAGGCTGCACGGGATATAACTGGTGCACGGAAACTAAAGCATCGCGACACGGATAGCAATAGATCAACAGGAGGAAATAAAGACTATAAATGCAAAATAGGTTGAAGGGGAAGAGATGCTCGCCTGGGAAACACTGCCGAAGGTTCATATCCGGAGAACTTGTCGATACTCGCATCCACTCATCGGCTAATCCGCGAAGAAGCAAAACACTAAAAGAAACACCGGATGCAATATTTAATACCACGACAGAAGATCCGGCATGCTTATGATATGCATGCGAGATGAACAGTTAATATGCAACAAATGATAATGTCATATTATAAAAATAATGGGAGTCTCGGATAGGGAATCACATTTAGGGTTCGGCGAACTTGGCTCCGAGGGGTTCGGGGTTCGACAGGCTCGACGAGACGGAAACGGCTCGACGGGATCGGTCTCGGACAACGGAAGTAGATCTTGTCGCACGGTGTCCGGGTAGGCAAACTTGGCGGGTTGGGGACGATCTTGTCGGGTCCGCGTATCGGGTCGGTCTTGGCGTTTGGGAAGAAGAACTTGGCGTCCCGCGGCGAAGTGCTTGTCGTACCGGTGGCGATCTTGGCAGTCATCGGGTCCGGGAGCGGTTCTCGGGAAGAAGTACTTGTCGCATCTGCGGTCTTCGGGTTCAGGTAGAAGAACTTGACATGGTCCTTGTACATCCTATCGTTTTGGTCGATCTTTTTTAGCAGGGGATCTTGGTAGGGTGGAATTCCAGAGGCCATCATTCCTAAAGAGGCGCTGTAGAACATGTTGCAGGACTTGCTAGCCGCAGAAACGTGTGTCGATGTGGCCTGATTGCAGTAGAGCGGGCATTCGCAAATCCTAAGATCGACAGAAGGTACAAGCCAAGCCACAGATTAACCGCACCGAACAAAAAAAACTGCCACAGTAAACGCGTGCGTGACCAAGAGAAGGTGACGCCTGCCTCTCGCGAGGGAAACCCGGTCTGCGGAAGGGCGGTCGGCGTCCGTGCAGAGCCCGAAGGCCGGAGCAGAGGAGGACGCTTCGTGGCGGTGACCGGAGCTTGGCGGCGCGAGGTAGGGCCCTGACGAGGTGCAGGTGGAGGGATGCGATGCAGGGCTGGCGACGGCAGGCGGCGGGAAGCGACGAGGGGCAGAGGATCTCGGGCCCGGGCGGACGGAGGCCGGCGAAGGGCGGCGCGGAGCTTGGCGGCGGCGTCCGCTCGGAGGAAGCGGAGGCAGCGCAGGTGGAAAGAACGGCGAGGCGGGGCCCGCAGCAGCGTGGGCCGGAGGTGGCGGCTGGAGGCGCGGCCGGACTAGGGAGGCGGCAGAGGTTGAGGAGGCGGGGAACGTGGCGCCGACGGCGGGATAGCGGATGCGAGGAGAGGCGGGCGGAGGCCATGGCGTCGATGAGGCCGCGCTGGGGCACGGGGCGGTGCTGCCTGGGAGAGGGAGGCGGAGCTCGCGCGGGTGGAGGCGGCGACAGGGAGGCAGAGGGGACGCCGGCGGCGACGGGGTCGCGGGGTAGACGGGCATGGCGGCGGGGATCCGCGAGCGGCGACGGAGAGCACGGGGAAGCGGGGCGGACGGGCGACGGCCGGCGAGGGGGCGGCCGACGGCGAGGAGGAGGCGCGGGGACGGGGCGCCGGTGGCAGAGAAGACCGCGGCGGGGGACGGCGAGGGGGCGACCGGGGCGGAACGGCGGTGGGGCTTGGTCGCTGACGGCCGGCGACGGGACGGCCGCGCGGCGGCGGGGTCTGGCGGCGGGGTCAGGCGAGGTGATGGGGAGGAGCGGGGAAGGGACGGGGGAAGGAGGCGATGGGGCGGGGTCGGTGTGGTGGGCCTGGGCGTCAGGGTGGATCACCAGGCGGGGTAGGGCTGCGTGCAGGGTCGTAGGCGACCAGGTGGTGTTGGAGGGAGTGCACAGGCGACGTGGGAGTGCCCGCTGGCGGGGTGGGGCCCAGGGTAGGTGGGGCGAGCGGGAAATGAAGGGCGGCGGGTGGAGGCGCGGCTGTCCATCCCGGGGGTGGGGCCCGCGCGGGTTAGGTGGCGGTGGGGATGGCTGGGTGAAGGGAGTGGAGGTAGCTGGGTGAGGTGGCAGTGGTTGATTGGATGGGGAGAGGGCCAGGCTGATGTGGCGCAAAGGGATAGGTTGGGGTGAGGTGGAGGGGCTGGGTAGATAGGCTGGGTAGGTTATTTGGTAGCATAGGATTTGGGTGTTTTTGGGGTAGGTAGGATTTTATCTGGAGGTGGCCGGCTAGGCTTTCGGGCCTGGCTGGCTGCCTCCCAAAATAATTTAAATATTTTATTTATTTAAAACGGGGCTTTTGAAATCCGTTGGTAGACAAAACAAAATATTTCGGAGACCCGGGTTTTAATTTGAATTAAAGACGGGGCGTTTAGAAAACAAAACCAGGCTTTTTCGAAAATAGTTTTATGTAAACAAATGCCAGATGACATGACGATGCTCAAATGCAAGCTGGCATGATGACATGAGCATGCGGTCATGATGATGCAATGCACAAAAACAACGCGATTTTCTAGTAGTGGTTTTTGCGGGCGCCACAGTAATCTAGGATCTATTCTGCTACTCAAGTGCTTTAATTAATCTCTATTTATCCCCACGTGTGTGAAGTTGACAGTGT
Organism: Avena eriantha; assembly: GCA_910589775.1. Lineage (NCBI taxonomy): Eukaryota > Viridiplantae > Streptophyta > Magnoliopsida > Poales > Poaceae > Avena > Avena eriantha. The sequence goes on along the minus strand of OU342742.1, from coordinate 238,036,333 downwards.
GCACATCGTGTGGCACTTTGGCTAAGGTTACATAAATACTTATCATGAGTATAATTTGAGTTGGATGTCTCTATGAGATTGTGGTGTTTGTTGGAACCATCTAGCGCTCAAGGTGACAATGAAGGGTTGTCTAGATGGGGAATGTGAACTTTAAGGTGTGCTGTTATAGCCCTACATCGTCCAACCGAAGAGTAGTTCAGGGTAGCATAATGAAGAGAAGATATTTATATGAGAGTGTCCACTAGTGAAAGTATGATCCCTAGGCCTTGTTTCTAAGCATTGAAATGTCGTTTACAATCAGTCCTATTACAAGTTTGATTGTTGCCACTCTTATTTCAGATTGCAATTACCACTTATAATCATCCATATTACTTGTATTTCACTATCTCTTCGCCGAACTAGTGCACCTATACACCTGACAAGTGTATTGGGTGTGTTGGGGACACAAGAGACTTCTTATATATTGATTGCAGGGTTGCTTGAGAGGGATACCTTTGACCACTTCCTCCCTGAGTTCGATAAACCTTGGGTGATCCACTTAAGGGAAACTTGCTGCTGTTCTACAAATCTCTACACTTGGAGGCCCAACACTGTCTACAAGAATAGAAGCGTGCGTAGACATCAGGGGTGGCTTTCGCCTGGGCTCTAGGCGGGAGCTCGGCCCGAGATCTGGCGGTGTCCATGGCGCTCGCAGTGGTGACGGGACACAGGGTTGCTCGGGACACAGGGGAACGATGGCGGCGGTGACTTGGTAGCAACAACACAACGGCGGAGAGGAGGTGCCTGGTCTGGGCCTGGTCGGCATGCCAGGCCTAATCTGGGCTTGTTCTAGCCCTGTCTGGTTCTGCTGCTATGTCCGGATGGCTCTTACCGTGGGTGATGGAGGTAATGTCCCCTCCCCCAAGTCGCCCATGCCTCGGCTCCTTCACGTCCGTGAGCCCGACCCGACCCTATCATCGGCGGCACGATGTGGCAATGGTCAGAGCTTTGCTAGAGCTCGGGGATGCCGGGGTGGCGGCCCCGAAAGGTGGATTGCGCGGGTGTCTCTTCGGCGAGCGTCATGGCAGTGGTGGTGGTTCCTACCCTCGGTCATGTGGATGGCGAGGAGAGGGCGATGGGAGGATTTGATGTTGGTGGCACTTCAGCTACGACAACTCCTAGATCACGTGTCAACAGCCTATCTTGGGGTCAACGAGCGTGGTAGACGCCGGGGAGCGGTCGGAGGTTTTTCTGGGCGAAAGCTCTGTGCATCGGCACCATCGGCGGTGGTGCCTACAGGTATTGTTACCTTCTTGGGGGGTGTCGGTGCGGCTGCCTCCCGTGCAACAGAGCTCTGGGTGAAAACCCTTGACCTTTGCTCTCGGCGGCAGCGATGTGGTGTGTCGTGACCCTCTTGGGGGGTGGGCGTGGAGCCCCAGGTCACCCGGTATCGGCGTGTTGTCCTTGGTGGAAAATTTAGGCTTCCGCATTTTCATGTTTATTTTGATCTGCTTGTAAAAGGGGTCTCCCCTCCACCTTGTATCTGTTCGGCTGATGTGGCTTTATTTATAAAGTGGGGTGAAATCCTAGTTCGAGGAAACTAAACATTAGTTGAGTTTCCTCTCTATAAACCACATGCTAAGCAACAATAAGATGCAAGAGCATGACAAGCAAATGCTTAAGAACGAACTCAAGCATAAACCAACTTCCGTTAAACCCTCTAAAACTTCTCCCTCATTGGCATCGATTGCCAAAATGGGTGAAAAGTTCTAGAAGGCAAATATAGTGATAATTCCTCCAAAGGTGTCCATTTGCACATATCCAATGATGAATACTTGGGAGGAACTAGAACTATATTGAGGATCCGAAGATTGCCAAAGTAAATAAAAATAAAAGAAGCATCAACAAATGACGCAAGCAATCACAAGATCCGACAAACCAATTGAAAACAACAAATGAGATCATAGGAAACAATAAGATATTATGATACAATTAAAAGAGTGTTTTAAATAAAAATAGAGATGTTCCCCAAGATTTGTGCACAAATAGGATAGTTGCATTTGAATACATCATGCACAAATTTGGAATCCTCGTTCCCCATGAGCATTTAAAACACAACAAATGAGAAACAAGACAAATGAGCATTATTAAATGAATCGGAGGAGCTCCCCAAGGATTATGCACCAATTATGATAATTGCATTTGGGAACAAAGTGTATAATCATGGAATCCTCACTCATCCAAATTCATTTAAGAATACCAGGCATGAGAGAGAAACTATGAGTGCCCGAAGATGCAAATACAAGAGATAAGCACTCATTGGCAGATTAATTTGGAAGCCACCGGAGCATCAAAAAGACATAGAAAGGTGGTCGCTAAGGAACAAAATCTCAATGAAAAATATCTTATCTTAAGTGTATAAGTTTATAAGTGGAAAACATCACAAAGACATATGCCCACAAGGAAACAAGAACACAAAAAGAAGATGGACAAGAAAGCACATGAAAACCAAAATGAATTCACAATGTTGTCGGTTTGAGGACAAGTACGCCATGAGGGGGTCCTCGAGGCGTGCGAAAGAGAGGGGTGTGAGACGTACGATGTTCCGGGACGGTGAGCACACAAGTTTACCCAGGTTTGAATCCGCCGGCTTTGGACGGACCCTACTCCTGCTAGCAATCCAGTAATACGACAGAGCCGGAATATGGGTTACAAGGGTTTTGCCTGTGCGAGTTGAGGGTCTAAAGGTGTTGAGTTGCCCTAAAGGCTCTCCCTAGGACGGCTTATATAGATATCCGGCCTAGGGTTTACAAGAGATATCAATCCGGCTACGACTAAGAGTTGGTGACAGAGTACATCTTCAACTACAAGTAACATTATGGGCCTAAGTCGGTAAGTCTTCTAGGCCTTCCTGTAGTCGGATTGGACTCCGTCTTCTCTCCCTAACTGGGCCGCCCGTGAAGCAAAGCTCTAACCCGAAGTAGGCCACCCTGGTCAGCGAGGATTTGTGAGGATACCCGGAAAGTATATCCCAAACAGTAGCCCCCGGAGGCCTCCAAGATCCAAAGTCGGATTTTATCATCGTCTAGCTTGATCTTCGGCTTGCAGAATCTTGAAGGGTTCCTGAAACTTCATAACAAAAAATACGATCCGGGTCTTAAAAGTAAGTCGGACCTTTCAATTAGTTACTCGGATTTTCCAGCTCGCTTTTAAACTAAGCCGGAACTTGGTCTCTAACACCACCTGACACAAGCATGGTCCAGTCACGTCATCTGACAGACGTTCCGTCAGCACGACCGTTGGTGTGTCCGCGGTTCGCGGAACCGAGGCGCCGTTTCAATGCGTGCGTGGAGATCGAGGCGACGCAATCATCGCGCGGGCCCTTCCCAGTTCTTTCCACGATGCGTGGCAATTACACTGTAGCGTTTGCACGAATCTTGGCGCAGGTAGGTGGATATAAGGGGTTTAGATTTCTTCTTCTCCTCTTCACCAGTCCTTCGCCGTTCGTTTCTTCCCAATCCTCCAGCACGCCTAGAGCCTTTTCGTCCTCCTCCCACAGAGCTCCTAGCGCCGCCACTTTACGGTCACCCTTTTCCACCGGAGAGAAAAATGGCTTCATCTTCGTCTTCTCTGGCGGCGGCGGCGGAAGCAGCTGCGGAGAAAGAGAGCTTCCGGGGAATCTGGATCCCCTGCGCCCTCGACGACGATGGTCTCAAAAACGTGGAGAAGGAGGGGCTTCTCGCCGCCGGCAACTGGCGGAGCGGTTCCGGCGAAACCGTCCCCAATCCGCGCGAAGGCGAGCGCGTCCACTTCGGCACCCATCTGGACCGAGGTTTGTCCTTTCCTCCCTTGGAGTTCTTCTCCGAGGTGATTGATCACTATGGAGTTAAACTCCATAATCTTCCTCCCAATTCCATTCTAGAGATGAGCGCATATGCCATGCTTTGCGAGGGCTTTCTCGGCATTAGGCCGAGTTTGCTTCTTTTCCGGTATTACTTTGATATCCGGAGAAATTCCATTACTGCCGGTGTTCCTTATATCACCGGTACTATTAGTTTCTTTGTTAGACGAGACCGGGCATATCCCAAAATTTCTGCCAGTGACTCGGTCAAACAATGGCCAGCCACTTTTTTCTATCATAGGGATATTCCGGCTCCCAGCAAAGCTACTGCTTTGTCGTCTTTTGTTGACGGAGCTGCCACGGCCCAGCCTTCCTGGGACGAGGCTGCTCCGGCTCTCACCGACGATCTGATCCTCGCTAAGAGGCGGATCGAATATCTTATCAAGCACAAGGGTCTGAAAGGATCTGATTTAGTCCAGTGATGGGTCTCACGTAGGATCCAGCCACTTCAGTACCACGGGGATAGACTGATGCACTCCATCACGTCTTCCAAAAAAGACTCTCTCCGCATCAGCCCCAAAGCCTACACCATCCAAGGTTACATAAGCCAGATCAAATGGCTGATCAAAGAGCGGATCGAGAGGAAAATTCCGGAGATTTCTCTGGACATGCACACGGCGGGAAACCCCGTGGTAACGGTAAGCTTCCATCAGTACACCTTTTAAGTGTTTCAATCTTTAAGTTATATATTGCAATGCTGATATGTTTTCTTGTTTTCTGCTTGCTGATCTCCCTGAGTCGGAGCTTGCTCCACTCGAAGGATATCCTCCTGAGTTTTCTCAGGAGACTGAAGTGGTCCCATTGTCGGACCTTGCGCTCAAGAAGCGCAAAGCTCCGACAGTGGATGTTGGCACAAAGGAAGTGCCCGTTGTGAAGAGGTAACTTTCATTCACAATTTCCGCCTTTGTACCTTTCTCGAATTTCTTTCCGAGACGTAATGTTTCCGACTTTACTACATTATTAGAGCAAAGCCTCTCATCAAGGGTAAGGGGAAGGGGATTCCTGCAAAGCCCCTACGATAGATGAAGCTTACTATAGCTTCGCCTGCCACGGCTCCTCCGACTCCTGCCCCTCAACCTTCTGCAACACCGGCGATTATTCCGTCTCCGGCTATTGCAGAAGATCCGGCTCCTCCAACGGTGCCTGTGATCCTTGGATCGCATACTGACGTCACTGTGGGTGCGTCAGCTCAAGATAAGGGTGAACCCTCTTCGGGTAATGATCCCTCGGCTGAAGTCTTCGCTGACAACCTCCTCAACAACCCCAGACTTGCCAAATTTGGCTTATCCCGGAAGTCCGCAGAGGAGATCCAGCGGCTGGCTAGGCAAGTCCTGGACAAAAGCCATCTTTCCCCCGAAGAGCAAGCGCAAGAAGCAGATGACGTCAAGTTCTCTGACCTTCTCGCCCAAGTCCGCCTTCGCGATGAGAGGATCAGGACTGGCGAGCTTCCAACAGCCCCAGTAATTCCTCTTACTCTCGCCGAGACAGTGGCGGCTGAGGTGAACGCGGGATTAGACAAACTCACCCGCGAACAATATGTAAGTCGGAATTCCAACTCTTGTTTTTACCTTATGTTATATCATATCCTCTAGCCCCCAAGCATGAAGTAGGATATAGAATTCCGGGTTTATGCTTTCATTAGGATGCCAAAGAACGAACTAGTGTAGCCCCCAAGGCTCGTGCTGATATTTAGCAAAAAATATTAGCCCGAGTCTTAAGTAGCTTTCTGACTTTGGGTATTCTGACTTACAGAAAGTATGTTCCTATAACCAGGAATTGTTAAAAAATGTCTGTGATAAGCGGAGAGAGATCAAACCTCTCCGGCTTAAGAATGCTGAGCTCAAGGTAGCCAAGGATGAAGCCGAAGGTAAACATTTCGAGATCCAAAACCTTGCCTTTTGCTTTTTCCAATGTCGAATTTTTCTGAACTGTTGTTCTTTTTGACTTACAGCGTTGGTGAAACAATCCATCGCTATGATTGAAGAGGCCGAGGACCTCAAAACCTTAGTGGTGGAGAACAAGGGACTTCGCCAAGAGCTGGATAAGCTCAAGGCGGATCATGAAAGGAGCATAGCTCAAGTCCTCGAGTCCTCCTCCATGGCTACTGAAGAGCGCGATCTCAAGATTGCCGCTCAAGATAAGGTTATCTCGGACCTCAAGAATGAGGTTGGCAGAGAGAAGGATATCTCCCAGGCGCTCCGGGCTGAACTCCAGAGTCTCCGGGAGGAGAAAGCCAAGATTGACGACGTCATTCTTGGTATGTTCCATCTATCTGACTTATCATTTCTTCGACTTTCATCAATGTCGGTTTTTTTTCTTATCCTTGTTTTGTGTATAGGTCCTCTGAACTTGACGGACTCCTCCTCGTCCGAACCCCGCACTCACCGGCTTACCCAAGTCGGTGATCTTCTTCATGACTACCGCCAGTCCCTTGAGGACATTGGCGAGTCTCTCAGGATTCCAGGCATGCCAAGCATGTCGGACTTCCAGGTGCAGGAGAAAGCCAAGGAGATGCCGCAGCTCGTTCGGGACTGGAACATGTCCTACACGCGGACTGCTGCGTAGAACACTCTCACTATGGTCATGAGCCACCATGGGAACATGGAGATATGGCAAGTGACCAGAGGGTACTGTAAAATAGACGAAGACGGCCAGGAGCAAGACCTTCAAGCTATCATGCACTCCTGCGCCAGATATGGGTGCCACGTAGCTGACCAGACCAGCTACAAGGTGCCCTTCTTCACCCGCGTGGATACTCCACCACCTCCTCCAGAGGACGCCGAAGAAGTTTCCGACGATGAACGGACCACTTCAGATCCGGACATCTTGGCAAGATATCAAGGCGGAGTAGCCAGCGAGCCGGCAGATCCTTCATCTCCTCCTGCATCATAGACCAGAAAACTATGTATTATTCCGGAAAAAACCTGATGCGATTGTAAATATTAAGTACTATGACTTTTGCTAGTGCTAAGTTTTTTTTATCTATTCAGCACTTTTTGTCTTAGATTATTTGTGTGCCTGAAATGTTTGCATAAGCACTTAGAATTTTCCGCCTCTACTTATCGTTTATCTGGCTTTCCGCCTCGTCCCTTTTGTGAGCCGGCTAAACCTTCAGCCGGAAACTTTGCCGAGCAACGGAGCTCAATTGCTAAACCAGTTTAAACTCGGAAACAAAGCCGGCTTCCAGTACCAACAATTCACTACTCGGAAGATACCCGCATCCAGCAATCAGACAAATAACCCAAGTAAAGACTAGAAGTTTTTAGAGTTATACCCGAAGGTAGCAGTTTTAGAATCGGAAATCTAAACCAGAACGAACATGAGCATAAAGTACTTTCAAGCATTCTGGGATTTTCGACTATGACATGATCATTAGGAAATAAGATGGTAAAAACTTCTCAGAAAAACTTTGAGGTAACCAAAACTTTTATTTCTCACAGAGCATGTACATATGTATGATTACAAAGAAAGATAAAACTAAGAATAAAAGGGACGTAGCTGAACAATATTCCACGGTCTGTCTAACTCATCCGGATTTGTACTGCCTCCAGCTCTCTTTCTCTTCTTAGTAGCAGGTCTTTCTTTGACTAGCCTCATGTCAGTTAAGTGGTACGACCCATTGTGCAATACTCTACTAACTAAAAAGGGCCCTTCCCATATTGGGGAAAGTTTGTGCTTTCTTTGTTGCACAAGCCAGAGAACCAAATCACCTTTATTGAAATATCTAGTTCGGACTCTCTGGCTATGATACTTGCGTAACTTCTGCTGATAGGCTGTAGATCTCATTTCAGCAACGACGCAAACTTCTTCGACTAAGTCGAGATCATTTTGTCGAGAAATCTCGGCATCCTCTTCGATATACGTGGCCACTCTAGGAGAAGTATGAATCAAATCACTAGGAAGAACTGCTTCTGCGCCATAGACCAAGAAGAACGGTGTATATCCTGTTGACTTGTTCGGAGTTGTTCGCAAACTCCAAATTACAGAGGGTAGTTCCTTTGCCCAAGCCCCCACAGCACGTCTAAGTGGTGCTTCGAGTCTTGGTTTCAAGCCTTGTAGAATTAAACCATTTGCTCTTTCGACTTGTCCGTTAGCCTGTGGATGTGCGACTGACGCAATGTCAAGCCTGATATTTTGCTCGTCGCAGAATTCAGCCAACTCTCCCATGGAAAAATTACTCCCGTTGTCCGTGATAATGCTATGCGGATAACCATACCGGATTATAACATCCTCGACAAATCTTTTGGTTGTTGCTCCATCACAACTAGTGACAGGTTTAGCCTCGATCCATTTCGTGAATTTATCCACCATCACTAAGAGGTGAGTAAATCCACTTGGAGCTCGTTTAAAAGGTCCTACCATATCAAGCCCCCAGACCGCAAAAGGCCATGTTATAGGTATTGTTCGCAACTGATCAGCCGGAACATGAGCTTGCTTGGCGTACTTTTGGCAGCCTTTGCATGTCTTGACTAATCGTTCGGTATCTGCCTGAGCTGTAAGCCAGAAAAAACCATGTCGAAAAGCTTTTGCCACTAAAGATTTGGCCGCAGCGTGGTGACCACACTCGCCTTCGTGGATTTCTCTTAAGATTTTCACTCCTTCCGGAGATACACATCGCTGAAAAACCCCAAAAACACTCCGTTTATGGAGCTCACCTTTAACAATAGTATAGGCTTTTGCTCGTCGGATAATCTGCCGGCTCAGCACCTCGTCTTCGGGTAATTTGCCATCTACCAAGTAATCAAGGTAGGGTTGAGTCCAGCTGGGAATTACGGCCAGAACTGCTATTAAAGGTGAGTCAGATTTGGTCGGATATTCCTCATCTACTCCCTTTATCGAGGGAACTTTGAGGTGCTCTAAAAATGCGCCATCCGGGACCTCTTTCCGCGCAGAGCCTATTCGAGATAGTGCATCTGCTTCCTCGTTTTCTGCTCGAGGGATGTGTTGAACTTCAAACCCCTCGAACAATTTAGATACATCATCCACGACAGCCTTATATGCTGACATGTGCTTATTTGCATTACAAATATCCGAGACTTGCTGAGCAACAAGATCCGAATCTCTGTAACACATCAAACGTCGGATGCCAATATCCTTAGCAATCCGGATTCCATGCAGCAGTGCTTCATACTCGGCAATGTTGTTTGTCGCTGTGAAGTGGATCTGCAACACGTATAAAAGTTTATCTCCTTGGGGTGATTTGAGCACCACGCCAGCCCCCGAGCCTCCTCGAGCCTTGGACCCGTCGAAAAAGAGGGTCCAATATTCTGACTCAGGGAGGACCCTGTTCTCCTTGGTCTCTGTCCAATCAGCGACAAAGTCGGCATGGATCTGGGATTTGATTGTTGTCCGGGGTTTCTACTCAATATCGAAAGCTACAAGCTCTATACCCCATTTGGCGACACGTCCTGTGGCATCACTATTGTTGATTATATCTCTCATGGGAGCTTTGCTCACCACGATAATTGGATGCTCCTGAAAATAGTGTCGTAACTTACGAGATGCTAGAAAAACACCGTAAGCCAACTTTTGATAGTGCGGATATCGCTGTTTTGATTCTGTCAGGACCTCGTTGACAAAGTATGTCGGACGCTGCACCAGGTGCTCCTGATTTTCTTCTGGTCTCTCCACCACCATAACTATACTGACAACTCTATTTGTCGCAACAATATAAAGCAACATCGGTTCCTGAGGTTCCGGCGCTGCCAGGATAGGAGCAGATGAGAGTACTTTCTTCAGGTCTTGTAGTGCAGCTTCAGCTTCGTCAGTCCAGACAAAATCCTTGGTCTTCTTCAGGAGTTTGTATAATGGTGCGGCTCTTTCACCAAGCCGGCTTACAAATCGACTGACCGCAGCAATGCAACCAGTTAATCTTTGTACGTCCTTCAGGCGAGTTGGCCTGGAAATATTGAGAATAGCCTTTATCTTGTCACAGTTCACTTCTATGCCTCGTTGAGACACGATAAAACCTAACAATTTTCCGGCTGGTATTCCAAAGAAGCATTTTTTCGGGTTAAGCATGATGTTGTATTTTCATAAATTGGCGAACGTCTCCTCTAAGTCGGAAATCAATGTTTCCTTCTTTTTGGACATGACCGCAATATCATCCACGTATGCATGTACATTGCGTCCGAATTGATCATGGAGGCAACGCTGCATCATGCGTTGGTACGTAGCTCCTCCGTTCTTCAGTCCAAAGGGCATCGTAACATAACAGAAGGTTCCGAAAGGGGTTATGAATGAAGTCTTAATTTTGTCAGATTCCTTCATCCGGATTTGGTGATAACCGGAGTATGCGTCGAGAAAATAGAGGAGTTCCGAGCCTGCCGTAGAATCGATAACTTGATCAATTCTGGGCAGAGCGAACAGATCTTTTGGACAAGCCTTGTTCAAGGCAGTATAATCAACACACATCCGTAAATCAGTGGTGTCCTTTTTAGGGACCATTGTAGGATTGGCCGACCAATCGGTATGGATGACCTCTTCTATGAATCCGGCTAACTCGAGTCGCGCTAGTTCCTTAGCTATTGCCTTACGCTTTTCATCACCAAACCGTCGTAAGGACTGTTTGACGGGTTTAGTGTTTGGGTTTACATTTAGAGAGTGCTCGGCAAGTTCCCTAGGTACTCCGATCATGTCAGATGGCTGCCATGCGAAGATATCTTGATTTGCTCGAAGGAACTTGACGAGCACGCTTTCCTATGCGCTACTTAGGCTTGCACCTATCTGGGTCACCTTGGAGGGGTCATCATCCTTCAACGGCGTCGTCTTTGTCTCTTCTGATGCCTTGAACTCCGGATTTGGTTTTGTCACCTCCTTCTTCGTCGCGGGCATCTCGGACGGATCTATGCTCTTCTTGATCTCCTGGTACTCCTGGGCGTGCAGCACGGCTTCGGCAAAGGCGACATTTCCATCCTCGCACTCTCGCGCTTTCTTTGGGTCTCCCCTGATGGTGATCACGCCGTTGGGACCTGGAATTTTCATCATATTGTAAATGTAACACGGACGAGCCATAAAAGCCCAGTAAGCTGGACGTCCGAATATAGCGTGGTATGCGCTCTTGAATGGGACCACTTCGAAGGAAAGTGCCTCCGTTCGATAATTTTTTGGTGTTCCAAAAGTAACATCCAAAGTGATCTCTCCCAGGGAATTAGCTTGTCTTCCTGGGACAACTCCGTGAAAAATGACAGAGCTATGGTTAAGCTGTGTTTCCGAGATCTTCATCCGGCGTAGCGTTTCTACATAGAGAATATTGATGCTGCTACCACCGTCCATGAGGGTCTTGGAGAAGCCATAACCGTCAATAAGTGGATTGACGATTAAGGCATATTTTCCTCGCCTATGCAACTTAGGCGGATGATCAGTGCGGTCAAATGTGATTGCCACTTCCGACCAGTCCAGATACTGAGGGACAGCCGGAACTGTTGCGTTAAGCTCGTGGAGAACTGCTTTCTTGACCTTTGCTGGTTGAGATCCGAGGAAGGTGACGTAAGTGTCCTTCTTGGTAGGAAAAGTTTTCTTCCCTTCCGGCTTGGGATTTGAAGCATCGGCTTCCTCCATGTCGGAATCTTCCTTGGTCTCTTTGTCTTTTTCGGGATTTTTCTTCCCCTTCTTCCGCTTAGCTTTGTAGCCCACGGTATCATCTCTCTTGATGTCGTCGTTAAAACGACATTCGGCGTTGGTGTGGGACGAGCCCCCATTGGCGTCCAGGTGATGCACACATGGGTTATTGGCGATGTCGGCCCAAGTGTAGGTTTTGCCTAGTTGTTGCTCTCCTCTACCTTGGACCCTTGATGTCCCACGGCCACGCCCGCGGCCTCCGCCACGTCCTCCTCGTCCTCCTCGCACATAGACAGCAGTAGTGACTACTGCTGTCTCCGCGTTGGGTTTTTCTTCCAAGGTGTTTTTTGCGTTTCTGAGCCAGTTGCTTTGTCTTTGCTGACTGAGGCACAACCAGGACGTTGAGTAATCCCTCTGCATCATCGTCAGCATCTGCAAACTTGCTCGCTGTTTCTATCATTTCTCCCAGATCAATAACCTTGTCACACTTCAAGCGATGGCGCAGTAAACCAATTGGGAGACCTGCAATGAAAGCTTCAATCGCAGTTTGATCATTTACTCCCTCGCAGGAGTTCTTCATGTCAATCCATCATCCGAGATAATCTCGGCAAGTTTCTCCGGCTTTCTGGGTGCAACGCTGTAGGTCTCCAACCGTATAGGGCCTCCGATATGTGCCTTCGAAATTCCAAAAGAACACACTTTGTAAATCATACCAGTTGTGGATGGTGTTCGCCGGAAGTTCATTGAGCCATGATCGTGCCGTCTTCCGCAACATAAGTGGGAGATATCGGGTTGCGACCAGGCTGTTTCCGCCTTTGGCGATGCAGCAAGCTTGGAAGAAGTCCTGTAACCAGGTGTCAGGCCGAGCAATGCCGTCGTAGGCTTGAATATGTCTTGAGATAGCAAATCCTTCCGGGAATTTTGTAGCTCTGATGCGTGGTCCGAAGCACTTTGGGCCCACGTACACGTCATCGTTTTCGTAGCACCGAGCCTCTATGTTGGAGTTGAACCTGTGCCTTGCGTCGTTCGGGGATAGGGATCGTCCCGAATATCGGCTGTGGCTGCGGTGCCATGGAGCCGTACTTCGGCTTCTGCCACCACCTCCTCCGCCATGTCGTCCTCCTTGACCTCCTTGGGGGCCGTTGTGATAACTGTGCTATGGAGAGGGTGGTGCAGCTGGGTTGTTTCCGGCTGATCGCCGGCCTCCGTCCGGAGCGTCATTATTCCGGTTCCGGGGAGGTTCTTGACTATGACGAGCCCCCTGCCGGTTTGTGCCAGCGTGGTTTCCGTCGTTCCTTCGTCCGTCGTTCCCACCATGGTGAGGCTCAGCCGGACGGTTTTCACGTCTAGGAGGTGGCATTTTCTGGCGATCCTCCTCCCGACGTTTCTCTTTATCTTCTCCTTTTTGGGGAGGATTCCTCGGAATCAGTGCAGCGATCGCGTCTTTCTCGGCTGCTGGAGCAACGTTGCTCCAGTTATGTGTAGTTCTGTGGTGTTGTCCTGACGATCCGGTTCTTGAATAATTGTCTTCCCGTCGTTCGGGGTTATGATACTGCGCCGGAACGTAATGGGATCTTACGCCAGCCCATGCCGGATCTGTGCGACATTGGTCGGAATCCGAGACCAGCTTTTGGCTTCCAGACAGGGCGACCTTTTGCTGTTCCAGTCCCTTATTGAGTAGCTTGATACCCAAACGTATCTCTTCTGGTCCTGGATTAGCCGATAGAATTTCGTGAGCTGCCACAGTATTTTGCACTGGTGTTGGGTATACCCAATCTCCGTTGCTATCTTTCCGTGGCTTCGCCATCTCATCCCCAAAAAGGACGGCACAGACACGTGGGAATCGGTCATCATTGCTGTGACGCTTCCGTGTCTTCTGATGTAGACAGGACATATACTCCTTGTTTGACATGCGCTTCTTCTGCACCTCGATGTTTTTGGCTTCATCAAGGAGTTGTTGACGACGCGCTTCTAGGGCTTGGGCCCTTTCATCCAGCTCATCTGCAGTAAGTTCTGCAGCTGTAGGGATAGGTGTGGTTAATGCGGCATCGATGAGTTTACGCGCACCTTCAGTGATCACGTGTCCATCCACCGATACTTCTTTTTTCGGCTCGTCTGGGATAAGTGCTCCATCCGAGTCTTCCTCATATTCCTCGGCAATCACCTCCTCTGTCAGAGGGTCTTTTGCCGGGGTCTTGTTCTTCTTCTTTGCCTTCTTGGCAGTGCCGGTAGCAAAGACGGCTTTGGGTCCGTTTCCCGGAGTCAAGCTCTGTTCGGTACTTTCGAACATCTGGAGTTCGGGATTGTCTCCGACTTCCATATCATCCTGCGCTTTGGGAGAGTGTTCCCCGGATCCTTCGTCCATGGCTTCTCCATCTTCTGCAGCTTTGGAGTTGTACTCCTCGTCATATTCCGCGGAGAACTTTTGGAAATATGCCGACGTCATTGACTCATCCGAGGATGCGGGAACGTCGGCGTTTGTTCCAATTTCCTCCAGCACTGAGTCGGTGTTTTCTCCAGCATCGGCAGAGCCAGATCCAGGTCCAACATATCCGACGAAGTGCGATGCATACTTCCTGAGGTACCTGCGGCTTTCGCAATCAGCCATATCGAAACTTTTAATGGTTTCGAGGATTGCTTCTGTGCTAGCGCCTTGCAGTATCATACATCTTAGTGTGTACCTGAGGAAGAGCCTGTCTGTCCCGACATCATCAGAGTCGGAATCAGTGTCACTGATGTGCTCCTCCTGGATTTCGACTTCCACGGGTGGGTCGATCTGGGATCCGGCTTCTCCAAGGAGATCCACTCTAGATTCGACTTGGACCGTGAGGTCTTCTTCAGGCTCGGATTTCTCCACTATCTCCGCAACTGGTGCGGGCTGGGTGGGATTAGGGTTATCTGAGATCCAGAACTCTGTCGCCTCCACGGACAAAGGGGATCCAGAAAATTCTTTTGCCTCTATCATCACCGCTGGGGTGGGTTGGGCAGGTTCAGCGAAACCGATGTAAACATCGATCTCGCCAAAAGACATGATTGTGTAGGCAGTCATGGCCTCCCTAGCCGTAATCCAAGTCTCGTCGAGAACGATGAGAGGGACGTCGTTGGCGTAGAGGATGCGACCGACGGCGATGGTCTCGCCGATTCCGATTCTTGCAGATTCCGCTCGGAACGCAGATCCGAAGCTCACTTGCCCCACGGTGGGCGCCAACTGTCGTCGGTTTGAGGACAAGTACGCCATGAGGGGGTCCTCGAGGCGTGCGGAAGAGAGGGGTGTGAGACGTACGGTGTTCCGGGACGGTGAGCACACAAGTTTACCCAGGTTCGAATCCGCCGGCTTTGGACGGACCCTACTCCTGCTAGCAATCCGGTAATACGGCAGAGCCGGAATATGGGTTACAAGGGTTTCGCCTGTGCGAGTTGAGGGTCTAAAGGTGTTGAGTTGCCCTAAAGGCTCTCCCTAGGATGGCTTATATAGATATCCGGCCTAGGGTTTACAAGAGAGATCAATCCGGCTACGACTAAGAGTTGGTTACAGAGTACATCTTGAACTACAAGTAACATTATGGGCCTAAGTCGGTAAGTCTTCTGGGCCTTCCCGTAGTCGGATTGAACTCCGTCTTCTCTCCCTAACTGGGTCGCCCGTGAAGCAAAGCTCTAACCTGAAGTGGGCCACCCTGGTCAGCGAGGATCTGTGAGGATACCCGGAAAGTATATCCCCAACACACAACATATACCAATAGGATTTTTGCTTGAAAGCATGGCCAAAGGCACAATATTATCTTATTGTTCATTAATGAGCTTCAAAGACCAACACACTACATATATTACAACTATCACCAAGGGAAAAAGAGATAGTTGGAATATATGGAGAAAGGCAATAAGAACCACAAAGGAAAAACAACTTGCAAAGTCTCACTATTGCACATGAGAGAATTTGAGGAAAAGATAGGCAATGAAATTGCTAGATTGACATATTAGGGATTGGTGAATCATATGTATGATTTTGTATAGTCCCTCTAATATGCACTCATCTCAGTTTACTCACATTTGCAATAAGAGTTTCTAATAAGACCAAAACAAAAACAACATCATTTGCAATTACAAGAGAGATCATGCCACAAAGCAACCTACAGGAGGTTGGAAACAATATGTGTATGCATGAGTAAGGGATACTTGTTACCAAGATATAATTGTTAGAATGTAGAGGATAAGAATTTGTTGATCATCCTAGCTTGGCTCCATTGGACATGTAGACACCACTTCTTCCTTATTTGAGAGACAAGCATCCAATATATCACCAATGTACCTAACACATATTAAGTACAAAATGGTCCCCAAACATATTGGATCCAAAGTAGTTAGTGAAAGTACAATACATAGGAGAGACTCCACGAGAATATGTGCATATAGATATAAAATTGAATTTCATGCATATCTTAGATAATAGGATTTGGTGGAGTTTCCCCTATATATTGGTACAATGAAAGCAAACATGCCATAATATAAACAATTAGTAAATATGCATGCACAAGACTTCCAAGAACCAAAAGGAGATACAATTTGAACAAAGATATCAAGTAAACCAAGCCGACACACACAAGAGTGTGACACGACAAAAGGTGTCCAAATTTTATCAAAGAACCAATTCAACACATGATCATCATCATCACAACCATCAACAACATCATCATCATCATCATCGACATGATGAGATACAATGGGATCCAAAGCGGTTACCTTTGTTCCCTTGGCCATAAGGCACATGTGAGAACTAGACGGAGGTGATGATGAGATTTTACTTGAAGCTCCATTCAAAACCTTATCTTGACCCATAGAATCTTCGGTTTCCTCTACATGGTTAGCAACACAAGCACTAGAGAAAATAGAAGAATTTTTATCATGACAACAGGATAAAGTAAGCATATCATCATGAGATTTATTCAAGCCATTTCTACATGATGTGCAAGGACTATCAACACAAGCATGTAAGGAGTTTTGAGTGCTAGAAGTGTTGAGGTCCAAAGATAGAACATTGCAACTAGATAGAGATGAAGGATTACTAATAGTAAGCTGACTATCCACATTGCAAGTTCTAACACCACTCACCATATCATTACCTTGTGAAAAATCACATGTTGGTGAAGTGGTAGAAGATGAGAACTCATCATGGCCGGAGGTGGAGGGAAAACAATCATCCTCAATAATGTTGGACTCACTATATTTGCCTTGAAGCTTTGTCCATATCACATGAGAACTCCAATAAGGCATGATTGAAGAAATAACAACATTGCTCACAGGAAGTAAAAGAACTTTAGTAGCTTGAGCATCTATATAAGAGTTCATCTTCTCCTCTAAAGATTCATTTTGTGGATCCATAGTAGAAGAGAAACCCATATATATATTTCCCTCAATAGATGGGTGAATGCCCCGGAAATAATCTAGCACGCGATATTTCCAAGCATCATAATTTGTGCCATCGAATATATAGAAGGAATCGTGCACTATTCCCCTAGTCGACATTTTTACTCTCAAGGCGGTGAAGCCTAAAAGTGAGAGACCTTGCTCTGATACCAATTGAAAGATCACGGATGCCACCTAGAGGGGGTGAATAGGTGGTTTAAAACTTTTACGAGATGGGCTTAACAATGGCGGAATAAAACTAGCGTTTTCTTTTGTCAAGCACAAAGCCTAGATATACTAAGGTTCACCTATGTGCACCAACAACTTATGCTAAGCAAGACAAGCAACAATGCGATAGAAATATAGATTACTTCAAGCACAAAGGCTATGACAAGGTAAAGTGCATAAGTAAAGAGCTCGGGTATAGAGAAAACCGAGGCATGCAGAGACGACGATATTTTACCGAGTTCCTCCCAACAAGGGAGTACGTCTCGTTGGAGGGTGGGTGGTACTAAGACCACCAATGCCACAATAGGCCTCACCCTATTCTCCCGAGCACCCACCACGCGGCAAGCACCCGTTCCACTATGGGACACTTGAGGGCGGTCACCAAACCCGTACAAGATTGGGGCAATCTCCACAACTTAATTGGAGGCTCCACTAATCACCACCAATGCCACTATCTTGGGAAGAGATCCACAACTTAATTGAAGGCCCTAAGAACACGGCATAAAGGCCACACAACCGTCTAGGTTTTCAAGAACCCAAGAGGGACAATCTTCTTGATTTCACCAAACAAATCCTCCGTAGAGAACTCAAACCGATGCACCTAATACAATGGCAAGTCCTTCACTCTCAAATTCCACCAAAGCTACAAAAGCTATTGGGAGAATAAGAGAGGAAGAACACAAGAGGAAATCCACAAAAGAAACCCCAAGATCTAGATCCCAAGATGTTTCCCTCACATAGAGGTGAGATGGATTGGTGGAGTTGTAGATCTAGGTCTCCTCTTTCAAATCCCCCAACAAGATTCAAGAAATATGGGAGGGATTGAGAGTATTTGCAAGATATTGAAGGTAGAAACTATGGAGGAGAGAGAAAGAGAAACCAACCAGACCCTTGGGGAAGAAGGGGCCTTTTATAGGTCCCCACGACAACTAGCCGTTGCAGACCACTTATCCCGGAGTTTTCGGCCTTCAGGACCGTAGTCTCTGGCCCCCAGGACCAGAGTCTCCGAGGTCCAGACTACGGCCAGGACTCTGGGAAGCCTCCAGATGCTCTCTGCACACCCCCCGGAGTCTGGTCCAGAGTCCCCAGGGTGCGAACCCCGGAGTCTCTGGCCCTCACAAAACTGGCAGAAACACCGATACGAAAACAATCATAACTTTTGCATCCGGACTCTGATTTTGATGATCTTGGGCTCGTTTCGAGGAGGAAAACAAGATCTACAAGATTATGCGGGGAACCATCATAGTCCAGCAAGGTAGGATAGAACCTAATGATGAAAGTTTTAACCTATCTATAAAAGATAAACCGGTAAAACCTCCAACATTGAAAACGCAATAGAGAATAAATATGAAATCCGTTTTCGATGAACTTGAGCTTGTCATGGAGATTAACACAAGATCTAAATCCTCTCATGGATAAGAACCAAATAAGAACCAAGAAAGATGATGCCAAGTATGCAAATATTTGATCTCTCTTTGAAGGATATGATCAAGTTACTCACTCGAGAGCCCCTCTTGATAGTATGGTTATCTATCCTAAATCCGGTCTCCCAACAACAACATGAGACCGGCAAAAGGAAAAACCTATCAAGATAATACCTTTGCCTTGACCAATCCACTTGAGCTCGATGTAGACGATCTTGTCCTTCTCAAAATGGACACCTTTCTTGATTGCTCTTTCTTGAGCACGAATGATGAAGACTTGAAACATGCTCCCCCAACACCATGGGGAAACCTATTCTTTGACCTTGTCTTCATCGATCCATGATCACCGAGGATGGCAAGCTTCAAGCATGAGATCTTCTAGAGATGGTGCATCTTGAGCTTGCACAACATTTCTTCTAGCTCCAATTGGATGATCTCTTGAAGATACACATGAGAAACTCCATCCAATTATTCAAGACACACTTGATCTTATTTTATTTATTAATCTTCTTCTATAAGATTCCAAGAGGCCCAAAGCCCTTGGACAATGCTTCTTCTTCATTTATTCTACCTTGAAGCCAACACATGCTCCAAACAATGCCAATGAACAATTCCTACAAGTG
Organism: Avena eriantha; assembly: GCA_910589775.1. NCBI lineage: Eukaryota > Viridiplantae > Streptophyta > Magnoliopsida > Poales > Poaceae > Avena > Avena eriantha. The sequence continues at coordinate 238,017,218 of OU342742.1, read as the reverse complement.
CAACTTAATACAAACATTAGTCCATAGAGATTGTCATTAAGTACCAAAACCACACATGGGGACTCACATGCTCTTTCAGCAGGCATAGTACCTTCTTCATGGTTTTTGACCACTCCATGAAATCCATCTCGGTGCCTTCCTTCGCGGATTGCAATTGCAAAGCTTCTCCGGCTCGTAAGCCATTAGGTTCTCCCGATAGACCACCGGAGACCTCGATTCTATTGCCCTCCTTCTTCTGGCGGTAGCACGGAAGCCTGGGCCCGAAGAACCACCAGAAGACATGGACATTCTCCTCTGCGCCGCCTCCACGCTCCGCCCCCCACTGCCCCGACGAACCCTAATTTTATTCCCCTCCCTTCTATCTGCCAATCGCGCTCCTCTTTCATCCCCACGCGACACTACCTCTGGCCCCACAGCTGACAACAATCCCGGTCGATGGTGGCCACATCAGCGACTTAGCCCCTAAAACTGCTCCAGGGTTCAATTTAGACCAAGATTGCAAAGTTCAGGGTACAATCGTCAGGGATTTCGACGTAGGGGCTCAAACCGCTGGAGCACTACGAGTTCAGGGTTTAAAATAGACTTTTTCCTTTCTTCTACTACATGCGCTCGCCCACCGTGGCACACGGAAAGGATTGGGAGACGCTTTCGGGTGCACCCGCGGGACAGAGAAAAGGTCACGGTGCAATGTTCCGTGTTTCGCTTGCATCCAATCCAGATTCAAGCTCAAACATATCGTCATAATATTTACTTTTGCTACTCTATGAGTCAGAATATTTTCTCATATCGTCATAATGTCCCTTGGATCCAATCCTGATTTGAAATTAAACTTGATTTGGTGGAACAACAAATTCATGATGTTCATTCACCTTACTGCTACTAGCATCGTGATGTTTTAGATACCACTCTACTTGCCATAATATTTATCCAATTGCAATATTTAAATGATATCTTCTCGATTTTACAACATAAGTCATGATCGATTTCACAACATAAGTCATGAGATCGTCGTGTACGTACGCATATATAATAATAAACTCAATTATGGTGGCCCGTGGTGCTTGGCCAATACTACCCTCGGTTACAATTTATAATAATTATTAATGTTATGCATTTCTCGATATAGTTGCGACATGTGCATCCTGCTTTGGTGTAAGAGCTCATAGCCACTTTAGTATTTAAACCATATCTGGAACCATGGTTCTTAATGTGATTGGATCTTTACACAATTATGTGGATTTTATTTTGTCAATCTCCCTTACAGAAGCATACACGCTGGTTGTAAGCTTTAGTGAATACGCAGACTGTTATGGATACATGTTCTTTGTCCTCTTTGGTTGGTTCTACATAGTTCTATTCAAGATTTTGATTTCTGAAACAATAAATCTTGAGGGGGCGCAAGATTCTTTGTTACCGCGATTACTAAGAAATCCCGAGCAGTTATCAGACAAATTTGAAAATAAAATTTTGAATTCAAAATTTCTTCAGAACTCCTTTAGTATATATTAAACTCTATATGTGGAAACATGGATGGCTTTATCGTCTGACCATACTGTAAACATGCAAGAGCTGTTATGTCAATGTCTCGATAGTATTTTTTTGATTTTGTCGGATTTGTATATTTGAAAAAAAAAAATAGAAGGCTGACATTATGGCATACCTTCTTACGATGAAAGCTAACAAAATATTGACTATCTATCTATATTATGGCGTTTAAATTGGTCGGTAAGTCGGTTTCCCAAGGGGTGCTCAAGATATTCGGTTACTAGGTGGTAACCGAATTTTGACATGTAACCAAAACCATGGTTCTATTACAACGACATCTTAGTCTTTACTTTTAGTGACTAACTGATGGCTCGTGCGTTGCCACGAAACAACATTGTGATTCATAAATATTAGCCCCTCACTCCCGTCCTATTGCTCCTCCACCCTTTCTCCTTGCCCATTTCTTCGTCATGTCTATTCTCTCTATATCCCTTATCAACATGCAACAGCACCACCGAGCACACTCACCCCGACCTAAGGGCTCGTTTATGTCTATTCCCTCTATATCCCTTACCAACATGCAACAGCACCACCGAGCACACTCACCACGACCTAAGGGCTCGTTTGATTTGCAGGATTCTCAAAAGACGGGAATAGGAAAACCATTGAATTGAAGTGGCATGACCTCTTAAATCCTACGAGAATAGAAAACTATAGCAATTTGGATTAAGTAAAGCTTGTTTGATTCAAAGGAGTCACATAGGAAATTTGAAGGATTTTGATCCTTACGATTCATAGGATTAGAACCTTAGAAAATTTTCCCATAGGATTGCATTACACTATATTTTAGAGAAAAATTTCCATCCACCCATACCTCATGTTACAATTCCTTTTCCTCTCCTGCGATTCAAACACTTCTTCAAGAAAAAATCTTGTGGCTCCAAATCATGTAGGATTAAACTGGATAGGGCATTTTAATCCTGCACTTTTCCCATTCCTGCGTTTTTTTCTATCCTATGAATCAAACAAGTCCTAAGTGTATGAATCACAGGAAAGCAAAAAAAAATCTAACATGAGGTTGGAATGGATGAAAAATTTCCTACAAAATAGACGGCAAAGAAATCCTTTGAAGGAATTCCTAAGGATTGTAATCCTTTGAATCAAACGACCAACGTAGGAGTATTTCCTAAAGGACAAAATCCTTCACGAATCCTTTGAAAATTCCTTTGAATCAAACGAGCCCTAATTTCTGATATCCCAGAACCTTGATATCGATGAACTTTTATTTACCATCTTGTGTTGTTTACCATCACGCATTGATTCAATGTAAGGTGGCCCCGGCTCCTGCATTAACTGCTTCCAGATTTGAGTGTGTTACAGAGCCTGCAGCAACAATAACCAGCCAGTATCAGCTTTGGAGTTGCTCGTTACTCAAGTTCACAGCGCTTAAGAAATCCACAAGACAGCTGCCAACTGGTTAGATAGAGATTCAGTCCGATGATAGGATACTATTATACTCCCTCCGTCCAGAAATAACTGAATTGGATTTCTCTAGATTTGTATGTATCTAGACGCATTTTATTGTGTACATACATCCGAATCTAGACAAATCCAAGTCACTTACTTCTGGACGGAGGGAGTACTAAAGTTATGGATAGTCACAAAGAAAACAGATCCTGATGTTAAATGATTCATTTGCTGGAATCATTTAGTCATTATCCATGTCTTACACGAGATTGTTTGGGCATAGGCATCTTTATAACGTCACTCTAGAAAAGAAAGTTTAACAGAACTTACCAGTCCAAGCCTTCAAAAAGCCCCTCCCAGAGGTTTTGGAAATTGACCATTGGCGGCTCTTAATCTTGTGAAGTTCTAATGACTCTGTTATGGCAGCAGCATCCAGTGCACCTGGAAGGTCCTGAATAAGAATATCCCAAGATTGAATAAGGTAAGATACAACACACCAAACAGGATAGAAGTAAACTGCGCCCACAGGGTCTAAAGAAATTTATATTCATCTTGATGCATCCATTCCCATTAAAACATGTGCTCAAGTGTCATGGTTTGCCCCCATGACTAATTATCAATGATAGATAAAGTAAGTATTCATGGAAACTCATAACAAGGCAGATGTCTTGTTAATAGACAAAAGAGCCAAGAATGTATAGCACAAATGAGAAGATAGTGTAGGCATGGTGCAAATATAAATTATTAGAACTTTGTATTTTACCAGTGGCAATGTCCAAGTAATTATATCAATCTGAGAACAGTAAGAGAAACTGGAAATGGTTTGCTTCTTCACCTTTTTATTTGCATATACAAGGACAACCGCATCTTTCAGCTCATCCTCCTGCCAAGTATAGTGCGCAAAATCAGGAATCATATTCTATTGGTGACCAAATAGATACATTATCTCGAGAAATAATTTACATCCTGATTAGTCAGTTTTTTAGTACATCTGGCTAACAGGACCCTGTTACTGAAGAAAGAAGTTGCGCTATTTAAGTTGTTTATGTGGAATCACACATTTCCAAGTTTTTCATCTATGGTTGCTATTTACAGTGTAGTAATTGATGTGAAAATCATCAGATCGACTAAACAGGAGGAAAGTTCAGGCAAATCAAGTAAAGTAATACTCTAACCGTAGCAGTGGATTTTCTTAACCTGTTAACATCTGTCAATATCTACTAAATGACTTCAAAACAATTAAAAGGTCATGCGTTGTCATAGTACTATTAGTATTAGTAATAATTATGTTATTTTGTGAGAAATACCTGAATCTTGTAGTACTACCAATGTGCATGGCAGAAATGCATATTAAATGTGATAAATCAGAAGACACGTTCACCTTGCATATCTCAAGGATGGAATAGAATTCTTCCTTTGCAGTTACCAGCCTATCAGTATCACTTGAATCAACAACATAATTATAGCCTGGGTGTTTGGAAAATAACATCTCCATTATGGCCTATAAACAATCACAAGAAAATTAATAAAATGATAGAATTTGAGAAGGATTGTGACAGGTTCTCACAAAAAGAAAACAAATATTGTTGTTCATGAGTAAAATAATCAAATTAAAAGCTTATTGTACAGATCTCGAGTCCAATAGTGAAAAGCCGTTTTGTCATTTGCTAAATTTACAAAAACACAAAAAGTAAAATCTCAAAAGCATGTAAACATTTCTCTCTGCAGTTGGTATAGATACTGTCATTCAAACATAGCAAATCAGTGTTGCAACCGTAACATGTAGTGCATGTGCAGTGAAAATACAATACAATCTTTTTGTTAGCCTCTGTATGACCATGTCACTCCTATTCGACCGAACTGGTAAAATACCTTGTCTTATTCTGTGTTGGTAAAAGTAGCCCGTAATTGTTGGCAATCAGTAGATGTTCTCGTTGCTATCCATGAAATGCTCCTTGTTAAAAATAATCATCAATCTTTATTAAATAACAGGATGTAAAGGTATGAAAAGGCAACACTTCCCACACTGAAATCCCCAAGGTCCAGATTCCAGAACGAGTGGAGCGCTCCCCTTCTCTTCCATTGTCGGCGGCCAGAGGCCAGCGCCCGGCTAGTCCCTCTGGTCATTCTCCTCCTCCGTGCACTGTCCCCTTTCCCCGACCCCCTTCGCCACTACCGCGTTGCAGGATCCTCCGCGGCCGCCTCCTCCGCTGCTGGTCCCCAATATAACCCCGGCGCACAACGACCATCAGCAGCTACTCGATTCAGCAGTAGGTAGGTCTGCGCCACAACAGTGCAGCTGCAGTAACTGCTACCAAGTATTCACCCTTCAAGGGAGGCCTCTTCAGCTACTGGATTTGCTTCTGTAACCTATCGCCAGTGGTCCAGATCAGTTCATGTCAACCGGCAATGACAGATCCGTTGTGTAGATTGAGAATGCAGCATCCATGATCTATCAAATGTAGTTCCGAGACAGAGACTAATGAACAGTTTAAGGTGACTGGTAGTATTGGCTTTCTTAATTTACAAGCAGGTTTGGACTCTAGGATAGCATTGAGTCAACTTGCAATGAAAATGGGAAAATGTTATTCCAAACGCTCCCTTTTCCTCTGTTTTCAAATTCTGAATGTTGAATAACAACATAATGTACAGAGACAGAAAACCCATCACCAACATTATTATCTCGTCATCATCATTATATAATGTAGGAGTTTGTACCGTAGCAAGCTGAGCACTTTCATCATCATTATCGTGATTGTATAATTCAGGAGTATGTATATGGTGTACCATTGGTCTGCTTCATGCAGTTGTTGAGGAAGGAGGTGTCCTTGGTGAAATTGAAGACCGCGTCCCACTTCGAGTCCCTGCAAACATCCGGCAAATCAAGAATCACAACTCCGTGAACCAGCCATCAGAACCAAAAAATAACACAGTACTGCAAAAAAAAGACAATTCATAATAATATTTGAAACCAAAATAATAATAATTCGTCACAACTGAAGAAGGCACATTTGCAGCTGTCTCAAAGCCCTTGTAGCACCAACGCGAAGGTCACCACTCTCTCCTCTCCATGTAGCATAAAAAAATTAGCAATGAATCGGGAGGTGTTATGTTGGAAAGAAAAGAAGCAACAACAGACCTGGTGAAAATGAAGGCAGACCCAGAAACTAAGCTTTTTGGAACTGACAAACACCAACCGCTCCGAAGGAGATGCCTCCTAGGTTGTGTTGTTGGTTGATCCAAAATCAGTTAACACAATTACCATGGATTATCAGCGATGCTATCAACATCAAGTACAAGCTAAGCCTTTTTGTTACTGATGTCTAAGGTGGTACCAACGGCCTGCTGAATGGATCAGCTTCAGATCACATTGGCATACTACCTGGCGATGCAAAGCACGCCTAATCATCTAGTATATAGAATTTTCATGGGGACAGTTGCCAAGACTGATATATGTAGGTCAGAGCAATCAAGGCATTTGGCAGATTGCACAGCAAAGTTAGTAACTTGCACATCACAATAAATTAGGTTGCCAAAAAAACAAGCGAAGAAAGATAATTAGGGAGCGCTAAGCACTACCACAACACGAACACACGCATCCCCAATACGGATACACGTTCACAGGCATTGCAAACTTGCAATCTCGCTGCAGTCTCATCACACAGATGCATAATCCAAGCATAACAAAATTCAACCGAAGCATTAGGTGGTGCTACTCGATTCGAGCTAGCGGGTGAAGGCGTAGAAGACGATGCCAATGTAGATCAGCATGGCGGTCGGCACGAGCGTGACGAGCGGGATCACGGCGCCCCATGCCGCGGAGCCGCCGGCGCCGCACCCGAGCCGGCCGAGCTTCACCTGCACCACGTTGACGAGGGCCATCATCAGGAACCCGCACCCGCACACGGAACCCACCGCCGACGACAGAATCCCCACCCGGAGCGCTGCCCGGTTGATCTTTGCCGTCCAGCTGACGGCGGATCCGGCGGCGGAGTGGGAGGCGCTTCGGTAGTGGGGGAAACTGCGGACGATCTGCTTGAGGCAGAGCGCGACGAGGCTGGAGAAGAGGAAGCAGGAGAAGGCGAGGACGTGGAAGGTGACGAGGTCGGACTCGATGCGGTCCCCCGCAGCGCATGCGCCCAGGTGGTCTGCGCCGTCGGCGAGCCCGGGTCCGTCGGAGGATGGGCGCCACGCCAAGCCGAGAAAGGCGGCGAGGGTGAAGAGAGAGTTCACATTCACGATGCCGTCTAGGGCCGTAACCTGGATGCTCGTTCCTCGACCGCTGCCGCTGCCGGTGGCAGTGTTGCCGTGTTCCATGGATATCTTGGTTGGGAGGACGTGGGGTTTGGCCGTTTGGGGATCGGGCAGGGACTGTCGGTGAGCATGTGCGGGCGTACAAGTTGAGCTAGTACTGCGAACTAGGGAAAGGTGGAGTACTAAAAGCGTGTCAAAATGTTTTTTCTCTCTCGTGGGCATGTGTGCTCCTCCAAACGGCTGCTACAAGTTTTAGGGTGCGTTTGGTAGTCTTCGTGTCACCATGTTCTCCTTGAGCAGTGCTAGGGTGGGCAGGGTACCTAGGGACGGACCTTCGCTTTCTACAGGGTGTGTTTGTACAGGGTGTATTTGGTTTAGCTGAAAATTCCTAAAAATCAGCTGCGTGAAAGCTGTGGAAATCTGCTGTGGAAAAGCAGCTGTGAGCTGATAACTATAGGAAAACTGGAAGTTATTTGGTTGTGACAACCGACAACTGTGGATTCTGTAGGAAATGAAATATATGTAATGTCCCTAAGGCTCTGAGAGATAATTTATATGCTAAAACAATAATTTGTACACAGGTTGGCATACAAATAACCATTTGGAAAAGACTTTTTCATTGCTTATATTCTATACATATATAACTTACAAAGTGGTTCACGAGATTACTTTAAAAGACCCATGGATTATACAAAAGACATATGGTTCACTCCATGATGTTCGCTATCAACATAATTATCGTAGGTTAGGACCCATGAAATATACAAAAGACATACGGTTCTCCATGATATCCGCCATCGACATAACTATTCTAGGTATTCCCTTAAAAACTATCCTAGGTCGCTCTCGCAAGAAACAAATAATTCGCTATTCTATCACGAATGGTATTCATGGTGAGCTCGTTCTCCTCCTCTTGGACATCTCCCATGTGTGTATCCATCTACACAAAATAGTCAGAAGAAAAAATAAAATGGCAGCAACCTATTAGTGAACATGACAGTAAGATAAGATCAACAAAGAGAAGATAATATAGCAGCAACATGTATAACTTCTTTTGAGATTGTCCAATTTATTCTTTAGTTGCAAATGCTCCCACTTTTTCTAGTTTTTGGCAAACTTTTCTTTCTTCCAGCCCACTTTATTCAAGTGACCTAAAGGCCTATGCCTAGCAAGAACCTCATCTCTAGAAATTTCACATAATACTTCACACTTTGTTTATCCTATACCTCAATCCCACAAAAATTATTTCAGCTAACAAAACATTTGTTGTTATAAAATAATATGTTTGAAGATGTAAAAATAATGCATCTTCCTACATCAAAAATACTTATGCAGGGGGAATTCCTAATTATGATACACAATAAGCAACAATCGTTTTTTCTATATATCCTACACAAGCAATAGTTTTATATTTCACAGAACGTGCTAGATGTGGTGAACACCAACAAATCGGTGAAATTAACTAGGAACGGGAGGTAAAATAAGGAGGGAAGAGAGGGGGTGTCACATACCTGCAGGCGGATGAGTTATCTGGCCGATCGCTGGTTGTCGTCCTTCCGGCGGCGCGCGACGGACGGACGCATGAAGGCGGGGGCGGGCTTGGTGATGGGGACGAGCCGATCTATGGCAGTTGCAGCAGTAGACGAGGGGGAAGGAGCGGAAGGCTGCGGGGATATCAACACCCGGATTTTTAATCCCAGATGTCTGTTATGTCATCCATCGCAATCTCAGTATTATCATTTTTGCGAGACATAACATATTGAATATCACAGTACATCATCCATTATAAACCATACATAAGGTCTTACACAAATAAGGATCTCATGATCCAGTCTTAATACAACAAGCAACGGAAATAAAAGATAAGCATAGCGGTGGGGTCCATCTTCAAGGGCACAGGCAATGCTGACGAAGACATATAGTCCTAGTTATCATAGCCGTCCTGCTGGCCATCATCTTGGTAGTCTCCTTCATAGTCTGGCCATGAGAATAGCCAGGGACAAAAGCCATGAGTACTCTTTAAGTACTCCCAAACTACCACTAACAAGTAGTATAGTTCTAAGTTAAAGTGCTAACTCTATGTTTAATTTTACAGTTAAGTTTGAAACCTAAGCTGAGTTCAGAAGCAAAGAAAGATAAAATAAAGTTCTAGAATCACTTAAGTTGGGAAGCTATTGTTATAAACACAACCCTGTTGTGGTCAAGTCAAGATTCATCATTTCTTTCATAAGTCATTTTGAAAATATCTAACAATGAAACAGTATGGCCATTCCAACTGTCTATAACCGCGGACGCAGCTATTCGAATAGTTTGACACTCTGCAGAGGTGGTACACATTCACCACAAGATTCGATACATCTGTCAGAGATAACCCTAAATCCTCATACTTAGTATGCCGATAATCAAACATAACCTTTCCTTTACACACCCTAGTATAAGCACCTCTCCTATGAGCATGGCCTCCCAACTATGACCATCTTTCATCTTGGGCACTACATAGGTGGACAACATTGAGAGGTAGCCTCAGCTCAGACCTCTCCCGCGAGGGAACTAATACTAATGCATATAAACTTCCGGCTAAGCCTTACCCAATTCAGCTAATGCGGTTGTACGGTAAATTTGGAATGGTATCGCATCTAAATCCAACCATCAGTTTTATAAAAGGGTTAAGGCTAATGCCTCAACATTTTCACCATCATAAACCAGTTGTGTGTTCTCAACACATGTCAAAACATCTCAATAAGAATGACTCATCATTCCAAGGTTTTCACAATCCATTTTCACCAAGTGCTCCCATCTAAAGTGACTCAAGTTTTTGATCTACTCTAAACTACTAAGTTAAGAGCGTTCACTAAGGTGGAAAATGATGGGATCAATCTCATGCCATAGAATGACATCTAAAGCTTATCTAAATAGGCCAAGTTTTATACTCTTTATGCTACCTTCAAACTAAGTAAGGGACTTTGTGTAAAGTAAAGGAAGTAAAGCTTGAAAAATAATACTTGAGGTAAATACTAGTAAAAGGGGTATAACCAAAGCATGTCTAAAGCATCTTTGCTCAATCCTCTAACTTAGTTTGTTAAGGGTGGCTTGCTAGTATAAGACTTGCAAGTGTTAGCTTGCCAATAGTAGCTTGCCTTGGTTGGTGTAGTGGTTGAAGTTTTCCTCCTCTTCTTCTTGGTAGAACTCCTCCTCCTCGAAAGCTTGGTCGGTACTATCGTCTATAAATACATACGGAGTACACAATCACTAAACAATACTTAACTAGTCTAATTAGCACTCTAAGGCATATATTTGATGATCTATTATCATCACAAGCATCACAAGTTGTATTAACTAGTTTCCTTCTTTTTATTTTAGAAAAGTAATTTCTACTCATTGAAAATTAACTAAGATTTAATATTCACCACATAAAATATGAGATCATGTGGACACATGTCATCACCACATATTCTAACATGTGGGAATGTGATCTAAGGGTTGGATCACAATTACTTTGGTTTCATTATTTAATGATTTAAAGTGACTAGAAATGCCTATATAGCATTATTTTGGTACTAGTCCAAAGTCACTGCATGTAAACCTTAATATTATTACATATTCATATATATATGGTGAAATGTGATTTTTGAGAGTTGGAATCAACTCAAAAGCTAACATGGTTGATTTTATAAAAATGTTGCAAGGTGAAAATGCTTTTGTTTTGTTATTTTTACTAGGAGAGATCTCTAACTCTAATTGAATTAAATCCAACGGGCTTGAGTAGATCTTTTCAGTAGCTTTCTAACAAAATTGGAATCACTCCATTTAGATTTGTAAATCTCTCTGAATGGATTTTCAAACTAGGGGACATAACTAGGTTTAAACTAAAAAGAAAAATCCTAATTCAAACTAAATGGGTCGCGCAGGAAAATAAACGGGCTGGCCCAGTAACACTACGCGGTGCGGGGCTCAGCTGACAGGGGGTCCACCGGTCAGAGGCTCATAACGCGCGAAGCGATACGGGGCGATGTGGGTCGTTGGATTAGAACTGGGATCGACGGCTGGGGCTCGTCGTCGACGACGAACAGGTCACCGGCGAGGTCGAACCCTAGCGGCTCGGTGGGGGTGCTCAGGGGGCATACCCAGCGACAACGGAGAGGCGGGCAAACGGACTGGTAGACGACGGCGAGGTCAGGGAAGGTCGAGGCAGCTCCGGGGGTGGTCGCAATCAGCGGCGCCCTTCTCCTCCAGAGGCGGCCTGCTCCAGTGCAATTCCGGCGAACGGCTGCTCGCCTTGCTCTGAGAAGAAGTGGGGAAGGCTCAGTGGGGTGAGGAGAGGTGAGTGGTGTGCAGAGAATGGCTGGGGGTGGCCTCTATTTATAGGACGACGACACAACCGAGAGGCATGGGCGAGCGGCTCCAGCGAGGGCTGCACAGCGTGCTAGCAGCGTGGCTCGAGGTAGGGGGCGGTCGCTGGTCTCCTGGCGGTGCTCTATGTGATCAGTGTGGGACTAGGGGCGGTGGTATGCGGTCAGGCGGTGCGCGCGCTCTGAACGGCAAAGGCGGCGGCTTCCACGGCGAGCGGTGGCTGTGGTGCGTTGGGTGGCGAATGGGCATGTCTGCGGTGTTCTTGGGGTCGTGGCAGAGCGGTGGACGCGGGCTGCGGTCGAGGGGCGGCGCGTGCACGCGTGTCGGGCGCGGCGCTCTGACGCGTGCTCGGCATGGTGCAGACGCACTGGGCGCGGCAGTTCCTCGGTGGTCCACGGTCTGGCTCGGCTTGGGGAGGGGACAGAGGGTGGCGGTGAGGTCTAGGCTAGCTCGTAGGCATGGTGAGAGAGAGAGGGGCGGTCTGCTGCGGCGGTTACAAGTTAGGCCGACGAGCATGGCCTCGGGTTGGCATGGCATTGCTGCTAGGGACAAAGGGGTGAGGTGTTTTGGGCCTGGTTGGATCAAGGGGAGACAGAGGGAGTAAATGGAGATCAATTGGGGGCAAAAGCCTGTAGTAAACAGTGAGCTAGGTTTAGAGTTTTATTCCTGCCTGCCATGTGTTTGTGAAAATGGCCACAAGAAATTTACTTTTGAATTTTGAAAAGATTTTTGGTGCGTGTGCTAGTAATAAGCTTGAGACTCTGTGGGTGCTTGGGTTTTGAAATTTGAGCTTGTTTGAGTGGTTTTTGAAATAGTGGGATCTTCCCATATGAAATAGATTCAATTCTCAACTGCCATTTAAATTTAGTGTTTGAATGTTTTTGGCAGATCACAAAGTGGGCCTTGGTACATCATTATGTGTACTAGCAAGGGGTGCAAAGATCCACAATTGTTTCTGTTAGGTTTTGAGTACTAGGAATAGCCAAAGTAGGCATGGTAGTTAATTTGGCACAAATGACCATTCACTTCATTTATTCATTTTGAGTTGTTTTTCTTTGGGAATTGTTTGGGAATGATCTAGATGATGTTTATTTCACCTAAGAATCATTTTACAAGCAATGGATCACTTAATCATGGCAATTCAAATCAACTCCTATTTTAAATGCACACACATATGAATGTTTTAATAATTTAAATTAGAAAGTTTTTGTTAACCCTAATTTTGATGATTTGGATCTTAATAACCTTGGATTGAAGTTTTGGGATGTTACAAACCTTCCCCCTTAAACAAAATCTCGTCCCGAGATTTACAAAGAAAAGTAGGAACTAAAGAGATCTGGGAACTCTGTCCTAATGTAATCTTCTCGCTCCCAAGTGGCTTCCTCCTCGGTATGGTTGCTCCACTGAATCTTGAGAAACTTGATACTCCTAGTCCTGGTGGTTCTGTAGGCTTCTTCCAAGATACGGATGGGCACTTCACGATATGTCAGGTCATTGTTGATTTCAACAGCTCTGTGATCGATGTTCTTGAAAACTTCAGTCTTCTCTGGCACTTCCAGGCATTTGTGAAGTAACGAGATATGGAACACATTATGGATGGCTGACATCTCTTCAGGTAGTTCCAGTTGATACGATACTTCTCCTCGGCGGTTCAGAATCTTGAAGGTCCCGATATATCTGGGGGCTAACTTTCCTTTCAGACTAAAGCGTTGGGTTCCTTTCAATGGCGAAACCTTGAGATATACAAAATCTCCGACATTGAAAGTCAGGTCTCACCTTCTCTTGTTAGCATAACTCTTTTGTCTGGATTGGGCGGTCTTAAGGTGCTCATGAACTTTGTGAACCATCTCTTCGGCTTCTCGGAGAAAGTCGGGTCCAAAGATTTGACTCTCTCCTACTTGCGACCAATTCAAAGGGGTACGACACTTTCTTACGTATAGGAATTCAAATGGTGCCATCTGCAAACTAGCTTGATAACTGTTGTTATATGAGAATTCTGCGAAAGGCAGGCAGTCTTCCAATTTGGATCCGTATTCCAACACACAAGCTCTTAACATATCCTCTAGGATCTGGTTGACTCTCTCAGTCTGTCCATCAGTTTGCGGGTGATAAGCGGTGCTGAAATTCAACTTTGTTCCCAACCCTTCCTGAACTTTCTGCCAAAATCTCGAGGCAAACTGGGTTCCTCGATCTGATACTATGGTCTTGGGGGTTCCATACAGACTAACAATCCTAGCAATATACAACTCTGCTAGCTTCGAACTCTAGTAGGTAGGCTTGACAGGTATAAAGTAAGCTACCTTGGACAGTCTATCAACTATGACCCAGATTGAGTCATTTCCCCTACTGGAAGTAAGCAAACCGGTGATAAAGTCCATTCCGACGGAATCCCATTTCCATTCTGGAATCTGCAATGGTTGCAACAGTCCTACGGGTCTCTGATGCTCTGCTTTGACTCTTTGACAGATGTCACACTTGGCGATGTAGCTTCCAATTTCTCTCTTCATCTTGTGCCACCAAAATTGCTCTTTAAAATCCTGATACATCTTCGTTCCTCCGGCGTGGATAGAATAAAGAGTATCATGGGCTTCCTTCATGATAACTTGCTTCATCTCTGAATCTGCTGGCACACAGATACGTCCTTTGTACCACAGAACTCCTTCTTCGTCTTTAGTGAATCCAGGTACCTTTCCTGTACCAATACGACGTTTGGTTCCTTCGATGCTTTCATTTCCCTTCTAGGCTTCCTTGATTTGGCTAATCAAAGTGGGTTGAAGTTCAATGCTAGCTAAGAATCCTTTGCTAACTAATTCAGTTCTGAACTGCTCCAACTCCTCATACAAACTTGGCTGCTTTTCCTTGATCATGGTGTTTAGCTTACACGGCAATCTGCTAAGAGCATCCGCTACCACATTGGCTTCACCGGGGTGATAGTGAATGTCAAGGTCATAATCCTTGATTAACTCTATCCATATCCTTTGCCTCATATTCAGCTCCTTCTGAGTGAAAATATACTTTAAGCTCTTGTGATCCGAGTAAATATCACAGCGATTACCCATCAGATAATGACGCCATGTCTCAATGCCAAAACTACGGCTGCTAGCTCAAGGTCATGGGTCGGATAGTTCTGCTCATGCTGCTTCAGTTGTCGAGATAGATAGGCGATGACTTTGCCTTCTTGCATCAATACACATCCTAGACCAATCTTGGATGCATCACAATATACATCAAACGGCTTCGTGATGTCTGGCATGATCAATATTGGGGCTGATATCAATCTCTTCTTTAGCTCTTGAAAATTGGCTTCACATTTGTCGGTCCATTCAAACTTCTTGTCCTTCTTTAGCAATTGGGTCATGGGTCTGGCTATGCTCGAGAATCCTTCTACAAACTTGCGGTAGTATCCCGCTAACCTGAGAAATGCACAGACTTGGGTTTGAGTGGTTGGGGATTCCCATTCTTCGACATCTTTGATCTTGGCGAGATCAACAGAGACTCCTTCGGCAGACACAATATGTCCTAGGAATCCTACTTCTTTCAGCCAAAACTCACACTTGCTGAACTTGTCATATAACTGATGCTCTCTCAAGGTTTCTAGGATGATTCTCAGATGTTGCTCATGCTCTTTTTCTGACTTGGAGTAGATAAGGATGTCGTCGATAAACACAACTACAAACTTATCTAGGAAATTCATAAAGATCTTATTCATGAGATTCATGAAATAAGCAGGGGCATTGGTTAATCCAAAAGACATAACCGTATACTCGTATAAACCATAACGAGTAGTAAAGGCGGTCTTCAGAATATCCGTTGCACGAATCTTAAGTTGGTGATAACTAGTCCTAAGATCAATCTTTGAGAATACATGGGCTCCAGTCAACTGATCAAATAGATCCTCTATCTTTGGCAAAGGGTACTTGTTCTTGATGGTGACGTCATTCAATTTTCTGTAATCTGTGCACAAACGATTTCCTCCATCTTTCTTGTCGACAAATAACACTGGTGATCTCCATGGCGATGCTCTTGGTTGAATCAAGCCTTTTGCTAACATAGCATCCAACTACTTCTTCAGTTCCACTAACTCTGAGGGGTTCATGCTATAGGGTCTCTAGGCTATGGGTCCGGTTCTGGGGATTAGTTCGATAATGAACTCAATATCCCTATCCGGGGGCATACCTAGCAATTCATCTGGGAATACGTCGAGGTATTCGCAAACTACTCTGACTTGGTCAATGGTGGGCAGGGTTACACTCTTGTTGCACTTGAATTGACGAGGTAAGGTTTCAGAGATATGCTCTACTGTTACTCCAGAGCTACTGGTCATGGTGATGGCTTTCTTAGCACAGTCTATCAGTCCTTTATGCCTTGACATCCAGTCCATACCTAGTACTACTTCCAATCCTTTGGTTCCAAGTACAATTAGGTTGGCATAAAAATCTATCCCATGTATTCTGATAGGCACAACTTTGCAAATTTTTCTAGCTTTGGTGGTTGAACCGGGGATTTGAACTATCATGACATGCTTCAGGTTGGTTGGGCGAATCTTACTAGTGCATGAAAATTCTTCGGTGACAAATGAATGCGATGCTCCTGAATCAAACAATACCCTTGCTAAAACTAAGTTGACAGAAAACATACCCAGCACTACATCTGGCGCTTCTTGGGCTTCTTCGGCGTTCATGTGGAAGAGACGGCCATTGCGGTCATGAGGGTTCCCTGGGGCAAATCTTCTCCCTGGTTGAACACGACGCAGTTGCTGAGCTAGGGCATTCAAATTGGCAGTGGTTGCAGTCTTCTTGGGACACTCATTGGAATAGTGACCCTTCACTCCACACTCGAAACAAGTGATCTGAGACTTGTCCTTTGCTGCGACAGGCACAACATTGCTGCCAGTTCTGGGTGCAATTTTGTTGTTGTTGTTGCTCTTGGGAGGTGCACGGTTGAAATTGCTGGCATTGCCGGAGTTGTGGTTGTTTCCTCCGGACTTCACATTGCCTCCGCTACGGTTGGGGTAGCTTGGGCGAGACATTGGGGGTCGATTGTTCGTTGGTGCATATCCTGGTGAGGGGTTGGGACGGTACTTCTGGTGGCTGCTGGATCCAGATTGCTGCATCATACGACGTTTGTGGTTGTCGTTTGCCTGGTTAATCTTCCCTTCCATCTGAATGGCAGAGTCGACTAGCTCTTTGAGATCCTCGAAACAGATGTTGACGAGGACAGTCTGCATCTCATCATGCAGTCCGTTCAAGAATCTCTCCTTCTTCTTGGCCTCCGTGTTGATCTCATCAGGTGCATATCTGGCAAGTGACAGGAATCTGTCACGGTATTCCACCACAGTCATTCTGCCTTGCTTCAACTCTCTGAACTCATCCCTCATTCGGGTGACTAGACCCTGCGACACATGGGTGCGGCTGAACTTGACTTTGAATGCTTCCCATGTCATAACTTGACCATGTTTCATTAGGCGGATACTGTTCCAGCAAGCTCTTGTGTCGTGGAAATGGCCACGGCAGTCGCTGCCACTGGCAGCGATTGAGTGTTTCGTGAGGAAGAGTTGGTGGCCATCTGCGATGCGAGATGGGTGCAGATGCACATGGGTTTACCCAGGTTCGGCCCCCGGAGGGTAAAGACCTACTCCTGCTAGATTAGATTATTGGAGAGTGAGTTACAGGGGTGGCGAGCTCGGCGACTATGCAGCGAGTCGCTTGAGGGGGTGTATGATGGAACGTGTCCTCTAGGATACCCTAGGGAGGTTTATATACGAGGCACCTTGCTAGGGTTTACAAGCTACCACCAAACAAGATAAGGATTCAGAGGTTTTGACCTAATCCGACTGGGCTTCTGTTACGCTCCTGGGCCTCCAGTCGCCAGTTGCCGGGCCTCTCCTTCCATTGTAGTCCAGTCGCCATCCTCCAGGTGCACTCTCAGGCCCTTCGGCCCAATCAGAACGTCCTGTTGGGCATACCCCCTTTGGCATATCCCCATCAGTAGTCCCCGAGGCCATCGTTGCTGCAGGCGCATGCGTCCTTTTGGCGTTCGGAGTAGACGAGCCCAATTTGGGCGTCCAGTCGAATCGGTGATGGACTCCATCAGAAGCAAGGAGAATTTCCCCATGTTTCCATTCGCCACCCCAATGAATGTTACCGCTGCCAAGTCGTCGTTCCGGCGAGTGGAAAAGCCTAGCGGGTAGTGGGTGAAATAAAGGAGTTGGACCGTCAAATCCGGTCAAACTATCTATTGGAATTTCCAACGGTAACTTCGGCGCAATTACCGCGAGTAACGGCTATCCCGATTTTGGCGGGTGGCGTTCCCATATAAGGGGAGTGATGATTCAGCTCTGCATACCTTCTCCGCATTCTTCATTCTTCCTCATTCGTTCTTCTTGTCTCCAATCTCCCTGCCTACATCCTTCCGACTTGTCTTTTCCACATCGTGCGATTCCACATCCTACCCAATGGCGCCTCCCAAAGGCTCATGGGGAAAATCCAAGTGTACCATAGCCCAGCTTAAATCCTTCGAGGACGCCGGAGTCCTCCACAAGGGGAACTGGCGGGTTCCCCCCTCCTCCGAGACTGAGCCGAAGCTGCGACCCGGCGAATTCATCTGCTTCCCCAGTCATCTTGAGAGGGGTCTGGGGTTCCCCACTTCACTCTTTTTCCACCACTTCTGCGCGTATTACGCGATCAAGCCATCGGATCTCGGTCCGCACAACATCGAGCAGTTGGCGATCTTCGTCGCCTTCTGCGAATGCTATCTTGGCTGCATGCCATACTTCCCGTTGTGGTTGGAGCTCTTCCACGGCCGCATTGGGCGCGAGGCGTCCGGTGGTTTGATGTTGGCCGTAGGTGGCGTCACATTCCAACTGAAGCCGAAGGCCAATTTTGTCAAGCTCCTCTTGCCGAAGATGGCCGCCAACGAGTGGAAGAAGAGATGGTTCTACGTAAAAGAATCCACTCCCTCCGGCGAGGTGGCGCTTCCCGAATTCGTCACCGAGAGGAGCGAGCCTCGCCGGTTGGCGCCGAAGAAGCTTCCCGAAGTTCAGCGGATGGCCGTCGTGGAAATGATGGACCAGATCCAGAAGCTGAAGGACCAGGGGTTGATTCCGATCAACCTCTACAACTGCTGGCTCGGGCGGCGCCTGGTTCCGCTGGCGGCTCGGCCGCACTGGATGTATGAATACAGCGGGAAGCATGACCCATCCCGAACCAGCAAGGAATCATGGGAGGCCGAGGACTACAAGGCCACCCTGAAGAAGATCACCAATGCAGAGTTCACCAGCGTGGCGGTCGGGCTCGCCCCGTACACTCCTGTGAAGAATGAAGCCCCTACAGTAAGTTCTCTTCCCAGTCGCTATGTCCGTACCTCAGTTCTCAGTCTCCGCGTTTGGTGTTTTACTCGTGGTGGTTCTCAGCTTTTTCAGGTGTTGGAGGGCTGGCTCCCTCCGCTCGATGAAGAGGTTCCCCAGGAACTGGAGAAAGAGTCCGAGGGAGACTCCTTTGATAGTGACGGGGAGGAGGAAGAGGTTCCTCCCCCAGCGCCTATGGCTCGCAAGACCTGCATGCAGAAACAACGTGAGTTCGAGGCGAGCTGTAGCCTGGACGAGCACGACAGAGGCGGCGAGGTCGCGCAGGAGCACACGTCCCGGCGTACTGCTACACCGTCGAAGCCCGCACGCAAGCCCAAGTCGCCAGTGAAGAGGCCCACGTCGCCATCCAAATTGGCGGTGGTGTTCGAGCCAGATGACGATTCCGATGATGAAGGTTCCCCCGAAGTCTCGCACAAGGCCCCAAAGGATGCAATCCCGACAAAGGGGTTGGAAGGAGAGGACACGGAGGTAGTGGTAGAGGTTCCCCTGGCGGCGATTGCGCCGACAGCCTCAGGGGTTCCAAGCCAAGAAGCGGCTGAGGCGATGGCGTCCAAGTCGCCGTAGTCGTCAAGGGTGGCCGCGTCGGAGCCGAAGATCCCGGCGACTACGGCTTCATCATCGAGGAAGCCCGCGGTTTCGTGGGCTTCAAACGTCTTCGAGAGGGGGCTCACCCGCAAGTTGGGTCCCTAAGTGAGTATTGCTCCGGGCTTCACGTCCTCCCGGTCGCTAAGTGAGTATTGCTCCTTCATCCCGATTCGCCTCGCTCTTTTTGTATTGTCGTTTATATTGATTGTGGGAACTCATGCAGGTCGGTGGCCAAGAAGATTGGCCGTCCTTCGGTAGCCAAGATTCCACCGGCCGCCCCCACGGGAGAGGGCGACCTCCCCAAGAAGAGAAAGGCCACCGGAGATGTGGCGACCGCGGAAGTCGTGAAGAAGCAGAAGGGGGGTGCCGACGATGCCGCAGCCAAGGACAGTGCCACGGAACCAGATACTGCGTCAGTCGCCGAAGAGGTAGTGGCGGCACGATCGGAACCCGTCTTGGCTGCGTCCGTGCCGGAAGCGCCAGCCCCGACAACTAGTGCCCCCGCCAGAGCGTCGGTGATGTTCCCGCGCTTCATGGCGAGGGGGTTTCCAGGTGTGGCGGACACCCAGTCTCCGCAGAGTCCAGAGATCATGGACGCGGACATTGGGTCCCGTCGTGGGCGCACTTCCTTCACGATCCCGTCGACTGACGCAGGAGAACTTCATAGGATGCTCGGTGCTGCTATCCAGGTATGTCCAGTCCCCAAGTTCCTGGTCGCTGAATTTCAGCGGCTGGGAACTGAACTTCTTGCTCCTCCCTAGTCCCTGAATTCCTAGTCACTGAATTTCGGCGGCTAGGAATTGAGTTTCTTTCCCCTTCTCCAGTCCCTGAGTTCCTGGTCGCTGAATTTCAGCGGCTAGGAACTGGGTTTTGTTTTGTCAAATGCTGAGGTGTGTTGTTTGTTTTCAGGGATTGCAAAGGGAGTTGACCGATCGGCAGGCCGCGAGAGAGCGCTTGGAGTGTGACTTGCGCGAAGCACAAGAGGCGAACCAGCGGCTTCAGGACACTATTGGTGAGTATCTGTTTGTCTTTCTTTCCTCTGTCGGGTGTGAACTAGTGGTGTACAGCATGCTGATGGTTTCTCTTGCAGATGGTTTCCCGGCTTTGATTTCCAAGGCCCGTGAGGGGTATGTTCCAGTCGCCGAGATGGACACGGCAAATGGACGAATAGCCTCCCTGGTCCAGGACTTGGAGGAGGCGAAAGCAGCCTCAGTTTCTTCGGAGGAGCGAGCGAAGGCTGCCGTTGCTGCGGCTGAGGAAGAACGCGAAGCCACAGATTCCATCATCGTGGGGCTGAACAACGAGCAAACCGCCTTGGAGAAGCATGTCATGGAGAACTTCCGCAAACTCCTTGGTGAGTCTCCGTCTTTGCCTAACCCGTTTGTCGAGTCCCTGATTTGGAGCATTCATAGTTTCACTGACACCTGACTTTGCAGCTGTGGTAGGCCAAAGCGATCCGGTGGTGCAGACCTACAATGCCTCGCAGTTCGTGACTGTCATGGTGAACGCGGCCACGGCCTCGATGTTGTGCGTCCAAGCGGCTCTTCAGGGCATGTCCCCCACTGAAGTTATTCCTGGAGGACTTACGGAGGTGTGGTGCTATCTGGAGGAGGTGCCTGCCGTCGTGGAGTGGATGACGCGCTCAGCATTCAGGCGCGGGGCCACCACAACGTTGAGCTTAGGTCTCACCCACTTTCCCGACGACTTCGACCTTAACGACATGACGAATGGCTACCCATCAGCGACCGACACGGTGGAGATGTCAAAGGTGCTGAAGCTGACCGCGAAGGCTGCCCCTTACGCTGACCGAGTCTTGGATATGGGGGATCTGCTGCCGTACAAGGAGACGGTGTTCGCGCCTGGCGACCCCGAGCCGGAGCATCGCGATATGAAGTCGGAGCAGCCCTTCCGATTGTCATTGTCGAAGTCGCTGACGACGTACCCGACGAACCCGTGGCAGCCTTTTGTTCGTGTCAAGGGGGGTGGCGCTGCTTCTTCATCGGGGCCTGTGGAATAAATAATGTAATTGTCCAATTTGTGATATATGCCAAGTGGCGACTGCTGTAAAGTATTTTGCGATATATGCCAAGGGGAGTCAATCGACTCGTATTGCGACTAGAATTGTGTGGTGTTTTTTTTTTTTGGTTGAGCGAGTCCCCGAGCGCATCCGCCCTTTAATGGGGTATAACTCGTTTGTATACTTTTGTGTATTGTTTTGGTTATGCACTATTTTTATCTCTCGCGTCTTCTGAGTGGCGAGTCCCCGAGCGCGAGTAGGATAGACTTGTAAGCGAGTCCCCGAGCGTGGTACCCGACCACATTGGTCATGTTCCTGTTGCAGGTTGTGAATGCGTTGGTTGTAACGCGTCTCCTCCCCTGGCCCAGAGAGCCACTCGCTTGGCGAGTCAGGCAGCTATCTTACCTGGTGTGTTCCCGAGCCGCGTGGTGGTTCCCGTTTTGTGGAGTCCCCGTGTGTGGTACTTAACCGTTCGAGTCGCTTTGCACAAGGATGGGAGGGACAGGCTGCTGTGAGAAGCGTGTACCGGTTGTCTTGGCCCTGTGGGCCAGTCGGGCTAGGCGACTTCAATGGCGGCTCCAGGTTGGCATTTTCGTGGACGACCCAAGGCCCGAATATTTTCGGTGGCCTTGTGCCGCACTACTTAGCCGTGCCAGTTGCTCGACCAAAGGTAGCGTATTGCTGATATGTACGAGTGCAGGTGGCACAAGAATATGGCGAGTGGACACAATTTGTGCGATCCGGATGTATTTCATTATATATGCCAATGGAGTATAATGTGGGGTTCTAAGTATAGAACTTTCTGAGGAGGTTTACATTCCATGGCCTCCTGACCTCCAGCTGGCCGTCACCCCGTATGTCGATGAGGCAGTAGGCATCATTGCCAAGGACTCGGCCTATGGCGAATGGCCCCTCCCATGGGGGGAGAGTTTGTGCATGCCCTTCTTGTCTTGGGTCAGTCGTAGGACCAGGTCGCCTTCTTGGAAGGTGTGAGTTCGCACTCGGCGGCTGTGGTAGCGGTGGAGTCCTTACTGGTATATGGTGGTGCGGGAACGAGCCAGGTCGTGTGCCTTGTCGAGTTGATCGATGCTGTCTTAGCGGGCAACCTCGTTGGCTACCTCGACATAGTTGGCGACTCGAGGTGAGTCGTGCTCCAGGTCAGTTGGCATTACGGCCTCGGCGCCATACACCGTGAAGAAGGGCGTGAACCCGGTGGAGCGATTGACGGAGGTGCGGATCCCCCATATCACAGAGGGGAGCTCGTCGACCCAGCATCCTAGGGTGCGCTCGAGGGGCACCTGGAGTCACGGCTTGAGCCCGTGGAGGATGCTCTGGTTGGCGCGTTCTGCTTGGCCATTTGACTCCGGGTGGGTGACTGATGCGAGGTCGAGTCGTATGCCATGTTCTTCATAGAATTCCGCCATGGCCCCCTTGGCGAAGTTGGTGCCATTGTCTGTTATGATGCTGTGCGGGTAGCCATACCGGTAGATGAGCTCGCATAGGAACCTGGTGGCCGTCTTGCCGTCGCACTTTTTTATTGGCTTGGCCTCGACCCATTTGGTGAACTTGTCGACTGCGACCAGGAGGTGAGTGAAGCCAGAAGGGGCCTTCTTGAATGGGCTTACCATGTCCATGCCCCATACGGCGAATGGCCACATGATGGGGATGGTCTTGAGTGCCGAGCCAGGGAGGTGCGTCTGGTGGGCGTACTTCTGGCACCTGACGCATCGTTGGACGATGTTGGTGGCGTCGGCGTGTGCGGTGAGCCAGTAGAAACCGTGCTGCATGGCCTTGGCGACTAGTGGCTTGGCAGCGGCGTGATGGCCGCAGTCGCCGGCGTGAATGTCCTGGAGGATCTTGCGGCCTTCTTCTGGCTGTACGCAGCGCTAGAACATGCCGGTCATGCTGCATCTATGGAGCTCGCCGTTGATGATGACGAAGGATTTGTAGCGGCGCCCGATCATTCGCGCCTCCGTCTCCTTGCTTGGTAGGAGTTTGTGTTCCAAGAAGGCGACGTATGGTGCTGTCCAGTCGCTAGGTTCCACAACCATGGCGACTAAGGCCGGTTCTGGTTGCAGTGGGATCCCGACGTCGATCTCTTTTGGTGGGTTGATCGATGGTTTGTGGATGATGTCGAGGAAGACACCTACTGGTGGCGCTTGTCGGGTCGATCCGATGCGGGAGAGGGCGTCTGCCTCCTCGTTTTTGCGCCTGTCGATCCACTCGACGGAGTAGCCGTCGAAGTGTCGTCCCAACTGGTCGACAGCTTGGCGGTACGCGATCATTGTTGGGGATACGGCGTCGCACGTCCCGCCGACTTGGCCGGCGACTAGGTCGGAGTCACCATAGCATCATAGACGGTTGACGTTCATCTCCTTAGCGGCTCTCATGCCGTGAAGGAGGGCCTCATATTCTGCCATGTTGTTGGTGCATGGCTTGAAGTTGAGGTGGAGCACGTAGCGGAGCTTGTCTCCTTTGGGAGAGGTCAGTATGACCCCAGCCCCTGCGCCGTCGGCCTTCTTGGAGCCGGCCAAATGGAGCGACCAGTAGTGGAGGTATGGGAGCTTCTCTGGCTGTTGTGCTTCTTCCCAGTCTGCAAGGAAATCAGCCAGGGCTTGTGACTTGATCGCTTTGCGGGGCTCGTATTTGAAGTTGTGGACGCCGATTTCGATGGCCCACTTGGCGACTCGCCCGGTCGCCTCGCGATTGCGTATGATGTCTTGTAGGGGCGCGAAGGAGACCATCCTGATTGGGTGCTCCTGGAAGTAGTGTGGGAGCCGCCGCTGTGCTCGGAATACCACGTACACCAGTTTTTGGTATTGCCGGTAGCGCTGTCGTGAGTCCGTTAGGGCTTCGCTGATGTAGTAGATGGGGCACTGTATGGGGCGCTCCTTGCCCTCTTCCGGTCGTTCGACGACCATCACGGCGCTGACGACTCGAGTAGAGGCCGCGACGTAAACGAGCATTGGCTCTTTGTCGAGTGGAGCAGCGAGTAGTGGGGCCGCGAGTAGCACTTCTTTGAGCGCTTTGAGTGCATCGTCGGCCTCCGCGTCCCATTGGAACATGGGGTTCTTGCGCATCAGGCGGTAAAGGGGCATTGCCTTCTCGCCTAGTCAGGGGATGAAGCGACTGAGGGCCGCGACTCGCCCTGCCAACTTCTGGACGTCGCACAGGCACTCAGGTTTCCCGAGTTGCGCGATGGTGTCGATCTTGGTGGGGTTGGCTTCGATGCCTCGCTTGGAGACTACATATCCCAGAAGTTGTCCGGTGGGGACGCCGAAGGTGCATTTTCTAGGGTTCAGCTTGATGTTGTACCTCCGCAGGTTTGCGAAGGTTTCAGCTAGGTCGGCGAGCAGGTCGTCCTGGCGGGTGGATTTTACCACCACGTCATCGATGTAGACGTGAGTGTTGCGGCCAATTTGGCTCGCTAGACACTCCTGCATGCACCTCTGGTATGTGGCGCCTGCGTTCTTGAGGCCGAACGTCATGGCCATGTAGGAGAAGGCGCCGAATGGCGTAATGAACACCGTCTTCTCCTTGTCCTCGACCGCCATCTTGATCTGGTTATAACCAGAGTAAGCGTTAGGGAAGCACAGCGACTCCGATCCCGCGGTCGATTCGTTGATCTGATCGATGCGCGGTAGGACGAACTCCTCCTTCGGGCAGGCGCTGCTGAGGTTGGTGTAGTCGATGCACATTCTCCATGTGTTGTTCTTTTTTAGAACTAGGACTGGGTTTGCCAGCCACTTGGAGTATTTGATTGGCCGGATGAAGCCTGCGGCTAGTAGGCGCTGAACTTCGTCGGCGATTGCTTGACAGCGCTCTTCATTGAAGGGCCGTAGCGACTGCTTTACTGGTCGCACTTTGGGGTCGGCGTTGAGTTTGTGCTCAGCAAGTTCCCTCGGGACACCTGGCATGTCAGATGGCTTTCATGCGAAGATGTCGCGGTTCTCACGGAGGAACCCGATGAGCGCGCTTTCCTATGCGGGGCTCATGCGCGCCCCAATGGTGACCGTCTGGCTGGAGTCGCCTGGGACGAGCTCAACGGTGCAGGTGTGCGTGGTCGCCTCGAACGTGGAGTTCGTGGCGATTGGTTTCTTTAGGATGGTGGGGTCGTCCTTCTTAATGTCGCCCGCGTATTTCGCGAGCTCCTCCACATGGTCGGTTTCTGCGGCGATGACGGCGTCGACGAGCTCGGCGCCTTTGTCTTCGCATTCCACAGCCATGTCGGGGTCGCCGTGGACGGTGATGATGCCGCTTGGCCCAGGGAGCTTCATCATGTTGTAGGCGTAGTGCGGGGTAGCCATGAATTTTGCGAATGCCTGGCGACCCAGGATGTAGTGGTAGGGGATGCGGAAGTTCACCAGCTCGAATACGATCCTCTCCATGCGGTAGTTTGCCGGGGTGCCGAAGGTGACTGGTAGCGTCACCTTCTCGATCGGGTATGCCTTCCGGCCGGGGACGATGCCGTGGAAGGTCGTTAGGGTTGGCTCAATGGCTGTTTCTGGGAGCTGGAGCCTCTTGAACGTGTCTAGGTACAGGATGTTAATGGAAGTCCCACCGTCAATTAGTGTCTTGGGCAGCCAGTAGTCGGCCACCTTGGGCCTGACTACCAGGGCGACTCGCCCTGGGTATTCGATCCTTGGCGCGTGGTCCTGGCGGCTCTAGGTGATACTCTGCTCGGACCAGTTGAGGAAGCGAGGGATGTCGACTTGTGTCACCACGTTGACAGCAACCGCGCTGGCGAGCACCTTCTTCTCGCGTTTGGTGCCGAGTCTAGTGAAGGTGTGTAGCAAGCCGACGGAGGTGCCGAAGCCGCCACCATTCCCGTTGTCCCGAGGTGGGTTATTATTGGGGTCCTCCCTTGCTCGTCTCGCCTTCTCAATCTCTTTGAGAGAGTGGCAATCAGCGGTGGTGTGGGTGGCAGGTTTTCCCTCCCTGCTATGGTAGATGCAGGGCTGATTGAGCAGGGCAGCGGGGTCGAATTTCGGCCTCGCTGTGTTGTTGGAGCGGTAGTTGCCACTGTCGCGGTAGTTTCCTCCATCGCGGCGGTAGTTCTTGGAGTCGCGCTGGCCGTAGCTGGCGTTGGCGATGAAGTCGACTCGCCCGTCCGTGCGGCGCTTGCCGGTGATGCGGGTGTTGCTGTAGCGCATGTCGCGTAGGCGCTCGCTATCATGGATGCTGGTGCGGCGTCTTCCTCCTGACTCGTCATCAGAGTCTTGGTTGGGGTCCTCCTCCGTGTAGCGTTTGGCGATCTCGAGGAGGTCGGGGATGTTGTCGAGCATCCGGTAGACCCTCTTGATCTTAGCGACCAGGGGTTCGTACCGGCACGCGTTCTTGAAGCAATGTATCATCATGTCTAGGTGGATACCGGAGGCACTGATCCACAGATCTTGCCATCTTTGGATCCAGCGGCGAGTTGACTCGCGTTGTCCCTGGATGCATCGCTCCAGGTCCTCTATCGTGGTGGCGCGGGTGTAGGAGCCCTCGAAGTGCCTGACGAAGGCGTCCCGCATTTCTTCCCAGGAATCGATGTTGTCGGCGGGGAGCGTGTTGATCCATTGCCGGGTCGCACCCTCCATCATCAGGGGGAGGTAGCGAGCGGCGAGCAGGTCGGTGTGGCCTGCGATTCCCATTGCCATGAGGTATGTGTCCAGCCAGACAGAAGAATCGTACGTCGGGTTGTACTTTTCGATCTCCTTGGGGGCCTTGAAGTTGGTGGGGTACTTTTCCCCGCGAATCATGGGCCCGAAGCATTGCAGCCCGACTCGACTGAGTGAGCCTCTTGGTTCCGGGTCACTGCGGTTGGCGAGGGTGTGTCTCAGGTCATTAGGCTGGCGCGACCGCCAGGCCTGGTTGTTGATGATGTTTGTTCGGGCGTCGAGGGGCTGCCAGTTGGCGGCGACCGTGTTATTCATCAGTCGCGGCTCGTTGGTTGACAACGCGGGATTGGCGGCCCGTGGTTGGTTCGCCAGGGGCTGGGTGGTGGGCAAATTAATGCGTTGGCCACGGTGGGGTGGCCGCTTGATGCCGCCCTGCTTACTGATGAGCGGGAGTACATCCGCCCCCCGGGTCGACTCCCGCGGCTTGTTACTCGACGACCCTGACGAGTAGGGCCTTGGCGTACTGGATCTGTAGCGCGCCATCGCCTTGGACATCGAGGTTGGCGATCGCGGTGTTGGCCGCGACGACGTTGTTCATCAGGGTGGAATATAGTGGTAGCCCGTTGGCGTCGCGGGCTTGAGACGAGATGATGATCTGCGGTTGGTCCGATGGGGGAGCGCGGCCCATGGGTGGTGAGGGGGCTCCGGTTGCCAGTGCACCAGGTGGTGGTCTTGCGGGGTTACTTCCACCTGGCGGCACGTTCTCGCAGTATTCGCGCTCGGTGGCACGTGCGGGGTCGCTCTCGTCGTTGAAGTTTAGGACGCGGCCCTGGACGTTAGAGTTCAGGCGGGTCCTGATGCGGCGCTAGTGATAGAGCGACAACTCCCACGCCGTCTCTCGTTCGAGGCGGTATTTTTCGCGCTCGGCGAGTTCGTTGCGTTGCGCCTCCACGAGCCGCAAACAGGCTTGCTCCACCTCCGTGGCCGTCGCAGTCGGTAGGATCGGCGTGACGAATGGATCTGGCAGGGCGGCGGTGCTGCCCGCCATGTAGATCGCGTTGAAGCGATTGGATCTGGCGCGAAAATCCTCGGGGGACTCCAAGCCCGAATCGGAGTCGAAGATTCCCAGGATGGAGGAGTCCTCGAAGTCCTCGGGGTTGGAGACTCATGTGATGGAGTCCTCCCGTGATGCGGCGATGATGGATCCGTCGACCGAGGCAGGGGTCGTGGAGTCGGCGTCGTCGTTCAGGGCATCGTCGTTGGTGGCGGCGTTGGTCTCGACCGCGTCGTACTCGATGACGAGGCTGCTGATGGAGCATACCTGCTCTTCTGAAAGCAGATCGCGGTGCGGCGGCGATCCGCCGACGATCACCATTGCAGCTGGGTCGACCGCGCCGGTGAAGCCGACGAAGAGGTTGATGGAGCCGACCGGCATCACCGCGCCGTGAGTGACCGGGCGTGACGCCGGGATGTAGCTGCTGGGCAGGATCTGTAAGATCCTGCCAATGGCGATCATGCGACCGGTGGCGAGCGGCCGACAATCGGCGAGTAGGGTCTCGCCGTAGAACTCATGCCAGTCCCGCTATGCCCCACGGTGGGTGCCACTGTCGTGGAAATGGCCACGACAGTCGCTGCCACTGGCAGCGATTGAGTGTTTTGTGAGGAAGAGTTGGCGGCCATCTACGGTGCGAGATGGGGGCGGATGCACATGGGTTTACCCAGGTTCGGCCCCCCGGAGGGTAAAGACCTACTCCTGCTAGATTAAATCATTGGAGAGCGAGTTACAGGGGTGGCGAGCTCGGCGACTATGCTGCGAGTCGCTTGAGGGGGTGTATGATGGAACGTGTCCTCTAGGATACCCTAGGGAGGTTTATATATGAGGCACCTCGCTAGGGTTTACAAGCTACCACCGAACAAGATAAGGATTCAGAGGTTTTGACCTAATCCGACTGGGATTCTGTTACGCTTCTGGGCCTCCAGTCACCAGTCGCCGGGCCTCTCCTTCCATTGTAGTCCAGTCGCCATCCTCCAGGTGCACTCTCAGGCCCTTCGGCCCAATCGGAACATCCTGTTGGGCATACCCTCTTTGGCATATCCCCATCATCTTGCGTCTCCTGCCAAGTAGTGGGTGACAAAGAGAACTTTCTCTTTGTCATCAACTCTAGCTACCTCCAAGTTATTCTCCATTGTCTGCAACCAGTCATTATCATCTAATGGGTGTTCTAACGTGCTAAAGATTGGGGGATTTGTATTCTGGAATTTCTTCAGCTTGGATCCTTGATGATCCTAATTTCTATGCCCTTGGTTGTTGAGAGCCATCTGGGCGATCTGTTGCAGTGTTGCTAAGTTGGCTTGGCGTTCTACCCTACTTGCTTCTCTGTCTGCGATGAGATTTTGCAAGATCTGCAGCATTGGGTCTTGCGACGAGCTGCTCCCTCCTTGGTTTCCACGAGTCATCTGAAGATTGAGGTAGATACAGGGGTAAGAGGGAAAGTTCTAAGGTTCATGGTTTTGGTTTCAAATCTAAAACTTTGAGTTAGACTCAGGTTTTTCAACTAACTCCATTTCATTCATGCAAGTAAACACACAATACAAACACCCACCACAACAATCAAAGGAAAACAGATGGTTTGAAGAACCATTCTACAAACTACGATACAGTGGGGCCGATACATCTCATGCTACGATAGTGCTCTAGTGCATCTACTCATCGTCGATGAAGTCGAAGTCCTCATCATCAGTGTAGAAGTCCACAGCATCCTCCTCCAGAAAGTCATCATCGTTGCTGAGGTAAGAATCCATGTCTCCCTGGATGTCTTCACCCTCCTCTTCTTCCTCCTTTGATGCAAGTTGAGCTTCCTGCTCCTTGACGGTCTTCTCGAGGTCGGCCACCTTCTTGCAAAGACGGGCGATGGTGCGATCCTTCTTTGCACGCTGGCGGCAAAGAGACCGGCGATCCTGGACGAGCAGTGCGAAAGTCTGGGCCTTCTGGTCGGCAATGGCATGGTTTTGGTTGGCTAACTCTCTAGCATTGTCCAGTTCCTGCTGTCTGTTGTGCAACAAGAAGTCAAGATTCTCCACTTGAGGCCTCAACTCTCGGGGACCTGGCATCTCCATCGGCATTCCCATGAAGTCACGTCTTGCGTAGTGAGCAAAACGGGTTCCTTGGATTTGGTTAACACTGAGGGCACATAGACGTGCGAGAGCTTCATGCATTGCCCTGGCTAATCCATCTAGCCAGTTGTTCACTCTCACGGAGAACTGGATTCTCCCGGACGTTGGTGCTTTGATGCTTCCCCTAAGATTCGTGGTGACTAGCCACTATAAGTCTCCTCCTGGGGGTCCTGGAAGTTGAGGTCCAAGAAACTCCGGATGTGGGCGCCCCAGTAACTCCGACAGTGAATCCAGATCCCTCTCGAAGATCAGTTGACCTCCGTTTCCCAACTGGTAGAACTTGCTGAACTGAGACTCCATCTACAAAAATTAAGGATGAGGAAGTTAGTGAAGTGATCAAGTGTGTCAAATTTTAAGTAGAAATGTAAGAATTTTGAGGGACATGAATTTTTGAGAGAAAGAAAGAATTCCCAAGGATAAGAGAGGAAGTAGTTTTTCATAAATACTCACTTTGGTTTTGAAACTAAGTTTTTGTTTGGACGTCCATTCTAACTAGGGTCTCCTATGGTCAGGATGGCTCTGATACCAACTTGTCAACACCCGGATTTTTAATCCCAGATGCCTCTTATGTCATCCATCGCAATCCCAGGATTACCATTTTTGCGAGACATAACAGATTGGATATCACAGTACATCATCCATTACAAACCATACATAAGGTCTTAAACAAATAAGGATCTCATGATCCAGTCTTAATACAAGCAGAAATAAAAGATAAGCGTAGCGGTGGGGTCCATCTTCAAGGGCACAGGCAATGCTGACGAAGGCAGATAGTCCTAGTTATCATAGCCGTCCTGCTGGCCATCATCTTGGTAGTCTCCTTCATAGTCTGGCCATGAGAATAGCCAGGGACAAAAGCCATGAGTACTCTTTAAGTACTCGCAAACTACCACTAACAAGTAGTATAGTTCTAAGTTAAAGTGCTAACTCTATGTTTAATTTTACAGTTAAGTTTGAAACCTAAGCTGAGTTCAGAAGCAAAGAAAGATAAAATAAAGTTCTAGAATCACTTAAGTTGGGAAGCTATTGTTATAAACACAACCCTGTTGTGGTCAAGTCAAGATCCATCATTCATTTCAAGTTATTTAGAAAACATCTGACAACGAAACAGTATGGCCATTCCAACTGTCCATAACCGCGGACGCGGCTATTCGAATAGTTTGACACTCTGCAGAGGTGGTACACTTTCACCACAAGATTCGATACATCTGTCAGGGATAACCCTGAATCATCATACTTAGTATGTAGATAATCAAACATAACCTTCCCTTTACACACCCTAGTTTAAGCACCTCTCCTATGAGCATGGCCTCCCAACCATGACCATCAGTCATCTTGGGCACTGCATAGGTGGACAGCATGAGAGGTAGCCTCAGCTCAGACATCTCCCGTGAGGGAACTAATACTAATGCATATAAATTTCCGGCTAAGCCTTACCCAATTTAGGTAATATGGTTGTATGGTAAATTTGGAATGGTATCGCATCTGAATCCAACCACCAGTTTTATAAAAGGGTTAAGGCTCATGCCTTAACATTTTCATCATCAGCAACCATTTGTGTTTCTCAACACATGTCAAAACATCTCAATAGAATGACTCATCATTCCAAGGTTTTCATAATTCATTTTCACCAAGTATTCCCATCTAAAGTGACTCAAGTTTTTGATCTACTCTAAACTACTAAGTTAAGAGTGTTCACTAAGGTGGAAAAGATGGGTTCAATCTCATGCCATAGAATGACATCTAAAGGGTTCTAAATAGGTCAAGTTTTATACTTTTTATGCTACCTTCAAAATAAGTAAAGAACTTTGTATAACCTAAGAGGGGTAAAACTTGTAATTAAGACTTGGGGTACTAATAGTCAAAAGGGAGTGTGATCAAAGGCATGCCTAAGGCATCTTAGATAACCATCTAGTTAATCCTAGCATGTTAAACACTAAACTTGCAAGTACTATCTTGCATTGTTAAAGGTGGCTTGCACTTAAAAGTGCTAGCTTGCTAATAGTAGCTTGCCTTGGTTGGTGTAGTGGTTGAAGTTTTCTTCTTCTTCTTCTTCTTCTTCTTCTTCTTCTTCTTCTTCTTGGTAGAACTCCTCCTCCTCGAAAGCTTGGTCGGTACTATCGTCTATAAATACATAGGGAGTGCACAATCACCAAACAATACTTAACTAAGCTAAGTAGCATTCTAAGACACACATTTGATGATCTATTATCATCACAAGCATCACAAGTTTAATTAAATAGTTTCATCCTTTTTATTTTAGAAAAGTAATTTCTACTCATTGAAAAATTTAACTCAAACTTAATATTCACCACCAAAATATGGGATCATGTGGACACATGTCCTCACCACATATTCTAACATGTGGGAATGAGATTTAAAGGTTGGATCAACATTACTTTGGTTTAAGTTCATTATTTAATGATTTAAAGTGACTAGAAATGCCTATATAGCATTATTTTGGTACTAGTCCAAAGTCACTGCATGTAAACCTTAATATTATTACATATTTAGATAGATATGATAAAATGTGATTTTTGAGAGTTGGAAACAACTCAAAAGCTAACTTGGTTGATTTTATAAAAATGTTGCAAGTTGCAAAAGCTTCTATCTTCTTATTTTTATTAGGAGAGATCTATAACTCTAATTGCATTAAATCCAACGGGCTTGGATAGATGATCTTAATACCTTTCAGGAAAAATTTGTTTCATGCAATTTGGATTTGTAAAACTCCCAGAATTGAATTTTAAAATAGTGGACAAAAACTAGATTTAACTAAAAAGAAAAATCCAAATTTGAATGTGTGGGCTAGCGCGGGAAACAACTTGGGCCGGCCCAGTGGCGCTCCGCGGCGCGGGGCTCGGCTGACAGGGGGTCCCGCTTGTCAGCGTCACTTAATACGCGAAACGGTACGCGCGCTGTGGGCTCTAGGATTAGAAGGCAGATCTATGGCTAAGGGTCATCATCGACAACGAACAGGTCGCCGGCGAGCTCGAACCCTAACGGCTCGGTGGGGGTTTGCTGGGGACATACAGGGCTCCAGCGGGGTCGGCGAGGCGGGCAAACGAAGTGGAAGACGACGGCGAGGCGAGGCGCGGTTGCGGTGGAGCTTGGGGTGGTCGCAATCAGCGGCGCCCTTCTCCTCCTGCCGCGGCTGCTCCGGATCCAATTCCGGCGAGGCAGAGCTCGCCTTGCTCCAGCAAGAGGTGGGTGAGGTTCAGAGAGGTGAGGGGAGTGGAATGGTGTGGAGAGAAGAGGCTGGGGAGGGCTCCTTTTATAGGCCCAACGGTGAGACCGATCGGGATGGGCAGGCGACGGTGGCGACATGGCTACAGCGGGATAGAGGCATGGCTGTAGGTGGCGATCGACGTGCGGTTCCCCGGCGGTGCTCTAGGCATTAAATGCGACCGTAGGGGCGGTGGCACGCGGTCTGGGCGAGGTGGCGCTCTGCGCGACAGAGGCGGCGGTGTCCACGGCGAGCGGTGGCTGTGAGGCGTTGGGCGGTTTGCGGGGATGTCTGGGGTGTTCTCCAGGTCGAGGCGGAGCAGCGAGCGCGGGCTACGGCCAAGGGGCAGTCTGGTCGAGGGGGGACAAAGCACGCTCTGGGGGCGGCACCGGCATGGTGCGGTGGCACTGGGCGCGGGCTTTCCTCAGTGGTCCACGACAGCACTTGGCTCGGGCAGGGGACAGAGAGGGGCGGTGAGGTGTGAGCTACCTCCTAGACATGGAGGGAGAGAGAGGGGCGGTTTGCTACGGTGAGTGCATGGTCGGCCGGCGAGAGGGTGCTCGGCATGGTAGTGCAGTGCCGCTAGGAGGTAGGGGAGAGGTTGGGGTTGGTCTGGTCTGGCTTGAGGGGGGACAAGATGATCAAAGCACTACAGAATTGCTAGACAAAATCAGCCCAAAACAGTTATAGTTAGGCCTTAATGATCCTGCTAACAAGGTGTTTGACAAAATGGCCGAAAGAGAACAAGTTTTGAATTTTGGTTTCAAATTTTTTGAGTGATCTCCACTAGTACTAGGTAGTCTCTGGTTGCAAGGGTTTTGAAAGTGGAGCTCAAATAGATGGGTTTTGAAATAGGGGTGATCTATGCATATGCACGAGATTCAATTTTCAAATGCAATTTAAAATAAGTAACAAAATGTTTTTAGCAGATCCAAAGGTGGGCCATGGTACCTCATTATGTGTACTAGCAAGGGGTACAAAGATCAAGAATTGTTTCTGTTAAGAAATGAGTGCTAGGAACACTCAAAGTAGTGTAGTGGATTAAAATGGCCAAAATGACCATTCCTCCTTTTTAATTCTTTTTGATTTGATTTTCTTTAGGAAAAGTTTGGGAATGATGTAGATGATGTTTAAATCACCTAAGAAACATTTTACAAGCATTGGATCACTCAATCATGGCAATTCAAACAACTCCTATTTTAAATGCACACATGTAGGAATGCTTTCATTTTAAAACTTTAAAAAGTTTTTGTTAACCCCATTTTTGATTGATTTGATCTTGATAAGCTTGGATTGAAGTTTTGGGATGTTACAAACCTTCCCCCCTTAAAAAAAATCTCGTCCCGAGATTTACAAAGAAAACTAGGAACTAAAAAGATCTGGGAACTCTGTCCTAATGTAATGTTCTTGCTCCCAAGTAGCTTCCTCCTCGGTATGGTTGCTCCACTGAATCTTGAGAAACTTGATACTCCTGGTCCTAGTGGTTCTGTAGGCTTCTTCTAAGATACGGATGGGTACTTCTCTATAGGTCAGGTCATTATTGATTTCCATAGCTCTATGATCGATGTTCTTGAAAACTTCCGTCTTCTCGGGCACTTCCAAACATTTGCGAAGTAACGAGATATGGAACACATTGTGGATGGCTGACATCTCTTCAGGCAGTTCCAGCTGATACGATACTTCTCTTGGACGGTTCAGAATCTAGAAAGGTCCGATATATCTGGGAGCTAACTTTCCCTTCAAACTAAAGCGTTGAGTTCCTTTCAATGGTGAAACCTTGAGATATACAAAATCTCCTACATTGAAAGTCAGGTCTCTCCTTCTCTTTTCGGCATAGCTCTTCTGTCTGGATTGGGCGGTCTTGAGGTGCTCACGGACTTTGTGAACTTTCTCTTCTGCTTCTCGGAGAATGTCGGGTCCGAAAATCTGACTCTCTCCTACTTGCGACCAATTCAAAGGGGTATGACACTTTCTTTCGTATAGGAATTCAAATGGTGCCATCTGCAAACTAGCTTGATAGCTGTTGTTATATGAGAACTCTGCGAAAGGCAGGCAGTCTTCCCATTTTGATCCATATTCCAACACACACGCTCTAAGCTTATCCTCTAGGATCTGGTTGACTCTCTCGGTTTGTCCATCTGTTTGCGGGTGATACGCTGTGCTGAAGTTCAACTTGGTTCCTAATCCTTCTTGGACTTTCTGCCAAAATCTTGAGGTAAACTGGGTTCCTCGATCTGATACTATGGTCTTGGGGGTTCCATGCAGACTAACAATCCTAGCAATGTATAGCTCTGCTAACTTTGCACTCTGGTAAGTTGTCTTGACATGTATAAAGTGGGCTACCTTGGACAGTCTATCAACTATGACCCAGATTGAGTCATTCCCCCTACTAGAAGTAGGTAAACCAGTGATAAAGTCCATTCCGATGGAATCCCATTTCCATTCCGGAATCTGCAATGGTTGCAACAATCCTGCAGGTCTCTGATGTTCTGCTTTGACTCTTTGACAGATGTCATTTGGCGATGTGGCTTCCGATCTCTCTCTTCATCTTGTGCCACCAAAATTGCTCTTTCAAATCCTGATACATCTTTGTTCCTCCGGGGCAGATCGAATAAAGAGTATCATGAGCTTCCTTCATGATAACCTCCCTCAGTTCTGAATCTGCTGGAACACAGATACGTCCTTTGTACCATAGTACTCCTTCTTCGTCTTCGGTGAATCTAGGTACCTTTCCTGTACCAATACGACGTTTGATTCCGTCGATACTTTCATTTCCTTTTTGGGCTTCCTTGATTTCGCTAATCAAAGTGGGTTGAAGTTCAATGCTAGCTAGGAATCCTTTGCTAACTAATTCAGTCCTGAACTGTTCCAACTCTTCATACAAACTTGGTTGCTTCTCCTTGATCATGGTGTTAAGCCTACACGGTAATCTGCTAAGAGCATCCGCTACCACATTGGCTTTGCCGGGGTGATAGTGAATGTCAAGGTCATAATCCTTGATTAACTATATCCATCTTCTTTGCCTCATATTCAGCTCCTTCTGAGTGAAGATATACTTCAAGCTCTTATGATCTGAGTAAATCTCACAGCGATTACCCATCAAATAATGCCGCCATGTCTTCAATGCTAGAACTACAGCTGCTAGCTCAAGATCATGGGTCGGATAGTTCTGCTCATGCTGCTTCAGTTGTCGAGACAGATACGCGATGACTTTGCCTTCTTGCATCAATACACACCCTAGACCAATCTTGGATGCGTCACAATACACATCAAATGGCTTCTTGATGTCTAGCATGACCAATATTGGAGCTGATATCAATCTCTTCTTTAGCTCCTGAAAACTGGCTTCACACTTGTCTATCCATTCAAACTTCTTGTTCTTCTTCAACAATTGGGTCATTGGTCGGGCTATGCTCGAGAATCCTTCTACGAACTTGCGGTAATATCCCGCTAATCCGAGAAATGCACGGACTTGGGTTTGAGTGGTTGGGGCTTCCCATTCTTCGACATCTTTGATCTTAGCGGGGTCAACAGAGACTCCTCCGGCAGACACAATATGTCCTAGGAATCCTACTTCCTTCAGCCAAAACTCACACTTGCTGAACTTGGCATATAACTGATGCTCTCTCAGGGTTTCTAGGATAACTCTCAGGTGTTGCTCATGTTGTTCTTCTGACTTGGAGTAGATAAGGATGTCGTCGATAAACACAACTACAAACTTATCTAGGAAATTCATAAAGATCTTATTCATGAAATAAGCAGGGGCATTGGTTAATCCAAAAGACATAACCGTATACTTGTATAAACCATAGCGAGTAGTAAAGGCGGTCTTCGGAATATCCATTGCACGAATCTTAAGTTGGTGATAACCAGTCCTAAGATCAATCTTTGAGAATACCTGGGCTCCAGTCAACTGATCAAATAGATCCTCTATCTTTGGCAAAGCGTACTTATTCTTGATGGTGACATCATTCAACTTTCTGTAATCTGTGCACAGACGGTTGCCGCCATATTTCTTGTCGACGAATAACACTTGTGATCTCCATGGCGATGCACTTGGTTGAATCAAACCTTTGGCTAGCATAGCATCCAACTGCTTCTTCAGTTCCACTAACTCTGAGGTGTTCATGCTATAGGGTCTCTGGGCTATGGGTCCGGTTCCAGGGATTAGTTCGATAATGAACTCAATATCCCTATCCGGGGGCATACCGGGCAATTCATCTGGGAATACGTCGGGGTATTCGCAGACTACCTTGACTTGGTCAATGGTGGGCAAGGCCACACTCTGGTTGCACTTGAATTGACGAGGTAAGGTTTCAGAGATATGCTCTCCTGTGACTCCAGAACTACTGGTCATGGTGATGGCTTTCTTAGCACAGTCTATCAGTCCTTTATGCCTTGACATCCAGTCCATACCTAGTACTACTTCCAAACCTTTGGTTCCAAGTACAATTAGGTTGGCATAAAAATCTATCCCATGTATTCTGATAGGTACAGCTTTGCAAATTTTTCTAGCTTTGGTTGTTGAACCGGGGATTTTAACTATCATGACATGCTTCAGGTTGGTTGGACAAATCTTACTAGTGCATGCAAATTCTTCGGTAACAAAGGAATGCGATGCTCCCGAATCAAACAATACTCTTGCTAATACTGAGTTGACAGAAAACATACCCAGCACTACATCTGGCGCTTCCTGGGCTTCTTCTGCATTCATGTGGAAGAGACGACCATTGCGGTTGTGAGGGTTCCCTGTGGTAAATCTCCTTCCTGGTTGAACACGACGCTGCTGCTGAGCTGGGGCATTTACATTGGCTGTAGTCTTCTTGGGACTCTCATTGGAGTAGTGACCTTTCACTCCACACTCGAAACAAGTGATCTGGGACTTGTCCTTGACTGCAACAGGTACATCATTGCTGCCAGTTTTGGGTGCAGTGTTGTTGTTGTTGTGGTTCTTGGGAGGTGCACAGTTGAAATTGTTGGCATTACCGGAGTTGTGATTGTTTCCTCCGGACTTCACATTGCCCCCACTACGGTTGGGGTAGCTTGGGCGAGAGTTTGGGGGTCGGTTGTTCCTTGGTTCATATCCTGGTGAAGGGTTGGGACGGTACTTCTGGTGACTGTTGGATCTAGACTGCTGCATCATACGACGTTTGAGGTTGTCGTTTGCCTGATTAATCTTCCCTTCCATCTGAATGGCAGAGTCGACTAGCTCTTCGAGATCCTAGAAACGGATGTTGACGAGGACAGTCTGCATCTCATCATGCAGTCCGTGCAAGAATCTCTCCTTCTTCTTGGTCTCCGTGTTGATCTCATCAGGTGCATATCTGCTAAGTGACAGGAATCTGTCACAGTACTCCACCACCGTCATTCTTCCTTGCTTCAATTCGCGGAACTCATCTCTCATTCTGTTGACTAGTCCTTGCGGCACATGGGTGCGACTGAACTTGACTTTGAATGCTTCCCATGTCATCACTTGACCATGGTTCATATTGCGGATGCTATTCCACCAAGATCTTGCATCTCCTGCCAGATAGTGGGTGGCAAAGAGAACTTTCTCATTTTCATCAACTCTGGCAACTTCTAAGTTGTTCTCCATGGTCTGTAACCAGTCATTAGCATCTAATGGGTTCTCAGCTTGATTGAAGATTGGGGGATTAGTGTTCTGAAAGTTTTTGAGTTTGGATCCCTGGTGATCCTG
The DNA here is from genome assembly GCA_910589775.1 of Avena eriantha. Classification (NCBI taxonomy): domain Eukaryota; kingdom Viridiplantae; phylum Streptophyta; class Magnoliopsida; order Poales; family Poaceae; genus Avena; species Avena eriantha. The sequence continues at coordinate 237,977,993 of OU342742.1, read as the reverse complement.
ATTTCCATGCCCTTGGTTGTTGAGAGCCATCTAGGTGATCTGTTGAAGTGTTGCTAAGTTGTCTTGGCGTTCTGCCCTACTTGCTTCACGGTCCGCTATGAGATTCTGCAAGATCTGCAGCATTGCGTCTTGCGGCGACCTGCTCCCTCCTTGGTTTCCACGAGTCATCTGAAGATTGAGATATAGGGGTAAGAGGGAAATTCTAAGGTTCAGGGTTTTGGGTTTTCAAAGCTAAAACTTTGAGTTAGACTCAGGTTTTTTTTACTAACTTCATTTTCATTCATGCAAGCAAGAACAAGATACAACACACACCACAACAATCAAAGGGAAAACAGATGGTTTGAAGAACCATTCTGCAAGCTAAGATACAGTGAGATCGATACTTCTCATGCTACGACAGTGCTCTAGTGCATCTACTCATCGTCGATGAAGTCGGATTCCTCATCATCAGTGTAGAAGTCTACGGCATCCTCCGCCAGAAAATCATTATCGTTGCTGAGGTAAGAGTCCATGTTTCCCTGGATGTCTTCACCCTCATATTCTTCTTCCTTTGCTGCAAGCTGAGCTTCCTGCTCCTTGACGGTCTTCTCGAGGTCGGCCACCTTCTTGCGAAGACGGGCGATGGTGCTATCCTTCTTGGCACGCTGGCGGCAAAGATACTGACGGTCTTGGACAAGTAGGGCGAAAGTCTGGGCCTTCTGGTCGGCAATGGCATGGTTATGGTTGGCTAACTCTCTGGCATTGTCCAGTTCTTGCTGTCTGTCGTGAAGCAAGAAGTCAAGGTTCTCCACTTGACACCTCAACTCGGGGTGGCCCGTCATCTCCATTGGCATTCCCATGAAATCACGTCTTGCATAGTGGGAAAAACGGGTTCCTTGGGTCTTGTTGACCCTGAGGGCACATAGACATGCAAGAGCTTCATGCATTGCCCTGGCTAATCCATCTAGCCAGTTGTTCTCTCTCACGGAGAACTGAATTCTCCCAGAGGTTGGTGCTTCAATGCTTCCTCTAAGATCTGCGGTGACTAGCCACTATAGGTCTCCGCCTGGGGGTCCTGGAAGTTGAGCTCCAAGAAACTCTAGGTGCGGGCATCCCAGTAACTCAGACAGTGAATCCAGATCCCTCTCGAAGATCAGCTGACCTCCGTTTCCCAACTGGTAAAACTTGCTGAACTGAGTCTCCATCTACAAGAATTAAGGATGAGGAAGTTAGTGAAGTGATCAAGTGTGTCAAATTTTAAGTAGTAGTGGAAGAATTTTGAGGAACATGAATTTTTGAGAAAGAATCCACAAGGGTAAGAGAGGAGATAGTTTTTTTTCATAAATACTCACTTTGGTTTGGAAACTAAGTTTTTGTTTGACGTCCATTCTAACTAGGGTCTCCTATGGTCAGGATGGCTCTGATACCAACTTGTCAACACCCGGATTTTTAATCCTAGATGCCCGTTATGCCATACCTCGCAATCCCAGGATTACCATTTTTGCGAGACATAACGGATTGGATATCATAGTACATCATCCATTACAAACCATACATAAGGTCTTACACAAATAAGGATCTCATGATCCAGTCTTAATACAACAAGCAGCAGAAATAAAAGATAAGCGTAGCGGTGGGGTCCATCTTCAGGGGCACAGGCAATGCTGGCGAAGGCAGATAGTCCTAGTTATCATAGCCGTCCTGTTGGCCATCATCTTGATAGTCTCCTTCATAGTCTGGCCATGATAATAGCCAGGGACAAAAGCCATGAGTACTCTTTAACTACTCGCAAACTACCACTAACAAGTATTATTAATCTAAGTTAAAGTGTTAAATCTATGCTTAACTATAAAGTTAAGTTTGAAACCTAAGCTGAGTTCTGAAGCAAAGAAAGATAAAGTAAAACTCTAGAATCACTTAAGTTGGGGAAACTATAAACACAACCCTGTTGTGGTCAAGTCAAGATTCATCATTCATTTCAAGTTATTTAGAAAACATCTGACAACGAAACAGTATGGCCATTCCAACTGTCCATAACCGCGGACGCGGCTATTCGAATAGTTTGACACTCTGCAGAGGTGGTACACTTTCACCACAAGATTCGATACATCTGTCAGGGATAACCCTGAATCATCATACTTAGTATGCAGATAATCAAACGTAACCTTCCCTTTACACACCCTAGTATAAGCACCTCTCCTATGAGCATGGCCTCCCAACCATGACCATCAGTCATCTTGGGCACTACATAGGTGGACAGCATGAGAGGTAGCCTCAGCTCAGACCTCTCCCGTGAGGGAACTAATACTAATGCATATAAATTTCCAGCTAAGCCTTACCCAATTTAGGTAATGTGGTTGTACGGTAAATTTGGAATGGTATCGCATCCGAATCCAACCATCAATTTTATAAAAGGGTTAAGGCTCATGCCTTAACATTTTCATCATCAGCAACCATTTGTGTTTCTCAACACATGTCAAAACATCTCAATAGAATGACTCATCATTCCAAGGTTTTCATAATTCATTTTCACCAAGTATTCCCATCTAAAGTGACTCAAGTTTTTGATCTACTCTAAACTACTAAGTTAAGAGTGTTCACTAAGGTGGAAAAGAGGGGTTCAATCTCATGCCATAGAATGACATCTAAAGGGTTCTAAATAGGTCAAGTTTTATACTTTTTATGCTACCTTCAAAATAAGTAAAGAACTTTGTATAACCTAAGAGGGGTAAAACTTGTAATTAAGACTTGGGGTACTAATAGTCAAAAGGGAGTGTGATCAAAGGCATGCGTAAGGCATCTTAGCTAAACCATCTAGTTGATCCTAGCCTGTTAAACACTAAACTTGCAAGTACTAGCTTGCATTGTTAAAGGTGGCTTGCACTTAAAAGTGCTAGCTTGCTAATAGTAGCTTGCCTTGGTTGGTGCAGTGGTTGAAGTTTTCTTCTTCTTCTTCTTCTTGGTAGAACTCCTCCTCCTCGAAAGCTTGGTCGGTACTATCGTCTATAAATACATAGGGAGTGCACAATCACCAAACAATACTTAACTAAGCTAAGTATCATTCTAAGACACACATTTGATGATCTATTATCATCACAAGCATCACAAGTTTAATTAAATAGTTTCATCCTTTTTATTTTAGAAAAGTAATTTCTACTCATTGAAAATTTTAACTCAAACTTAATATTCACCACCAAAATATGGGATCATGTGGACACATGTCCTCACCACATATTCTAACATGTGGGAATGAGATTTAAAGGTTGGATCAACATTACTTTGGTTTAAGTTCATTATTTAATGATTTAAAGTGACTAGAAATGCCTATATAGCATTATTTTGGTACTAGGCCAAAGTCACTGCATGTAAACCTTAATATTATTACATATTTAGATAGATATGATGAAATGTGATTTTTGAGAGTTGGAAACAACTCAAAATCTAACTTGGTTGATTTTATAAAAATGTTGCAAGTTGCAAAAGCTTATGTCTTCTTATTTTATTAGGAGAGATCTATAACTCTAATTGCATTAAATCCAATGGGCTTGGATAGATCATCTTAATACCTTTCAGGAAAAATTTGTTTCATGCAATTTGGATTTGTAAAACTCCTAGAATTGAATTTTTAAAATAGTGGACAAAAACTAGATTTAACTAAAAAGAAAAATCCAGATTTGAATGTGTGGGCTAGCACGGGAAACAACTTGGGCCGGCCCAGTGGCGCTCCGTGGAGCGGGGCTCGGCTGACAGGGGGTCCCGCTTGTCAGCGTCACTTAATACGTGAAACGGTACTCGCGCTGTGGGCTATAGGATTAGAAGGCAGATCTACGGCTAAGGGTCGTCGTCGACGACGAACAGGTCGCCGGCGAGCTCGAACCCTAACGGCTCGGTGGGGGTCTGCTGGGGACATACAGGGCTCCAACGGGGTCGGCGAGGCGGGGAAACAAAGTGGAAGACGATGGCGAGGCGAGGCGCGGTTGCGGTGGAGCTTGGGGTGGTCGCAATCAGCGGCGCCCTTCTCCTCCTGCCGCGGCTGCTCCGGCTCCAATTCCGGCGAGGCAGAGCTCGCCTTGCTCCAGCGAGAGGTGGGTGAGGTTCAGAGAGGTGAGAGGAGTGGAATGGTGTGGAGAGAAGAGGCTGGGGAGGGCTCCTTTTATAGGCCCGACGGTGAGACCGAGAGGGATGGGCAGGCGATGGTGGCGACATGGCTACAGCGGGGTAGAGGATGGCTGCGGGTGGCGATCGACGTGCGGTTCCCCGACGGTGCTCTAGGCATTGAATGCGACCGTAGGGGCGGTGGCACGCGGTCTGGGCGAGGTGGCGCTCTGCGCGGCAGAGGCGGCGGTGTCCACGGCAAGCGGTGGCTGCGAGGCGTTGGGCGGTTAGTGGGGATGTTTGGGGTGTTCTCCAGGTCGAGGCGGAGCGGCGGGCGCGGTCTACGGCCAAGGGGCGGTCTGGTCGAGAGGGGATAAAGCGCGCTCTGGGGGCGGCACCGGCATGGTGTGGTGGCACCGGGCGCGGGCTTTCCTCAGTGGTCCACGTCAGCACTTGGCTCGGGCAGGGGACAGAGAGGGGCAGTGAGGTTTGAGCTACCTCTTAGACATGGAGGGAGAGAGAGGGGCAGTCTGCTGCGGTGAGTGCACGGTCGGCCGGCGAGAGGGTGCTTGGCATGGCAGTGCAGTGCCGCTAGGAGGTAGGGGAGAGGTTGGGGTTGGTCTGGTCTGACTTGAGGGGGGACAAGATGATCAAAGCACTACAGAATTGCTAAACAAAATCAGCCCAAAACAGTAATAGTTAGGCCTTAATGATCCTGCTAACAAGGTGTTTGACAAAATGGCCGAAAGAGAACAAGTTTTGAATTTTGGTTTCAAAATTTTTGAGTGATCTCCACTAGTGCTAGGTAGTCTCTGGTTGCAAGGGTTTTGAAAGTGGAGCTCAAATAGATGGGTTTTGAAATAGGGGCGATCTATGCATATGCACTAGATTCAATTTTCAAATGCAATTTAAAATAAGTAACATAATGTTTTTAGCAGATCCAAAGGTGGGCCTTGGTACCTCATTATGTGTACTAGCAAGGGGTACAAAGATCAAGAATTGTTTCTGTTAAGATATGAGTGCTAGGAACCCTCAAAGTAGTGTAGTGGATTAAAATGGCCAAAATGACCATTCCTCCTTTTTAATTCTTTTTGATTTGATTTTCTTTACGAAAAGTTTGGGAATGATGTAGATGATGTTTAAATCACCTAAGAAACATTTTACAAGCATTGGATCACTCAATCATGGCAATTTAAACAACTCCTATTTTAAATGCACACATGTAGGAATGCTTTCATTTTAAAACTTTAAAAAGTTTTTGTTAACCCCATTTTTGATCGATTTGATCTTGATAAGCTTGGATTGAAGTTTTGGGATGTTACAGCACCCCTCGGCCTCTCCTTCCGCCTATATATTGCCTTCGATACCAAAACCCTAAGTATCCGATAAAAAATCCACGAAAGAGTCTGTAGCCGCAGTCATCTCCATCCCTAGATCGGGAGGGATCTGAAACTCTTCCCGGCACCCTTCCGGAGAGGGGAATTTACCCTGGAGGCCTTCTTCATCATCATGCAAGCCTCCGGTGTGATGCATGAGTAGTTCATCTCTAGACTACGGGTCCATGTAGTAGTTAGATGGCTGGTTCTCCTCCTTTGTGCTTTCATGTTTAGATCTTGTGAGCTCCGTTTATGATCAAGATCATCTATTTGTAATTCTGCATGTTGTGTTTGCGGGGATCCGATGGATATTGAGATGCTATTTCAGATTGATTATTGATTCTATCATGTCTTTGTTATTTGTGATCTTGCATGCTTTCCGTTGTTAGTAGCTGTCTTGGCCAAGTAGATGCTAGTAACTCCAAGAGTTAGTATTTATGCTCGATAGTGGGTTCATGCCTCTAGTAATCTAGGGAAGTGACAGAAATCTGTAAGGTACTAGATGTGGTGTTGCTACTAGGGAGAAAACAACAATCCTTTGTTCATAGAACAATCGTATTGTTTACTTTACACGCAATTCGTAAAGCAATAATTTGTTGCTTGCAACTTAATACTGGAGGGGGTTCGGATGATAACCTGAAGGTGGATTATTAGTCATAGATGCAGTTGGATGGCAGTCTATGTATAATGTTGTAATGCCCAATCAAGTCTCAAAGGAGTCAAGATGATTAGTATATGCATGTATTGCTTTCTCGGTGTTTGTCAATTGCCCTGCTGTAATTTGTTCACCCAGCATGTTATCTGTCTTAAGGAGAGCCACCTCTAGTGAACTATGGATCCCGGTCCTTGTCTTTTACATTCAATCTACAATCTTTTACTGCTTTGTGTTTACTTTCTACAAACTATTACTTCTTTCCATTCGATACGTTTAATCCTTTGTTTTCCGCAAAACACGGTGAGATTGACAACCTCATCGCAAGTTGGAGACAAAGTTCTGTGGTTGTGTTGTGCAGGTCTCCACGTTGCTACTAGCACCGGTAGTGCGCCCTGCCAAAGCTCAGCTAGTAACACCTTTGAGGTGTTTCCTTGCTCCTACTGGTTCGATTAAACCTTGGTTTCATAACTGAGGGAAACTTGCTGTTGTGCTCATCATACCTTCCTCTTGGGGTTCCCCAACGAGCTCGATATATTTTGGACCATCAGCCATCAAGCTATTTTCTGGCACCATTGTCTTTTATCCATACCACCTGTATTTCACTATCTCTTCGCTGAACTAGTGCACCTATACACCTGACAAGTGTATTAGGTGTGTTGGGGACACAAGAGACTTCTTGTATCTTGATTGCAGGGTTGCTTGAGAGGGATACCTTTGACCGCTTCCTCCCTGAGTTCGATAAACCTTAGGTAATACACTTAAGGGAAACTTGTTGCAGTTCTACAAACCTCTGCACTTGGAGGGCCAACAACTGTCTACAAGAATAGAAGTGTGTAGACATCACATGTGCATGCATGATCATTGCCAATGGGACCACTGTTCAACATACCACCATGGTGTTAACCTACCACCAGTTCAGAAGTATTGAGGACATAGTTACAACATCAATGTAAGTAGAACTCAACCATCGTAAATTTCCTTGATCTGCTTCAGCTTACCCTTGTTAGCCTCGTTAGCGCTGAGCATTTCATAGATGACGGACTCAAACTTCTTATTTTCCTCCTCCCACTTATTGTGCTTCACTTTCATAATCTCTGCTTGGGTTCTCTGCACCTGCTTCAGCATTTCCACTTCATTCTTCAGCGCTTCTATCTGATCGATGCATATCTCCTTTTATTGTCCATCGATTCCCCCTCAGCCCTAATCCTTAACAAGTTATCCTCCATCATCTTTTCCCAGTTTATTCCATGAACTTTCTCACATCAACTAGCAGACTTGAGTACTTCTTCTCAATGATGATCTTCCCATCAGACAGCTCCTTCACATACTTTGCATTCTGAATCCTCTCATCGATTCTTGCATTGTTGTTGTCTTTGTACATTCTCCACAGTCATCCTAATGTATTTTTCGCTTGTTGTGGCCATTCCTTATCAACCCAAGCCACAAACCCATAGTTCGAGGCTTCCTACAAAGCATAATTACATGCTCAAATATACTAGATGAGCTAGGATATGACATATCAAATGCTAAGAACTTACATTCTTCACTTGGCATAGATATAATATGTGGCCAATGTTGGTTCCTTCAAATGCAACACGTTTGTCAAGATCTAGCATGTGGACGTGACACAAATACGGACAATCCGCTGCCCTGCTGCAGAAGGTGGGATCTTCGATGGAGTCAGGATAATATTGCAGATTTTGAAGAACCTCATGGCAACAACAAAATTATAAATGAATTAGTATGAAGAGTTTAAACAGGTACAATAGGATAGCAGAAGGATGATAGGGAGGAAACAATAGCAGGAACTTAGGTGAGGACAAACAAAATAGAAGTCAACAACTATGGACCAGGTAATGCAAACTAATATTTTGTAGTGACTGAGATTTTGCAAGAAAACCACAATAGCAGGCATTTACTATTGTATGGAGTAGCTAAGAACATGTGCATGACTTCAAAATGTGTATAGCAGGTGATGCAAACCAACATGTCTAGTGGACCTGTATGTAGAACAAATAACAAGCGTGCGCAGAGACTTGGTATATAGCATGACTATAAAAATATAATGGCATCACTTGTGAACCTGTAGAAGAGGCACAAACCAACATGTTCAATGTTCCATGTTTGAGCTCTATGCAATGGAAGAGAAAATACTTAGTGTTGCAGATTTTGAAGAACTAGATGGCAACAAAAAATTTACAAATGAATTAGTACGAAGAGTTTAAACGGGTACTATAGGATAGCGGGAGGATGCTAGGGAGTAAACAATAGCGAGAACTTAGCTCAGTATAAACCAGATAGAAGTCAGAAAATGTGAAGCAAGGAATGCAAACTAGTAGTAATATTTTCCAATGACTTAGATTTTGCAAGAAAACCACAATAGCATAAAATTACTATTGTATGGAGTAGCTAAGGACATATGCATGACAAAATAAAAAAATATGCATGACTTCAAATTTTGTAGAGTAGGTGATGCAAACCACATGTCTAGTGACTTTGTATGTAGCACAAAGAACAAGCGTGCATAGTGACTTGGTGTGTAGCATGATTATAAAAATGCAGTTCACTACGACATGATTGAACCTGATATATGATGAGTGCATATTTGCATCATGTTTTACACTATTATTTTGCATTGCAGATGTATGATCTTGGTATTTTATGACGTTCGTGCGCACCTTTTATGTCTGTTTTCACCAGGATCAGGACAAATGATGGATCCAATGGGTACAATTCTTGGAGCAGTTGTACTGTGGAGAAAAGGAGTCAAAAACAACGTAAATCGCTTATTTGGGAAATATTAATAATACTAGAAGAAAACCAGAAGCGAACAAGGGAGGCAAAAGGTTCAACGACCAACTGTACGGGCAGAGCAAAGATTCCGACTGTATAGCTCCGGCCACATAGTTGGTGCCGCCTTCGCCTCGTCAAATAGTTTCACCCCCTACAATTGGTTCGGGGGGACGACATACAGAACACCCAGAAATCGCAGAAACCTCACCTCTGGAAGGCATCTAGAGGGGGAACTCATCCACAAGAGATCCATCTTCGCCCTGCGCAGATCCGGGAGGCTAAGGCATCGATCTTCATCATCCACAACTACATCACCACCATCTCCATCCATCCCATCTACATCTTATCTAGATCTTGTTGTAATTCGTATACTCGTTGTGGATTAATACAAGTACTATTTATCTATGATTGTTTCCATTACCCTTGCTATGATATTGATTACCTCCATGTCTGAGTAGATCTCTAGTTCTTGGGAATATGGAGAAACCCTAGTATATGACTGAGATGAGATAGTGATTATTATGTTATACATCATTATGTGTATGTGTTAATTGTCTTCATCTTGATATTGGGAGTTGTGCACCTCCTTAATATTTGCCTCTTATGGGGACTCGGTGAAGGGGATTACTTGTTAGTAGACGGAGGGATGATAACACTTACTGTGACTATAAAGCTATTGTCAGTCTTTACGTACTAACTTGGGGAATTAAGGAGAACTCACCAAGCCATGTCCATACCATGGGAGAAATCTCTTAATAGCGCGGTAATGCGATGGTTGTCGGTTACTGCCTGCTGTGGTTATGAGGGCGATGTGTGCAGCGATTGCTGGCAGATCGTCCATATATGGAGCTCCTCTCACATACATACACATTATGAGAATATTCGTTTTAATACTCTCGATTACTTAGTCTAAATTGCTAGCGGTGTATCCACTATTCCCTGAGAACGCCTTTTCCCTATTGTAGTTCCAAAGTTCTATTACACACGCGATTCTTACTTTTTGTATTAAGTTTTGCTTTACTTTAAATCACCTTGTTCAACCAAAAACCCAAAAACAGCTTTACTTATCTTGCATCTTAAAGTTATCTCTTAAGTACTTCATTTAGTTATAGTTAAAAGCATTTTAGTCTTTTGCCTACTGCTCCCTATGGGATCAATATCTTTATTTTGAAACTAGCTACAAACGATCTGTGCACTTGCAGTCATCAAGCTATTTTCTGGCGTCGTTGCCAGGGAGCTTAGCGCTATAAGTCACTTTAATTTTAGTTATTTACTTTCGTCGTACTAATTTTTACTTCAGTTACAGGACCACAACAATGGACAATACTCAACATTTAAATCAGCTTGAGGCAGTAAGGAAAATGGGTTTGCTCTTAGACGCTTTTATAACTGTCAACAAAAGCATAAATATGGATGGAGTGGAGATCTATCCCTTATTATTTGAATTGTTACATTCTAAGAAATTTGCAGGAACCAATGAAGAAAGTCCATATGGAAACTTACAATTCTTTGAAGACATTCTTAGTTCCTTTATTTTCGATGACTGTAATCTAGATATGGTTAAAATCCAACTTTTTAGACAAACTCTCTCTAATAATGTTTGCGACTGGTACATATCTTTTTGTATGCAGAAGCACCAAGGACCTGAGAGGAATTGACGACCAAGTTTCTATCAAAATATTATTCCGAAAGCAAAGCTCATGGGATGAGAGGTATTATTATCAGTTTCAAAAATAATCCTAGTGAGGGCTTATATGAAGGATATCTAAGGTACAAAAGCTACCTAGACAATTGCCCCCATCACCGTTTACCTGATTGGTTAATCACCCATACCTTTTATGGAGGGCTAAATGTTGAAAATAGGACGAATCTAGACACTGCTTCGAATGTCAGTTTTCTATCTTATACCTATGACGATGCTTGGAATCTAATAATAAAAATGAAAGAAGCAACTGAAAATTTCAAAGATAAGGAAAATATTACAAATAGTTTTTATGAATATGCTTGCATTAACGATTTCCTTGCAAATGAGAGGATAGATACAATGATTAAACCCCTCAGTATTGATTCTTACTCAGTTAAGAAAATTATTGAGAATTATGCAGGGCAGTTACAGGTACCTACAACATGGGAACCTTGTAAACCTCTCGAAGAAAAGAAGCGTGCAAGAGCGCTAATGGAAGAGTTCTCCTCAATACCTATACAGGGGATCTTTGAAAAAGACAAAGAGAGGAAGAACAAATAAAGAAGAGACCGAAGAAACCATAAAGGAATTCCGAAGCTACAAATATAAATAATGTTATAATAAAAGATCTTATGGAAGCACGAATAGTGGAAGATGAAATGGTTATGTTAGACCATGAAACCTCGGAATTCGTCCAATTTAAGGTTCAAGGTAACGAAACTTCAAAGCCTATGACCCCTATATATTGCGGAGAAACTTTCTTATATGGAATTGGTGGACCAATTTCCACCATAAATATTATGCCGTCATCACTTTATGAAGAACTTCGCTACAACCTAAATAATGCAGATGTTGAACCGATTGACACTATTATTAAATTGTCTTATAAGACCAATATAAAACCGGAAGGGGTAATCAGAAACATCTATGTCTTTATTGGCTCACTCATGTACCCCCTTGATTTTCATATAGTTGATATGTGAAACGATCGTATGGGCACCTAGAGGGGGGGTGAATAGGTGCTACTTCAAATTTTACTCATTTTCAATTTAGGGTTTGACACAAAAGGTAAATTCTCTAGATTATGCAACTATGGTGAATTTACCTATATGTCAAACTAGCCTATAGGCAAGAACTATAGGCAAGACTATAGGCAAGAACTATATACGCAAGAACTATCCTATAGGCAAGAACTATATTATGCAACTATGGTCAATTTACCTATATGTCAAACTAGCCTAGCCTATAGGCAAGAACTATATAAGTAAAATGCGGTAAAGGATATAAGTAACTAAAGTGGAGCACGCGGAGACACAAAGATTTCTTTCCCATAGTTCCTTACTTTTGAGGGGAAGTACGTCTACGTTTGGCGAGGGGGTGGTTTCAAACCACCAACGCCACGAGAGGTCTCCCTTGTTCTCCGATGAACGTCACCCCAACGGGTTCGATTCACCTCTTCCACTATACGGCAACCTTCGAGGTAGAAGCCGGCACCTTTACAACAAGTTCGAGGCACACATCCACAACCTAATTGGAGGCGCCCGAATACAAGCAAGCTGTCAAATAATCAAAGACAAGCTAGTAAGAACCAAATCACAAGCTAGGTTTTCCAATGAAACACTAGAGCAAGGGGCCCTCAAGTATATGAGGGTGAAATGAAAATCTCTCATGGTGAAGCTGTAGATCAAGGTATCCTCCTTCGATTCTCCAAAGATCAATGACTTTGGATGGTTGAGTGAAGAGATCTTGTGGATTTGGTGGCTCAAATGATGTTGTTGTTCTTGAGGTGGACGAGCAGCTTCCAAGGTAGAAGAAGAGGACTTTATATAGGGCCCCTAGAATTAGAGCCGTTGGGAGCCTCTTACGCCGGACAACACTAGCCGGACACTCCGGCCCTGCCGGACACTCCGAGCGAGACCAACTAGACACTCCGACCCGACCAAGTTTCCGGCCAGTGTCCGGACTGTGTCCGGGTAGAGTCTGAAGTGGTGTTCTAAATGTCCGAGCAGGTCGCCCACTTCCCAAGGCCAGATAGTTTGGCTGAATCCAATCGGATAGTCTGGCCGGGGCTGGACACTCCGACGCAAATCAGCCGGACAATCCGGCAGGGACTTTGTTCCTGCACATACATGATCCTGGGACATCCCAATTTCTTCAGTGCACAAAACTCTCAAGTATCTTATAACTCCTACAACATTTAACAACAGGTTAAACTATCCAAGTGTTGTCAACAAACATCAAAATCATAGGAAGGGCATAAATGCCCTTTCAATCTCCCCCTTTTTGGTGTTTGATGACAACCCAAGGATTTGCATATAGGATAGATAATAATTTTCACAATAGGCGATTTACAAAATATAGTAAGGCTCCCCCTAGATGTGTGACCATTTTTAGCTTGGCATTTGAATACAAGATCACACATCCTAGGATCATATCCTCACTAGATTTTGAAGCTAACAAGTTATGACACGATATAATAACAACTATATCGATAAACTAGGCATAACATAGTCATTAACATAGTCATTAACATAACCGGGTAAGCATGTCACCACACACATAAGGGAGTTCCACACAACATAGTACTCAAACAAGTAGGATAAATACACGAAGCTTCAAAGAGGCAAATCGAATAACGTGAAGCTCGTGTACCCATGCCAACTCTAGCCACTGTACCGGTTATTTGCATGGGTACACGAAGCTTCAAAGAGCACGACTAAAGAGTCCCAAAGCCAACTCTAGCCACTGTAGTCATCGTCGTCATCCTCCTCCTAATCCTCTTCCTCATCCCCATCGTCATCCTCATCATCTTGATCCTCCTAAGTAGAGCTTTGGCCGTGAGGGCGAGAAGAAGAAGACACGTCCTCAAACATGGACCAGTCCACACGTCCCTGACTCCAGTGACCATAGGAAAGAGTGCCATCCGACGCCTGCTGCTGAGCAGGATCTGAAGCAGAAAACAAAAAATTTCCTACGTTGGAACCCCAAAACTTCCTAAGATCTATCTATGTAGTAATGCGGTAACGGCCGATGCATAGAGAATACATACCCTTGTAGACCGTATGTGGTTAACGTTCTGCGGGGAACGTGGTTGAAGTAGTCGTACTCGTAGCCGACCTCAAGGTCGAGAAGCTCCTCGCAGGTCACCCCTTGCTTCTTCTTCATCTTCATCGTGCAATAGCTCCGGCTCACGACATTTAAGCGCCCCAAGTGTTGCGCCTCGTGTCTTTGTACACATCCGGTGCACGATGAGACCTCCGGCTCCCTGATCCTGCCGGGAGTGTGGAAGTTGATATCTAGCTAGGAATCCCTGCAGCGCAACGGCGTACTGCAGGTGTGCCTTGTTCGCACAACCCAAACTTGGGGCCATGGTCACAAGGTCTAGAGAGAGGGAAGGAGGAAGTCAACCAAAGGACTTCTCCAAATATTGGGTGTCAATAATCCCACCCATGGGCACCCCTTTATATAGGCGGAGGGGGTGTGCCCTCCCCATTAGGTTAGCCATGTGGGAATAATTAATAAAGGAAATAACAGGAATTTCACACACACAGCCAGACGGGCCAAAACTACAGCCCAACAGCTGCACTCAGCGGCCAGGTGACAGCCAGATGGGCTGGTCGTGCTCCCAGGCCGAGCCTCTGCTGGTGATCAGTGCTGGCCGGGTGGGTCGGCCACCCTCCACCGCGGCCCGCGAAGCCAGCAGCTGGCCCCGGTTGGGTTGGCTCCCGCTTCGCGCAGCCCATGCGGCGAGCGGCCCAAGCGGCCAGCGGGGAGACGAGGGGGCACCCTGGGTGGGCCGGTCTGCAGGCCCATCAGCGCCTGGTGCTATGCCTGTCTACTGCGCCTGTGCAACGTGTACTACTAGCCGCCCGCCTCTGTGGGCTGCCAAGCCCATTAGCGGTAGCAGCTGTAACTTTTCCTTTTTCTTTTTTTCATTTTCCAGCAGCTTTTCTTCTTGGTCATTTCCCTCCGGGGATTTGGCCTAATACGAAAGTTGCTCTTATAAATCTTAATTTAAATATTATTTAGAATATATTAATTCACAATTAACATATAATAAATGTATATTCAAATTCCCATTTATCCAAAAACACTTTTCCAGGTCTTTTCCTTTATTCTTTCTCCGAACAACTTCGAATCTCATCATGGAACGATTCTGGCTTTCTCTGTCTCTACTGTGATTCCTTCTTACGAATGATTGCTCTCATCGTACCCTTAAGTGTATCCTCTCACGACTCGGGAATGCTCTAGACATGATCTAAATCAATGATCAACAGAGGAACCAGGGATATCCATGTGACCCCTATGCATTCCTGATGACAATGTCGTTTGAACCGCTAAATGTAGCATCCAATTCCTTTTGTTTCTTGATACGACTTGTCCGAGATCCGATCATTGGTATCACATACCTTGTTCAATCTAGTTCACAACAAGTTATGTTTTTCTTGTTATCGTGATATTACATCCCCATGACCGAGTCACATGTTGCAACATTTATGGATGTAATCTCACCAAGCCAGCCGTATGTATCTTTACCCGTCATGTGGGTGAACAAATCCCGGTCTTGCAGTCACATGTCATCAACTATTCCTTCGGAATACCCAACGTACACCTTTATGGCTACCATATTACTAGATGACGGTTGATGCAATCAAAGCAGCCTCGGGAAACAATGAGTAATATGAGCTCACGGTCTAAGGAAAAGGAGTCTAGGTATAGTTGTTGCAACAATGAACTATATGACTTGATCGTGTTGCAATCCTTCGAGGAATGTCCATCACATCATTCTCCAATGATATGACCATGTTGTCAATTGGCATAAATGCCCATGATCTTGAAACCCAGATCATCCTCATGACCAACGAACTAGTATGAATAGAGGCTACTAGGGACTTGGTTGTTTCATACCACACCTATACCAATGTTTCTACTTGGCACAGTTATAGCACAATATGAAACTATTATAAACTAATTGAGATATGACAATAAAAAACCTATTTATTATTTTCCTCTAGGGCATATCTCCTTCAGTCTCCCACTTGCACTAGAGTACAAATAATCTAGATCGCATTTTACTCATATAAACCATACCATATGCGTTTACAGATTATGCATGCTCATGGGAAACGTCATGTCCATGTTCTGTTTTACTAGATCATTATGTCTTTTGCAAATCGTTAATGTCTTCCTAATTTGACATTCCCGCCATTATCTTATAATGGGTCGAAGCATTTGTTTCTAGTGTTTATAATGACGGTCGTTTTCACTATTATCATCTAAACCTCGAAACACACTTTGATATCCTTTGTGTATATACTGTAGTCATGGCAGCAGAATGAGGTCGGATTCCAGTAGCTTATAGTGACTTTAGATCAACCTTGAGAGATTTCTCATGGGCAATGGGCCCTGGGACACATCATTCTACGTTAAAAGCGAACTAGCCCTGCCATAACATTATACATCACATCAGATGGAGCCTTTATACTTCTATATCTATGTAGATCCTAGTGCATGAAATGCAACTATGCCACTTACTTTGCTTCTTGCCATTTATGTACAAACTTAATTCTGGTTCTGTGATCAACTCACAAATCACTTAAAGACACGTTCTTACAGTTAAGACTTTGTCCTATCAACCAGAACTTTGGGTCACTTTATGTCGAGTATACAACATGGTTATATGGAAGAACCTATGACTGAGGCATAGGAGATGCAACGCATCTCTTTCTTTCAACCATAGTTGAAATACTAACTCAATGCTTCATATAGTAAGAACTACTTTCTCACCTTGTTCCATCTGAGCTACTTCAGAATCTTGCTTAGGACATTTTGAACATCTTTCAGAATCAAGTCCAGGAAGCATTCGACATTCAGTGTTTATTAAACTCACCAATCTATCTGGATAGACCTTATTGTTTAATAACTTCAACTTCATCCTTATTTATCTAACTTAAATATTATTAACACCAATCGCATCATTCACATATGTCGTCCACATATCCTAGAATGATCTCACGCTCCCACCCAAATATGGCATTCATGTTTGAGATCCAGGGATTTCACTTAGCTCCCACTCAAAATATGTCAGCTATATATTATGAATTAGCCAAGATGATTTGCTCCCACTCAAATCAGGTCCTCTCGACAATCTTTGACATTCCAAAATTCCTTGATCGCCATCAAATCGAGAATTCCACTAACGAGATTTCAATGACCATTCATTTCTCATATTTAGGTCCATCACGCTTCTTTGTAATTCGTAGGTATGTCTTGTTCAAAACATGACAAGTGAATCAATAATATAATTCCACAAACTTGTAGAATATATAGTTGGATCCTACTTTCTTTAGTAAAAGTATTCGCTAAAACTTTATGATCATTATCATTAGTTTCTCCTCTATTTGTAGAGTTTCGTTTCACGAAACAAATTCCGCTGCGCCACTCAACAATCTAGAGGTAAGGTCAAATACCTTGTTTTGATCTTTTACTTTCTTCCACATGTATCTTCATCAAGACACATCAACTTAGGACAACAACAGGTTTGCCCCTTGTGGATGATGCATTCATAGCTTCCTAAGAATGCTCTACAAAGACTTGTTTACTCGCCATGACTTCAACTTATCGAAATCTCCAGAAAGTCGAACTTGCCATAACACTTATGGTGTTGTTTCCACGAATCTTTTAGATGTTCCTTTGTATTTCAAATGAGTGTTTGCTTATTTTGGTCTTTAACTCTAAACGATAACTATAACCCCTATAAGAGATGATATTATACCATATGTATCTTAATACATAATGATTATGATGTTTAGATATTTCAACACAGTTTGAATTCACCCAATTATCATAATTGTGAAACATCTTTCACAAGTCCCTTTTATGCTAAACTTAACTTGAATACTTTAGTCATGTCGATCAAATCGAAGAGACTTCGTATTCTCGTTAATTTAAATATCCTCTTATTGTTGTGAACTCACTTGAACAATTCAAATCATTTCAAACTTTTGTTTTATTAAGTAAATACGCTTATTCACTTAAGTCCACAAAAAATGATTTCCACTACTTGTTGAAACTATGATACATCACTATGTATAAGATTCAACATTTCTTCGCATATCACCGTTTTACCAGAATGTGGAGGTTTATTCATTCTGCCCAAGAGACATGGTTTTGCAAAATCTCTAGATTAAGCATCTAGGACCCCGATCTTCACTAAGAACATGCAATAACCAAAATGACTTAAACTATAGTGTCATTTCATTATTAAACTTTGGATACCTTTTAGCATTCTAATCCTTTATAAATGTTTAAACTATTATCATTAACATAGTGATGAGAATAACTTGTTTATAATAATAATGTGACCATAAGGTATTGTCCATAAGAATAGTACAAACTGGCTTGTAACTTGTTCATATGAATAATCGTCTTGCCAAAGGCAAGACACACAAACAAGGATTACAAATTATATTCAAGTTCACTATTCCAAATGACAATCTTTGAGGAAAGAGGTGATGTCGGCCATCAACTGTTTTGCTTGCCGTCATCTAGCCACGCTGCCTAAAAAACAGCAATTCTCAAGCAGATCCTCCTGTTTTCACAAAACAGGACAAGTATCAAATACTTTGCAAACTGCAATGAGTTTTTCAAGAACCACATTTACAATTTGTATATCTTACATATACCTTTTCATCCATGACCTCTATTTGCAATCAAGCCCTTCTAAGAGTTCTCAACTCTAATGCAAGATTGCTAAGTGTTTTTCCAAACATTCTGTCTTCATACATGATGGAGGAAAACCCATCCATCGGCTCATACTCTATGTGCCTTATTCTGTAGCCCAACTCTCCATCGAATGGAGAATGGCTTATTGGATGATTATGGAGAAAACACAAACATTCTGGAGTCATCGAATTATCTCCTAATGGTTATTGTATCAAGAATAGAAGATCACCTTTTATGAGGATATCCCTCAGGCGTGGGTATTAATCTATGAAGTTGGACCCTTTTGCTAAGTTCCATATTAAGCAATATATTCCCATGGTCGCAAAGGACCTCAATGGGATAGGCCATGATCTAATAAGATATTTGGAAACAAACATCTAGACTAAGTTTATAATAAGAGATCAATTTATAATTGGTCTCCACTAAAATTGTCATCCCCTGGACGATTTTAGTGATCACATGATCCCTATCCTCTACACCTCCCCCGATCATCACGGCCATCAGTGCAGTATCAAAGGTAGACATTCAATAATGCCAATCACATCATCCATGTGACTCATGCTCGATCTTTCGATCTCTTGTGTTCCGAGGCCACGTCTCTGTAACATGCTAGGCTCACCAAATCTAACTTATGTGTATTCGCTATGCAACATGTCTTACACCCACTGTATGCGAACATAGATATGTCTAACACCCATGCCGGTACCACGGATCCCCTCATACCGAAGAACTTTCTTGGTGGTACACACACAAGGGGAACACGGAACATTGGAATTAAATAGGGATTATCTTATTTGCTACCGTTGAGTATCTAAATACTAGCACACAATAAGATGTAAAATAGATATCAACATCATATGTATATTGTGATACGATATGGTCCTTCTTGCGCCTTGATCTCCATCGAGCGCTCCGACATGATCTCCTTGTTACCCTTGGTTTGACGCCAAGTCCACGACGCCTCCACCAGGTCGTTCATCGGAATGATGACTATTACTATACTACTTAGTAACAGAAAAGTAAACTACTTTACCTTCATAATGACCAATGCCATATCATAATCACATGCCCTCCTGCAAAATAAAGTTAGACGCCTCTAATTTATCTATTGCAAGTTTTACATGGTTGTTAGGGCTTTCGCAATAGAACCGCTTCTAGTCTATGAACTTTCCAACCACAACATGGATCCAACAGTTGTCTCTATTATACCTGTTTCGGGGCCCTCCGTTGTAAATGCTATATAAACTATTGAATGAGACATAGACACCTGCTAGCCACTTATATGATACAAGCCGTATGTTGAGCGTCGAACCAGTCTCGCGTACGAATACGCGTAAGGTCGGTCCGGGCCGCTTCATCAAACAATACCGCGATATAAACAGGTACACGTTAGAGGGTGACAACTAAGGGATCAATGCCCGCACAATACTTGTGTGTACTGGCCGTACAACAGTCCTACGCATAGATCGGCTCTAATACCACTGAAGGGGATCCGTAGCAGAAAACAAAAAAATTCCTACGTTGGAACCCCAAAAGTGCCTAAGATCTATCTATGTAGTAATGCAGTAACGGCCGATGTGTAGAGAATACATACCCTTGTAGACCATACGCGGTTAACGTTACACGGGGAACGTGGTTGAAGTAGTCGTACTCGTAGCCGACCTCAAGGTCACGAAGCTCCTCGCAGGTCACCCCTTGCTCCTTCTTCATCTTCATCGTGCAACAGCTCCGGCTCACGACATTTAAGCGCCCCAAGTGTTGCGTCTCGTGTCTTTGTGTCGTGGTGGTGTCACGGCAGATGCCATGGATATGCTAAAGGTGGGGACTAAATGCACTAGGGGAATCTAGGGAGGGATAGTGTGGTGATTCCACACACAGTAGCTTTGTATTCGATTCACTTCTAAGGTTTACAAGTGCTCCTTGAGCTGTATTGGGAGACGAGGAAGAGGAACTCTCTTACTCTCACCACTAGCTAGCCCTCAGGAAAACACTAGCAAAACCACTACACACTTTAGATCGAGCAAAGACCAACCCCTTCTACAGAGGCCCTAGCCCCCCTTATATAGGGGTGGCTAGGTCTCCACTTAGGGCATACGTGGAGGCATATTCCAGGGAATATGCCTCTTCCCAAAATAGTAAGCCGACCGGGTCACTTTAGCCCCGTGTCATCCATGCAGAGGCTACGTGAGCCACTGCGGCGCCTGCATCATCCGACATAGGCATCGTCACCTTTGTCGGCCACACCTCGGTGGTCCTGCCTCTGTTCGCTTCGCTCACGCTCTACGTACAGTGGTAACCTTTGACCAGCGAGATACCTTCCTTCTCTTACAAGCTTGATATAACCTGGATCATACCTAGTTGATCTGGCCACAACTGTTCCTGCATATAAGTTAGATACATCTTACCGACATACGACATAAGTCGGTTGAGACCCAGTTAGGTGGACGTCCCCTGGTCCGGGTTACTCCGTGATCCGGCCTGCCTTGAGGTGACTCGGCTAGCACTTGCTTTGACCTTGCCGTACCTCGGCTAACTAGGCCTTTATACCTCTGCGTGACCCTACCCGGGGGTATCCCCCAACATTAGTCCCCGAAGCTGGTGCGGTCTTAGCTGCCTTAGCCGCTAAGGCCACAGCAGGTTCAATTTCACTGAGCCTCTTGCTCGTTCTCCGACTCACCTCATAATCCGGATTCCGCAGGTTTTCTTTCCCTTGGCACATTCCAAGTTTTTACTTGTTGGCCGGGTTACCTCGTACTCATCCGGGTCATTCTTCCTTCTCTCGTACGCTTCCCCACGTGGGGGCTAATCATTACTTTGCCTCATTTTAAGGGCCTGCTACAGTAACCGCCGCAGTTATTGTCAGAAGTTACTATCGCGCACGTCACGTCGTGCCTGCCTCCTCATTAACTGTATCATAACGTCGCGTCGTGGGATCCGCCGCGCCCTGTGGCCCTTCCTGTGGCTCGTCGCTGATTGGTCAATCCGGGTCATACACGGCCACACCATGTGGCCCGGCCGCACAACGCGGTCCCACTACCCCTCAAGGGAGTGGTTAAATAGGGGAGGGGCGCGCCCCTTGGGTCCTTTCCCCACTTCCGCGCCCCTCTGCCTCTGCTTCTTCCTCTTCTTCTCTAGCGACAGCGACTACTTTAGATATATCTTCTGAAACTTTTTTCAAATCCAAAAGTCCAGTACCTTCCTACAAATTAGTGACGCCGCCGCCACCGTATCTGAGTAGCCGCGTCGCCGCCGCAATGCTTCCACGCGCACCAGCGTCGCCGCCACCTCCACGCATCTCCTCCGCCACGGGTCCTCGCCAGTCCAGGCCACTGCCTCCCACCGCTGCTAGCGCTAGTGAGGATAGTGATCTAGATATGACCGAGGAGGAGCTCACCGTCGTAAAGCAGGAAATGGAGGAAGACGCGGCGAACGCCGACCACGGCGCGTGGGCTGGATCCTGGGTTTGCCAGGATGACCTGGATTGGCTGTACCGCACCAAGCGCATCCCGGAGGGCGTCACCGCACACCTCGCTGCTGCCGAGCTTGCCCCCTCACCCAATCCGGGTGAGTATGTGGTGTTTCTATCCCACTTCTAGCGCGGGTTTGGTCTCCCAGTTTGTGATTTTTTCCATGACTGGCTCAATACGTATGAGCTTCAGCCGCACCATCTTCCGGCTAATGCCATCACGTCTCTCTCTGCCTTTGCTTCCACCATCGAGGGCTACGCCGGAGTATGGCCCACGAAGGAGCTCTGGATCCGGTTCTTTGGCCTTCGTCGGAATGTGATCCCGAACATCCAACTTGATCTGGAGGACAAACAGCTCACGCAGTTCGGCGCTGCGTCCATCTCTCCTCGGAAACAGTCCATCTTTCCCCGAGTCACGGGGCTTGACTCTTGCAAGGGATGGGCCCAGACCTTCTTTTATGTCCGGAACAGCACATCCGAGGATCTGATCCGGCTGCGTCCCTACACTCCGGGTCCTCCTAACCCGGATTTATGGGACAAGGTCCCCAAGAAGCCCACTGTCCTGGCGAACCAAGTCAACAAGAGGTTCCAGGAGCTGAAGGATCAGGGATTGCGCAATGAAGATGCAATGATCACGTTTGTTCGCAACCGGATCTCCCCCCTCCAGAAACGCACACATAAACTCTGTCATATGAGTTGGGGCCGTGACCCCAACCGGACCAACTCGTTCGAGTTAAGCAATACCGAGATTTACCGCCGGGTGAAGGCCCTCTTCACCACCCACAAGGACTTCTCTTCTGAGTGGACGTGGGGGATTGAACACTTCTGCCGAGATAGGCTTCCTCCTGTGGTAAGTCTCGTGCCCCAAACTTTATCTGAATTAAATCACATGTCGGTCTTTGTTGTAGGTTTAATCTTGTTGCCTTTTCTTTCCCTTAGATGTTTCTTCAGCAAACCATCGAGGATGGCACCGAGCCTTCTCTCAAATGGGCGCCCGATCGTGATACCTCGGACGAAGAGGAACCGGATCAGGAGATGTTCCTGCCGATGGCAGATGCGACCAAATGACCCACTAGTAAACTCTCTTCCATTAGAGATTGGCCCGACGATGAAGATGATTCGGACATTGAGGTGCTGGAGGCATTTGATGTTGTCCCCCTTTCTTATGCTTTTCCGGCATCAGCTAACCCCGGTGGCAGATCCATGAAGATCCTCCCCTTGCCGTGGGTGAGCCTGTCCCGGTCGCACCGAAGAAGAAGAGGGGAGTTGCATCAGCATCTTCCTCCGGGCCTTCTCAGCCAGCTAAAAGGCGAAAGAAGTCCGGGGACAAAACTGCCACCAAGCCTCCAACCAAGGCCACAGCCCGGAGGTCCCGGAAGCCCAAAGAGCCTCTAACCTCGGATGAGTAAGCCACTTTTCCCTTTGCTATTTATTTGTTCTTCCTTTGCTATAGTTTCTCATCATTTATGATTTGATTCGGTAGGGCCGCGGTGGAGGTCCCCCAGAGTGGATCTGGTATTGCTTCACCGCTCCGACATAGCCCTTCTCCCCCTCATGGTGACGATTCACGCCCGTTGAGCCCCATTCAGGAGGGTTCATCGCCTGCTCCGGGTTCCAGCCCACCTCGTCAAGAGGAGGGCAACCTCGGAGCGGGGTAAACTGGCTCTACCGAGGCAGCAACAACCACCACTTCGGATCCGCCGCAACCAGCTTCGTCCGAGATACCCACAGTACCTCTGCAAAACAAAAATCAGCACCAGCACCATCGTCGGCCCCAGCACCAGCAGCTACAACAAAGGCACCAAGCCTCTCCGCCTCGTCCGAGTCTTCCAAGGCTCGGCGAGAAGACACCAGCAGCACCAAGGCAAGCACCAAGGCAACTCCCAAGGGCAAATCCGCTGCAGCAACTTCAACTTCTCAGCAGCACCCTAAGGGCAAAAAGGCTCCTGAGCAACCAAGGCAGCGTCAATTGAGGCTGGACAGCGCACACTTGCGTCCATGCTCACAAAAAAGACTCCACCGCCGAAGGACGCCCCTGCCGAGCCAGCTGATGCGCAACTTGTTTTGCACACCAGTCTGGCCCTTGCCCAGGTTGAGAGGAGGGAAGCTCATGCCAAGGGTCTAGTTGCACCCCACATGCTCAACGGCGAACGATACCCTCTGACCTTGATTTATTTTGTGAACAACTGGAACAAGGCGGAGTTCGTCCATAATGACGATCTCCCGGAGAAGTTCGGTCCCGCCGAATTTGCTGCCCAGATGAATACCGCTGCCAAGGCAATTAACCTTGCAGGTCGGATGATGGAGGTGCATTACTTCGCCTTTTCCATAGTATGCAGAAGATATTAGTGATATAACCATTAGTCCCCGAGCCTCCGGGGGAGCAACTTGTTACTCGGCCGGATGCTCCTTAGAGAATTAACGTGGCTCCTTAAGAACTTTGAATATGCACACACCTAGAGCCGGGTTAAGTTCCACTTGGCCCGGATTTTATACACTTCGAATATGCACACACCTAGAGCTGGGTTAAGTTCCACTTGGCCCGAATTTTGTACACTTCGAATATGCACACACCTAGAGCCGGGTTAAGTTCCACTTGGCCCAGATTTTGTACACTTCGAATATGCACACACCTAGAGCCGGGTTAAGTTCCACTGGGCCCGGATCTTGTACACTTCGAATATGCACACACCTAGACCCGGGTTAAGTTCCACTTGGCCTGGATTTTGTACACTTCGAATATGCACACACCTAGAGCCGGGTTAAGTTCCACTTGGCCCGGATGTTGTACACTTCGAATATGCACACACCTAGAGCCGGGTTAAGTTCCACTTGGCCCGGATGTTGTACACTTCGAATATGCACACACCTAGAGCCGGGTTAAGTTCCACTTGGCCCGGATTTTGTACACTTCGAATATGCACACACCTAGAGCCGGGTTAAGTTCCACTTGGCCCGGATCTTGTACACTTCGAATATGCACACACCTAGAGCCGGGTTAAGTTCCACTTGGCCCGGATCTTGTACACTTCGAATATGCACACACCTATCGCCGGGTTAAGTTCCACTTGGCCCGGATGTTGTACACTTTGAATATGCACACACCTAGAGCCGGGTTAAGTTCCACTTGGCCCGGATTTTGTACACTTCGAATATGCACACACCTAGAGCCGGGTTAAGTTCCACTTGGCCCGGATCTTGTACACTTCGAATATGCACACACCTAGAGCCGGGTTAAGTTCCACTTGGCCCGGATCTTGTACACTTCGAATATGCACACACCTAGAGCCGGGTTAAGTTCCACTTGGCCCGGATTTTGTACACTTCGAATATGCACACACCTAGAGCCGGGTTAGGTTCCACTTGGCCCAGATTTTGTACACTTTGAATATGCACAAGACTAAGCTGTCCATTTTTGCTCTTTCAGGTGACCACCAATCGTCGGAGCTCTGAATTTCAGCGTCTCATGGATACTCACAAGATGCTGCGCGCAAAGCATAGTGTGCTTCTCGCCGAACATGATAAAAGGGGTAAGTTTTCTCCTTGGTAATTTTCTATTTCTCTTCATCTTTTTCGGCCGAACTAATCCCTCATTCGGATTTCGCAGCTGGTGTGGAGGCTGAGAATATCCTCATGAGGAAAAACTTAGACCAAATAAAGGGTAAGTTAATCTTGCTCCACCTTGCTGTGCTTTCTATCTCCTTTTCTCTTTGGCTCGGCAAATATTCATACCTCGGCTTTGCCGGGTGAACAAACTATTTCATCTTCTCTTGAAGATAGTGTGCCCGTGCCTGACATGATGCTGCATTTTCTCGAACAAGTAGGGCAGCACCAAGCTGAACTCAAGAAGAAAGACGACGAGCTTGCCCTCCTCCGGACCAAAGATGAAGAAATTGCCCAGCTTAAGGCAGATATGAAGAAGCTTAAGGCGCAACACAAATCCGAACTGGAGAAGGTAGGCCAAGACTTTACTGAAGAAAGAGAGCGCCTCAACCTCCAGATCGCGAAGGACTAAGAACTTCTTCAAGAGGTCGACGTCAAGCTTGAGTCGGCGAATACTGAACTTGTGCAACTTCGCAAAAGGTGTGATGACTGTACCAAGGAGCTGACCCGGATCCACATCCACATTTCACGTAAGTTCCTTTCCTTCATCCGGCATTAACTTCTCCGGGTTGCTTCACATGTATTTTCCTTACTGGCTTCACTTGTCTTGTTTTCAGGCAAATTTCTAGAGGGCAATGCCATTGCGACCACTGTTGTTGCCAAGTTCCACCGAGAGAGGGGTACCCCCATTGCTCCTGACGCTGAAGAAATTCCTTATGACATGGAGGACCTGCTGGTCAGTCTATCTTCTCGCGTGGAAATTGTGAAGAACTATGGCAAAGATATCCTTGATGTGGCAATTCAGATCTTCAACGCCTTTTGGCATGATGAAGATACTCCGGAGGGGACCGCAGTTCTTGTCAACAAGTTGATGGAATGCGAAACCCAGCTCGACCTTTGGAGGGAATCCGCTGGACGTGCCGGAGCTGAGATCATTCTCCACTACGTTCTTACGTGGTATGAGAAAATTGACCTCAACCTCCTAGCGTGCATGCGCACCGGATCCAGATGGTCCAGCGACCCGGAGTGGATTGATCGGCGCAAGGCTTGCGCCCATAGCCTCATTGCATATGCTCCCATTCATCAATGGAATGAGGGTCCAAGCTTCCTTGGCACCGTCGACGATGAAAATGCCGAAGATGGTTCGGGTGAGGATGAAGGAGACGATGCCTCGGACGTCGAAGACATCGAAGATGACACTGACGCCGAAGCTGGAGCTGCACCTGCTGGCGCCGAATTACCTCCTCCTGCTACTCCTTGAGCGAAAAAAAAACTTTTAAATTTCATCAAATCCCCGGTATGCCGGGTGCAATTGTATTAAGCACAGCGGTTATATTTTGCTACTAAGTTTTTATGCCGGATTAACTTGGGCGTAGTCCCCGAGTTTCATTTTCTTGTTTCTCCAATTTCATGGCTCGGCTCGTGTCCACCTTGGTTTGGTTTTATGACTTACGAGTCCAAGTTTCAAAAATTGACTTAACAATACTTGGAAACTTTAGGATTAGCTCAAAATAATTCAGCGTAATAAATACAAGGTAAACACAAAGTTAGTCCGAAAAAAAAAACGTCGGCTCGATTAAGTTTCTCTCCTTAGTCGTTTTTCATGTGTTATGCAATTCCAAACTTGTTCTCTTGCTTGCCATGAAGCCAAATCTTGTTGGACAACAGCAAGTCGAAGAGTTAGGTTTTTGGTGCTCACACATTACTGATCCGGCTTAAGTAGAAGCAACTTACGCCAGCCGACATATAAATAGTAAATACAGAAGACAACCAATATTACTAAGGCAGTCCCCGAGTTACTGCTCGAGGTGCCCAGATTTCATTGATAAGCTCATTGTCGGCATACATACCGACATATGAGAGACTCAGATACATACACTTCTCTGCTAAGTGTAGAAAGGACGAAGTAGAGCTACATTCCATGGACGTTTGGATTCCTCGCCAGACCTGTCCGCCTTGTTCTTCTCCTGCGGTTTTGCATCGATAAGATAATAGGAATCATTGTGCAATGCTTTGCTCACAATGAATGGCCCTTCCCATGGGGGGATAATTTATGCATGCCAGCAGTATGTTGTACCAACTGGAGTACCAGATCACCTTCCCGGAAGACTCGGGGGTTTACTTTCCGGTTATGATAGCGTCGAAGATTTTGCTGATATATGGCGAATCTGGACAATGCCAATTCTCTTGCTTCTTCCAGCAGATCAACATCATTTTGCCGGGCCTCTTGCACTTCGGCTTCTGTGTATTGGGTGATCCTAGGCGAGTCATGCTCTATGTCGGCTGGTAATACAGCTTCTGCCCCATATATCAGAAAAAATGGCGTATTGCCCGTTGATCGATTCGGAGTTGTTCTTAAACTCCACAGTACCGCTGGTAGTTCTTCTATCCAGCACCCCGTTGATCTTTGCAGCGGCTCAATGAGCCAGGGTTCTATCCCGGATAACACTAATCCGTTGGATCTCTCCACTTGCCCGTTCGATGCGGGGTGGGCTACAGAGGCAACATCTAGCCGGATCTTCTTATTTCAGCAAAAACGCGTAAATGCTCCTTCAGCAAAATTTGTGCCATTATTTGTTATGATACTGTGAGGATAACCGTATCTCAAGATGATGTCTTTGAGGAATGTTACGGCAGTAGCTCCATCACACTTTCTTATTGGCTTTACTTCAATCCACTTCGTAAATTTGTCAACCATGACCAAGATGTGGGCCATGTGCCCTCTTGCTGGTTTAAATGGGCCAACCATATCCAAGCACCATACGGAAAATGGCCATGTAATTGGTATAGTCTTGAGCTCCGACATTGGCATATGTGTCTTTGTCGCATATCTCTGACATCCATTGCATTTTCTTACCAGATCTTCTGCTTGTTCCAAGGCACTTGGCCAGTAAAACCCATGGCGGAAAGCTTTTGCTACCAAGGCTCTGGATGAGGCATGATGCCCACACTCCCCTTGATGTATATCTCGGAGGATGTCAAGTCCTTCCTCCGGGTCAACACATCGCTGGCCACACCCCACATCAATGTCCATGGGCACAGCCTCTGTTTCCGGATTTGCCGGGATAAAAATTGAGTCGGACTCCGTGGATGGCCTGATAGATGGTTTTCTGAGGTGCTCTAATGCTACACCCGGTGGAATTGCTTGTAGGGTTGATCCGAGCTTCGACAATACGTCGGCAACCTCATTTTCCACTCGGGGTATATGGTGAAATTCGCATCCCTCAAAGTAGCCAGATATTTTCTGCACATGAAATCTATATAATGCCATGTTTGCATCCAAAGCATCCCATTGTCCGGAGACTTGCTGGACTACGAGATCCAAGTCACCGAAGCATTGGATCCGACGTATTCCAATCTCCTTGGCCACTTTGAGCCCATGTACAAGTGCCTCATATTCTGCAACGTTGTTTGATGCAGTGAAGTAGATTTGCAGCACATATTTCAACTGGTCCTTCTTTGGCGAGGTAAGCATAACTCTGGCACCTAACCTAGTTTTTGTTTTTGACCCGTCAAAGTGCATTCTCCAGTAGTTCGGATCTGGCAATGGTGGATCATATTGCACCTCGGCCCAATCCTCAAAAAGTCCGCCATAGCCTGAGATTTGATTGCTTCTCTTCTGTCATATTGTGGCGCATAAGGAGCTAGCTCAATTGCCCATTTTGCAATCCTGCCACTTGCATCCTTATTGCTCATTATCTCGAATATGGGGGCTTCACATATTACCTTGATTGGGTGCTCCTCGAAATAGTGCTTCAGCTTCTTAGCTGCCATATACACACCATATGCCACCTTCTGATAGTGAGGATAGTTCTGCTTTGAGGCTGATAATACCTTGCTCAGATAATATACTGGCCTTTGCACTGACTTACCCTCTTCGTCACGCTCTACCACAATTACTGCACTTACAACTCGGTGGTTGTGGCTATATAGAGCAGCATTGGCTCCTTTGATAGTGGAGAGGCTAACACTGGTGCAGTGGCTAACATCTTCTTTAGTTGGATAAAGGCTTCATTGGCCTACGGCGTCCAAATGAACTTGTCCGACTTTTTCATGAGTTGATAGAGAGGCAGCGCCTTTTCTCCCAACCTACATACAAACCGACTTAAGGATGCCAGGCAACCAGTGAACTTCTGGACATCGTTAAGGCACTACGGCAGTTCCATTCGCTCTATGGCCTGGATTTTAGTTGGATTGACCTCGATACCTCGGCTGGAGACAAGAAATCTGAGTAACTTTCCTACCGGGACACCGAAGGTGCATTTCTTCGGATTAAGCTTCATTCGGAACCTCCTTAGGTTCACAAATGTCTGCCTGATATCGTCAAGGAGCGTTTTGTTTTCCTTGGTCTTTATCACAACATCATCCACATACACCTGCACATTTTGACCAGTTTGGTCATGCAAACATTTTTGCATACATCTTTGGTACGTTGCCCCTGCATTACGTAAACCAAAAGGCATGGTGCGATAGCAATAAGCCCCATACAGGGTGATAAACATAGTCTTTATTTGATCACTTGGGTTCAGAGGTATCTGGTGGAAACCCGAATATGCATCAATGAACGACAACAACTCACACCCAGCAGTAGAATCTATGACTTGGTCTATCCTTGGCAGTGGGAATGGATCTTTTGGACATGCCTTGTTTAGGTTCATGTAATCGATACACATACGCCAAACCACTGCCACGTTCGGATCATCCTTCTTCTTCTCCACCAGCACCGGATTAGATAGCCAATCCGGGTAAAGCACTTCCATGATAAATCCTGCAGCTAACAACCGAGCTATCTCATCTCCTATGACCTTTCTCCTGTCTTCGGCGAAGCGGCGGAGAGGTTGCTTCACCGGCTTTGCTCCGGGTCTCACATTAGAAGAGTGCTCGGCCAACTCCCTCGGAACACCTTGCAAGTCCTGTGTGGACCAAGCAAAAATATCCCAATTCTCACGGAGGAAGTTGACGAGCTCGCTTTCCTATTTGTCATTTAATCCGGCACCAATTGTTACGGTGCGCTCAGGGAACATATCATCAATAGGCACCTTCTTGGTATCTTTCGTCGCTTGGAATGAGACACTACCATGTGGGTTACTCAGCGCCGGCATATACTGCTGCGCGGACTGAGCCAATGCCGCCACTTCTTGGATCTTTCTCTTTTCTTGCGCAATCACGAGTGACTCGGCCAGGTTAGATCTGGTAGATGCACACTCTATGGGATGTCAGAAATCCCCAGCTATGGTAATTACACCATTTGGCCCGGGCAGCTTCATCTTCAAGTAACTAATGTGACAACTTGCCATGAATTTGTTCAGAGCTGGCCTGCCGAGCAACGTGTGATATGCGCTCTCCAAATTTACAACTTCAAACTCCAAACTCTCAGTCCGACAGTTATCTCTTGTGCTGAACAACACGTCAACTCGGACCTTGCCTATGGGCTCACAAGAAATGCCTGGCACAATGCCATGGAAAGTTGTCCTTGTAGCTTGGAGCATGTTCTCCGAAATACCCAACTTGCGCATCGTGTCCACATACATGATGTTGATGCTACTACCGTTATCAATTAGCACCTTTGAGAACCTCACATTGATGTTAGGCCCAATGAATGTTGGGTCCAACACCAGTGCATATGAGCCAGGACTAGGCATAAGCTTCGGATGATCTTTGATGTTCCAGGTAATCTCCTGATCTGACCAAGGCATATACCTCGTCACGGCCAGCATTACTGCATTGACCTCCATATGTCAGCGCTGCAAGCTCTTTGTATTTGTCTCTTCCGTAGTGAACACACAATAACTCTGATGATGCTCTCTGTACTCATTCCTCCCCTCGTTTTCGGGGTACCTCTGATCCGGTTGGTTTTGGTTCTCCACCTGATGCACTACATCCCTTCTTTCATGGTTGTCATACCTCGGCGGAGGGGGAGGCAACATTAGCTGTTGCGTGTTCGCTCCAGAGAGCAATTGCCGCCGGGGTAACTCCTGCCGAGGTTGATCATTCCGATGTGCCTGAGCATTCCCCGAACCACTTTGTTCTATGTTTCGCATCCACTCACACTGCCTGGTTGTGTGACCCGTTGGGTTACTCGGATTTGGCATGTGAAATTTACACGACTGATCCAACATTGCCTCATAGGTATACCTCGGACGGTCCTTCTTTTCTTGCCACTGTTTCTTCTGCTCTGGTGTCCAGGTTTTCTTGCCATCATTTCTTGGAGTCCATTGCTGTCCTCTAGTTTTCTGACGTTGGCTGCTTCCTGCTCCGGGTTGATCCTGATTCACAGCTGCAACTTGTTGCGAACTGTACCGATAATCCGGTCTGTCATCCCTTCTTTTACCTTGGTAATCATTTCTCCGGGATGACCCGACCCCATCTCGTTGACAATACTCCTCGCTTGCCTCGTTTGACGTGAGCCTAGGTTGCGTCGGATCACCCAAGGCATATGAATTAGCAATTCGAATTGTTTCTGCCAAGGTGGTTGGCATATCTCTTTGCAACCTTTGCCATAGCATGCTTGCATATCTGCATCCTTGCGCAAACCAAGCTATGGCTTGTGACTCAATCACACCCTCACATGGGTTTCGCACAGTGCACCAACGGGTTAAGAACTCCCGGTCAGTCTCATTCGGTCTCTGCCTGCACATTGCTAGGGTCTGTGGCCTTTTGGGCCTCTGATACGTACTTGAGAAGTTGCTAACAAACATCTCCTCAAAATTGATCCAACAGTTAATACTTCCGGGTGGCAAGTTGTTTAGCCATACCCTCGCAGGCCCCTCCAGCATCTGGGGTACATATCTCATAGCCCATCTCAAGTTGCATGTGGCAATTTTCACTGCAGTGGCATAGTTAATCAACCAATCCTCTGGCTTAGTGCTGTCGTCATACATCTTTGTGCCTCTAGGTAACTGGAAGTTAGGTACCGGAGGTTCCTTCATGATCTGGGGCCCAAAACATGCTGGACCCGGAGGACCTTGACACTCAATTTGCTTCGACCTATACAGCCGATCCAGTTTTAACCTGGCGTCATCAGGTATCAAGTTCCTGCCTCCCAATCTTGACCCTATCACGTGATAGTCTGGTCTGGGATAGCCAGCGTTCACCATCTCCAAATCACCATCACTGTATCTATCTTTCTCCTGTGGAGCTGCTCTCTGTTGCATACCTTGGCCGGCGCTGCGCTCTTTTCGTGGTATATTCCGCTGCTGCGGTTGACCTGCAACTACCGAATTACACTGTCCGGCATTGCCGTTTACAACATTCCCTTGATTGGCATTGCCTTGGTCATGGTTACCTCGGCCAGCTTCACCTCGGCTCACACTCCTTCGATCCTCATTTCTTTGCACTTCTTTTCCTTTCCCTGCCCTTGCCGGGTCATATGGGACTATCTGCTTATTCCTCCTGGCCGAAGTTACTACCTCTTCTCTCCTAGGACCACCATGAGGAGACGATGCGGCTCTAGTGGATTTCTCCGGGTTACCCACCGCCGAATGAACGATCTTGGAGGCCCCAGCTCTCTCCGGGTTAGCCCTGAGCAACTCCTCGTTTTGCCTGTTCGCGACCGAACCAAGTCATTGACTCTATCCTGCTGTCTTTGACGGGCTTCACCCGTCAGACCTTCTAACTCGGACGCAGCTGCATCCGCTGCTCTGAGGTTCTTTGCCGGGTACTGTACTTCGGCAGCCCCACGGACAAACAGTATTCTGATTCCTCCATCCTAGTATCACCCTCTTTATTCATTTCACTCATGAGGTTTCTCCCCTTCACTTTTACAGTATCTACCTTATTTGCCTTTGCGTACTCACGCAGTGTCATGTTCAACGACTGCTGAGCCGCGACTATCTTTTTAGCACCATCTAGTATTTTTTTTCCTAGTCTCCTCTAGCTTGGCCTGTGCCTGAGCCACATCTACTGCTGCTACTACTGGGTTTGCTAAGCTATCCATCGCCTGCTGCAACACATTCTCTGGCCTCTCTAGTGGAGGACCTCTACTTTTCCTCAGTGCCTTAGGTGTTACCTCCGGATCTGGTGCCGAATCCTTGCATGCGCCAGCGCCATGCGCGGTCATCATCACCTCAGCGTGGTCCGGGGAGCGAGCGATACGCGCCCCGCGAGCCGCACTATGGGGTGGCTCGCCTCCTTCGACGATATGCCGCGGATGAACGCACGACACATCGATAGCAACGTAGATCTTGTGCGCGCCGAGCTTGACGGAGAGGCCGTTGCACGGGAGAGGACGCTTGTCGAAGCAGCCAGCGTTGTCGCTGACGAAATCCAGCGCTCCAAAGCACTGAACGAGCTCGGAGACGATGCGTTCGCCGGTGCCGATGAAGTTTCCCATCCGGATCTTCACCCCTGCTAGCGCTGCTAGCCCCACGGTGGGCGCCAACTGTCGTGGTGGTGTCACGGCAGATGCCATGGATAGGCTAAAGGTGGGGACTAAATGCACTAGGGGAATCCAGGGAGAGATAGTGTGGTGATTCCACACACGGTAGCTTTGTATTTGATTCACTTCCAAGGTTTACAAGTGCTCCTTGAGCTGTATTGGGGAGAGGAGGAAGAGGAACTCTCTTACTCTCACAACTAGCTAGCCCTCAGGAAAACACTAGCAAAACCACTACACACTTTAGATCAAGCAAAGACCAACCCCTTCTACAGAGGCCCTATCCCCCCTTATATAGGGGTGGCTAGGTCTCCACTTAGGGCATACGTGGAGGCATATTCCAGGGAATATGCCTCTTCCCAAAATAGTAAGCCGACCGGGTCACTTTAGCCCCGCATCATCCATGTAGAGGCTACGTGAGCCTTTGCGGCACCTGCGTCATCCGACATAGGCATCGTCACCTTTGTCGGCCACACCTTGGTGGTCTTGCCTCTGTCCGCTTCGCTCACGCTCTGCGTACAGTGGTCACCTTTGACCAGCGAGATACCTTCCTTCTCTTACAAGCTTGATATAACCCGGATCGTACCTAGTTGATCCAGCCACAACTGTTCCTGCATATAAGTTAGATACATCTTACCGACATACGGCATAAGTCGGTTGAGACCTACTTAGGTGGACGTCCTCTGGTCCGGGTTACTCCGTGATCTAGTCTGCCTTGAGGTGACTCGGCCAGCACTTGCTTTGACCTTGTTGTACCTCCGCTAACTAGGCCTTTATACCCCGACGTGACACATCTAGTGCACGATGAGACCTCCGGCTCCCCGATCCCACCGGGAGTGCGGAAGTTGATATCCGGCTAGGAATCCCTGCAGCGCAACGGCGTACTGCAGGTGTGCCTTGTTCGCACAACCCAAACTTGGGGCCATGGTCACAAGGTCTAGAGAGAGAGGGAAGGAGGAAGTCAACGAAAGGACTTCTCCAAATATTGGGTGTCATCAACCCCACCCATGGGCACCCCTTTATATATGCGGAGGGGGTCTGCCCTCCCCATTAGGTTAGCCATGGGGACTAATTAATAAAGGAAATAACAGGAATTTCGCACACACAACCGGACGGGCCAAAACTGCAGCCCAACAACTGCACTCAGCGGCCAGGTGATAGCCGGATGGGCTGGTCGTGCTCCTAGGCCGAGCCACTGCTGGTGATCAGCGCTGGCCGGGTGGGCCAGCCACCCTCCCCACGGCCCGCGAAGCCAGCAGCCTGATACGTCCAAAACGTATCTACTTTCCCGAACACTTTTTCTATTGTTTTTCCTCTAAACTTGTGTGATTTGGATACAACTAACACGGGCTAACGCTGTTTTCAGCAGAATTACCTTGGTGTCTAGTTTTTGTGCAGAAAATCAACTGTCAGAAAAAATTCTAGAAAATATGCCAAAAATCCTATTTCACTAGAAGACTCACGGAACCAGAAGACGAGACGGAGTAGGGCCACGAGGGGCCCACACCACCTGGCCGCACGGGCCAAGCCAGGCCGCGCCCGTGGGTGGTGTGGTCGCCTCGGCTGCCCCTTCGGCCTCCCTCTTTGCCTATAAGTCGCCTCTTGACCTAAAAACCAAGGGGGGTTCGACGTTTCCCCCGAAAGAGTTCCGCTGCACCGCCACCACCAGATTCCGCGATTCGGAACCAGAAACTCCGTTCGAGCACCCTGCCGGGACGGGGAATTGGAGGAGATCATCGTCACCATCACTTCTCCATCGACCATCCATGTTTCCCCATCTATGAGTGAGTAATCCCCCGCTACAGGCTATGGGGATGGTAGGGATTGGATGAGATCGTTCATGTAATGGCATCATATTGTTAGGGCATGGTGCCTAGTATCTACTATTAGTGATTTTTTACTTTGTTGCAACTTGTTATGCTTAATGCTTGTCACTAGGGCCCGAGTGCCATGATTTCAGATCTGAACATGTTATTGATTCATTATGATAGTATTGTTTATGGTCTTACCTGCAAGTTGTTTACACATATTGTTGTCTGGAACCAAAGGCCCCAAAGTGACAGCAATCGGGATAACCGGAGGGAATGGCTTTGATGTGAGGATCACATGTGTTCATGGAGTGTTAATGCTTTGCTCCGGTGCTCTATTAAAAGAAGCACCTTAATTGCCAGTAGTTCCCTTGAGGCCCCGCTACAAATGGGCTGGCAGGACAAAAGATGTTGTGCAAGTTCTCATTGCGAGCACGTATGACTATATATGGAACACATGCCTATGATTATTTAGTACTTGGATGCTTTATCTTATTTATCTGCAAATGTCCTATGTTCTGATTGCTATATGAATTGTCTTGTCCATGCAACGCCCGTCCATCCATCCCTATGCCTACTGTGCTCTAATCCTACTATTTACTGCAATTGTTACTATTGTCTTTACTTTTACTACTAGTATTACTTTACTATTACTACTACAAAACTGTTGCTACTGATAAACTGCTGTGAGCAAGATTGTTTCCACGTGCAGCTGAATTGACAACTCAGTTGTTAATGCTTATAAATATTCTTTGGCTCCCCTTGTGTCGAATCAATAAATTGGGTTTCACTTCCCTCGAAAATACTGCGATACACCTCCTATACTTGTGGGTCATCAAGACTATTTTCTAGTGCCGTTGCCGGGGAGCATAGCTTTATTTATCAAGTTCACTTGGAATCACTATTGTTCGTTACCATCCGTCCATCATGGGTAAGTCTCGTGATGGCAAGGTTCTTATTTTACCATCCACTACAAGAAGAGGTACAGTTCTGAACACCTCTGTTGCTCTTCATTCACCATCTGTTATGAGTAAGTTCCTTACACCACCACATACACATGCTACACACACTGCCACTACTGCTGAACCTGAAACTTCTGATACTTATGATGCTGCTTCTACTATGCTTGATAAGAGTGGTTCATTAGGTCCTTTCCTAGATGCTACGATTGCTAGAACTATAGCTGGAAATACTGAAACTCCTAATGAAGACACTACTGCACCTGTTAGTTCACCTGGGTCTAGAGAGAGTTATGATATTGAAGACGGTTATATTGAGATGACCGATGAATTTATTAAAGAATGTCAAAACACCCATGATAGGAGTGCTATTAAGAGTCTCCTTGAGAGGCGTACTATAAAACCCAAATTGTCTCCTAATGCTAAGTTTGTTGCTTCTCCCATAAACATTAAAGATAACGGTTATGATTTCTTGCTTGATTTATCTTACATAGCTATTGACATGGGTATACCCTACAGGTACTCGAGCTTGGTATATATGGCTTGCATACGTAGAGGCCCACGGTGTCGCCAGGGCCCAAACGAAAGACTCGAGTAACCTACGGACTCTCGATTGCTTGAAGAACAAGAAGAAGCTAAAGATAGAAAGTTAAAAGGGGAAAATCCTAACATGTAACCGACTCGACCTGCTACCCGAGACCTAGCCTGTCTATATAAAGGCTAGGATGGACGACGAGGAGGACACACGCAACCCTAGTTTCCACAACCCTCGCCAGATTGCATATGCGCACCATTGTAATCTTCGATTCCTTCGATAATTCCACGAGCAGACAAGCAGGAGTAGGGACGTCTACGAGGCCTGAACCTGGGTAAACCTTGCGTCCCCTGTGTGCTTGTTTGCTAGCCGATAGATGTCTCCAGCGCTCCCTCCTTCTCCAAAACCCAAGTCCATAACAATGGGCATTGATGAGTTAAACCCTCGTCAATTGCCGCCGTCTGTGGGAATTGGGAGTGCTGATGTTGCGGCTTCTTCGGCCCCATCAACCGCGATCTACGACTCCGCAACAGTGGAGATCCGCTAGCTCTTCGGCGCGTTCGACTTCACCGTCCACACGCCGGCCACTCGCCCAGCTTTCGAGTCCGTAGGCGACGGAATCAGCTTGGCGATCGGGAGCTTCCGCTTCCAAGTTGGTCAGATGGGCACGCTTCGCATGCCTGACCATCCGACGGTGTCGTCAATTGCCCCAGCATAGTGGTTCCCTCCATCGATCGGCACCCTCAGTGATCTCAACACCCTGACAACAGTCAAGAACACGGTCAGCGACAGCAGTCGCGAATTGGATCTGAGCGAATTGGCAACTGAAGATGAAGCCTATGGCTCTAGATCCGAGAGTTGCGGGAGCAACAGCTTCCCCAATCACTTCATGTGCGCCGTTATCAACGCGGGCGACACCTCCGCCAATCGCGATAACACGGGCAACCGTGGCAACGAAACCGACCCGCCGAACGGCAGCAATGGTGGCAACGGTGGCAATGGTGCCAATCGCACCCCCGTCAACAATGAAGGGGCAATCGAACCTCCAACCATAACCAACGAGCAAACCGGAGAATGCGTCGTGGTCAGGCTCAATGAACTTGAATGGGCTTGCTGCTGCGAGGCCCTACGGGGGAACCCTTTACCCCCCGGCTCCTCGCAAGAACTTCTGATGGGCTACCATTGGCTCCTGAAGGAGGAATTTAAGCGCCAAGCGCAAACAATCGCGCAGCTCGAAGCGCGTAAAAAGGCGGCGGACGAGTCGAGCCTTCGACGTGCTGGGCTCTCCTCTCACGGAGGATCTTCCTCAAAGGGCAACGAGTACCTCGCAAATAAGAGGCGGTCTTGGATGGCCCATCTCACTGAGCAAGAATGCATAGAAGCTGCAAAGGTCCTCGACTTCAGCTCTATGACAGTCGACACATGGGGCAACGTGGTCCCCAAAACACCGCAGGCCGCGGTGACAGCAGCCACCATGTACCTCCTCAACAACCAGCCGCCAGCTGGAGATCCCCGAGCTGCCATGCACCGATCTACGATTGCGGGCTTGGGACTGATCGAGGCTGCCCTCGACAAAGAGCCAACACCTAAGCCAAAAAAGACAAAGCGCTACTCCTCGCCCTCATCCAGTGACGACAGTCACGACCTATCTCCACGACGCCGCTCACGGCGACATGACCGCGACTATGATGCGCGCGGTGACCTCACGCAGCGCAAGATTGACAAATCAAGGGCACGACGCGCCCGGTCGACTGACTCGGAAGAGGAAGATGTGGAGCTCTGCGACGCTAGATGCTTCAGCAGGTCCATCAGGCAAAAGCGAATGCCCAAGGGATTCA
Organism: Avena eriantha; assembly: GCA_910589775.1. Lineage (NCBI taxonomy): Eukaryota > Viridiplantae > Streptophyta > Magnoliopsida > Poales > Poaceae > Avena > Avena eriantha. The sequence continues at coordinate 237,939,103 of OU342742.1, read as the reverse complement.
AACTCCCGTCGGAGAACCCGAAGTTTGACGGCCTACAGGACCCGAAGATCTGGCCGGAGGACCACATCTCCTTCGTCAGGCTCCATGGCGGAAGTCGAAGCACGGCCATGCAATGTCTACAGCTACAGCTGCAAGGTGCCGATCGAGCATGGCTCAACAACCTCCCACGCGGATCCATTCGCAGCTGGGATGAGCTGGTTTACAGCTTCGTGTGCAACTTCAAGGGCACATACAAGCGACATGCATCAATCGAAGAGCTGAGATGCTGCCAGCAAAGATCGGGCGAATCGCTACGCTCCTACATCCAAAGGTGGTCCATCATCAAGAACCCCGCAGAGAACATCTCGGAGGATCGCGCGATTGACGCGTTCAACAGCGGTGTCCGCCGCCTAGAGCTTAGGGAGGAGTTGGGCCACTCAAAGCCCAAGACCATCGACCACCTGATGGAAATCGCGAATCGGTGGGCCGATGGAGAAGATTCGGTGAAGAATCGCGTACACTCCGACGAGGAGGCAGAACTTGAGCGAAGACGCGACCGTCGAGGCAAACACCGCATGCGCATCTACGATGACCGCGACGACGTCAACATGGTCGCAGCTGGCTACACCGACAGACGCGACGATAACCGCAACAGCGGATACCGCAGCGGCGGATACTGCGACTTCGGGAAAACCATGCAAGTATGGCAACGCCGCAATCGTGATGAAGCACCCGCGACATCCATTGAAGACAAACTGTCCGGACCATGTATGGTGCACTTCTACATCGACAAGCATCATGGAAACAAGAAGTCCAGCCACCTCCTGAAGGACTGCCGCGAGTTCCTCAAGCTACACGAGGGATTGGTTCGGATGACTCGCAACGCAGTCGAAAGAGGCTACGGATCCGCTCCAGGCGCCGTGGCACATGGCGCTCCGCCACCACCACCTTGACCACCCCCAAACGCAGCTGCGCCGTACCAGCACCACGGAGGCGAACCATACCCATGGGCCATGGGTACCATGATGATCCAAAAGGGACGCCCCTCGAATCGGGTGCAGAAGGCCATCACTCGCCAAGTCAACTTGGCCACACACTCGCCACCATCTACTACTGAGTACCTCAGCGGAAGCGAGCCTGCATCACCTTCGACAAACGCGATCATCCGTCTCAAGTACCTCGTCTAGGCCATTGTCCCCTCGCACTCGAGGCGCAAATCGGAGGCTTCGACATGAGCCGTGTCTTCATGGACGGCGGAAGCGGCATCAACCTTATATTCACGAGTACCTTGCAAGCAATGAGGATCCCTCTAACCTGCCTAGAGGCCTCGGACACAACATTCCACGGCATCGTCCCAGGAAAAGGCGTATATCCCCTGGGCAAAATCAACCTTGACGTCATCTTCGGCACGCCAAAAAACTTCCGGCGCGAGCGCATCGACTTTGAGGTCGTAGACTGGCCCTCACAGTACCACTGCATCCTCGGGCGTGTCGCGTTCGCTAGGTTCATGGCAGTGCCACATTACGCCTACCTGCAGATGAAAATGCCAGGTCCCAATGGCATCATCACGATCAACGGGAGCTTCGAAAGATCCGACAGTTGCGACAGGGAATTCAATAGAATTTCCCAGTCCTTCGGCATGCAGGAAGAACTCGCAAGGCTAAAGGAATCAACAGACAATAGTTTGCCTCCCCTGAGCCAGCCAAGCTCGCCCGATCTATCCTTCGACTCATCGGTGCACACAAAGAAAGTGTAGGTCCACCCATCGGATCCCGCCAAGACGGCCCTCATCACCAACAACTTTAGTCCCGCATAGGAACTCGCGCTCGTCGAATTCCTCCGTGAGCACTGGGAAATTTTCACCTGGTGTCTAGCGGACATGCCAGGAGTTCCCAGGGAATTCGCCGAGCACGCACTCAACATCAACCTAGACGCAAGGCCAGTCAAACAAACAATACGGTGATTATCTAAGCCAAGAGCAAAGTCAGTCGGAATGGAGATCAACAGACTCCTCGACGCCAAATTCATACGCGAGATCAAGGAGAGCACTTGGCTCGCCAACACGGTGCTGGTACCAAAAAAGGACACGGATATCCTGCGGATGTGCGTGGACTTCACCACTTTAATAAGCATTGTCCAAAGGATCACTTCCCGCTACCGCGAATTGACCAGATCATCGACTCCACCGCGGGATGCGAGCGCCTCTGCTTCCTCAACGCCTACTCAGGCTATAATCAGATTCGAATGAAGGAGGAAGATCAAGAAAAAACAGCGTTTACAACGCCCTTCGGTGTGTTCTGCTATAACACAATGCCTTTCGGGCTAAAAAACGCAGGAGCCACCTACCAGCGGTGCATGCAGGCTTGCCTCAAGGATCAACTTGGTCGCAATATCCAAGTCTATGTCGACGACATAGTAATCAAGACCAAGGAGGAAGCCTCCCTAATCGACAATTTACGCGAAACCTTCGCCAACCTCGACCGCTACCGGATCAAGCTCAATCCGGACAAATGCGCCTACGGCGTACCATCTGGGCAACTACTCGGGTATCTCATCTCCGCGAGGGGAATCGAGGCAAACTCGAAGAAAATAAAAGCCCTACTAGCCATGGAGAAGCCGAAAAACATAAGGGGCGTCCAGCAGCTGGCTGGGCGGATCGTGGCCCTCAGCCGATTTATCAGTCGGATGGGTGAAAAGGCACTGCCCTTCTACCAACTCCTCCGCAAAGCTGAAAATTTTGAGTGGACCAACGAAGCGCAGGAAGAATTCGAAGACCTCAAGCGCCTCCTATCCACTTCGCCAGTACTGGTAACCCCATGAGAAAGGGAACCGCTATTGCTATATATCTCCGCCACCAACCAGGTGGTCAGCACAATGCTCGTGGTCGAACGAGCCGAGGAAAACAAGGTCCACGGAGTACAGCGCCCAGTCTACTACCTTAGCGAGGTCCTCACGCCAACAAAACAGCGGTACCCGCACTACCCGAAGCTGGCATACGGCGTCTTCATGACCGCCTGGCGACTGCGCCACTACTTTCAGGAACACCCAATCATGGTGGTCAACGACGCCCCGCTGGGGCACATCATCAATAACCCTGACGCCACGAGACGAGTCACGCTTTGGGGAATCGAATTGTCTCTACGAGACATTACATACGAAAAGCGTGACACAATCAAGTCGCAAGTTCTTCCTGACTTCCTTGTGCACTGGATGGAAAACCAGCTCCCCGAAAAACAGATATGTCCTACCTCTGGACAATGCACTTCGATGGATCCAAGTGGAAGGACGGAGCAGGTGCAGGTGTCATACTGACATCTCCCCAACGGGACAAGCTGAAGTACATCCTACGAATGCAGTTCACCGCCTCCAACAACGAAGCTGAATACGAGGCCCTGCTACACGGGATAAGGATGGCAAAAGCCTGTGGCGCCAAGAGGCTCATTATATACGGCGACTCCAAGTTGGTCGTCAACCAAACAATGCACGAGTGCGACACACTGAACGACAACATGATCGCCTACCGCGACCTCTACGACACACTCAAAGGGGATTTTGACGGCCGCGAGCTGCGGCACATAGGTCGCGAAAGCAATGAAGAGGCGGATGCACTTGCCAACATAGGCTCTACCTGCGCCCCCATACCACCTGGGGTATTTCTCGAGCGCATCTTCGAACGCTCCATCAAGCCAAAGGCCACAGAGAAGAAAACAAGCGCAGCAACGGACTCGGGGGCTACGCCGCCCAATGAGCCAATGGCACTCGATGACTTGGAGCTGGACATAGGACTCGAGGGACCAATGAGCGTCATGATGATTGAGCAATCCTGGACTCAACCGTACATCACATACCTCCTCAGTAAAAGGCTACGGGACGACCCGACTGATGCACGGCACATCGCGCGGCGATCCAAGGCATTCGCGGTTATCAACGACGAACTGTATAAACGAAGCATCACAGAAATACTCCAACGATGCGTCTCCACGGCCGATGGAAGAGCCGTTCTCCTCGACATCCATGAGGGGACCTGCCGGCACCACGCCGACAGTCGCGCCCTTGTTGCCAAAGCTCTACGAGCTGGATTCTACTGGCCTACGGCCATGCGCGATGCCAAGGACATCGTCCAAAAATGCAACGCTTGCCAGCGATTCGCGGACAAGCCGCACGCACCTGGCGCAAAGCTTTGTCCAATTCCATTGGCCTGGCCCTTCGCGCAATGGGGACTCGACATGGTTGGCAAGCTCCCACGGTCCTCACGAGGAGGCTATGTCTACCTCTTGGTCGCAGTCGACAAATTCACCAAGTAGATAGAGGCCATGCTAGTGACCAATCAATCAAGGCACAGCGTAGTCAAGTTCTTCGAGTCCATCGTCTACCGCTTCGGAGTGCCGCACAGCATCATCACCGACAATGGGACAAACTTCACGTCCAAGGTATTCCAAGAATTCAGCGAGAATATGGGAATCAACATCAGCTACGCCTCAGTGGCACACCCACAGGCCAACGGTCAGGTTGAAAAGGCGAACGGGCTCGTCTGCGGTGGCATCAAGAAGCGACTCCTCCAGCCACTCGAACAAGCCGCGGGTTACTGGCCAGACGAACTGCAATCAGTACTCTGGAGTCTACGCACAACTCCAAACAGTGCTACGGGCTACACCCCATTCTTTATGGTGCACGGGGCCAAAGCGGTGCTACCTGCTGAGGTCCGATACAAAGCGTCGCGCGTGGTTGCCTACAGCGAGCAGGAGTCAACCTTGGCACTCAAAGACTCCGTCGACCTCCTTGACGAGGCAAGAGAAATCGCCGCGGAAAGATCAACAATCTACCAGCAGAACCTTCGCAACTACCACAGTAGGAGCCTATGCCCCAGATCCTTCGTCGAAGGCGACCTGGTCCTGCGACTGAAGCAGCAAGGACATCTCAAGTTTGAGTCCCCTTGGGAGGGACCATACGTGATTACAGAAGTAATCCCAGGTGGCGCCTATCGCCTTCAAGATTTAGAGACAGGAGTCGCATACTCTTACCCCTGGAACATCGCACAACTGCGACGCTTCTACCCTTAGTCGTTTTTTACCCTTACATCGCAAATAAGGCACTCAGCCAAGGCTACTTAGCCACACATTGTACTTCGTACTGTCTCAAGAATAAATAAAGCTAAGTGCTCCAAAACTCTGTGTTCTGCATTCTTTTTCACAACTTATCCACTCGGGGGCTGCGCCACCCTACACATCTGTTCTACGAACTAAAACGCGATATCCTGAGTAGCTGGCGCATCAATCGAAACCCTTGACACAACATCAACCCAGTTGCAACGCACCTAACAGGTTGATAAGGGACTAAGATAAGCGTATGGCCAGGCTAACGAAAAGGAGTCGCATAGTGCAACGCACTCACAAAACATACACGCTAACAAGCTCTTTATACGTCATCAACAATTATGCACATCATTACATACGAACTTCACAGCATTGGTACGTTTATGTGCAGGATACAAACTTAACTACTATTGCAAAAAGAGAACATTGGTCTGCTCCTCGAAGAAGTCGGCGATCTCCTCTGCTGGGCGATCCACCGCCTGATAGTGCGGCACCATATTCCAAACAGAACCCGCCAGTGGTGTAGGTGGACCGGCCGCAATCGCCACAACGTCCACATCAGGCCTATGCAGTCGCACCAGCGACAAAGTAGCCTTGGCACCAGCCACCAACTGCTGCCTTACACACTCGCGAATCGCAGCCAGGTCTTGGAACTTGGCAAGAAGGGCTAGCAGGCTTGAAGGAGCAACATCCAGCGGAAACATCGTCCGATAAATGTTCTTCAAGCATGACTGCGACTTCTTCAGGAAGTGCAGCACTCGCGACGCACGATCCTGCAGGGTCGCTAGTGCGATCGCACGATCATGATCCACCTAGAAGTATCCACTCTCCTGAAGTTTCTCTTGGGTCAGGTCATGCATACGAATGGCGATCCTATCTTTTTCATCCTATAGATGGCGCGCCCTAACAACTATACAAAGCAACAACGGAAGCATAAGGACAACACACCATTGCGAGTGACTACAAGGAAAAGATAAGAGCAAGCAAACTAACACTTAAATTGGTCGCCCAGCTGCGTCATCTCCCCTAGCAGATACTATTCTCGGGCGGTGGCCTTCTCTGCCTTTGACTTCCATACATCCGCGTTACCGCGGAGCACGGGCAACTCACGCTCCAACTGCTTCACGCGATCACGCAGCCGCGAGAGCAGAGATAGCTCATCCACCCTCGAGCGTGGCGGTGCCAAAGCATCATCAAGTGGCGGCGAATGCTGAGGTTCCCTCAATGATTCACTCGACGTACCCTATCACAAGCCAAGCAAGAAGCAAAATAAGAAGACAAAAGTGATGCACAGACAAAAGATTTGAGTGCATTGAAGATTAGCAAAAGTATCAGCAGATACACTCGCCAACATGCATGTTCTTGACAAAGGACATAAACTAATTAACTATTACAAAGCTACTGAGGAGCAACTGGCTTCTTCGACTTGGATGGCTTCGGGGGCCTCATCAAGTCCGTGGCGGTATCAGACGCCACTGACTTTCTGCCGGCCCCTGATGCCGCAGCCTTTGCTGCCTTCTTGGCTCGTTGCAGCTCCTCAGAGTACTTCACAACTATGTTAATCAGTTGCGGCCCATACCTTCCATAGGCAGTCGCGAAGGGAGCAAAGACTACCTGCTGGCCGTCCGCGCTAACAGGCATCGCCCTCGAGACCACCGCAGGATCAACTTCAACTCTGTGGGCCTGCACCATAGCAAGTGACATTGACGCACCAGCCGCACGAAGCGAATTCTTGAAGCTTGCAGGGACACCCCCGGAGAGAGACTCCACCAGCTCATCCATGTTCTCGATCAGCTCAGCCTTGGGCATCAACTCCTCCCGGAGGCGACTGAGCATGCCCTTGGCTTTGGAGAGCATATCTTGAATGGCGGCGTTGTGGTCCTCGACTGCTGAAAGTGCACCCGCCAAGGCATCATCACGACGGAGGGTCTAAGGATCGAAGCTCAAATCGCCAGCATCTGTACATAAACCCACGAATGGGCACGAAAGTCACCACTAGCGATAAAAATCGAACAAAAGAACGACAATGATATCCAAGCAAGGTACCTGAGAGGGCCTTGGCAATCGAGAAAAGCTGTTCTTCGAACAACTTCTCTCTAGCTGCAATGGAGGCACGCATGCCCTCTTCGCGCTTTTGCGCCTTGTCACGCGCCGCGATTGCCTCATCACAGCTCTTCACAGCCATGGCGAGCGTCTTTTCCATGGCGGCGGCATTGCAAAGAAGGGCATTATGTTCAGCTGCAAGACAGCACAAAAGGGATTGACTATCAGTCGACTATAGGACAACGATGTAGAAGAATGAGAAGAAAAGGTACTTACTTTCCACCACGCGATATCGTGTATCCAGCATTGCATGTTGACGACCCATCGCAAGCACTTGGTCCGCCAGATGAGCAGCTTCCTTCACAAGGAGCTGTCGCAACAAAGAAAAACAACAAAGTTAGCAGATGCCATAGGCAACATCGACTGCAGCACGAGAAGAAGAGAGGCTACACTCACATGATCCTCCAGTGACTCCGAAGTCGACTGGTGTGCAGTCATCCGGGCAACCATCCGATACTCCCCATCGTGTGGAGAGCTTGATGAATTGTGCCCGGAGTGGGCCACCAATGGAGGAGAAGGAGCACGCTCAACCTCTTTCTTGGATCTGGAGGTCGCGACTCCAGATTCTTTCAAAAATTGGACGTCGCCAGAAGACGATGACACCGGCTGACTGCAAGATCAAATCAACATCAAGAAAAGGCAACTGCAAAGAAGAACCAAAAAAGGAGGATTCGAATACTTACCAATCAAAGTTATCAAAGTCAAAGGTTGGATCCCCCGACTCTGACGAGGACTCTTTTGGCAGTCGCATCTTCTTGCAAGAAGAGGGCGCCACGGCACTCACAGGAATGGCAGGGATCGGCGACTCCGCACCAACGCCTGCACCTTCCAAAGTCGAAGCAGACGACACATCGGAATCCTCGTTGCGCGAACGCTTGCGAGTATCCGTGCTACCGGACCCGGGGGCTTCCTCCTCCACATCAGATGGGACGGTCGACTCCGACTCGTCCTCTTCCAAGGCTTCGCGAGGCATAACCCCCTCAAGAAGAGGGGGCATACAAGGTGACACCGCCCAATCCTGCATACAAAGAACAATTCAGCACAAAGATAAGAAACAACAAAGAAGCAATCAACAAACTAAGCTACTGCGTAGCACAATTATACCTCAGGAGGAGGGTTAGCAGCATCGAACGGAGGAACAACTGGTTCACTGGGGAGCACGTCCTTGACGGTGTACTTGGTGACCAGTCGAACCCTTTTATCTACCTAACTCGCGGACATGCCATCGGCAGACACGCGAGTGACATCATCAGCACCAGCCCACTAAAACATGGATGGACTCTGGCCTACAAGGGCTGGACGCGATGGCGCAGCCACGTGCGAATGAGGGCGCAACCTCCCTCCTCTTTGCATATGCGACTCTCGAGGTTGCAAACGCGCTCGTATAGCACATCTGTCTCCACGGACTTGCCAGGCATGATCACATTCTTCCAGGAGCGCCTCCTCTGGCACGGCGTCGCGGGGTCGAAGGGTGCAAGTCCAAAGTGGTCTCCGTCGGTCTTCTGGTCGCGAACGTAGAACCACTTGTCCCTCCACCCTAGGACGGACATCACCAGCTTGATGTCGAAGTAGGTTGCGGATGGATCGATGTGGATTCTGCAGCCACCTACATCGTAGACTACGGAGCCAGACACCGATTGATGCTTCAACTTGAAGAGGCGCTTGAAGAGACCGAAATGCGGCTCGATACCGAGCCAGCACTCACAGAGGGTGATGTAGCAAGCTACGTGGAGGATTGAGTTGGGGGACAGCTGATGGAGCTAGAGCCCGTAGAAACAAAGAAGGCCCCTGAAGAAAGGATGCAGGGGCAACGAGAGGCCGCGAATGATGAATGCTAGGAACATCACTCGAAAACCGGCAGGACGAGAGGGGATTACCTCGCCGCCGGGACGCGCACGTCGGCGACTGCGGCGGACAACACTCCGTCTTGATGACGGATGGACGCCACACGCCATTCGTGACACGGGTGCCCGTGCCTTTCTTCTTCCCGCCGGCGGCGGTGCTGGTGCTCGCAGCGGCGGAGCCACCTTTCTTCTTCATCGCAGCACTGGCAGCGGCGGAATCGGCGACAGCGCCTCCTTTCTTCTTCCCCATTGCACGGCGGCGATGGGACCAGAGGAAGCATCTAGGAAATGTGCGGAGCTGGTCCAGCGCCGCGGAAGACAAGAGCGCAGAGAAAGCAGAGGAGTAGCGGCAATGGCGGTGGAGGCAAAGGAGGAACGAAAGCAGATGTGAAATTTATCGTCGCAACGTCACTACTTAACCCCTGGAAGATGCAATCCCATGGCCTAGAAAAACCCTACCAGATGCGTGGCGTTCATCGCGCTCGACACGTGGAGGAACTGAAACGCGAACCGTCCCCCCACTACTCCCATTACGCGCAGAAATCGAGGAGGCGTAGTTAAAATAAAGATTACGCATGCCCAGTCAAATCAAAGTCAGGGAGTGGGACCCACCGCTCGTCATGTCCCGTCAAACTCGCTCACGCGGGCAACTGAGGTCATGAAATCGTCAGCACTGACGTCATCAAAACTATGCAGCAGAAGACTTCGACTACTTTAGTCCTTGCTCGAGTCTTCGACTCCACCAAGCACTCGGGGGCTACTCCCATAGGGAGCGCTGGCCGCGCACCCTACGATTTTTCTTCTTCTTTTGCAGGAACATGGACAATCAAGGCAAACCCAACCACTCAAAACACAGTTTGACTATGGACTCCCATAGGGAGCGCCGGAAACAAATTCGATTGAAACAAGCAAACAAAAGACAACAGCAGTCGTGAAAGTTCTTTAGTCTCTACATGAGTCTTCGACTCAACCAGGCACTCAGGGGCTACTCCCATAGGGAGCGCTGGTCGCGCACCCTATGATTATTTGTACAAAGTGTTGTGTGTTGATAGCATCCACACTCGAAGTTTATGGCAACACCGCCTCATAATTTTTCCCTACAAAGAGACTACGTCTCCTGGGTCACCCGAATCGTCTCTGCGATGATAAAATTCGAATGCCGCGCTCACAGCGTGAAGATAAGACCTGAATAAGGCCTGGCAACGCATCTGATGCGCACTACCAGAAATATATCCGTGCCTACAGGTACGATGAACATGCCTCGACGGACGCGTCGAGTGCTCACACCCATATAACTGGAATTCAACTCCTATAAGACCTCCGTGGCTTGAGTCGAATTACACCAGCACTTTTCCAGATTTGAGTCTGGGGACTCGAATTTGAGTAGATGGCGTTGTTTTACCCTAAGGTAGTTAACTGATTCCGGTACATCGGTTAAATCAGGCACGCACATCAACAATCCCTATGACATAATCAGAGCAGTCGAAAAACATACTCAGTCATGCACTCGAAAGGCTTCATAAAGTCTCCAGTCGAATCTGCGATTCCACTGGACACTCGGGGGCTACTGACATGGGTATACCCTACAGGTACTTGAGCTTGGTATATACGGCCTGCATACGTAGAGGCCCACGGTGTCGCTAGGACCCAAAGGAAAGACTCGAGTAACCTACGGACTCTCGATTGCTTGAAGAACAAGAAGAAGGTAAAGATAGAAAGTTAAAAGGGGAAAACCCTAACATGTAACCTACTCGACCTGCTACCCGAGACCTAGCCTATCTATATAAAGGCTAGGAGGGGGCAGCGAGGAGTACACACGCAACCCTAGTTTCCACAACCCTCGCCATATTGCATCTGCGCACCATTGTAATCTTCGATTCCTTCGATAATTCCACGAGCAGACAAGCAGGAGTAGGGACCTCTACAAGGCCTAAAACTAGGTAAACCTTGCGTCCCCTGTGTGCTTGTTTGCTAGCCGATAGATGTCTCCAGCGCTCCCTCCTTCTCCAAAACCCAAGTCCATAACAATGGGCATTGATGAGTTAAACCCTCGTTAGCTATTGTTGAGAAAGAACTTTTTTGTGGGAATAAGAATGAAAGTGCGGTAGCATATATGACTGAGCTTTCTACCATGAGTGGCCTGTTTTCTGATGATATTAAGATGCGCACCTATTTTGTTGCTAAATTTTTCCCTTTTTCACTAAAAGGAGAAGCTAAAACTTGGTTTAATAACTTACCTCCTGGATCTATTGATAGCCTTGATTGCTTGATTAGTACTTTCCTGCAGAAATATTTTCCTCCTAGTGCTAGACATGCTATTTTGGAGGAACTTTTTGATTTTAAACAAGGAGAAAAAGAGATATTTCCTGAATCATGGGCAAGTTTTTGTGCTTTGAATCATGCATAGGCTGGATGTCCATTACCTAAGAATGAGTTTCTTGATATATTTTATAATGGACTAACTAAAGAATCTAGGACATACCTGGATAGTTGTGCTGATTGTGTTTTCAAGAATAGGACTCCCAAGGAAGCTGAGGAATTAATGGCTAAAATAAGCAAGAATTATAAAGACTGGACTCCTCCTGAACCAGCTATACCTGCGATAACTATACCTATACCTGCGGCTATACCATCATCTAAGAAGAGGAGAGTTATTGAACTAAATGATGAAGTGATGAAGGAAGCTAAGAAATGTCTTAAGGAGAAGGGAATTAAAGCTGCTGATGTCAAGAATTTACCTCCTATAGAAGAATTATGTAAGGCAATCCCCCACTCATCCACTATTGAGGTACACTCTCTCCAACATTTTGATGAAGGTGATATCCCTTACTCTAAACCTCCTGATCAATGCTTAGAAGAATTCGATATTTTATTGTTAAGCAAGATAATTTCAATAAAAGGGTGCAAAATCATTTAATGGAAAACTCTAGAGCTATTGTTGAGTTAAAAGATATTGTGGAAAGAACCTCTAATGATGTTAAAATGCTTCTTAAACATTTTCAAATGGTTCAAACTCAAATTGATCAGCTTATTAAGGTACAAAAAGATTTGCTAGTTAATGCTGCTAAAGAAAAACATGCTTATGAAATTAGAACTAGAAGTGGTGCTGCTACCCAGGATCCTCCATATCCTGAGGGGCATCCTAAAAGAATTGAGCAGGATTCTCAACAAGCTGAAAATAGTGGTACTACTCCAAAGAAAAGAAAGAAGAAACATAAAACTATTGTAGAACCCTCTGAACCTCCTAAAGATCCTAATAGTATATCTGTCTCTGATGCTAAAATTGAAAGTGGTAATGAAGAAAATGATGTTCCTGATAAAGAAAAGATTGAAGAAGAACCTGAAAAGCACACTAAGAATACTAAATACACTAAAGAAGATTTTGTTGCTAAGAAACATGGTAGTGAAAGAGAACCTTGGGTCCAAAAACCTATGCCTTTTCTTGATAAGAAACACAAGTCAAAGGAAGATGAACACTATAATAAGTTTTGTGAGTGGATGAAACCTTTATTCTTGCAAATTCCTTTGAATGATGCTATTAAATTACCTCCTTACTCAAAGTATATGAAATATATTATCACGAATAAAAAGGAGATCCCTAATGAAGAAATATCTACTTTGCTTGCTAATTATTCCTTTAATGGTAAGGTTCCTAAGAAACTTGGAGACCTAGGGATTCCAACTATTCCTTGCTCTATTAAAAATAGTTATGTTAGAACTGCTTTGTGTGATTTTGGAGCAGGAGTTAGTGTTATGCCTTTTTCTCTGTATAAGAGACTTCAACTAGAAAAACTAATACCAATTGATATATATTTGCAAATGGCTGATAAATCTACTACTATTCCTGTTGGTATATGTGAGGATGTACCTGTTCAAGTGGCTCATAATTGCTTGATATTAACTGATTTTGTCGTGCTTGAAATGCCTGAAGATGATAATATGTCTATTATTCTTGGGAGACCTTTTCTTAATACTGCAGGAGCTGTTATTAATTGTAGTCAAGGAAAGGTGACTTTCAATGTTAATGACAATGAACATACTGTCTATTTCCCCAAGAAGATTGATAGGACTTATGGTTTGAATTCAATTGAACATGTTGAGGGCATTCAAGTTGGAGAAATATATTGTCCCATACCATGAGAAAAATATCAAAATATTATGATTGGGACCATTGCTATCAAGGTTGAGGTAACATAATCATTAGTGGAATACAAAGTTTTGTTTCATATAAAATTGTTTTGGTAACAAGGCCTGATCAACCTTGTTAACAAAAGGATTTCATTGAACAAAACAATGTTTTCACCATGATTATCTCTGCTTACTTCTATTCTATCCCTTTTAGTTTTTGCTTTCGTTTAGTTTACTTTTCTGTTGTTAGTTGCTTGCATGTTAGAGTGTCTTAGAACTTCTGAAGTTCTAGATTTGTTTTGTCATTGCATTCATTCCAGAAACCTCTTTCTGTCAGAAAATCATTCTTACATGCCTGAAAATTGCTCAAAAATAAAGTGTCTCAAAAAATTCAAGAAAATTCATATTAAATTTTTACGTGAAAAAAGGGACAGAGAAGTGCTTGGAGAGTACCAGGGGCCACTAGGCAGGCACACCACCTAGTGGCGCGGCTAGCCCAGGGGCACGCCTAGCCATGGTGTGGGCCACCCCTGGCCCTCCACTCACTCTCTCACTTCCCACTTTCTTCTCTCTCCCGAGAAAACATCAGTTCTTTGCTCGAAATCGCGTTCTTGCTGTTCTTGCCCACGATTTTTCGATCTCCTTGCTCAGCCCATCTTTGTTGCTGAAATTTGGAGCATTTGTTCTCCGGTATGTGACTCCTCCGCTTGTCCAAGTAGATTTGTGTTTAGTGGAGTATATCTTGAGTATTTTGCTGCTGTAGGTGACAGGTTATGAGAGATAGTAAGCTTGTTCAATGCTTAGAGATATTGTTTTGATGCATGTTTAGGCCTATTACAAGTCCCCATGAGTAGTGCTCTTCATTATATATTCACTTTGCAATCACTTGTGTAACAGATGTTTAAATTTCAGAATAGAAGATGAATGAACATCAACTCAAACAACATGAACTGAGGGTGCCTGAGGTTATGAAGGTTCACCGAGAGGAGGAAGTTTTTCCTTCCATCTATCCATGCTTCGAGTTCATGAGGACTGCAGGAATTTCCCAGGACTTCCATACTTTGGTTGCTAATGCAGGATTGGAGCACTTTTCGGAGGATGAACCTTGTCAATTTGTGAAACTAACTATGTCTGTAGTGCAGGAATTTAGATTTAGTCACTCTTTGCCTAACCCCATGGTCCACTACAAAATTTACAATATAGTTGTCGACCTTCCTTTTGATGACTTTTGTGCAGCTATTAAGGTACCATAGTGGGGATCGTGTGGGAGGATTAAAGAGCGACCTACACCACTCATGGACTTGTATGCGGAGATTTGCCAAGGGAGCAGCTTCTTGAAGGAGAGCGGGAAAATCCATAACATTCATCTCCTGTCTATTCGCTACTTTGCTTACTTTATTGCCAAGCGTGTTCTTGCTAGGAAAACTGCCAATAAGTTATCCTCGTATGATCTAGCATTCATCTCAGCTGCTCTTAGACGAGATAGGACTTATAATTTGGGTGCCTTGATAGCTTTCCGTCTTGTTGCTAACCGCAAGAAAGGTGGAATTTGTGGACGCCTCATTGCTTCTCGTTTATTAGCGTTGCATGGTTTAGTGCCTCATCATCTAGACCTACCGTTCCCCATAGAAAGGCTTGACCTTAATTCCATGATACAACATAAATTTGTTTCTTCTTGGGCTAATTTGATTGAGTTGTCTTATGAAATAACCTTTCTCAAGGCTAGTTGGAGGAGGAGTAAGTCCGAGCGATTTGTTCTTTTGCATGCACCTGTTTTGTTTAACCTTGATACCAGGGTAGGATGGTCACTCACTGAGGAGGAGCTTGATATGTACTTGGGAGAGCTCTCCCAATAGGCGCAGGATACTACAAGGGAGGTTACAGATGATTCGGTCCAGCCCTCATATGAGGGGGAGTCTTCATACCAGTAGCCTACCTATGATTAGGGAGCTTCTTCTTCCCAAGGGCCTAACCACGATCATTCTTATAATGACCCGCATGCTTGGAACCCTTACTCGCATTTGGATTGATACCCACTTAGGCCAGAAGCCCAAGCTTGGGGGGAGGTACACTGACATCACGCTGATCTCCATATCATGTTTAGTCGGTACTTTGTATATCCATGCTTCGTTCTCTTTTTAGTTTTCGTTCTTCCTTTGCTTTCGCTTTCTAAAACACAAAAAGACCAAAAATATTTCAGTTGTTTCTCTTTGTTTGCTCCTTCTTCTTTTTGCCTTGGTTTGTTTTTCCCTTTTTGCTTTGTTTGGACTATTCAAAAAACCCAAAAAGATTTTGCTTTGCTTGTTTTTCCTTTTGGTTCTTGCCTTTAAAAATAAAAAACACCAAAAATATTTGTTGTTCTTCTTTGGTTTTGTGAGTTTGTTGCAGGGTTCAGTAGTCCTCAGTGGAATTTGGTTTCATGTTATTATTCAAGCCACATAAGTGAAGGGAAATAATGAGGATTAATGACAACTTGAGGTGTGGTAAGAGGCTGGTAACGAACACTATTTGTTTTCATTTTTGTACATACTCATCATTGTGGGCATGCTTAGTCTATGCATGTAGGGTGTATGTTATTTATGGATGCTTAGTAGTTCTTTCTTTCTTATGATTAGCTCCAGCTCGCTAATAATTTGTAGCATGTCATATGAATGTTCGCTTGCATTGCTCTATTCATAACTTGGTATGATATTGTGGTACCCTCCTCTGAGTGTTTCACTTGAATTGACTTGGCACATGCTCATGCATGCATATGACTGAAACAATAATCAGTTAAGCCTCGATGAATTATTTTGCCTTAGGGGTCTTGAATCACTTTCATGCCATGATTAGTCATGTTTTGTTGCAAGCATGATTATGACAGTTACTGCTCTCTCGTTTGTCGCTCCCTTACTATTGCTAGCCTTCACCTACACTGAGTATAAGCTTTCTCGTGTTTCCAACTCCCTAAAACCAAATATTACCAAAAGTGTCCACCATACCTACCTATTAGCATCATTTGCTATTCCGTGCATGCTTAGTATGCCTTGTTTTGTTCCGAATAAAATGTTTCCTTGTTATGATAAAGTTAGTTAGTAAAGCTCTCACGAACTTGATGGCACACTTTACTTTCTTGCACTTAATAATCTTGAACCATTGCGTCCATCTTTGTTGCGTATATGCTTGCGCTTTATAAGTTGAAGTTAGCAGAACCATGTATCATGGGGAACGCTTTCAACATTGCACGGGTACTTTGTACCTCGTTGATATCATGATTCTTTTGTTTATGGATCCCGGCGGTGTGAAATAAAAGGGGAACTAGTAAGATCATGGAGTTTGTATATGTGTTAGAGAAACGCCTGGGCCGCTAGCCTAAGCCACACCTAATCATGGTGGCAACTTGCAGCATAACCATAATGAGCATTCTATGAAGCATCCTTAATAAAAACCTATGCAAATAACAAATAAAAAGATCGGTGAGATGCTCATTGTCTGCTTGCCTTGTCATTTTGATTATGGGATAGCTCCTATATCATGTGCAAGGGGTACCTCGTTGGCGGTTCTCTATGATACATATGTACTTACAATGACAAGAGCTAACTTGTGACTAAAGTTGAGTAGCATGAGGTTCGGTCTTCGTAAGTAAGGGGCATGAGATTTCAGCTTATAACTTGTCAAGCATATCCTCTTAGTTGTGTCACTTTAACCTTAACCATTTAAAGATGCTTATGATAGGGGTAATGAGAGCTCAAAGCTAACGAGTACCATACTTTCAGCATTTGGAAGCCTTTCAAGCTCTTCAAAACTTTTTCATTTCCTTGTTGAGTGACCACCCATTCTATGAGCACTTTCTTGAGAGCATAGTTGTCATTCTTAGTGTAATGTGCTTGTCTCAAAACTTGATTAATTATGTTCTGACTTTGATGCTTGTATCTTTGATATCTTTACTTCTAGTCTTCACTTGAACTTCAGAGGTGCCTTTGCATTTATGTTTGCTCTACAATCAAAGGCAAGCAAGATACCACTCTATCATACCTTTTTATGAGTAGTACAATGTTGCTTATGTTTTTGTTTCATGCTACTTATTATTTTTGAGTTGGGATCTCTTCATAGCTTGCATTGACTATTAAGTAAACTTAGTTACATACTCCTTATTATGAATTGTCTGAGTAGTTGATCATATGCTGAGAATATATACATCTTATGAAGCAAATGTGTTCGTGAAAGTTTCTTTTATCACACTCAGTTTTCAACTGAATTGCTTGAGGAAAAGCAATAAGCTAAGCTTGGGGGAGTTGATACGTCCAAAACGTATCTACTTTCCCGAATACTTTTGCTATTGTTTTTTCTCTAAACTTGTGTGACTTGGATACAACTAACACGGACTAACGCTGTTTTCAGCAGAATTACCTTGGTGTCTGGTGTTTGTGCAGAAAATCAACTATCAGGAAAAATCCCGGAAAATATGCCAAAAATACTATTTCACCAGAAGACTCACGGAACCAAAAGACGAGACGGAGTAGGGCCACGAGGGGGCCACACCACCTGGCAGCGCGGGCAAGGCCAGGCCACGCCTGGGGGTGGTGTGGTCGCCTCGGCTGACCCCTCATCCTCCCTCTTCGCCTATAAGTCGCCTCTTGACCTAAAAACCAAGGGGGGGTCGACGTTTTTCCAGAAAGAGTTCCGCTGCGCCGCCTCCACCAGATTCCACGATTCGGAACCAGAAACTCCGTTCTGGCACCCTACCGGGAGGGGGAATTGGAGGAGATAATCCCCATCATCTTCACCATCGCTTCTCCATCGACCATCCATGTTTCCCCCATCTATGAGTGAGTAATCCCCAGCTGTAGGCTATGGGGATGGTAGGGATAGGATGAGATCGTTCATGTAATGGCATCGGATTGTTAGGGCATGGTGCCTAGTATCTACTATTAGTGTTTTTTGACTTTGTTGCAACTTGTTATGCTTAATGCTTGTCACTAGGGCCCGAGTGCCATGATTTCAGATCTAAACATGTCATTGATTCATTATGATAGTATTGTTTATGGTCTTACCTACAAGTTATTTACACATATTGTTGTCCGGAACCAAAGGCCCCGAAGTGACAGCAATCGGGATAACCGGAGGGAATGGCTTTGATGTGAGGATCACATATGTTCATGGAGTGTTAATGCTTTGCTCCGGTGCTCTATTAAAAGGAGCACCTTAATTGCAAGTAGTTCCCTTGAGGCCCCGCTGCAAACAGGTTGGCAGGACAAAACATTTTGTGCAAGTTCTCATTGCGAGCACGTATGACTATATATGGAACACATGCCTATGATTATTTAGTACTTGGATGCTTTATCTTATTTATCTGCAAATGCCCTATGTTCTAATTGCTATATGAATTTTCTTGTCCATGCAACGACCGTCCATCCATCCCTATGCCTACTGCGCTCTAATCCTACTATTTACTGCAATTGTTATTATTGTCTTTACTTTTACTACTGCTATTACTTTACTATTACTACTACAAAACTGTTTCTACTGATAAACTGTTGTGAACAAGATTGTTTCCAGGTAAATCTGAATTGACAACTCAGTTGTTAAGGCCTATAAATATTCTTTGGCTCCCCTTGTGTTGAATCAATAAATAGGGTTTCACTTCCCTCGAAAATACTGTGATACAGCCCCTATACTTGTGGGTCATCATAGCCCAAGGCGGCGGGGGGTAGCAGCTGGCCCCGGTTGGGCTGGCTCCCGCTTCGCGCGGCCCATGCGGCGAGCGGCCCAAGGGGCCAGCGGGGAGATGAGAGGGCACCCCGGGTGGGCCGGTCTGTGGGCCCAGCAGCGCCTGTCTGCTGCCCCTGTGCAGCCTGTACTACAAGTCGCCTGCCTCTGTGGGCTGCCAAGCCCATTAGCGGTAGCAGCTGTAATTTTCCCTTTTTCTTTTTTTCATTTTCCAGCAGCTTTTCTTCTAGGTCATTTCCCTCTAGGGATTTGGCCTAATATGAAAGTTTCTTTTATAAATCTTATTTTAAATATTATTTAGAATATATTAATTCACAATTAACATATAATAAATGTATATTCAAATTCCCATTTATCCGAAAACACTTTACCGGGTCTTTTCCTTTATTCTTTCTCCGAACAACTTCAGATCTCTCCGCGGAATGATTCTGGCTTTCTCGGTCTCTACTGTGATTCCATCTTACGAATGATCTCTCTCATCGTACCCTTAGTTGTATCCTCTCATGGCTCGGGAATGCTCTAGACATGATCTAAATCAATGATCAACAGAGGGACCAGGGATATCCATGTGACCCCTATGCATTCCTGATGACAATGTCGTTTGAACCGCTAAATGTAGCATCCAATTCATTTTGTTTCTTGATACGACTTGTCCGAGATCCGATCATTGGTATCACATACCTTGTTCAATCTCATTCACAACAAGTTCTGGTTTTCTTGTTAACGTGATATTACATCCCCGTCACTGAGTCACATGTTGCAACATTTATGGATGTAATCTCACCAAACCGTCTGTATGTATCTTTACTCGTCATGTGGGTGAACAAATCCCGGTCTTGCAGTCACATGTCATCAACTTTTCCTTCGGAATACCCAACGTACACCTTTATGGCCACCGTATTACCAGATGACGGTTGATGCAGTCAAAGCAGCCTCGGGAAACAGTGAGTAATATGAGCTCACGGTCTAAGGAAAAGGAGTCTAGGTATAGCTATTGCAACAATGAAATATATGGCTTGATCATGTTGCAATCCTTCGAGGAATGTCCATCACATCATTCTCCAATGATATGACCCCGTTGTCAATTGGCATAAATGCCCATGATCTTGAAACCCAGATCATCCTCATGACCAACGAACTAGTATGAATAGAGACTACTAGGGACTTGGTTGTTTCATACCACACATGTACCAATGTTTCTACTTGGCATATTTATAGCACAATATGAAACTATTATAAACTAATTGAGATATGGCAATAAAAAACCTATTTATTATTTGCCTCTAGGGCATATCTCCTTCAGGATCAACATCCATGGGCTAGTTAATCCGCCTAAGTTTCTTCATGACATTCCTATTCGCTTTGTAGGCATCATACTGTCCATGGCGAATATCAATGTTCTGGCATAGGAGAAGGCCTTCGTCACCTTCTTGTGCACTCCCTCCTTGGAGGTGGTGAAGCGATATGCATTGCTAGCATGCTTCATGCGAGGGCCACGGGTCACAGCCTCGGGTACCTCCTTAGACCCATCATCACTGTCAGAAGCGTCTGCATCCATCTCATGATCCTCAAATATGTCCTGAGTAGAGGGGTAGCTATGAGGTGCCTTGGTGGTGGGGGTAGCCTTCCTCTGTACTTGGCAGGAAGGTGTGCAACAAGGTCAGTTTAGAGCAGTGGAGTGAGTGGAGCCTGAGCAGAAATGAGCTTCATCACATAGGGAGCAAACAGAGGACACTTTTTGTCAGTGATGCACTTGTACATGTCCTGATAGATGAAATCCATGATATATATGGAACCACCTGGATGGTCTGGATAATGAGCATACACTGAGTGAGCATGGGCCATAAGATTGATCTCTGCACCTCTCATCTCATCCTTGTTGCCTGCCTTGGGAGTGAGAGTGTGGCAAAACATGCGAAGTAGAATGTTGTAGATGAGCTTGATGTTGGTGGTTTGGCCAACCACACCATTCTGAGAGTAGATTGGGGCCAACAGCTTCTTGTCATATGCCTGACCATGTACATGCATCTGGTGACCACTGGGAGCATTGGGTTGAAAGGCACTCCAAGGATGTATGCAAACTGAGCCATGCTGGAACGACACCTAGTAGTGCTAGAGATCCACTCAGGGGGAATATCAATAGTGTCCCCAAAGACCACAGTGGCATAGAACTGCTAGACCAACTCAATATTGTAGTCTTCTCTTGCTTGAAATATGGTGTGCAACCCAATCTTCTCAGTCACCTAGAGAGCATCCTCAAAGTACTCGTGAGCTTGGAGCTTCGGAATATCCAACCACTGCATGGGGCACACATGAGTCCTGAAAGCACAGAACACCTCAGAAAAGAGTAGGGCCTGTTCATTTCTCCAGAAGAGATCATCCTCCAAGGTGTGCTGTAGAGAATAGAACTGCTGGACTCTCATCTCCACAAACTCATCGGTGCCCAAATCTGCCAATGTGGTCAATGCCTCAAACTTCATGCGCTTGGCTTCATCCCTTTTTAGTTTTCTGACCTTCTCTTCCTTAGCTGCAGCACAGTCATGAGCAGCCTGTTTGACCATGGAAGGATCAACATGAACCTCACTCTCTTCATCACGGAACCTGTGAGGACTGGCTTTCTGAGCAGCCCTAGAGCGACAAGGACTAGAGCTACCTGTGAAATCAGAGTAGAGGGATAGCATATGGGTAAGCACATTTGTCCAGGAGATGTAGGCACAAAGTAGTAGCTAAAGTAATGCAGGATCAGTACTGGTTGAAAATGCCCAGACTATCTAGCAAAATCACCCCAGAGACTCCGCCTGACCCGGACAGTCCAGTGGGTATAGGCTAGACATTCCGGTTGGGCCGGAGTGTCCGCCCTGTACACGCCGGACAGTCTGGCTGGAGTCTTGATGATTTTTCGGGCAGTGCGAGAGTTTCCAACCAGAGTAGATCGGGATTGCTAGAACTACTACAATGACGAGACTTGCATGTAGTATGATGTATCCATGGATCTAGATCGGTCATTTCCTCCAAAAATGCATCTAGAGGAAACCCTAGAGACGGAGAAGGGGGAGGCACAATACCAGCATCCATGGAGACCTTCACTGGAGGGGAACGGGTGCCAGCGGCAAGGGGAAGGTAATGGCCGGCGGCAATGGCCAGATCCGGGGTGGAGGAGCCCTCCTGGTGGAGTTCCTGGTCGGGGCAGCAGGGATTGGAGAGGAGGGAGTCGGGGAGGAGAAGGAGGACTGAACCATCCACTTCTCCCTGACCCCTTTTACAGGTTAACCGCTGGGGTTGGAGTGTCCGGGTGAATTTCACCGGAGTGTGTGGCCCGACCGGAGTATCCGGGATGAATCAAGCGGAGTGTCCGGCTTGGCCGTACACTCCGATTGGTTCAGTGCGGACAGTCCGGCCCCCAAGACCAAAAATCCCAGATTCAAGTAGTGGAAAAATGTGTGGCAAGAGGAGCATGTTTAGGGATGAGTACAAGCCTAGGATTTAGAAGATTTACTGTGAAGAACCAAGAAACCATAGATAGTTAACAAGATGACAAATTAAGATCCAAACCAAACAAGTTAAGAACCGACTCTTCAAATATGAAGAGGGCGGTGGCCGAGGCCACCATGTAAGAGTTTGTGGCATGACACCGTGAAGAATTATCCTTGGGTTCATTGCCACTACTCATCAATGAAGCTCACATATCACTAAATGATATTAAGAGAATTGATTTTCTTAATGTTGGCATTATGGGGGAGGGATAGTCCAATGTATTAGGACCGCACTCCCCCTATCTCCATGCCTGCACCTAAACCAAATAAGAGTCAAGACATTGGTGAGTATGCAAGATGATCAAGTCAAGCTCCTTGAATCCATGATATTTAGTTCATTCCTCAAATAGCAAAATCTTGCTTCATCAAGAGGCTTCATGAAAATGTCGGCAAGTTGGTCTTTGGTTGACACATAGGATAGCTCAATATCACCTCGAGCAACATGATCTCTAATGAAATATGATGAATCTCAATATGCTTTGTCCTTGTATGATCCCCTAGGTTATAGGCAATCTTGATAGCACTTTCATTGTCACATAGAAGAGGCACTTTGTCACAATGGACACCGTATTCCTTTAAAGTTTCCCTCATCCATAGCAATTGAGTACAAGCACTAGCAGCTGCCACATACTCGGCTTCGGCGGTGGAGAGATATATACAATTTTGCTTTTTAGAAGACCAACACACCAAGGACCTCCCAAGGAATTGGCAAGCCCTAGAGGTTGATTTTTTATCATCCTTATCACCAGCCCAATCTGAATCCGAGTAACCACAAAGAGAGAATGTTGAGCCCCTCGGATACCAAATACCATAGTTTGGGGTATGAACCAAATATCAAAAGATTCTCTTGACCGCCATCAAATGGCTTTTTTTGGGAGTCACTTGATATCTTGCACACACTCCTACACTCAACACAATATCGGGTCTAGATGCACAAAGGTAAAGCAAGGAACCAATCATGGACCAGTATACCTTTTGATCCACATCTTTACCATTTGGGTTTAGTTCAAGATGAGTCTTTGTTGCCATGGGAGTGGGAGCTCCATTTGTATCTTTCATATTGAATCTTTTGAGCATATCTTGAGTATACTTGGCTTGGTTGAAGAATGTTCCTCCTCTTACTTGCTTGATCTCAAAACCAAGAAATACCCTCAATTCTCCCATCATAGACATCCTGAACCTGTCATTCATAAGCTTTGAGAATTCATCATTAAAAGCTTTGTTAGATGAGCCAAAGATAATATCATCTACATATATTTGGCATACAAAAAGCTCCCCATTGACCTTCTTAGTAAAGAGAGTGGGATCGATTTTCCCAACCTCAAACCCACGATCTAGCAACAACTCTCTAAGGTGCCCATACCACGTGTGTGGAGCTTGTTTGAGCCCATAGAGCGCTTTATCAAGTTTGTAGACGTGGTTTGGAAAGCTGGGATCCTCAAACCCCGGGGCTTGCTTTACATATACCAACTCATGCAATTGACCATTAAGAAATGCACTTTCTACATCCATTTGTTGTAATTTAAATTTATGATGTGCCGCATAAGTAAGAAGGATATGGATGGACTCAAGGCGAGCCATGGGTGCATATGTCTCTCCATAATCAATGCCTTCAATTTGAGAGAACCCGTGTGCAACCAATCTAGCCTTGTTACTCACCACAATTCCATGCTCATCTTGCTTGTTCTTGAATATCTACTTGGTGCCTATAACATTGCGGCAATCTTTTGGCTTTTCAAGTAACTTCCATACTTTGTTTCTCTCAAAGTTGTTGAGCTCTTTCTGCATTGCATCCAACCAATCCAAATCTTCAAGAGCTTCCCATACTTTCTTTGGTTCCACCATGGAAATGTGTGCTTGGTGTTCACCAAAGTTCTTCAATTGAGCTCGAGTAGATATCCCTCTTCTTAGATCTCCTACCACATTCTCAAGAGTGTGGTCTCTTAATTCCAATATTCTATCCATTCTAGCTTGGTGATACGTTGCTAACGTATCCATAATTTTTGATGTTCCATGCTTGGTTTTATCTACTTTCTTACGTTTTGTCCACACTTTGGAGTACTTTTCATATGATTTCTTGGACTAACCTATTAACAAGAACCACAGTGCCAGCTGCCTGTTTTCTACTGTTTTTGGTTCCAGGAAAGTCAGAAAATAAATATTCTCGGAATTGGACGGGACAAAAGCCAAAGTCAGTTTTTCACCGAGGGACACCAGGAGCCAGAATACGAGACGGAGAGGGGCTGGGGCCTAGCCACACCACCTGGCCATGTGGCCAGGCCTGGCCCGTGCCAGGGGGTGGTCTGGCCGCCCCAGGCACCCCCTCGGCCTCTCCTTTCGTCTATATATTGCCTCCGATACAGAAACCCTAAGTACCCGATCAAAATTCTACGAAAGAGTCTGTAGCCACCGTCATCTCCATCCGTAGATTGGAGGGATCTGAAGCTCTTCCCAGCACCCTACTGGAGAGGGGAATTCACCCTGGAGGCCTTCTTCATCATCATGCAAGCCTCCGGTGTGATGCGTGAGTAGTTCATCTCTGGACTACGGGTCCATGTAGTAGCTAGATGGCTGGTTCTCCTCCTTTGTGCTATCATGTTTAGATCTTGTGAGCTCCATTCATGATCAAGATCATCTATTTGTAATTCCTACATGTTGTGTTTGCGGGGATCCAATGGATATTGAGATGCTATTTCAGATTGATTATTGATTCTATCATGTCTTTGTTATTTGTGATCTTGCATGCTTTCCATTGTTAGTGCTATCTTGGCCAAGTAGATGCTAGCAACTCCAAGAGTTAGTATTTATGCTCGATAGTGGGTTCATGCCTCTAGTAATCTGGGGAAGTGACAGAAATCTCTAAGGTACTAGATGTGTTGTTGCTACTAGGGAGAAAACAACAATCCTTTGTTCATAGAACAATCATATTGTTTACTTTACATGCAATGCGTAATGCAATTATCTGTTGCTTGGAACTTAATACTGGAGGGGGGTCGGATGATAACCTAAAGGTGGATTATTAGTCATAGATGCAGTTGGATGGCGGTCTATGTATAATGTTGTAATGCCCAATCGAATCTCAAAGGAGTCAAGATGAGTAGTATATGCATGATTGCTTTCTCGATGTTTGTCAATTGCCCCACTGTAATTTGTTCACCCAACATGTCATCTATCTTAAAGAGAGCCACCACTAGTGAACTATGGACCCCGGTCCTTTCTTTTACCATCAATCTACAATCAACTGTTTACTGCTTTGTGTTTACTTTCTGCAAACTATTACTTTCTTCCACTCGATACATTTAATCATTTGTTTTCAGCAAACCGGTGAGATTGACAACCTCATCGCAAATTGGGGACAGAGTTCTGTGGTTGTGTTGTGCAGGTCTCCACGTTGCTGCTAGCATCGGTAGTGCGCCCTACCAAAGTTCAGCTAGCTACACCTTTGGGGTGTTTCCTTGCTCCTACTGGATTGATAACCTTGGTTTCATAACCGAGGGACTTGCTGTTGTGCTCATCATACCTTCCTCTTGGGGTTCCCCAACGAGCTCGATATATTTTGGGCCATCAAGTTATTTTTCTGGCGCTTTTGCTGGGGAGTCAAGGACATCTTCACAAGGGGAGTCCCTCATAACCAATCTCTTTACTTTGTTATTTTTGTTTTTCTTAAATTACTTTTGTTTTGTTTGCTTGTTTCTTTATCAAAAACACACAAAAAAATAGTTCCTACCTTAAGTTTCCATTATGTCTAGAATTGCTCCAATCACTATGTCACCTGAGGAAATGATTTTCACTTTTAAACAAGGAATTGAAGAGAGTTTCAAAGAAGCTTGGTCTAGAATCTCTGATCTACATGAAAAAATTGAACCTAAAATGACTCAAAGCTTGTTCCTTAGCAGCTTTTACCTTGGAATTGCTCTTTGCTATAGATATGCTTTGGATGCTGTAGTGGGAGGATATTTCCTCCAATGCAATGAGGATGATGCTGTTAATGCCATAAAGAATTTTTTCTTTACTCACAACTTGCCTAGCAAATCTGATTCATCCTTCATAAACATATTTGCTAGATTGAATACTCTTGAGACTAGCACTTCTAGTTTGAAAGATTGCTATAATACACTTAGAGAGCATCATAACTATGTTCTAATAAATTCTGAACCCTAAAAATGGCTTCCCACAGTAAAGATTGCTATAAACAATGAAACTTTTCATGCTCGTTGTGATATAATGTCTGAATTTTGTCTTATGCCCAAAGATATTTATGAATCTTTGAATCTTTGGGGGCTTTCTGAAGGAGGACAATAAATATTTATTGCTAACAATGTCACAATATTACCCATTGGAATAGCTGAAGGAGTATTTACAAAGATCTTAGGGAAAATGGTTTCTACTGATTATCTTGTTATTGAATGTGTAGGAAAAGGACAAATTACACTTGGAAGATCCCTATTGAAACTCCTTGGAGCAATAATAGATGTGGAAAAGGGCACCATGCACTTTGTTTCTCCATCAAGCATTCATATGTTCCCCAAGGTTAAGAATAAAAGTAAGAGAGTTAAGGGCAAGAAATTTGGTTTAAATGCTTCTTCATCTGAGAATACTTGATTCTTTTTCTTGCTTCGTATGCCTAACTTAAAGGCGTTAAAGAAAAGTACTTATCGGGATATAACCCAAAAGTTTTAGATGAGTGTTGGAAGTTAATACTTCAGTAATAACCGCTCTTTATCCTTTTTATTTGCTTTTTGTGCCAAGAGTAACCTCTAATGAGAGAGAAGTAATGATTGGGAAAGTTGTTGTCCTGAAATAGATTTTTGTGCTTCACCGTAAACATTCGTGTAAAATCTCTATACGCCTTTTTGAGGCGTGAATTTTTGTGCTTCGGCCCCAGGTTATTATCTAACTTTCTTTAGTTCAACACTTTTCTATTTGAGCAACAGAAGGTCTTCAAAAAAATTCGTCTTTACCTGTTAGTCTATTTTGACAGACTTCTGCCTTTATTTGCATTTGCTTCTTGTTGGTTCCTTTTTGAGTTATTTTGGGGAATTGAGCTTTTTGAGGGAAGTGCTAGAGTAGCTAGTGTTTTAATGTAAGTTTTATTGGTGTTGGAACTGAACTTAAAGACCTATTATCTTGAGTGCACTAATGTTGCTAATAAAGATTGTGTGAAGTTTTGTATGAAGGAAAATTTTCAGGTGTATGGAAGGAATAAGTAATGAGATGAAGGATGGACTAAAGCTCAAGCTTGGGTATGCCACACGTGTCACCCCAAGAAATATCCAAGAAGTACAAGCGTCAAAGCTTGGGGATGCCTTGGGCATCCCCTTCTTCATCAATAAAAATTCCAGGTTCCTTCCAAACACTTCATTTTTATTATTTCATGCACAGTTGTGTTGTTCTTAGAGCGTCTTATTTTTCGTTTTCGTTTTGGTTTTTTGTTTGCTTAGTTTGCTGAATAAATTGGTTGGACCCCCTCTTTCATACATTGGTTTTCAAATAGTTTGGTTTGGATTGGAAAAAAGAGTAGGAAAAGTTCATGCTAAAGTGGTAAAGAGAGTTTGTTTTTGACTGTGGCCTATGCTTTGTCATGCAATGCTTGATATTGTTTTGGCTTTATGCTTACTATTCTTTTCTGTAGCATGACTTGTTATGAACAATTGATATTGCTTAATGTGCCTTGGAAGAATCATGCGTTGTTTTAGCATATTAAATCATAGTATTGTGGTATTCTCCTTTGATGCTTTATTTGGGTTGACTTGGCGCATGCTCACACCATGTTATGACTATACCAAGTCACCATAGCCTTTATGATCCTTTAGTTTTCAACTTGTAGTATCACTTTATGCTTTCATCAATGATGTTTTGTCGCTCTGCATGATTATGGCCATTATTGCTCTCTTAGTTGGTCGCTCCCAGTCTTTTGCTAGCCTCCGCAACCAAGTATGAGTTCCACTCATGCATCCAACTCCTAAAACCAAGTTATTAAAAAGAGTCCACCATACCTACCTATTAGCATTTGCTATTCCAAGTATATTCATGTTTTTGTCTACCTTCCGAATTAAACTTGTTATGAGAAAACTAGTGATTAAAGCTCTCACAAACTTGATGGCACACTTTACTTTTCTTACATTTAATAAACTTGAACCATTGCATCCATCTTTGTTGCGTATATGCTTGCGCTTTATAAGTTGAAGTTAGCAGAACCATGTATCATGGGGAATGCTTTCAACATTGCACTTGTACTTTGTACCCCGTTGGTATCATGTTCTTTTGCTTATGGATCCCGGTGGTGTGAAATAAAAAGGAACTTGTAAGATCATGGAGTTTGTATGTGTGTTAGAGAAATGCCTGGGCCGCTAGCCTAAGGCATGCCTAATCATGGTGGAAACATGCAGCATAACCATAAAGAGCACTCTATGAAGCATCCTCAATAAAAATATATGCAAATAGCAAATAAAAAGATCGCTAATATGCTCATTGTCTGCTTGCCTTGTCATTTTGATTATGGGATAGCTCCTGTATCATGTGCAAGGGGTACCCTATTGGCGGTTCTCTATGATACATATGTACTTACAATGACAAGAGCTTACTTGTGGCTAAAGTTGACTAGCATGAGGTTCGGTCTTCGTAAGTAAGGGGCATGAGATTTCGGCTTATAACTTGTCAAGCATATCCTATTAGTTGTGTCACGTTAACCTTAATCACCTTCAAGATGCTTATGATAGGGGCAATGAGAGCTAAACGCTAATAAGTACCATAATTTTTGGAAGCTCTTTATGAGACTTGAATCCCTACTTCCTTCTATGAAGGCCTTTCTTTTACTTTTATGTTGAGTATCCACCTTCTAACTTTATGCACCTACTTTGAGAGCATAGTGGCCATTATTAGTTCTATGTGCATTGTCCCAAGACCTGTTGATTGATGCATAGCTTTGATATTGCTTGTTTTAAACTATTTGTATCTAGTCACTCTTATGAACTTTGAAGGTGTCCTATGCATTTATGTTTGCTACTCTATGAGGGACAAGCTGAATGCCACTATGCTATGTTTTCTTTATGTGAAACAAACAAACGTCTTGCAAAGCATTTTTATTCATGAATCTTTTGTTTATGCCTTTTCATGTTGCAACTTAGTTGCTTTGTCTTATTGCTAGAACTTTGTCTTTCATGTTTTGATTGAATTACTATGATCCCAACAATCAATGTTTTACAAATACTCTGATCAAGTTTATGATGGTGCATGTCACCTAAAAAATTATTCTTTCTTTTTTATCACTTACCTACTCGAGGACGAGCAGGAGTTAAGCTTGGGGATGTTGATACATTGCTAACGTATCCATAATTTTTGATGTTCCATGCTTGGTTTTATCTACTTTCTTATGTTTTGTCCACATTTTGGCGTACTTTTCATATGATTTCTTGGACTAACCTATTAACAAGAGCCACATTGCTAGCTGCCTGTTTTCTGCTGTTTTTGGTTCCAAGAAAGTCAGAAAATGAATATTCTCGGAATTGGATGGGACAAAAGCCAAAGTCAGTTTTTCACCGAGCGACACCAGGAGCCAGAATACGAGACGGAGAGGGGTTGGGGCCTAGCCACACCACCTGGCCACGCGGCCAGGCGTGACCCGCACCAGGGGGTGGTCTGGCCGCCCTAGGCACCCCCCCGGCCTCTCCTTTCACCTATATATTGCCTCCGATACAGAAACCCTAAGTACCCGATCAAAATTCCATGAAAGAGTCTATAGCAGTCGTCATCTCCATCCCTAGATCGGTAGGGATCTGAAGCTCTTCCCGGCACCCTGCCGGAGAGGGGAATTCACCCTAGAGACCTTCTTCATCATCATGCAAGCCTCCGGTGTGATGCGTGAGTAGTTCATCTCTGGACTATGGGTCCATGTAGTAGCTAGATGGATGGTTCTCCTCCTTTGTGCTATCATGTTTAGATCTTGTGAGCTTCGTTCATGATTAAGATCATCTATTTGTAATTCCTACATGTTGTGTTTGCGGGGATCCGATGGATATTGAGATGCTATTTCAGATTGATTATTGATTCTATCATGTCTTTGTTATTTGTGATCTTGCATGCTTTCCGTTGTTAGTAGCTATCTTGGCCAAGTAGACGCTAGCAACTCCAAGAGTTAGTATTTATGCTCGATAGTGGGTTCATGCCTCTAGTAATCTGGGGAAGTGACAGAAATCTCTAAGGTACTAGATGTGTTGTTGGTACTAGGGAGAAAACAACAATCCTTTGTTCATATAACAATCGTATTGTTTACTTTACATGCAATGCGTAATGCAATTATCTGTTGCTTGCAACTTAATACTGGAGGGGGCTCGGATGATAACTTGAAGGTGGATTATTAGACATAGATACAGTTGGATGGCGGTCTATGTATAATGTTGTAATGCCCAATCGAATCTCAAAGGAGTCAAGATGAGTAGCATATGCATGATTGCTTTCTCGATGTTTGTCAATTGCCCCGCTGTAATTTGTTCACCCAACATGTCATCTATCTTAAGGAGAGCCACCACTAGTGAACTATGGACCCCGGTCCTTTCTTTTACCATCAATCTACAATCAACTGTTTACTGCTTTGTGTTTACTTTCTGCAAACTATTACTTTCTTCTAGTCGATACGTTTAATCCTTTGTTTTCAGCAAAACCAGTGAGATTGACAACCTCATCGTAAGTTGGGGGCAGAGTTCTGTGGTTGTGTTGTGCAGGTCTCCACGTTGTTGTTGGCACCGGTAGTGCGCCGTGCCAAAGTTCAGCTAGCTACACCTTTGGGGTGTTTCCTTGCTCCTACTGGATTGATAACCTTGGTTTCATAATTGAGGGAAAACTTGCTGTTGTGCTCATCATACCTTCCTCTTGTGGTTCCCCAACGAGCTCGATATATTTTGGGCCATCACTTGGTGACGAGTTTCGATCTCCTTGTTGTTTCTGGTGGGGATCACTTCATCATTTTGGTCCTCATCTTGACCATTAACTTGACCTTGATCATCATTGGAGTCATTCTATTCATTAAGAGGCAAAGATTAACCTTGGTCTTGATCAGGCACATTTCTAGACATGTGTTGGGCTTCCCTTATGGCAGTTTCTACAGATCTTCCTTGTGTCATAGACTTAGCACCGCTGGACATTTTGGTATATGGAGTCTCAAGCACCTCCTGGCTAGAGGTTTCTTCCTGATCAATTGGTTGAGGTTCCACAGCTTGTCTTTGGCTTGGGTCACTGTCCTCCTCAATAGGAGCTTGTTGATGTTGTAAAGATGAGGGCTCCACTTGAGTAGAGCATAGTTCTTCTCGGTCTTCCATAAGGGCTTCCTCAATAGGGCGGATGAATCCCGCACCCATTCTTCCTATGGCATCCTGAGGCATTTCATCATCTACATCACAGACATCAACACGCCCCACTTGGGGACCATCATATTCTTCAAAAACCACACTACAAGATTCTATGACAACTCCGGAGAGCTTGTCATAGATTCTATAAGTGTTGGATTTGAGACCATAACCAACAAAAATACCCTCTAATGCTTTGGAATCAAATTTGGACAAACAAACGCCCTTAATGCGATAGAAACACTTACAACCAAACACCCGAAAGTATGCCACGTTGGGCTTGTTACCGGTAAGAATTTCATATGGAGTCTTGATCAATTCTTTACGGGGGTAAAGATGGTTAGATGCATGGCATGCGGTGGATATTGCTTCAGCCCAAAAATTATATGGAGATTTAAACTCCGCTAACATGGTCCTTGCCATATCAATAAGAGTCCGGTTCTTCCTCTCAGCTACACCATTTTGTTGAGGGGTATAGGCAGCAAAATGTTGATGTTTTATCCCCTCATCACTAAGAAATCCATTTAGTGTGTAGTTCTTGAACTCGGTAGCATTGTCACTTCTTATTGTTAACACCGGGACATTGTGTTGACGTTGAGCCATGTTGATGAAGTCAATGAAGTTTTCTTGGGTCTCACTTTTTAGCTTGAAGAAATATACCCATGTTTATCTTGAGTAGTCATCAACAATCACCAAACAATATTTCTTCCCACCAAGGTTTGCATGAGATGGAGGACCAAAGAGATCCACATGAAGGATCTTCAAGATCCTCTTAGACTTGATGTAGTTCTTTGGCTTGTGGGGGGAATCATGCATCTTTCCTTCAACACATGCCCTGCAAACACGATCTTTGGCAAAGCAAACATTTTCTTTTAGTCCAACAATATGACCATCCTTGTGGAGGCTTTGCAAAGTTCTCATATTGACATGGGCTAGATGGCGATGCCATAACCAACCCACATCGCACTTGTAGTGGTTTTCCCCGAGAAGTCCACCACATACAAGTCATTTATGATGTACCCAACGAAAGCGACCTTTAGAGTCTTGCTCCACATCAGGATCACAATATCATTATCAATAAAGATGGCAAAGCCCATCTTTCCAAGAGCATGGACTGAAAGAAAATTATAGCCAAGGGTCACAACAAGCATGATGTCCACGAGAGTAATATCGTGTGTAACCACAACTTTGCCGAAACCCATTACCTTAGACTTTGACTCGTCGGCATATGTCATGGCTATTTGATCAACATTTGGTCTCAACTCCTTGACACAAGATGCGCTTTCGGTCATATGACTTGTGCATCCACTATCAAGCACCCATTTTGACCCTCCGGAAGCATAAGTCTACAAAAGATCAAACTAGTTTTTAGGTACCCATTTTTTAGTGGGTCCTTGCTGGCTCGTGGTTGATATCAAGCTCGTTGGGGAACCCGAAGAGGAAGGTATGATGAGCACAACAATAAGTTTCCCTCAGTTATGAAACCAAGGTTATCAAACTAGTAGGAGCAAGGAAACACCTCCAAGGTGTTGTTTCCAACTTGGAATCCTGTACAACACAACCACAGAACTTTGCCCCCATCTTACAGTGAGGTTGTCAATCTCACCGGTTTTGCTGAAAACAAAGGATTAAATATATTGTGTGGAAGAAAGTAATAGCTTGCAGAAAGTAAACAGAAAACAGTAAATTGTTGTAGATTGATGGTAAAAGAAAGGACCGGCATCCATAGTTCACTAGAGGTGACTCTCCTTAAGATAGATGACATGTTGGGTGAACAAATTATAGCGGGACAATTGACAAACATCGAGAAAGCATACATGCATATACTAATCATCTTGACTCCTATGAGATTTGATTGGGCATTACAACATTATACATAGACCTTAATCCAACTGCATCTATGATTAATAATCTACCTTCAGGTTATCATCCGAACCCCCTCCAGTATTAAGTTGCAAGCAACAGATAATTGCATTAAGCATTGCGTGTAAATTAAATAATATGATTGTTCTATGAACAAAGGATTGTTGTTTTCTCCCTAGTAGCAACAGCACATCTAGTACCTTAGAGATTTCTATCACTTCCCAAGATTACTAGAGGCATGAACCCACTATCGAGCATAAATACTCCCTCTTGGAGTTGCTAGCATCTACTCGGATAAGATAGCTACTAACAACGGAGAGCATGCAAGATCACAAATAACACAGACATGATAGAATCAATAATCAATCTGAAATAACAGCTCAATATCCATCGGATCCCCGCAAACACAACATGTAGGATTACAAATAGATGATCTTGATCATGAATGGAGCTCACAAGATCTAAACATGATAGCACAAAGGAGAAGAACCAACCATCTAGCTACTACATGGACCCGTAATCCAGGGATGAACTACTCACGCATCACACTAGAGGCTTGCATGGTGATGAAGAAGGCCTCCAGGGTGAATTCTCCCCTCCGACAGGGTGCCGGGAAGAGCTTTAGATCCCTCCCGATCTAGGGATGGATATGACAGAGGCTACAGACTCTTTCGTGGAATTTTGATCGGGTACTTAGGGTTTCTGTATCGGAGGCATCTTATAGGCGAAAGGGGAGGTCGAGGGGGTGCCCTAGGCGGCCACACCACCCCCTGGCAAGGGCCAGGCCTGGTTGCATGGCCAGGTGGTGTGGCCGGCCTCTGGCCCCTCTCCGTCTCGTCTTCTGGCTCCGTGTCCCCCTCGGTGAAATATTAACTTTGGCTTTTGTCACGTCAAAATCCGAGAATATTCATTTTCTGACTTTCCTAGAACCAAAAACAGCAAAAAACAGGCAGCTGGCACTGTGGCATCTTGTTAATAGGTTAGTCCAAGAAAGTGTATAAAAAGTACTCCAAAGTGTGGACAAAACATAAGAAAGTAGATATAAACCAAGCATGGAACATCAAAAATTATAGATATGTTTGCAACGTATCAGTCCTCTTTTGTTAGCAACAAGGGTCTTGGGAACCCAAATAGACCAAGCAATATAACCATCAAATGGTCCAACATATTTTGCATATACATCACTAGAATAATCACACACTAAAACATAGTGAGGGTTAGCACTTCCCGTAAAGTCATCACGAGACATAGTTTTGCCACTCGTGGTCTTACTACCCACAATGACTTTGTCTTTTTCTTGTGTGGGCTTGGCCTTCTTCTTGTTCTTCTTGCTTTAGAGACAAAGCCAATGCCCCCTTTCTCACCATTTTGCCTTTGGTTACTCAATAGGTCATCAATTGCCTTGTTTTCTTTGGGAAAGGTGGCCTTAGCTAGCTCCCCCTTCAACCTAGCATTTTCTTCAAGTATATTTGTACAACTAGAAGGAATGAAAGTACTAGGTGAAGGAATATTAGTCAATTGAGTTTGAGGCTTTTCCTGAGACTTTGTGAGCAACAAGAGTTCACTCTCCAAGGCCTTGTGAGCCTTGTCAAGCATCCTAAAGTCCTCGACAAGTTTTTCATGAACAACACCAAACTCAATCTTGTCCTTTTTAGCCTTTTTATATTTAGCAATATCATGGTCATGTTCCTTGATGAGTTTATTAATAATTAAGTCATTAGCTTCATCAAGCCCCTCAAGTTTAGTTTCAAGAGACATCCTAGTTTCTTGTTCTTCTTCTAGAGCATTATTTAGGGCTTCTACCTCAATCATGTGCTCTCTTCCTAATTTACATCTCTCATCTAGAAGCTCTTGTGTGTGTGAACATTGATTTAAAAGGTCCACAAAACGTTTCTTGTGCTCCCCTTGCAAATTGTTCATAAACACATCAAAATCAACTAATTACTTTTTGACCTCAAGAGACATCTCATCATCAAATTCATTATCAACTAAGAGGTGGAGTGTGACCATGATAGTACCTCCGTTCCTCTTGCCATGAGGCAAGTGACATTCTTGGTGGAGATGTTCTCATTTGGAGAGTCGAAGAGTGAGAAGGTAGGAGTAAATGTAGTGGCAAGAGCAACCACATGACTTGATGTATCCTCTTCATCATCATCATCGGAGGAGAATTCTTCATGTGTTATCAAGACAATTTCACCCGACTTCTTGTTGATGGGATTCTTCTTGATGAAGGGTTTCTTGAAAGGTGCTTTGGAGGTTTTCTTCAACACAAGTTTACCCCCATGATCTTCTCTTTTCTCATAGGGACAACTGGCAACAAAGTGATAGCGGTCACCACAATAAATAGTTTGGTTTGGTTTGGAAAAGAGTAGGAAAGCTCATGCTTAAGTGGTAAAGAGAGCTTGTTTTTGACTGTGGCCTATGCTTTGTCATGCCATGCTTGATATTGTTTTGGATTTATGCTTAGTATTCTTTGCTGTAGCATGACTTGTTATAAACAATTGAGATTACTTAATGTGCCTTGGGTGAATCATGCGTTGTTTTAGCATATTAAAGCATAGTATTGTGGTATTCTCCTTTGATGCTTTATTTGGGTTGACTTGGCGCATGATCACACCATGTTATGACTATCCAAAGTCACCATAGCATTTATGATCCTTTAGTTTTCGACTTGTAATATCACTTTATTCTTTGATCAATGATGTTTTGTCGCTTTGCATGATTATGGCCATTATTGCTCTCTTAGTTTGTCACTCCCAGTCTTTTGCTAGCCTCCACAACCAAGTATGAGTTCCACTCATGCATCCAACTCCCTAAACCAAGTTATTCCAAAGAGTCCACCATACCTACCTATTAGCTTATGCTATTCCAAGTATATTCATGCTTTTGTTTATCTTCCAAATGAAACTTGTTATGAGAAAACTAGTGATTAAAGCTCTCACGAACTTGATGGCACACTTTACTTTTTTGCATCTAATAAACTTGAACCATTGTGTCCTTCTTTGTTGCGTATATGCTTACGCTTTATAAGTTGAAGTTAGCAGAACCATGTATCATGGGGAACGCTTTCAACATTGCACTTGTACTTTGTACCCCGTTGATATCATGTTCTTTTGCTTATGGATCCCGGTGGTGTGAAATAAAACTGGAACTTGTAAGATCATGGAGTTTGTATGTGTGTTAGAGAAATGCCTGGGCCGCTAGCCTAAGCCATGCCTAATCATGGTGGAAACTTGCAGCATCACCATAATGAGCACTCTATGAATCATCCTCAATAAAAACTTATGCAAATAGCAAATAAAAAGATCGTTGAGATGCTCCTTGTCTGCTTGCCTTGTCATTTTGATTATGGGATAGCTCCTGTATCATGTGCAAGGGGTACCCCGTTGGCAATTCTTTATGATACATATGTACTTACAATGACAAGAGCTTACTTGTGACTAAAGTTGAGTAGCATGAGGTTCGGTCTTCGTAAGTAAGGGGCATGAGATTTCGGTTTATAACTTGTCAAGCATATCCTCTTAGTTGTGTCACTTTAACCTTAATCACCTTAAAGATGCTTATGATAGGGGCAATGAGAGCTGAATGCCACTATGTTATGTTTTCTTTATGTGAAACAAACAAACGTCTTGCAAAGCAGTGTTATTCATGAATCTTTTGTTTGTTCCTTTTCATGTTGCAACATAGTTTCTTTGTCTTATTGTTTGAACTTTATCTTTCATGTTATGGTTGAAGTACTATGATCCCAGCTATCATTCTTTTACAAATACTTTGATTAAGTTTATGATGGTGCATGTCACCTCAAAAATTATTCTTTCTTTTTATCACTTACCTACTCAAGGACGAGCAGGAGTTAAGCTTGGGGATGTTGATACGTTGATCCATAATTTTTGATGTTCCATGCTTGGTTTTATCTACTTTCTTATGTTTTGTCCACACTTTGGAGTACTTTTCATATGATTTCTTGGGCTAACCTATTAACAAGAGCCACAGTGCCAGTTGCCTGTTTTCTGCTGTTTTTGGTTCCAGGAAAGTCAGAAAATGAATATTCTCTGGACGGAACAAAAGCCAAAGTTACTATTTTACCGGGGGACACTTGGAGCCAGAATACGAGATGGAGAAGGGCCAGTGGCATCCCGCTAAAACCACTACTAGAAAATCGTGTTGTTTTTGTGCATTGCATCATCATGACCGCATGCTCATGTCATCATGCCACATTGCATTTGAGCATCGTCATCATCATGCATCTGTTGTCTGAAACTATTTTCGAAAAACCCTATTTCTGTTTTCTAAATATTCTCGTCTTTATTCAAATTAAAACCCGGGTCTCCAGAATCTTTTGGTTTGTCTAAATACGGTTTGCAAAAGCCTCGTTTTTAATAAATAAAATATTTTAATTATTTTGGGAGGCAGCCCGCCAGGCCCGAAAGCCTGACCGGTCACCTCCAAACCCTAGCCTTAACAGCCTACCCAAAACCTGCCCTAACCCGCCTAATCCCTACCCAGCCGCCATCAGGCCTCCCTCAACCTCGGCCAGGACCCAGCCCTCGCCGTCATCCGCACCGACCATCCTCTGCTTCGACGCCGCGACCTGCTCCCGAGCACCGTCCACTCCCGCCGACCCCGCGGCCCCGTCTCCTCCGGCCGCCGCCACCCTCTGGCCTCCTTCTCGTGAGCGTCCGCCCCGCCTTGCGAGCAGTCGCCTCCCTCTTCCTCGAGTCCGACGACTGCCGCCTCCACCTCAGGCCCTCTGCTCCGGCAAGCTGGCCGCGTCCCGGCCGTGCTCGCCTCAGCGCCACCCTCTCCTTCACCGCGCGACCTCGTCACCTCGTGCGCCTCCTCTGCTGCGGGTCGGCCGCCCTTGCAGCTCGGCCGTTCCCCGCCGCCAGGACCCGTGGCCGCGCCCTCAATGCAGCCTCGCCAAGCCGCCACCTCGTCTCTGACGGGGCAGGTCACGCTGGCACTACCCTACGCCGCCGCGCGCCTTGGACCGCCTCTCTGGCCCAAGCTCTGCAACGCCGTAGTCCTCTCTGCAACCTCGCGTTGGCGTCTTCCTCTTGCAACTTGTCGCATCAACCCTGTACTACGTCCCTGCGGTCAGCTGCAAAGCCAGTTTCGGTGTATGTGTTCTTGCATATCAATATCAATCTTGCCGCTTATTTGTTCGTGGTAGCAAACAACCACAAGTTCTCTGGTGTTCGGCTCTCGGGATTTTCGTTTTGCTCAAGCGCTCCGGTTAAGGCCACCGATAAAAGTTCCACGGCATAAAATGACAAGATCGCCGCACGAATTCGAGGACCCCGATCTCGGACCCGAAGACCACCAAGCTCTTCGACCCGGTATCCGAAGACGCCGAAACCCTGGACGCCAAGATTCCCTCACGAATCCTGGAGCCCCGTTCCCGGAGTCCGAAGACCGATCCCGCCAAGACCGAACCCATCGACCCCGGTGAACCCCAAGATCGTCGATCCGACATGTGTGACCATTTTCTAGCCCTATTTTATAAAGTGCCATCTATATAACCGTTGCATATTAAATGGTTCATGCTTGCATCTCATCATGTGGGTTTCGGGCATTTAGTCAATTCATCTAATAACTAAATATGGAGACTATATGCGGGCTAATCTAGTCTTATATTGGTCTCATTTAAATTTGTGTAGCGAACCGATGCCATGTTTTTCCCTGTTAATACAACATTTAAAATGCGGGGTATCTAAAGAACATGAATCACTTAATTAATTGTCGGGACCCTGGTTCCGCTTAATACTGCCTAATTGCACCGCATCTGCATCATATCATAATCATGTCGGATCTTCTGCCATAGTATTAAATATTGCATCCGGTGTTTCTTTTAGTGCTTTGCTTCTTCGTGGATTAGGCCGATGAGTTGATGCGAGTATTGACAAGTTCTCTGGATATGATCCGTCGGCAGTGTTTCCCAGGCGAGCATCTCTTCCCCTTCTACCTATTTTGCATTTATAGTTTTTATTTCCTCCTGTTGATCTATTGCTATCCGTGTCGCGATGCTTTAGTTTCCGTACACCAGTTATATCCCGTGCAGCCTCTATAGTGCCTTGGACACCTCCTATTACCTGTGTTTGGTAGATAGCTGGCCTTGCGAGTCGTAGTTGCTTGCTCAGGTGCGATCTGGTGTTGTCTAGTACCACAGTTGTTGGAATGCTGGCAGAAGTTTATGGTGGAGCTGATCATGACTTTAAATACAACTATTAAAATGCTAGATATAACTAATGCAGAGGCATCGGTGGGCAATAGATGTTATTTGGTTCTTCCACGCTCACTTGTGTCCCGTAGGACCCCGAGTACTTGATACCTGTTCCTTGATTTTTCGCACTATCCACATCCGGGAGGCCGTGGACCACCCTGAGCCAGAGCTTGATTCATTTCTATTTCTTGGGGCCACAAGTAGTTTGGGGCTTTATTACTATCCTGTACTTATGCCATGCTTTACTGCTTTATCTAAGATTGTGCTTGGAGCACCTGTACTGTTTTGGAACGTGGAATGTTTTCGCGGTATCGACAAGCCCAGTCACACTTTCGGGTTCCCAGTCGTTTACAGCCATTGTCACAAACCCTGGGTCCGTTCCGGAGCCGGCCAACTTCGTTGCGGGTAGCTTAGTGGGGTGGCCCCCTGAAATATTTTATGAATCCTGCGATCACTTTGTCATGAATGCCTCGTTGGGTTTTGAGTTGGTTTTTTCGAGGTTGATTGAGTGTGTGTTGCTATTTGTGCACCCCTGCAGGGTAAAACTTTCTGAAAGCCGTGTCCGCGGTTATGGACGACTTGGAGCACAGTATCTCGATCATAGACAAGCATAACTAAAGTAGTGCTATAAATTTGACTTAATATGTGACTAGTAATCAGATGCAACTATGACGGAATGGATATTAAAAATGCC
Organism: Avena eriantha; assembly: GCA_910589775.1. Taxonomy (NCBI): domain Eukaryota; kingdom Viridiplantae; phylum Streptophyta; class Magnoliopsida; order Poales; family Poaceae; genus Avena; species Avena eriantha. Next base: position 237,898,593 of record OU342742.1, on the reverse strand, counting down.
AACAACTGGTGGATCTGGGTTGTTTCGTAACATGTTGTACCTGCCTAGTAAGTATTGCAACTCCAATGGAATGTGATAAAAGTGCCAACAATTGCTGGGTTCTGGGATTCCTCAGGACAATTATATCTGACTAGTAAATGTCCCAACTACAATGGAATGGTGATTAAAACTGCCCACTACTTATGCTATCAGGACGTCCCATGCTATCTATATCTGACTAGTAAGTGCTTCAATTATAACGGAATGAATTAAACTGCCAACTGTGTGAGTTCCTTGGTCCGACTTCCTCGTTTGGTCTCGAGGGGGAAATACCAGGATGGGTTTGTTTGGTGTTAGCTTCAGGTTGGATCTGAATAGGTCTTTCTTACCCCTCTCTAATAGCCGCCAGTGATACCGAGTCTCTATAGGTTGTTTAGTGCCGTTGCGCTGCCGCTTCAGCCCACCATACCTATGTAGGCGAGAGCCGCCGAATTCTAGCCTCGCCGTGTACTGGCCTCAGTACTGATGCTCCTCTTTTTCCTTTGCCCTTTGTCGGCACCCCTTTTGTTTTAGCAAGTTTGAGATCAACGTTGTTAGCAGGGTTACCCTTCTGGCTTGGCTTGGGCAGGGTTATGGACGCCATTGGTTATTCTTCAGGGCTCTTAGCCCCATTTGCATTTTGTCCATAGTCGGACGCCTTATCGATTTCAAGGTGATTTGGATCTTTGTATTGTATATCTGTATTCTTGACTCGTGGAGTCGTGTTATGTATATATCTGTTCCGTGGGTCCCATCGAGGACTGTTGTGTAATGGTATTACTTCGTTTTCCACCCGCACGAAAGTGCCTGGTGGGCGTCCTTGAATCGTTTCTATGCGGGTTTGGCGGAAAGGGCTAAACCTTGCATAGGGACGATTTGAGGGTGTTACACCACACCACCTGGTGGCGCAGGCCAGGCCAGGCCGCGCCAGGGGGTGGTGTGGGCCCCTCCAGCACCCCCTCGGTCTCCCCTCTCGCCTATAAGAGCCTCCCGATGCATAAACCCTAGATCGTCAAGCCTCCAGCCACGAAAAGTTCCGCAGCACCGCCGCCACCGAAGGGGATATTTGGGGGACAGAAAGTCTATGTTCCGGCACCCTGCCGGGATAAGGAAGTGCCCCCGGAGCCATCTCCATCGATCTCCACCACCATCTCCATCGCCGTTGCTGATTCCCATGATGAGGACGGAGTAGTTCTCTCTCGAGGCTAAGGGTTCTATCGGTAGGTATGTGTTCATCTCTCTCTATGCGTAATCATATTGTGATCATGAGCTTGTAATCTATAGATCTACCTTGCTACTCAAGTGCTTTAATAGATCTCTGCTCTCCCCATGTGTGTGAAAGTGACAGCGTGCACACCATGGTGTCACTTAGGCTAGAGATTATAAATACTTGTTATGAGTTATATTTGGAGTTGGATGTCTTTATGAAATTGTGGTGTTTGTTGGGCTCATCTAGTACTCAAGGTGACAGTGTGGGGTTATCTAGATGCGGAAAGCGAACTTTGAGGTGTGATGTTATAGCCCTACCATCGATTAGGGTGTTCAACCGGAGAGTAGTTAAGAGTAGTATCATAAAGAGAATATATTTATATGAGAGTGTTCACTAGTGAAAGTATGATCCCTAGGCCTTGTTTCTAAGCATTGATACATCGTTTGCAATTAGATATGTTACATGTTTGCTTGCTTACATCTTTATTTCAGTTTGCCTTTAGTCTTTTCCCACATCAACCACACGTCAGCAAGCTATTTTCTTGCACCGTTATCTTATATCCATACCACTTGTATTTTACTATCTCTTCGCCGAACTAGTGCACCTATACACCTGACAAGTGTATTGGGTGTGTTGGGGACACAAGAGACTTCTTGTATCTTGATTCCAGGGTTGCTTGAGATGGGATACCTTTGACCACTTCCTCCCTGAGTTCGATAAACCTTGGGTGATCCACTTAAGGGAAAACTTGCTGCTGTTCTACAAACCTATGCACTTGGAGGCCCAACAACTGTCTAAAAGAATAGAAGTGCGTAGACATCAATATGGATCAGGAATTCTCTGAAAATATTTAGCAAACGGATTATTAGGGGTTTTTGATAAAGCAAGTAAACGAAGTACGAGTAAATAAAAGATAGTAAGAATAAATGAAGCAAGTGGCCCAATCCTTTATGCAGCAAAGGACAAGCCGGTTGTATTACTTAAGATGACCAAACGTTCTCGAGGACACATGGGAAGACTGTCAAGTGCTTTCGCTTCATATAGTTGGTTAATCTTCTTTAGCTTGCTAAGTATTGTGTGGGTGAACCTGTGCTAATGTACCGACCTTCCTAGGACTAATACATACTTGTGATTATACCCCTTGCAAACATCCGTAAGTACAAGAAAGTAATTAAGGTAGAAACCTAACCACAGCTTTAAACTCTAAGACCCTTACGTCCCTTGTGCAATGGTTTCCTAATGGGGGTTCAGGTTTTTGTCACTCCGGCAACCCCTACGATTAGTATCCAAATACACAATGCATTCCCCTAGGCCCATATATAGGTGAAATGTCATGTAGTCGACGTTCACATGACACCACCAGAAGAAGTACACCACAACTTAAATATCAAACTATCGAATCTTTCTCAACACAACTCCACTACTAACAACATGACTTCTCCCATGCCCTCAAGAACAAAATGAACTACTCACAAGACATCATATGGATCATGATCAGAGATGGAATAATGATGTATAACAATCTGAACATAAACAATAATTCAATGGTTCATTCAATAGCATCAACTATAAAGAGTAATCAACACCGGGAAAGTTTCCCCTAAGAATTATGCAAGATTCAACCCAATTGTTACAGCAATATGGAGATGGTGATGAGGGTGTTGATGGTGGTGATGATGATGATGATCCCGATGAAGTCCAGCTTGATGCTGGTGTTGATGGCGATGATCTCCCCTCTCCAGGAAGGAATTCCCCCGGTAGAAATCTGTCTGCCGGAGAGATCTTTCTCTCTCGGTGTTTTCCGCCCCGTAGAGGCGGTGGAATCTTTATGTGGTCACTCCCCGAGTCTTAGGGTTTCAGGAGGAATATATATGCCAGAGGGGAGAGCCAGAGGTGGGCTAGGGTGGCCACACCACCTGGTGGCGCGGCCTAGGCTTGCCCGCGCCAGGGGTGGTGTGGGCCCCCTATGGCCCATCTCCACTCCCCCTTCTAGCATCCTTTGTCTTCTAGAAAAATAGGATTTTATGTATATTTTCCTGGATTTTCTGATCTTCGCTAATTTTGCCTCCAAACAATACCTTTTCCATCAGAATCCTGACTACAGCGGTCCATGCTCCAAAAGTCATCAACCATGCAAAAATAGATGAAATAACATAAGTATCATCTCTTAATATGAAATATATCAATGAATAACAGTGAATTATGACATAGAATAGTGATGCAAAATGGACGTATCAACTCCCCCCAAGCTTAGACTTCGCTTGTCCCCAAGCAAAACTGAGCTTAATAAACATGGCCTCAGGTTTATGGAGTGAAGAGTCGATAAAAGAATACGGACAAGAAGCATCACATTCATCAATACATACATCATAATAGAAGACAACTCACTATTATATAACTTAACTTGCAATAAGTAAAGGAAACACAATAAATATACATAAAGTGAATCATAATTGGTAATGGCAAACTTAGCTCTTGGTCGAAGAATAGTTGATAATTTGTTGGAGTTCACAAATAACTGGTTTTTTCAATGATAGCTTTCAAATTAGTAATCACCAAGATAAGAGCAATGTGCAAAACAAGGAATATAAGAAACATTATTGAATAAATCATCATATGAATGAATGAAACACAACAACTCAAAATACTTGCTGAGATAGAAGGGAATAGGTTTACTGACTCAACTAAAAAGTAAAAGAAAGGCCCTTTGCAGAGGGAAGAAGGGATTGCAAGTTTCATAAAGAGCTCCCAAAAATTATGATACTTATTAGCTTTCAGCTCGCATTGCCCCTATCATAGGCATCTTTAGGTGATTAAGGTTAAAGTGATCAAATATGAGGATATGCTTGACAAGTTGTAAATTGAGAATCTCAAGTCCCTTGAATACGAGGGTCGCTCCTCATGCTACTCAAGTTTAGTCACCGGTAAGTTCTTGTCATCGTAAGCATATGTGTATCATAGAGAACCGCCAACGGGGTACCCCTTGCCCGATGATACGGAAGAATCCCCATATCAAAATGACAAGGCAAGCAGACAACAAGCATCTCATCAATCTTCTTATTTACCATGGGAATATGGTGCTTTTTTCTCTCTTTCCTCTTTTCATAATCTCTCTTTTTTTCCTCTTTTTCTCTCTTTTCTCAATATCGGACTCTTTTTTATAAGAAGAATGCTTCATAGACAGCTCATTATGGTTAAGCTGCAGGTTTCCACCATGTCAGCATGGATTAGACCAGCGGCCCAGGCATTTCTCTAACACATATGCATAACTCCATGGACTTACAAGCTCCCCTTTCATTTCACACTGACGACATCCATAGACAAAAGAACATGATATCAACTAGGCACAAGGTACCAGTGCAATGTTGAAAGCGTTCCCCATGACAGCATGGTTCTGCTAATTCACAACTTACAAAGCGCAAGCATATACGCAACATAGGTGAGCACAATGATTCAAGTTTATTAAGTGCAAGAAAGTAAAATGTGCCATCAAGTTCGTGAGAGCTTTAATCACTAATTTTCACATAACAAGTTTAATTTGGAAGGTAGATAAAAACAAGAATTTACTTGGAATAGCAATAATGCTAATAGGTAGGTATGGTGGACACAAATGGCATGGTTTTTGGCTTAAGGAAGTGGATGCACGAGAAGAATTCCCTCTTAGTACAGGTTTTTAGCTAGCAAGGCTAGGTAGCAAGTATAAGAGTTGAAGGAAACAAACAAACATACAAGTGATAAAAACAAACATGCAATCTTCCTTGGAAGCACAAAAGATCTTAACTAGAGAATACTAAACTTATGAGCAAATCAAGAAAGAAAGATGATGAAACTATTTTTTTCTTTAGAGTACTTTCATCTTTTCATTCAACTCTCAAAAATAGTGTTGCTACTGACCAAGCCAGGTTTGCCAAAACCAACTAAATTAACTCAATGATCCCAAAGTGATACCAATACTAACAACAAGATCAATCATATAACCGCGAATTGAAAACTAATATAAGCTATGCAAAAGAGTAACTGATAGAACTTCTCATTAATATTCCATAACGACAACTCACACCAAGGGATACATATCTAACAAGAGAGGGGACACTTCCATAATGCAAACCATCCTACATGATAACTTCTCTATTCATGATATGACTCTACTAAAAAGGTAAAAAGATAGAAGATAGTGATGTGATACCGCGGCACTCCCCCAAGCTTGGAACAAACCAAGGGGATGCCAAACCTGATGATGAATTACTCCTTTGGTGGTGGTGGTATCCTCTCGATGAGCTCTTTGATCAGTTTCCCCAAGTCCTCAATCTCTAAGGTGAGAGTACGAATCAACTCCGAGTTGTGCTTGATGCGGTGCATGATCATGTCAGATTGTGGATCCCAGCTCTTGTGATTCTTTTTCCCCTCTTCCTTCTTGGAGTCTTCTTTCCCTGCATGGCTAGAACGAGGCAAAATCCCAATTGGAGGGCAATTTCTCCTTAGGCATATTCTGGTGTTGATGCTTATGGAAAGGATTCTTGGTGCATGGAGGAAGTGACCAAGGAGCTAAACAGTGACGCGGAGTTTTCCCTCTGGTCGACATCCGTGCAGTCCTCCTGATCCTGATAGATCTTGCCAACACTCCAATGCTTGCAATGGTAGTGCCAGTGTGCGGATGTTGGCCTTGCTTTATCTCCCCTTCACCTTCACTCTTGATCTCCTTCTCCTTCCCGGGGTCTTGGAGATCTTCCTCCATAGGATCCTTTCCTTTATCCTTGGCAGACACCATTGTGCTTCAAAGCTTTCAAAAAATGGTTCCTGGCAGAAACAGATCGAAACGAAAACACGATATACGAACCTCGGGAGATCCGAGGGATTATATATTACGAAGTTTCACATCAAAAGGAAGGTGCTGGGAGAAAACAAGTCGGAGGTGGAGTCCGGAGTGGCCACACCACCTGGTGGCGCGACCAGGTGTGGGCCCACGCCACAGGGTGGTGTGAGCCACCCTGGCTCCGTTTCCGTCCCTCTTTCACTTCGTAGCTTTCCTTATTGGCTAAAAACTGCAAAAATAAAGTTGGATAGTATTTTCGCGGAACTTTTCTTCCCAGAACTGTTACCTATTTGAAAACGGACTCTACAGGTCTCTGAATTTGGTATTTAGTGGATTCTTTCGGAGTCACCACTTGAATAACATCAATATCTTGATCTTCATACACTTATTACTTGAGTCATGAAACCTTTCACTTCCTTATTACACCATTATCTCCACTAACCTGGAAATTTCTTTCACACAAAACTTCACATAGTTCTCATTAGCAACATTAGTATAAGTGAAGTGACAAAACCTTTTGAGCTCAATTTCAACTGAAAACCATCAAAACATAAGCTACTGTAGCAACTCCTTCCGAAAACCCAAAAAGAATTCAAAAAGGAAATCGATTAAAGAAGCAAATGCAAGAGTGGCAAAATCTGTCAAAACATACCAGCAGGTAAATATCAATTTTTTCGAAAATATTCTGTTGCTCAAATCAAAAAGTGCAAAACTAACGAAGGTTAAATAACAACCTGGGCAGCATCACAAACAATTACAGCTCAATCCGACATACAGAGATCTCTCATAAATTTTTATGGTGAAGCCCAAAAATCTGTTTCGGGACAGCAACTTCCCCAAATCTTACTTCTCTCTCATTAGAGGTTGATCTTGACACAAGAACCAAACAAAAAGAAGGATAAGGAGAGGTTATTACCGAAGTAATAACTTCCAAGACTCAAAGAAACAAAAACAAACTGAAAGCAAAAAAATAAATTGGGTTGTCTCACAAAAAAGCTCTTTCTTTATAGCCATTAAGATGTGCATGATAATTTTGATGATGCTCACTCAGGAATATGAATTGAAGTGAAAGAGAGCATTAAGAAGCAAAAATACACATATTTAAGTCTAACCCACTTCCTATGCAAGGGAATTTTGTAAACAAACAAGTTGTTGAAACCAGAAACTGTTAGCATAGGAAGGCAAAAGAAGTGCAACATAAAAACTTTCAGCATAAAACGAGGAAACTTGATATTATTGAGATACATAAGAACACTTTTCCCTCTCTCATAGTCACTTTTAGTATCATGCGTATACTTAACGATATAGCTATCACAAGAACCATCGTAACACTGATCACTTATGCTAACAGAAAACACAGGAATACTAGCTCTCATAGCACTGCTTTGTGAAACAATATTAGAGATATCCTTACAAAGGATAGTGTGTCCCTCTTCTACATATTTAGTGACAAAGTCTTTCACATTTGCTATTATAGGTTCATCAACCATTTGTTTATCAGGTTCAACAGCTCCATTCATACTCTCATTAACCATACTAGCTATCATAGAATGTTCCTTTATCTTAACTAGGAAAGGCATTTTCTCAATGTAAGGTTCTGGTAAAACATGATTAGCAGTATAAACTTCAGTATTTCTTGCAGGAACACTCTTAGCAATATCTTTATAAGGTTCATGATACTTATTCCACTTCTTTTTAGGCACTTCAATGTAGGAAGCAAAAGCCTTAAAATAAGAAGCAATAGCTTGAGAGTCTAGACCATAAGCATTTTTTATATTTTGAAAGTCATCAGTTCCCATAAAAGATTCAATGCATTCATAATCATAATTTATACCTGACTTTCTTCCTTTGTCATTCTCCCAAGCTTCAGCATTATCTTGAATATGGTCCAGAAGATCCCATTTAGCTTCTTCTTCCATGTGAGTGAATGATCCAGCACAAGAAGCATCCAATAAATCATTATCATGTAGAGGAAGCCTTGCATAAAAGTTATTGATAATAATATTGTTGGGGAGCTCATGAATGGGACATTTGAGCATTAGTAACTTCAATCTCCCCCAAGCTTGAGTTGTACTCTCTCCATCAAGAGGCCAAAAGTTGTATATTTGATTCCGATCTTTATGAATCTCACTAGGAGGATAAAATTTTGAATAAAAGAGAGGCACTATTTCCTCCCATTTCAGAGGTTGACCATTCTTCAGCAGCTTATACCATTCCTCGGCTCTTCCTTTCAGTGATAATAAGAATAACTTCTTCTTAACTTGATCTGTAGTAATACCTGCACACAGTTCCACTCTCCAATAGCGCTTCACTCCCCGACAACGGCGCCAGAAAATAGTCTTGATGACCCACAAGTATAGGGGTGTATCGTAGTATTTTTGATAAGTAAGAGTGTCGAACCCAACAAGGAGCAGAAGGTGCTGGCTAGTGCTATGGATCAGGAATTCTCTGCAAATACTTAGCAAACGGATTTTTAGGGGTTTTTGATAAAGCAAGTAAACGAAGTATGAGTAAATAAAAGACAGTAAGAATAAATGCAGCAAGTGGCCCAATCCTTTATGCAGCAAAGGACAAGTCGGTTGTATTACTTAAGATGACCAAACGTTCTCGAGGACACATGGGAAGACTGTCAAGTGCTTTCGCTTCATATAGTTGATTAATCTTCTTTAGCTTGCTAAGTGTTGTGTGGGTGAACCTGTGCTAATGTACCGACCTTCCTAGGACTAATACATACTTGTGATTATACCCCTTGCAAATATCCGTAAGTACAAGAAAGTAATTAAGGTAGAAACCTAACCACAACTTTAAACTCTAAGACCCTTACGTCCCTTGTGCAATGGTTTCCTAACGGGGGTTCAGGTTTCTGTCACTCCGGCAACCCCTATGATTAGTATCCAAATACACAATGCATTCCCCTAGGCCCATATAGGTGAAGTGTCATGTAGTCGACATTCACATGACACCACAAGAAGAAGTACACCACAACTTCAATATTAAACTATTGAATCTTTCTCAACACAATTCCACTACTAACAACATGACTTCTCCCATGTCCTCAAGAACAAAACGAACTACTCACAAGACATCATATGGATCATGATCAGAGATGGAATAATTATGTATAACAATCTGAACATAAACAATAATTCAATGGTTCACTCAATAGCATCAACTATAAAGAGTAAACAACACCAGGAAAGTTTCCCCTAAGAATTATGCAAGATTCAACCCAATTGTTATAGCAATATGGAGATGGTGATGAGGGTGCTGATGGTGATGATGGTGGTGGTGATGATGATGATGACCCCGATGAAGTCCAGCTTGATGGTGGTGTTGATGGCGACGATCTCCCCTCTCCGGGAAGGAATTCCCCCGGCAGAAATCTGTCTGCCGGAGAGATCTTTCTCTCTCGGTGTTTTCCGCCCCGCAGAGGCGGCGGAATCTTTCTGTGGTCGCTCCCCGAGTCTTAGAGTTTCGGGTGGAATATATACGCTAGAGGGGAGAGCCAGAGGTGGGCCAGGGCTACCACACCACCTGGTGGCGCGGCCTAGGCTTGCCCGCGGCAGGGGGTGGTGTGGGCCCCCTATGGCCCATCTCCACTCCCCCTTCTGGCATCCTTCGTCTTCTGATAAAATATGATTTTCCGTATATTTTCCCGGATTTTCTTATCTTCGCGAATTTTGCCTCCAAACAACACTTTTTCCATCAGAATCCTGACTACAGCGGTCCATGCTCCAAAAGTCATCAACCATGCAAAAATAGATGAAATAACATAAGTATCATCTCTTAATATGAAATATATCAATGAATAACAGTGAATTATGACAGAGAATAGTGATGCAAAATGGATGTATCAATGATGCTGAACCCGTAGTTGATATGCAAAGAAGGATTAATACTAAGATGAAGGAAGTAGTAAGAAAGTGATTTATACGCTTACTTGATGCTGGCATAATATATCCTATTTCTGACAGTAAGTGGGTTAGCCCAACTCATTGCATACCAAGACAAGGTGGTCTTGATGCTGCTATGAATGAGGAAGGTGAGCTAGTTCCTGTGCAGCCAATTGTAGGATATCGTATGTGCATTGATGTTAGGAAGCTAAACCGTGAAACACAAAAGAATCATAAACCTATACCATTCATGGATAAGATTCTAGAAAGACTTAGTAATAAATCCTACTTTTGTTTTCTTGATGGTTATTCTGGATATTCTCAGATTGCCATACAGCCGGAAGATCAAGAGAAGACAACTTTCACTTGTCCTTATGGGACGTATGCTTATAGATTAATTCCATTTGGCTTATGTAATGCAGCAGCAACTTTTCAGGAATGTGTTCTAAAGATTTTTGATGATTTTGTTGAGAAGACTATGGATGTTCTAACAAATGATTTTGTCGTTTGTGGAACAACCTTTGATAATTGCTTCTACAATCTGACCAAAGTTTTGCAGAGATACAAGCAATCAAAATTGGTTTTGAATTGGGAACAATTCCGCTTTATGGAAAGAGAAGGTAAAGTTTTCGGGCACAAAGTTTCAGAGAAGGAAATAGAAATAGATAAAACTAATATAAATGCTATAGAAAATCTCCCAAAACCTTAGGACATTAAAAACTTAAAAATGTTTCTAGGATATGCAGGTTTTTATAAGCGGTTTATAAAAGATTTTGCTAAACTAGCTATGCCCCTCACCAATCTTCTTGATAAAGAAACTCCATTCTATTTAGATCATGACTGCATTGCAGCTTTTGAGAACCTTAAGGATAAATTAGTTTCAGCACCTATCATGCAATCTCCAAGATGGGGTGAACCTTTCGAAATTATGTGTGATGCTAGTGACTATGCTTTATGGGTTGTGTTGGGACAGCGAGATGGAAAGAATCTAAATGTTATTTATTATGCTAGTAAACCTCTTAATAATATCCAAAAACATTATGCTACTACAGAGAAAGAGTTTCTATCCATAATTTTTGCTTGCGACAAATTTAGATCTTACATAATTAATTCTAAGGTAATAATTCATACAGATCACCAAGCTTTGCGCCACCTCCTCGTAAAAAGGGATGCTAAGCCCAGGTTAATTAGGTGGGTTTTATTACTATAAGACTATGATTTACAAATAGTAGATATGAGGGGTAAGGGTAATCTAGTAGAAGATCATCTCTTTAGGATGGAGGTAATAAGTAATGACCCTGTACCCATTAATGAATCATTTCCGGGAGAATATTTAGCAAAGGTAGAAATTGCTGATCCTTGGTATGCAGATTATGCTAATTGTTTAACAAAATTTATACCTCCTAGTATGACAATAAATCAAAGAATGAAATTCTTTAATGGTCTTAAATATTACTTTTGGGATGATCCATATTTATATCGTCATGGACTTGATGGAATGATTCGGAAGTGTGTTCCTAACCATGAAATGAATGCGATATTGAAAGCTTGTCATGATAGTCCATATGGAGGGCATCATGCAGGAAAGAGAACTGCTACTAAGGTACTTCAATCCGAATTCTATTGTCCTACCCTGCTCAAGGATGCACACAGGTATGTGGAATACTGCGATGTTTGCAAAGAAGGGGTAATATAGGTGTGCGACAAGAAATGGAAATGAATTATAGTCTCATAATTGAACCCTTTGATGTATGGGGAATGGATTCCATGGGACCATTTATAGAGTCTAATGGTTACACTCATATTCTTGTTGTTGTTGACTATGTTACTAAATGGGTTGAAGCTATCCCAACAAATCATGCATATGTAGCTACCTAAGTGAAGATGATCAAGGATGTCATATTCCATAGGTTTGGAGTTCCTAGAATTTTAATTACTGATGGTGGTTCTCATTTTATGAAAGGGACTTTCAAGAAAATCCTTAACAAGTATGGAGTAACCCACCGCGTCGCTTCACCATATCACCCCCAAACAAGTGGTCAAGTGGAACTCTCTAATAGAGAACTAAAGACCATACTCGAAAAGAAGGTGGACAAATCAAGAAAGGATTGGTCATACAAGTTAAAGGACACTCTATGGGCATACCGTACTGCGTTTAAAAATCCAATGGGTATGACACCTTATAAGATGGTGTACGGTAAGGCATGCCACTTACCTTTAGAACTAGAACACCAAGCTTTTTGGGCAATCAAAAATCTAAATTATGATCTCAAAGCAGAAGGGGAAAAGAGTTGATTAGATATGCATATTTTAGATGAGTTTAGAAGTGAAGCCTATGAGAATGCTAGGTTGTTTAAGGAAAAAGTTAAGAGATGACATGATAGAAAAATAGAGAATAAAACTTTTAAAAATGGAGACAAAGTGTAGCTCTATAATTCTTGTCTTAAGTTGTTTCCAGGGAAACTAAGATCAAAGTGGGAAGGTCCATATGTAGTTGAAGAAGCCTATCCATCAGGAGCAGTAAAGCTCCAAGGAAAAACACCCTCTCTTGCATGGGTGGTAAATGGATAACGCTTGAAGCATTATCAGGTGAAAGAATATATAAGTGCAATCACCATAGAATTGAGCACCCCCAAAGAAGTGATAAAGTGAAGATATACGAAGAACGACAATTTCAAGAAGAATGGACTTAAGACAGAATGAGCGGTACCACGGTCAAGCTATTGACTATAAAAGAGCACTTCATGGGAGGCAACCCATGTGAAATAAATGTTTGAGTAAGTTTTTAAATTTTTAGTTAAAATCTAGTTTGGGTATTATATTAAAAGATGCACAATTCATGCTCTGACAAAGAGGAAGGAAGAATTGATAATGCCAAATTTGGTCAAAAATTTAAGCTGACATTTCTCTGTCAAAACTCGATATTTCGTTAAGTTTCAGATTAATAAAGAATTCTTGGAGAAGCAAAAAATTTTTGGTGGACACAAAAGGTTTAACGACCAACTATATGGCGGGAATAAAAATTCCGGCCGTATAGTTTCGGTCGTATAGTTGTTGAGACATCAACACTTCCGTCCACAAAAGGTACTGAGAGTTTAACGACCAACTATATGGCCGGAATAAAAATTTCGCTCGTATAGTTGTGGTCGTATAGTTGTCAATGCCTTTGACAAAATTATTTCTAGGTTACTGAGAGTTTAACGACCAAATATACAGCCGGAATTAAAAATTCCGCCCGTATAGTCGCGGTCGTATAGTTGTCGACCCTTCTCCAAAATTTCTTACGCATGCTACAGAGAGTTTAACGACCAACTATACGGCGGGAATTAAAAATTCTGAATGTATACTTCCGGTCATATAGTTAAGTTCCACCGTAGATTTAATCTATAGTCGGTTCAAAACTATACGGCGGGAGCTATACAGGATGCGCCCGTATAGTTGCTCATTACGCAAGGCGGCTAGGGTTTTTGACCCCTCCTTTTAAAGCTGATTGCATCTAATCTTTTTCATTAAGTTTTCATAGAGCCACGACCTCCAGCCTTGGAAGATCTTCGTCGTCCCTATACAGGCCACTTTAACAACATCCGTGCAGCGAAGCCATGCAGCCCTTCCATGTCAACAAGATCTGGAAGAAGAAAGAAGAGAAGCCTGTGAAGAGGATCGAAGAAGCTGAACCAAAAGGATCGTTGTCATCATCCGTCTCGGAGATCAAGCCTCTCCCAAATTGGGAGGACATGTTCCTGTAAAGGATGGAGATGATGAAGCAAGCTAAGCGAGGGAGGAACAAGGATGAGTACCTGATACATTGCAAATGTATCTATAATTTTTGATGTTCAATGCTTGGTATTATCCACTTTCTTGTGTTTTGTTCCAACTTTGGAGTACTTTTCATATGATTTCTTGGACTAACCTATTAACAAGAGCCACAGTGCCAGCTGCCTGTTTTCTGCTGTTTTTGGTTCTAAGAAAGTCAGAAAATGAATATTCTCGGAATTGGACGGGACAAAAGCCAAAGTGCCTATTTTTCCGGAAGTGATCAAGTGCCAGAATACGAGACGGCGAGGGGCCAGAGGGCGGCCACACCACCTGGTTGCGCGGCCAGGCCTGGCCCGCGCCAGGGGGTGGCGTGGCCAGCCCAGGCACCCCCTCGGCCTCCCCTTCCGCCTATAAGATGCCCTCGGGACGAAAACCCTAAGTACCTGATCAAAAATCCATGAAAGAGTCTGTAGCCGCCGTCACCTCCATCCCTAGATCGGGAGGGATCTGAAGCTCTTCCCGGCACCCTGCCGGAGAGGGGAATTCACCCTGGAGGCCTTCTTCATCACCATGCAAGCCTCCGGTGTGATGCGTGAGTAGTTCATCCTTGGACTACGGATCCATGTAGTTGCTAGATGGCTGGTTCTCCTCCTTTGTGCTTTCATGTCTAGATCTTGTGAGCTCCGTTCATGATCAAGATCATTTATTTGTAATTCTGCATGTTGTGTTTGCGGGGATCCGATGGATATTGAGATGCTATTTTAGAATGATTATTGATTCTATCATGTCTTTGTTATTTGAGATCTTGCATGCTTTCCGTTGTTAGTAGCTATCTTGGCCAAGTAGATGCTAGCAACTCCAAGAGTTAGTATTTATGCTCGATAGTGGGTTCATGCCTCTGGTAATCTGGGGAAGTGACAGAAATCTCTAAGGTACTAGATGTGTTGTTGCTACTAGGGAGAAAACAACAATCTTTTGTTCATAGAACAATCGTATTGTTTACTTTACACGCAGTTCGTAAAGCAATAATCAGTTGCTTGCAACTTAATACTGGAGGGGTTTTGGATGATAACCTGAAGGTGGATTATTAGTCATAGATGCAGTTGGATGGCGGTCTATGTATAATGTTGTAATGCCCAATCAAGTCTCAAAGGAGTCAAGATGATTAGTATATGCATGTATTGCTTTCTCGGTGTTTGTCAATTGCCCCGCTGTAGTTTGTTCACCCAGCATGTTATCTATCTTAAGGAGAGCCACCTCTAGTGAACTATGGATCCCGGTCCTTTTCTTTACATACAATCTGCAACTGTTTACTGCTTTGTGTTTACTTTCTGCAAACTTTTACTTCTTTCCATTCGATACATTTAATCCTTTGTTTTCCGCAAAACACGGTGAGATTGAAAACCTCATCGCAAGTTGGGGCCAAAGTTATGTGGTTGTGTTGTGTAGGTCTCCACGTTGCTACTATTCAAAATAGAATCGGTGTTCAGTTGAAGATTTCTCCACAACGCTTTGCTTGGCACTCCTCCAGTTCACTGCAACACCACTCAAAATAAATACGTATCCAGACTGTGATTTCGAGTCATCCGGATCGGTGTTCCAACTAGCATCGGTGTAACTGTTTACAACAAGCTATTCATCACCTCCATAAGAAAGAACCATATCCTTAGTCCTATTCAGGTACTTGAGGATATTTCTGACCGCTGTCTAGTGTTCCATTCTAGGATCACTTTGATATCTGCTAGTCAAACTAATAGAGTGTGCTATATCGAGTCTTCTACATAGCATGGCATACATGACAAAGCCTATGGCCGAGGCATAGGGGATTTTACTCATCTTCTCTCTATCTTCTACCGTAGTTGGACTTTGAGTCTTACTCAAGGTCTTACCTGGCAACATGGGCAAGAACCCTTTCTTGCTTTATTCCATTCTAAATCTCTTTAGAACCTTGTCCAGGTATGTACTTTGTGAAAGCGCTATTAAGCATCTTGATCTATCTCTATAAATCTTGATGCCTAAAATGTATGCTGCTTCACCAAGATCCTTCATTGAAAAAATATTGTTCAAATAGGCCTTGACACTTTCAAGAAGTTCTATATCATTCCCAATCAACAATATGTCATCCACATATAGTATTAAGAATGCTATAGAGCTCCCACTCACTTTATTGTAGATACAAGATTCTCCATAAGTTTGTATAAATCCAGAGTTTTTGATCACCTTATCAAAACGTTGATTCCAACTCCGGGATGTTTGCTTCAGTCCATAAATGGAGCGATGAAGCTCGCATACCTTGTCAGCATCTTTAGGATCGACAAAACCTTTGGGTTGTACCATATACAACTCTTCCTCAATGTCACCCTTAAGGAACACCATTTTGACATCCATCTTCCAAATCTCATAATTGAAATATGCAGCGATTGCTAACAAAATCCTCACAGACTTTAGCTTCACTACCGGTGAGAAGGTCTCATCGTAGTCAACTCCTTGAATTTGTCGAAACCCTTTCGTGACAAGTCGAGCTTTATAGATAGTAACATTACCATCAGCATCTCGTTTTCTTTTCAAGATCCATTTGTTCTCGACAGCCTTGCGGCCATCCTGTAAGTCCACCAAAGTCCATACTTGGTTTTCGTACATGGATCCCATTTCAGATTTCATGGCTTCTTGCCATGTGTCGGAAGCTAGGCTCATCATAGCTTCCTCATACGTCGTAGGGTCGTCGATGTTGTCCACCAACATGACATTCAACGCAGGGTCATACCAATCAGGAGTGGCACGGACCCTTGTTGACCTTCGAGGTTCAGCAGCAACTTCGTTCGAAGTTTCATGATCATTATTATTAGCTTCCTCTCTTATTGGTGCAGGCGGCACAGAAACTTCTTCCGGTGCTACGCTAATCTCAAATCCGATAGAAGGTTCAACAACCTCGTCAAGTTCTACTTTCCTTCTAGTCACTTCTTTCAAGAGAAACTCCTTCTCAAGAAAGGATCCATTTTTAGCAACGAAAACTTTGTCTTCGGATCTATGATAGAAGGTATACCCAATTGTTTCTTTAGGGTATCCTATGAAGATGGATTTTTTCGCTTTGGGTTCAAGCTTGTCGGGTTGTAACTTCTTTACATACGCTTCGCAGCCCCAAACTTTAAGGAACGACAACTTAGGTTTCTTACCAAACCACAATTCATACGGTGTCATTTCAATGGATTTAGACGGTGCCCTATTTAAAGTGAATGTGGCTGTCTCTAATGCATAACCCCAAAACGATAACGGTAAATCTGTAAGAGACATCATAGACCAAACCATATCTAAGAGAGTTCGATTACGATGTTCGGACACACCATTACGCTATGGTGTTCCCGGTAGTGTGAACTGCGAAAGTATTCTGCATTTCTTTAAATGTATGCCAAACTCGTAACTTAGATATTCACCTCTGCAGTCAGAACGGATAAACTTAATCTTCTTGTTACGATGATTTTCTACCTCACTTTGAAATTCCTTAAACTTCTCGAAAGTTTCGGACTTATGTTTCATAAAGTAGACATACCCATATCTACTCAAGTCATCCTAAAAGTAAGAACATAACGATATCCACCACGCGATGCTACGCTCATTGGGCCACACACATCGGTATGTATTATTTCTAATAAGTCCGTAGCTCGCTCCATTATCCTAGAGAATGGAGTCTTAGTCATTTTTCCTATTAGACATGCTTCGCATCTTTCAAGTGATTCAAAATCAAGTGATTCAAGAAGTCCATCGGAATGGAGTTTCTTCATGCGCTTCACTCCAATGTGACCAAGACGACAGTGCCACATATATGTAGAATTATCATTCATTTTTATTCGTTTAGCATCTATGTTGTGAACATGTGTATCACTACTATCGAGATTCAATAAGAATAAACCATTCACCTCAGGTGCATTACCATAATAAATATTACTCATATAAATCGAACAACCATTAGTCTCAGACTTAAACGAGTAACTGTCTCGCAATAAACAAGATCCAGAAATAATGTTCATGCTTAACGTAGGCACCAAATAACAATTATTCAAGTTCAAAACTAATCCCGAAGGTAGATGAAGAGGGAGCATGCCGACGGCGATCACATCAACCTTGGCGCCATTTCCAATGCGCATCGTCACCTCGTCTCTCGCTAGTCTTTGTTTATTCCGCAGCTCCTGTTTTGAGTTACAAATATGAGCAACCGAACTAGTATCAAATACCCAGGCACTACTACAATTACTAGTAAGATATACATCAATAACATGTATATCAAATATACCTTTCTTCTTGATGTTGCCGTTCTTCAGATCTGCCAGGTACTTGGGGCAGTTGCGCTTCTAGTGACCTTCACCCTTGCAGTAGAAGCACTCAGTATCAGGATTAGGACCAGCCTTGGGCTTCTTAGCAGGCGTGGCAGCTTTCTTGCCGTCCATTTTGAAGTTGCCCTTGTTCTTAGGCTTGCCCTATTTCTTGAAATTGGTGGTCTTATTGACCATCAACACTTGGTGCTCCTTTTTAATCTCAACTTTAATAGTTTTTAGCATGGAGAAGAGTTCAGGCAATGTCTTGTTCATGCAATGCATATTGTAGTTCGTCACAAAGTTCTTATAACTAGGTGGAAGTGATTGGAGGACACGATGAATCCCCAACACATTAGCAACTGTTATTCCCAATTCTTGGAGCCTGTTCGTGTGCCTAGATATTTTGAGCACGTGCTCGCTAACGGAGCCGCCCTCTTCCATCTTACAGTTAAAGAACTTCTCGGAGGCCTCGTAGCTCTCCACGGCCGCATGAGTCTCAAGGATCAGCTTGAGCTCATTGACAATCTCAAAGGGGTCACGGTGCTCAAAGCGCTTCTGAAGCTCCGATTCTAAACTGTATAGGATGGCACACTGAACTATGGAGTAGTGATTTTTTCGAGTGAACAAAACATTCTTAACATCATCGATACGTTGCTAACGTATCTATAATTTTTGATGTTCCATGCTTGTTTTATATCTACTTTCTTTTGTTTTGTCCACACTTTGGAGTATTTTTATACACTTTGTTGGACTAACCTATTAACAAGATGCCATAGTGCCAGCTGCCTGTTTTCTGCTGTTTTTGGTTCCAGGAAAGTCAAAAAATGAATATTCTCAGAATTGGACGGGACAAAAGCCAAAGTTAATATTTCACCGAGGGGGACACGGAGTCAGAAGACGAGACGGAGAGGGGCCAAAGGCCGGCCACACCACCTGGCCGCGCGGCCAGGTCTGGCCCGCGCCGGGGGTGGTGTAGCCGCCTAGGGCACCCCCTCGGCCTCCCCTTTCGCATATAAGATGCCTCCGATATAGAAACCCTAAGTACCCGATCAAAATTCCACGAAAGAGTCTATAGCCGCCGTCATCTCCATCCCTAGATCAGGAGGGATCTGAAGCTCTTCCCGGCACCCTGCCGGAGGGGAGAATTTACCCTGGAGGCCTTCTTCATCACCATGCAAGCCTCTGATGTGATGCATGAGTAGTTCATCCATGTACTACGGGTCCATGTAGTAGCTAGATGGTTGGTTCTTCTCCTTTGTGCTATCATGTTTAGATCTTGTGAGCTCCGTTCATGATCAAGATCATCTATTCATAATCCTACATGTTGTGTTTGCGGGGATCCGATGGATATTGAGATGCTATTTCAGATTGATTATTGATTCTATCATGTCTTTGTTATTTGTGATCTTGCATGCTCTCTGTTGTTAGTAGCTATCTTGGCTGAGTAGATGCTAGCAACTCCAAGAGGGAGTATTTATGCTCGATAGTGGGTTCATGCCTCTAGTAATATGGGGAAGTGATAGAAATATCTAAGGTACTAGATGTGTTGTTGCTACTAGGGAGAAAACAACAATCCTTTTTTCATAGAACAATCGTATTGTTTACTTTACACGCAATGCTTAATGCAATTATCTGTTGCTTGCAACTTAATACTGGAGGGGGTTCGGATAATAACCTGAAGGTGCATTATTAGTCATAGATGTAGTTGGATTACGGTCTATGTATAATATTGTAATGCCCAATCAAATATCATAGGAGTCAAGATGATTAGTATATGCATGTATGCTTTCTCGATGTTTGTCAATTGCCCCGTTGTAATTTGTTCACCCAACATGTCATCTATCTTAAGGAGAATCACCACTAGTGAACTATGGACCCTGGTCCTTTCTTTTACCATCAATCTACAATCTATTTACTGTTTTTTGTTTACTTTCTGCAAGCTATTACTATCTTCCACACAATACGTTTAATCCTTTGTTTTCAGCAAAACCGGTGAGATTGACAACCTCACTATAAGTTGGGGGCAAAGTTTTGTGGTTGTGTTGTGCAGGATTCCAAGTTGGAAACAGCACCTTGGAGGTGTTTCCTTGCTCCTACTGGTTCGATAACCTTGGTTTTATAACTGAGGGAAAACTTGTTGTTGTGCTCATCATACCTTCCTCTTGGGGTTCCCCAACGAGCTCGATATATTTTGGGCCATCAATCCTCGGTGGCATCCTCTGCAGGTGGGTCACCTAGCGGTGCATCGAGCACATAGATCAACTGACCAGCGCTGAGGACAATCCTCAATCCATGGAACCAGCCCGTGAGGTTGCTTACATTGTTTTTTAGCTTTTCTTTCTCTAGGAAAGCATTAAAGTTGATGGAGGGGGTCACCATGATCTACAACATATTTGCAAAGAGTTTAGACTACGTTTATGAAAAATTGAGTTCAGATTTAATTCTTAAATTAACTAGGTGAACTCCCACTCAAAACAACATCCCTCATGTTGCCTTAGTGATTACACAAACCAAATCCACTACACCAAGTCCAATCTTCACGAGAGAAGATGTAGCTTCAAAGGTGAACAATCAACATGTTCATCATATTATTCATATGACTCATGCTTTACCTTTTGGTATTCCATGTTCCGAGACCATGTCTATACATGCTAGGCTCGTCAAGATCAATCTTAGTATCCGCATGTGCAAATCTGGCTTGCACCCGTTGTATGCACACGTAGAATCTATAACACCCGATCATCACGAGATGCTTCGAAACGATGAGTCTTAGAAACGGTGCCTACTAAGGATGAACAGTTTATTACTTGATATTTTAGTGAGAGGGATCATCTTATAATGCTACTGTCGCGATCTAAGCAATACAAGATGCAAAAAGGATTAACATCACATGCAATTCATAATGTGTGACATGATATGGCCTTTCTTCTTGTGCCTTTGATCTCCATCTCCAAAGCACAGACATGATCTCCATCATCACCAGCATAGCGTCAAGGTCAGTGACGCCGCTTCATGGTTGTCTATCACTAATAGGAACTATAACAACTACTTGGAATAAAGCTATTACATGATAAATAGACACACAAGTCTTAACGGAATTTAAAGACAACCATTAGGCTCCCGCTGGTTGCCATATTACAATAAGGATCATTGCATACATCAAATATATTTACAATCACATCGTGGCCATATCACATCACATGCCCCTGCAAAAACAAGTTAGACGCCTCTAATTTTCTTTGCATGTTTTTATGTGGTTTGGGGCTTTCGTATTAGAACCTATCTTACCTATGAACAAGAACCACAACGCTGATACAGGTGTTGTCAGATGCTAATTGTAAAATGAATCTTAACTATGGTGGGAGAGACAGACACCCACAAAGCCACTTATGCAATGCAAGTTGCACGTCGAGCGTGGAGCAAGTCTCATGTGCGATGACATGTAAGGTTAGCCCGAGCCACTTCATCCCACCATCCCGCAAGATGCAAAGTACACGTGAAGACAATGACAACAAAAGCATCAACGCCCATAATAACCACTATGTTCTACTCGTGCAACAGATCTACGCATAGACACGGCTCTGATACCACTGATGGGTTCGTAGCAGGGAAAACAAAAATTCTACCGCAAGAATGAACAAAACGAAAATCTAATCTATAGAAAAGCCAAGATCTAATCTATGAGATAAGTGCAATGAGATAGATCTGTACTAACCCTTGTAGATCCAAAGCCTTGTTCGAGATCGGATCTCGTGATTGATGTAGACAATCACTTGCCGATCTCAACATCGAGTAGACGATCCTTCCAGCGCTGCGTTCCGGCAGTGCTTCCGTAGTCGGTCACACGTGCGGAGTCGATGTAGACCTTCCTCTCCCTGTTCCAGCACGCATCGGAGGTGGTAGATCTCCATGGAATCCCAGCAGCACGACAACATGGTGGTGGTGGTGGAGAAGGATTTCTGCAGGGCTTCGCCTAAACCAGAGCAGGAGGATGGTGGAGGAGAGAGGCAGTCAGGGTTTGGGGTGGAAGGAGCAAGGGGGAGGCGCCCCCACCCCTCTTTATATAGAGGGGGTGCAGCCTAGGGCTAGCCCCCTTGGCCCTCTAGGGCCAGCGCGCCAAGGGAGGGGAGGATTTCTTCCCCCCAAGTTTCCCTCTTTCTTTCTTCGTTTTCATGTAAACCCTATGGAACCTTCTGGAACTTTCCGGAACACTCTGAAACCTTCTAGAACCTCCATATGAATACTCTGAAACATTTCTGAAACCTAGAAAATGATCTCCATTATATGAATCATATTCTCCGGACAATTCCGGATCTCCTCGTGATGTCCCGAATCCAATCCCGGACTCCGAACAACATTCGGTCTCCAACACATATTCCATATCTACCTAAAACAACATCGAACCTTAAGTGTGTCACCCTATGGTTCACAAATATGTAGACATGATCAAGACACCTCTCCGATCAATAACCATTAGCGGGATCTGGAGATCCATAATGGCTCCCACATACTCAACGATGACTTCGTGATTGATAGAACCATTAACATACGAAACAAATTCCCTTTCTCACGCGATACTCTACTTATCCGAGGTTTGATCATCGGTATCTCCATACCTAGTTCTACCTCGTTACCGATAAGTACTCTTTACTCGTTCCGTGATATGTCATCCCTTGTGACCTAGTCACATGCTTGCAAGCTAATTAGATGACATTCCACCGAGAGGGCCCAGAGCATATCTATCTGTCATATGGATGTACAAATCCCAGTTTTGATCCATGCACTTCAACACATACTTTTAGAATACCTAATGCCACCTTATAACCACCCAGTTATGAAGTGGCGTTTGATGTCATCAACGCACTCATCCGGTGATGGTGATTAACACAATCTCATGGTCGAAGGATTAGGTTACTATGTATTTGAAAACTTGTAGCAAAACAAACTTAATGACTTGATCTTATGCTATGCTTACTATGGGTGTGTGTCCATCACATCATTCTCCTAATGACATGATCTTGTTATTAATAACATCCAATGTCCATGATCAGAAAACCATGATCATCTATTAATCAACAAGCTTGTCTTAACAACAAGCTTACTAGGGACTCTTTTATGTTTACAAAACACACAACTATTAGTGTTTTCTAATAATACAATTATAGCATGAATGTAAACATTTATCATAAACACAAATATATAATAATAACCACTTTATTATTGCCTCTTGGGCATATCTCCAACACTACATAAGGTGAAATATATGGCTAGATCCTTTGCACAACACTTAAAAACAAAAGTGTGAGCATTTATGAAAAAAGAAAAAGAAAAGAAAGAAGAAAAGAGCGAGTGTGCAAAGAGCAAATAGGAATATACCATTGTATTGTAGTATGACAAAGAGACACTTTTGATATTTTGAATCCCAAGTGAATATGTTGATCCTAAAACACTTGGGACAACCTCATTAACTCATTCGGTCGAACCGGATACTTTTACATTATGGTTAGATTCATCTTTTATGAACTATTGATAACTAAGGTGTGGAAGCCTGCTAATACTATTCAGATGGTTTGAGTAAGGTATTGTTCATGAACTTATTCCCCTGTATCATACATGATAAACATATGCTGCAATTGCCTCATTTATTTTACCGACTCAGCTTCATGAATATGAGGATCACATCCATTAAGCTAAAAACTTGCTCGGGACGAGAAAGTGTCTAAGCTTGGGGAAGTTGATGAGTGCATATTTGCATCATGTTTTACACTATTATTTTGCCTTGTAGATGTATGATCTTGGTATTTTATGGCGTTTGCGTGCACCTTTTATGTCTATTTTCACTAGGATTAGGACAGATGATGGATCCAATGGATACAATTCTTGGAGCAGTTGTACTATGGAGAAAAGGAGTTAAAAACAACATAAATCGCTTATTTGGGAAATATTAATAATACCAGAAGAAAACCAGAAGCGAACAAGGGAGGCAGAAGGTTCAACAACCAACTGTATGGGCGGAGCAAATATTTCGGCCGTATAGCTTCGGTCGTATAGTTGGCACCGCCTCCGCCTCGTCAAATAGTTTCACCCCGTGCAATTGGTTCGGGGGGACGACATACAGAACACCCAGAAATCGCATAAACCTCACCTCTGGAAGGCGTCTGGAGGGGGAATTCATCCACAAGGGATCCATCTTCGCCCTGCATAGATCCGGGAGGCTAAGGCTTTGATCTTCATCATCCACGGCTACATCACCACCATCTCCATCCATCCCATCTGCATCTTGTCTAGATATTGTTGTAATTCCTATACTCATTGCGGATTTATACAAGTACTATTCATTTATGATTGTTTCCATTACCATTGCTATGATGTTGATTGCCTCCATGTTTGAGTAGATCTCTAGTTCTTGGGGATATGGAGAAAACCTAGCATATGAATGAGATGAGATAGAGATTATTATGTTATACATCATTATGGGTATGCATTAATTGTCTTCATCTTGATATTGGGAGTTGTGCACCTCCTTAATATTTGCCTCTTATGGGGACACGATGAAGGGGATTACTTGTTAGTAGATGGAGGGATGATAGCACTTACGGTGACTATAAAGTTGTTCTCATTCTTTACATACTAACTTGGGGAATCAAGGAGAACTCACCAAGCCATGTCCATGCCACGGGAAAAATCCCTTAATAGCACGGTAATGCGATTTTGTCGGTTACTGTCTACTGTGGTTACGAGGGTGATGTGTGCAGTGGTTGCTGGCAGATCGTCCATATATGGAGCTCCTCCCACATACATACACATTATGAGAATATTCGTTATAATACTCTCGATTACTTAGTCTAAATTTCTAGCGGTATATCCACTATTCCCTGAGAACGCCTTTTCCCTATTGTGGTTCCAAAGTTCTATTACACACGTGATTCTTACTTTCTGTATTAAGTTTTGCTTTACTTTAAATCACCTTGTTCAACCAAAAACCCCAAAACAACTTTACTTATCTTGCATCTTAAAGCTATCTCTTAAGTACTTCGTTTAGTTATAATTAAAAGCATTTTAGTCTTTTTGCCTACTGCTCCCTATGGGATCGATATCTTTATTTCGAAACTAGCTACAAACGATCTTTGCACTTGTAGTCATCAATATACCGCCAAAAAAACAAAAAGGGGTTAGAAATTTGGTTACCATGGTCGGAGGGGTGTCTAAGCATCGCCTGTTTCTGTGTCAGTGACGTCAAGGTCACCGAGGGTGCTGCTGTTGCAATGACTGTTAGTGTCGGGGAAGCAGATCTAGGGTGAGAGATGTCGGCTTGAGCACGGTGGACGAGAGCGTTGCTGAGGCAGATCTGGTGCAGTGAATAGGCGACGCTTGTGTAGCTGGTCTGGAGCGATGGACATGGAATGCGTTGAACTAGATCTCGTTTGGTGGACATCGGTGAAGCAACTCTGGTATGGTTGGGTAGCTATTGGCGGCGGGGAAGAAGAGCTTGGGTGGTCGATGGTGTCATCAGCGTGGTGAACAAGACCGCAGATCTGGTGATGTAGCACAGAGACCCGGTGAACTATATCCGGTGTGGTGGGTGTTAGTGAAGCGGGTCTGGTGCGGTGCACAAGATCGTAAATCAAGCGGCTTCGGCCACCGGCCGGTGCACCAGTGGTCATGGAGGTGAGAGTGTGAGAGAGGAGCTTAGGATTTTCGAGAGGGCTAGCAGGAAATACTGCACGGATCAGGATTATAGAGGTGAACAGAAATATAATTACGAGTGTGTCCGAAGATACCGACTTTATCATGCCCATTTTCCATCTAAATAATGGGTAGAATGGTAATTTTAAAGTGTTTGAAATTAAAGGTTCGGCGGGATATTTTGCCACTTGATCTGAGATTTTGAATTTGGCTAGCGTCCATCTACTAATAGAAAAAGATAGTACTATAGAGCATACGAGTTTTAGGAATTCAAGGTTGAGAGTCACATCAACTCATCATCGATGGCCATATATTTGCACCAAAATATGATATCTCCGATTCAAATGGGATAGGCAGTAAATTTTTCCACTCGATTGAGATTTTAATTTTGGCTAGTGTCAATCTACTAATAGAAAAATGGTACTCCCATGGTGGGAGATTTTGCCTCAAAGTGTTTTAAACATAGTGGCATGAAATTCTTCAAGGTCGGTGGGTAATTTCGCCACTGGATTGAGTTTTTGAATTTGGCTGGTGTCAATATACTAATAGAAAAAGTGTACTCCCCCGATGGGAGATTTTGGCCTCAAAGTTTTTTAAACATATGGGCGTGAAATACTTCAATCTTAGTGGGTGATTTTGCTACTTGATTGAGATTTTGAATTTGGCCAACATCCATCTACTAGTAATAGAAAAATGGTACTCCCTTGGTGGGCGATTTTGCCTCAAAGGTTTTGAAATGGAGGGGAGTGAAATGCTTCAAGTTGGTGGGTGATTTTGCTGCTGGATTGAGATTTTGAATTTGGCTCTCATCCATCTACAAATAATAGAAAATGATACTCCCCCGGTGGGAGATTTTGACTCTAACTTTTTGAAACGAATGGGCACAAAATGCTTCAAGGTTGGTGGGTGATTTTGCGCTTGATTGAGATTTTGAATTTGTCTAGCATCCATCTACTAATAGAAAAATGGTACTCCTCGGTGGGACATTTTGCCTCAATTTTTTTGAATGGATGGGCGTAAAATGCTTCAAGGTCGGCGAAGGATTTTGCTGCTTGATTGAGATTTTGAATTTGGCTACCGGTAAAATATTAATAAATAAAGGTAGTAGACCATACCGCCACCTGGTTAGGAAGTCATGGCCAAGAGTCACATCAACTTATCATCCATGACCATACTTCAATACTAGCCTGCTGCGGGATAGTAGTATAATGTAAGTTATTTTCATGTGATCTATAGTTAGCTTTACTAGCCAACAAGTACAAGTAATATGAGATACTCCCACTATGGCTAGCCTAATAAACATAGTATGAGTAATTCTTAGGCCTTTCACAATGGAGTATATCTTAGCTTGTTATCCTTGATAGTGGTGTATCTTAAGATACAACTAGTATAATGGATTATATCTTAAGAGTTGTATCTACATTTAATGACTTTGAGTACATGCATGCGTGTGATTGGACTAACCATGTATTTTTGCCTATGGTTTCAAACAAGGCTTGTATCTAAGATAATATACAACATCAACTTCTCTCTACATTGAGTATAGTGCCACATAAGAAATTTTCTTATGATATCGTGCTAAGAAACGCCCATTTGAAGAGGCCGTAGCCGGATTGTCATGTGCTCATCGAGACTTTAAGTTTGGTAGACTCCCAGGAGTCGTACGCTAGTGTGCATGTTTGTTGTCCTGTAATTAGTGGGTGTGCCCGTGTGGGTTATTACCAGTTTGATGAAATGTGTTGGAGGTTGCTATGTGCATGATGTCGTCTCATTTACACACGATTCGCTTTGCATTTCTAGGACTTGTTAAATGTGTGTCTCTGGAACTTCTTCCTCTAGAAGCAGCGTGTGTTGGAGGAGTCGTTGTGGGCTAGTCTCCCGGAGGGACTCATCTAGAAGATCGATGGCATCTTCCTATCGACGAACTACTTTGACTACTACGCTGCCTTCCAGGAAGTCTACATCGCCTGACACGTGATGGCTCAAAATATATCGAGCTTGTTAGGGAACCCCAAGAGGAAGGTATGATGAGCACAAAAGCAAGTTTTCCCTCAGTTATGAAACCAAGGTTATCAAACCAGTAGGAGCAAGGAAACACCTCCAAGGTGTTGTTTCCAACTTGGAATCCCGCACAACACAACCATAGAACTTTGCCCCCAACTTACAGTGAGGTTGTCAATCTCACCGGTTTTGCTAAAAACAAAGGATTAAACATATTGTGTGGAAGATCTTAATATCTTGCAGAAAGTAAACAGAAAATAATAAATAGTAGATTTTAGATTGATGGTAAAAGAAAGGACCAGGGTCCGTAGTTCACTAGTGGTGATTCTCCTTAAGATAGATGACATGTTGTGTGAACAAATTACAGCAGGGCAATTGACAAACATCGAGAAAGCATACATGCATATACTAATCATCTTGACTCCTATGAGATTTGATTGGGCATTACAACATTATACTTAGACCGTAATCCAACTTCATCTATGACTAATAATCCACCTCCAGGTTATCATCCGAACCCCCTCCAGTATTAAGTTGCAAGCAATATATAATTGCATTAAGCAAAGTGTGTAAAGTAAACAATATGATTGTTATATGAACAAAGGATTTCTATTTTCTCCCTAGTAGCAACATCACATCTAGTACCTTAGAGATTTTTGTCACTTCCCTAGATTACTAGAGGCATGAATCCACTATCGAGCATAAATACTCCCTCTTGGAGTTGCTAGCATCTACTCGGCCAAGATAGCTACTAACAACGGGAAGCATGCAAGATCACAAATAACAAATACATGATAAAATCAATAATCAATCTGAAATAGCATCTCAATATCCATCGGATCCCCGCAAACACAACATGTATGATTACAAATAGATGATCTTGATCATGAACGGAGATCACAAGATCTAAACATGGTAGCACAAAGGAGAAGAACCAACCATCTAGCTACTACATGGACCCGTAGTCCAGGGATGAACTACTACGCATCACACCGGAGGAAGGCATGGTAATGAAGAAGGCCTCTAGGGTGATCTCTCCCCTCTGGCAGGGTGCCGGGAAGAGCTTCAGATCCCTCCCGATCTAGGGATGGAGCCGACGGCGGCTATAGACTCTTTCGTGGAATTTTGATTGGGTACTTAGGGTTTCTGTATCGGAGGCTTCTTATAGGCGAAAGAGAAGGTCGAGGGGGTGCCCGAGGCGGCTACACCACCCCTTGGCGTGGGCCAGGCCTGGCCATGCGGCCAAGTGGTGTGGTTGGCCCCTGGCCCCTCTATGTCTCGTCTTCTGGCTCTGTGTTCCCCTCGGTGAAATATTGACTTTGGCTTTTGTCCCATCCAATTCCAAGAATATTCATTTTCTGGCTTTTCTGGAACCAAAAACAGCAGAAAACAGGCAACTGGCACCGTGGCATCTTGTCAATAGGTTAGTTCCAGATAATATGTAAAAATACTCTAAAGTGTGTACAAAATATAAGAAAGTAGATATAAAACAAGCATGGAACATCAAAAATTATAGATACGTTTGCAACGTATCAACGTCCCCAAGCTTAACTCCTGCTCGTCCTCGAGTAGGTAAGTGATAAAAAGAAAGAATAATTTTTGAGGTGACATGCACCATTATAATCTTGATCAAAGTATTTGTAGAACATTGATAGCTGAGATCATAGTACTTTAACATAGCATGAAAGATATAGTTCTAACAATAAGACATAGCAACTATGTTGTAGCATGAAAAGGTACAAACAAAAGATTCATGAATAACAATGCTTTGCAAGACGTTTGTTTGTTTCACATAAAGAAAGCATAATGAGAATGGTATTCAGCTTGTCCCTCATAGTGTAGCAAAACATAAATGCATAGAACACCTTCAAAGTTCATAAGGGTGACTAGATACAAATAGTTTAAGAACAAGCAATATCAAAGTTATGAATCAATCAACAAGTCTTGGGACAATGCACATTAAACTAACAATGGCCACTATGCTCTCTTAATAGGTGCATAAAGATATAAGATGGAGACTCAACATAAAAGTAAAAGAAAGGCCTTCATAGAAGAAAGCAGGGATTTAAGTCTCATAAAGAGCTTCCAAAAATTATGGTACTTATTAGCTTTCAGCTCTCATTACCCCTATCATAAGCATCTTGAAGTGATTAAGGTTAAAGTGAACAAACTATGAAGTATATGCTTGACAAAGTATAAGTTGGCAATCTCATGTCCCTTGAATATGAGGGCCTCTCCTCATGCTACTCAAGTTTAGTTACCGGTAAGTTCTTGTCACAGTAAGTACATGTGTATCATAGAGAACCGCCAACGGGGTACCCCTTGCCCTATGATATGGAAGAATCCCCATATCAAAATGACAAGGCAAGCAGACAATAAGCATCTCAGCAATCTTCTTATTTACCATGGGAAAATGGTGCTTTTTTTCTCTCTTTCCTCTTTTCTCGTCTTTTTTTCTTTTTGTCAATCTCTATCTCTTTTTTATAAGCAGATGCTTCATAGATTGCTCATTATGGTTACGTTGCAGGTTTTCACCATGATTAGGCATGGATTAGACCAGCGACCTAGGCGTTTCTCTAACACACATAGATAACTCCATGGACTTACAAGCTCCCCTTTCATTTCACACTGACGACATCCATAAACAAAAGAGCATGATATCAACTACGTACAATGTACATGTGCAATGTTGAAAGCGTTCCCCATGACAGCATGGTTCTGCTAATCCCCAACGTATAAGTGCAAGCATATACAACATAGATGACACAATGGTTCAAGTTTATTAGGGGCAAGAAAAGTAAAGTGTGCCATCGAGTTCGTGAGAGCTTTAATCACTAATTTTCACATAACAAGTTTAATTCGGAAGGTAAATAAAATCATGAATATACTTGGAATAGCAAATGTAATAGGTAGGTATGGTGGACTCTTTGGAATAACTTGGTTTTATTTGGAGTTTGATGCATGAGTGGAACTCATACTTGGTTATGGAGGCTAGCAAAAAACTGGAAGCGGCCAACTAAGAGAGCAATAATGGCCATAATCATGCAAAACGATAAACCATCATTAATTAAAGCATAAAGTGATATTACAAGTCGAAAACTAAAGGATCATAGAGGCTATGGTGACTTGGTATAGTCTTAACATGGTGTGAGCATGCGCCAAGTCAACCCAAATAAAGCATCAAAGGAGAATACCACAATACTATGCTTTAATATGCTAAAACAATGCATGATTCTTTCAAGGCTCATTAAGCAATCTCAATTGTTTATAACATGTCATACTACAGCAAAAATCACTAAGCATAAAGCCAAAACAATATCAAGCATGACATGACAAAGCATAGGCCACAGTCAAAAACAAGCTCCTTTTTACCACTTAAGCATGAACTTTTCTTATTCTTTTCCAATCCAAACAAATCTATTTGAAAACTAATGCATGAATGAGGGGGTCCAACCAATTTATTCAAGCAAACTAAGCAAACAAAAACCAAAAACAAAAATGAAGACGCTCCAAGAACAACAAAACTGTGCATGAAACAATAAAAATGAAGTGTTTGGAAGAAACCTGAAATTTTTATTGATGAAGAAGGGGATGCCTTGGGCATCCCCAAGCTTTGACGCTTGTACTTCTTGAATATTTCTTGGGGTGACATGGGTGGCATCCCCAAGCTTGAGCTTTTGTCCATTCTTCATCTCATTACATCATTCTTCCCTTATACCTGATTTTTTTTCTTCATACAAAACTTCACACAATCTTCATTAGCAACATTAGTGTACTCAAGATAATAAGTCTTTTGGTTAAGTTCCAACACAAGTAAAACTTCCATTAAAACACAAGATACTATAGCACTTCCTTTAAAAAGTTCAAATGATCAAAGAGAACTCAAAGAGAAAGAGATTAAGAGGGAAATGCAAATAATGGCAAAAATCTATCAAAACAGACCAGCAGGTAAAAACCGATTTTTTCGAAGACCTTCTGTTGCTCAAATCGAAAAGTGTTGAACTAACGAAAGTTGGATAACGACCTGGGGCAGAAGCACAAAAAATTATAGCTCAAACCGACCTATAGAGATTTTTCATGAATGTTTACAGCAAAGCACAAAAATCTGTTTTGGGACAGCAACTTTCCCAAGAATTACTTCTCTCTCATTAGAGGTTACTCTTGGCACAATAATAACACAAAAAGGATAAGGAGAGGTTATTACGGACGCAATAACTTCCAATACTCAACTAAATTTTTTGGGTTATCTCCCAATAAGTACTTTTCTTTAACGCCTTTAAGTTAGGCATAAGAAGCAAAAAAAGAATCAAGTATTCTCGAATGAAGAAGCATTAAGAGTAAATTTTGTTTTAATAGGAGAGGCAAAAGGAATCTTATCTCTCTCTTCTTAGGGAAGTGTTCTATACCTTTCTTGAGTGGGAGTTGATATTTTATGGTTCCTTCTTTCATATCAATAATGGCACCTACAGTTCTAAGAAAAGGTCTTCCCAAAGTAATAGGACAAGAAGCATTGCATTCAACATCCAAAACATAGAAATCAACGGGGACATAGGCATTGTTAACCATAATAAGAACATCATTAATACTCCCCATGAGTTTCTTTTTAGCATTATCATCAAGTGGGACATTTAAATAACAATCTTCCAATGGTGGCAAATCAAGCATTTCATAAATATTTCTAGGCATAATAGAAACACTACTATCAAGGTCACATAAAGCTTTGAGATCAAAATCATTCACTTTCATATTAATGATGGGTTTCCAACCATCTTCTAATTTCATAGGAATAGAAGCTTTATGTTTCATCTTTTCTTCTTTAATTTTTATGAGAGCATCAGTAATGTGTTTTGTAAAGGCCATATTCATAACACTAGCATTAGGAATTTTAGCAAGCTTTTGTAGGAACATAATTACTTCAGAGATATTGCAACCATTTAGATCAAAATCATAATTATCATCTAAAGTAGTAGAGCTATTGTTTCCCATATTTCGAAGAATTTCAGCATTTTTATTAGAAAATGTTCCATTGGGTTTACTAGCTTCAACATTAGTGGTAGTGATAGTATAAATACTAATATTTCTAGCAATTTCATCTTCTCTTTCCCACTTTGCATGCAATTCAGCTAACAGTCTAACATTTTCATCAATCCTAACTTGTATGGCATTAGTAGCAGCAAAGGGATTTTCAATAGTTTCAGGTTTGGCAGCCATTTTATTCAAAGAAGATTGTGCTTCAAACAATTATGATATATTTCTTTCAGCATTAGCAAGTTTTAATTGCAAACTAGAAATTTCCCTATTTAAACTCTCAAGTTGATGACTAATATTTTTCAAAATAGTAGATTGTTCCTCCATGGTTTTATTAAATAATTTATTCTGCTCATATTGCATTTGCATGAAGTTTTTAGTGGCTCTTTCAACTGCTAAAATTCTTTCTTCACTAGGTATTCCAGGTTTACCATGATACCCATAAGTATTATTAGGAGGGTAAGGCCTATAATTGTTATTACCATAAGCATTGTTGCCAAAATTATTATTTCTTATAAAGTTCACATCAACTTGCTCTTCTTGAGCAACCAAAGAAGCTAAGGGAACATGATTTGGATCAATATGAGCTTTCCCATTAACAAGCATAGACATAATAACATCAATTTTATCACTCAAGGAAGAGGTCTCTTCAACAGAATTTACCTTCTTACCTTGTGGAGCTCTCTCAGTGTGCCATTCAGAGTAGTTAACCATCATATTATCTAGAAGCTTTGTTGCAGCACCCAAAGTAATGGTCATAAAGGTACCTCCAGCAGCAGAATCCAGCAGATTTCTGGAAGAATAATTCAGTCCTGAATAAAAGGTTTGGATAATCATCCAAGCAGTCAGTCCATGAGTGGTACAATTTTTTACCAAAGATTTCATTCTTTCTCAAGCTTGAGCAACATGTTCATTATCAGATTGTTTAAATTTCATTATTTCACTTCTCATAGATATAATCTTAGCAGGAGGATAATATTTTCCAATGAAAGCATCTTTGCATTTAGTGCAAGAATCAATACTATTTCTAGTTCAGGATTGCAACCATTCTTTAGCTTTTCCTCTCAAAGAAAAAGGAAACAATTTAAGCTTAATAATATCTCCATATATATCCCTATGTTTTTGGATCTCACAAAGTTTAACAAAGTTATTAAGATGAGCAGCAGCATCTTCAGTACCAATACCAGAAAATTGTTCTCTCATAACAAGATTGAGTAAAGCAGGTTTAATTTCAAAGAAAGTAGCTTTAGGAATAGCTGGAGCAATAGGTGTGCACATGAAATCATTGTTGTTGGTGCTAGTGAAGTCACACAACTTAGTGTTTTCAAGAGTAGTCATTTTTTGTGTGTGTTTAGTATAAAGAAGCAAACTAGTACAACTAATTTGTTTTGTGTTTTTAATAAAGAAACAAGTAAACAAGGAAAAAATAAACTAAGCAAAACAAAGTAAAGATATTGGATATGAGGGACTCCCCTTGTGAAGATGTCCTTGACTCCCCGGCAACGGCGCCAGAAAAATAGCTTTGATGGCGCATGGTTGACATGGGAGCTTCTTCTTCTTTAATCCTCGGCAACAGCGCCAGAAAAATAGCTTGATGGCTCAAAATATATCGAGCTCATTGGGGAACCCCAAGAGGAAGGTATGATGAGCACAACAGCAAGTTTTTCCTCAGTTATGAAACCAAGGTTATCGAACCAGTAGGAGCAAGGAAACACCTCCAAGGTGTTGTTTCCAACTTGGAATCCTGCACATCACAACCATAGAACTTTGCCCCCAACTTATAGTGAGGTTGTCAATCTCACCGGTTTTGTTGAAAATAAAGGATTAAACGTATTGTGTGGAAATTGCTTGCAGAAAGTAAATAGAAAACAGTAAATAGTAGATTGTAGATTAATGGTAAAAGAAAGGATCGGGGTCCATAGTTCACTAGTGGTGATTCTCCTTAAGATAGATGATATGTTGGGTGAACAAATTACAGCGGGGCAATTGACAAACATCGAGAAAGCATAGATGCATATACTAATCATCTTGACTCCTATGAGATTTGATTGGACATTACAACATTATACATATACCATAATCCAACTTCATCTATGGCTAATAATCCACCTTCAGATTATCATCCGAACCCCCTCTAGTATTAAGTTGCAAGCAACAAATAATTGCATTAAGAAAAGTGTGTAAAGTAAACAATACGATTGTTCTATGAACAAAGGATTGTTGTTTTCTCCCTAGTAGCAACAGCACATCTAGTACCTTAGAGATTTTTGTCACTTCCCTAGATTACTAGAGGCATGAACCCACTATCGAGCATAAATACTCCCTCTTGGAGTTGCTAGCATCTATTCGGCCAAGATAGCTACTAACAACGGAAAACATGCAAGATCACAAATAACAAAGACATGATAGAATCAATAATCAATCTGAAATAACATCTCAATATCCATCGGATACCCGCAAAAACAACATGTATGATTACAAATAGATGATCTTGATCATGAACGGAGCTCACAAGATCTAAACATGATAGCACAAAGGAGAAGAACCAACCATCTAGATACTATATGGACCCGTAGTCTAGGGATGAACTACTCACGCATCACACCGCAGGCAGGATGGTGATGAAGAAGGCCTCCAGGCTGATCTCTCCCCTCCGGCAGGGTGCCGGGAAGAGCTTCAGATCCCTCCCGATCTAGGGATGGAGATGACGGCGGCTACAGACTCTTTCGTGGAATTTTGATTGGGTACTTAGGGTTTTTGTATCAGAGGCTTCTTATAGGTGAAAGGGAAGGCCGAGGGGGTGCCCGAGGCGGCTACACCACCCCCAGGCACGGGCCAGGCCTGGCCACGCGGCCAGGTGGTGTGGCCGGCCCCTGGCCCCTCTTCGTCTCGTCTTCTTCCTCCGTGTTCCCCTCGGTGAAATATTGACTTTGGCTTTTGGCCCGTCCAATTCCAAGAATATTCATTTTCTGGCTTTTCTAGAACCAAAAGCAGCAGAAAACAGGCAACTAGCACTATGGCATCTTGTTAATAGGTTAGTTCCAGAAAATGTGTAAAAATACTCCAAAGTGTGGACAAAACATAAGAAAGTAGATATAAAACAAGCATGAAACATCAAAAATTATAGATACGTTTGCAACGTATCAGCCCGGCTTCACGGAGGACCGCTTGATGCTAGCCAACTAGATTGTTCTAGAGCACTAGTTGTCAAAGGATGGTCTAGTAGACTACATCGTCATCACATTGCTGAATGTGAGAACTATCCGCCACTGTTACATTGCAAATGTATCTATAATTTTTGATGTTCCATGCTTGGTTTTATCCACTTTCTTGTGTTTTGTTCCAACTTTGGAGTACTTTTCATATGATTTCTTGGACTAACCTATTAACAAGATCCATAATACCAACTGCCTATTTTCTACTGTTTTTGGTTCCAGGAAAGTCAGAAAATGAATATTCTCGAAATTGGACGGGACAAAAGCCAAAGTGCCTATTTTTCCGGATGTCATCAAGTGCCAGAATACGAGACAGAGAGGGGCCAGAGGGCGGCCACACCACCTGGCCGCGCGGCCAGGCCTGGCCCGCGCCAGGGGGTTGTGTGGCCAGCCCAGGCACCCCCTCGGTCTCCCCTTCCGACTATAAGATGCCCTCGGGACGTAAACCCTAAGTACCCGATCAAAAATCCACGAAAGAGTCTGTAGCCGCCGTCATCTCCATCCCTAGATCGGGAGGGATCTGAAGCTCTTCCCGGCACCCTGCAGGAGAGGGGAATTCACCCTGGAGGCCTTCTTCATCACCATGCAAGCCTCCGGTGTGATGCATGAGTAGTTCATCCTTGGACTACGGATCCATGTAGTATCTAGATGGCTGGTTCTCCTCTTTTGTGCTTTCATGTTTAGATGTTGTGAGCTCCGTTCATGATCAAGATCATCTATTTGTAATTCTGCATGTTGTGTTTGCGGGGATCCGATGGATATTGAGATGCTATTTCAGATTGATTATTGATTCTATCATGTCTTTGTTATTTGAGATCTTGCATGCTTTCCGTTGTTAGTAGCTATCTTGGCCAAGTAGATGCTAGCAACTTCAAGAGTTAGTATTTATGCTCGATAGTGGGTTCATGCCTCTGGTAATCTGGGGAAGTGACAGAAATCTCTAAGGTACTAGATGCGCTGTTGCTACTAGGGAGAAAACAACAAACCTTTATTCATAGAACTATCGTATTGTTTACTTTACACGCAGTTCGTAAAGCAATAATCTGTTGCTTGCAACTTAATACTGGAGGGGGTTCGGATGATAACCTGAAGGTGGATTATTAGTCATAGATGCAGTTGGATGGCGGTCTATGATTATGTTATAATGCCCAATCAAGTCTCAAAGGAGTCAAGATGATTAGTATATGCATGTATTGCTTTCTCGGTGTTTGTCAATTGCCCCGCTGTAATTTGTTCACCCAGCATGTTATCTAAAGGAGAGTCGCCTCTAGTGAACTATGGATCCCGGTCCTTTTCTTTACGTACAATCTACAATCTTTTACTGCTTTGTGTTTACTTTTTGCAAACTTTTACTTCTTTCCATTCGATACGTTTAATCCTTTGTTTTCCGCAAAACACGGTGAGATTGACAACCTCATCGCAAGTTGGGGACAAAGTTCTGTGGTTGTGTTGTGCAGGTCTCCACGTTGCTACTAGCACCGGTAGTGCGCCCTGCCAAAGCTCAGCTAGTAACACCTTTGAGGTGTTTCCTTGCTCCTACTGGTTCGATTAAACCTTGGTTTCATAACTGAGGGAAACTTGCTGCTGTGCTCATCATACCTTCCTCTTGGGGTTCCCAACGAGCTCTACATCAACACTGCCTTCAAGCACTTTTCTAGGTGCCATGCATTGAGCCATCAGCCACCTTGAAAAGAATATTAGTCGAGTTACTCGCAGGTGCTTTCTTGATATTCATCTGTATATATGTGATCTTTTTTGTGTTTACTTCCTGCATAGCCTATTTACCGGATTTACTTCCTATCTGTTTTTTATGTTCTATTCATCATCTACTTGTTGGCCAGCGTTTTGCTCCATGATTTACCTTGATTGAATCTATGTCTATTTACCTTGACTGAATCTCTGTTTCTCCTCCCTCTTAGAAGGGGTCGATCCCAGCGATTTGTACCCGTAAACATCAATAAACAATTGTACCCTCACAAAGCACCACGAGCAATACAACCAAGCAGGAGTAGGGGCTTTACCTCCTCACGAGGGTCCCGAACCTAGGTAAAAATCCATCTGCCGTGCTCGTGCACTGCCGTCTCCGCCGCTATTGAGAAGCTCGGAACGCGCGTTCGGCCCCCTCTCGAACGCAGGGCTTGTTGGACCCCCATTCCTTCGCAGGACACTTTGTCCGACATTTGGTGCACCAGGTAGGGGACTGAGGCACGTATTCGAGACCTTCACCAGCCCCGTCGGCAAGTCGGCTCACATCGAGACATGGGTAGATCGTGCCCTCCGCCGGGCGGCAAACTAGGATCAGACAGAACCCGCCCCCGACACACCTCCATGGAGCCAACCTTGTGGACGGAGGACGAGTAAGTCTCCTCCTTTCGACCATCATGGGAGCTCCTACTCTCCTCGCATGGCAACACGTCTCTCTCTCGCACCGCGTCCTCTCGCGGCCAGCCGGACCGGCCCACACCGGAGGCCGCCAAGCGCATGTTGCAGGAGCTTCTCAACCACCCACCAGTGGAGCCCGGTCAGGTGAAGTGGTGCAAGCGACTCGCCGAGCTCCTCAACATCTCCACCCTCGCCCCCAGGGGATGGGGGCTGAGGTTGGGGATATGAGCCAGCCTCCGGCCCGGGGCTCCCAAGGTCGAATATGCTGCTTCCCGTCCAGGCCACAACTGCTAGATCATCTCCCCTCCAACAGCCTCCCTGCCAGTCGCCGCGCCCCTCGCGGGCGAGAGGTTTTCATTGTGGAGGACATTGCCGTGGTGGGACAACAGAACCACGTGACCCTCGCTAGCGGCAAGGAGGTGCAGGGCAATGCATGCCTCGCCTTCACTAGGGAGCTCTGATGCGTGGTGTGACCGCACAAGTTCTGCCCCAAAATACCGTCGCGATACGATGGAACCGCAAACCCTTGCGAGTTTTTGCATCTCTACACCACGGGTATCGAGGAGGCAGGAGGCGACGACCGTGTCATGGTAAACTGGTTCTCTTTGAGCCTCAAGGACACGGCATGAACCTGGCTGATGAACCTCTCCGAAGAATTCATCGGCTCGTGGCCAGCCCTCTACTCGCTCTTCATCGCCAACTTCAAGGGGACCTACGAGCGCCCGCTCGCCTACTACAACCTTCGCTAGGTTCATCAGTAGCCTGATGAGACCGTCTTCAAGTTCTTGTAGGGGTTCAACCAGATCCACAACAAAATCTCCAAGATATTGGACTCCAACATCATTACCGCCTTCTCCGAGGGGGTTAAGGACATCCACATGAGGGAAAACATTGGCATCCGTGGGGAGAACCTCATCACGGCCGTCGAGCTATTCATCATGGAGGAGAAGTGTGCCAAGGTCGAGGCAGGGTGGATGTTCGGCCTTGTAGAGGCAGAGGGCACTCCCAAGCTGTCTAGTGCCTCCAAGGGCACAAGCAAGGACCCCAAGCGGAAGCCTGCCGCCGTCCTCACCACCGAACCCGAGCAGAAGATCCCTCGCGAGGGTAGCTGCGAGAGCGAGCGCGATGACCACTTGTATTGCATCTTCCACAATAAGCATGGGCATCCCAGAGACAACTGTTATGAGCTCAAGAAGCTTCGTGACCAGCACAACAGCCAGAGGAAAGGGAGACGGGAAGGCGAGCACTAGAGCAACCACGGTAGCAATCGAGGAGGAGGACATTGGGACAACAACCACGGCAACGAAGGTGCATCCCACATGGGGCATTAGACCAACACTGCGCAACAGCTTCCCTGTGCCCCCGAGATGGTCGAAGGGAACATCGTGGGTTATCAGGAGCCAAGGGGCGCCATAGCCTGCATCCTCGGTGGCTCTCAGGCCCCGACGTCCAACAAGCACTTCAAAAAGCTCACCCGTGAGGTCACCACCGCTCGGCCCGAGACCCTGTCCCTGCAGCTCAAGTGGTCGCAATGCCCCATCACTTTCGACGTAGAGGACCACCTTGTCTCCATCAAGGCTGTGGGAACTCTACCCATGATCTGCACTCCCACCATCAACAACATCGCAGTCGCCAATATGCTCATCGACGGTGGTGCCGGACTAAATGTGATCTCCACCGAGACGTTCGCCAAGCTGCAGGTCCCGTATGACCGGCTGATGCCGACCATCCCCTACAACGTCATCCTAGGCTACCCTACCCTTGCCAAGTTCATGGCGGCCACTCACCATGCCTACAACATTGTCAAGATGTCAGGAGGCAATGGCGGGGTCATCACCATCCGGTGCGACAAAAGGTGTGCTTGGCGCGGTGCGACCACGACGCTAGCGCATCACTTGGTCAGTAGTACAGGCGTCTAGCGCATCCTTATTTGCACGGTACGTGCAGCACAATGGGGAGATACATATGATATGTGGGCCACTTTAGTCGGTTAGAGTAACAAAGTATCTTATCAAACAATTGTTTTCCAGCGTGAAAATTAACTCAGGATTTGATTAGACTTGGGTTTAAGAGCATATTCACTCGTTGCGGCGTTTGACCCAAAATCTGCTCCAGATGAAGCTAAATCGATCCGGATGGATGGAGTTTTTTTTGCATGGGAATGGATATTTTCCAGCCGTGTTCCCAGCTCGTGCCGGCCACGCCTCGAGCCCAGCTCGTTATCTGCCCGCCACACCCATGCCGCCCGACGCCTGCCACTCCCCGTCTCCTCCCACCGACCAAACTCCAGAGGGAGCGCATGCACTCTCTCGATGGAGGACACACACTCTCTCGACGGAGGACACGCGCCGCTGCAGGGCGCCGCCACCCACTGCCTTGCCATTGTCGTCGCGCTGCAGCTCGCGGTCCATGGCGCGGGCGCCGCTGCTGGGATGCTGTCTAGGTGCGCACACGGTGGCACTCCTCGGAAGGGGTTGTCACCGGCGTCACCAACATCGTGGACCTCACTTCCCGCGCGTCATGCCTCCGTGCCTAGGGCTAGAGGGGGTGGAGGAGGCGGCGGGCATCGCCGACCTCGCTGCCCACGTTGCCACGAAGTATGAAGAGAAGGCGTGGCCGCCGCTCATTGTCTGGCTTCGGCTCGGCTGCCAAGGGGAGGTGGGCTCGTGGCAGCGGAGACCGCCCTGAGGAACGACGCTTGCGGCTAGGTGGGGAGAGAGAGGGACACATGGGGAAGAGAGAGTGGTGGACAGTTTCATCCGGCATTCTCAGCACGTTCCCGGCTACTTGGGATCAGCCTGGAACCCCGGATGTATTTGTGCCCAAAACCGGTTTGGGATGTCTCCTATGAATGCTATTGAGATTTTTTTTGCAATTCGGATGTAAAACGTGGCCTAGGAATGGACTTCCGGGAATACTAGTGGAGATGCTCTAATACATAGGAGTGCAGCAGGGTTTGAACCTGGGACATTTTGTACCAAAACAAACGCGCTACCAAGTTGCGCTACATCCCTATTCTAAATTATTATACAATGCCATTGTACACAAATCCTGTCTTCTTTTCCACGTAGAGATTTCGTCTCTAGACTCTAGGTTCGATCGGTCTATCATCTAAATTTTGGAGTCTAATGAAATACGAGAACAATAATTTGGATCGGGAATACAATTTTTTTTCTCTACATACGAACTCTATTCAATCTGGAGCGGTTGGTTAGGATGTATAGTGCACGATTAATTCACGTCACCGGGGTCCCCATCCCACCCAGTCGGTGCTGCTACGCAGTACTTGTTCCACGCTATGGCAAACCGATCCGAGAAATCGAGAGTTTCCGAGAGATCCACTCGTAGCGCAATTAATTGACGTTTCGTGTCGTCTCGTCCCCGCACCTCAATTCGTCTCGCGTTCTTCGCGTAGTTCCATCTCGTCATCTCGTGCGCACGTCGCGCTCACGACCGGACGCCACCTCACGAATATCCACCCGATTTAATCCCGCGGCCTTCGATTCCGCTTCTCCCTGCCTATCAAATAAGCACACTATCTTATCAATAAGCCTTCGAACTTATTGATAAGTTAAAGCGCATATCGTAGATAAGGCCGTGGGTGGTGGCGTGGGGTGAGAGAAAAGGGCGAGAGGTCTGCAACGCATCGAAGAAAGCGAGACTACTAAAGTTTCTCTCTCCCTCTCCCTCTGCATCGCCTCCTTCCACATCTCTCCGTCTCTCTCTCCCTCCTCGCCCTCTCTCTCTCTCTCTTCACGGGAGGGGCGGCGACGACGACGGCCAAACCCTAGAATTCGCCCCCTCCTCCCTCCGAATCCGCGTGATTCGCCCGACCAGCCCCCAACCCCCCGCCCCGAGGTCAGCGCGCCGGCCAGGCGGCAGAGCAGATCGAGTTCCCGGGTGGCGGCGGCGCGGGCGCCATGTCGTCGCTCAGCCGCGAGCTCGTCTTCCTCATCCTCCAGTTCCTCGACGAGGAGAAGTTCAAGGAGACCGTGCACAAGTGGGTACCCTCCCCCCCTCTCTCTCTCTCTCTCTCTCTCTCTCTCTCTCTCTCTCCTGCTGGCCCGTGGGCTATTTTTATTTTTTTCTCGGTTGGTGGCTGTTTGGGCTCACAAGCCCCCTAGGGATTTGCCTCGGCGCGTGATGATTTTTTTTTTCATTTTTGCGATTTTCCCGAAATAAATCTCCGTTGT
The DNA here is from genome assembly GCA_910589775.1 of Avena eriantha. Lineage (NCBI taxonomy): Eukaryota > Viridiplantae > Streptophyta > Magnoliopsida > Poales > Poaceae > Avena > Avena eriantha. The sequence continues at coordinate 237,856,088 of OU342742.1, read as the reverse complement.
TTTTTTTCCTGCTTCTACTTTTGTAGTACTTGTTTGGGCTTTGAGTTCATGGGAGAAATATTTACCTTTTTTTTTGCGCTGTTTGATCTATATATTCCGTACGTGCTGTAAATTCCTGCGAAGTTTCGTGTTTTGTCCCTGGTCAAAAGAGTTCTCTAGTTTTTCGGCTTTCTCCTGATAATTATTGTTTAATTTAATTTGGTCAAAATGGATTTTAGTTAGTCTCCCCTGCAATTTCTCTTTTAGTTGAGTAGTTCAGGGGTAGATTTGAAATTTGGAGATCGCGTGAGTCGTGTCTTTTTCCTATTGTTTTTTTCTTAATGTGCACGAGCAATAAACTAGTACGTACGGTAGTTTTCTTGCAGGAACTTAGTAATCGTTTATCTTCTGCCGGCTACTTTAATTGGTAAATATAAGAATGAGATCTTCTAGACTAAGTGTGGTTCTATCCGGTAGTTGGTGTGGCGTTGCTGTCCGCTGTGTTGCATTTGCGAGTAATAAATCATTAGTAAAGGTACCAGCATCAGTGTTGACCTCAAGAGTTGATGTTATCGTGACCTCAAGAATTGGTCTGTTAGAATATTCTGAGTGTTTAACCAGTTTGCCCATTTGAGCTGTGAGGTCCACTTACCACGTTAAGCGTAATTGAACATCACAATCTCTTGATGTCTGATCTGCCGTGATGTAATTTCCTGTCATACATTATGCTGTAGGCTTGAACAAGAGTCAGGGTTCTACTTCAACATCAAGTACTTTGAGGAGAAGGTCCATGCTGGGGAGTGGGATGAAGTAGAAAGGTATCTCTCAGGTTTCACTAAGGTGGACGACAATAGGTATTCCATGAAGATCTTCTTCGAGATCAGGAAGCAGAAGTATCTGGAAGCACTTGATAAGTAATACTCTCACCTGTCTTATAGATTTGCACTCCACTCTGAAAAGGATCAGGGATTTTCCGTCCCATATTTTTGGCATTGGGCGAAATTGAAGCTTACTAACCTTTTTCTGTAATAATGTCCAACAGACATGATAGAGCAAAGGCGGTCGATATTCTTGTCAAGGATCTTAAAGTCTTTTCGACATTCAATGAGGAGCTGTTTAAAGAGATAACACAGCTTCTAACTCTTGAGAATTTTAGGTTAGTCTTCCTGCCCCATGTTATCACTATTGCTTATGTTCTGTTATTCACCATGTTGATGCCATTCTGAAAGCTTTTTATATTAATTTTGTAATCGATGTTTGTGTGATGTGGTTCCACACCAGGAAACTTTAGTTTGTTCCTTTGTGTGAGCCATTACCAGCAATGCAGTGCAAAGTTGTATGGTCGTTTAGATAAGCGCTTGGATATTCTATTGCTTCAGAAGGTTATCTTCTTAGAGTGTTTTACTCATGTATGATTGAACTTTTATGCTGGGTGCGGTTGCAACTTGTCTGTAATCACAATATTCAGTGTTTTGGTATATCCTGAATTAAAATAAACCTGTAGTTGAGTGAGCATACTGGCACAGTAACTGCATAAACTTGTTGGTGCTTTGATAATCCAGTTATTTGCTAAGCGGCGTGGCTACTTGAAAGAATATTAAGGGTTATGTAAGATAGTCATCATTTGATAGTTTTTAAGCCATGCTGGCCTTTTCCTACGAAATATTTCCTGGTTAACACTTTTAATAAGGGTTCACTAGTAGTCCTTAGTTATTATCTATAAATTTCTTGCTCTTGAGTGCGGCATTCCACAACGGTTGCTCTGAACAATATATAGTCTGTGCCTTTTTTGTTGATCTAATTTGTTTTTTGTATATTATTAGTATCTTTGTTTTACTATTTTTTCTAAAGTAGCTCAAATTATTTACTGTGTAATGTTCTCTTGCAGGGAAAATGAGCAATTATCTAAGTATGGTGATACCAAATCCGCTCGCAGTATCATGCTGATTGAGCTAAAAAAGCTAATTGAAGCAAATCCCCTTTTCCGGGAAAAACTCGTCTTTCCAACTCTCAAGGCATCACGCTTGCGGACTTTAATTAACCAAAGGTCTGGAATTAATATAATCTAATAGTTACATTATCCGAGTTTACATTTAACGTTCCACTTAATCTTCGCTTAAGCAGTGAATGTGCAAGTTTGTAATTCCTTGATAACATATGCAGCTTGAACTGGCAGCACCAACTTTGCAAGAACCCTCGGCCAAATCCAGATATCAAGACTTTATTCACTGATCATACTTGCTCTCCTCCAAATGGAGCACGTACATCACCTGTACCATTGGCAGCTGTTCCAAAGGCTGGTGTCGCATACCCACCACTCACGGGTCATCCTGTATGTTCTATAAATCATTTCCTGCTTGTGTCTGATTTATGAATGCTTTTGTTACTTACATCCAGTTTGTTCATCCATGCAGCCATTCCAGTCTCCTCCTGCTGGTCCATCCTTAGCTGGTTGGATGACAAATGCTGCTGCTACATCATCTATTCAGTCTGCTGGTGTGGCAGCATCATCCATGCCTGTTCCACCAAACCAAGGTATAGCGGGAAACTGGTGTCTTTCTGTTCACATGCATCAAGTGGCTAGTTTTTTTACATCTTCGCACCAAAATTGATTCTTTGCTAATGCTAAGTTATAATGAGTCTTTTGTTGGGATTTTTTTATGAACAAAAAATTATGGTATAAAAACACTCAACAAAACATCAAAGCCTTTTTCCCAAGCAAGTTGGGGTAGGCAATAACTCAATATTTTGAAAGAAGTGTAAAATTTACTGAATAAGAAATGTGAGTTTTGAGACGATCTTACGATCAGCTTGTGCAATTGTCGGTTGGGACTTGGGTACTCCTATTTCGTCGTAGTTGCAGTTACCCCAACTGTTGTATCCTTAAATTAATCTTTTTTGCTATTGTAGACACCACTGAACATTCTTTCACAAAGTACCCATGTAGTTATTTTTGGAGAGGGGATGGGTTGTTCTGAGAAACATGCAGTACTACCTTGGTCGCAACTGATTAGAGCGTATAGAATCCTAAATGGGACTCAAATGCCAGTATGAAGGGACATCCATGTTATCTAGTGGCAAAACATAAGGTTGTTGTTGTCGAGGTCTTGGCTTCAAACCTTTAAATCCCCACACGCCTTCTTAAAATATAGTTCCTTCAACCTATTCTAGTTTTTTCTGTCGGTATTAATAATGTGGTGGGAATTAATGAATCTACAGTGAAGTAACTACACTTGATAAACTAGAGCAACACCTAAATTTTCAGTACAGAGTTGCCTTGCAGTTTATACTAGTACATCTTTGGAGTGTTATTCTCTTCATATGTTTGATTCTGTACTGAGACAATCACACACATGCTACTGCAGTTATTTTCAAAATTCTCTCCTGTAGATCTGATTTGGAGGGACAGTATAGTATTTTTTCTCTCCTCCACAAGGTCCCTTGTAGATATATATGTAATTTTTTCGGTTGACTTGTATATTAAGGAGTATATTTTGTTAATGTTATACAGTTACATTATGAGATTAACTTAACAATGATGACTTTGTTTTGTCAGGATGTAGAGCTTTAGCTCTCCCTGGCAACAAAAATGAATATGTACTTTTTATTATTGCTGTTTTGTTTGTTGTGGTGCGTCAATGTGTATTGTGACCGCAGTTCTATACTTATATTGCATTATTCCCAGCTGTCTCCATGATGAAGCGCCCAGCTATAACAGACTATCAAAGTGCAGAATCCGAGCAACTAATGAAGCGATTGAGGCCCAGCGGACATGGTATTGATGAGGTAATGTTGCATATGCAGTCTAGATTTATTACGACATTGCATATTGTATGAGCTAAAGAAAAATATGCTTACTTCTTTGCAGGCCACTTATCCTGCACCTATTCCTCAACCTTCATGGTCATTGGATGACCTTCCGAAGACAGTAGCTTGTACATTATCACAGGGATCTAATGTAACTAGCATGGACTTTCATCCTTCTCGCCATACTCTACTACTAGGTATGATCAAGATTGCTAGTTTACTCTTATCTAAAAAACAAGATGCCATTGCAATTGACAAATACAAAATGTGTTCATGTGAGTTGGGTGAATCTTCAAACTTCAACACCTTATTGATTCTCTTGTCATCTTTGACCCCCAATAGTTGGATCTTCTAATGGTGATATTACGCTTTGGGAGATTGGTCTGCGTGAGAGACTGGTCTCAAAGCCCTTCAAAATTTGGGACATGCAAGCATGTTCACCGCAATTTCAGGTAACTGAGCACAAGTTGAAGCTCTGAATGTAATTTATTCCTGTTTGCTTTTATTTGTAGTGTTCTTCCTTGTTTGCAAGCATCTACATGTTCTGATATTATATATTCCTCATTATTTGCCTCTCATGAGAAAAGAGTGCCATGGCTAAAGACTCTTCCATGTCCATTAACCGAGTTACTTGGAGCCCTGATGGAGACTTGATAGGTTAGTGCCAATATTTCAATCTTCAGTCAGTAACCCTGTATTGCTCTCCATTGTTCCTTAAGTTCTTTGTATTGTATTCCAGTGTTGCTTAAGCTTCCTTTTTTTTTTTTGCTTTCAGGAGTTGCATTCACAAAACACTTGATCCATCTGCATGCATATCAGCAACCAAATGAAACACGCCAGGTTCTAGAGGTTTGTGGAACTTCACTGTGAATCGACCTTTGGTTTTGTAGATGTTATATTTCATTGTATTGAATCACTTTTCTCACTAAATCTTTTCTTCATGCCAGATTGAGGCTCATTCTGGAGGAGTTAATGACATAGCATTCTCCCGGCCAAATAAGCAACTTTGTGTTGTCACTTGTGGAGATGACAAGCTGATAAGGGTATTTGATATGTCTTGGATGATTATCATCTATTTCCTTCTCCCCCATCTTTGGTCTCCTGCAACATCCTTTCCTTTTTGTAGGTCTGGGATATGCATGGTCAGAAAGTATTTTCGTTTGAAGGGCATGAGGCACCTGTTTATTCTATTTGCCCTCACCACAAAGAGACTATTCAGGTGTGTTGTCTGAAGAGAATATTTAGGCATTACCATCTTGGAATGCAATGATGATATCTTTGGTTGCTGCTTATTCTATAATCTGCAAAAGTCTACTCAACTCTAATTTAATTAGGCAGTATGGGCCATCATGGGTGATGCCTGCATTTCATGAATTGAGAGAGATCGGTGCATTTTTTTGAAGCAACGTAAGTGTTGACTTGGTGTACTGAACCATGATTTTATTGTGTTCCCTGCAGTTTATCTTCTCAACTTCCCTTGATGGGAAGATTAAAGCATGGCTTTATGATAATATGGGATCTAGGGTGGACTATGAAGCTCCGGGAAAATGGTGTACTACAATGCTTTACAGTGCCGATGGAACAAGGTAAACATAGATGGTGTTATTTTGCTCATTAGAAGTGTATCGAGTTGTTGTCATGTAATATTTACCTGTCATTATTTTGAAGGTTGTTCTCATGCGGAACAAGCAAAGAGGGAGACTCACATTTGGTTGAGTGGAATGAAAGTGAAGGATCTATCAAGCGGACATATTCTGGATTCCGTAAAAAGCCATCTGGTGTAGTGCCGGGTGTAGTGCAGTTTGATACAGCTCAGAATCACATTTTAGCTGCTGGTGAAGATAACCAAATAAAATTTTGGGACGTTGATAACACCAACATGCTTACCTGCATTGAAGCTGACGGAGGCTTGCCAGTCAGTCTCTGTTCCCTATTATATTTGCCAATTTTTTCTCCAATTAGTAATATAACCTCTATACATTCTGACAGGGCTTTCCCCGGTTGAGGTTCAATAAAGAAGGGAATCTTCTTGCTGTTACTACAGTAGACAATGGCTTTAAGATACTTGCAAACTCTGATGGACTCAGATCTTTACGGGCTTTTGGAAACCGGCCTTTCGAAGCGTTTAGATCGCCATATGAAGCTTCTGCTATGAAGGTTAGCGCATATCTTTGCACCAGCTATTGTCATGCGAGGTTGCAAGTGTAGTTTCCATAAAGTTCCTAACCTTGAATATATATCTAATTAATAGGTCTCAGGTGCTCCTGTTGTTGCGGGCATCTCTCCTAACATTGGCCGAATGGATCACTTAGACAGAAACTCTCCTGCAAAGCCATCTCCTATGCTGGTACGAGGAAAAAGGCTTTGACAAGTTTCATATATTTTACTGCCCTCTATGCTGACCTTTTCGACAACAATCTAAACCTCATCTTAATTAATCATGAATTTGATAGAATGGTGGGGATCCAGCATCTAGAAGCATAGATATAAAGCCAAGAATTTCAGAAGAAAAGCCTGATAAAGTGAAACCCTGGGAGCTGATGGAAGTTCTAAATCCTCAGCAATTCCGTGTAGCTACAATGCCAGAAACTCCAGACCAAGCCAGCAAGGTTTGATCCATCTTATTCTTGATTATGTATTCGTATTTCTCGTCATGGATTTTCTGAGAAAGTTGCCAACATTTGTATGCAGGTTGTCAGACTTCTGTACACAAATTCAGGTGTCAGTTTGTTAGCACTAGGGTCTAATGCCATTCAAAGGCTGTGGAAATGGAGTCGTAACGAGCAGAATCCAAATGGGAAGGTATATATATATATATATAAATTACTTTTCTATATATATATATATATAAATTACTTTTCTATTGATTCCTTGTGTTTAGGTTAATTCATGTTGCTGTATAAAATTTTCCTTCCATCTGGGCAGGCCACAGCCAGTGTTGTGCCACAGCATTGGCAACCAAATAGCGGTCTTGTCATGACAAATGATATCGGAGAAGCAAATCCTGAAGAGTCAGTTCCATGCATTGCACTGTCCAAGAATGATTCTTATGTGATGTCTGCATGTGGTGGAAAGGTCTCATTGTTTAACATGATGACATTTAAGGTAACTTAAATTATTTTATTTGGATGTATTCCTAGGCTTTAAGAAAATTTGATGATGCATCTGTAGGTCTTTAGTATATATGATAAATGTGCATGGTTATTCAGGCCTACTCTCTTGGGCGATGAAGCCTTTGCACTCTGCTATATCCTTCTAATAAAGAATAAGGTGCATTTCGCCAAAACGTTAACAGCGTCTCTCCTGCAGGTGATGACAACATTCATGCCACCTCCACCAGCGTCAACCTTTTTAGCATTTCACCCTCAAGACAATAACATCATAGCAATTGGAATGGAAGATTCAACCATCCACATATACAATGTCAGGGTAGATGAGGTACTAAATGCTAGGATATATTTTTTCTCAGATCATCTCTAAGTTATTAATTTGATCATTGCTTTGCAGCTTTATTGAGCTTTACCTAACCTTTTCAGGTCAAAACTAGACTCAAAGGACATCAAAAGAGGATAACCGGATTGGCCTTCTCCAACAGCCTGCATATACTTGTTTCTTCAGGCGCTGATGCACAGGTTAGTACTGATTGACACCTTCTCCTATTTGCATTTTCATTGATCAGTCATTTGATTGTTCTCGTTTTGTGACATCCAGAGGATTGGTAATTTATTATTTGCCTTCATTTTATATATTTCAATCTCTCTCTCTCTCTCTCAGTAAGTTCTTTGGTAATTAGCTCGCTTCCTTCCATTTTTGCAGTTATGTGTGTGGGCCAACGATACTTGGGAAAAGAAAAAATCTGTGGCTATACAAATGCCAGCTGGGAAGACTCCATCAGGAGACACAAGGGTCCAGTTTAATACTGACCAAAGTCGCTTGTTAGTAGTCCATGAGACTCAGTTAGCTATATATGACGCGTCCAAAATGGAGAGAATCTATCAGGTAGTATATCATATATTTGATGAAAACATTTTGTCATTGTCTGTTAAATCTCTTTTTTTGGCAATATCTGTTAAATCTCCTTCTCGACTTGTTTCAGTGGATACCTCAGGGCACTTTGTCAGCTCCCATTTCACATGCATCGTACTCGTGCAACAGCCAACTGGTCTTTGCTGCTTTTACTGATGGTAATGTTGCCATTTTTGATGCGGACAACTTGAGATTACGATGCCGAATTGCATCATCTGCGTACTTGTCTTCGACAGCCATAAACAGGTATCTTCTTTTTGTACATTGGTTGCACAAAATTACCTGAAGTTCATGTCTGAAATTTTGTGTGCTGCTACAGTTATAATTGTCATTTACATGCTGAGATTATAACCATCCGATAACTGATGCTCAAGCAAATTCTCAGTATGCAATTGCGAATGTTTTGCAATTTGCATGTGATAATTGGGAATAAATATATTTTGACAAACTAATGAATAAATATATATTTATAATAACAAAATGCACCAATACTCCAGTTTTGCAAACATCGAAAGCATTGTATATTATTCACACAAGCTTCTACTACCCCCGTTTCAAATTATCAGATGTTTTGATAGGCTATTTTAGCCTACCAAAACATAGTTTAATTTGGAACAGAGGAAGTAAGTTTTAAAAGAAACAAGAACAAGGGGTGCTTTGAGCTTGTTAAGAACAATGCAATTTACTGGGATTTTCTCCGATCATGTTTTGGTACTGTGAAAGAATATTTGATATGGTCTCGGTGGACTAGCTTAATGAGTACTCAACTTTGAACTACGTAATTTCCTTTTTTGAGGAGCATGGTGTAATACACAAAGGCGGTGTTTAATTGCTGATTTACAAAGTAGTACAAGAGAGGTTAGCACCAATGTCTTGATATGCGAAGCATGTAGATTGGGCATTGACTGTTGACGTCCATTGACCATTCCAAATACAAACCATATCATCAGAAATCAAGCGTAAAGTACAATATACATAGACATCAAACTTTGACATTTTTACATTTGGATTCTCAATGCATTATAAGTTTCAGATTATGGCAATACTTTAATATTACATGATTCATATATGTTCTATCAACCCTATCTATCCTGGTTTCAGCAATCCACCCATCTACCCTTATGTCGTCGCTGCACATCCCCAAGAACCAAATCAATTCGCGGTCGGGATGTCAGATGGATCTGTGAAAGTGATGGAGCCCTTGGAGTCTGAGGGGAAGTGGGGGACGCCTGCTCCTATGGAGAATGGGGTGGCCAATGGCAGGACGTCAACATCATCAGCTACCAGCAACCAGGCCGCAGATCAAAACCAAAGATAGATCCATGCTGAATTCCTTTGTATAATCTTCCGATCCCTACATTCACTTGTTATGGTTGCATTTCTTGGAAAGCAAACAGAAAAAAGTGTAAGATCAGGTGTGTCTGCTGTAGCTTGTCAGAAAATCACCCTAGCTATGAGAGATGATCTTGTAATGGGAATAGTCCATAAGATGGGTCGCGTTAGGTTTTTGGCAGTTTAACCGGTGTAGTCGGATGCTGTACTTGTCTTCAACATGCATGTAAATCGTTGCACTAGTTTTTGCACCGCAGCATTGCAACATTTTGTTTCCACCTTTGTGGCTGTTTCCAAAAAATGTGTGGTAATGCCATGGTTCGTCAACACAGCTGAGCTTCTTCAATGTGGTGTTAATGATGCATGGCAAAAAGGAACACTTCATTTACCCATCCCTGAAGATTTTGGCCAAAAATACCCCATTGTACAATCCTCTGATGATCATGCCTGCTGATTTTGAAAATCAGCTCAAGGAAATCATCTTGTCTTTCAGCACTTGTACTGGACTCCAGGTTAACTTTCACAAAACCTCTCTTGTCCCAATTAATGTGGACAAGGATCATGCTGGCTGCAAATTAGAAAGCCTACCATACCTCTAGGCACCACAAGGCCAGCTATCTCAGACTTTGTGCTAGCTATCACAAGATTAAACAAAAGATTATCAGACCTTTCATCTCTCATGTCATACACCGGTAGTCTAACTCTTCTTAACTCTGTCATTAATTCACTGCCCATGTTTGCAATGTGCTCATTCAAAGTTCCTATATCAATCTTTATCCACTTTGAAAAAAGCGGTAGGAAATTCCTATGGGCTGACAAAGACAGGAAAATACAAGGTAAATGTCTAGCCAGCTGGGAGATGATCTTAATTGGTTGTGCCTGGCAATGGCCTTGTTGAAGGTATTGTTTTGAGAGCGTGGATTTTCTTTAAGGTGAAAACTTAGATCTTTGATCAGGCGATGACGGTGTTTGTGCATTGTTCCCTTCTTGGAGGTATCGTTTTTGGAGAAGATAGACTTCTGGTGCTGTCTTGGTGGTGGTAGTACTACTGTTTCAATGAATGAGGAACCGTAGCGGGACTTTGCTTTCTTTTTGTAATTCTTTTTTTTTGGCTGTGTGCATCCGTATGGCCGCTAGGGCAATGCGTTGTTGCAGAGGCTGGATGTAATTAGTATCCTCTGATATTAATATATGCTCTTATCAAAAAACGAAGCTGGGAAATGATCTGTAGACCCAAAGAACAAGGTGGACTTGGAGTTCTGGATCTCAGAACTCACAATAAAGCTCTATTATTGAAGAATGTACACAAACCGTACAACCATCATGACATCCCTTGGGTTGATCTATTATGGAAGGCCTATTACAGTAATGGGCTGGTACAACATGCTGCTAATAACAAAGGTTCTTTTTGGTGAAGAGATTGCCTATCACTATTTGACACATACAGAAGTCATGCCAGCTGCAGGATAAAAGATGGAAAGACACTCCTATGGAAAGATGAATGGAATGATACAATCAAAGAAGATGAGTTTCCTCATCTACACTCCTTTGCAACTAATGATAACACCTCTATTCAGAAGGCATTGAGAAAGCAAATGATGATATATACAATGTTTCAACTTCCATTATCTGTCATTGCTCATGATCAGCTGCATGAGCTTCAAGCTGAGTTAAACTCTCTGGACATTTCCAATTTCCTATGATGAATGGAGCCTGCAAAATGGAGTAGATAAATATTCTACAAGGAAGATGTACAAAGCCCTGATAGGTGAACATGACACACCTAAACCTGTTCTGGATATATGGAAAACATGCATCATACCAAGACAAAAATTCTTTGCATACTGCTATTTAATGGCAAATTAAATACCAAGGATATGATGACCAAGAAGAACTTCCATGTAGAATTTCATGATTGCATCTTATGTGACACTTGCACCGAGGAAACCATTATGCACATGTTCTTCGAGTGCAACTTCAGTCAGAGCTTCTGGTGGACTATTGGCATGGAATGGAACTCGGATCTAGACATCCACACCATGATTACTAAAGCAAAAACAAGATACTCTATACCGTTTATCATGGAAATCTTGATCACTAGCTGTTGGAGCATATTGGAGCAAAGAAATGATGCCATATTCAAAGGTATCCACCCATGTACCCACAGATGTCTTACTAGATTTAAATCTTTTAGTGAATCTTCACAGAGCTAAGCCCAACCTGAAAGAAGACATGCAATCTTGAATAGATACGTTATAAAGCTAAGGCTTGCATACCCTGTAATTACTATGTTCCCTTATCTCTTTTTATAAATGGAAAATGACACGGTAGGGAGTCTTTCCCTATTGTATTTGTGTCAAAGAAATGCCATGGTTCGTCAGAGAGTAATTGTTTTGTTTTATTTGGCTTGTTTGCGTGTTTGACTATCTTTATTGTCCATCCGTAGTAAAAAGGATGTAAAAAGATTTGTCTAAATTTATACGTATACACTAAAATATGTCTAGATACGCGTGAATCATCAAACTATAACATGTGTAGATATGTGTAAATCTAGACAACTTTTAGGATAAAGGAATAGTCAATAACAATTCTGGTTAATTCTGGTTAACAATGTGCTATACGAACTATACAAAAGGACCGTATTATAAGAGCATCTTCAACGGATGCCCTAAGCCCTAAAATAGGGCACGGTTTTTGGGTTTTAGGGTATAAATTATAGGACGCCCACGTGACCTGTTTCAAACGATGCAAAACCGAGCTTCAGTTTTATTTTTTGAAAGGGGAAGGGTCCCGAAGGACCATGTAAAACCCCATGTTTTGTAGTCTTGTTGAGTTTGTTGAGATGCTAAAATTTAGGGAGAATAAAAACTTTTATGTTAAAAATGCACGAGTGCTAGTGATGCTAGCTTTAGTTGCTAATATAGATGACTTGCTTTGATCCGCTATTTTAAAGGTGTGATGGTTGTGTGCTATTTTTGGATGTTAGCCTAGATGATATAGATCACCGTCTCACTTTAAAACACAACTCCTTTTGAACCTAAAAAACCTAGATAAAAACCTCAAATATTTATAACTCAAAATCTATTATTTTATTCAAACTTTGAAACTCAATTTATCTTTAACCATAAACCTCAAAGGCCATGCAAATATACAACCTTGTACCTGGTCATGTGCTCTTGCAACCCACACTACTGCCCTAATCAAGAGCCCTCCTTTTCCCATTAGTCCTTGATGGTTTTGCATGCTAATCAATAATCTGTCTATAGCACTGCTAAAAAGTTCCAACTTTGGCAGATGTTTCTAACTACATCAAAGCTAGCCAGGAGCAGCCCAAGCCATGTAACCACCATGACCTACACAACCATCCACTTCTTTTTTGCATATGGAGCTCTGAGGATCTTAAACCAGTAAGGTTTTGTAGGCATCACAACAATCTACAGCTAGATCATCCATTTTGATCAAATTCAAATGCCATCATTTGAATTTGAAACCTAAACCCCACCAGCCAGCAACCACACTTCTCCTGGTCGTGTACCCCCTCCCCAACCTGACCATGTGGTCTTAAGCATGCAAATGAGAAGGATATAGGAAGATCTTGTAAGATCCTCATCGATGCATGCCACCCTCTCCCTCTCACCCGTCCCCTCCACCCGGACCCATTGAAAATAAATAGAATGTACCTCCATCTGTCTTTAAATAAACATCTCACCTATCAAACTCAAGAAAGAGTCGAACCACTAGCTTTTTATGGCCATGGGAACCAATAGGATCACCTTCGTGGGCATCCAAATGTTGCTTTTAGTTCCGCAACATAGGCCCTGCTAGCTACAACTGCCCAAATGCGCATAACCATCCACTCCCTATCACTCCCGTAGCCGGTGAACCCCATGGCTGGTGACCACGTCACTTTGGCCACGACCACCTAGTGCATCCCACGCTCTCCCCGGGTCGGTTTCGACCACATACGCCAGTGGAGAGAGCAACCGACATCATCAACTCGCACCCACGCCAAACCCCTCCCTCTCTCTGCCACTGTTTGCAAAAGTTGGCGATCTCGACATTAAATCGATCAGCTTGAGCGCGCACCTCTCTCTCTCTATCTCTATTCCCTCCCAACGGCTCTTGGACGAGGGATTACGTCCAAAAGACAGTGACTGAGCGCACAACCCTCCTCCACCACCCCCAAACAACCAATCCCTCGTTACCACCCTCTCTCTCCGACCCACCATAGACGCAGTGCACCGTGAGCACCCCCTCTCTGAATAAGAATCCACATGCCACCCCGTTTCTCCCAACCACCACCATTCCACACTCCTTCCACCACACCAAATCCCTGACAGCAGAGGCTCAGTCGCCTGCTCTCTCTCGCCGTGGAAACCTAGCTTTCCACCGTAGTTCTGCAAGATCGCGGTTGAGATTGCCATCACCTCTCTCACCCTCTCTTCTCTCTCTGCATGCACATTCTCTCCTAGACATGGCGCATCTGACCCTGCGCTTGTTTTTCTGTTAGGACGATGGAGTTGACCGTGAAGTTGTGATCCCGAACCACCGCTGTCACCACGTCTGCACTGACATCTAGAAGCGAAGGAGTCGGACCAGGGCATCGCTAGCACTACTATAGACCACCACGTCACCTCCACCTACCCCTAGCTCTTCCTTGGCCCTAGGTGAGCCTCTCCGTCCCCCGCACTGCCGTGGCTAGGGTTATCTCTTGCCGCCTGCATCAAGAGGTCGATGACGAGCCGAAGCCATGATCTCATTCTAATCGCATGTCCCATGTGTCCCAATACCTCTTCGTTCTGCCACAGCCGCTGACCAATGGGTCCCACACCCCACGTTCAAACCCCACGGTTCCCGCGCACCGGGCAGAAGATTTGGGCCGGCCCAGCACTGTGCTGGCCAGGCCTTCAGATCTGGCCCATGTAGTATTTTTCTGATTAGTTTTTTTTCTTAGACCTGTTAGTTTATAAATTCCACACAAAAATATCTAGGCATCCATTTGTGATGATTCAATTTTTTCTAGACTCTACTTTGAATACCCTGTCCAATGTCTTAGGCCTCTTTCCAGGAAAAATGCGTAGAATTTCTGATACATTAACCTTGTTAAATAGGTTGTTTACACTCTAAAGTCCACAACTATTAATCCTTAACCCCAAAAATGGCAAACCCAATTTGTGTGTAGTACCTTGTTTGATTACCCTACCTATAAAATTGGTTTGGTACTATTTAGACTTGTAGATCTGCTCTGATGTTTTTTCACAAAAAAACATACATATTTGTTTTTAGAAATTTTTGTAGGGTTCGTTAATCATGTTTTTAGTTGATTCAAACTCCCAGTTTTAGGTTCTAGGAGGTGTATCTCCCACATTTACCTCAGAATTATTTGAGCTGCTTTGATTTTATGAGAAATTAATTACTACTGCAACGGTTGTTTTTAGTAGAAACATCGTAATAAATTAAAAAAATGACAAAATGTTGAAACCACTTCTAGTGGCTTTGTTATTTCATTTTCTATCCAGTGATATAAAATTTGTGTACTGTTGTTATACAGAACATGGTTGTGATAAAAATTCACTTGCTAAACTAGTGTTTACTAAATGATTCATAATTAAAGTTCGGAATTAGCTTTTTGAGTGATTCAAGTTGATGTGTGTTCATAAGACCCTTATCTACTGGTAGGATTGTTTGTTTGCTGGAGTTGAACATTGTGCTATACTGGTGTCATTGTTTGGTTGTATGTTGATTTGGTGCTTATTTTGTGGGTGCCTTTCCTTTTGCGATGCTAGATACAAACGAAGGAGGTTTTGAGGAGTTTGAAAAAGAAGACCGGGTACAATTTGCTGACCAAGACAAGCCATCTACTTGTTCATAAGCTTGTCCTAATAAATACCATATGCATATTTTACTTATTTATCAGAGTAAATAATAGCTCTAGATTGTTTCGGCTCAAACTGCTATCCACGTCGTCCCGATTCTTTTCGGTCGCGGGATGGATGCCGAGGACGACACACGGAGACGTCGCAACGGAGCTCCGCTATCCCGTGAGGTGGGTCCTGCTGCGGGCCAGGATAAAGATTCCATACCGTGGATGGGTGTACCGCGCACTGTCGTACCCCACGTCGCTGGATGGTGGGCCGCGCGCACGATAGGAGCCCGCCGTCAGCGTAGGAGGGTTCTAATGCACGCGGTGAAAAGCATTCCTAGCGCTACAACGCTCCGCACCTGCCGGGTTGCGGGGCCCGCCGAGAGCCGACATGGCACATTGGAAGGCATGAACGAGATTGGTTTTTGGAGACGGAGAGCTATCTTTGCAGCTTAGGCCATAGACGTCCGCTGGTTTTAATGGCCGGCGTACATGTGAGTTTCGACCGGCTATAGGCATATGCATACGCCGGCGGCGTGGCACCGTGGACCCTTTCCGGACGCATTGTTTCGTAGTGGACAGCCAAGCTGTCACCGTAGGTTATGGACATACATGGTTCCTCGCAGGCTCGGGCTATAGCCGAGCTTGTTGCGTAGGTTATAGACATACACAGGTTTACACGTACACTTGCGATGTTGCGACGTAGAGTCTTGTCAGTAGCTTTTCTACGCGCCAGACGGACGAGCTGGCAGCCTGCAATGTACGCATCCATGGTTGCTCACGGCAGAGTTCCGACGTGGACGGGTAGACTATATAGGATGACGCGCGTTCTCGTGACGATATAGTATGGTGGGTCCTGCTTGCACGGGAGAGTGCATCTCCCTTTCGTAGAATGCACGATAGGGTCCATGCCTCGCCCATGAGACTATAAAACATTCCCCTCTTCATTACTTCTCGCATTGTTTTTTTTCTTCTTCCTCACTATGGCTTAGCTTTAGCGCTGCACCGTCCTTTATGTAGCCAGACTTGACCACCCGAACGACGACATAGCCGCATCCTAATCATTCTAGGTGGCGGCATGGTTGTTGTTAGGTGAAGTGGCGCTGCAGGTGAGAGCTCGCCGACGTAAAATGCATCGACATGTTAGGTATAGGTTTTAGGCGAACGCGACATTGCGAGCTAAATCTTGCCGATGTTTGCTGCGTAGATAGGATAGCTACTCGGATTTGGTAGTTTGGTAGATTAGGTATACCGACGTGTAGGTGGTAACAATGCGTTGAGCGTGTTCGGTTCTATGCGTACATCCGGTGACTCTGCGTCTACCGCCGTGTCGAAGCGTATCCATCCAGCCAGTGATATTTCCTAGTCTGTCAGTGGCTCTCGGCACGGAGATGTGCTGCATCGATGTTCGCATGTTTAGGTGCGCGGTGAGCACTCTCGCGCCTTACCGCTCTTTTCTCTTTCCCTTTTAGCTTTTATTTTATTTTCTCAATGTTCTTGCTTTTTGTTTGCTTTTTATCTGCTTCGTGTTTTTCTTCTTCTTTGTTTTTTATGTTCCGTTTTCTTCTTTCTTTCTTTTCTTCTCGATTATATATTTTTTGGCATTGGCGTCCTTGCCTTCAATTTATTTTTTATATATATTTTTGTGCTCTTTTCTTCGTTCGCCTTTTTCTTTTTTGGACTTCTTAGTGTTATTTAGCTTTTTCTAACTTGAAGTTTTCTCGCATTTGTTTGTCTTACTATTTTCGTATGATTTTTCTGCTTCTTACGTGTTTATATGTATTAGGAGTAAAATATATATAAAAGGAAATGAACACTCTCACGATCATCAATGACGAGCAAACCTGATCGAACACGATAAATATGTACCACTCTCGCAAACATAACTGACGAGCAAACATAAATGATAAGCAAACATGATCGAACGCGATAGCTGCTTAGTGTCGCGAATGATAGCCACCTTCGTCACCATTTGCAAAACGCCATGCCTATCACTCTCTCAAACATAAGTGATGCGCAAAATCTTGCAAACATAAATGACGAGCAAATGTGATCGAACATGATTGTTGCCTAGTGGTGCGAGTGACAGCCAGCTTCGTCACCATTTATAAAACGCCCCGATGCCGCGGATGATCCATATGAAATGTCCAAGATGAATGACGACTGTGCATTGCCGGGGAGGTTTTTTCTGTGACTTCTCGCTGCAGTCGATGGCACAATGGCTATTGTTGCATCCATGCCACGTGAAGGCTGTTCAAGTTGTCAATATTGTACCCTTTATTTTTTTTCTTGCGTAGTTTCTACTATTTGCAGTACAAAATATTAATCTAGCTCGCGAATATGTACTATGACTTATACAAACAAGCCATAATGTATGTGTTCGATGTATGTTTACCACAGAAACGGCTATTGTAATATGTATACATATAATGAATAGTTTGTGTACTACTTTACATAATGTACGTGTTCATATGTCATTTCTATCTTGACATTTATACTTTCCGTCTCACAATTTGGTCTTACAGGAAAGCCATGTGTGCGTGTTCTATGTATGTTTACTACAAGAATATCTGCTGGGTTCTTACATTTATACGGTGTTTCTGTCTTTATGTTTAGACTCGATGTCTTGTAGTTTTATGTTACAGACGCGTCTGTACTATGAGTACATTTATACGGTGTTTCTGTCTTTATGTTTAGACTCGATGTCTTGTAGTTTTATGTTACAGACGCGTCTGTACTATGAGTAGAACCACATAAGCGCGTACAATTTTGGGATGTGAAAATTTATCTCCATCGCGAAAATGTATCGTATACCTCAGAATGCATTGGTGACCGTCTTAGAATGCACCAAAGAGAAAAAAGTTATCCTTTGTTATCGCGCCTATGGTGGCTACAATATCGTCCAAGATGAAAAATTGGTACTATAAATAATCGTCCGCGGTAAACAATGATGCACGTACAACAACATTGCGATGCACAGAATTGTCACCGACCCAACCATACACTCAGAGGATTTAGTGGACCGAGAACGGTTTCTAGTCACATCGAGACTCACGATTTAAGAATAACGCGCTATTACTTAGCATTCTGAGACCATATCTTTTCTCTTGCATGATTTAGTGCGATCATATCATAAAGTGTTGCATTGTTTTTTACTTCTTTGCTATTTATATCTTATATTAGTTGGGCTCCTCCATGCTATTATGCATTGGTACTGTTAAGTACCACTCCTTGATGATACTTATCCATACTCTATTATATTATTAGGATGGTTACCACCATGCCCTTTGGAAAACCCTTTTAGCCAAAGCAAAACTATAGGTTGTGAAACCCTTGAAAGGTTTACAAACGGTGTTGTTTTTTAAACCTTGGGAAGGTTGCCTTACCAAGAAGAAGTTTTGAAGAAAAAGGAAAGATTTTGTTTTCAAATGAGGCTGGACAAAAAAAGGAGGAAAATCTTTACGAAAACACATCCAGTTCTATGTAGTTCTGCTCGAACAATTAACCTGTGCAACCACATTATCCTGGAATGGGACGAGGCTTGATTTGAAGTTTGTTTATTCTGGTATGGGATGCCTTGCAACTACTTAAAAGGGATTGTATCCCTCAAAGCCAGGTCTCCCCAACGGTGAAGGGTCTTTGTTGGGAACATTGACCTGGGAGAAATGAACTGCCTACGGGTAGTTGGGCGATACTATGAGCCTCTCATTGAAAGTGCACACTCTATGTAGTGTAAAATACGCACCAGATGGTCCTTGGTGCCCGACGTCCCGGTGTTGAGAGGAACACCTCATAGGGTAGGCTCCCATGCCGGGATAGGCATTCCAAGGGTCTTGTTTGGTTACTCGACCCACGATCCATGCGGGATCATGACAGGGTACCCAAATCTTGTGGGTAAAGTTCACAACCTCTACAAAGTGTAAATCTATTCAAATATCCACGTCTGAAAAGGAATGCCGCTGCATAGTGGTGTTGGTTTTGTTTTCAAAAAGGTTTTTGTAAAAGCAAATGTGTTTCAAATGGTTTAGGTCATGGGATGACCGAAAAGGAATTGTTTTGGTGATGGGATGTTCGGGGAGAAAAAGGAAGTGTTTCGGTCATTGGATGACCAATAAGGATAAATGGGTGACACTAACCTAGTGGTTTTCAAATTTCAAATGTCTTCAAATGATTAAAAATGTTTCCAATAAAGATATAGAGATGTTATATCTACACGAGAAACTGATTTAGAAAAGAACCCTAGATAGAGCCATCCTACTACCATAGCTAAACTGCATATCCTTTTATTATTGTTCTCTTAAGGTGGTTTGTGAGTACATTCAAAGTAGTCATTGGAATTGTCCTTGGATATTAACTTGGTCAGACTATGAGGAATATGGTGAAGATGAGGGCTTCGATGATGACTATGCAAACTAGGGCGTTCTCCTAGTCGTAGCCTGTTGGGTTGAAGCGTGACTTGGGTCTTCTATGTTTGGATGTTTCCGCTGCTATGTTGAGTGCTTACCCGATGGGGCATTTGTGTAAGACTCAATCATATGACCATTATGTAAGACTTGTATTTGGTACTGTAATGGATGTTGTACTTTGATACTAAGTTGGTTATGCGCCACGATGCATTGATCTTGGGATCGTGGTGGTTTGCATAAGGGTATCTCGGATAGTTAATCCGGGGTCCCCACAAACCAGGAACTTCTCATTCAACAACAAGGTGGGTACAAACTACATCGAGGCCGCTTGCATCTATTGTGCTACCAAACCAAGAATGTGAAGAAAAGGCCTCGAGCATCAAAAAAGACCCCAGGACAAAGCAAACATGACCTAGTTCTTCTCCACCATAGGGGATCCTCCAGCGCGCCATCGGGGACGAACCACTTGGCTAAGTAGAGACAGTGGCTCCAGTGAGATACTCCAAAAGGGCCTCCATCCTAGAGCTCGAGGAAGTAGCCGCTCATGCGGATAAACATGAGCAGAGGCAAGATGGCCACTGCCGTCGCATGTCCTCCGATGATTGAACCCCAAGATAACACAATACCATGAAATCCATGGCCTCCTACATCGCTGCAAAATGCCCCCGCTAGCTCTCCTTCCTCCCTGCCTCCAACGTCGGCCCGAAAGGGAGAAACGAAAGCGTTCTCCAACAAAAGAGAACATCACCAAACCGCTTATTGAGGAAGACCTCGCCGGATCTACCACCCTCGTCCAGCTTACACCATGAAAGCCCGACAATGAGCATCTCCAGAGATCGCCCGGTGCCATGGATAAGCACCAAAGACCATCCTCCAAAAGGAAGGGAATACGACATTATTAGGGGAGATGCCTAGATCCATCCTCCTCCCAATCCATAGCTCCCTCCATCGGAGATGAGCTGTGAGGACGATGAAGAACATGATGCTTTAGATATGGCCGATGGGATCTAGCAGCCTACTCCCAAGCTCCACCAATGGTAAACCTACACAAAAACTAAACCTACTACTACTTCGACGCCATCCCTTTGCCTACTCTAGCCAGGATCACTAGTGGGAGTAGTTTTGAGAGAACAAGAGGACAGGATTACCGAGCTTCAGTTAGTTTTCAAATGATGTAAAATAGGGTGGGTTAGATCAACACATTCAAACATAACTTCAAAAGTTTAACATGTTTCAAACATAGTTCGATACCTCTTAACACATTCAAACTAGATTTTGGCTACACTACACTAAACCTACACTATTCTACTCCTCGTCACTGCTAGTAAACATGTCAAACCAAGACTCATCATCGTAGTCCACCTTGAGCACCATCGAGGGTCCAACCTTGTATGTCTTATTTGCATGTGCCTTCCTCGCAGTTTAGAACTTGAACTTCACCTGTATGGCCTCTAGATGAGCCTCCTTATACCTTACTATGGCCCTCTCGTCAACCTCGTGGGCGATAAGCTTACGCATGGTGAGGCAGCATTGCCTCTCCTCTTTGCAAGACACAAGCAGCACATTGGGAGCTAGGAGCTCCACTTTCACACAACTCTCACATTTCAGGAAGTTGAGCTCCCAATGCAGCCAAATGAACCACCACATAGTGGCATCCCACACGTAGGTGGCATGCTTTGGTGTGTCAAACATGTCAAGCCAAATCCGCTTACAGTCAGCGGCTACTCCACCATATAGAGACTAGACTCCCGCTCCACACATCGCGGAAGCTTGTGGACCTCTTGATGCAGCAACAATGACGCAGTGCCATTCTGACACGGTGCGGCCGGGCGATGGTACAAGGTCGAAATTGATGGAGATTCAAAGGGGTAACGATGTGGTAGGGATGGAGCGGCCCTATCTGGTGGTATTTAGGTGTGGCAGGGGTGATGGCTGTAGGATCTACGATGGCGCATGAAGGTGAAAGAGCATGTGTGCCCCGATGTGTGGTTTTGGTAATTAATGACAATCTCTATGGACTAATGCTTTTATTGAGTTATAGTTGTAGGTTTTTTCCATTGGCAAGGCTTGAACCATTTGTTGGCTTCAAGGTAGAAAGTAGAAGAAAGTGAAGAATAATAAGAAATGACCAAGGAAGTATTTAAGGTTTGAACCAACGAAAGGTCATTGAGAAGAAGATACAATGTTGATCAATACCAAGTGCAAGGAGCGGATTTGAGTGGGTCAACTCACAAAGAAGAAATGAAGTGCAAGTTCAAGTGGAGCCATATTGAGAAGATCAAATGCTTGAAGTTTTCCATCCTTAGGTAATCATGGATTTGTGAATACATGCTCAAAGAAGAGACTCTCCCATTGTGGAGTATGGAGGAGCATTTTGTGAGTCTTCATCAAGCAAGCGCAATCAAGAAAGGAGTTCCACCTTGGAGCGGTCAAGATCCTATCCATCAAGCTCAAGTGGAATGCGCAAGGAAAAGGTATGATCTTGATAGGTTTTCTCTTTTACCGGTCTCATGTTGTTAGTTGGGAGACAAGTTTATAGGATAGATATCCCTACTATCAAGAGGATCTCTCAAGTAAGTAACTTGATTGTTGCATTTGGAGAGAGATCAAACATTTGCATTGTTGCATCTCTTTCTTGGTTGTCATTTGGATCCTATCCATGTTAGGTTATAAAGCTTGTGGTTATCTTGATAACAAGATATAGTTTAAAAAATGGATTTCATATGAATATCTTATTGTGTTTTTGTTATTGGAGGTTTTACCGGCTCTTCACCTTGGGAGGTTCTCACCTTTTTCCACTTGATATTTTCTCCCTTGGTGTTATCCAATATTTCCACTTTTTGTTGGATATACTACATGTAGTTATCTTTTCAACAAATTGGTTTCATCCCAATAAGAGTTCAGTAGCTCGAGATTTTATCGATTTGGTTTTACAATTTTCCAGAAAAAGGGCCGGAGTGGTCCGGGGTGGGCTGGCCGGCCGGAGTGATCAGAGCCTGGTCCACACACCTAGCATAGCTCACAGTAACTGTCATAGTCTGCTAGCCCGAAGTGTTCCAGGGCTGGCCCGACCTGCCATCGCTAGCTACATCAGCCCACCGGCCTGCCCAACTAGAGTGGTCCGACTAGGTCAGCCCACTCGTGCGTGCTGCTTTTCTCGCCCAACCGCTATCCGGACTGGTCTAGCCCATCCGCATGTTGCCTGCTGCATCCCAACGCCTCTTTCGGTCCAGTTTTCCCCTCCTCATACAAAAAGCCCCCTTCTCCTTCCTTGGGCTTTGTTGCTTGCATTCCCTCTCTCATCTTTTGTTTTTCCCTTCAAGAGCTTGCATTTCCCCTCTAGCTCCCCCATATTTCTTAAATATTTTTGAGAGATTTGAAAGGGGATCTATATCTACAACTCCACTATTCCATCTCTCCTCTATGTTAGGGGAACATCTTGGGATATAGATCTTGGAGGATTTTGTTGTTTTCCTCTTGTGTTCTTCCTCTCTTATTCCCCAATAAATTTTGTAGTTTTGGTGGAATTTGAGAGTGAAGGATTTGATCGCTTGTGTTCTTTCCATTGCATTAGGTGCATTAGTTTGAGTTCTCTACAGATAATAGGTTGGTGAAAATAAAGTAAGCTTGTTACTCTTGGGTTCTTGGAACCCTAGACGATTATGTTGCCTTGGTGGTGATTCCTTGGGCTCTCTAGTTAAGTTATGGAGCTTCCTCAAGCGAGAGCCTTGGTGGTGATTTCTTGGGAGCCTCCACTAAAGTTGCGGAGATTGCCCCAAGCTTGTACGGGTTTGGTGACCGCCCTCAAGTGTTCCATAGTGGACTGGGTGCTTGTCGTGCGGCAGGTGCTCAGGAGAATAGGGTGATGACTTTTGTGGTGTTGATGGTCTTAGTACCACCCACCCCTCCAACAGAGAAGTACTCCCCTTAAAAGGAAGGAACTTCGAGATAAATCTTTGTATCCACGTGCCTCGGTTCTTTATATACCCAAGATCTTTACTTATGCACTTTACCCTATGATAGCATTCACGCTTGAAGTTATATATATCTTGTTATCACCTAGTTGCTTGTGTTGCTTATAATAAGTTGTTGGTGCACATAGGTGAACCGTAGTCTTTATAAGTTATGTGCTTGACAAGTTAAATGCTAGTTTTATTACGCACTTGTTCAAGCCTTTTCATAGAAGTTTTAAACTGTCTATTCACCCTTCTTCTAGGCGACAACTATGCCCTTTTAGCAGGGAACACTGGTTACACATGTGGAAGATACAAAGGAGTGGCGGTTGGGACTTCATGCACGGTCGTTTTAGGGCAGTCGTTTCGTGCCCCAATTTCACAGCACAAGAGGGAAGTTTTTGAGGCATGATGTAAAATATAGGGCACAATTTAGGGATAGATCTTTTGTGAGAGCATGTTTTTGGCCTTTCATGCCCTATAAGTTAGCTCCTTTTGTTTTAGGGCATTTGTTGGAGATGCTCTTTATAGTTTAACCTGTGTGGCTTTCTTTTCTTGGAAGACATGTACTCGAACATGTAGCTAACTCAATGGATTCCTTTCACATAAGAAAATAAAATATGAATTGGCAAATGAAAGGAGTAGAGATAATTTTGTTAAATCAAGAATTGTAAATGAGAGACCGACAATAAGTAGTTCAACATGTATTTATTTATTGATGAGGAACATATTTATACAAGGCCAAAAGGTTGTTGGTGTTTAGCGCCTGAAAACAATAATTTTTCCTACGCAAACAACCCTAATGCTAGGATCTCTCTATTAGTAATGTAGTAACAGGAGGGGCTTTCCGAAAACTTACCAAGTTGAAGATCGAAAAACATGGGTGATGTAGTCATACTAACGCCAACCTCAAGGTCGTTCTGAACTCAGATGGCTCCACTAGCTCCAATGAATTCGATGGCTCGAACGAGTCGAGAGCCACAAGGGCAGCACCTCGTAGGGGGTCACACACATATGATGCTTGACGATGACTCCTAGACTCTGATCCAGTAGAGGTTGCAGAAGTAGATCTCATGGATCTAGAATCCCTGTAGCGCGACGGCGCTCTGCGGTGAAGAACACTCTCATTCGTGCAACCCTTACAGCGGGGCTACGCTCACAAGAGAGAGAGGGAGAGAGGAGGGAACTTGGAGGGGGAAGCCTCAAATATTGGGATTATTTGGTGTGTTTAAATCCCTCCCTATGCCCTCCTTTATATAGGGGGAGGGGAGCCTCCAAGTCCCTTGCCTTAGCAATATGGTACTAAACCAAGGAGAGGAGGGGGAAGGCTTGGCAAGATACCTTGGTGGGATTGGCTGGCCACCATGTGGCCCAGCCGACTACTCCCTCCTTTTCCCTTGGGGGTTTTTCCCTCATGGGCCCTTTTCCCTTTAGGGAGTTGGCCCATTAGGCATGGGCTGCCCATTAAATCATCAAACAAATATAAATAAATGTATAATTCAATAATTAACATATATTTACATAATTTTTAATTCCCGTTGCACCAGAACTCCTTTCGAAAAACTTCGGACACCCGCCAGACTTTCCTGGAACCCTTCCGGTTCCCCTTCTCTTTTCTTCAGTGATTCCTATGATACCAAAACAATCTCCAAGCGTTGTCAAACCCTTAAGTGTGTTACCCTAATGGTTCGGGAACACTCCATACATGGTTGAGACCCCTCTCGGACCAATGATCATCATCAGGACCTAGATGCCCACAATGGCCCCTGCGCATTCCATGAGAATCTTTATCGTTTGAACCATTAAACATAAAACCTTTTCCCTTTGTTACTTTGATACTTTACTTGTCCGAGACCTGATCAACGACATTGCCATGTCGGGTTCAATCTCGTTACCAACAAGTACAAATTTACTCGTTCCAAGCTATGCCATCCTCGTGACCTAGTCACACGCTGCAACTTTATGGATGTCATGTATCTGAGTGGGCCCAAAGTATCTCTCTGTCATGCAGAAGAACAAATCCTGCTCCTGACACATATGCCTCTACATGCCCCTCTGAATACCTGAACACACCTTTATGATCACCGTTTTACTAAGTGACATTTGATGTAAACAAGGTACTCTCGAGTGACAGTGATTAAATATGGTCTCACGGTCTAAGGAATTGGTTACTACGTTTCCCAGTCATTGTAACGGTGAACTTAGTGACTTGATCATGTTACAATTCCTGTGTTGGATATGTACATCACTTTCATTCACCTAATGAAATGACCTCATTGTCAATTGACATAAATGTCCATGATTGGAAAACATCGATCATCGATTGACCAATGAACTAGTGTCAAGAGGATCACTAGGGACTCTAGTGGTTTACATATCACACGTGTATTGACGTTCCTATCAATACGGTTATAGCATGATACAAAGCCTATTATGAACTTAATGAAATATGTCAATAATCTATATTATTATTTGCCTCTAGGGCATATTTCCAACAAAGGCATAATCTAGGGATGCGGCTATTCAAAAGAGACGCGGCGAACTACCTTGTTGGTTGCCAAAATGGCAATCACACATACACAATTAATAACATTAATCTTTGATCAAGTAAATTGGTTAAATCCTAACACTCCCCTAATAATTGCTTGTCATTGTGTATACCCATTATCTTGGTAAAGTCTCCTCTAAAACCATGTGTGAAAAATGTGAGGAGTTGGGTAGGATATGATGTTAAAACTCCTTCAATCCCGACTTGAAAATAATGATACATCATATGATGATTATTGTATCTGTTAACTCAATATGAGTGTGTCTATAGAGTTTAGATGGAAATTAATATGTCATGTATACTTTCTAAAACCCATAGTGCGGAAATAGAAAGTATGGCATATGATCTATATGATGTACCTCATTAAAATCGTGATGAACCTAGATAGTAAACTCAAAGTGAAAAAGAGTGTATATGATGCTTTGAACATGAGTAATTCATGAAGATACCCCCCTTGATTCTTGCAAATCTTGAAGCTATCACATATCTATTCCATTAACAAATTTCTGGAATGTTGAAGTGTAGATACTTCATGATAAAACGGGCGAGGCTACCACATGATTTTTCTTCCAATAGGTTTATTTTCCTGACTCTTCTAGAGTTCATGGGGATAAAAAATTTAGGGGCAATATGCTGATGTTGTGTTTGGATGCACATAACTAAGTCTTGGAATTGATGAGTGGGAATTACAAATCCAAGCTAGAAAGGAAATGGATTCCAATTTAAATTCTGCTATTTTGGTGTGCTTGGAATTTGCTATTGGAATTAACTAGTGGTATCCTATTCCAATTCCTATTTGGATTTAGAAATCATGGAATTGGATGTTCTATTGAGCTTGGACAATATAAACTTGTGTACATGTATAAAAATATCATGTATATATTATTTTCCACACATAATAACATTAAAATAATCTTAATAAGATCACAAGACGAACACACATGGCACAAAATAGTTTGTAAGTATAAAAAAAATGATTACACCATGGATAATTTATTTGGTCTCTTACAAATAGCCCAAGTGTGTAGTTTATGTCTCTTACACATAACACACAAATAACACAAGTGGGTAATTCATAATCAACCAATGCAAATACATAGTAGTCCATCTCAACATCCACACATCATAGCAACCATCAAGGAAAGGTCAATAGCCATGGCTTATTAAACTTCTCGGGGAGATCCATGAATGCTTGAAACAATCGCTCATTAACGACCATCTTCCCATATGGTATAAGCATCAGAATCCCCCAAACCATCTACTTTCTAGAGTGCATCAAGAACTTTAGTTGGAGGAGTCACCTTTGACATAGAAAGTGTCTTGGTTGTCTTCAAAACCTCGTCAAAATATGTCCTCATCCGTTCCATCATGCACAAGATATGATCCCCAGTATGTTGCCTCTTATAAGGCACCTAAGGAGATTCTTAAACAACTGCTATGTTTGAAGCACCTGCACTAGTCGCTTGGTTTTCTTGAACACACTCAACTTCTATCCTAGAACCTACATCAATCGCATGGTCCTTCAAAAATATAGTCTGGATAGCATCCCAATTCCTCACTATGTTGTTCCTATAGCAACTTGCTTCCTTATTAGCCTAAAAAATACACACATATATTATTGTAGGTGATAGTGAAGTTCAAAAAGTAACCACAAAATGAAACACTATGTTAACTAGCTCCACATATCGAGACGACACATCATCACTTGCTAGTGACCTCATAAGGCTTGTCAAATGTTTTAATTCTTGCTATTATTTTCTCCTTGTTCACAACAATATCACATGTTTCCTTGACATGATAAATGCAAGCATTATACACATGTGGCTTCCAACCATTTTGAGCATGACCACCATTGTTGTGATGCTCAGCAAGGGTGTTCAACAATGCTTTGCCAATCTCAGGACTTCATGTAAGGTAAGCCCTATTACCTTTCCTTTTTGGTTCAAACATGCTTCTATAAGTAAAATAAAAGCAAGGACAAAAGAGCAAGTTGGAGTAAGCTAAAGAATATATCAGAGTAAATAAGAGTTTTCAAAAGTCTCAGCTTATTTCTCTACCCATGTCTCCCCAATTATTTATGGTCGTGGGATGTAAGTAAGGAGGACACATGTCACCATCACAACGGATCCCTCTCTCGAGAGAGACGGGCCCACTGTGGGCTGGGAGCTAGATCCCCCGACCCTCTCCCACATGCCCCTGTCCTACCCTATGTAATTGGATGGTGGACTACGCGCATGACCTAGTCCAGATGTCATGGGCTACGGTTAGTAGAGCGCACGGTGAGAGGAATTTCGAGCCCAAGGGAGCTTCGCATCTGCCAGGTGGTGGGTACCTTGGCATCGAGGTGTAAGTGCCATGTCGTCACCATAGACGAGTATTGTTGTCAGGTCCATACATGGGTATTGGCTTCGTAGGTAGTAGAGTGCGTAGTGAGAGTTTCCATGCTTGCTTGCATCGATAAGCCGGTGCGACACCAACCTCCTTTCCTGTCGTGGTGGTGGTGTTGGATCATAGTACTATAGCCGCTTGGCGATGCATGCGACCCTACCCTTCATCTCCCCCTCTTTTCTAGTTCTAATGAAGTGGTGTAGCACTGACCTCCTTCATTGTTGTGCTAGTAGCGTTAGCCGATGGTACTGCAGACGTTTTGTGGCACACACAGTCGTCTGCTTCATCACTTATCATGTGTTTGTGTTCTTTTTGCTCTCCCAGACATCATTTATGTCTAGTCATCAGTGTTTCTGATGTGTGGCTTTTCCCTATCCCGTGTCATGGTCGAAATATCATTGTATTCTAGAGACCTAATCGTTGGTCTGGAAGGTGATGGTGTTTCGCTCGTGACACATGGGACACGCGACGGGCATGTGCCCACCATCAAAGGAGCCACATACACGCACACATGTACATGTGTTTCATTTCTCTCCTTGGTGGTTATCTATGGAGAGGCGATAGGAGGACGCCTTCGTGGTAGCAGATGGAGTACCCTGGTCCCATGATACATGGCTACGTGAGGATATCCCTGTGCCGGCTGTAGAAGGAGTGACATGAGCATGATGGTTTCGAGGTTGCGGTCACCATCCTAGTATAGGTATCTGTGCATGTGGCATCGGTCTCCCTCCTCTATGTTACATTTGCACACGCGCTACCAGTTTCCTTCCTCATGGTACACGTTTAAATGCATAGTTACATTTAGGCATTTTTTATTTTTTATTTTTTAGTGTGTTAAGTTTAGGGGCCTTTGGTTTATGCTTTTTGTCTCTCCGCTTTTCCATGCGTGTGATGCACCGTTTTCATGGGGCCATTTGTTTGGACGCTCGATGTGTCGGCGTGGATGGAACATTGTAGGTCGTCTTACCATGCACTGCCCATGCACCGTACTACTCTTTAGCACTTCATCCCCTGTCTATATGTGCACGATGGTGCACACGTTAACATGTATGTACATATATGAGCGTTCAGTTTGATGCCACGCGCGACAGTGCTCTCACGGGTATAGATGCGAATGCATTTGCGGTCGGTTAGATGCGCGTCGCAATGTTCCCCTCTTTTCTTCTTTCATTCAACAATGTTGATTGCTTTTCCGTTTGTTGAATTCTCTTCGAGCACACTCTTTGGTGGCTTATGCCTTCCACTAGGCTGAATCCTTATCTCTTCTTCTCTATTGTAGGTCTCTACTAGATCATGTAGACGCGCGTTGCCGCACCCGTCCATTAGGTAAATAGATTGTTAGGAAGTTCCATACTTAACCGGGTTATGCAAAAAAAATGATAAGTAAATAACATGGTACCTAATTACTTGTTTGGCTTTGTATTTACCTGAGATACATCTGCAAAATCTCCATAACAGTGTAATGTTAGGTAATCATAAAAATTTATTCGGATCAGACCCTAGAGAAATCGTAAAATTTTATTTGGATCTGAACTGATATATTCAGCATAAGGTATCTTTTGAAGTATAATTTTAAGAAAATTTAATTACTGCTATACACCATGGTAGCAGTGTATTGTTGTGCCATCCAATAAAAAGCCTTAAATGTTTCTAAATATGCGGACACACTGACCACTACCCAAAACTAATTCAAGTGGCAACTTGGTGGTGGTAAGGATCATAATATGACACCTCTAATTTCATAGATTTCATACAAACAATATTCAATTCGTAAACATCAATGATCATTTCAAATTCAGTGATCGTCTACTTGTTTTAAAACAGGCATACTACAAAGAGTGACATCCTAAGAGAAAAATACAACATCTTTCTTCTATGGAAAGCCAAGCTCTTCTAATTCTAGCTCTAGGAACACCTTACTGAAATCAAGAATGTTGGCCTGCTCATATGAGTAGATAATTTTTGCATCAAACCTGCAAGTAGCAGATTGAACAAATGTATAAGATATGACAATTAACACTATAGGAAGAAATGCAAACAATAAATAAAAAATAGTACATGTTGGTAGATGCAAGGAATAAAAACAAAACTCCATGCCACATCTTAGATATTCACCCGAACTGATCTTTGAGATCCCCTTATATGGTCCCCGACGATCACGTAAACAAACAATAATAGTCACATGGATCACTACTATTTTTTTGAAAGATCCAACAAATGCTTGCTTTCGATATATTAGCAGAGGGAAAGCTTCATACAACAAATTGTACAATGGACCCGTGTCACCCAAACGGAGTTACGACCAGGTAGTGACAAACCAACCACCCTTATGCATTGCTACTGTAGTGCAGAGCACAGAAAACTGACATTAGGATCAAAGTTAAATATTTATTTTCGAACTATTTAGCACATGAAAGGAGCTATCTAACTGGATACTAAAAACTGGTCAGTATACGGTATGTAGTAGCGACAAAAAAACTACACAATAGTCCATAGCAATATATTTGAAAACAATGAATTATAAGAAACTTGTACCATGTAGCTCCTTATATATACAACTGATAATAATCAAAGACAATACTTTTTGACTCCCCTAGAAAGAACTGATTCACAACTACAAACTAATTTTTTTACCATGCTAACTTGTAGGGGAAAATATAATTATATAGGAATTAAATCATATTGCAGACTAATTGACAAATTTTTACAAGCTAGTGGCAGCTACTCGGATTTTGTAAATATACACAACCTGTCCTAAATTGGATGTACACAGTTCTACTATGAAATAATAAGTTGGCAGCATAAGAAATTGGCAGCAAGTAATACATAATTGCTATTCTGTGTAACTACAGAGCAAACTACCAGCATGCTGCTTTCGAGATATATGAAAACATACAACAGTGCATCAGAGATCGACACAGCTCGTAAGAAACATTGTAGTGCAACACTGAAGAGCAACAAGAGTACCAACCAGCCTGGACGCCGGCCTGCGTCACACCACGGACCAGGCGTGTGCGGAACTCCTCCATCTTACCCTTCATCTGCAAGAACACAAAAACCAATCATCCACATGAAAAAACCATGGAAGAAGCATAGAATCTGGTAGGGCGTTCCGCGTAGAACTACAAATCTCACGTACAAAACAGGTTGGTTGCGTTGATGATGTAGCGCCACCACCGGTCTAAGAGCGAAGCTTCTAACCGCCCCAAGGTGGATCCTTCCCCGCTGCACCACCACGTAAGGAGGAAGGCAGTGGTTGAACAACAAAGGTGCCGCCACTCCACCTTGAAGGACAGATGCGCCACACTGTAGCGTCTCTTCCCGTCCTCGATCCCTAATTTCTCTGTCGATTGAATGGGTGTCTCTAACTGAGGTGAAAGGATAGATCATTACATGGGCTTTAGTATGTTTTCGGGGCCCAGTTAACCACATCAGGCCGATTTGTTCTCCAGAGGCTCTTCCCCTAGGGATATTTCGGCCCATGTGGGATTTATAAAAATCGAATGGCCAGGAAGTGCGGACAGGGACGATCGGACGGTCCAGAATGCTCAGGGCGTGAGGGAGCTCCCTTTTGTCCCAGTTTTAATATCCCTAATGTGTTCTTTTCCTTTTTCCATGGTCAATCTACTATCCATCCTCGTTCGTTCTATCCCTTCACTTGCCTGAGGGGTACGACCAATGATACACATTGGCGTACTGCTTGATTAGATGGGCTTTTGTCTGCAAGCGGTGTATGTGTTATCTTCCCACCGGCCGATCCTCAATAGCGTATACCACACATACTCGACTATTAACAACGCAACTGCTATCTAGGAGCTAAGAGGGATTCAACGAGGAATCTGGGAATGATTCATACGATTTGGTATTATAGAGAGTATGGTAGCAGCGAAGCAAAGTTCAGAGGAGAAGTTTAGAATACAAGCTACGGCCGAAGCCACTTCCTATTCGCCACCGAGGCGGTCGTCGACGCCAGGCTATATAGCCCAGCTAATCCCTGCCAACCAGCTCATCAGTGGGCCCACGTCTTGGAAGGATACCGGGTACTCTCCTTGCGCTCGCGTCGCTCGTGTGCCACCACCTCCTGTGGGTCCTTACTGGCAGGGTCGGTGTTAACATTCCCCCTTCCTTGAGCAGTAGCTTTCCCCCAAGTCGACGCCCGCGGAAACTGACACTTCAAATCATCGATGTCTTCCCATGTAGCCAAGGATTCGGGCAGGCTAGGCCACTAAACCAATGCTTGACTAACTGTCACTGCCCCTTGCTGACGAAGACGGCGTTGCAAGAGCCGGGAAGGAACGCGCAAAGCATCCAGAGGAGAAGGAAGTTGGGTCTGTACCTGCACCAGGGGTCCAATAGCCTTCTTTAACTGAGAAACGTGAATTACTGGATGGATTCGACTCGTTTCTTGCAATGCCAAACGATAAGCAACTGTGCCCACACGCTCCAGAACTTCATAAGGGCCATAATATTTGAAAAGAGCTTATGGTGCGCTCGAGGGGCCACGGAGGACTGCACATAGGGCTGGAGTTTCAGATAAACAAAGTCACCAACGTTGGAGGAACATTCAGTCCTTTTCTTATCTGCTTGATGTTTCATCTGCTGGCGAACATGTTCCAGTTGCTGACGCAAAAGCTCTTGCATAAGTTGTCTTTCATCCAGCCAAGCTTGTAAATCAGGAACAGAACATGTACTGTCAGTAGTGAGCCCTAAGATGCGTGGGGATCATCCATACAGAACCTCGAAGGGAGATTTTCCCAAAGCAGAATGGAGGCTCGTATTGTACCAATATTCTGCAAGAGTTAACCACTGAATCAACTTGGTCGGACAAGCATGCGCAAAGCAACGCAAATATCCCTCGAGACACTAATTAACGCGCTCGGTCTGTCCATCAGACTCTGGATGATACGAAGAACTCATGTGCAGAGAGGTGCCAGAGAGGGCAAATAACTGCTGCCAGAACTAACTGTTGAAAATGCGATCTCGATCAGAGATAATCTATTCTGGAGGCCCATGCAATTTGAATACATGATCCATAAATGTTGTGGCGACATTGGCTGTAGAAAAGGGATGTGCCAAAGGTACAAAATGTGCAAAGCGACTGAATTTATCCACAACCACTAAAATGAAGTTGAATCTACCTGATCGAGGAAGACCTTCGATGAAGTCCATCGAGATAATTTGCCATGCTGATTTAGGTACAGGGAGTGGCTGCAAGAGTCCAGGATACTTTGCTCGATCAGGTTTGTCATGTTGGCACATTACACAAGACTGAACAAAGCTATGTACTGCTTTTGCCATGCCCTTCCAAACAAACAATTGCTTGATGCGGCGCAAGGTCACTGGCACACCAGAGTGGCCGCCCATTGGTGTAGCATGAAATTCACGAAGCAATTGTTCTTGCAGTGTGCAATTAGCAGGTAACC
The DNA here is from genome assembly GCA_910589775.1 of Avena eriantha. Taxonomy (NCBI): domain Eukaryota; kingdom Viridiplantae; phylum Streptophyta; class Magnoliopsida; order Poales; family Poaceae; genus Avena; species Avena eriantha. Next base: position 237,822,363 of record OU342742.1, on the reverse strand, counting down.
AGATACGCCCCTTTTTGCGAATGATTCCGTCCCGCAGAGTGAAAGGATCATTAAGTTCAGGAGCAATGCTTAAACATTGCAGCAGAGATGTGGCTTGCACATCCTATTGATAAGCATCCAAAATTGCCAAGATCCAATTGGGTTGACAACGAGAAATGGCATTAAGTTCACTTTCTAGATGAGGCCTTCGAGATAGTGCATCGGCCACACGACTCTCAGAGCCCTTCTTGTAGACAATGCGGTACTGCATACCCATTAGTTTAGACATAACCTTGTGCTGCCATGGCGTATGGAGGCATTGGTCAGTCAGGTGTGCTAGGCTTGCATGATCAGTGCGAATGACAAACTTGCGATGTTGGAGATAGGCACACCATTGTTCAACTGCCAGCAAAATTTCCATATACTCCTTTTCATAAGTCAAAATACCACGTGTCCGAGGGCCCAGGGCCTTGCTGACGAAAGCTAGAGGATGCTCACGCTGTAGCAGAACTGCACCAATGCCATGGTGACAAGCATCAGTTTCCACGACGAAAGAACATAAAAAATCAGGAAGTGCGAGTACTGGAGTTGTTGTCAGAGCAGATTTTAAGACCTCGAAAGCTACTTGTGTGTCTTTAGTCCATACAAAAGGAACATGTTTCTTCAATAATTTCATAAGAGGCTTACTGATGGAACCAGAGTACTTTGATCCTAGCTTTCATGCTTTGCAAATGGTTTGATCAAGATTGTGATGGTGCATGTCACCTCAAAACTTATTCTTTTTATCACTTGCCTACTCGAGGACGAGCAGGAGTTAAGCTTGGGGATGTTGATATGTTGCAAACGTATCTATAATTTTTGATGTTCCATGCTTGTTTTATATCTACTTTCTTATGTTTTGTCCACACTTTGGAGTATTTTTATACACTTTATTGGACTAACCTATTAACAAGATGCCACAGTGCCAGTTGCCTGTTTTCTGCTGTTTTTGGTTCCAGAAAGTCAGAAAACGAATATTCTCGGAATCGGATGGGGTAAAAGCCAAAGTCAATATTTCACCGAGGGGAACACGGAGCCAAAAGACGAGATAGAGAGGGGGCAGGGGCTAGCCACACGATAGGGTGGCGCCCCCCTGACTGCACCACCAGGTGGTGTAGGCCCCTCGGGCGCCAACCGACCTTGTCTCTTCGCCTATAAGAAGCCTCTGATATAGAAACCCTAAAGAAGCCAGCCTCCAGCCACAAAAAGTTCCGCAGCGCCGCTGCCACCGAAGGGGAGATTCGGGGGACAGAAAGTCTCTATTTCGGCACCCTGCCGGGATAGGGAAGTGTCCCCGAAGCCATCTCCATCGATCTCCACCACCATCTCCATCGCCGTTGCTGATTCCCATGATGATGAGGGAGTAGTTCTTCCTCAAGGCTAAGGGTTCTACCGGTAGCTATGTGTTCATCTCTCTCTCTCTATGCATGATCATATTGTGATCATGAGCTTTGTAATCAAGTAGATCTACCTTGATACCCAAGTGCTTTAATAGATCTCTGGCTCTCCCCACGTGTGTGAAAGTGATATCGTGCACACTATGGTGGCACTTAGGCTAGAGATTACAAATACTTATTATGAGTTATATTTGGAGTTCGATGTCTCTATGAAATTGTGGTGTTTGTTGGAACCATCTAGCGCTCAAGGTGACAGTGTGGGGTTATCTAGATGGGGAATACGAACTTTGAGGTGTGTTGTTATAGCCCTACCATGGATTAGAGTGTCCAACCAGAGAGTAGTTCAGAGTATTATCATGAAGAGAATATATTTATATGAGAGTGTTCACTAGCGAAAGTATGATCCCTAGGCCTTGTTTCTAAACATTGAAACACCGTTTGCAACTAGATCTGTTACATGTTTGCTTGCTTCCATCTTTTTGCCTTTAGTCTTTTCCACGCGCCATCAAAGCTATTTTCTGGCACCATTGTCTTATACCCATTCCACTTGTATTTCACTATCTCTTCGCCGAACTAGTGCACCTATACACCTGACAAGTGTATTGGGTGTGTTGGGGACACAAGAGACTTCGTGTATCTTGATTGAAGGGTTGCTTGAGAGGGGATACCTTTGAACACTTCCTCCCTAAGTTTGATAAACCTTGGGTGATCCACTTAAGGGAAACTTGCTGCTGTTCTACAAACCTCTGCACTTGGAGGCCCAACAACTGTCTACAAGAATAGAAGTGCGTAGACATCATCAATCAAGGTCAAAATGAAGGTCAAGACGAGGACCAGAATGATGAAGAGATCCCGACAAGGAACAACAAAGAGATCGAAACTCATCGCAAAGCTCAAATGTATAAAATGTTGGAAATAAGAGACCACTATCTTGAAAATGTTGTTTGTGATCTAAGGAGTGGAATGTCCACTCAGGCTCAATTGAAGCATTTTGATGAGCATCAAGCTCATATATCCACGGGGGAGCCCAAAAAGGTGTGGGAAGCTCTTGAAGATTCAGATTGGTTGGAAGCCATGCATAATGAGCTCAACAACTTTGAGAGGAAGAAAGTTTGGAAGTTAGTAGAAAAGCCTAAAGATTGCCGCAATGTTATTGGCACCAAATGGATATTCAAGAACAAGCAAGATGCACATGGAATTACTGTGAGGAACAAGGTAAGCTTGGTAACTCAAGGGTTCTCACAAATTGAAGGCATTGATTATGGAGACACCTATGCTCCTGTGGTGCGCCTTGAGTCCATCCGTATCCTTCTTGCATATGCTTCACATCTTAATTTTAAACCGCAACAGATGGATGTGGAAAGTGCTTTTCTAAATGATCCATTGCATGAGTTGGTTTATGTTAAGCAACCCCCGGGTTTCGAGGATCACAACTTCCCAAACCATGTATACAAGATTGATAAGGCGCTCTATGGACTTAAACAAGCTCCACGCACGTGGTATGAGCACCTTAGAGAGCTATTGTTAGACCGTGGTTTTGAGGTTGGGAAAATTGATCCCACTCTTTTTACTAAGAAGGTTAATGGGGAGCTTTTTGTTTGCCAAATATATGTTGATGATATTATCTTTGGCTCATCTAACAAAGCATTTAATGATGAATTCTCAAAGCTTATGACAGATAGATTCAGGATGTCTATGATGGGAGAATTGAGGGAATTTCTTGGCTTTGAAATCAAGCAAATAAGGGGAGGTGATACATTGCAAATGTATCTATAATTTTTGATGTTCCATGCTTAGTTTTATCCACTTTCTTGTGTTTTGTTCTAACTTTGGAGTACTTTTCATATGATTTCTTGGAATAACCTATTAACAAGAGCCACAGTGCCCGCTGCCTGTTTTCTGGTTCCAGGAAAGTTAGAAAATGAATATTCTCGGAATTGGACGGGACAAAAGCCAAAGTGCCTATTTTTCCGGAAGTCATCAAGTGCCAGAATACGAGACGGAGAGGGGTCAGAGGCCGGTCACACCACCTGGCCGCGCGGCCAGGCTGGGCCCGCACCAGGGGGTGGTGTGGTGGCCCCTGGCACCCCCTCGGCCTCCCCTTCCGAATATAAGATGCCCTCGGGACGTAAACCCTAAGTACCTAATCAAAAATCCACGAAAGAGTCTGTAGCCGCCGTCATCTCCATCCCTAGATCGGGAGGGATCTGAAGCTCTTCCCGGCACCCTACCGGAGAGGGGTATTCACCCTGGAGGCCTTCTTCATCACCATGCAAGCCTCCGGTGTGATGCGTGAGTTGTTCATCCTTGGACTACGGATCCATGTAGTAGCTAGATTGCTGGTTCTCCTCCTTTGTGCTTTCATGTCTAGATCTTGTGAGCTCCGTTCATGATCAAGATCATCTATTTGTAATTTTGCATGTTGTGTTTGCTGGGATCCGATGGATATTGAGATGCTATTTCAGATTGATTATTGATTCTATCATGTCTTTGTTATTTGTGATCTTGCATGCTTTTCGTTGTTAGTAGCTATCTTGGCCAAGTAGATGCTAGCAACTCCAAGAGTTAGTATTTATGCTCGATAGTGGGTTCATGCCTCTGGTAATCTGGGGAAGTGACAGAAATCTCTAAGGTACTAGATGTGCTGTTGCTACTAGGGAGAAAACAACAATCCTTTGTTCATAGAACAATCGTATTGTTTACTTTACACGCAGTTCGTAAAGCAATAATCTGTTGCTTGCAACTTAATACTAGAGGGGGTTCGGATGATAACCTGAAGGTAGATTATTAGTCATAGATGCAGTTGGATGGCGGTCTATGTATGATGTTGTAATGCCCAATCAAGTCTCAAAGGAGTCAAGATGATTAGTATATGCATGTATTGCTTTCTCGATGTTTGTCAATTTCCCCGCTGTAATTTGTTCACCCAGCATGTTATCTGTCTTAAGGAGAGCCACCTCTAGTGAACTATGGATCCCGGTCCTTGTCTTTTACATTCAATCTACAATATTTTACTGCTTTGTGTTTACTTTCTGCAAACTATTACTTCTTTTCATTTGATACGTTTAATCCTTTGTTTTCTGCAAAACACGGTGAGATTGACAACCTCATCGCAAGTTGGGGACAAAGTTCTGTGGTTGTGTTGTGCAGGTCTCCATGTTGCTACTAGCACCGGTAGTGAGCCCTGCCAAAGCTCAGCTAGTAACACCTTTGGGGTGTTTCCTTGCTCCTACTGGTTCGATTAAACCTTGGTTTCATAACTGAGGGAAACTTGCTGCTGTGCTCATCATACCTTCCTCTTGGGGTTCCCAACGAGCTCTACATCAACCACGCACCAGCACTTTTTCTGGGCGCCGTGCATTGAGCCAACAAGCATTTTTCTGGCACCGTTTACGGGGAGTCAAGGACATCTTCACAAGGGGAGTCCCTCATAACCAATCTATTTACTTTGTTATTTTTGTTTTGCTTAGTTTCTTTTTGCTTTGTTTGCTTGTTTCTTTATCAAAAACACACAAAAAATTAGTTTTACAAGTTTGCTTTCTTATTTGAAAACACACAAAAATGACTACTCTTGAAAACACTAAGTTGTGTGACTTCACTAGCACCAACAACAATGATTTTATGAGCACACCTATTGCTCCACCTGTGCCTGAAGATACTTTCTTTGAGATAAAACCTGCTTTACTCAATCTTGTTATGAGAGAACAATTTTCTGGTATTAGTAATGAAGATGCCACTTCCCATCTAAATGACTTTGTTGAACTTTGTGAGATGCGAAAGCATAGGGATATAGATGGTGATATTATTAAGCTGAAATTGTTTCCTTTCTCTTTGAGAGGAAAAGCTAAAGAATGGTTGAATTCCTTAACTAGGAATAGTATTGATTCTTGGACTCAGTGCAAAGATGCTTTTATTGGAAAATACTATCCTCCTGCTAAGATTATATCCATGAGAAGTGAAATAATGAAGTTTAAACAACTTGATACTAAGCATGTTGCTCAAGCTTGGGAAAGAATGAAATCTTTGGTAAAGAATTGTCCCACTCATGGACTGACTGCTTGGATGATCATCCAAACTTTTTATGCAGGATTGAACTATTCTTTAAGGAACCTATTGGATTCTGCTGCTGGAGGTACCTTTATGACCATCACTTTGGGTGCTGCAACAAAACTTTTGGACAATATGATGGTTAATTATTCTGAATGGCATACTGAGAGAGCTCCACAAGGTAGGAAGGTAAATTCTGTTGAGGAAACCTCCTCCTTGAGTGATAAGATTGATATTATTATGTCTATGCTTGTTAATGGGAAAGCCCATATTGATCCAAATAATGTTCCTTTAGCCTCTTTGGTTGCTCAAGAAGAGCAAGTTGATGGTAAACCTGAATTACCTAGTGAAGGAAGAATTTTAGAAGTTGAAAGAGCCACTAAAAACTTCATGCAAATGCAATATGAGCAAAATAAACTATTCACTAAAACTATGGAGGAACAATCTATCATTTTGAAGAACATTAGCCATCAACTTGAGAGTCTAAATAGGGAAATTCCTAGTTTACAATTGAAACTCTCTAATGCTAAAAGAAATATATCATCTTTGCCTGAAGCTCAATCTTCATTGATTAATAAAATGACTGCTAAACCTGAAACTAATGAGAATCCCTTTGGAGCTACTAATGCTATACAAGTAAGAATTGATGAAAATGTTAGACTATTAGCTGAATTACATGCTAAGTGGGAAAGAGAAGATGAAATTGCTAGAAACATTAGTGTTTCTACTATTACCACCACTAGTGTTGAGGATAGTAATAGTTCTACTACTTTAGATGATAAATTTGATTTTGATCTTGATGGTTGCAACATCTCTGAAGTTATTAAGTTCCTACAAAAGCTTGCTAAAAGTCCTAATGCTAGTGCAATGAACATGGCCTTTAAAAAACACATTACTGATGCTCTCATAAAGATTAAAGAAGAAAAGATGAAACATAAAGCTTATATTCCTATAAAACAAGAAGATGGTTGGGAACCCATCATTAATATAAAAGTGAATTACTTTGATTTCAAAGCTTTATGTGATCTTGATAGTAGTGTTTCTATTATGCCTAGAAGGATTTATGATATGCTTGATTTGCCTCCACTTGAAGATTATTATTTGAATGTCCCACTTGATGATAATGCTAAAAAGAAACTCATGGGGAGTCTTAATGATGTTCTTATTATGGTTAACAATGCCTATGTCCCCGTTGATTTCTATGTTTTGGATGTTGAATACAATGCTTCTTGTCCTATTACTTTGGGAAGACCTTTTCTGAGAACTGTTGGTGCCATCATTGATATGAAAGAAGGCACCATTAAATATCAACTCCCACTCAAGAAAGGTATAGAACACCTCCCTAAAAATATAGAAAAGATTTCTTTTGCTTATCATATGAAAACAAAATTTGGTCTTAATGCTTCTTCATTTGAGAACACTTGATTCTTTTTCTTGCTTCTTATGCCTAACTTAAAGGCGTTAAAGAAAAGTACTTATTGGGAGATAACCCAAAAGTTTTAGATGTGTCTTGGAAGTTATTACCTCTGTAATAACCTCTCCTTATCCTTTTTATTTTCTTTTTGTGCCAACAGTAACCTCTAATGAGAGAGAAGTAATGATTGGGAAAGTTGCTGTCCCGAAACAGATTTCTGTGCTTCACCGTAAAAATTCGTGTAAAATCTCTGAATGTATTTTTGATGCGTGAAGTTTTGTGCTTCTGCCCCAGGTTGTTATATAACTTTCGTTCGTTCAACACTTTTTGATTTGAGCAACATAAGGTCTTCGAAAAAATTCGTCTTTACGTGCTGGTCTGTTTTGACAGATTTCTGCCATTTGCTTCTTGTTGGTTCATTCTTGAGTTCTGTTGGGGAATTGAGCTTTTTGAGGGAAGTGCTACAGTAGCTAGTGTTCTAATGGAAGTTTATTTGGTGTTAGAACTTAACCTTAAGACTTATTTATCTTGAGTGCACTAATGTTGCTAATAAAGATTGTCTGAAGTTTTGTATGAAGGAAAATTTTCAGGTGTATGGAAGGAATGAGTAATGAGATGAAGGATGGACTAAAGCTCAAGCTTGGGGATGCCACGTGTGTCACCCCAAGAAATATCCAAGAAGAACAAGCGTCAAAGCTTGGGGATGCCCAAGGCATACCCTCTTCATCACTAAAAATCTCAGGTTTCTTCCAAACGCTTTATTTTTATTGTTTCATGCACAGTTGTGTTTTTCTTGGAGCGTCTTCTTTTTCGTTTTCGTTTTTGTTTTTCGTTTGCTTTGGTTTTCTTAGTTTTCTGAATAAATTGGTTGGACCCCCTCTTTCATACATTGGTTTGCAAATAGTTTGGTTTGGTTTGGAAAAGAGTAGGAAAGTTCATACTTATGTGGTAAAAAGAGCTCGTTTTTGACTGTGGCCTATGCTTTGTCATGCCATGCTTGATATTGTTTTAGCCTTTTGCTTAGTATTCTCAGCTGTAGCATGACTTGTTATAAACAATTGAGATTGCTTAATGTGCCTTGGATGAATCATGCGTTGTTTTAGCATATTAAAGCATAGTATAGTGGTATTCTCCTTTGATGCTTTATTTGGATTGACTTGGCGCATGCTCACACCATGTTATGACTATCTCAAGTCACCATAGCCTTTATGATCCTTTAGTTTTCAACTTGTGGTATCACTTTATGCTTTGATCAATGATGTTTTGTTGCTCTGAATGATTATGGCCATTATTGCTCTCTTAGTTTCTCGCTCCCAGTCTTTTGCTAGCCTCCACAACCAAGTATGAGTTCCACTCATGCATCCAACTCCCTAAACCAAGTTATTTCAAAGAGTACACCATATCTACCTACTAGCTTATGCTATTCCAAGTATATTCATGCTTTTGTTTACCTTCCAAATTAAACCTGTTATGAGAAAACTAGTGATTAAAGCTGTCACGAACTTGATGGCACACTTTACTTTTCTTGCCCTTAATAAACTTGAACCATTGTGTCGTCTATGTTGTATATGCTTGCACTTATTTGTTGGGAATTAGCAGAACCATGCTTTCATGGGGAACGCTTTCAACATTGCACTTGGTACTTGTACCTAGTTGATATCATGCTCTTTTGTCTATGGATGTCATCCGTGTGAAATGAAAGGGGAGCTTGTAAGTCCATGGAGTTATGTATATGTGTTAGAGAAACACCTGGGCCGCTGGTCTAATCCATGCTGACATGGTGGAAACCTGCAGCGTAACCATAATGAGCTGTCTATGAAGCATTCTTCTTATAAAAAAGAGTCCTATATTGAGAAAAAAAGAGAAAAGAAAAAAAAGAGATTATGAAAAGAGGAAAGAGAGAAAAAAGCACCATATTCCCATGATAAATAGGAAGATTGCTGAGATGCTCGTTGTTTGCTTGCCTTATCATTTTGATATGGGGATTCTTCCGTATCATCGGGCAAGGGGTACCCCGTTGGCGGTTCTCTATGATACACATGTACTTACAATGACAAGAACTTACCGGTGACTAAACTTGAGTAGCATGAGGAGCGGTCCTCGTATACAAGGGACATGAGATTTCTGACTTATACTTCGTCAAGCATGTACACCATAGTTTGTTCACTTTAACCTTAATCACTTCAAGATGCTTATGATAGGGGCAATGAGAGCTGAAAGCTATAAGTACCATAATTTTTGGAAGCTCTTTATGAGACTTGAATCCCTACTTCCTTTTAGAAAAGGCCTTTCTTCCACCGTTATATTGAGTCTCCACCTTCTATCTTTATGCACCTACTTTGAGAGCATAGTGGCCATTCTTAGTTCTATGTGCATTGTTCCAAGACTAGTTGATTGATGCATACTTTGATATTGCTTGTTTTAAACTATTGTATCTAGTCACTCTTATGAACTTTGAAGGTGTCCTATGCATTTATATTTGCTACTCTATTGAGAGACAAGCTGAATACTATTATGCTATGTTTTCTTTATGTGAAACAAACAAACGTCTTGCAAAGCATTGTTATTCATGAATCTTTTGTTTGTGCCTTTTCATGTTGCAACATAGTTTCTTTGCTTATTGCTAGAACTTTGTCTTTCATGTTATAATTGAAGTACTATGATCCCAGCTTTGCATGTTTTACAAATACTTTGATCAAGTCTTTGATGGTGCATGTCACCTCAAAAATTATTCTTTCTTTTTATCACTTACCTACTCGAGGACGAGCAGGAGTTAAGCTTGGGGATGTTGATACATTGCAAATGTATCTATAATTTTTGATGTTCCATGCTTAGTTTTATCCACTTTCTTGTGTTTTGTTCTAACTTTGGAGTACTTTTCATATGATTTCTTGGAATAACCTATTAACAAGAGCCACAGTGCCCGCTGCCTGTTTTCTGGTTCCAGGAAAGTCAGAAAATGAATATTCTCGGAATCGGACGGGACAAAAGCCAAAGTGCCTATTTTTCTGGAAGTCATCAAGTGCTAGAATACGAGAGGGAGAGGGGCCAGAGGCCGGCCATACCACCTGGCCGCGCGGCTAGGCTAGGCCCGCGCCAGGGGGTGGTGTGGTGGCCCCTGGCACCCCCTTGGCCTCCCCTTCCGACTATAAGATGCCCTCGGGACGTAAACCCTAAGTACCTAATCAAAAATCCACGAAAGAGTCTGTAGCCGCCGTCATCTCCATCCCTAAATCGGGAGGGATCTGAAGCTCTTCTCGGCACCCTGCCGGAGAGGGGAATTCACCCTGGAGGCCTTCTTCATCACCATGCAAGCCTCCGGTGTGATGCGTGAGTAGTTCATCCTTGGACTACACATCCATGTAGTAGCTAGATGGCTGGTTCTCCTCCTTTGTGCTTTCATGTCTAGATCTTGTGAGCTCCGTTCATGATCAAGATCATCTATTTGTAATTCTGCATGTTGTGTTTGCGGGGATCCGATGGATATTGAGATGCTATTTCAGATTGATTATTGATTCAATCATGTCTTTGTTATTTGTGATCTTGCATCCTTTCCGTTGTTAGTAGCTATCTTGGCCAAGTAGATGCTAGCAACTCCAAGAGTTAGTATTTATGCTCGATAGTGGGTTCATGCCTCTGGTAATCTAGGGGAGTGACAGAAATCTCTAAGGTACTAGATGTGCTGTTGCTACTAGGGAGAAAACAACAATCCTTTGTTCATAGAACAATCATATTGTTTACTTTACACGCACTTTGTAAAGCAATAATCTGTTGCTTGCAACTTAATACTGGAGGGGGTTCGGATGATAACCTGAAGGTGAATTATTAGTCATAGATGCAGTTGGATGACGGTCTATGTATAATGTTGTAATGTCCAATCAAGTCTCAAAGGAGTTAAGATGATTAGTATATGCATGTATTGCTTTCTCGATGTTTGTCAATTGCCCCGCTGTAATCTGTTCACCCAGCATGTTATCTATCTTAAGGAGAGCCACCTCTAGTGAATTATGGATCCCGGTCCTTGTCTTTTACATTCAATCTACAATCTTTTACTGCTTTGTGTTTACTTTCTACAAACTATTACTTATTTCCATTCGATACGTTTAATCCTTTGTTTTCTAGAAAACACGGTGAGATTGACAACCTCATCGCAAGTTGGGGACAAAGTTCTGTGGTTGTGTTGTGCAGGTCTCCACGTTGCTACTAGCACCGGTAGTGCGCCCTGCCAAAGCTCAGCTAGTAACACCTTTGGGGTGTTTCCTTGCTCCTACTGGTTCGATTAAACCTTGGTTTCATAACTGAGGGAAACTTGTTGCTGTGCTCATCATACCTTCCTCTTGGGGTTCCCAACGAGCTCTACATCAACCACGCACCAGCACTTTTTCTGGGCGCCGTGCATTGAGCCATCAGGAGGAACCTTCTTCAATCAAGCCAAATATACTCAATATATGCTCAAAAGGTTCCACATGAAAGAACTAAATGGAGCTCATACTCCCATGGCAACAAAGAGTCATCTTGAGGTAAACCCGAATGGTAAAGATGTTGATCAAAAGGTATATAGATCCATGATTGGTTCTTTGCTTTAACTATGTGCATCTAGACCCGATATTGTTTTATGTGTAGGAGTGTGTGCAAGATATCAAGCGGCTCCTAAAGGAAGCCAGTTGATGGCGGTCAAAAGAATCTTTCAATATTTGGTTCGTACCCCAAACTATGGTGTCTGGTATCCTAGGTGCTCAACATTCTCTCTTTGTGGATACACTGATTCGGATTGGGCTGATGATAAGGATGATAGAAAATCAACCTCTGGAGCTTGCCAATTCCAGAAGAAAAACTGTATATCTCTATCCACCACTGAGGCCCAGTATGTGGTTGCTGCTAGTGCCTTTACCCAATTGTTATGGATGAGGCAAACTTTAAAGGAATATGGTGTCCATTGTGACAAAGTGCCTCTTTTATGTGACAAAGTGCTATCAAGATTGCCTACAATCCGGTGGATCATACTAGGACAAAGATTATTGAGATTCGTCATCATTTCATTAGAGATCACGTTGCCCGGGGAGATACTGAGTTATCCTATGTGTCAACCAAAGACCAACTTGCTGATATATTTACGAAGCCACTTGATGAAGCAAGGTTTTGCTATTTGAGGAATGAGCTAAATATCATAGATTCAAGAAGTTTGACTTGATCATCTTGCATACTCACCTATTACTTGATCCTTGGGTGGTTTAGGTGTAGGCATGGAGATAGGGGGAGTGCGGTCCTAATCTATTGGGATACCCCTCCACCCATAATGCCAAAATTAAGAAACTCAATTATCTTGGTATCATTCTTTTGATATGTAAGCTTCATTGATGAGTAGTGGCTATGAACCCAAGGATAATTCTTCGCGGTGTCATGCCTCACACTCTTACATGGTGGCCTCAGCCACTGCCCGCTTTGTCATGAAGAGTTGGTTCTTGTTTCGATTGAATTTGAGCTTTATTAGATACTTATGTAAATTTTCACTGATTCTTGGTTCTTCACAGTTTGTCATCTTAACCCAAGCCTTATCCCTACCTACAAAACCTGCTCTCCATCATATATGTCCCCAAACACTTGAACCTGGCTGTTTTGGTTGAAGAGGACCAGAGATTCCGGTGTGCTTACATTGGAGTTTCAAGTCTGGGACGGTTTCGGGCTGTGACTAAAGGGAGCCAGGGTGAAAGAGTCACACATAAGTCCTTTTTCCACCCCGACTCCTACCCTCACACCCATCGCCTCCTCCTCCAAAACTGCCGCCCAGGGGCCTTGAAGCCACTGGGATCCACCGTGCTGCCGGACACCTCCACTCTCTCCACCCTTGGGCCTTTCCCCACCGGTGGAATCACTCCAATGGACAGATCTGGCATCCTCTCTCTCACCATGGACCTAGGGTTCATCCCCTTTATTTATTTTGAGCAATGTACCAATTTTCCACTGGAAACTCATGTATGCATGCACTACTATCACATTAGCTTAAATTCCTTGCCCAATCTACTAGAAGTAATGCCTCTCATAGCCTCCATGTGCAACCCAACATCTCCAGACCAGAGATTCTGGTCTCTCTGATTGGAGATTCTGGACTGGTCTAGAGATTCCGGCGTTGCACACTGGAGACTCTGGTGTGGATTGCCTCTAGCACATCTTACAAGGTCTTGGGGGTCTTGTTTTGCTTCCGGGACATATATGCTAACATCTATGCTATCCCCCTCTCTCTATATTCATAGGTGGCTCCGGTTCTTGTCGTGGTCGCACCAAAGCCAAGTCCAAAGGAGCGGATCCACAGTTTGATGAGGAAGCTGGACATTACATTATTCCGCCATCTAACCGGAGGCAGCTGGCCAGAGATGATGAATATATGAGAAGGAACCATGAGCGCATTGAGGAGCAAAATCGCACAAAAAGGGCCAAGTATGAAAATTTGCAATCCCTTGCCCATATGACAAAGAAATAATATCGTGAGCTGCACAAGACAAGGTTCTATGACTTGCCAAGAACCTATGATGACCTATGTTATTAGAGGAAGGAGCAGAAAGTGTTCATGACCGACATCTATCGCAAGCTCACCAAGTCCCCTATGTATACCCAACGGTATATGGACTTCCCTCACATGCATGCCAATGGTTACTTCACAGATGCTCTTTGGGTCACTAAAAAACTACGGCTGCATAATCTTATGGAGCTCCATGAGGACTACAACGTTGCCCTAGTGCAACAATTCTATGCAACGGTTGTATTTGACCATGATTAGGCTAGGACCATGACTTGGATGACAGGTGACTACCGATGCACTGCTACCTTCCATGACTTTGCACGTGTCATTCGCTAGACCTTCAGTGGAGTGTCCGTTCCGGTTGGCCACCATATGCATGATGCTGCCCTTGGTGAGAACAAAAACAAGCTTGCACCTCTCTATGGGAAATGTGGCGTTATTGGGGAGTCCAAGGGACTCAAGCCCCTATATAATCTACTGCCGAGGATTTTTCGCCACACCATTTCCCCAAGCACTGGAAATGATGATGCTATTAGGTGTGGCTTGGTCAACCTGCTCCACCATGTTCACAAGGTAGTTTGTGCTGGGCCTACGGCTGGTGGATTCACTATTGATATTATGGACTTCATGTTTTAGGAGATGCACCATGCCATTCTCTCAAGAAATCTCCTCCATATGTTGCTCTTGTGATGAGGCTTATCAATACTCAAGCCCATGGTTCACCCCTCGCCCTTCCACCCAACCTTGAAGCACATGTCGTTGTGGCCCTCCAGAAGAAAAGGAAAATGGATCTAGCCCCTAGGCAGCCATATGCTAGTGAAGATGAGGAGATTTTTTAGGCTGAGCATGCTCCCACTCCTCCAAGGGTCTCTAGGAGGAAGAATGCATCCAATGCTCACATATCATTTGTAGCTAGTTTCGAAGTATAGATGTTGATCCCAAAGGGAGCCCAAAGGTAAGTGTTTATGAATGAAGTCTCTGTCACACCCAAAGTTGTCACAGGTCTTCGAGTGAATTGACTGCAAGTGTAGAAATAAGAACGGAATTTGGATTAAACTGGATGTATTTAAATAAAACTAAAATGTAAACTTTAGGAATAAAAAGCATAAAAGTAAAGAATGATTTGATTGCTTGTTGTTTTCTGCACATGACAAAGAAGGCGCGGGGAGATACAGTTCATGGTGATAGGGACTGTGCCAGGTGGACGAATGATAAGTGTAACAATTATAATCTTATAAGTATATGTGTAGGCAAGCAACCCATAATTAGCTAGAACTCCTCTTGGTAGATTTCATCCCAACTTTAATAATCCTACTAGTCTATTACCAAAACCATGGCCAGACACTAGACGATTAAGATTCTTCAGGTTGCTTAGAAATTAAGATCCTTGGATCGGACTAATGCAATAAGCACAGTGGTTCCTCGTTATCCTCGAGTCTACTAGTTTCCCATTGATATCTCTGTGTCACTCGTGGGTCGCCGTTCTGCTAGCGGACAAGATCCTATCCATGTAGAACAAAGCATCATGTTCTCTGGGCCCTTAATTGGACAACAAGCATTAGGCATCCCACAGATAGTCAAGCACACATAATATAGTAATTAAAATCTATCACAAACTAATGGAAAATATATGGAGGCACATCACATCTCACCAATCCCTTACATCTCCCACGCCCAAGGAACTTACTCACACATGAGATAAGAAAGCATCATCGATATAATTAAATAAAGGGAGTTCTTCTCAATATTATTGTGGAGATCCACAATAAGAATGGAAAAGTAATCCAACACAATTCAAGAAAGGAAGAAACAATCTCAAACCCTAGTCTTGCAAGTTGAAGATCTCTCTCTCTCTCAAGTACAAGTAATGGCTATGGGGGTGTGTTGGCTAGGAGGTTGAAGATTGTGGAGCAAGATGAAGAACGTCTTCTCCTCCTTCTTCGGATCTCTTCTCTCACCTATCTGGATGGGATGGCGGCTGCTGTGTTCTGATTTCGCATATGTCCTCTTCATGAAAGTTGACCCTTTTGACAAGACGGAGGCGGCGGCAGCTATACGGCGGGAACTATACGGACGAAAAAATATTCCTGTCGTATAGTTGCTCGTTAAAGCTTCTGTTTGCCTTCCTTGATTGCTTCTAAAAAGAGACTTGCTTGTTTTTGCCTGAATATTGTGCTTCCCTTGTTAAAACCTTCTGTTGATGTTCAGAACCTAAAACACACATTAAAACCCAAGTTTTCTTTGCTACCGAAGTATTAGCGTTAGGTAAAGCTAGAAAACAATCAAATCCAAAGGGAAACCATCAATAAAAACCATCAAAAATATGTCGAATCTCACAGCTATCAACTCCCCCAAGCTTAGATGTTGCTCGCCCTAGAGTGACAAGAAAATAAGGAAGAATAGCGGATATTCGAGACTAAAATAAAAGAACTTACAAGCTCGAATTGGTGTCAAATTATTTTCTTCACAATTTCTGCAATCTTAAACATGATCATACAAGTATTCACAAGATTGCACTGAGTCCATTTCCTAACCACGTATATCTTTCTAGCAAATAAATCATATGCCCGAGAAAGTGTCAAAAGTTTAGCTAGGAAGGTGAAACAAATTCTTTTGGTGTCTCTCTTTGTTGAGATATGAAAACTTTTGCTCTTGTTTCTTTAATCGATGAAGAGTACTGAAGTTGGCACAAAAACATTCCATTTAAGAACAACTCATCTATACCCATGCCAAAATTTCAAGACTCTCAAAGCACCTTTTTTCCTTTCCTTGTTTTTCAAAAACTTCAGCCCCTTTCATAGAGAAATCATGCCACTACTTTTAACATGTTAATTGGGACTATGTTGCGCACTCGTGACCATGCCAATAGATAACTATTGAGCTATAGTGGGTCAGAGGAGTACTACAACTTCACTTGGAACGTGAAACCACGAGGAGACTAAAATTTTACCCGTCATAGCATTGCAGCTACATACGCTTACATAACTCAATAGCCGAAATCAAATGGTTTCCCACATTTAGATCGTTCGTTGGCCATCGGAGTTAATAGTTCCCCATGGAGTACGATAGTGTTGTAATGACACGCGTAAAGCAATATCTTTCAGTAATTATCAGGAAAGGCAGTGGCATAATATGTACTACTTTGAAGCATCCATTTTATCAGACAATTTAATTCAAGAGTGTTATCGAGTCTATTTACATTAAGCTCAAATGGGGTTGAGTAGTTCTAAGATCAAATCCTTTGGGCTAAACATGGACTCAAGTCATCTTTTGGATGTTTTTTCTTGTTGTCAAAATGTCGGAAATATTTTTAACCAAGTTCATTGCTCATTATTTCAAAGCTAAAAAGGAGACACTTGGCAAAGCAATAGAATTTATAGGATAACAAGCTAAGTGGGGAGTGACTCAAGTGCAAGCGAGTTAATAATTATAGGGTCAATTTAAAGTTGCAGAAAAGGTGATGAAAGGAATGTGATACCTCCTCTTGCTTGCTTCGTTCTCGTACTTGAGTCAAATCCCCTCTACATTTCCCTATTGCCAAGTCACCTGAAATTGAGCAATCTCTGAGAGAAACAAATTTGCAATAAAGGCTACAACTATTTTTTGTGTGTTTTTGGTTTAGGAATGCAAACTGAAAGTAAACATGCAATTTTGAAGAAATGAAATAAATCAAAAGAAGGAATAAAAAATATGAATGCAAAGTTTGGAGGTTTTCAAACCTCCCCCAAGCTTAGGCTGTTGCCAGGCTCAGTTGTTGTCTTCGTTCGGCGGCGGGTACGGATGCTGCTGGTAGTAGTCGAGGAAGTGGGTCATGAAATGACTAAATTTGTCAGTTAAGGCATTAACATCCTCATTCACTCCTTGTAGCGTGTGGTCAATCTCCCCAAAGCACTGGTTGAGCTGCTGAAAATAAAGCATGAATAGGGAGAGAAACATACCGATCTATTGATTCCCCCACTCAAAAGAACGAAATCCGCGAAGAATCAAGAGTTCTAGGTGGGTTTTGAGAGGTTTGGGGAGAGAATATGAGAGAAAAAGTGAGGACGAAGAAGAAACCTAGCCGCCCGGCACGATTAAGAGGTCGCGTCGAACTATACGGCCACAACTATACGAGCGGGTGAAGTGCTTCCCGCCGTATATGCAACACCCTCGAATCGGCCCTATGCAAGTTTCAGCGCTTCCCGCCAAACCCGCATAGAAACGATTCAAGGACGCCCACCAGGCACTTTCGTGCGGGTGGAAAACGAAGTAATACCATTACACATTAGTCCACGATGGAACCCACAGAACATATATATACAACAACGGCTCCATGAGTCAAGAATACAGATATAATATACAAAGATCCAAATCACCTTGAAAATGATAGAGCGTCCGACTACGGACAAGATGCAAATGGGGCTAAGAGCCCTGAAGAATAACCAATGGCGTCCATAACCCTGCCCAGGCCAAGCCGGAAGGGTAACCCTACTAACAACGTCGATCTCAAACCTGCTAAAACAAAAGGGGTGCCGACAAAAGGGCAAAGGAAAAGAGGAGCGTCAGTACTGAGGCCAGTACACGACGAGGCTAGAATTCGGTGGTCCTCGCCTACACAGGTATTGTGGACTGCAGCGGCAGCGCAGCATGCACTAAACAACCTATAGAGACTCAGTAAAACTGGCAGCTATTAGAGAGGGATAAGGAAGATCTATTCGGATCCGACCTGATACTAACACCAAACATACCCATCCTGGTATTTCCCCCCTCGAGACCAAACGAGGAAGTCGGACCAAGGAACTCACACAATTGGCAATTTTACTCATTCCGTTATAGTTGCAGCACTTACTAATCAGATATAGATAGCATGAGTCATCCTGAAGCATAAGTAGTGGGCAGTTTTAATTAACCATTCTGTGGTAGTTGGAACCTTTACTAGTCAGATATAATTGTCCCGAGGAATCCCAAAACCCAGCAATTGTTGGCATTTTTATCCCATTCCATTGGAGTTGCAGTACTTACTAGGCAGGTATAGCATGACACGATACACACCAGTTCCACCAGTTGTTGGCACTTTTATTATCCATTTCATTGTAGTGAAGCTGATTACTAGTCGCATATTAAGTCAAATTTATAGCACTACTTTAGTTATGCTTGTCTATGATCGAGATACTGTGCTCCAAGTCGTCCATAACCGCGGACACGGCTTTCAGAAAGATTTACCCTGCAGGGGTGCACAAATAGCAACACACACACGATCAACCTCGGAAAAACCAAATCAAAACCCAACGAGGCTTTCACGACAAAGCAATCACAGGATTCATAAATTATTTTAGGGGGCCACCCCACTAAGCTACCCACGACGAAGTTGGCCGGCTCCGAGACGGACCCAGGTTTTGTGTGGACGGCGGTAAACGACTAGGAACCCGAAAGTGTGACTGGGCTTGTCGATACAGCGAAAACATGTCACGATCCAAAACAGTACAGGTGCCCCACGCACAATCGTAAATAAAACAGTAAAGCATGGCATAAGTACAGGATAGTAATAAAGCCCCAAACTACTTTGTGGCCCCAAGAAATAAGAATGAATCAAGATCTGGCTAAGGGGATTCATGGTGCCATATGCGGATAGTGCGATAGTCAAGGAACATGTATCAAGTACTCGGGGCCTACGGGACACAAGTGGGCATAAAAACCAAATAGCATATATTGCCCACCGGTGCCTCTTTCATTAGTTATCCCAGCAATTTAATAGTTGTATTTAAAGTCATGATCATCTCCGCCATTAAGCATCTCCACCATTAGCATGTGCCAACTTGCCGTCAACGGTGGAACGACAATGATGCGAAGCAACACAGAAGCAAGCAACTACGACTCGCAAGGCCGACTATCTATCAAACAACAGGAAATAGGAGGTGTCCAAGGCAATATAGAGGTTGCACGGGATATATCGGGTACGGAACACTAAAGCATCGTGACACGGATAGAAATAGATCAATAGGAGGAAAATAAAGAGTATAAAAGGAAAATAGGTAGAAAGGGGGAGAATGCTCGCCTGGGAAACACTGTCGACGGATCATATCCGGAGAACTTGTCGATACTCGCATCAAATCATCGGCCTAATCCACGACGAAGCAAACACTAGAAGAAACACCGGATGCAATATTTAATACTACAGCAGAAGATCGGGCATGATGCATGTATGATGTATGACATGGCAATGGTGCAAAGCAATTAGGCAATATTAAGCGGAACCGGGGTCCCGACAATTAATTACACGGTTCAAGTTATTTAGCTACCCCGCAATTCAAATGTTGTATTAACAAGACAAAACGTGGCATCGGTTCGCTACACAAATTTAAATGGAGTCCGGAATAAGACGAAGATATCCCGCAGATGGACTCCATATTTAATTTAGGTGAATCGACTATAATGCCCCCAAACCCACAGACATGTATGCATGCATGAACAATTTAATATGCGACAGTTGATAAAGTCATATTATAAAAATAGAGGCTTAGGGTCACACATCTGGGTTCAGAAGATCTTGGGTTCCGGGGGTTCGGGTCTGGGTCTCAGGGTCCGAAGCTGGGGGGTTCGGGGACGACGGGATCGGAGAGGAAGAAGATAGCTCCAGGGTTCGGTTGTGGCGTTCCGTGAAGAAGACCTTGTCGACCCGTGGGGTCGATCTTGCCGTCAATGGCGAACTTGAATGGATCGGGTACCAGTGGTTTTCGGGTCTGTGTAGACGGTCATGGCGTCCGGGATGAAGAAATTGGTGTTCTATGTCGGTGACCTTGGCGTCCGGGTTCCTCGGGCATCGGATCCGTGAAGGTCATGGCATCCGTGCAGTAGATCTTGTCAGCTCCACCCCAAAGGCCTTGTCGTTTCGCGGCGGAGATCTTGGCGTCCAAGGTCTCGGCGTCTTCGGAAGGTCTTGTGTGGCACCATGTACCCTCGTTGAAACCCATCGGCATCGAGCCGGTCTTGTCGGCGTAGAAGAACTTGTCAGAGTGTCCGAAATCCGTGTTAAAGATCTTGTCGAGGTTGGTCTTGGTCGTCGGGGGTCGGGAGCGGATCATGAAGGGCTCGGGTGGTTCATCGGGTTCGGCTGGGTTGGCGTTGAACTTGTGATGGCTCCAATAGGGGCTTGGAGATGTTTCCAGGGGCCTGACGGCGCTGCACACTACAGAGAGGTGGCGGTGCAGTGCAGGGATCGCGGTCGCGGCCCAAGCGACGATGGTAGACGACGGGGTAGTGACTCATAGAGGGGCGGCCTCGGTCACTGGGGTTGCAGCGATGGTGCCGATGAGGCCTTGGCGGCCTACGGCTGCGGTTCGGAGCAGGTGTGAGCTCACGCGTAGGCGGTTGGCCCTAGAGGCGACCACGGGGCCGAGAGGAGGACGTGGTGACTTGGAGGGTGGAGGCAGCACTCGAGACCAATGGCGCGTGGCACGGGAGCGCCGGAGATGGGTACTGGCGGAGCCACGTGGGTCGGGGAGGCCGACGCTGGTGGTGGCCCTCGGACAGCAGCAGGCGGCGAGAGCTGCAGAGCGGCAGTTGGTGACGAGCCCACGCGGGAGAGGCGGCGGAGATCGAGCGGGACCGGTAGAAGGCGGCTCGCTGGAGGCGCTGGAGAAGAGGAGGGCGACGAGCGAGCTCAGGTCGGGGGAGACCGGAGAGGTGGCCTGGCGAGCTCGCGGGCGAGGCCGGCCAGCCTGAGGGGAGAGCGGGGCCGGTACTTGGGCGGGGAGGAGGGGGCCGACGGAGGACCGAGGCGGGGCGGCGAGCGACGTGGCGGAGGAGGGCAGCGGCGAAACGTGGGACCTGGCGGCGGGAAGGTTGAGGGACGAGGGAGAAGGCGGCGAGGTCTGGAGGGAGGCGACGCGGTAGGTGGGGAGGCGGTCGCTTGCGGGGCAGGGGCCTGGGGAGATGCGCGCAGGGGACGGGGGATGTGGAGACAGGGGATGGAGAACCGAGGTGGGAGGGGGGTGGGGCGAGCGGACCAGGTGCGTCTCGCGTGGGAGTGCGTGGTGTGTGCAGTTGCGTGTGGAGGGGAGACAGGGGTAGGGTCAGGAGGGTGAGGTGGCGGGCTGGGAGTGGCTGAGGTGATGTGGAGGGGTGGGGAAGGCGCCTAGGTGGGGTGGGGGAATGGGCAGGTGGGAGCAGGCATGATGGGGATGGCGCATGCGTTGGGGTCGGGAGGAAGGGTGGTGTGTGTGAGTGCGTGTGTGTGGCGGCGGGGTGGAGGGAGTATGTGGCGGTAGGATTAGGGTTTTATTTCTGGGGTTGTAGGCTGGCTGCTGGCTGGGCATTTTGGGCCTGGACGGTGGCTGCCTCCCCCACTGAAAATATTTTATTTTTATTTAACTTTTAAAATATTTTATAAATTGTTTTTAGACAAATAAAATATCCCGGAAGACCTGGTTTTATGATTTGAAATTAAAGGAGGGCTAATTAGAAAACAAAATAGGGTTTTTGGCAAAGTACTTTTATGAACAAACATGCATGATGATGTCATGATGATACACAAAGTAGAAACAACGAGCGATTTTCTGGTAGTGGTTTTTGCGGGGCGCCACAGTATAGTTGCGGTGGTGCCGACAATTAGGGTTTCTTTACGCAGATATCATCTATACGTGTGCAACTATATGGCTGGATCAAAATGATCCCGTCGTATAGTTGGTCGTCAAACCTTCTGTACCCTCGAGATAAATTTTCTGCAACAGGCATCGATATCTATACAACCCGAACTATATGGCTGGAATTTTTATTCCTGTCGTATAGTTGGTCGTTAAACCATCAATACCCTGGGAAGAAATTGTACGAAGGCATCGATATCTATACGACCGGAACTATACAGCCAGAAATTTTATTCCTGCCATATAGTTGGTCGCTAAACCATCAGTACCTTGGGAAAGAAATTGTACGAAGGCATCGATATCTATACGACCGGAACTATACGGCCGGAATTTTTATTCCCGCCGTATAGTTGGTCGTTAACCTTCTGTACCTAAGAAAGAAAATTTGTCGAAGGTAAATATGTCTATACGGCCAAACTATACGACCGTAATTTTTATTCCCGCTGTATAGTTGGTCATTAAACCTTCTGTAGTCATCACACAATTTCCATTTCTTCGAGAATTCTTTCTTATCCTAAAACTTAGCAAAATACATTGTTTTTGATAGAAAAACGACAGTAGAAATTTTGACCAACATCAGTATGTATAGATCAGGATTTTTAGTACTACTGAACTTCTTCTCCTCAACTGGAGATTCACTTTTTAATCTGAACTAAATGATTAAGCTAGTTTTTGTAGATAAAACTCAAACTTTTATTTTATACTTATTCTACGCTTGCTCAATCAATGTTTCTACTTCTTTTTGACAGCTGCATCTTCACGGGCGCGCTTCCGCAAGAATATCCGTGAAAAAGTTGTAGGAATACGATGAACATTTTATTCTTTAATTTATTTTATTAATGTGATGGGTTGACTCCCATTAAGCATTTTATTAAGAATAGTTGAATAATTCAAGCCCTTCTCTGTTCTCGAATTTTTACCTTGGGTTGCCCCTTATCAAAGGCACTTACCATATGAACTCGTTTTGCTGGTGGAATATATCTTTCTCCTACTTCTAGCTTCTTTGGAAAATACCGGATGATTTCAGCATCATAAACATTGAAGATTATTTTTCCCTCAGCACAATCAACTGATGCTCCTGTAGTACTAAGAAAAGGTCTTCCAAGTATTATGGATAATTTTTCATCCTCTGGCATTTCAAGAATAATAAAATCTGTGGGAATAACATGCTCATCTATTCGAAGTAGAACATCCTCAATCATACCAATGGGTTGTTTAGTGGACTTGTCAGCCATATGTAAAGTGATAGTAATAGGGGAATACTCTCCTAATCCTAACCTTTTATAGAGGGAATATGGCATTACACTAACTCCTACACCTAAATCACACAAGGCATTATGAATGTCTATTTTGCCTATTGAGCATAAAATTGTTGGTATTCCAGGATCTCCCTATTAAGATAATAGCTTCCCATTAGCAGGATAACAAGTCACCATGGCAATGGTTTCAGTTATTTCTTTCTTTCTACTAAGAATATCACAGAGGAATTTAGAATAGGTAGGAACTTTTATTGCATCCGCAAATGGGATTTCTAGATGAAGGTCACCAAGTGTCTTTTTAAAAGAATCATAGATTACCTGATCCGGTGCTTTCTTTTTTCGATCTGGATAAGGAAGCTTTTGCTCACCTTTCTTATTCTTGTCTTTTACCTTTTGTGGGGGTCAGGCTCTTTTGTTGATGCTTATTGCTCTTCTTCTTTTCTACTACAATAACTTCATCTTTGTTGCTTATCTCCTTTTCTTCTCTTGGATTAACCGTCTCTGCATCAGAGTCATAACGATCATCATGTGCATCATTTTGCTCCTCCAAGGTTTGATCTTGTGTTTCTTGAGCAGTTTCATCTTCAGGATCCACCAGTGTATCATTTTCTTGGCTTGCTTTGAGAAAGGCTTTTTCCTTCCAATCTTTTTCAGCTTCATATACTGGTGGTCCTAATGGTCCTATAACAACATTAGTAGAAATAGGAATATCTATATCATCTTGAAGAAAAAATTGATAACCAGATCCTATTTGTTCACATTGGGTTTCAATCATACTAAGGTACACGTGAAATAATTTTATTTCTTGGCCAATATCATCATAATTTTCTATGAGTTCTGCCAAAATCTTTTTATGATTTTGAAAGTGCTTATGCAAGTTATTATGACATTTTGCTTGCCGATGTTTTAATTCTTGAAAAACTTTTCTAGTTTCATTTTCTTCAGTAAAAACTTGTAACAAGTCTACTTTGTTTTCCTTAAAAAGTTCAGAAGGTATATTGATGTCTATGCACTTCTATTCTTGTAGACAGTTGTTGGGCCTCCAAGTGCAGAGGTTTGTAGAAGATCAACAAGTTTTCCCTTAAGTGGATCACCCAAGGTTTATCGAACTCAGGGAGGAAGTGGTCAAAGGTATTCCCTCTCAAGCAACCCTGCAATCAAGATACAAGAAGTCTCTTGTGTCCCCAACACACCCAATACACTTGTCAGGTGTATAGGTGCACTAGTTCGGCGAAGAGATAGTGAAATACAAGTGGTATGGATAATTATAAGTAGTAACAGTGCCAGAAAATAGGTTGATGGCATTGAAAATACTAAAGTAAAACTGAAATAAAGATAGAAGCAAGCAAACATGTAAAAGATCTAGTAGCAAACGGTGTTTCAGTGCTAAGAAACAAGGCCTAGGGATCATACTTTCGCTAGTGAATACTCTCATATAAATATCTTCTCTTCATGATACTACTCTTAACTACTCTCCGGTTGGACAGTCTAATCCATGGTAGGGCTATAACAGCACACCTCAAAGTAAGCCTTTCCCATCTAGAAAACCCCACACTGTCACCTTGAGCACTAGATGAGTCCAACAAACACCACAATTTCATAAAGACATCCAACTCCAAATATAACTCATAACAAGTATTTGTAATCTCTAGCCTAAGTGCCACCATGGTGAGCACGCTGTCACTTTCACACACATGGGGAGAGCAGAGATTCATTAAAGCACTTGAGTAGCAGAATAAATCTATAGATTACAAGCTCATGATCTCAATAAGATCATGCATAGACAGAGATGAACACATAACTACCGGTAGAACCCTTAGCCTCGAGAGAGAACTACTCCCTCCTCATCATGGGAATCAGCAATGGTGATCGAGATGGCAGTGGAGATAAATGGAGATGGCTCCGGGGGCACTTCCCCGTCCCGGCAGGGTGCCGGAACAGAGACTTTCTGTCCCCCGAATCTCCCCTTCGGTGGCGGCGGCGCTGCGGAACTTTTCGTGGATTTCTGATTGACGATCTAGGGTTTTGGTATCGGGAGGCTCTTATAGGCAAAGGAGGCAAGGTCGGTGGCCAGCCAGGGGGCCCACACCATGCCCTAGTGCGGCCTAGGTGGACCCGCGCCATGGGGTGGTGTGGCCACCCTGTGGCCCCTCTCCGACTCTCCTTCTGGCTCTGTGAGTATTCCAGTAAAATATCGACTTTGGCTTTTGTCTGGTCCAATTCCGAGAATATTCATTTTCTGATTTTCCTGGAACCAAAAACAGCAGAAAACGGGCAACTGATACTGTGGCATCTTGTTAATAGGTTAGTCCAAGAAAGTCTATGAAAAGTACCCCAAAGTGTGGACAAAACATAAGAAAGTAGATAAAACCAAGCATGGAACATAAAAAATTATAGATACATTTGCAATGTATCAACATCCCCAAGCTTAACTCCTGCTCGTCCTCGAGTAGGTAAGTTATAAAAAGAAAGAATAATTTCTTAGGTGACATGCACCATCATAAACTTGATCAAACTATTTGTAAAACATTCAAAGATGGGATCATAGTACTTCAATCATAACATGAAAGACAAAGTTCTAGCAATAAGACGAAGAAACTATGTTGCAACATGAAAAGGCACAAACAAAAGATTCATGAATAACAATGCTTTGCAAGACGTTTGTTTGTTTCACATAAAGAAAACATAGCATAATAGTATTCAGCTTGTCCCTCAATAGAGTAGCAAATATAAATGCATAGGACACCTTCAAAGTTCATAAGAGTGACTAGATACAAATAGTTTAAAACAAGCAATATCAAAGTATGCATCAATCAACAAGTCTTGGGACAATGCACATAGAACTAAGAATGGCCACTATGCTCTCAAAGTAGGTGCATAAAGGTAGAAGGTGGAGACTCAATATAATGGTGGAAGAAAGGCCTTCATAGAAGGAAGTAGGGATTCAGGTTTCATAAAGAGCTTCCAAAAATTATGGTACTTAATAGCTTTCAGCTCTTATTGCCCCTATCATAAGCATCTTGAAGTGATTAAGGTGAAAGTGAACAAACTATGGTGTACATGCTTGACGAAGTATAAGTTAGAAATCTCATGTCCCTTGAATACGAGGGCCGCTCCTCATGCTACTCAAGTTTAGTCACCGATAAGTTCTTGTCATTGTAAGTACATGTGTATCATAGAGAACTGCCAACGGGGTACCCCTTGCCCGATGATACGGAAGAATCCCCATATCAAAATGACAAGGCAAGCAGATAACGAGCATCTCAGCAATCTTCTTATTTACCATGGGAATACTGTGCTTTTTTCTCTCTTTCCTCTTTTCATAATCTCTTTTTTGTTTTTCTCTTTTCCTCTTTTTTCTCAATATAGGACTCTTTTTTATAAGAAGAATGCTTCATAGACAGCTCATTATGGTTATGCTGCAGGTTTCCACCATGTCAGCATGGATTAGACCAGCGGCCCAGGTGTTTCTCTAACACATATACATAACTCCATGGACTTACAAGCTCCCCTTTCATTTCACACGGACGACATCCATAGACAAAAGATCATGATATGAACTAGGTACAAGTACCAAGTGCAATGTTGAAAGCGTTCCCTATGACAGCATGGTTCTACTAATTCCCAACAAATAAGTGCAAGAATATACAACATAGATGACACAATGGTTCAAGTTTATTAAGGGCAAGAAAATTAAAGTGTGCCATCAAGTTCGTGAGAGCTTTAATTACTAGTTTTCTCATAACAAGTTTAATTTGGAAGGTAAACAAAATCATGAATATACTTGGAATAGCATAAGATAGTAGGTAGATATGGTGTACTCTTTGAAATAACTTGGTTTAGGGAGTTTGATGCATGAGTGGAACTCATACTTGGTTGTGGAGGCTAGCAAAAGACTGGGAGCGAGAAACTAAGAGAGCAATAATGGCCATAATCATGTAGAGCGACAAAACATCATTGATCAAAGCATAAAGTGATACTTCAAGCTGAAAATTAAAGTATCATCAAGGCTATGGTGACTTTGGATAGTCATAACATGGTGTGAGCATGTGCCAAGTCAACCCAAATAAAACATCAAAGGAGAATACCACAATACTATGCTTTAATATGCTAAAATAACGCATGATTCTTCCAAGGCACATTAAGCAATCTCAATTGTTTATATCATGTCATCTATATCAAAGAATACTAAGCATAAGGCCAAAAAAATATCAAGAATGGCATGACAAAGCATAGGCCATAGTCAAAAACAAGCTCTCTTTACCACTTAAGCATGAACTTTCCTACTCTTTTCCAAACCAAACCAAAATATTTGAAAACCATTGTATGAAAGAGGGGTCCAACCAATTTATTCAGAAAACTAAGCAAACCAAAGCAAACGAAAACCAAAATGAAAACGAAGAAGAAGACGCTCCAAGAACAACACAACTATGCATGAAACAATAAAAATGAAGCGTTTGGAAGAAACCTGGGATTTTTATTGATGAAGAAGGGGATCCTTGGGCATCCCCAAGCTTTGACACTTGTACTTCTTGGATATTTCTTGGGGTGACATGCGTGGCATCCCCAAGCTTGAGCTTTAGTCCATCCTTCATCTCATTACTCATTCCTTCCATACACCTGAAATTTTTCCTTCATACAAAACTTCACACAATCTTTATTAGCAACATTAGTGCACTCAAGATAATAAGTCTTTGGGTTCAGTTCTAACACCAAATAAACTTCCATTAGAACACTAGATACTGTAACACTTCCCTCAAAAAGCTAAATTCCCCAAAAGAACTCAAAAAGGAACCAAGAAGAAGCAAATGCAGAAAATGGCAGAAATCTGTCAAAACAGACCAGCAGGTAAAGACGAATTTTTTCAAAGACGTTCTGTTGCTCAAATAAAAAAGTGTTGAACTAACGAAAGTTAGATAACAACCTGGGGCAGAAGCACAAAAATTTATGCCTCAAAAAGACTTTCAGAGATTTTACACGAATTTTTACGGTAAGCACAGAAATCTGTTTCGGGACAGCAACTTTCCCAATCATTACTTCTCTCTCATTAGAGGTTAGTCTTTGCACAAAAAGAAAATAAAAAGGATAAGGAGCGGTTATTACAGAGGTAATTACAGAGGTAATAACTTCCAAGACTCATCTAAAACTTTTGGGTTATCTCCCAATAAGTACTTTTCTTTAACGCCTTTAAGGTAGGCATGATAGTTTGAGAAGATGCTCACATAAGAAATATGACTTGAAGTAAAAGAGAGCATCAAGAAGCAAATTCAAAACACATTTAAGTCTAACCCACTTCCTATGCATAGGAATCTTGTAAAGAAACAAGTCATGAAAGCACAAAGCAACAAGCATAGGAAAGCAAAACAAGTGCAACTTCAAGACTTTCAACATAAAGAGGGGAAACTTAATATTGTTGAGACACATAAAACCATGTTTCCCTCTCTCATAATAACTTTTAGTAGCATCATGGATAAAAGTAATAATATAACCATCACAAGAAACATTCTTATCATGAGCCACATGCATAAAAGAATTAATACTCCCCACATAAACATAGTCATTCTTATTGATTGTAGTGGGAGCAAATTCAACAAAATAGCTATCATTATTATTTTCATCACCATAATTATCAAATATAGGAGGCATATTGTAATCATAATTAATTTCCTCCTCAATAGTAGGTGGACTGAAAATATCATAATCATCATTGCAATCATCATATATTTGAGGTATAGTATCATCATAAGCAATAGAATAGTTATCTTCCAAAGTGTGTTCATTTGTAAAGATATCATCATTGGAAGGATAATGGATAGCACTAATAGTATAGCAATTATTAATATCATCATTTTCAGAATTGGTACCGAAGAGATTTTCAATATCAAAAGTAGTGTGCTTTTCCCAATCATGATCACTACTATAGGTAATAGGCATGGGAACATCATCGAGTTCAGACTCATCAAAAACTGTAATAGGAGCAACATGCTTAGGGGAAAATACCGTTTCCTCTCTTCTTTTACTCCTCATTTTCTTAATTTTATTCCTCTCTTTAGGAGGGAGAGGCTTGAAAGGAAGCTTCTCCATATACCCTGGTTCATTGTTAGAGATAATAGAAGAAACTTTGGAGGATTCCTTCTTTTCATTAATAAGACCAAAACACATATTAGTCATGTCATATTTTGGTAAGATCTCATCTTTTATAATATTTTGTATGTAAGTATTTGTGTGGAAATTATCAACACAATAAAGATGACAACCATGCATGACACTATTCATATCAAAAGCACCCATATCTACCAAAGAGGTTTTTCTTGATAACTCTTCACACCCCAAAAATAATGTAAGTTGATCATGCTGATTAGGAGTGATCATGTCATCACAATACAAACTTGCAGTACTCATTGGATTAGAAGGGCTATTATTATGGCCTGAGCATTGAAAATTGAAATGAACCACTTCAAAGCAAAGTTCACAAACAAAAGGATAAAGGACACAAACGTTTTTACCAAGATCATTTAAAGCCCTATACCACATTCTAGTTTTTTCATTCCTGTGGGTGATACAATATTCTTATTCCATTTTATTATTCTCACAAGGTCTATGTATTCCACAAAAATTAACATGCTTATAAGAAATAGTACTTTCAGAGGTTTGAGCATGTTCATTGCTATCCTTAATAACAATTTCATTATCCCTACAAGTGTCTTTAAAAGGCTCATGATACATGTCCCATTTTTCTTTAGGAGCATTAATATGAGACGCAAAGGTTCTAAAACAATCAATAAGAATTTGAGGATCAAGACCATATTTAGCACTAAGCTCTTGAAAATCAGCAGTTTCAGCAAAAGACTTGATGCAATCATACTCATAGTTTATACCTGGTTCTTTACCTTTGTTGTTATCCCAATCTTCGGTATTGCTTTGAATTGTTTCAAGAAGATCCCACTTATATTTGACCTCCTTACTTGTGAAGGATCCCTCTAAACAAGTATCTAGATAGTCCTTGTAATGTCCTGAAAGCCTTGCATAGAAATTATTAATAACAACATTACTGGGGAACTCATGAATGGGACATTTGAGCATTAGTGACTTCAGTCTCCCCCATGCTTGGGCAATAATTTCTCCATCATGTGGATGAAAATTATAAATGTAATTCCTATCTTTATGAATTTCATGAGGAGGATAAAATTTAGAGTAAAAGAGAGATTCAAGTTCCTTCCACTCAAAATGATGAGGATCATCTAGTAGCTCATACCACTCCCTTGTTTTGCCCATAAGTGAAAAATATAATAGCTTCCTCTTAACTTGGTTCATTGAAATACCTGCACACTTGAACAACCCGCATAATTCATGTATAAGGAGTAAATGATCACTAGGATGGACAGTTCCATCTCCAAAATAAGAGTTGTTCATAACACGTTCAACAATTTTTATAGGTATTTTAAAAGAGATGCTTTCAGTATGTGGATTTAAAATATCACAAGTATCATTAGAATTACCACGTATGGGAGATAAAGTATCATCAGAGCAAATTTTCTTCTTTAAAGCTGGGGAACTAAAAATATCATTTTCATAAAAACCAACTTCCCCAAGCTTAGACTTTTCCATAGCATTAGCAATAATGGTGTCCAAAGAATTCATATTAACAACATTCTATTAGCATGCAAATGAAGTTCCAGAGGTTTTTTAATTTTCTCTTCAAACACTTCATGTCCTAATTCAAGATAAATACTATAAAGCTCTCTATTTTTGTTGTTGTTTTCCATTAAGCCTAACTAGTGAAAACAATAAACAAAAGGACAAAATTGCAGAATCTAAAGGAAATAACTTCGAGCACTCACACCGGAGGATCTGAGTACCTTTTACCTTACCTCCCCGACAACGGCGCCAAAAAATAGGCATTTGCCATGGGAGGTTCTTCTTCTTTAATCCTCCGGTGTGAATACCTTTTACCTTACCTCCCCGGCAACGGTGCCAGAAAATAGGAGTTTTCCATGGGAGGTTCTTCTTCTTTAATCCTCTGATGTGAATACCTTTTACCTTACCTCCCCAACAACGGCGCCAGAAAATAGCTTGATGTCTACGCACTTCTATTCTTGTAGACAGTTGTTGGGCCTCCAAGTGCAGAGGTTTGTAGAACGGTAGCAAGTTTTCCCTTAAGTGGATCACCCAAGGTTTATCGAACTCAGGGAGGAAGTGGTCAAAGGTATTCCCTCTCAAGCAACCCTGCAATCAAGATACAAGAAGTCTCTTGTGTCCCCAACACACCCAATACACTTGTCAGGTGTATAGGTGCACTAGTTCGGCGAAGAGATGGTGAAATACAAGTGGTATGGATAATTATAAGTAGTAACGGTGCCAGAAAATAGCTTGATGGCATGGAAAATACTAAAGTAAAACTGAAATAAAGATAGAAGCAAGCAAACATGTAAAAGATCTAGTAGCAAATGGTGTTTCAGTGCTAAGAAACAAGGCCTAGGGATCATACTTTCGCTAGTGAACACTCTCATATAAATATCTTCTCTTCATGATACTACTCTTAACTACTCTCCGGTTGGACAGTCTAATCCATGGTAGGGCTATAACAACACACCTCAAAGTAATCCTTTCCCATCTAGAAAACCCCACACTGTCACCTTGAGCACTAGATGAGTCCAACAAACACCACAATTTCATAAAGACATCCAACTCCAAATATAACTCATAACAAGTATTTGTAATCTCTAGCCTAAGTGCCACCATGGTGAGCACGCTATCACTTTCACACACATGGGGAGAGCAGAGATTCATTAAAGCACTTGAGTAGCAGGATAGATCTATAGATTACAAGCTCATGATCACAAAAAGATCATGCATAGGGAGAGAGAGATGAACACATAGCTATCGGTAGAACCCTTAGCCTCGAGAGAGAACTACTCCCTCCTCATCATTGGAATCAGCAATGGTGATGGAGATGGCAGTGGAGATCGATCGAGATGGCTTCGGGGGCACTTCCCCGTCCCGGCAGGGTGCCGGAACAGAGAATTTCTGTCCCCCGAATCTCCCCTTTGGTGGCAGCGGCGCTGCGGAACTTTTCGTGGATTTCTGATTGACGATCTAGGTTTTTGGTATCGGGAGGCTCTTATAGGCGAAGGAGGCAAGGTCGGTGGCCAGCCAGGGGGCCCACACCATGCCCTAGCACGGTCTAGGTGGACCTGCGCCATGGGGTGGTGTGGCCACCCAGTGGCCCCTCTCCGACTCTCGTTCTGGCTCCGTGAGTCTTCCGGTAAAATATCGACTTTGGCTTTTGTCCGGTCCAATTCCGAGAATATTCATTTTCTGACTTTCCTGGAACCAAAAATAGCAGAAAACAGGCAACTGATACTGTGGCATCTTGTTAATAGGTTAGTACAAGAAATTCTATGAAAAGTACCCCAAAGTGTGGACAAAACATAAGAAAGTAGATAAAACCAAACATGGAACATTAAAAATTATAGATACATTTGCAATGTATCATATACCTTTTTCTTTCATTGTTTTGCGTACTTCAGGCATAAGATTAGGAGTTATCCGAAGTATCCCTTTTCCAGCTTAGTTCTGAAATCTGGATTATATAAGGAATCATTCTTAACCCTAGTAGACATCAATTCCAAACATGCTTTAACAGTTAAAGTATTTATCGATCCTCCTGATGAGAAGTCAAGCAACTCTCTACATTGAGTATTAAGACCGTGGTAAAATAAATGGCAAATAGTGGATTCGGAATAGTCATGATTAGGAATACTATTGATCATTCCAAAGAATCTATTCCGGGCTTGTGTGTAGTTTTCTCCCACGTTCTGACTAAAGTTGCCTATTGATGAGTGCATATTTGCATCATGTTTTACATTATTATTTTTCATTGTAGATGTAGGATCTTGGTATTTTACGGTGCTCGCCCGCACATTTTATGTCTGTTTTCACTAGGATCAGGACAGACAATGGATCCAATGGATATAATTCTTGGAGCAGTTGTACTAAGGAGAAAAGGAGTCAAAAACAACGTAAATCACTTATTTGGGAAATATTAATAATACCAGAAGAAAACTAGAAGCGAACAAGGGAGGCAAAGAGTTCAACGACCAACTATACGACAAGAGCAAATTTTCCGGCCGTATAGCTCCGATCGTATAGTTGGTGCCGCCTCTGCCTCCCCAAATAGTTTCACCCCGTGCAACTGGTTCAGGGAGACGACATACAGAACACCCAGAAATTGCCAAAACCTCACCTCTGGAAGGCATCTGGAGGGCGAACTCATCCACCAAGGATCCATCTTTGCCCTACGCAGATCTGGGATGCTAAAGCATCGATCTTCATCATCCACCACGGCATCACCACCATCTCCATCCATCCCATCTACATCTTGTCTAGATCTTGTTGTAATTTCCGTACTCGTTGTGGATTTATACAAGTACTATTCATCTATGATAGATTCTATTGTTATTGCCATGATGTTGATTGCCTCCATGTTTGAGTAGGTCATTAGTTCTTGGGGAGATGGAGAAACCCTAGTATGAGACTGAAATAAGATAAAGTCTATTATGATATTCATCGTTGTGACCATGTGTTAGATTTTCTACATCTTGATGTTGAGAGAAGTCGACTTCTTAATATTTGCCTCTCATGGGGACTTGCTGGAGGAAACTACTTGTTGGTAGACAGAGGTGTGCTAGCACTTACCGTGACTGTAAAGCTATTGGAACCCCTTACATATCAACTTGGGAAACCGGGAAACTCACAGAACACTATCCATGCCATGGGATACGTCCTACGGGATTATGTCCCTTAATAGCGCAGTAATTCGATTGATGTCGATTGCTGACTGCTGTGGTTATGAGGATGATGTGAGCAATGGTTACTGCCTATTCGTCCAAATACGGAGTTCCTACCACACATACATAGTTAAGAATGTTCATGATGATAATCTTTATCTTAGCTCCTTATAATGCTAGTGGTGTATCCGCTACTCCCTGAGAACGCTTTTCCCTTACTGCAGTTCCAATGTCTTTTACATACGTGATACTTATTTTCTGTATTCTGTTATTTTACTTTACTTTATTGTTGCTCTTATACCTAAACCCCAAAAACACCTTTTTACACAATACTCGCATTTTATCTTGTCACTTAGAACTTTATCTAGCATTTCTATTGTAATATTTATTTCAAGAATCATTAGACTTCAGACTCCTGCTCCCTATGGGATTGATATCTTTATTTTCGAAACTAGCTACAAACGATCTGTGCAGTTGCATTCATCAAGCTATTTTCTGGCACCGTTGCCGGGGAGCTAAGCGTTGTAGGTATTTTAGTTTTTGCTTATTTATTTTTGTCTTGCTAAAATTTGTTTTGAGTTACAGGTTTCCACCAACATGATGGATTTTGAGCATATGACTAGTGCTAGCCCACTCAACCACTTTGGGAAGCCCTATGATATTTATAAAAGAGACAACTCCAATGAGAAGACAAGGGGGTTTGAAATAAATCCTCTACTACTTGGTATTCTACATAAGAAGCAACTTACTAGAGATGAAGAAGATCCTGATCCATATGAGCATATTGCATGTTTCAAAGATATATGTGGCACTTTTCTATTGATGGGATATACCGCTGATGAGGTAAGGGTTAAACTTTTTAGTCAGACTTTGACTAGTACAGCTCTCTACCACCTGAAGCCAGTACTACCTGGGATAATCTAGCCTGTGAATTTCTAGCAAAATATTATCCATTATCAAAATCTTTTGGAATCATGCTTCTTATAATGACTTGGAAGAATCATTCTAATGAAGGACTAGTAAGAGCTTATATTAGATTTAAATATTTACTACGCCTATGTCCTCATCATAATTTGCCTGAATGGTATTTACTACATATCTTTTATGGCGGTTTAATTGAACCTAATAAAATTGAACTAGACTCTTTCGCAGAAGGAGCCCGCTCTATGAATCTTCCTATACCTAAAGCTTGGGCTTTACTTAATAGAATTCGCGATCATAGAGTATCATGGAATTTTGGTCTAGGAAATGAAGGAGGCATAGAAATAGAACATGATTGTATTCATGACTATAATAAAAAAGGCCATGTTAAATAATTATCTAAAGAACTTTACTTGGATTTAGATCTTGTGTTGCAAGTTGTTAAAGCTTTTACAACACATATCAAAGCTCCAAAGGAGGGTCCGGTCAAGTATGATCCACCACCCGAACCTGAGAAGAAAAGAGAAGATAAAGCAACACTGGCCTCCCTAGAACCAATATATGAAATGTCTTTCCCTAACACTGCACAAAAGCATATTCTTGAATATGAATAGGCAAAGCAGTATAGGAGAAGAAGGAAGAGGAAAGCATGCCAAAAGTCGTGGAACATCTGGAAGAAACCAAAGATGAAGAGGTAACCAAGGAAGCAATTATGGCTATGTACTCACATTGAAACATAGTTGAACTTGATGAAGAGACTTCCATATTGGTTGAAGGTAAAACAAAGGTAAAAGATGTGGGTAGGCCTATCCTTCCCTGCATATTTAAAGAAACCCCGCATTACAATTTATGTGATATTGGCACCAAAGTTAATGTTATATCTTATGACTTCTACTTAGAAATAAAAGAAGAAATAGAACCGACTACAATTGAAAATACTAATATGACAATTATGTTAGCCAATAAAAATCTAGAATTCCAATGGGAGTAGTTGAAGATGTAACTGTCACAATTGGCAATAAAAACATTCCTATCAATTTTTTAGTTGTTGATATGCCAGCTGCCACTCTTTGCCAAATTATATTTGGAAGAAACTTTTTGGGTGATATAGGTGCCTATGTTAATTTCAAGAAGGAGATTGTGTCTCTTAAGCTTGGGGGAACGGAAAATAAATTCCACTTTTCCAAATTTAAAGATAGGCCTCCACAAATACAAGAAGAAGAGGAAGAGAGAAACTTTTATGGCTCTTTTCTTTAGTAATCAAGAAGAAGAAATAAATGAAGATCCAAATTATGATGAAATAGTTCTGGAAGACAAGTCCCTGGAAGAACTAGAAGATGAATTCGATTCACTTCCTATTACGGGACCTCCAACCGATGAGGCTTTTGAAGAGCCAGAAAAGAGAGGGGACGAAGAACTACCACACCCAGAGTTGAAGACTCTACCAGAAAATCTTAAATACAGGTTTTTGGATAATACAAATAAATTTCCAGTTATTATTAGTGCTAAACTTTTAGGAGAAGAAGAAGAACTTATGCATATACTCAAGGAGCATCGCAAGGCCTTTGGGTACTCAATGGGTGACCTGAAGGGCATCAGTCCCATGATAGCCGTCCATCGAATATTCATGTAAGAAGGTGCTAAAACAGTTGTAGAATTTAAGAGGAGATTGAAGCCTGGAATGAAAGAAGTGGCAAGAAAATAAATTGTAAGCCTACTGGATGCAGGTATAATATATCTTGTTAAAGGGAGTGAATGGGTAAGTCATGTTCATTGTGTCCCTAAGAAGGGCAGTTTTACTGTTGTTCCTAATGAAAACAATGAATTTATACCTACTATAACTATTGTTGGGCATAGGATGTGCATAGACTTCAGAAAATTAAATAAAGAGACTAGGAAAGATCACTATCCATTATCGTTCATAGATCAAACTTTAGAAAGGTTAGCAAACCATAATCATTTTTGCTACTTGGATGGATACTCTGGTTTTTCTCAAATAGCTGTTCATTAGTCCTTATGGTTTACATGCTTACCGACGTATGCCTTTTGGTTTATGTAATGCTCCAACTACTTTTCAAAGATGCATGCCTGCTAGTTTTGTGGAGTTTATAGAACTTATAATGGAAGTATTTATGGATGACTTTTCTGTCTATGGAACTTCGTTTACTAGTTGCTTGGATAATCTCAAAAGAGTTTTGCAGCGTTGTGAAGAAACTAATCTTGTTCTAAACTGGGAGAAATGCCATTTTATGGTTAAAGAAGATATAGTCCTTGGACACAAGGTATCATGTAAGGGAATTGAAGTTGATAGAGCTAAGGTTGAGGCAATAGATAGAATGCCACAACCTAGGGATATTAAAGGTATAAGAAGTTTCCTTGGTCATGTGGGTTTTCATAGAAGGTTCATTAGAAATTTCTATGGAATATCTAAACCTTTGACTAACCTCCTTCAAAAGGGAGTAAGATTTAATTTTGATGATAAGTGTCTTGCAGCCTTTGATATACTCAAAAATGCTTTATCTCGTGCTCCCATCATTAAAACACCTATCTGGGATACAACCTTTGACTTAATATGTGAAGCTAGTGATGATGTTGTAGGAGTAACTCTGGGACAACATATTGGTCGTATATTTAATATTATACATCATGCTAGTAGAACTCTTAATGGTGCTCAAAAGAATTACCCTAAGGAAGAAAAGGAACTTTTTGCTGTATTTTTCTCTTGTGATAAATTTCGTTCCTATTTAGTTGATGCAAAGGTAAGAGTTCACACGGATCGTGATGGCTTAAAAGAACTCCTTGAAAGGAAAGACCATAAGCCAAGACTGATTCGTTGGATTCTTTCACTTCAAGAATTTGAGTTGCAGATCATGCAGAGGAAAGAAATAAAGATGTTAGATGTAGTATCCTTGTTTGCCCAGCAAGACACCAATCTTGTTGAGAGGAACTTTAGTCCTGGTGATTTTTGATTACGAGGATTATTGAATGAACTAAGGTCAATTCCTCCGAGAGAGAAGAAGTCTTTGTTTTTGGAGGAGTTATTTCCTCCCGAATAAATAAATGGTAAATGCAAGGTAAGTGTTCTTATCCAAATAAGTGATTTGCATTCAAAATTTTTACTTTTGAAAATCCTGCCTTTGAATTCCTTGTGTTTTTCTGAAGTTTTAGAGGGGTTTTACCAACTATACGGGTGGAACTATACGACCGGAGAGGGAGCTCCTGCCGTATAGTTGGTCGTTATACTCTCTGTATCATCTTTGTGAAATTTTTTTCGATATCTGAGCCTATATGGTCGCAACTATACGACCAGAGCCAAAATTATGCCCGTACAGTTGGTCGTTAAACTCTCAGATAGTTTTGCTTTCTGGTGTCTATATCTATACGATCGCAACTATACGACCGGAGCCAAAATTCTAGCCGTATAGTTGGTCATTAAACTCTCAAACACTTTTGATTTTCGATGTTTGTATCTATACGGTTGCAACTATACGACCAGAGCCAAAATTTCGGCCGTATAGTTGGTCGTTCAACTCTCAAACACTTTTCGTTCGTCTTTTCATTTGAAAAAAAATGTTATTGTCAGTTGCGAGTAGTGATTTAATCGACCTAGACTCGAGATATTTGGAAATATCTGCCCGGAACCAACTATACGGCCGGAGCTATACGAGCTACGCCCGTATAGTTGGTCGTTACGCGGTAGGACACTTCCAAATCCGTTATTTCTTTCCCTATTTCATTAAGATTCTTTTCTTGCACGACAATTTGGTGTTTCTCGCGAGTTTTACCGACCTCTGACCCTGCTTTTATACTGCCATTGTCTCTCTCTCTAATCATAATCTCTAGAAACCAATCTACCTCTTATTCACACATGAGGGCTCTCAACCAAGGGATATAAGCCAAGAAGAAAGGCTCCTATTGAGATCGAGAGCAATAGCAAGGAAGGCAAGGAGACCAAGGCCATCCCTATAGAGTTCCTCGACGCCGACCATGGGTGTCGGAAGAGGGATTTGAAGGCTCTGGAGCTAAACATTGAAGATT
Organism: Avena eriantha; assembly: GCA_910589775.1. Taxonomy (NCBI): domain Eukaryota; kingdom Viridiplantae; phylum Streptophyta; class Magnoliopsida; order Poales; family Poaceae; genus Avena; species Avena eriantha. The sequence continues at coordinate 237,783,341 of OU342742.1, read as the reverse complement.
TGGACAAGGAAAAGCCAGGAACACCCAAGCACCTTCGATTGCTATGACTTTATCTTGATAAACTCAATGAAGATATCAAGCGGACAACCGAAGCAGGTTTTTCTATGAGTCTTAAGGTGCTACAAACACTTTAGGATAACAATGATTTCATTAAAGATCAAGTGAAGGTGTTGGAGAGGAACAATCTTTTCTACAAGCTATTAGAAGTTGTCAATCAATCCCTCCACCTCAGGCTGGCCCATGAGGAGAACATACCACGTGCCATGGTGGCATAGTAATCTACAACAATCACAGTATCAAATAATCGCAAGGGATTATTTGATCCCACCTGGCTTGATTTCAAGCTTGGGGAGATCTTTAAGATCTTGTAATCTATTGTCAACACCTGGATTTTTAATCCCAGATGCCTGTTATGCCATATATCGCAATCCTAGGATTACCATTTTTGCGAGACATAAGAGATTGGATATCACAGTACATCATCCATTACAAACCATAATAAGGTCTTACAACAAATAAAGGATCTCATGATCCAGTCTTAGTACAATCAAGTAGCGGAATAAATAGCGTAGCGGGGGGGGGGGGGGGGGGGGGGGTCCATCTACAGAGTCACAGGTAATGCTGACGATGGAAGATAGTCCTAGTTATCATAGTCGTCCTGTTGTCCTTCATCTTGGTAGTCTCCTTCATAGTCTGGACACGGGAATAGCCAGGGACAAAAGCCATGAGTACTCTTTAAGTACTCGCAAACTACCACTAACAAGTAAGGTAGTTCTAGTAGGAATGCTAAGTTCTAAGTTTATTTGCGAAGCTAAGTTTGAAACCTAAGCTGAGTTCAGAAACAAAGAAAGATGAAATAAAGTTTGAAATCACCTAAGTGGGAACTTAGTTATCATAGTCACAACTCTGTTGTGGTCAAGTCATGTCACAATTCATTTCATAAGTCATTTTGAAAACATCTGACAACGGAATAGTATGGCCACTCCAACTGTCCATAACCGCAGACGCGGCTATTCGAATAGTTTGACACTCTGCAGAGGTGGTACACTTTCACCACAAGATTCGATACATCTGTCAGGGATAACCCTGAATCATCATACTTAGTATGCAGATAATCAAACATAACCTTTCCTTTACACACCCTAGTATAAGCACCTCTCCTATGAGTTGGCCTCCGAACCCAACCATCAGTTTTGTAAAAGGGCCAAGGCTCATGCCTCAACATTTTCATCATCATAAACCATTTGTGTTTCACAACAAATGTCAAAACATCTCAATAGAATGACTCATCATTCCAAGGTTTTCACAAGTCATTTTCACCAAGTATTCCCATCTAATGTGACCAAGTTTTGGTATAACTCTAAGCTACTAAGTTAAGAGTGTTCACTAAGGTGGGAGGCTAAGATCAATCTCATGCCATAGAATGACATCTAAGTTTAACTATATAGGTTAAGTTTTATACTCTTTATGCTACCTTTAAACAAGTAAAGGACTTGGTAAAGTAAAGAAAAGTAAAGCTTGTAAATAAAACTTGGAGTAGGTATAAGTCAAAGGGTATAACCAAAGCATGCCTAAATCATTTGCTCTAGTTAAGGGGGAAAGTGTTAACTTGCTTAGTTCTAGCTTGCCTTGATTAGTGAAATGGTTGAAGTTTTCTTCCTCCTCCTCTTGGTAGAACTCCTCCTCCTCGTAGACTTGGTCGGTACTATCGTGTATAAATACATACGGAATACACAATCACCAAACAATGCTTAACTAGTCTACTTAGCACACTAAGGCACACATTTGATGATCTAGTATCATCACAAACATCACAAGCTTTAATGAACTAGCTTCATTCTTTTTATTTGAGAAAAGTAATTTCTACTCATTGAAAATAACTAAGATTTAATCTTCTCCAATTCAAATATGGGATCATGTGGACACATGTCCTCACCACATATTCTAACATATGGTAAGGTGATTTAAAGGTTGGATCACATTTTAATAAGTTTAAATTTAATATTAAATGATTTAAAGTGACTAGAAATGCCTATGTAGCATTATTTTGGTACTAGTACAAAGTCACTTCATGTAAACCTTAATATTATTACATATATAGATAGGTATTGTTAAATGTGATTTTTGAGAGTTGGAATCAACTCAAAAGCTATTATGGTTGATTTTATAAAAATGTTTGAAGGTGCAAATGCTTCTATCTTGTTATTTTTACTAGGATATATCTCTAACTCTAAATGATTTAAATCCAACAGGCTTGGATATAGATTTTTAGTAGCTTTCCAAAAAAATTGACTCACTCAATTTGGATTTGTAAAACTCTCTGAATTGATTTTTGAACTAAGGGACAAAATTGATTTTAAGCCTAAATAGAAAAATCCTAATTTGAATTACTGGGTCAACGCGGGAAACTAAATGGGCCGACCCAGTGACACTCAGCGGCGCAGAGGGCGACTGATAAGGGGGGTCTGCATGTTAACGGCACTTAAAACACGAAATGGTATGGGGCGATCTGGACCACACGATTAGAACACAGATCGACGGCTCACGGTCGTCGTCGATGACGGACTCATTGCCGGCGAGGCTGAACCCTAACTCGTCGGTGGGGGTCTACTGGGGACGTACTAGGGCTCCAGCTAGTGCGGCGAGGCGGGCAAACGAACTGGACGGCGACGGCGGGCTCAGGCGAGGTCGCGGCAGGGGTTGAGGTGGACGAAATTGACGGGGACTTCTCCTCCTCTGCAGCGGCTACCTCCGGTGGAATTCCGGCGATGTGCTGCTCGAGCGGCTCTAGCGATAGAGGGGAAATGGTCAGTGGAGAGAGGGAAGTGATATGGTGTGAAGAAATGGTGCTGGGGTGGCCTCCTTATATAGGCTCGACGGTGAGATATTGAGGTATGGGCGCGGCTCGTCGGTGACGGCGATACAGAGGGCTACCGGCATGGGCGAGATAGATGGACGGTGGGCGGTCTACTGGTAGTCCTCTACGGTGTAATGGCGACACTAGGGGCGGTGGCAATCGATCGGGAGCTTCCTGTGCTCTGAGAGACAGAGGCGATGCTCGACGGTGCTCCTGGCGACTGTGGGTCGCACGGCGTTGCACGACCATGTCTGGCGGTTTGCTGGGTACAAGGCGGAGCGGCGTGCGCGATTTGGTGTCGAGACGTGGTCTGTGGCGTGCTGGCGGCAATCGCGCTCTTGCGCTTTGGCTGCACGCAAAGAGAAAGGGCGGCGCAGCTCTAGGGTGGTCCAGTGGCTAGCAGGGGCCATGGGGTGCACCGTGGGTGGTTGTGAGGTCACGCCTCACTCCCTGGAGCAACGGAGAGGGGCTGGTGGTCACCTATGGCTTGTGCACGTTTGGCCGGGGACCATGGCGTCGGGGCGTCGTTGCACTAGCGCCAGGGGCTAGGGATAGGGGTGATTTTGGTATGGTTGGGCCTGGGGAGACCAAGGTGATCAATGTGCATCAATTGGCTCGACAAGATTTGCTCCTAAACAGTATTAGTTAGGCCACTTTTTGTCTACCTGCCAACTATTCGATCAAATGGCCGCATGAGAGAAACTTTTGAATTATTGAAAGATTTTTGGTGGTGGCTTGTGCACGTTTGGCCGGGGACCATGGCGTCGGGGCGTCGTTGCACTGGCGCCAGGGGCTAGGGATAGGGGTGGTTTTGGTATGGTTGGGCCTGGGGAGACCAAGGTGATCAATGTGCATCAATTGGCTCGACAAGATTTGCTCCTAAACAGTATTAGTTAGGCCACTTTTTGTCTACCTGCCAACTATTCGATCAAATGGCCGCATGAGAGAAACTTTTGAATTATTGAAAGATTTTTGGTGGAGAGATTCATCTTATGCTTAAGCATCTAGGTTTGCTTGGGATTTTAAAATGGAGTTCATTTGGATGGTTTTTGAAAGAGTGTGATCTATACATATGAACTAGATTCAATTTTCAAATGTCATTTAAATTTAGAGTTTGAATGTTTTTGGGATGAAACAAGGTGGGCCTTGGAACATCACTACTTGTACTAGCAAGGGGTGCAAAGATCCACAATTGTCTCTGTTAGGATTTGAGTGCTAGGAATGCCCAAAGTGGGCTAAGTGATTAAAATGGCAAAAGTGACCATTTCCTTATTTAATTCTTTTTTATTTCTTTTTTTTTGGGATTTTCTTGGGGATGGTCTAGATGATGTGTAATTCACCTTAGAGTCATTTTACAACCATTAGATCACTCAATGATGGCAATTCAAAACAACTCCTATTTTAAATGCACACACATATGAATGCTTAAATAATTTTAAATGGAAAAGTTTTTGTTAACCCTAAATTGGGTAGATTTGATCTTGATCACTTGGATTAAAGTTTTGGGATGTTACAAACCTTCCCCCCTTAAACAAAATCTCGTCCCGAGATTTAAAAAAGAAAACTAGGAACTAAAGAGATCTGGGAACTCAGTCCTAATGTAATATTCTCGCTCCCAAGTGGCTTCTTCTTCAATATGGTTGCTCAATTGAATCTTGAGAAATTTGATACTCCGGGTCCTGGTGGTTCTGTAGGCTTCCTCCAGGATACGGATGGGCACTTCATGATATGTCAGATCCTTGTTGATATCAACAGCTCGGTGATCAATGTTCTTGAAAACTTAGGTCTTCTCCGGCACTTCCAAGCATTTGCGAAGTAACGAGATATGGAACACATTGTGGATGGCAGACATCTCTTCAGGCAGTTCCAAATGATATGATACTTCTCCTCGACGATTCAGAATCTTGAAGGGTCTGATATATCTACGGGCTAACTTTCCTTTTAGACTAAAACGCTTGGTTCCCTTCGATGGCGAAACCTTGAGATACACAAAATCTTCGACATTGAAAGTCAGGTCTCTCCTTGTCTTGTCAGCATAACTCTTCTATCTAGATTGGGCAGTCTTGAGGTGCTCACGGACTTTGTGAACCTTCTCTTCGGCTCCTCGGAGAATGTCGGGTCCAAAAATCTGACTCTCTCCTACTTGCGACCAATTCAAAGGGGTACAACACTTTCTTCCGTATAGGAACTCAAATGGTGCCATTTGCAAACTGGCTTGATAGCTGTTGTTGTATGAGAATTCTACGAAAGGCAGACAATCTTCCCATTTTGTGTTGGGGGGATACCCCCGGGTAGGGTCACGCCGTGGTATGAAAGGCCGAGTTAGCTGAGGTCCGGCAAGATCAAAGCAAGTACTGACCAGGTCACCTCAAGGCAGGCCGAATCACGGGGTAACCCGGACCTGGGGGCGTTCGCCTAACTAGCCCTAATCCGACTTAAGCGGTGAGTCGGAAGTGTATGTCTAACATGTATGCAGGAAAAGGGTGTGGCTGGATGAACCATCGTCCGGGTCGCAGTAACCTTCTAGGAGAAGGAAGGAATCTCGCTGGTCAAAAGGAACCCCGGTATGCACTGCCTGAGCGAAGCGAGCAAGGACTGGACCACCGGGGCGTGGCCGACAAGCGTGACGACGCCTGTGTCAGCTGACGAGGGCACCGCAGTGGCTCACGTAGCTAAAGCGTAGCTGACGAGGGGGAAAAAGCACCCCGGTCGGTTTACCACTTTGGGAGGGGGCATATTCTTAGGAATATGCCTCCACGTATGCCCTAGGTTGAAACCGAGCCTCCCCTATAAAAGGGGGGCTAGGGCTTTAGTAGAAGGGGTTGGTTTTTTCATTCTCTGGAGATTTTGGTTAAGGATAAGGGTTTCAAGTGAGATCTGCCAGTGAGAGTAAGAGAGCTTCTTCTTCCTCCTCTCGCCAATACAGCTCTAGGAGCACTTGTAACCTTGGAAGAAAATCAATACGAGTTCTGGTGTGGAGAATCACTTTGCTATTCCTCCCTGGATTCCCCTAGCGTATATTAGTCCCCACCTTCAGCCTATACATGGCATCTGCCGTGACACCACCACGACAGTTGGCGCCCACCGGGGGACTCAAGGCACTAGCAGGGGTCAAGATCCAGACGGGAAACTTCGTCGCCACTAGCGAACGCATCATCTCCGGGCTCGTCCAGCGCTTTGAAGCGCGGGACTTCGTCAGCGACAACGCAGGCTGCTTCGGCACGCGCCCTCTCCCGCGCAACGGCGTCTTCCTCAAGCTCGGCGCACACAAGTTCTACGTCGTGGTGGACGTGTCAGGCGTTCATCCACGCCACGTTCTCGAAGCAGGCGAACCGCCCCTCACTATGGCTCATGGGGGACGTATCGCTCGTTCCCCGGACCATGCAGAGGTAATGATGACAGCGCCGGGAGCGGTTACGAGCAAGGATCCAGCGCCAGATCTGGAGGTGACACCCAAGGCACCAAGGAAAGGTAGGGGTCCTCCGCTAGAGAGGCCGGAAAACGTGCTGAGAGAGGCAATAGATAGCTTGGCAAACCCTGTAGTAGCAGCGGTAGATCCGGCTCGCGCACAGGCCGAGCTGGAAGAAACTCGGCAGAAAATACTTGAGGGCGCGAAGAAAATAGCCGCAGCCCAGCGGTCGTTGAACATGACGCTGTGTGAGTACGCGAAGGCGAACAAAGTTGATGCTGTAAAAGTTAAAGGGAGAAATCTCATGAGCGAGATGAACAGAGAAGGTGATGTCAAAATCGAGGAATCAGAAAAATGTTTTTCCATGGGGCTGCCGAGGTATAGTACCCTGGCCAAGAACCTCGGAGCGGCGGATGCAGCTGCATCCGAGTTACAGGGACTGAGGGGTGAAGCCCGGCAAAGGCAGCAAGACCGGGTTAACGAGCTGGTTCGGATTGCGAACAGGCAAAACGAGAAACTGCTCAGGGCGAACCCGGAGAGAGCTGGAGCCTCCAAGATCGTCCATTCGGCGATGAGTAACCCGGAGAAATCCGCTGGAGCTACGTCATGCCCTCATGGCGATCCAAGGAGAGAGGAGGTGGTAACCTCGGCCAGACGGAACAAACAGATTGTCCCGTATGACCCGACACAGGCGGGGAAAGAAAAAGAAGCGCAGAAAAATGATGATCGACGGAGTGTGAGCCGAGGCGAAGCTGGCCGAGGTAACCGTGACCAAGGCAATACCGGTCGGAGGAACGTTGTCAACGGCAATGCCGAGCAGCAAAACTCAGCAGGGGCAAGACAACCGCAACAGCGGAACATGCCGAGGCAAGAGCATAGTGCCGGCCGAGGTATCCAACAGAAAGGCACGCCGCACGAGCAAAACCGGTATAATGACGGTGATTCGGAGATGGCAAATGCAGGATATCCGAGACCGGACTATCATGTGATAGGTTCGAGACTGGGAAGCAGGGATTTGATGCCGGACGATGCAAGGTTGAAACTGGATCGACTATATAGGTCGGAACAGATAGAATGTCAGGGTCCACCGGGTCCAGCATGTTTTGGACCCCGGATCATGAAAGAGCCACCAGTCCCGAACTTTCAATTGCCCAGGGGGACCAAGACCTATGATGGTAGTACCAAGCCAGAGGATTGGCTGATAAACTATGCTACCGCTGTAAAGATTGCCACAGGCAACCTGAGATGGGCCGTACGATATGTACCCCAGATGTTGGAAGGCCCGGCAAGGGTGTGGTTGAACAATTTGCCGCCAGGAAGCATCAACTGCTGGATTGATTTTGAGGAGATGTTCATCAGCAATTTTTCGAGTACGTATCAAAGGCCAAATAGGCCACAGACCCTAGCTATGTGCAAACAGCGGCCCAATGAGACGGACCGGGAGTTTTTGACCCGGTGGTGTACCGTGAGAAACTCGTGTGAGGGCGTGATAGAATCACAGGCTATAGCATGGTTTGCACAGGGGTGCAGGTATGGAAGCGAGTTATGGATGAAGTTGCAACGGAAAATGCCGGCAACGTTGGCAGAGATGATCCGGATCGCAGATTCGTATGCATTGGGTGACCCGGCCCAACCAAGGCTCGCCTCAAACGAGTCAAGCGATGAGTACTATCAGAGGGATGGATCCGGATCATCCCGGGGAAATGATTACAGAGGAAAAAGGAGAGATGATCGACCGGACCATCGGTACGGTTCGCACCAAGTAGCGGCCATGAGTCAAGATCAACCCGGAGCAGGGGGTAGTCAGCGCCAGAAAACTGGAGGTCAATGGACCCCAAGGAACGATGGGAAGAAAACTTGGACACCGGAGCAAAAGAAGCAATGGCAAGAAAGGAAAGACCGTCCGAGGTATACTTACGAGTCGATGTTGGACCAGCCGTGTAAGTTTCACACGCCAAATCCGAACAACCCAACGGGTCATACGACAAGGCAATGCGAGTGGATGCGCAAGATCGAGCAAGGTGGTTCGGGGAATGCTCAGGCACCCCGGAATGATCAGCCTCGGCAGGAGTTACCCCGGCAGCAATTGCTCTGCGGAGCGAACACGCAACAGCTGATGTTGCCTCCCCCTCCGCCGAGGTATGATAACAATGAAAGAAGGGATGCAGTGCATCAAGTAGAAAATCAGTAGCAGCCGGATCAGAGGCACCCCGGAAATGAGGGGAGAAACGAGTACAGGGAGCATCACCAGAGCTACTGTGTATTGACCACAGAGGAAACTGATAGAAAAAGCTTGCAGCGTAGGCATATGGAGGTGAATGCGGTAATACCGGCAGTGATGAGGTACATGCCTTGGTCTGATCAGGAAATCACTTGGAGCATTAGGGATCACCCCAAGCTCATGCCGAGCCCTGGTTCGTATGCGTTGGTGCTAGATCCTACATTCATTGGGCCTAACATTAACGTAAGATTCTCAAAGGTACTGATCGACAACGGCAGTAGCATAAATATCATGTACGCAGACACAATGCGCAAGTTGGGTATCTCGAAGAACATGCTCCAGGCCACGAGGACAACTTTCCATGGCATTGTGCCCGGCATTTCGTGCGAGCCCATAGGCAAGGTCCGGGTCGACGTCTTGTTCGGCACGAGGGACAATTGCCGAACTGAAAATCTGGAGTTCGAAGTAGTGAACTTGGAAAGCACGTATCATGCATTGCTCGGAAGGCCAGCGCTGAACAAGTTCATGGCAAGTTGTCATATAAGCTATTTGAAAATGAAATTGCCCGTACCAAACGGAGTAATTACAATTGCTGGGGACTTCCGGCGTTCGATGGAGTGTGCGTCGGCCGGATCAAACTTAGCCGAGTCACTTGTGATCGCACAGGAAAAAAGGAAAATTCAAGAGGTGGCTGTGTTGGCTCAGTCCGCGCAACAGTGTATGCCGGCGCTGAGTAACCCGCATGGAACTGTTTCCTTCCAGGCCGTGAAGGATACCAAGAAGGTCCCTGTTGATGACATGTTCCCAGAGCGCACCGTAACAATTGGTGCCGGGCTAAGTGATAAATAGGAAAGCGAGCTCGTCAGCTTCCTCCGTGAGAATCGGGACATTTTTGCTTGGTCCACACAGGACTTGCAAGGTGTTCCCAGGGAGTTGGCTGAGCACTCTTTAAATGTGAGACCCGGAGCTAAGCCGGTGAAGCAACCTCTCCGCCGCTTCGCCGAAGATAGGAGGAAAGTCATTGGAGATGAGATAGCTCGGTTGCTAGCTGCAGGATTTATCATGGAGGTCCTCTACCCCGATTGGCTGTCTAATCCGGTGCTGGTGGAAAAGAAGAAGGATGATCCGAACGTGGCAGTGGTTTGGCGCATGTGTATCGACTACACAAACCTGAACAAGGCGTGTCCGAAAGATCCATTCCCGCTGCCAAGAATAGATCAGGTCATAGACTCAACTGCTGGATGTGAACTGTTGTCATTCATCGATGCTTACTCCGGTTTCCACCAGATACCTTTGAATCCGGATGATCAAATAAAGACTGCATTTATTACCCCGTATGGGGCTTATTGCTATCGCACCATGCCGTTTGGTTTACGTAATGCAGGGGCAATGTACCAGAGATGTATGCAAAAATGTTTGCATGACCAAATATGTCAAAATGTACAGGTATACATGGATGATGTGGTTATCAAGACCAAGGAAAGCAAAACGCTCCTTGACGATATTAGGCAAACGTTCGCAAACCTAAGGAGGTTCCGGATGAAACTTAACCCGGAAAAATGCACCTTCGGTGTCCCGGCTGGAAAATTGCTCGGTTTTCTGGTTTCCAGCCGAGGTATCGAAGTTAATCCAACCAAGATCCGAGCCATCGAACGAATGGAACTGCCGAAGTGTCTTAACGATGTCCAAAAGTTTACAGGTTGCCTGGCCTCGTTAAGTCGGTTTGTATGTCGGTTAGGAGAAAAGGCATTGCCTCTCTATCAACTCATGAAAAAGTCGAATAAGTTCATTTGGACGCCGCAGGCGGATGAGGCCTTTACCCACCTAAAGAAAATGTTAGCCACGGCGCCAGTGCTAGCCTCACCACTATCAAAAGAGCCAATGTTGCTCTATATAGCCGCAACCAACCGAGTTGTAAGCGCAGTGATAGTGGTGGAGCGTGATGAGGAAGGTAAGTCAGTGCAAAGGCCGGTGTATTATTTGAGTGAAGTGTTGTCAACATCTAAGCAGAACTACCCACACTATCAAAAAGTGGCGTATGGCGTGTACATGGCCGCCAAGAAATTGAAGCATTACTTTGAAGAGCATCCCATCCGGGTCATATGTGAGGCCCCTATATCCGAGATAATGAGTAACAAGGATGCAAGCGGCAGAATTGCAAAATGGGCAATTGAGCTAGCTCCTTACGCTCCGCAGTATGACCGGAGAGAAGCCATAAAGTCTCAGGCTGTGGCGGACTTTTTCGTGGACTGGGCCGAGGTACAGTACGAACCACCACTTCCGGATCCGAACTATTGGCGGATGCACTTCGATGGATCAAAAACCAAAACCGGGCTAGGTGCCGGAGTTGTACTCACGTCGCCAAGGAAGGACCAGTTGAAATACGTGCTGCAGATCCACTTCACCGCATCGAATAATGTCGCTAAGTATGAAGCACTTGTGCATGGGCTCAAAGTAGCAAAGGAAATTGGTATACGTCGGATTATATGCTTTGGCGACTCGGATTTAGTGGTGCAGCAAGTGTCTGGAGTATGGGACGCTCTTGATCCAAACATGGCACTATACAGATTTCACGTGCAGAAGATTTCTAGTTACTTTGAGGGATGCGAATTTCATCATGTACCCCGGGTGGAAAATGAGGCTGCCGACATGCTATCGAAGCTCGGGTCAACCAGACAAGCAATTCCACCGGGTGTAGCATTAGAGCACCTCAAGAAACCATCCATCAGGCCATCCCCGGAATCCGAGTCCATCTACATCCCGGAGGACACAGAGTCCGGAGCTGCGCCCATGGACGTTGACACGTGAAGTGGTGGGCAAAACCCGGGGACTGCTTCGGCAAACCCGGGGACTGCTTCGCAAGACCCGGGGACTGCTCAGCGTAGTCCGGTTGAAGTTATGCCGGTGGATCGTATGGAGATAGACGAGGACGTGTTCCCCGTGCGGCCAATACCGGCTTGGGCACTGCCTATATTTCAATTCCTGAAAGATGGAACGTTACCCACTGAGGAGGTGTTGTCCAGGAAAACGCAGAGGAGGGCAAAGGCTTACACGATCATCAATTCTGAGTTATACAAAAGAAGTGTGACCAATGTCCTCCAGCGGTGTGTTGACCCGGACGAAGGGCTTGAAATCATCCGAGATATACATCAGGGGGAGTGCGGGCATCACGCCTCATCCCGAGCCTTGGTAGCGAAAGCTTTCCGACACGGATTCTACTGGCCAAACGCCTTAGAGCAAGCAGAAGATCTGGTGAGAAAATGTAATGGTTGTCAGAGGTACGCCACAAAGACGCATATGCCAATGTCGGAACTCAAGACCATCCCAATCACTTGGCCATTTGCCGTATGGTGCCTGGATATGGTGGGCCCGTTCAAACCAGCAAGAGGAAACATGACTCATATTTTGGTAATGGTGGACAAGTTTACGAAGTGGATCGAGGTAAAGCCTATAAGAAAATGCGATGGAGCTACGGCCATAACTTTTCTCAAAGATATCGTCTTGAGGTACGGTTATCCACACAGTATCATAACTGATAATGGCACAAATTTTGCGGAAGGAGCATTTGCCTGTTTCTGCCGGGATAAGAGGATCCGACTTGACGTAGCTTCGGTAGCCCACCCCGCATCAAACGGGCAAGTGGAGAGATCCAACGGATTAGTATTATCTGGGATAAAACCCTGACTCATTGAGCCGCTGCAAAGATCAGCGGGGTGCTGGATAGAAGAACTACCAGCGGTACTGTGGAGTTTAAGAACAACTCTGAATCGATCAACACGCTATACGCCGTTTTTTCTGGTATATGGGGCAGAAGCTATATTACCAGCCGACATAGAGCATGATTCGCCTAGAGTCACCCAATACACAGAAGCCGAAGTGCAAGAAGCCCGGCAAAATGATGTTGATCTGCTGGAAGAAGCGAGAGAACTGGCACTTTCCAGATCCGCCATATATCAGCAAAATCTCTGACGCTATCATAGCCGGAAAGTGTGCCCCCGAGTTTTTCGAGAAGACGATCTGGTGCTTCGTTTGGTACAACGTACTACTGGAATGCATAAATTATCCCCCCATGGGAAGGGCCATTCATCGTGAGCAAAGCATTGCACAATGATTCTTATTATCTTATAGATGCAAAGCCATAGGAAAAGAACAAGGCGGACAGATCCGGTGAGGAATCTAAACGTCCATGGAATGTAGCTCTCCTTCGTCCTTTCTACACTTAGCGAAGAAGTGTATGTATCCGGGTTATCTCATATGTCGGTATGTATGTCGGCAATGAGCTTATCAATGAAATGTTGGCACCTCGAGCAGTAGCTCGGGGACTGCCTTAATAATATTTGTTGTCTTTTGTTATTTGTGCGTCGGCTGGAATAGGTTATTCTACTTAGCGCGGATTAATAGTGTGTGAGCACCAAAAACCCAACTCTTCGACTTGCTGCTGTCTAACAAGAATTGGCTTCATGGAAAGCAAGAGAACAAGTTTAGAATTGCGTAGCACATGAAAAACGACTAAGGAAAAGAATTTATTCGAGCCGACATTTGTTTTCCGGACTAACCACGTATTTATTTTTGAGCTAAGTCTAAAAGTTTCCCAGTATTGTTAAGACAGTTTTTCAGGCTCGGATTCGTAAGTTGTAAAACCGAATCAAGGTAGACACGACCCGAGCCAAAAGATTGAACGAACAAGAAAAAGAAACTTGGGGACTACGCCCACGTTAATCCGGCATAAATACTCAGTAGCAAAATATCACATGTATTTGGAATACAATTCCACCCGGCATACCGGGGATCTCATGAATTTTCAAGGGTTTTTACTTAGTAGCAGCAAGAGGGAGTTCGGCATCATCGTCGCCCTCTTCGATATCCGAGGCAGTGTCCTCCTCGTCTTCACCCGAGTCATCTTCAATGTTCTCAGCTTCCTCTTCGCCTGCGGCTTCTAGGAAGCTCGGACCCTCAGTCCATTCATGAATGGGGGCATAGTCAATGAGGCTATGGGCGCAAGCCTGGCGCCGAGCTACCCACTCCGGGTCATCTGTCCATTTGGACCCGGTGCGCAGCCGTGTGAGGAGGCTGAGATCTATCTTTTCGTACCACGTCAAAACGTGGTGAAGGACGGTATTGGCAGCAGCGCGGCCAGCGGAATCTCGCCAGAGGTCGAGCTGGGTCTCAACTTCTGAAAGCCTTTCAGCGAGCTGCGTGACTCTCTCTGGAGCATCATCGGCGGGCCAGAAGGCGTTGAAGATCCGGACTGAAACATCGAGGAGGCCCCTGCCGTAGTTCTTGATAATTTCCACACGAGATGACAGGCTGACCAGCAGGTCCTCCATGTCAAAGGGAATGCTGTCACCCTCAGCAGTAACCGGAGTACCTCTCTCTCGGCGGAAATTGGCAACAGCAGCACTTGCAATGGCAGTACCCTCTGGAAAGTGGCCTGGGAAACAAGGCAAAGGACAAAGTTGAGAAAATAAGACATGAGAAATAACCCGGAGAAGTAAGGCGGATAAAGGAAAAGAAGTTACGAGAGATGTGACTATGAATCCGGGTCAACTCCTTGATGCAAGCATCACACCTTTTTCGAAGCTGCTCGAGCTCAGCATTTGCCGACCCAAGTTTGACCTCGGCTTCTTGTAGGAGCTCGCGATCCTTAGCACTTTGGAGTTTGAGGCGCTCGTGTTCCTCGATGAAGTCCTGGCCAACCCTTTTCAGCTTGGTTTGGTGCTGCGCCTTCATCTTAGCCATTTCCGCTTTGAGCTTGGCTATGTCATCATCTTTGGTCCGGAGGAGGGCGAGCTCATCATCTTTCTTCTTCAACTCGGCTTGATGCTATCCTGCTTGTTCGAGAAAATGCAGCATCATGTCAGGCACATGCACACTTTCTTCAAGCAATGCTGAAACCGTGTGTTGGCCCGGCAGAGCCGAGGTATGAATGTTTGCCGAGCCAAGGAGGTAAAATGATGAGAAGCACAGTAAGAACAGATAAGAAGGACGTACCATTGATCTGCTCCAAGTTCTTTCGCATTATTTTGTTTTCAGCTTCCACCCCAGCTGCGGAAACCGAACAATCAGATTAGTTCGGCAAGTGAAGTGGAAGAAAAATGAGGAAAGGAATGAGAAAGAAATTTACCCCTTTTCTCGTACTCAGCAATGAGTGCAGCCTGTTTCGTGCGAAGATTTTTATGCGTATCCAACAAGCGCTGGAATTTGGCACTTCGGCGGTTCGTGGTCACCTAAAAAAGATACAGAAACTTAAGTCAGCCTAGTGCATGTTCGAAGTGTACTAAGATCCGGGCCAAGTGGAACTTAACCCGGCTCTAGGTGTGTGCATGTTCGAAGTGTACTAAGATCCGGGCCAAGTGGAACTTAACCCGGCTCTAGGTGTGTGCATGTTCGAAGTGTACTAAGATCCGGGCCAAGTGGAACTTAACCCGGCTCTAGGTGTGTGCATGTTCGAAGTGTACTAAGACCCGGGCCAAGTGGAACTTAACCCGGCTCTAGGTGTGTGCATGTTCGAAGTGTACTAAGACCCGGGCCAAGTGGAACTTAACCCGGATCTAGGTGTGTGCATGTTCGAAGTGTACTAAAACCCGGGCCAAGTGGAACTTAACCCGGCTCTAGGTGTGTGCATGTTCGAAGTTATTATGGAGCTACGTTAGTTCTATAAAAGAGCATCCGGCCGAGTAACAAGTTACTCCCCCGGAGGCTCGGGGACTAATGGTTATTATCTACAATTTGCAAAGGAGAAACGGTGTACCTCCATCATCCGTCCAGCGAGGTTAATGGCCTTGGCGGCGGTATTCACTTGATCAGATTCGTGGATTACCTCGGCCTTGTTCCAGTTCATGACGAACTCCATCAAGCTTGGGGGGTACCGTTCGCCTGAGGGCATATGTGGCGTCACCAAACCTTTAGCATGTGCCTCCTTCCTCTCCACCAAGGCATGGGCTGGGCTGGTGTGCAGAACCAACTACCGAGCTTCGGTTAGCTCGTCAGGCGCGTCCTTTGCCGCTGGTGCCTTCTTGGGGAGCATAGACTCAAGGGTACGTTGCCCATGCTCGGCAGTGCTGGGCTTGGTAGCGTCTTGAGTTTTCTTGCCCTTGGCTTGCTGGGAAGAAGAAGCCGTAGCAACGGTTTTCCCCTGCCGAGGTTGAGAGGACTCGGAAGATGCAGAGGAACTGGGCGCTGCTACTTTCGTTGCTGGACTTGGTGTCGGCGCTGACGTTTTCGCTGCCGGGGTTGGTGCTGCTAACGAGGCTGGAGTTGGTGCTGTTTTGGCTGCTGGTACTGGAACAGATGCTGGAGTTGAAGTAGGTTTAGTGGCTGCCGGTTGTGGCGTCGCCGAGGTAGTGGCTGCCGTTGTTCTGGTTGGGCCAGTTTCCCCCGCCCCAGGATGATCCGGAGTGGCCGCAGAGCTTTCCGGAATGGGGCTCAGCGGACGTGACTCGTCGTCACGACGGGGCGAGGGGCTGGCCCGGAGAGGCGATGAGATACTGGACCCACTCTGAGGGACCTCCACCGGAGCCCTGTGAAATCAGGTAACGTCAGAAGGAAAATTATGACGAAGTAAGGAAGAGCGAGTTACAGAAGAAAGAAGGACTTACGCATCCGAGGTTTCGGCTGCTCTGGGTTTCCGAGCCCTTCGTGCTGGGGCCTTCTTTCGCCTTTTAACGGGCTCGGAAGGTCTGTAGGAAGAGCTTGCGGAGGCCGCGCGCTTTTTCTTCGGCGCCACCGGAACTGGCTCGCCTATGGCGAGGAGAGGATCCTCGTGGATATGGCCACCGGCGTGAGCTGATGGCGGAAAAGCAAAAGAAAGGGGGACAACCTCAAACGTTTCAATTATCTCGATATCCGAGTAATCTTCATCGTCGGGCCAATCTCTAGCAGAAGAGAAGTTACCCGTGGGTCGTTTCGTGGCGTCGGTCATGGGGAGAAACATCTCTTGGTCTGGCTCCTCCACGTTCGAAGTCTCACGGTCCGGTGCCCACTTAAGGGTCGGATCAGTGCCATCCTCGAGCGTTTGCTGAAGGAATAGCTGAGGAAAAGAGTAAACAGACGAATCAAAAATGCAACAATAATAGACATGTAACTGGTCCGGGGTAAGTTTGCTACATGAGACTTACCATGGGAGGAAGCCGGTCACGGCAGAAATGTTCAATCCCCCAAGTCCAGTCAGAGGAGAAATCCTTGTGAGTGGTGAAGAGAGCCTTAACCCGGCGGAAGATCTCCGTGTTGTTCAGCTCGAAAGATGAAGTCCGGTTGGGATCACGGCCGTAGCTCATATGGCACACCTTGTGGGTGCGCTTTTGGAGAGGAGAGATTCGGTTGCGCATGAAAGTGATCATCGCATCCTCGTTGCGCAACCCGGGCTCCTTCAGCTCTGTGAACCTCTTACTCACTTGGTTGGCCAGGGCCGTAGGTTTCCTCAGAACGGCGTCCCACAGATCCTGGTTCGGCGGACCCGGGGTATAGGGAAGCAACCGGATCAAATCTGCAGAGCCTGTGTTCCGGACATAAAAGAACGTCCGGGCCCAACCTTTGCAGGATTCTAGCCCGTGACTCGAGGGAAAACAGAAAACCTCTGGGGTGAGATGGAGGCTCCTCCGAACTGCGTGAGCCGCTTGTCCTCCGGGTCAGTGTGCATGTCGGGTATAACGTTGTGGCGAAGGGCGAAAAACCGGATCCATAGCTCCTTTGTGGGCCATAATCCGACGTAGCCTTCAATCGTAGAGGCAAAAGCAGAGAGGGAAGTAATGGCATTGGCTGGAAGATGGTGCGGCTGGAGATGGTAGGTGCTGAGCCAATCATGGAAGAAATCACTCACCGGGAGTCCGAAGCCCCGTTGAAAATGAGATAGGAACACAACGAACTCCCCGGGGTTGGGCGAAGGAGCTAGCTCGGCGGAGGCGAGGCGAGCAGCGACACCGGCAGGGAGGCGTCTGGTCCGGTAAAGCCAATCCAGATCGTCCTGGCAGACCTAGGAGCCGGCCCATGCACCGCGGTCCGCAGCGGCGGCATCCTCCTCCATCTCTTGCTCAGCAATGGCGAGCTCTTCTTCAGTCATCTGCTCCTCGAAGCCCTCGCTGGCGCTGGAGACGGCGGGGGACAGTGGCTTGGATTGGCGAGGACCCGTAGCGGGAGATTGGCGTCGCAGTGATGGAGACGTAGAGGTGAAACGGAGAAGTGCGGCGGCGACGCTGTTTTTTGGCAGTGCTGGCGGCGGCGCAGTCGCGAGGAAGACGAAGGAGAGTAGCAGCGGGCAGAGGCGTGCGGAGGGGAAAAATCCTAAGGAACGCACCCCTCTGCTATTTAACCACCCACGTAAGCGGTGAGTGGGATCGCGCCCTGTGGACCGGCCACACGCTGTGGCCATGTATTACCCGTCCGGACCAATCAGTAAGGAGCCACACGGAAGGCCACAGGGCGGAAAGAATCCTAGGACGTGACGCACTGATGCGGTAAACGAGGGGGCAGGCGTGACGTGACCCGCGCACAGTGATAACTGACAGTTACTGCGGCGATTACTGTACCGTCCCTTAAAATAAGACAACATAATGATTACCCTTCACATGGGCTAGCGTACGAAAGAAGGAAGTAAGACCCGGATAGAGCTGTGGTAACCCGGCCGGCAAGTGAAAACTTGCAACGTGCGAAGGGAACGTAAATCCAAGCCGTCCGAGGTACAGAGGTAACTCGGCGAACAGCGACAGGAGCACGAGATGGAACCTGGTGTGGCCTTAGCGGCCAAGGCGGCTAAGACCGCACCAGCTTCGGGGACTAATGTTGGGGGGATACCCCCGGGTAGGGTCACGCCGTGGTATGAAAGGCCGAGTTAGCTAAGGTCCGGCAAGATCAAAGCAAGTACTGACCGGGTCACCTCAAGGCAGGCCGAATCACGGGGTAACCCGGACCTGGGGGCGTTCGCCTAACTAGCCCTAATCCGACTTAAGCGGTGAGTCGGAAGCGTATGTCTAACATGTATGCAGGAAAAGGGTGTGGCCAGATGAACCATCGTCCGGGTCGCAGTAACCTTCTAGGAGAAGGAAGGAATCTCGCTGGTCAAAAGGAACCCCGGTATGCACTGCCTGAGCGAAGCGAGCAAGGACTGGACCACCGGGGCGTGGCCGACAAGCGTGATGATGCCTGTGTCAGCTGACGAGGGCGCCACAGTGGCTCACGTAGCTAAAGCGTAGCTGACGAGGGGGAAAAAGCACCCTGGTCGGTTTACCACTTTGGGAGGGGGCATATTCTTAGGAATATGCCTCCACGTATGCCCTAGGTTGAAACCGAGCCTCCCCTATAAAAGGGGGGCTAGGGCTTTAGTAGAAGGGGTTGGTTTTTTCATTCTCTGGAGATTTCGGTTAAGGATAAGGGTTTCAAGTGAGATCTGCTAATGAGAGTAAGAGAGCTTCTTCTTCCTCCTCTCGCCAATACAGCTCTAGGAGCACTTGTAACCTTGGAAGAAAATCAATACGAGTTCTGGTGTGGAGAATCACTTCGCTATCCCTCCCTGGATTCCCCTAGCGTATATTAGTCCCTACCTTCAGCCTATACATGGCATCTGCCGTGACACCACCACGACATTTTGATCCTTATTCTAACACACAAGCTCTCAACATATCCTCTAGGATTTGGTTGACTCTTTCAGTCTGTCCATCGGTTTGCGGGTGATAAGCCGTGCTGAAATTTAACTTGGTTCCTAATCCTTCTTGGACTTTCTGCCAAAATCTTAAGGTAAACTGGGTTCCTCGATCCGATACTATGGCCTTGGGGGTTACATGCAGACTAACAATTCTAGTGATGTACAACTCTGTTAGCTTCAAACTTTGGTAGGTTGTCTTGACAGGTATAAAATGAGCTACCTTGGATAGTCTATCAACGATGACCCAGATTGAGTCCTTTCCCCTACTAGAAGTAGGCAAACCAGTGATAAAGTCCAATCCGACGGAATCCCATTTCCATTCCAGAATATGCAATGGTTGCAACAGTCCCGCGGGTCTCTAATGTTCCGCCTTGACTCTCTGACAAATATCACACTTGGCGATGTAGCTTCCGATATCCCTCTTCATCTTGTGCCACCAAAATTGCTCCTTCAAATCTTGATACATCTTCGTTCCTCCGGGGTGGATAGAATAAAGAGTATCATGAGCTTCTTGCATGATAACTTGCTTCAGTTCTGAATCTGCTGGCACACAGATATGGCCTTTGTACCACATAACTCTTTCTTCGTCTTCAGTGAATCCAGGTACCTTTCCTGTACCAATACGACGTTTGATTCCGTGGATACTTTCATTTCCCTTCTGGGCTTCCTTGATTTGGCTAATGAAAGTGGGTTGAAGTTCAATGCTAGCTAGAAATCCTTTGCTAACTAGCCCAGTTCTAAACTACTCCAACTCCTCATACAAACTTGGTTGCTTCTTCTTGATCATGGTGTTTAGCCTACACGGCAATCTGCTAAGAGCATCCGCTACCACATTGGCTTTGTCAGGGTGATAGTGAATGTCAAGGTCATAATCCTTGATTAACTCTATCCATCTTCTTTGCCACATATTCAGCTCCTTCTGAGTGAAAATATACTTCAAGCTTTTGTGATCTGAATAAATCTCATAGTGATTACCCATAAGGTAATGACGCCATGTCTTCAATGCCAAAACTATGGCTGCTAACTCAAGATCATGGGTCGGATAGTTCTGCTCATGCTGCTTCAGTTGTCGAGACAGATACGCGATGACTTTGCCTTCTTGCATCAATACACATCCGAGACCAATCTTGGATGCATCACAATACACATCAAACGGCTTCTTGATATCTGGCATGATCAATATTGGGGCTGAAATCAATCTCTTCTTGAGCTCTTGGAAACTGGCTTGTCATTTGTCGGTCCATTCGAACTTCTTGTCCTTCTTCAACAATTGGGTCGTGGGTCTGGCGATGCTTGAAAATCCTTCCACGAACTTGCGGTAATATCCCGCTAATCCGAGAAATGCACAGACTTGGGTTTGAGTTGTTGGGGCTTCCCATTCTTCGACATCTTTGATCTTGGCGGGATCAACAACGACTCCTCTGGCAAACACAATATGTCCTAGGAATCCTACTTCTTTCAGCCAAAACTCACATTTGCTGAACTTGGCATACAACTGATGCTCTCTTAGGGTTTCAAGGATGATTCTTAGATGTTGCTCATGCTCTTCTTCTGATTTGGAGTGGATAAGGATATCGTCGATAAACACAACTACAAACTTATCCAGAAAATTCATAAAGATCTTATTCATGAGATTCATGAAATAAGCAGGGGCATTGGTTAATCCAAAAGACATGACCGTATACTCGTACAAACCATAACGAGTAGTAAAGGCGGTTTTCAGAATATCCGTTGCACGAATCTTAAGTTGGTGATAACCAGTCCTAAGATCAATCTTAGAGAACATAGTTGCTCCAGTCAACTGATCAAATAGATCCTCTATCTTTGGCAAAGGGTACTTGTTCTTGATAGTGACGTCATTCAGCTTCATGTAATCTGTGCACAAACGATTGCCTCCATCTTTCTTGTCGACGAATAACATTGGTGATCTCCATGGCGATGCGCTTGGTTGAATCAAGCATGTTGCCAGCATAGCATCCAACTGCTTCTTCAATTCGACTAACTCTGAGGGGTTCATGCTATAGGGCCTCTAGGATATGGGTCCGGTTCCAGGGATTAGTTCAATAATGAACTCAATAACCCTATCCGGGGGTACACCGGGCAATTCATCTAGGAATACGTCGGGTTGTTCACAGACTACTCTGACTTGGTCTATGGTGGGTAGGGCTAGACTCTTGTTGCACTTGAATTGACGGGGTAAGCTTTCAGATACATGCTCTACGGTTACTCCAGAGCTACTGGTCATGGTGATGGCTTTCTTGGCACAGTCTATCAATTCTTTATGCGTTGACATCCAATACATCCCTAGTACTACTTCCAAACCTTTGGTTCCAAGTACTATTAGATTGGCATCCCATGGATTCTAATAGGCACAACTTTGCAATTTTTTCTAGCTTTTGTAGTTGAACTAGGGATTTGAACTATCATGACATGCTTCAAGTTGGTTGGGTGAATCTTACTAGTGCATGCAGATTCTTCGGTGACAAATGAGTGCAATGCTCCAGGATCAATCAACACTCTTGCTAAAACTGAGTTGACAGAAAACATACCCAGCACTACATCTGGCTCTTCTTGGGCTTCTTCGGCGTTCATGTGGAAGAGACGGCCATTGCGAGTGTGAGGGTTCCCTGGGGCAAATCTGCTTCCTGGTTGAACACGACATTACTGTTGAGATGGGGCATTCACAATGGCAGTGGCGGCAATCTTCTTGGGGCACTCATTGGAATAGTGGCCCTTCACTCCACACTCGAAACAAGTGATCTGAGACTTGTCTTTCGCTGCCACGGGCACAACATTGCTTCCAGTTCTGGGTGCAGTGTTGTTGTTGTTGTGGTTGTTCTTGGGAGGTGCACGGTTGAAATTGCTGGCGTTGCCGGGGTGATTGTTATTTCCTCCAGACTTCACATTTCCTACACTACGGTTGGGGTAGCTTGGGCGAGACATTGGGGGTCGATTGTTCCTCTGGGCATATCCCGCAGAAGGGTTGGGACGGTACTTCTGGTGACTGTTGGATCCAGCTTGGTGCATCATACGATGTTTGCGGTTGTCGTTTGCTTGATTAATCTTCCCTTCCATCTGAATGGCAGAGTCGACTAGCTCTTCGAGATCCTCGAAACGGATGTTGACGAGGACAGTATGCATCTCATCATGCAGTCCGTTTAGGAATCTCTCTTTCTTCTTGGTCTCCGTGTTGATCTCATCAGGTGCATACCTGGCTAAGGACAAGAATCTATCATGGTACTCCACTATAGTCATTCTGCCTTGCTTCATCTCTTTGAATTCATCCCTCATTCGGGTGACTAGACCCTGCGGCCCGTGGGTGCGACTAAACTTGATTTTGAAGGCTTCCCATGTCATCACTTGACCATGGTTCATTGTACGGATGCTGTTCCACCATGCTCTTGCATCTCCTGCCAAATAGTGGGTGGCAAAAAGAACCTTCTCGTTTGCATCCACTCCTGCTACTTCTAAGTTATTTTACATTGTCTATAACTAGTCATCCGCACCCAGTGGGTTTTCAGACTGGCTAAAGATTGGGGATTGGTATTCTGGAAGTTTTTGAGGTTGGATCCATGATGATCCTGATTTCCATGGTTCTGGTTGTTGTGAGCCATCTGGGCGATCTGCTGCAGTGTGGCAAGATTTGCTTGGCGCTCTGCCCTGCTTGCTTCACGGTCTGCAATGAGAGTCTACAGAATCTGCAGCATTGGGTCTTGCGATGACCTGCTCCCTCCTTGGTTTCCACGAGTCATCTGAAGATTGAGATAGATATAGGGGTAAGAGGGAAAGTTCTAAGGTTCATGGTTTTGATTTCAAAGCTAAAACTTTGAGTTTGACTCGGGTTTTGCAACTAACTTCTTTTCATTCATTCAAGCAAAGCACATGATACAAACACACACACACACACCACAACATCAAAAGAAAACAGATGGTTTTAAGAACCATTCTGTAAGCTACGATACAATGGGACCTATACTCCTCATTCTACGACAGTGTTCTAGTGCATCTACTCATCATCGATGAAGTTGGAGTCATCATCGTCGGTGTAGAAGTCCACGACATCTTCCTCCCGAAATTCATCATCATTGCTGAGGTACGAGTCAATATCTCCTTGGATATCTTCACCTTCCTCTTCTTCTTCTTTTACGGCAAGCTGAGCTTCGTGCTCCTTGATGGTCTTCTCGAGGTCGGCCACCTTCTTGCAAAGACGGTGGATGGTGCGATCCTTCTTGGCGCATTGACGGCAAAGAGACTGACGATCCTTGACTAGCAGTGAGAAAGTCTGGGCCTTCTGGGAGGCAAGGGCGAGGCTGTGGTTGGCGAACTCTCTAGCATTGTCCAACTCCTTCTGTCTGTCGTACAGTAGGAAGTCGAGGTTCTCCACTTGATGCTTCAACTCCGGGTGACTTGGCATCTCCATGGGCATTCCCATAAAATCACGCCTTGCATAGTGAGCAAAGCGGGTTCCTTGGATTTGGTTGACACTCAGGGCACACAGACGTGCAAAAGCTTCATGCATTGCCCTGGCTAATCCATCTAGCAAGTTGTTCTCTGATACGTCCATTTTGCATCACTATTCTATGTCTTAATTCACTATTATTCATTGATATATTTCATATTGAGAGGTGATACTTATGTTATTTCATCTATTTTTGCATGGTTGATGACTTTTGGAGCATGGACCGCTGCAGTCAGGATTCTGATGGAAAATGTGCTGTTTGGAGGCAAAATTCGCGGAGATCAGAAAATCCGAGAAAATATACGGAAAATCCTATTTTTCTAGAAGACTAAAGATGCCAGAAGACAGAGTGGAGATGGGCCACGGGGGCCCACACAACCCCATTGCGCGGGCAGCCCTAGGCCGCGCCAGGAGGTGGTGTGGCCACCCTGGCCCACTCTAGCCTCTCCCCTCTGGCGTATATCATCCTCCCGAAACCCTAAGACTCGGGGAGCGACCACAGAAAGATTCCGCTGCCTCTACGGGGTGGAAAACACCGAGAGAGAAAGATCTCTCCGGCAGACAGATTTCTGCTAGGGGAATTCCTTCCCGGAGAGGGGAGATCATCGCCATCAACACCACAATCAAGCTGGACTTCATCGGGATCACCATCATCATCATCACCACCATCATCACCATCAGCACCCTCATCACCATCTCCATATTGCTGTAACAATTGGGTTGAATCTTGCATAGTTCATAGGGGAAACTTTCTCGGTGTTGATTACTCTTTGTAGTTGATGCTATTGAGTGAACCATTGAATTATTGTTTATGTTCAGATTGTTATACATCATTATTCCATCTCTGATCATGATCCATATGATGTCTTGTGAGTAGTTCGTTTTGTTCTTGAGGACATGGGAGAAGTCTTGTTGTTAGTAGTGGAGTTGCGTTGAGAAAGATTCAATAAATTGTTATGTAAGTTGTGGTGTACTTCTTCTAGTGGTGTCATGTGAACGTCGACTACATGACACTTCACCTATATGGGCCTAGGGGAATGCATTGTGTAGTTGGCTACTAATCGTAGGGGTTGCCGGAGTGACAGAAACCTGAACCCCTGTTAGGAAACCATTGCACAAGGGACGTAAGGGTCTTAGAGTTTAAAGCTGTGGTTAGGTTTCTACCTTAATTACTTTCTTGTACTTGCGGATGTTTGCAAGGGGTATAATCACAAGTATGTATTAGTCTTGGATGGGGCGGTACATTAGCACAGGTTCACCCACACAACACTTAGCAAGCTAAAGAAGATTAATCAACTATATGAAGCGAAAGCACTTAATAGTCTTCCCATGTGTCCTCGAGAACGTTTGGTCATCTTAAGTAATACAACCGGCTTGTCCTTTGCTGCATAAAGGATTGGGACACTTGCTGCATTTATTCTTACTGTCTTTTATTTACTCGTACTTTGTTTACTTGCTTTATAAAAAAACCCTAAAAATCCGTTTGCTAAGTATTTGCAGAGAATTCCTGATCCATACCACTAGCCAGCACCTTCTGCTCCTTGTTGGGTTCGACACTCTTACTTATCGAAAATACTACGATACACCCCCTATACTTGTGGGTCATCAAGACTATTTTCTGGCGCCGTTGCCGGGGAGTGAAGCGCTATTGGAGAGTGGAATTGGTAAAGGAAACTTCTACTGTGAGTATTGTTTACTTCTGTTAGTTGCTTTATTTTCGGTATGGATAATTCGCTGAGTTTCTTATTTGGTAATGCTACTACCACTGCTAAGGTAGTAGATAAGCCGCCACCTGCTGAGAATGATGTTTTCAAAATACCTACAAGAATTATTGATCGTGTTATGGATAACTGCTATGTTGGGGATGGAATTGTCCATCCCGGTGATCATTTACTCTTTATACACGAATTATGCGGGTTGTTCAAGTGTGCATGTATTACTACAGATCAAGTTAAGAAGAAGTTATTCTCATTATCACAGAAAGGAAGAGCTGAGGAATGGTATAAGCTGCTAAAGAATGGTCAAGCTCTAGAATGGGAGGAAATAGTGCCTCTCTTTTATTCAAAGTTTTATCCACCTAGTGAGATTCATAAAGATCGGAATCAAATATACAACTTTTGGCCTCTTGATGGAGAGAGTACAGCTCAAGCTTGGGGGAGATTGAAGTTACTAATGCTCAAATGTCCCATTCATGAGCTCCCCAACAATATTATTATCAATAACTTTTATGCAAGGCTCCCTCTACATGATAAAGATTTATTGGATGATTCTTGTGCTGGATCATTCACTCGCATGGAAGAAGAAGCTAAATGGGACCTTCTAG
This sequence comes from Avena eriantha, assembly GCA_910589775.1. Lineage (NCBI taxonomy): Eukaryota > Viridiplantae > Streptophyta > Magnoliopsida > Poales > Poaceae > Avena > Avena eriantha. Next base: position 237,757,436 of record OU342742.1, on the reverse strand, counting down.
ATCGTATTCAATACAATGCTGAAGCTTGGGAGAACGATAAAGGTAGAAAGTCAGGTATAAATTATGATTATGAATGCATTGAATCTTTTATGGGAACTGATGACTTTCAAAATATTAGTAATGTTTATGGTCTTGATTTGCAAGTTATTACGAATTGCTTTAGAGCTTTTGCTTCCTATATCGAAATTCCAAAAGGGGATGGAATAAATACCATGCACCTTACAAAGGTATTGTTGACTATGCTCTTGGAAGTGCTGAGTATTGCATTATTGATCCCATCTTACCCGAACCTTATATTGAGAAGATTCCGTTCCCCGAAAAGGTAAAGGACCATCCTATGATAACTAATGTAATCACCAAAAGTGAAAAGAGAACTGTAAAACCTGATGAACAAAAAACATTGAACCCGTGGTAGCAATTGTGCAAGGCCTTGTCACTAAAAGTGTAGAAGATGGGCACATAGTCTTTTGTGAGGATGCTTCTAATATTATTTCACATCCTAATAGAACTAAAAAGGCTAGTGTTCCTGTGCTTTCTGTTAGAATTGGTGATCATTGCTATTATGGTTTATGTGATATTGGTGCAAGTTCCAGTGCTATTCCTTATGAGCTTTACAGAGAAATTATGCATGAAATCAGTCCTTGCGAGTTGGAAGAGATTGATGTGGTTATTCACCTTGCTAATAGAGAGACCATCTCTCCAATTGGTATTGTACGAGACGTGGAAGTTCTTTGTGGTACGATTAAGTACCATGCTAATTTTCTAGTACTTGGTTCAGCTGCTAGTAAAACTTATCCTATCATTTTTGGTAGACCTTTCTTGAGTACTTGTGGAGCTATTATTGATTGCAAGAGGGAGAAAATCTTGACTAAGTTTGATGGGGAATCTTATGAGTTTAATTTTTCGAAATTTTCCAAAGAACCTTGCGAAGAGGAAACCCATAATGAGGATTTTAGAGTTGAACAACTTGCTTCTATTTCTCTTGCTCCTAACAATGCTTTGCAGCAATTTATGGAAGATCATGAAAGTGAAATCTTCATGGAAGAAAGGAATGAGATTGATAGGATTCTCCGTGATCAACCTATGATGCTTAAGCATGACTTGCCTGTAGAAGACTTGGGTACCACGATGCCACCTAAAAAGGATCCGGTTTTCGATCTAAAACCTCTCCATGATGATCTTAAATATGCTTATATTGATGATAAAAAGATATATCCTGTTATTATTAGCGCTAAACTTTCAGGGAAGGAAGAAGAAAGGTTATTGGAGGTTTTGAGGAAACACCTAGGAGCTATGGGCTATACTCTGGATGATTTAAAAGGGATTTCACCTACTATATGTCAACATTCTATCAACATAGAACCAGATGCGAAGCCAGTAGTGGAGCACCAACGACATTTAAATCCTAGGATGAAGGAATTGGTAAGGAATGAGGTATTGTAATTCCTTGATGCTGGTATTATTTACCCTATTGCTGATAGTGAATGGGTTAGTCTTGTTCATTGTGTTCCTAAAAAGGGAGGTATTACTGTTGTCCCTAATGATAATGATGAGCTTATTCCTCAAAGAATAGTGGTAGGCTATAGGATGTGCATCGATTTTAGGAAAGTTAATAAAGTTACTAAGAAAGATCACTACCCGCTTCCTTTTATTGATCAAATGTTGGAAAGGTTGTCTAAAAAGACCCATTTTTGTTTTCTTGATGGTTACTCTGGTTTCTCTCAAATTGCTGTTAAACAACAAGATCAAGAAAAAACTACTTTTACTTGCCCTTATGGAACTTATGCTTATAGACGTATGCCTTTTGGTTTATGTAATGCTCCTGCTACTTTTCAGAGGTGCATGTCTGCTATCTTTCATGGTTTTTGTGAGGAAATTGTAGAAGTGTTCATGGATGACTTTTCTGTCTATGGAACTTCTTTTGATAATTGTCTGCACAACCTTGATAAAGTTTTGCAGAGATGTGAAGAAACTAATCTTGTTCTTAATTGGGTGAAATTCCACTTCATGGTTAATGAAGGGATTGTTCTTGGGCATAAAGTTTCTGAAAGAGGCATAGAAGTTGATAGAGCTAAGGTTGAGGCAATTGAGAAGATGCCATGTCCAAGAGACATCAAAGGTATTCGTACTATCCTTGGTCATGCTAGTTTCTATAGAAGGTTTATTAAAGACTTTTCTAGGATATCAAAACCCCTTACTAATCTTCTTCAAAAAGATGTACCCTTTGTTTTTGATGATGATTGTAAGGAAGCTTTTGAAACTCTTAAGAAGGCTTTAACTATAGCCCCTATTATTCAACCACCTGATTGGAGTTTACCCTTTGAAATAATGTGTGATGCTAGTGATTTTGCTGTAGGGGTTGTCCTTGGGCAACGTATTGATAAAAAGTTAAACGTTATCCATTATGCTAGTAAGACTCTAGACACTGCTCAAAGGAATTATGCTACTACTCAAAAGGAATTTCTAGCTGTTGTTTTTGCTTGTGATAAGTTTAGGCCCTATATTGTAGACTCAAAAGTCACCATTCATACTGATCATGCTGCTATTAAATATCTTATGACGAAGAAGGACGCTAAGCCTAGGCCTATTAGATGGGTGCTGCTTTTACAAGAGTTTGATCTACATATAGTAGATAGGAAGGGTGCTGAAAACCCTGTAGCTGATAATTTATCTCGTTTGGAGAACATCTCTTTTGACCCTATGTCTGTTAATGATAGTTTCCCAAATGAACAGTTAGCTGCAGTAGGGGTAAGCTCGCGAGGGAGCCCTTGGTACGCTGATTATGCTAACTTTATTGTCTCCAAGTATTTGCCTCCAAATTTTACAGCTCAGCAAAGAAGAAAGTTCTTCTATGATTTGAGGCATTATTTTTGGGATGACCCACACTTATGCAAAGAAGGAGTGGATGGTATTATGCGAAGATGTGTTCCAGAATATGAACAAAAGGAGATATTGCATAAATGTCATGGTAGTGCTTATGGAGGACACCATGCAGGAGATAGAACTGCACAGAAGGTACTACAATCAGGTTTCTACTGGCCTACCCTTTTTAAAGATGCAAGAAAATTTGTTATATCTTGTGATGAATGTCAGCGTGTTGGTAATATTTCTAGACGCAATGAAATGCCTATGAACTACTCTCTAGTTATTGAACCTTTTGATTGCTGGGGATTCGATTTGTGGGTCCTTTCCCTCCTTCGAAAGGTTACACTCATATTCTTGTTGCTGTTGATTATGTTACTAAGTGGGTAGAAGCCATTCCTACAAAGAGTGCTGACAGGGAGACCTCTCTAAAAATGCTTAAGGATGTTATCTTTCCTAGGTTTGGAGTGCCTAGGTATCTCATGACTGATGGGGGTTCACATTTCATTCATGGTGGTTTTAGAGAGACCCTTGCCTAATATGATGTTAATCATAGGATTGCTTCGGCCTATCACCCCAAACTAGCGGGCAAGTAGAGTTATCAAATAGAGAAATTAAATCCATCTTGCAAAAGACTGTTAATAGATCTAGAAAAAACTAGGATAAAAAGTTGAATGATGCTTTATGGGCATATAGAACTGCTTACAAAAATCCTATGGGGATGTCTCCTTACAAAATGGTTTATGGGAAAGCTTGCCACCTACCCTTAGAATTAGAACACAAAGCTTACTGGGCAGTGAAAGAACTAAATAGAGATTGTAAGCTCGCTGGTGAGAAAAGATTATTTGACTTAAGTTCCTTTAGATGAATGGAGGAGTGAAGCCTATGAGAATGCTAGGCTCTTTAAGGAAAAAGTTAAAAGATGGCATGACAAGCGAATACTTAAGAGAGAATTTCATGTTGGTGAGAAAGTTCTATTGTATAGGTCTCGTCTCAGATTTTTTGCAGGTAAGCTACTATCAAAATCGGAAGGACCTTTCATCATTGAAGAAGTATACCGTTCAGGAGCAATAAAAATTTCTTCTTTAAAAGATAATACTACACAAGTAGTGAATGGACAACGACTCAAACACTATATTGCTGGAGACTCTTACAATGAAGATGTTGATGCCTTTCAAGTTATAACTCCGGAGAAAATCGAGGACCAAATTCAGAGACCTGCAGAGTCTGTTTTCAAATAGGTAACAGTTCTGGTAAGAAAAGTTCCACGAAAATACAATCCAACTATATTTTTGCAGTTTTCAATTGATAAGGAAAGTTACAAAGTGAAAAAGGGACGGAACCGGAGCCGGGTAGCCCACACCACCCTGTGGCACGGGCCCACCCCTGGCGGCGCCACCAGGTGGTGAGGCCACCCCAGACTCCATCTCCAACCCGTTTTCTCCCAGTACCTTCCTTTTGATATGAAACTTCGTAATATATAATCCCCCGGACCCCCCGAGGTTCGTATATCGTGTTTTCCTCGTGTTTTTGTTTCGATCTATTTCTGCCAGGACATACTCTTTGAAAATTTAGAAGCACAATGGTGTCCGCCAAGGATAAAGGGAAGGAGCCTATGGAGGAGGATCTTCAAGACCCCAAGTAGGGGCTGGTACCTTCAGTCTCTTGCCCTGCATCAGCTGAAGCCCTACGAGTCACTAAGGAGTTCTGCGATAAGTATCGAGACCTGCAGAGGAAGGTGGACATGCTTCAATGGGAGAATAATAGGCTTCGCAAGATGCTGAAAGATCTCCTCACGACAACTAAGAAAATATTACCACCACCTCCGAAGGAGTAATTCGTCATCAGGTTTGGCATCCCCTTGGTTTGTTCCAAGCTTGGGGGAGTGCCGCGGTATCATATCACTATCTTCTATATTTTTACCTTATTAGTAGAGTCATATCATGAATAGAGGAGTTATTATGTAGTATGGTTTGCATTATGGAAGTGTCCCCTCTCTCGTTAGATATGTATCCCTTGGTGTGAGTTGCCGTTATGGAATATTAATGAGAAGTTCTATCATTCACTCTTTTGCATAGCTTATATTAGTTTTCAATTCATGGTTATATGATTGATCTTGTTGTTAGTATTGGTACCACTATGGGATCATTGAGTTACTTTAGTTGGTTTTGGCAAACCTGGCTCGATCAGTAGCAACACTATTTTTGAGAGTTGAATGAAAAAGATAAAAGTACCTTTAAAGAAAAATTATTTCATCATGTTTCTTGATTTGCTCATAAGTCTAGTATTCTCTAGTTAAGATCTTTTGTGCTTCCAAGGAAGATTGCATGTTTGTCTTTATCACTTGTATGTTTGGTTGTTTCCTTCAACTCTTATACTTGTTACCCAGCCTTGCTAGCCAAAAACGTGTACTGAGAGGGAATTCTTCTCGTGCATCCACCTCCTTTAAACCAAAACCTTTGCCATTTGTGTCCACCATACCTACCTAGTAGCATTATTGCTATTCTAAGTAAATTCTTGTTTTATCTACCTCCCAAATTAAACTTGTTATGTGAAAATTAGTGATTAAAGCTCTCACGAACTTGATGGCACACTTTACTTTCTTGCATTTAATAAACTTGAACCATTGGGTCCTTCTTTGTTGCATATATGCTTGCGCTTTATGAGTTGGAGTTAGCCGAACCATGTATCATGCGGACCGCTTTCAACACTTCATTTGGTACTTTGTACCTAGTTGATATCATGATCTTTTGCTTATGGATCCCGGCGGTGTGAAATAAAAGTGGAACTTGTAAGATCATGGAGTTTATATGTGTGTTAGAGAAACGCCTGGGCCGCTAGCCTAAGCCATGCCTAATCATGGTGGAAACTTGCAGCATAACTATAGTGAGCATTCTATGAAGCATCCTCAATAAAAACCTATGCAAATAGCAAATAAAAAGATCGCTGAGATGCTCACTGTCTGCTTGCCTTGTCATTTTGATTATGGGATAGCTCTTGTGTCATGTGCAAGGGGTACCCCGTTGGCGGTTGTCAATGATACGCATATATTTACAATGACAAGAGCTTGCTCATGACTGAAGTTGAGTAGTATGAGGACCGGTACTCATAAGTAAGGGGCATGAGATTTCAACTTATAACTTGTCAAGCATATCCTCTTAGTTGTGTCACTTTTACCTTAATCCCCTAAAGATGCCTATGATAGGGGCAAAAAGAGCTGAAAGCTAGTAAGTATCATAATTTTTGGGAGCTCTTTATGAGACTTGCAATCCCTGCTTCCCTCTGCAAAGGGCCCCTTCTTTTACTTTGTACTTGAGCCACTAAACCTACTCCCTTCTATCTCAGCAAGTATTTTGAGTTGTTGTGTTTCATTCATTCATATGATGATTTATTAAATCATGTTTCTTATGTTCCTTGTTTTGCACATTGCTCTTATCTTGATGTTTACTACTTTGAAAGCTTTCATTGAAAAACCAGCTATTTGAGAACTCCAGCAAATTATCAACTTCTTCGACCAAGAGCTAAGTTTGCCATTACCAATTATGATTCACGTTATGTATCTTTATTGTGTTTCCTTTACTTATTGCAAGTTGAGTTGTATAATAGTGAGTTGTCTTCTATTATAATCTATGTTTTTGATGAATGCGATGCTTCTTGTCCATATTCTTTTATCGACTCTTCACTCCATAAACCTGAGGCCATGTTTATTGAGCTCAGTTTCGCTTGGGGACAAGCGAAGTCTAAGCTTGGGGGGAGTTGATACGTCCATTTTGCATCACTATTCTATGTCTTAATTCACTATTATTCATTGATATATTTCATATTGAGAGGTGATACTTATGTTATTTCATCTATTTTTGCATGGTTGATGACTTTTGGAGCATGGACCGCTGCAGTCAGGATTCTGATGGAAAATGTATTGTTCGGAGGCAAAATTCGCGAAGATCAGAAAATCCGGGAAAATATATGGAAAATCCTATTTTTCCAGAAGACTAAGGATGCTAGAAGACGGAGTGGAGATGGGCCACAGGGGGCCCACACCACCCCATGGTGCGGGTAGCCCTAGGCCGTGCCAGGAGGTGGTGTGGCCACCCTGGCCCACTCCAGCCTCTCCCCTCTATCGTATATCATCCTCCCGAAACCCTAAGACTCGGGGAGCAACCACAGAAAGATTTCTCCGCCTCTGCGGGGCGGAAAACACCGAGAGAGAAAGATCTCTCTGGCAGACAGATTTCTGCTGGGGGAATTCCTTCCTAGAGAGGGGAGATCGTCGCCATCAACACCACCATCAAGCTGGACTTCATCGGGATCATCATCATCATCACCACCATCATCACCATCAGCACCCTCATCAGCATCTCCATATTGCTGTAACAATTGGGTTGAATCTTGCATAGTTCATAGGGGAAACTTTCTCGGTGTTGATTACTCTTTGTAGTTGATGCTATTGAGTGAACCATTGAATTATTGTTTATGTTCAGATTGTTATAGATCATTATTCCATCTCTGATCATGATCCATATGATGTCTTGTGAGTAGTTCGTTTTGTTCTTGAGGACATGGGAGAAGTCTTGTTGTTAGTAGTAGAGTTGCGTTGAGAAAGATTCAATAAATTGTTATGTAAGTTGTGGTGTACTTCTTCTAGTGGTGTCATGTGAATGTCGACTACATGACACTTCACCTATATGGGCCTAGGGTAATGCATTGTGTATTTGGCTACTAATCGTAGGGGTTGCCGGAGTGACAGAAACCTGAACCCCCGTTAGGAAACCATTGCACAAGGGACGTAAGGGTCTTAGAGTTTAAAGTGTGGTTTGGTTTCTACCTTAATTACTTTCTTGTACTTACGGATGTTTGCAAGGGGTATAATCACAAGTATGTAATAGTCTTGGATGGGGCGGTACATTAGCACAGGTTCACCCACACAACACTTAGCAAGCTAAAGAAGATTAATCAACTATATGAAGCGAAAGCACTTGATAGTCTTCCCATGTGTCCTCGAGAAATTTTTGTCATCTTAAGTAATACAACCGGCTTGTCCTTTGCTGCATAAAGGATTGGGCCACTTGCTGCATTTATTCTTACGGTCTTTTATTTACTCGTACTTTGTTTACTTGCTTTATCAAAACCCCCTAAAAATCTGTTTGCTAAGTATTTGCAGAGAATTCTTGATCCATACCACTAGCCAGCACCTTCTGCTCCTCGTTGGGTTTGACACTCTTACTTATCGAAAATACTGCGATACACCCCCTATACTTGTGGGTCATCATTATCTCTCACGAAGAACTGGATCCTCCCGGACGTTGGTGCTTCTATCTTGCCTCGAAGATCAGCGGTGACTAGCCATTGTAAGTCTCCTTCTAGGGGTCCAGGAAGTTGAGCTCCAAGGAATTCCGGATGCGGGCATCCCAAGTACTCCGATAGTGCATCAAGATACCACTCGAAGATCAGCTGGCCTCCGTTGCCCAACTGGTAGAACTTGTTGAACTGAGTTTCCACCTATAAGAATTAAGGATGAGAGAGTTAGTGAAGTGATCAAGTGTGTCAAGTTTTATGTATTAAGAATTTGGAGGAACATGATTTTTTTTGAGAGAAAGGATTCCCAAGAATTAGAGAGGAAATAGTTTTTAGAAATACTCACTTTGGTTTTTGAAACTAAGTTTTTGTTCGGACGTCCATTCTAACTAGGGTCTCCTATGGTCAGGATGGCTCTGATACCAACTTGTCAACACCCAGATTTTTAATCCCAGATGCCTATTATGCCATACATCGCAATCCCAGGATTACCATTTTTGCGAGACAAGCAGATTGGATATCACAGTACATCATCCATTACAAACCATAATAAGGTCTTACAACAAATAAAGGATCTCATGATCTATTCTTAGTACAATCAAGTAGCGGAATAAATAGCATAGCAGTGGGGTCCATCTTCAGAGTCACAGGCAATGCTGACGATGGAAGATAGTCCTAGTTATCATAGCCATCCTGCTATCCTTCATCTTGGTAGTCTCCTTCATAGTCTGGCCACAGGAATAGCCAGGGACAAAAGCCATGAGTACTCTTTAAGTACTCGCAAACTACCACTAACAAGTAAGGTAGTTCTAATAGGAATGCTAAGTTCTAAGTTTATTTGCAAAGCTAAGTTTGAAACCTAAGCTGAGTTTAGAAACAAAGAAAGATGAAATAAAGTTTGAAATCACCTAAGTGGGAACTTAGTTATCATAGTCACAACTCTGTTGTGGTCAAGTCATGTCACAATTCATTTCATAAGTCATTTTGAAAACATCTGACAACAGAACAGTATGGCCACTCCAACTGTCCATGACCGCGGGCGCGGCTATTCGAATAGTTTGACACTCTGCAGAGGTGGTACACTTTCACCACAAGATTTGATACATCTGTCAGGGATAACCCTGAATCATCATACTTAGTATGCAGATAATCAAACATAACCTTTCCTTTACACACCCTAGTATAAGCACCTCTCCTATGAGTATGGCCTCCCAACCATAACCATCCGTCATCTTGGGCACTGCATAGGTGGACAACATTGAGAGGTAGCCTCAGCTCAAACCTCTCCCACGAGGGAACTAATACTAATGCATATAAACTTCCGGCTAAGCCTTACCCAATTCAGGTATTGTGGTTATACGGTAAAATTGGAATGGTATCGCATCCGAACCCAACCATCAGTTTTGTAAAAGGGCCAAGGATCATGCCTCAACATTTTCATCATCATAAACCATTTGTGTTTCTCAACACATGTCAAAACATCTCAATAAAATGACTCATCATTCCAAGGTTTTCACAAGTCATTTTCACCAAGTATTCCCATCTAAAGTGATCAAGTTTTGGTATAACTCTAAGCTGCTAAGTTAAGAGTGTTCACTAAGGTGGGATGCTAAGATCAATCTCATGTCATAGAATGACATCTAAGTTTAACTAGATAGGTTAAGTTTTATACTCTTTATGCTACCTTTAAACAAGTAAAGGACTTGGTAAAGTAACGAAAAGTAAAGCTTGTAAATAAAACTTGGAGTAGGTATAAGTCAAAGGGTATAACCAAAGCATGCCTAAATCATTTGCTCTAGTTAAGGGGGCAAGTGTTAACTTGCTTAGTTCTAGCTTGCCTTGATTAGTGCAGTGGTTGAAGTTTTCTTCCTCCTCCTCCTCGTAGACTTGGTCGGTACTATCGTCTATAAATACATACGGAATACACAATCACCAAACAATGCTTAACTAGTCTACTTAGCACACTAAGGCACACATTTGATGATCTAGTATCATCACAAACATCACAAGGTTTAATGAACTAGCTTCATTCTTTTTATTTGAGAAAAGTAATTTCTACTCATTGAAAATAACTAAGATTTAATCCTCTCCAATTCAAATATGGGATCATGTGGCCACATGTCCTCACCACATATTCTAATATATGGGAACGTGATTTAAAGGTTGGATCACATTTTAATAAGTTTAAGTTTAATATTAAATGATTTAAAGTGACTAGAAATGCCTATGTAGCATTATTTTGGTACTAGTACAAAGTCACTGCATGTAAACCTTAATATTATTACATATTCAGATAGGTATGGTGAAATTTGATTTTTGAGAGTTGGAATCAACTCAAAAGCTATTATGGTTGATTTTATAAAAATGTTTGAAGGTGCAAATGCTTCTGTCTTGTTATTTTTACTAGGAGAGATCTCTAACTCTAAATGATATAAATCTAATGGGCTTGGATAGAGATTTTTAGTATCTTTCCAACAAAATTGGACTCACTCAATTTGGATTTGTAAAACTCTCTGAATTGATTTTTAAACTAAGGGACATAATTGATTTTAAGCCTAAATAGAAAATTCCTAATTTGAATTTCTAGGTCAACGTGGGAAACTAAATGGGCCAGCCCAGTGATGCTCAGCGGCGCAGAGGGCGACTAGCAAGGGGATCCACATGTCAGCAGCACTTAAAACCCGAAACGGTACAGGGCGATCTGTACCACATGATTAGAACACAAATCGACGGCTCACGGTCGTCGTCGACGACGGACTCGTCGCCGGCGAGACTGAACCCTAACTCGTCGATGGGGGTCTACTGGAGACGTACCAAGGCTCCAGCTAGTGCGGCAAGGCGGGCAAACAAACTGGACGGCGACGACGGGCTCAGGCGAGGTCGCGGCAGGGGCTGAGGTGGACGAAATCGATGGGGACTTCTCCTCCTCTACAGCGGCTACCTCCGGTGGAATTCTGGCGATGTGCTGCTCGAGCGACTCTGGCAAGAGAGGGGAAATGGTCAGTGGAGAGAGGAGAGAGGGGAGTGAGATGGTGTGAAGAAATGGTGCTGGGGTGGCCTCCTTATATAGGCTCGATGGTGAGGCAGTGAGGTATGGGCGATGCTCGTCGGTGACGGCGATACAGAGGGCTACCGGCATGGGCGAGATAGGTGGATGGTGGGCGGTCTGCTGGCGGTCCTCTACGGCGCAATGGCGATGCTAGGGGTGGTGGCAATCGATCGGGAGCTTCCCGCGCTCTAAGAGACAGAGGCGGTGCTCGACGGTGCTCCTGGCGACTGTGGGTCGCGCGGCAGTGCACGACCATGTCTGGCGGGTTGTTGGGTTCAAGGCGGAGCGGCGTGCGCAATTTGGTGTCGAGACATGGTCGATGGCGTGCTGGCGGCGATCGCGCTCTCGCGCGCTCTGGCTGCACGTAGAGAGAAAGGGCGGCGCGGCTCTAGGGTGGTCCAGTGGCTATCAGGGGCCATGGGGTGGACCGTGGGCGGCGGTAAGGTCACACCTCACTCCCTGGAGAGGCGGAGAGGGGCTGGTGGTCGCCTGTGGCTTGTGCACGTTTGGCCAGCGAGCATGGCATCGGGGCGGCATCGCACTGGCGCTAGGGGCTAGGGATAGGGGTGGTTTTGGTCTAGTTGGGCCTGGGGGAGACCAAGGTGATCAATGTGCATCAATTGGCTCGACAAGATTTGCTCCTAAACAATATTAGTTAGGCCACTTTTTGTCTGCCTACCAACTGTTCGATCAAATGGCCGCATGAGAGAAACTTTTGAATTTTCGAAAGATTTTTGGTGGAGTGATTCATCTTATTCTTAAGCATCTAGGTTTGCTTGGGATTTTGAAATGGAGTTCATTTGGATGGTTTTTGAAAAAGTGTGATCTATACATATGAACTAGATTCAATTTTCAAATGTCATTTAAATTTAGAGTTTCAATGTTTTTGGGATGAAACAAGGTGGGCCTTGGCACATCACTACTTGTACTAGTAAGGGGTGCAAAGATCCACAATTGTCTCTATTAGGATTTGAGTGCTAGGAATGCCCAAAGTGGGCTAAGTGATTAAAATGGCAAAAGTGACCATTTCCTTATTTAATTCTTTTTTATTTCTTTTTCTTTGGGATTTTCTTGGGGATGATCTAGATGATGTGTAATTCACCTTAGAGTCATTTTACAACCATTATATCACTCAATGATGGCAATTCAAAACAACTCCTATTTTAAATACACACACATATGAATGCTTAAATAATTTTAAATGGAATTTTTTTTGTTAACCCTAAATTGGGTAGATTTGATCTTGATCACTTGGATTAAAGTTTTGGGATGTTACATATATCCTATACGTTCTTATTATTACTATTTTTGCACTAGTTCAAACTAGCAATAAAGTTTGCATCATTAGAATTCCATTCAGGAATACTCGATCCCTTTTATGAAATTCCGAGTTTATTATTATATATGGAGCAATAATGAGTTTGCGTTTGATTTATTGATATATGAATGGCTTGAGTATAATTTTACTTGCACTTGATGATAGAAATAGGAGTCTTCCACACCATTGGTATTAATGGAACACGTAAAGATAATTTGGTCAATATGTTGTAAGTCTACAGTTTGATTTACAAAGAGAAATTACCTATTCAGTTAAGTTGAAAAAGAAACCTTGAACAAACGAGAATGAAAGTGCTATCAAAATAAGAGTGAGAAAAGTAGAGGTAGAATCTTCAAGTCATCAGAATGCTTCATATAAAATTGGAATTTGATAATTGAGATCGTTAAACTTTGAATTCCTACATGAAGTGGAATGTATGGCCAGCTTCTTTGCACAACACTTAAACAAAATTGTGAGCATATATATACGAAAGAAAAGAAAAGAAAGAAGAAAAAGGGCGAGTGTGCAAAGAGCAAGTAGGCATATACCACTGTATTATAGTATGACAAAGAGACACTTTTGAGATTTTGAATCCCAAGTGAATACATTGATCCTAAAAACACTTGGGAATACCTCGCTAACTCATTCGGTTGAACCAGATACTTTTACATTATGTTGAGACTCATCTTTTATGAACTATTGTTCACTAAGGTGTGGAAGCCTGCTAATACTATTCAGATGGTTTAAGCAAGGTACTATTCATGAACTTATTCCCATGTATCGTATATGATAAACACATGCTGCAACTGCCTCGTTTATTTTATCGACTCATCTTCATGAATATGAGGATCACATCCATTAAGCTAAAATTGCTCAGGATGAGCATGAGTCTAAGCTTGGGGAAGTTGATGGCTGCATATTTCAATCATGTTTTACATTATTATGTTGCATTGTAGATGTAGGATCTTGGTATTTTATGGCGCTTGTGCGCACATTTTATGTCTGTTTTCACCAGGATCAGGACAAACGATGGATCCAATGGATATAATTCTTGGAGCAGTTGTACTGAGGAGAAAAGGAGTCCACAACAACGTAAATCGCTTATTTGGGAAATATTAATAATACCAGAAGAAAACTAGAAGCAAACAAGGGAGGCAGAGAGTTCAATGACCAACTATACGACCGGAGCAAATTTTCCGGCCGTATCGCTCCGGCCGTATAGTTGGCGCCGCCTCCACCTCCTCAAATAGTTTCACCCCGTGCAACTGGTTCAGGGAGACGACATACAGAACACCCTGAAATTACCGAAACCTCACCTCCGGAAGGCATCTAAAGGGGGAACTCATCCACCAAGGATCCACCTTCTCCCTGCACAGATCCGGGAGGCTAAGGCATCGATCTTCACCATCCACCGCTGCATCACTACCATCTCCATCCATCCCATCTACATCTTGTCTAGATCTTGTTGTAATTTCCATACTCGTTGTGGATTTATACAAGTACTATTCATCTATGATAGATTCCATTGTTATTGCCATGATGTTGATTGCCTCCATGACTGAGTAGATCATTAATTCTTAGGGAGATGGAGAAACCCTAGTATGATATTGAAATATGATAAAGTCTATTATGATATTCATCGTTGTGACCATGTGTTAGATTTTCTACATCTTGATGTTGAGAGAAGTCGACTTCTTAATATTTGCCTCTCATGGAAACTACTTGTTGGTAGACGGAGGTGTGCTAACACTTATAGTGACTATAAAGCTGTTGGCACCCCTTACGTATCAACTTGGGAAACCGAGGAAACTCACGGAACACTATCCATGCCATGGGATACGTCCCTTAATAGCGCAGTAATTCGATTGATGTCGATTGCTGACTGTTGTGGTTATGAGGATGATGTGAGCAGCGGTTGCTGCCTATTCGTCTAAATACGGAGTTCCTCCCACACATACATAGTTAAGAATTTTCATGATGATAATCTTTATCTTAGCTCCTTATAATGCTAGTGGTGTATCCACTACTCCCTGAGAACGCTTTTCCCTTACTACAGTTCCAATCTCTTTTACATACGCGACTTATTTTCTGTATTCAGTTATTTTACTTTACTTTATTGTTGCTCTTATACCTAAAACCCCAAAACACCTTTTTACACAATACTCGCATTTTATCTTGTCACTTAGAACTTTATCTAGCATTTCTATTGTAATATTTATTTCAAGAATCATTAGACTTTAGACTCCTGCTCCCTGTGGGATTGATATCTTTATTTCAAAACTAGATACAAACTATCTGTTCACTTGCAGTCATCACCTATATTCTTTCTAATTTTAGTTACCTTCTTAAAACGATTAAACCTGTTTATGAATTTAACAATGCAGTTTTCCCAACATTTAATGTAATGACGAGGGAGAGAATATAACCAGTCTAGAGCCTTACCTTTAAGAGACCAACAAAATAATTTTAGATGTGAGAAGTCTCTTGGCAAACCTTTTGGTCCAAGTGATGTTATCACATTTTCGAACTCTCTAAGATGTCTTCCTAGGTCTTCATCTTCCCTTCCACTGAAAGCTTTTTCCTGCAAAATTTTAATAATCTCACCATCAAATTGATATTCTCTAACTCCACGATTAGGAAATTATATTGGTTGTTTAAGAAACTCAGAACTTGGAGCACTGTATTATCTGAGAGTTTTCTCAGGTTTCTTGGGAGTTGTCCTGTAAATAGACATGATTTCCATAATATCACTCAGGTTTTCAACTTTAACCTTATTTGATCTTAAAAGTTTTCAATAATTTCCTCGCGCCTTTGAGAAGGCACGCGCTCAATATAATCTGGTAAATAGGTCCTACCAGATCATGTAGACCCTTTATCTCCTAGGGAGAACATTTTGTAGTAGTAACACCTGAAATGTCAAGAGACAAATACTTAGCGCTTAGCTCCCCGGCAACGGTGCCAGAAAATAGTTTGATGTCTGCAAGTGCACATATCGTTTGTAGCTAGTTTCGAAGTATAGATGTCGATCCCACAGGGAGCCCAAAGGTAAGTGTTTATGAATGAAGTTTCTGTCACACCTAAAGTTGGCATAGGTCTTCAAGTGAATTGACTACAAGTGTAGAAATAAGAACGCAATTTGGATTAAACTGGATGTATTTAAATAAAACTAAAATGTAAACTTCAGGAATAAAAAGCATAAAAGTAAAGAACGATTTGATTGTTTGTTGTTTTCTCTAGATGACAAAGAAGGCGCAGGGAGATACAGTTCATTGTGATAGTGAATGTGCTAGGTGGACGAATGATAAGTGTAACAATTATAATCTTATAAGTATATGTGTAGGAGAGCAACCCATAATTAGCCGTAACTCCTCTTGGTAGATTTCATCCCAACTTCAATAATCCTACTAGTCTATTACCAAAACCATGAACAGACACTAGATGACTAAGATCCTTTAGGTTGCTTAGCAATTAAGCTCCTTGAATCGGACTAATGCAATAAGCACAGTGGTTCCTCATTATCCTAGAGTCTACTAGTTTCCCATTGATATCCCCGTGTCACTCGAGGGTCTCCGGTGTAGCATCCCAATTGTCTAACAATTTTAATGCTACTTGGTCTAGTAATATAATGGCTACTTCCTATATATAATTGTTGCATCATAATTATATCATGCTCATGTCATCATGCCACCTTGCATTTGAGCATCATATAAAACCCTTTTTCTTTGGTTCTTCTCTCATATGCATTAGTAATTGTATTTGCCTCTTGATATTGTATTTGGTTATTGATATAGTGTTTAATGCCCAAGTTGAGTTGGGGGCATATCTTTTATTCAACTCCATCACCCTTCTTTTCACCACCTTATAATTCCACCATCCCATTACCCATGAGCTTGTATTTCTTTTTCTTTTGATATTTATTCTAGCTCATGTGGGTTGAGGTGGATCTAATTCTATAATTTCTTTTGCTTGGCCTTTATTCCACTTCTTGGGAATGCATAAGAATAATGCCATATTATTATTATTGTTTTCACAAAATAAAACATGGCATTAATTATTTTGCATGGGCCATGCAACCATCACCACCATTCCTTTCTTTGGATTTTACTTGGTTTTTGAGTGGATCTTCTACTTGGAGCTTTCTCTCCTCTCTTAACCCCCACCACCTTGTTTGATCTCTTGCCATGTGCCTCAACATCATCACCTCCCTTGTGTAGGTTCCATGCAATATCATGACTAACATACCAAAACCCTACCCCACTTTCTAACCACCTTTTTCTTGCTTGAGCTTGTGTTGATCATGAGAAAGCCCTACCACCTTACCCTACCCTTTTTACTCTCTCTCTCTAACCTCTCTCTCAAGAACCCTAAGCTCTCCTCTCTCCTTCTCCCAAACCCTATCCTCGCCTCACCACCTCTCACTCTCCATGCCGAGGCTTCTACCCCCCTTTCTCCCTGCCATGATGGTCCCACCTACCCCTACACCTACCCCAGGCTGAAGCCTCCCTCCTAACCTAGCCGAGCTACTCCCTCCCTCCTACCCTAGCTCTCCCTCTCTCTACCTCTCCCTCCCTGCCACAGCAACCCCACCACCGAGCCTAGCTCCGAGCCTAGCCGCACCCCCTCTGCCGGTGCACCAGTCAGGCCACCCCAGCCCCAACCCGAGCCGCGAGCACGTGCTCGTGGAGAGGTAGGGTGGCCGAGCCACCTTTTTCGCTGGCCTCCTCCCCACGGCAACACCCTCCCTCTTGGCTCGCCCTTATCTCCTTCTCTCCTTCCTCTGCCGTACCAAACCACCCCTGGCCGCTGCGCCATCTTCCTCTCCCTCCCCTTCCACCTTATTTTTCTCCACCGACCGGCCACCCTCGGCCTCCCCTTCTCCTCGTGTTACCACGGTGGCGGGCGGGAGTTTTGGTTGTCGGGGAAGCGGAACTAGGCCTCGTTGACGACCCCGCGCGCTCAGACAAGAAGGAGCCGAAGCCACCGCGACGCCATTCACCGACGCCCTCGCCTCCGAAACCCTAGCCCCGGCCTCTGCGTCCTCGTCGTTACAGCGCCTCCCAGGATGATCCGACCACACCGATCTCTCCGCGGTACGACCCTCTCCCTCCCTGACACCCTCCGTCTCGCTGTCGCCGTGTAGCGTCGTTGTTCCTTACACCGAACACCCTCTGTGTGTCGTGGCCGCGGGCGTTGGCACGCCGGCGCGTCGCGCAGCGGCATACCTAGGCCGCGCCTACCCTCCTGTCACCATCCCGTAGTCCACCGCACTGGCACATGCCCTCGTCGCGCACACCGCAGGTCGCGAGGTCGCGCTCCCGCGCCGCGCGCGCCGCGCTCTGTCAGTCGAGTACCGTCCTATCAGTTTCGACAGAGGAAACAGATAAATAGTGGGTCGTGGCCATTTTACAAAAATCCCCCTCTTTTTGTTACGCATCAACCCGCGGTCCAGCTAGGTCCCACCTGTCATCGACGCGGGTCATTTTACAAAAAGGCACCCGCATTTCTGCACTCTTGACCCGCGGTCCAGCGCATTCCCCACCTGTCAGCCTCTGCGGGCTTAGCCGCTGTCACGTGGGCCCATAGCCGCTGGCCCCGCCTGTCAATCGCAGTAGCTAGGTCAGGCCGCGGTGAGAAAAGTTTTCCGCGCGCGTGTGTCCCTGCCAGCAGCTGGCCCACCCGTCAGCGACTGGGGTTGGGTCTGTCTGGGTGTAAAATGTTTTCTGCTTTTCTGTTTTTAAATAAACTTTTTCAATAATTGTTTAAATTCAATTCAAACCAGATTTTAAATAACTTTAAAATTACAAATTCAAATAATACAAATGATATATGTTTTTGGATCAGAAAAATGCGAGGAATTAAAATATGCCATTCAAAATAATGTTTGAACACTTTAAATTTTCGAGATGATTAAAATTACAATAAAATGCCCTTTTCCTTAATAAATTAATAACTTTAATTTTATAACTCCAAATTTGTCAAATAATATGTCTAAATCCATCAGCGCGACGAGCCCGTTCTACCTATGCAGTCCTTGTTCTGAATTGAAGCATGCATCATGTCATTACTTAGAATCTGAACTGTTACGACAATAAAACTTGGCTAAATAAATAATAAAATGCTTTATTCTTGTACTCCACACCTCACCATGCCATGCTACTTTAATGCCATGTAAATTGTGCATCATTCATCATGGAATGCTTGTTTGCTTGTCGCATTTTATTTCCTATGCTTGTGCACTTTATTTATGTTGGCCCTTGTTTGTTTGGTTCTTCTTCGAATAGACGCCCAGCAGGAGAATTACCAGGAATCCCAGGAGTACTACCCAGATCCATCTCTCGCTTCAACTGAACTGCCAGGCAAGCACTACCACATGCTTGCATACATATAGTACCTATTTCCTCTATCTTATTCTTGCATCATTGAGTCGCGATTGCATTAAATGGAATCCCAAGTACTGCATGGCCTTTACTTTTACACCCCACCGAAGCTTGTTCCTCCATCCCATGAGCCATTACTACAGGAGTTGTTTGAGCCATGCGAGTCGTAGAAAAGCATGTGTAGGGTATGTGAGTGTCTGATGAATAACGAGGTACCTAAACAACATAACCTGAGTAGT
Organism: Avena eriantha; assembly: GCA_910589775.1. Classification (NCBI taxonomy): domain Eukaryota; kingdom Viridiplantae; phylum Streptophyta; class Magnoliopsida; order Poales; family Poaceae; genus Avena; species Avena eriantha. The sequence continues at coordinate 237,738,296 of OU342742.1, read as the reverse complement.
AATGGGATAACTAATGAAAGAGGCACCGGTGAGCAATATCTGCTATTTGGTTTTTCATGCTCACTTGTGTCCCGTAGGACCCCGAGTACTTGATTCCTGTTCCTTGACTATTCGCACTATCCACATCCGGGAGGCCTTATGGACCCCCCCTGAGCCAGAGCTTGATTCATTCTTATTTCTTGGGGCCACAAAGTAGTTTGGGGCTTTATTACTATCCTGTACTTATGCCATGTTACTGTTTTATTTAAGATTGTGCGAGGAGCACCTGTACTGTTTAAGAATTGCGGTGTGTTTTCGCGGTATCGACAAGCCCAGTCACATTTTCGGGTTCCCAGTCGTTTACAGCCATTGGCGCAAACCTTGGGTCCGTCATGGAATGGTTAATAAAACTGCCAACGGATGATGGGGGTTGTTCGTCCGCTTCCTCGCTGGTAAGCGAGGAGGAGGATGGATCTGTTAATTATACTGTTATAACTATTGTTTTTCATTCACGGACATCCGTCTATCATTGGTTAGGCGGATGGTTAGCGAGTATCTATAGAATTGTTAGATATTATCTTTTGCTGCAATTGCGTCACCCCAGGTTGTGTCCCCTTTAGTGGCATAAAGACTTGCTGAGTACCCCTAGGGTCTCACACAATAAATTGTTTGATTCAGATGAACAGGTGTATTTGCAAGAAGGATACTGGGTGGAGGAGACCGATGACGTTGGCAACGATCACTCGGTGTAGAGATTCCGGGAACGGGGATTCGTGAGATCTGTGGGCGGGATTTGTTTATTTATGTGGCATCTTATGCCGATTTGCTTCTTATCCGTACTCGGATCTTGTTTCCGCTTCCGCCTGATACTTTGATGTTTGTTGTATGAGGAGCTATCCTAAATTATTATCTCTATCTAGCATATTTGAATCTTGCCGTATGGCGTTGCAATATTTCTATTTCTTTTAGATGGAATGGCTCTGAGGACTGTTGTATGTGGCTTGCATACATACTCATTTGTGTATGTATTTGATCCCTTCGCCTACCGATTACGCCTCTCGTTCTTGTCCCGATGTTCTGAAAAGTGGTTAGGACGGCCGAAAGGTCTACCGTGAGTGGCCCCGGGCCCCACCGTACTATTTTAACCACTTTCGCTCATCCAGACATGTAACTAAGAGCGTAATTCACCGAGGTAGTTACAATTGGTATCAGAGCCATCCCGCCCTTCAGGGTCTCAGCCAAATGGTCATTGTCAGTCTAGCAAATATTTTTGGTAGCTATGTATACTAGGGAAAAACAAAAACGTGAGAGTAGGACTTCTTCCATTTTTCTTCTTACCCACCCACCCATCCTTTTCTGGTAAGGAAGTGTAACGTTTTCAATCCTCTTCTAAAAATTCAAACTAGGATTCACGTGTTCTTGGTTCCGTAGTACCATAGGTTATGTGTGTGTGTGTGAATTCCTTGTCTATCTGTTACATCCAAATGTTATCACTATCTGCCTTTGGTTATCAACTGTTGGTACATTCCATACCGACAGGCCTTTGTAAACCGACGCGATCTATCTGATTCGTTGTATACTGATGCGATCTATCTTACTCTTTATTATCCGACGTTATCTTGTTGGGGTGTTCTTTTTCGTAGTTACCAATTTTTAGGTTCATCTTAAGAAGAAGGTGTTGGGATATGTGTTTTACTTACTCATGTGCGGAGTAATGATTTGAGTGCGGGATGGAGTCGCGACCATACCACTACTTTTATCATTTGCTCTTGTATGTTGAACTAGTAGAGTTACTAATCTTGATTCGTGAAGTGGTTTTGCGCATATAGTGGTATTTTAATGCTGAAATTTGCGGAATTTTTTTTCTTTGTTAGCTTGTGTACCACACTCCTTGTTCAGTCGTGTGCGTTATGCTTAATATCTTCTAGTTGCCTTTAACTCTGTTGATATTTTAATATCATCTCAGTGAATTGCATCCTTTAATCTTGATTAATTCCATTTTGGTACTATTTTGGATTATTATCATTCTCCATTATAGTACTGACTTGTGTTTTATATCAATCACAGGATGGCACCACCACGCCGTTCTGAGGAGGACATACCACCTGAACTTGGGGCTGCTTTGGCAAGTATTGCAAATGCTTTGGGCACTATGCAGCAGAACCAGCAGCGCTTCGAGGAAAGTGTCAGGAGGAATGAGTTTGTTCCGCTACCTCCACCTCCCAAGCGAGGAGACATCAAGAGTTTTCTCAAGTTCAACCCACGCCAATTTGAGGTGTCTGATCAGCCACTTGATGCGGATGATTGGCTTCGTGAAGTGTCAAGGTTGCTAATGACTGCGGATGTTCCCGAGCAAGAATGGGTCAAATGTGCCACTCACCTTCTGAAGGGAGATGCAGCTCTGTGGTGGGAAAATTACCTCAAGGCAGATCTCTCTGGTTTTCAGCCTACTTGGGAGCAATTCACTGCTGCTTTCAAAGAGCAATATCTGTTAGAAATTGTCATGGAAAGGATGAAGGAAGTGTTTCTCAACCTCAAGCAGGGCAATGACAATGTCAATACCTATATCAGAAACTTCATGAACCTTTCTCGGTATGGTGGCGATGAGATCTCTGATGACAAGAAGAAGCAAAAGAGGTTTAGGCAAGGCCTCAATGCATCAATCAAATATGCAATCACTCATGCAAGGCCGACGTCTTTTCTGGAACTCCAACACACAGCTCTGCAGGAAGAAGCAAGTAGGCAAGTGTTTGAGGAGCCAAAGAAACACAACCGTGATGCAGCAAGCTCTTCAGCTATGACAGCTCCTTCTAAGCGTCGTGTCTGGGTTCCTAACACCCCATCGTCGCTCCCTGCTCCACCAAGACTGTCAAGCTACGCAGCAAGGCCACCAAACTCCTTCACTACGGCTCCCAGGGGCTACAACCACAACTACCCTGGAGCGCCTGGCGGAGTCCCTGGCTACGTTGCTCCACGTCCACCTAGTGCTTGCTATACTTGTGGAAACACTGGGCATCAGCACTGGAATTGTCCAATGAACAACAAAGCTCTTCCACCACCACCTCCAAGACCTGCAGCAAGTGCTCCTATGATTCGTGCACCTCCACCTCGGGCTCTCAGCATCAACACTAAGCCTGGGTCTACGGTTGCTCGTGCCAACTGTGTCAACGTCGCTCAAGCTGAGCATGCATCTGGAGTTGTGATGGGTATGCTTCCTGTTAACTCAGTTTCTGCACGAGTGTTGTTTGATTCTGGCGCATCGCATTCTTTTGTCTCTACGAGTTTTGCTGATAGGAATGGGTTATCTATGGATCCTCTCCCCAAGCGTTTAATAGTCCTTTCTCCTGGCGCAACAATGGCATCTTCTAAAATCAGCCATAACAATCAAATTGAGGTTGGTGGTTCTTCGTTTCCGGCTTCCTTAATTATTCTGGGCAATTCTGATATTGATGTTATCTTGGGCATGGATTGGTTAACAGCAAATGCAGCTGTGATTGATTGTGCTGAACATTCGATTTCTCTGAAAATTCCTGAAGGTCATATAGTCTATTCTCCAAGTCTGACTCCTGGAATTCAGCTTTACTCTTTAGCGGCTCTGAATGATGATGCTATGGAAGGTATTCAGAGTGTTCCTGTAGTCTGTGAGTTACCAGATGTCTTTCCTGAAGAGTTACCAGGTATGCCTCTGGATCGTGAGGTCGAGTTTGTCATTGAACTTGAACCTGGTACCGCTCCTATCTCCAAGCGACCTTATAAAATGGGTCCTGCTGAGTTGGCTGAACTCAAACGTCAGTTGGATGAACAAGAAAAGTTGGGTTTCATTCAGCACAATACTTCTTCTTGGGGTAGTCCAACCATCTTTGTGAAGAAGCGAGACAAGACTGATAGACTTTGTGTTGACTATCGGGCACTCAATGCAAAAACCATCAAGAATAAATATCCCCTTCCGTGGATTAATGATCTCTTTGATCAGCTAGCTGGAGCTGTGGTATTCTCTAAACTTGATTTGAGAAGTGGTTATCATCAAATCAAGATTCGCAAGGAAGATGTTCCCAAAACAGCTTTCACCACCCGTTATGGCTTGTATGAGTACACGGTCATGTCTTTCGGTCTCACCAATGCACCTGCCACCTTCTCGAGGCTTATGAACTCGGTTTTCATGGAGTATCTTGATAAGTTCGTTGTGGTCTATTTGGATGACATTCTAGTCTATTCTAAGTCAAAAGAAGAACATGAAGAACACCTTTGGTGTGTCCTAAACAAGCTTCGTGAGAACCGCCTGTATGCAAAGTTCTCCAAGTGTGAATTCTGGCTGCCTCAAGTCACCTACCTTGGTCACGTCATTTCTGCCAAGGGCATTGCCATCAACCCAGAAACTATTAAGACAATTATGGACTGGCTTCCACCCATAAATGTCAAAGAAGTCTGGAGTTTCCTTGGTTTGGCTAGTTACTACCGTCGCTTCGTTCAAAACTTCTCGAAGATTGCGAAGCCTCTTACCGATCTCCTCAAGAAAGGCAAGAAATACCTTTGGACTCCTGCATGTCAAGCAAGCTTTGAAACACTCAAAGAGAAGCTCACTTCCACACCAGCCTTGGTTCCTCCAGATACAACAAAGCCTTTCCAAATATTCTGTGATGCCTCATTGCAAGGATTGGGTGCGGTCCTTATGCAAGAAAAACAAGTTGTTGCTTATGCCTCTCGACAGTTGAAGACGCATGAGATCAACTATCCTACACATGACCTCGAACTCGCAGCAGTTGTCTTTGCTTTGAAAGTATGGAGGCATTACTTGCTTGGCAACCGTTGTGAGATCTTTTCTGATCACAAGAGTCTGAAGTATATCTTCACACAGCCGGATCTCAACCTTCGTTAGAGGAGGTGGATTGAAACAATCAATGATTTCGATTTGACCATCAACTACACTCCGGGCAAAGCTAATGTCATGGCCGATGCTCTCAGCCGAAAAGCTTATGTCAACAACCTTATGGTGGAAGAACAACAGCCTCTCTTGTGCGAGGAATTCCGCAAGCTAAACCTTGAAATTGTGGATCAAGGGTATCTTCTGAACCTTCTAGCAACATCGCTCTTGGAAGAAAAAGTTCGCTCCATTCAACTTGGTGACCCTTACACTAAAAAGATCATCTCCAACATTCAACTTCCGAAGTATGAGTCCTTCCATGTTGACGACCAAGGCACTCTTTTCTTTGAACACCGGATGTTTGTTCCGAACTACCCGGGTTTAAGAGAGCAAGTTCTCAAGGAGGCGCATGATTCTGTTCTTTCTATCCACCCTGGCAGCACTAAGATGTACATGGACTTAAAAACACAGTATTGGTGGCCTGGTTTGAAACGGTATTGTGCCAAGTATGTCTCGGAGTGTGATGTTTGTCGCAGAGTTAAAGCTGTCCATCAGAAACCTTCCGGTCTTCTACAGCCATTGAAGCCTCCGGAATGGAAATGGGAGAAAGTAGAGATGGACTTCATCACTGGTTTTCCAAGGTCGCAGAAGGGCAACAATGCAATCTTTGTTGTCATTGACAGGCTTTCCAAAGTAGCTCACTTCTTTCCAGTCAAGGAAACAATTTCTGCAATTCAGTTGGTTGAGCTCTATATCAACAGAATTGTCTCTCTATATGGAGTTCCTCTTGAGATCAGCTCAGACCGTGGAAACATCTTCACTTCCAAGTTCTGGGGAAGTTTCCAAAATGCTTTGGGAACAAAATTGAACTTTAGCACAGCTTACCACCCTCAGTCGCAAGGACAAGTTGAAAGGATCAATCAGATTCTAGAAGATATGCTCCGTGCTTGCGTTATCTCTTTCGGCATGAAGTGGGAAGAATGTCTTCCTTATGCTGAACTCTCTTACAACAACAGCTTCCAGAAAAGTCTAAAGATGGCACCATTTGAGGCTCTCTATGGTTGCAAATGCAGAACTCCGATTGGTTGGTCGGGCGCAGGTGAAAGAATATTGTTTGGCCCCGACATTGTAACTCAAGCGGAGGAGAAACTTCACATCATTCTTGAAAACCTGAAGATTGCTCAAAGTCGCCAGAAGAGCAATTATGACAGAACACACACGGACATGGAGTATGTCCCTGGTGATCTTGTTTACCTTCGCGTCACTCCCATGAGAGGCACGCACCACTTTGGTATCAAAGGAAAGCTGGCTCCTAAATACATCGGTCCTTTCAAAATTCATGGAAAAAGAGGAGAAGTTGCTTATGCTCTTGAACTCCCGGAACAACTCAAGGTCCATGATGTTTTCCACATCTCCCAACTCAAGAAGTGCTTCAAGGATCCCGGCAGGACTGTGGACCATGAACTCATCAATCTCCAAGAAGATCTGTCTTATCAAGAACGCCCCATAAAAATTATTGAAGTCGCAGAAAGAAGGACTCGCAACAAGTCCATCAAGTTCTGCAAGGTGCAGTGGTCGCACCATTCCGTTGATGAAGCCACTTGGGAACGTGAAGATGAGCTCCGTGCCAAGTATCCTACCCTCTTTGAGTCTTCTTCTTCTTCCTAGAATCTCGGGGCGAGATTCCTGTTTAGTGGGGGAGAGTTGTAGCATCCCAATTGTCTAACAATTTTAATGCTACTTGGTCTAGTAATATAATGGCTACTTCCTATATATAATTGTTGCATCATAATTATATCATGCTCATGTCATCATGCCACCTTGCATTTGAGCATCATATAAAACCCTTTTTCTTTGGTTCTTCTCTCATATGCATTAGTAATTGTATTTGCCTCTTGATATTGTATTTGGTTATTGATATAGTTTTTAATGCCCAAGTTGAGTTGGGGGCATATCTTTTATTCAACTCCATCACCTTTCTTTTCACCACCTTATAATTCCACCATCCCATTACCCATGAGCTTGTATTTCTTTTTATTTTGATATTCATTCTAGCTCATGTGGGTTCAGGTGGATCTAATTCTATAATTTCTTTTGCTTGGCCTTTATTCCACTTCTTGGGAATGCATAAGAATAATGCCATATTATTATTATTGTTTTCACAAAATAAAACATGGCATTAATTATTTTGCATGGGCCATGCAACCATCACCACCATTCCTTTCTTTGGATTTTACTTGGTTTTTGAGTGGATCTTCTACTTGGAGATTTCTCTCCTCTCTTAACCCCCACAACCATGTTTGATCTCTCCTTGCCATGTGCCTCAACATCATCACCTCACTTGTGTAGGTTCCATGCAATATCATGAGTAACATACCAAAACCCTACCCCACTTTCTAACCACCTTTTTCTTGCTTGAGCTTGTGTTGATCATGAGAAAGCCCTACCACCTTACCCTACCCTTTTTCCTATCTCTCTCTAACCTCTCTCTCAAGAACCCTAAGCTCTCCTCTCTCCTTCTCTCAAACCCTATCCTCACCTCACCACCTCTCACTCTCCATGCCGAGGCTTCTACCCCCCTTTCTCCCTGCCATGCTGGTCCCACCTACCCCTACACCTACCCCAGGACGAAGCCTCCCTCCTAACCTAGCCGAGCTACTCCCTCCCTCCTACCCTAGCTCTCCCTCTCTCTCCCTCTCCCTCCCTGCCACAGCAACCCCACCACCGAGCCTAGCTCCGAGCCTAGCCGCACCCCCTCTGCCGGCCCACCAGCCAGGCCACCCCAGCCCCAGCCCGAGCCGCGAGGACGTGCTCGTGGAGAGGTAGGGTGGCCGAGCCACCTTTTCTGCTGGCCTCCTCCCCACGGCAACACCCTCCCTCTCGGCTCGCCCTTATCTCCTTCTCTCCTTCCTCTGCCGTACCAAACCACCCCTGGCCGCTGCGCCATCTTCCTCTCCCTCCCCTTCCACCTTATTTTTCTCCACCGACCGGCCACCCTCGGCCTCCCCTTCTCCTCGTGTTACCACGGCGGCGGGCGGGAGTTTTGGTTGTTGGGGAAGCGGAACTAGGCCTCGTCGATGACCCCGCGTGCTCGGACAAGAAGGAGCCGAAGCCACCGCAACGCCGTTCACCGACGCCCTCGCCTCCGAAACCCTAGCCCCGGCCTCTGCGTCCTCGTCGTTACAGCGCCTCCCAGGATGATCCGACCACACCGATCTCTCCGCGATACGACCCTCTCCCTCCCTGACACCCTCCGTCTCGTTGTCGCCGTCTAGCGTCGCCGTTCCTTACACCAAACACCCTCTGTGCACCGTGGCCGCGGGCGTTGGCACGCCGGCGCGTCGCGCAGCGGCATACCTAGGCCGCGCCTACCCTCCTGTCACCATCCCGTAGCCCACCGCACTAGCAGAGGCCCCTCGTCGCGCACACCGCAGGTCGCGAGGTCGAGCCCCTGCGTCCCGCGCGCCGCGCTCTGTCAGTCGAGCACCGTCCTGTCAGTTTTGACAGAGGAAACAGAATAAACAGTGGGTCGTGACCATTTTACAAAAAACCCCCCTCTTTTTGTTACGCATCAACCCGCGGTCCAGCTAGGTCCCACCTGTCATCGACGCGGGTCGTTTTACAAAAAGGCACCCGCCTTTCTGCACTCTTGACCCGCGGTCCAGCGCATTCCCCACCTATCAGCCTCTGCAGGCTTAGCCGCTATCACGTGGGCCCGTAGCCGCTGGCCCTGCCTGTCAATCGCAGTAGCTAGGTCAGGCCGCGGTGAGAAAAGTTTTCCGCGCGTGTGTGTCCCCGCCAGCAGCTGGCCCACCCGTCAGCGACTGGGGTTGGGTCTATCTAGGTGTAAAATATTTTCTGCTTTTCTGTTTTTAAATAAACTTTTTCAATAATTGTTTAAATTCAATTCAAACCAGATTTTACATAACTTTAAAATTACAAATTCAAATAATACAAATGATATATGTTTTTGGATCAGAAAAATGTGAGGAATTCAAATATGCCATTCAAAATAATGTTTGAACACTTTAAATTTTCGAGATGATTAAAATTACAATAAAATGCCCTTTTCCTTAATAAATTAATAACTTTAATTCTATAACTCCAAATTTGTCAAATAATATGTCTAAATCCATCAGCGCGACGAGCCCGTTCTACCTATGCAGTCCTTGTTCTGAATTGAAGCATGCATCATGTCATTACTTAAATTCTGAACTGTTATGACAATAAAACTTGGCTAAATAAATAATAAAATGCTTTATTCTTGTACTCCACACCTCACCATGCCATGCTACTTTAATGCCATGTAAATTGTGCATCATTCATCATGGAATGCCATGTAAAGTGGTTAGGACGGCCGAAAGGTCTAACGTGAGTGGCCCTGGGCCCCACCGTACTATTTTAACCATTTTCGTTCATCCAGGCATGTAACTAAGAGCGTAATTCACCGAGGTAGTTACATCCGGTCTGCTAGCGAACAAGATCCTATCCATGTAGAACAAAGCATCATGTTATCTGGGCCCTTAATTGGACAACAAGAATTAGGCATCCCACAGATAGTCAAGCACACATAATATAGTAATTAAAATCAATCACAAACTAATGGAAAATATATGGAGGCACACCACATCTCACTAATCCCTTACATCTCCCACGCCCAAGGAACTTACTCACACATGATAGAATAAAGCATCATCCATATAATTAAATAAAGGGAGTTCTTCTTGATATTACCATGGAGATCCACAATAAGAATAGAAAAGTAATCCAACACAATTCAAGATAGGAAGAAACAATCTCAAACCCTATTCTTGCAAGGTGAAGATCTCTCTCTCTCTCTCTCTCTCTCAAGTACAAGTAATGGCTATGGGGGTGTGTTGGCTAGGAGGTTGAAGATTATGGAGCAAGATGAAGAACGTCTTCTCCTCCTTCTCTGGATCTCTTCTCTCTCCTTTCTGGATGGGATGGCGGCTTCTTTGTTATGATTTCGTGTTTGGCCTCTTCATGAAAGTTGTCCCTTTTGACAAGACGGAGGCGGCGACAGCTATACGGCGGGAACAATAGGCCAGAAAAATATTCCCGCCGTATAGTTGCTCGTTAAAGCTTCTGTTTGCCTTCCTTGATTGCTTCCAAAAAGAGACTTGCTTGTTTTCGCCTGAATATTGTGTTTCCCTTGTTAAAACCTTCTGTTGATGTTCAGAACCTGAAACACACATTAAAAACCAAGTTTTCTTCGCTACCGAAGTATTAGCGTTAGGTAAAGCTAGAAAACGCTCAAATCCAGAGGGAAACCATCAATAAAAGCATCAAAATATGTCGAATCTCACAACTATCAGAACCTATCACACGTGAGTTTGTTCAGGAGAAAGTCAAGAAGGCATCTTTCTAGGAGAAGACACTTTGTTGCATGAATGTGGACATCCGCAAGGAACAACATTCCTCCTACAAGAGCAACCGCAGAATTGAGAAGCTCCTCAAGGAAATCAAGGCTCAAGGAGAAGAAGAAGAATAGGAAAGGGAGTCTGAATACAATGATGAGCATCGGGATGAACCATCTATAGAGTCTGATCACACTCTCTCCTTTGGTGCTTGGAATGCCATGAATGACAGCTTAGTTGATTGGCAGGCATTCTCATAGGTCACATCTGGCTTTGCTTCTCAGGGTACTTCCTCCTCTCGCCCTCATGGCAAAGGGCCCCAGGTTCTAGATATTGATGATGATTATGAGGAGGATGAGGATGACGACAGCGATGACGATGACTCCTAGTGATTTCATTGGGGCGATAGCTTGGACTTTTCCCTTTTTTGGCATTTCGATGCCAAAGAGGGAGAAGATGTCCATTAGGTACACCCGGGATTTGCATGGGTTGGGTATTTGGCTACTTCGTATTTGCCCATGCCGTTATCTTAAATTCAAACATTTGGCTTATTTGGTTCTTGTGATACTATCTATTGTGTGCATGGACATGCTATGCCTAGACTATGTGAACTTTTATCTCAGTTTTGGTGTTCGTTAACAACTTGAGGATCATTTTACAGTGTTCTAATGTTGCCAGGTCATTCCACTGAAAAGAGAAAAGTATGTAGTGCAATGGAAGAATTCCTGGCTGAAACAGAAGTTTTCTAGAGAATCTAGACCGGAGTCTCCGGTGTGCAAAGACCAGAAACTCCGGTGTGGTCTAGAGCTTTGCCACAAATCTCTGGCGTGGATCGAAGTTGAAGCCTAGGGACACTCTGACTAGTGGTCTAGAGATAGGCCGGATATTTGCCAGAATCTACGGTTGTACTCTGACAGACCGGAGTTTTCGGTGTGAACAGACCGGAGTCTCCGGTGTTCTAAGTCCGGAGTTCTTACCAAATCTCTGGAGGGAGCATCAAGACCTAGCTCTGGACATTCTGATAGGTGGTCTAGAGATGGAACACAGACGGGCCGGAATCTCCGGTGTAGACCAGAGTCTCTGGTGTGTAGATCGGACTTTCTGGTGTGGAAACTCCCCAAAGGGCAGAAAACGGTCTGAAATTAGTGGGCCTATAAATAGGGGACTTCATACCCTACCTCAAGTTGCTCGTCCCAGAAAAGAAGAACACCACCAATAGAGCCACCAAATCAACTAGATCTCCCCATCCAACCATCCAAAGTCGCTGATCTTTGGAAGATCAAAGGAGGCCTCGATCTATAGCTTCACTAAGAGAGATCTTCATTTCCCCCTCATTCACTTGAGGGCCCCTTGCTCTAGGGTTTCATTGGGAACCCTAAGCCTTGATTTGGTTCTTACAAGCTTGTCTTTGATTGTTGTGATAGCTTGCTTGGATTCGGGTGCCTCCAAGTAAGTTGTGGATGTGTGCCTCGAACTTGTTGTAAGGGTGCTGGCTACCACCTTGAAGGTTGCCGATATAGTGGAAGCATGAATCGATCCCTTTGGGGTGAAGTTCACCGGAGAACAAGGGAGGCATCTCGTGGCGTTGGTGTTTTGATACCACCCCCTCTCCAAACACAGACGTACTTCCCCTCAAAAGGAAGGAACTACGGGAAATAATCATTGTGTCTCCGCGTGCTTCATTTTGGTTACTTCTATCCTTTACCACATCTTACTTGTATCTTGTTCTTTGTCAGTTAGTTGTGCTAGTGTGACATCTAGGTAAATTCATCTTAGTTGAATATCTAGAGAATTTACCTTTTGTGTCAAACCCTAACTTGAAAAAGAGTAAATTTGAAGTAGCACCTATTCACCCCCCCCTCTAGTTGCCCATACGATCCTTTCATCTGCGGTATCTCTATCGCACCTAAGGTGTCACAAGTCTTGAGTGAATTGACTGCAAGTGTTGAGGATGGAAAATGGTGAGTGTGATTTGTAGGGGTTCCGCGTATGAAAACAATAAAATTTTACCCAATGCCCCTGAACCCCTTATGCTACCAGGACCTATCTATTAGTAATGCAGTAACGGGAGGAGCTTTTCACGAACTTACCCTTGAAGACTGAAAAGCGTTGTGAACGCTCAGGAGAGCATGGTTGATGTAGACGAGCCAAAGCCGACCTCAAGGTCGTGATGAAGTCCTTGCGCTCCTGTGGCTCCAACGACTTGAGTGCCTCAAGTGTGACACCTCATGGGGAGTTACATGCATCTGGTGCCTGACGATGACTCCCCCTTCCCCGATCCAGCAGTAGTTGTGGAACTAGAGCTCTTGGATCCGAATCCCATAGCACGATGACAATCCGTGGTGAAGATGTCTCTCGTTCGCGCAGTCCAAACTTGGGACCACGGTCATGGGAGAGAGAGAATATTAATTTGGAGGTCTCCCCAAAAGAGAGGAAACCTTTTATTGAATACTGTGTGTATTTATCTGGCCAAATACCCCCACTATATATAGGGGGAGGGGAGGTACTACCTCCCTCAAAGTCCCAGGGTGGGGCTAAAGGAGAGGAGAGGGGGAGGGGGTGGCGCCGTTGGCCACCCCATGGGCCCCGCGCAGGGGGGCTGGCCCACTAGGGCGCCGACCATCCCCTTTGTCCCTTTTCCCTCTTGCCTTTTGATGGCTCGGTGTTGGTGTAGAGCTCGTTGGGAACCCCAAGATGAAGGTATGATGAGCACAGCAGCAAGTTTCCCTCAGTTATGAAACCAAGGTTTAATCGAACCAGTAGGAGCAAGGAAACACCCCAAAGCTGTTGCTAGCTGAGCCTTGGCAGGGCGCACTACCAGTGCTAGTAGCAACGTGGAGACCTGCACAACACAACCACAGAGCTCTGTCCCCAACTTGCGATGAGGTTGTCAATCTCACCGTGTTTTGCTGAAAACAAAGGATTAAACGTATCGAATGGAAAGACGCAATAGTTTGCAGAAAGTAAACACAAAGCAGTAAACAGTTTATAGATTGTATGTAAATAAAAAGGACTGGGATCCATAGTTCACTAGAGGTAACTCTCCTTAAGATAGATAACATGCTGGGTGAAAAAATTACAGCGGGGCAATTGACAAACATCGAGAAAGCAATACATGCATATACTAATCATCTTGACTCCTTTGAGACTTGATTGGGCATTACAACATTATACATAGACCGCCATCCAACTGCATCTATGACTAATAATCTACCTTCAGGTTATCATCCGAACCCCCTCCAGTATTAAGTTGCAAGCAACAGATTATTGCTTTACGAACTGCGTCTAAAGTAAACAATACGATTGTTCTATGAACAAAGGATTGTTGTTTTCTCCCTAGTAGCAACAACACATCTAGTACCTTAGAGATTTCTGTCACTTCCTGAGATTACCAAAGGCATGAACCCACTATCGAGCATAAATACTAACTCTTGGAGTTGCTAGCATCTACTTGGCCAAGATAGCTACTAACAACGGAAAGCATGCAAGATCACAAATAACAAAGACATGATTGAATCAATAATCAATCTGAAATAGCATCTCAATATCCATCGGACCCCGCAAACACAACATGCAGAATTACAAATAGATGATCTTGATCATGAACAGAGCTCACAAGATCTAAACATGAAAGCACAAAGGACGAGAACCAACCATCTAGCTACTACATGGATCCGTAGTCCAAGGATGACCTACTCACGCATCACACCGGAGGCTTGCATGGTGATGAAGAAGGCCTCCAGGGTGAAATCCCCTCTCCGGCAGGGTGCCAGGAAGAGCTTCAGATCCCTCCCGATCTAGGGATGGAGATGACGGCGGCTACAGACTCTTTCGTGGATTTTTGATCGGGTACTTAGGGTTTTCGTCCCGAGGGCATCTTATAGGCGGAAGGGGAGGCCGAGGGGGTGCCGGAGGTGGCCAGACCACCCCCTGGTGCGGGCCAGGCTGGGCCGCACGGCCAAGTGGTGTGGTGGCCCCCTGGCCCCTCTCCGTCTCGTACTCTAGCATCTGATGACTTCCGGAAAAATAGGCACTTTGGCTTTTGTCCCGTACAATTCCGAGAATATTCATTTTCAGACTTTCCTGGAACCAAAAACAGCAGAAAACAGGCAGCTGGCACTGTGGCTCTTGTTAATAGGTTAGTCCAAGAAATCATATGAAAAGTACTCCAAAGTGTGGGAAAAACACAAGAAAGTGGATAAAACCAAGCATGGAACATCAAAAATTATAGATACATTTGCAATGTATCACCTTTCCCTAATGGGCCCTCTTCCCTCCAAAATTGGCCCATTAAGCCTTTTGACCTTTAAATTGGTTTTATCTTTTATTAGATAATTATGAATAAATGATTAAATCAATATTTAACATTCATTCACATATTATTCAATCTCCGTGGCTATGGAACGCCTTCCACCTCCACTCCGGACATCCTTCGGACTTACCGAAACCCTTCCGGTTTTCTCTCTACTATTCTTTGGCGATTCTTCCGATCCTATAAACACTCTCTAAGAATCATCAAACCCTTAAGCGTGATACCCTACGGTTTAGGAACACTCCAGACATGGTCGGGACACTCCCGGACCAATGATCGACAAAGGGACCTAGATGGCCATGTGATCCCTGTGCGTTCCACAAAGATCTTTCGTCTTTTGAACCAGGATGGTCGCATCTTATTGCTTTTGTCTCGCGATACTTGCATTGCCCGAGATATGATAAATGGCATCACCATGTCATGTTCAATCTCGTTACTGAACAATGCTACTTGACTCGGTCTGACAAGTGATATCCCTATGATCAAATCACACGCTGTGCAACTATTGGATATAACTTCTCCGAGTGGGCCCTCGAGTATTTTCTGTCACATGGATAGACAAATCCCGCTCTTGACATATATTGCCTCTATGGTTCCTCCGAATACCTGAACACACCTTTATTGTCACTGTATTACCAAGTGACGTTTGATTCTATCTAAGCACTCTCGGGAGACAATGATTGATATAGTTTCATGGTCTAAGGAATAGTCTACGAGGTCTATTCTAATCATCATAACTTGAACTTTGTGACATGATCGGGTCACGATGTTTAGGTTGGGTATTGGTTCATCATCTCATTCTCACAATGAGTTGAGTCCATTTCGAACTGGCATAAATGCCACATGATCAAGAAACCTTGATCATCTGTTGACCAATGAACCAGTGACTAGAGTTTCACCGGGAACCCCTGGTTGTTTATATATCACACGTGTATTGATGTTTCCTTTCAATACAGTTATAGCATGATATAAAACTTAATAATAAACTTTATGAAATATGATAATAATCCTTATTATTATTTGTCTCCAGGGCATATTTCCAACAGTCTCCCACTGGCACTAGAGTACAAATAAACTAGCTGCATTTGTTCTTAATCATTGGCACCATATATCCTGGTACCCTGAACATGCTTGCTCATGGAAGAGGTTGAGTCTTGGGCCTGTACTTTACAGTCCCAAATCCTTTGCAACTTACTGATGACCCACAAGTATAGGGGGTATATCGCAGTATTTTCGAGGGAAGTGAAACCCAATTTATTGATTCGACACAAGGGGAGCCAAAGAATATTTATAAGCCTTAACAACTAAGTTGTCAATTCAGCTGCACCTGGAAACAATCTTGCTCGCAGCAGTTTATCAGTAGCAACAGTTTTGTAGTAGGAATAGCGAAGTAGCAGCAGTAGTAAAGTAAAGACAACGGTAACAATAGCAGTAAACAGTAGGATTCGAGTGCGGTAGCCATAGGGATGGATGGACGGGCGTTGCATGGACAAGACAATTCACATAGCAATCAGAACATAGGGCAATTACAGATAAATAAGATAAAGCATCCAAGTACTAGATAATCCTTGGCATGTGTTCCATATATAGTCATACGTGCTCGCAATGAGAACTTGCACAACATCTTTTGTCCTGCCAACCCGTTTGTAGCGGGGCTTCAAGGGAACTACTGGCAATTAAGGTGCTCCTTTTAATAGAGCACCGGAGCAAAGCATTAACACTCCGTGAACACATGTGATCCTCACATCAAAGCCATTCCCTCTGGTTATCCCAATTTCTGTCACTTCGGGGCCATTGGTTCTAGACAACAATGTATGTAAACAACTTGCAGATAAGACCATAAACAATACTATCATAGTGAATCAATAACATGTTCAGATCTGAAATCATGGCAGTCGGGCCCTAGTGACAAGCATTAAGCATAACAAGTGCTCAAAGAATTTTGTCAGAAAGCGATGCATAACTTGATATTGCTTGTTTTAAACTATTTGTATCTAGTCACTCTTATGAACTTTGAAGGTGTCCTGTGCATTTATATTTGCTACTCTATGAGGGACAAGCTGAATACTATTATGCTATGTTTTCTTTATGTGAAACAAACAAACGTCTTGCAAAGCATTGTTATTCATGAATCTTTTGTTTATGCCTTTTCATGTTGCATCATAGTTTCTTTGTCTTATTGCTAGAACTTTGTCTTTCATGTTATGATTGAAGTACTATGATCCTAGTTTTGAATGTTTTACAAATACTTTGATCAAGTCTTTGATGGTGCATGTCACCTCAAAAATTATTCTTTCTTTTTATCACTTACCTACTCGAGGACGAGCAGGAGTTAAGCTTGGGGATGTTGATACATTGCAAATGTATCTATAATATTTGATGTTCCATGCTTGGTTTTATCCACTTTCTTGTGTTTTGTCCACACTTTGGAGTACTTTTCATATGATTTCTTGGACTAACCTATTAACAAGAGCCACAGTGCCAGCTGCATGTTTTCTACTGTTTTTGGTTCCAGGAAAGTTAGAAAATGAATATTCTCGGAATTGGACGGGACAAAAGCCAAAGTGCCTATTTTACCGAAAGTCATTTGGAGCTAAAATATGAGACGGAGAGGAGCCAGGGGGCCACCACACCACCTGGCCGCGCGGGCCAGGCCTGGCCGCGCCAGGGGGTGGGGTGGCCAGCCCAGGCACCCCCTCGGGCTCTCCTTCTGCCTATAAGATGTCCTCGGGACGAAAACCCTAAGTACCCGATCAAAAATCCACGAAAGAGTCTATAGCCTCCGTCGACTCTGTCCCTAGATCGGGAGGGATCTGAAGCTCTTCCTGGCACCCTGCCGGAGAGGGGAATTCACCCTGGAGGCCTTCTTCATCATCATGCAAGCCCCAGGTGTGATGCGTGAGTAGTTCATCTTGGACTACGGATCCATGTAGTAGCTAGATGGCTGGTTCTCCTCCTTTGTGCTATCATGTTTAGATCTTGTGAGCTCCGTTCATGATCAAGATCATCTATTTGTAATTCTGCATGTTGTGTTTGTGGGGATCCGATGGATATTGAGATGCTATTTCAGATTGATTATTGATTCTATCATGTCTTTGTTATTTGTGATCTTGCATGCTTTCTGTTGTTAGTAGCTATCTTGGCCAAGTAGATGCTAGCAACTCCAAGAGTTAGTATTTATGCTCGATAGTGGGTTCATGCCTCTGGTAATCTCGGGAAGTGACAGAAATCTCTAAGGTACTAGATGTGATGTTGCTACTAGGGTGAAAACAAGAATCCTTTGTTCATAGAACAATCGTATTGTTTACTTTAGACGCAGTTCGTAAAGCAATAATCTGTTGCTTGCAACTTAATACTGGAGGAGGTTTGGATGATAACCTGAAGGTGGATTATTAGTCATAGATGCAGTTGGATGGCGGTCTATGT
The DNA here is from genome assembly GCA_910589775.1 of Avena eriantha. Lineage (NCBI taxonomy): Eukaryota > Viridiplantae > Streptophyta > Magnoliopsida > Poales > Poaceae > Avena > Avena eriantha. The sequence goes on along the minus strand of OU342742.1, from coordinate 237,720,340 downwards.
ATAATGTTGTAATGACCAATCAAGTTCCAAAGGAGTCAAGATGATTAGGATATGCATGTATTGCTTTCTCGATGTTTGTCAATATTAAGGAGAGCCACCTCTAGTGAACTATGGATCTCAATCCTTTCTTTTACATACAATCTATAAACTGTTTACAGCTTTGTGTTTACTTTATGCAAACTATTACTTCTTTCCATTCGACACGTTTAATCCTTTGTTTTCAGCAAAACCGGTGAGATTGACAACCTCATCGCAAGTTGGGGACAGAGTTATGTGGTTGTGTTGTGCAGGTCTCCACATTGCTGCTGGCACCGGTAGTGCGCCCTGCCAACGTTCAGCTAGCTACATCTTTGGGGTGTTACCTTGCTCCTACTGGATTGATAACCTTGGTTTCGTACTGAGGGAAAACTTGCTGCTGTGCTCATCATACCTTCCTCTTGGGGTTCCCCAACGAGCTCGATATATTTTGAGCCATCAAGCATATTTTATGGCGCCGTTGCCGGGGAACAAACCCGGGTCACCAGCGTGACAGGCGGGAATACTTACCACTATACTACAACGGCGCCAGAAAATATGCTTGATGCCTAAAATATATCGAGCTCGTTGGGGAACCCCAAGAGGAAGGTATGATGAGCACATCAGCTGTCACATCCCAAAATTCTCCTAATTTTGGAATGTAAAGTTAATAAAATAACTTGGTTGAATTGTTTGACTTTGTTGAAATTTCTCAAAGAAAAGAAACTTTCTGTTATGATTTTCCTTCCTTGAATTCAGAAACTTGTATGAGATTGGATTAACATGACTATCCAACTTGTTTTCATTTTCTTTTCAACCATTTGATTCTTTAAATACCCAACCATGCTTAGATGATTAAAGAGAGGGAATAAAATGACTTTCCCAATTATGGTGGAGTGATATTCTAATTTCCCTAGTTGACCCTTAAAGTCTCTACTTCGATTTATGAAACCATTCTAGATGCTTTTCACCACTTGCTTGAAAACAGAGAAGATAACATGACATCTTCATTTTCATTGGATGTTAAGAATGTGTTCCTTCATGTTACATGATTGAACTTGTTGTTTTGGGCACTTGTGGCATTGTGTGTTTTGGTTGAGTCGCTAAAATAAAACCCTAAGAAGCTATTTAGAAATATTTCATAGTAGCCATATAAGGCCAAATGCATAAAACCCTATATCCTTTTGATAATACCTAAGTAGCCATATAGGCAAAAAGGCGTGAATTGAGTTTTAGTTTTAGGATTTGTGTGAATGTTTGCAAAAATGAAAATCATGAAGCATTCATAAGCATTGCTTTGCATTCATGCAAAGTTTCCAAAAATTGAATCGAAATCCTAATATCTAAATCTAATAGTTGATTTGTCGAAATGTTCCTATAAGGAATATATAGAAATTTGTGAAGACACCATCTTAAAACTAGTGAAAATTTTATAAAAATGATCCTCTAATGATCTACTAAATTTTAAAAAAATTTAGAAACAAGAATCATGTCATTTGGAGTTCGTATGCAAAAGATATAAAGAAAATACCAAAGTAGAAAAAGAAAAAAAGAAAAAGAAAAAAAAACGAAATGGGCCACCCGGCCGGCCTACTCAGTCGACCGAACCAGCCACCTGCACAGGAAGGGATGGATCCCACCTCCGCTTTAAAAACCGCGCGAAATCTGATTTCTAAACCTATCTCTATTCAAACACTTATAACTTTTTATCTATAACTCTGAATTGATTTCCGTTTGTTTCTACTTGTTCTCTACTTCAAGATCTATCTTCCCATCATCCTGAAAGCCTAAATAATCCTTCGGAGACACAGCTATAACACTTTTCCTTCCCGAAATCCCGAATCTACACCCTACCGAATCGTATTTCGCTTCTAAACCCATCTAAAATTTGTCGGATGTCTTCGGCTTCAACACGAAAGTTGTAGATCTCGTCGAAATCTTTCGATTCCGACAAACCTCACCTGTTTTCATCCACCACAGCCGGAGAATTTCGCAACGCAATATTTCAGATCTGATGGCGTAATTCCAAGATCTCCTCGCGCTCGTTTCTTGAAATCCAAATTCATTTGGTGAAAAGGTAGATCTAATCATTATCCACAACTTCCATGTTCAAAGTTTTTGATTTGACCCACGGATTTGTCTCTCTAACACAGATCTACTTCTAATCCTTTGTGAGGCAAAATCGGGTCTATTTTGAGCCAACTTCTCTTCTAGCCACCGGATCTCATCCCGACGGTCGAGATTAAATCGTCCCGATCAGTTGCCTCGTCACCACCACGTCATCGTCAGGTCAGCGTCTAGTCCCAGTCAGCCTGCACGGTCAACTTGTCCAGTCAGCGGAATATTCCCTGCAATATTCCGTTCGAATTTAAAATTGCAAATTATAGATCTAACTTATAAAATCCATAGAAAATTCATACTATGTCCAAAAATTGCAAATGATATACCCCTGGATTCACAAAATTATATAGAACATGATTCTAGAATAAAATTATAAGTTTACTATATATATTATTGGAGAATAATTAATTAGTATTATTGGCCTTTTAAATCATTAAATTCATAGTAAATAATCTACAGATCCGAAAAATATGAGTAATATGTCCCTGAGTTCATAATCTTGCGTAGTTTTCAGATCTGTACTTAGTTTTGTTTGTTGTCAGTATGATCTGTTCAGATTTATTAAACTCCATTAAACACTAAATAAATCCTGGAAAAAGATCTATAACTCCGATTAGGGTGAATCCAATTGCTACTGGTTCGTATTAAAGCCCTCTATCCATTACAGTTCAGATATAAATTTAATTAGGAAACTAGTACAGAAGCTACAACAGTTATGTTAAAACCCCTTACAATTGAAATTGGATAACAAATACTATATTGCATTAAAACACTTCTACATGCATCATGTGATCTAGTATTGTTTAGATAACTAATTACAACCATTACGACATATTAAATCAGTATGCATGCATTGGATCATCATTGTTTTATTGTATTGTTGTATTGTTGCATGATTGCAATGTTTGAATGATATGTTGTTGTGCTTTTGCTTTTCAACGATAGATTGCGAGGAGTGTAAGTACTATGACCGCTACAGCTATGATTGCGAGCATTGTGATTGCAAGTCTTTTGAGTGCGACGAATGCAATGATTGCAATTGTGAGAATTGTTTGAACGACTACATCAACTAAAGGCAAGTGGAGCTTCATAAATGTCCTACTTACTTTCTTTATGCATTGTAGCTTGTTTTGTTTTACAAGTTGTATCTATTGCTATGCTATATCCTATTATGTCGTAGCCTTTCTCGTTAGGTGAGCCGTCGTAAGTAGTTGTGCTTATGTAGACGAGGGTGGGATACACCATGGCAAAGATTGTTTTGAAAGAACGTGTTTGGAAAGTTTGAAAACAACTTAATTAATGAACTCTCTGGGTGGATTGGTAATTGGTTGGTCTGTGAATGACGGGCCCATGTCTATGGTTTACCCGAGTAGCTCACTTGTGGATGGCCACCCAGGTTTCTGAGAAATGATTAGTGTCTTGATTTGGTAGCTTCCGTGTGCGACCATATGCCAGTGAGTTATGGGTGGCTGGATGGACTTAGTAGGTTGTGGCGACCCGAGCTCTTCGTATCCAGAGATGTAGTGATTTGTGATAGGTTGGAACGGTGCGTGGATGGGCTTGGGGAGCTACTTCCCGAATTGTCTCTTCTTGGACTTCTCCCTATCACGACTCAATATGCGTGTCGTGGTACGAGCGGGTCGACCAAGTCATATGGGTAAAGTGTGCAACCCCTGCAGGGTGTAAAACTAAGTGCTTAGCCGTGTCCCCGGTAATGGACAATTGAGTTGCTGAATTATGGGTGCTATGACATGTTCTCATTTATTCTAACTTGTAATTGCTAAAACTTATGGTTGAAACATAATTTGGTTGTGTGAAGAAGATCAAATGTTTTACAAATGATTTATAAAAGATAGGATAAAGTATTTTGCTGCTGCAACTAAGCCTGAACCCCACAAGCCAGATATGCATATAGTTATTAGCCTTGTTGATTCTCTCATTGTTCCACTTGCCAGTGCATTCCAAGTGCTGACCCTTCGGGGCTGCTACGTTTTATGTTGCAGGTTATACCGATTATGAGTGATGGAATAGGTCGCGATACTCCACTCAACAGTTGTTCGCCTGTGGCACAATTGAAGATGGAGCCTACTATCTGTTTATGCTTCCGTATGATACTTTGTTATTTGAGCTAGCCTTTGAGCTACGCATTATGTAATAATTACAGATTCTAGATCATTCGATATAATAATGATGCACTGTTATATTCTTTGGTATTCATCTATACTGTGTGTGCCAGTGAACCGATCCAGGGATTGGCACTATACACAGGAACTCAGCCCAAAGGTGTTACATCAGCAAGTTTTCCCTCAGTACGAAACCAAGGTTATCAATCCAATAGGAGCAAGGAAGCACCCCAAAGGTGTAGCTAGCTGAACGTTGGCAGGGTGCACTATCGGTGCCAGCACCAACGTGGAGACCTGCACAACACAATCACAGAACTTTGCCCCCAACTTGCGATGAGGTTGTCAATCTCACCGGTTTTGCTGAAAACAAAGTATTAGTCGTATCGAATGGAAGGAAGTAATAGTTTGCAGAAAGTAAACACAAATCAGTAAACAGTTTATAGATTGTATGTAAAAGAAAGGACCGGGATCCATAGTTCACTAGAGGTGGCTCTCCTTAAGATAGATAACATGCTGGGTGAACAAATTATAGCGGGGCAATTGACAAACATCGAGAAAGCAATACATGCATATACTAATCATCTTGACTCCTTTGAGACTTGATTGGGCATTACAACATTATACATAGACCGCCATCCAACTGCATCTATGACTAATAATCCACCTTCAGGTTATCATCCGAACCCCCTCCAGTATTAAGTTGCAAGCAATAGATTATTGCTTTACGAACTGCGTGTAAAGTAAACAATACAATTGTTCTATGAACAAAGGATCATTGTTTTCCCCCTAGTAGCAACACCACATCTAGTACCTTAGAGATTTCTGTCACTTCCCTAGATTACCAGAGGCATGAACCCACTATCGAGCATAAATACTAACTCTTGGAGTTGCTAGCATCTACTTGGCCAAGAGAGCTACTAACAACGGAAAGCATGCAAGGTCTCAAATAACAAAGACATGATAGAATCAATAATCAATCTGAAATAGCATCTCAATATCCATCGGATCCCCGCAAACACAACATGTATGAATTACAAATAGATGATCTTGATCATGAACGGAGCTCACAAGATCTAAACATGAAAGCACAAAGGAGGAGAAACCAAGCATCTAGCTACTACATGGATCCGTAGTCCAAGGATGAACTACTCACGCATCACACCGGAGGCTTGCATTGTGATGAAGAAGGCCTCCAGGGTGAATTGCCTTCTTCGGCAGGGTGCCGAGAAGAGCTTCAGATCCCTCCCGATCTAGGGATAGAGACGACGGTGGCTACAGACTCTTTCGTCAATTTTTGATCGGGTACTTAGGGCTTTCGTCCCGAGGGCATCGTATAGGCGGAAGGAGAGGCCGAGGGGGTGCTGGGTCGGCCATACCACCCCCTGGCGTGGGCTAGGCCTGGCCGCGCGGCCAAGTGGTGTGGTCGGCCCCTATCCTTTCTCCGTCTCGTATTCTGGCATCTGATGACTTTCGGAAAAATAGGCACTTGGGCTTTTGTCCCGTTCAATTCCGAGAATATTCATTTTCGGACTTTCCTGGAACCAAAAACAGTAGAAAACAGGCAGCTGGCACTGTGGCTCTTGTTAATAGGTTAGTCCAAGAAATCATATGAAAAGTACTCCAAAGTGTGGACAAAACACAAGAAAGTGGATAAAACCAAGCATGGAACATCAAAAATTATAGATACATTTTCAATGTATCAACATCCCCAAGCTTAACTCCTGCTCGTCCTCGAGTAGGTAAGTGATAAAAAGAAATAATTTTTGAGGTGACATGCACCATCAAAGACTTGATCAAAGTATTTGTAAAACATTCAAAGCTGGGATCATAGTACTTCAATCATAACATGAAAGACAAAGTTCTAGCAATAAGACAAACAAACTATGATGCAACATGAAAAGGCATAAACAAAAGGTTCATGAATAACAATGCTTTGCAAGACGTTTGTTTGTTTCACATAAAGAAAACATAGCATAATAGTATTCAGCTTGTCCCTCATAGAGTAGCAAATATAACTGCATAGGACACCTTCAAAGTTCATAAGAATGACTAGATATAAATAGTTTAAAACAAGCAATATCAAGTTATGCATCAATCAACTAGTCTTGGGACAATGCACACAGAACTAAGAATGGCCACTATGCTCTCAAAGTAGGTGCATAAAGGTAGAAGGTGGAGACTCAATATAATGGTGGAAGAAAGGATTCAAGTCTCATAAAGAGCTTCCACAAATTATGGTACTTATAGATTTCAGCTCTCATTGCCCCTATCATAAGCATCTTGAAGGTGATTAAGGTTAAAGTGACACAACTAAGAGGATATGCTTGACAAGTTATAAATCAAAATCTCATGCCCCTTACTTACGAAGACCGAACCTCATGCTACTCAACTTTAGTCACAAGTAAGCTCTTGTCATTGTAAGTACATATGTATCATAAACAACCGCCAACAGGGTACCCCTTGCACATGATACAGGAGCTTTCCCATAATCAAAATGACAAGGCAAGCAGACAATGAGCATCTCAGCGATCTTTTTATTTGCTATTTGCATAGGTTTTTATTGAGAATGCTTCATACATTGCGCATTATGGTGATGCTGCAAGTTTCCACCATGATTAGGCATGGCTTAGGCTAGCGGCCCAGGCGTTTCTCTAACACACATACAAACTCCATGATCTTACAAGTTCCACTTTTATTTCACATCGCCGGGATCCATAAGCAAAAGAACATGATATCAACGGGGTACAAAGTACAGGTGCAATGTTGAAAGCGTTCCCCATGATACATGGTTCTGCTAACTTCAACTTATAAAGTGGAAGCATATACACAATAAAGAAGGACCCAATGGTTCGAGTTTATTAAATGCAAAAAAGTAAAGTGTGCCATCAAGTTCGTGAGAGCTTTAATCACTAGTCTTCTCATAACAAGTTTAATTCAGAAGGTAAACAAAAGCATGAATATACTTGGAATAAGCTAGTAGGTAGGTATGGTGGACTATTTGGAATAACTTGGTTTAGGGAGTTGGATGCATGAGTGGAACTCATACTTGGTTGTGGAGGCTAGCAAAAGACTGGGAGCGACAAACTGAGAGAGCAATAATGGCCATAATCATGCAGAGCGACAAAACATCATTGATCAAAGCATAAAATGATACTACGAGTTGAAAACTAAAGGATCATAAAGGCTATGGTGACTCAAGATAGTCATAACATGGCGCGAGCATGCGCCAAGTCAACCCAAATAAAGCATCAAAGGAGAATACCACTATACTATGCTCTAATATGCTAAAACAACGCATGATTCATCCAAGGCACATTAAGCAATCTCAATTGTTTATAACAAGTCATGCTACAACAAAGAATACTAAGCATAAAGCCAAAAAAATATCAAGCATGGCATGACAAAGCATAGGCCACAGTCAAAAACAAGCCCTTTTTACCACATAAGCAATAACTTTCCTACTCTTTTCCAATCCAAACCAAACTATTTGAAAAGCAATGTACGAAAGAGGGGGTCCAACCAATTTATTCAGAAACCTAAGCAAACAAAGCAAACGAAAAACCAAAACGAAAACGAAAAAGAAGACGCTCCAAGAACAAAACAACTGTGCATGAAACAATAAAAATGAAGCGTTTGGAAGAAACCTAGAATTTTTATTGATGAAGAAGGGGATACCTTGGGCATCCCCAAGCTTTAACGCTTGTACTTCTTGGATATTTCTTGGGGTGACACGTGTGACATCCCCAAGCTTGAGCTTTTGTCCATCCTTCATCTCATTACTCATTTCTTCCATACACCTGAAATTTTTCCTTCATACAAAACTTCACACAATCTTTATTACCAACATTAGTGCACTCAAGATAATGAGTTTTAAGGTTCAGTTCCAACACCAATAAACTTCCATTAGAACACTAGATACTGAAGCACTTCCCTCAAAAAGCTCAATTCCCCAAAATAACTCAAAAAGGAACCAATAAGAAGCAAATGCAGAAAATGACAGAAATCTATCAAAATAGACCAGCAGGTAAAAACGAATATTTTTCGAAGACCTTATGTTGCTCAAATCAAAAAGTGTTGAACTAACGAAAGTTAGATAACAACCTGGGGCAAAAGCACAAAAATTCATGCCTCAAAAATACATTCAGCTATGTTACACGAATTTTTATGGTGAAGCACAAAAATATGTTTCGGGACAGCAACTTTCCCAATCATTACTTCTCTCTCATTAGAGGTTACTATTGGCACAAAAAGCAAAATAAAAAGGATAAGGAGCGGTTATTACAGAGGTAATAACTTCCAAGACTCATCTAAAACTTTTGGGTTATCTCCCAATAAGTACTTTTCTTTAACGCCTTTAAGTTAGGCATAAGAAGCAAGAAAGAATCAAGTGTTCTCAAATGAAGAAACATTAAGACCAAATTTTGTTTTCATAGGAGAAGCAAAAGAAATCTTCTCTCTCTTCTTAGGGAAGTGTTCTATACCTTTCTTGAGTGGGAGTTGATATTTAATGGTGCCTTCTTTCATATCAATAACGACACTAACGGTTCTAAGAAAAGGTCTTCCCAAAGTAATAGGACAAGAAGCATTGCATTCAACATCCAAAACATATAAATCAACGAGGACATAGGCATTGTTAACCATAATAAGAACATCATTAAGACTCCCCATGAGTTTGTTTTTAGCATTATCATTAAGTGGGATATTCAAATAACAATCTTCAAGTGGAGGCAAATCAAGCATATCATAAATCCTTCTAGGCATAATAGAAACACTACTATCAAGATCACATAAATCTTTGAAATCAAAGTCATTTACTTTCATATTAATGATGGGTTCCCAACCATCTTCTTGTTTTATAGGAATAGAAGCTTTATGTTTCATCTTTTCTTCTTTAATCTTTATGGGAGCATCAGTAAGGTGTTTCGTAAAGGCCATGTTCATAGCACTAGCATTAGGACTTTTAGCAAGCTTTTGTAGGAACTTAATAACTTCAGAGATATTACAACCATCAAGATCAAAATTAAAATTATCATCTAGAGTGGTAGAACTATTACTAGCCTCAACACTAGTGGTGGTAATAGTAGAAACACTAATGTTTCTAGCAATTTCATCTTCTCTTTCCCACTTAGCATGTAATTCAGCCAATAGTCTAACATTTTTATCAATTCTTACTTGTATGGCATTAGTGGCTGTTGTAACACCCTCAAATCGGCCCTATGCAAGTTTTAGCCCTTTCCGCCAAAACCGCATAGAAACGATTCAAGGACGCCCACCAGGCACTTTCGTGCGGGTGGAAAAAGAAGTAATACCATTACACAATAGTCCTCGATGGGACCCACAAAACAGATATATATACAACAGCGACTCAACGAGTCAAAAATACAGATATACAATACAAAGATCCAAATCACCTTGAATACGTTATAGAGTCCGAGTACGGACAAGATGCAAATGGGGCTAAGAGCCCTGAAGAATAACCAATGGCGTCCATAACCCTGCCCAGGCCAAGCCGGAAGGTAACCCTGCTAACGACGTCGATCTCAAACCTGCTAAAACAAAAGGGGTGCCAACAAAGGGCAAAGGAAAAAGAGGAGCGTCAGTACTGAGGCCAGTACACGGCGAGGCTAGAATTCGGCGGCTCTCGCCTACATAGGTATGGTGGACTGAAGCGGCAGCGCAGCGGCACTAAACAACCTATAGAGACTCGATATCACTGGCGGCTATTAGAGAGGGGTAAGAAAGACCTATTCGGATCCTACCTGAGACTAACACCAAACATACCCATCCTGGCATTTCCCCCTCGAGACCAAACGAGGAAGTCAGACCAAGGAACTCACACAGTTGGCAATTTTACTCATTCCATTATAGTTGCAGCAATTACTAATCAGATATAGATAGCATGAGTCATCCTGAAGCATAAGTAGTGGGCAGTTTTAGTTAACATTCCGTTATAGTTGGAACATTTACTAGTCAGATATAATTGTCCCGAGGAATCCCAAACCCAACAGTTGTTGACACTTTTATCACATTCCAATGGAGTTGCAATGCTTACTAGGCATATAGCATGTCACAAACAACGAGAACCACCAGATGTTGGCATTTTTAATATCCATTCCGTTATAGTTGAATCTGAGTACTAGTCACATATTAAGTCAAATTTATAGTACTACTTTAGTTATGCTTGTCTATGATCGAGATACTGTGCTCCAAGTCGTCCATAACCGTGGACACGGCTTTCAGAAAGTTTTACCCTGCAGGGGTGCACAAATAGCAACACACACTCGATCAACCTCGGAAAAACCAACTCAAAACCCAACGAGGCATTCACGACAAAGCGATCATAAGATTCAGAAATATTTCAGGGGGCCACCCCACTAAGCTACCTGCAACGAAGTTGGCCGGCTCCGGAACGGACCCAGGGTTTGCGACGACGGCTGTAAACGACTGGGAACCCGAAAGTGTGACTTGGCTTGTCGATACCGCGAAAACATGGCGCGATCCAAAACAGTACAGGTGCTCCACGCACAATCTTAAATAAAATAGTAACATGGCATAAGTACAGGATAGTAATAAAACCCCAAACTAGTTTGTGTCCCCAAGAAATAGAAATGAATCAAGCTCTGGCTCAGGGGGGTCCAGGGCCTCCCGGATGTGGATAGTGCGAAAAATCAAGGAACAAGTATCAAGTACTCGGGGCCTACGGGACACAAGTGAGCATGGAAGAACCAAATAACATCTATTGCCCACCGATGCCTCTGCATTAGTTATAGCTAGCATTTTAATAGTTGTATTTAAAGTCATGATCATCTCCACCAATAAGCATCTCAACCGTTAAGCATCTGCCAACCTTCCAACAACTGTGGTACTTGACAACATGAGATCGCACCTGAACAAGCAACTACGACTCGCAAGGCCAGCTATCTACCAAACACAGGGAATAGGAGGTGTCCAAGGCAATATAGAGGCTGCACGGGATATAACTGGTGCACGCAAACTAAAGCATCGCGACACGGATAGCAATAGATCAACAGGAGGAAATAAAGACTATAAATGCAAAATAGGTAGAAGGGGAAGAGATGCTCGCCTGGGAAACACCGTCGAAGGATCATATCCGGAGAACTTGTCGATACTCGCATCAACTCATCGGCCTAATCCGCGAAGAAGCAAACACTAGAAGAAACACCGGATGCAATATTTAATACTACGGCAGAAGATCCGGCATGATTATGATATGATGCATGGCATGGCAAAGATGCGATGCAAAAGGGCAATATTAAGCGAAACCGGGGTCCCAACAATTAATTGATAGGTTCAAGTTATTTAGAACCCCCGCAATTTAAATGTTGTAATAATAGGGCGAAACATGGCATCGGTTCGCTACACCAATTTAAATGGAGACGATATAAGACTAGAAAAGCCCTCATATAGTCTCCATGTTTAATTATTAGGTGAGTCAACAAAGTACCCCCAAACCACAAGATGCGATGTAGGCAAGCATGTACAATTTAATATGCAACAAGGATTATATCACATTTTATAAGTTAGGGCTCAGAAAAGAGGATCGCACATAGGGTATCGGCGATCTTGGTGTTCGCAAGGGTCGATGGGGTTCGGTCTCGGCGGGAGGAAGAACTTGGTGCTCCAAGGGGTTGACGGGGTTCGGCCTTCGGACTCCGTGATCGGTTTTCGTGGTTTTGTCTTCAGATCCAGGGTCTTCGAATTCCATTGACGATCTTGTCGCCCATGCGGTAGAACTTGGGTTTTTGGATTCGGGTGATGAGGGCAGTCTTGGATTGGCGTCAGTACAGTCTTCATGTGGCATCAAATAATCTTCATCTGGACGGCAGTACCACTAACACCATTTTGTCATTGCCTGCCACAATTTCTTCACAGCTACATACGTCAGCTACACACCAATACATAGCTCCAATCTTCGGAGGTACCCCTTGTTTGGGCCAAAAACCAGGCGCAACACACCTATTGATAGCACAGGAACAAGTGGCCGGGTTGAGCAGGGGCATGGCCTCACCCATGCGAGGGCGACAGTTGTGCGTGCGGGACAAACTCAAGAGGCCCTCATCCACGAGGATATGACTCGAGGAAGCCGGGCTCGACAGCGAGACGGGTGCCGCAAGGTGGCCACGGGAGAGGCTGCGGCGCCACCCAATGGAGAAGGGAGCTCGTGGCAGGGGCTCCGGTGCCAGGCGACGCGGCGCAACGGCAGAGGCGAGGAGGAGCGGGCTCGAGCCCGTGCTTGCGGATACGACGGCGAGCTGGGCCACAAGGAGCTTGAGCGGGTTGCAGAGGAGGCGCGCGACGGATGGCTCGGGCGGCAGAGCGCATGGTGGCAAAGGCAGCTCGACGGCCTGCGAGGCAGGAGGGAGACGCGGCCGGCGGTGAAGAGCTCACGGAGGAGAACGGGGAGGCGGCTCGCCGGGGAAAAGGGCGGCTCGGCGGGCACGTGGTGACGGTGGAGGCCGAGGCCGGTGACGACGCGCTGCAGGGCGACGACAGAGGAAGTTGCGCGGGGCAGAGTGGAGACTCGCGGTGGCGAGGACAAGGCCGGTGGCGGGGCTTGCGGCCGACGCAGGGAGGGGCACCAGGGCCGCGGCTGCGGGGGTCGTCGGACTAGCGGAGGAGGCCGCGCGGGGCGGTGGTGGAGAGTAGAGGCGGGCGGAAGCAGGGATGGGTAGTTGGCGGTGGAGATCGAGCCGATGGGAGGGAGGAGGAAGACCGGGAGAGGCGTGGCCGGCGGGGAGCGAGCGGCGCTGGGTCGACGGCAGATCAGGCTCGCTCGGGCAGCCGTGAGGTGGTGGGGGGAGCGGGGAGTGGTAGGTCTAGGGAAGAGAGAGGGGAGGGGATCAAGGCCAGGTGCGCCTGTCCGTACGAGAGGGGGCGTACGCGTGGGGTGGGCCTGGGGACGGGGCAGGTGGAGGCGGGTCGGCCAGGGGGTTGGCGGCTGGGTGTGGTGGGACCCGCTGGCAGCAGGGTGGGTGCAGGGGTTGGTGGCATGTGCGCGTGGGGGGTGTGGCCAGCGCGATGGGTGCGTGCTGCTGTGTGTGGTGTGTGTGTGTGTGGGGGGGGGGGGGGGGGGTTGGTAGGGAGTGATGAGGTGGCGGGGTGCGGTGAGGTGGTGGGCTATGAGTGGCCAGGGTGAGGTGGAGGGGGGGCTGGGTAGGATTAGGGGTAGGGAATTTGGTAGAAAAAGGGTTTGGGATTTAGCTTAGGTTTTATTTTAGGGCGTGGAGGTGGCCAGCTGGGCTTTCGGGCCTGACGGGCTGCCTCCCAAAAATAAACAAATAATTTTATTTATTAAAAACGAGGCTTTTGCAAACCGATTTTAGACAAACCAAAATAATCCGGAGGCCCGAGGTTTTCATTTGAATAAAGACGGGAATATTTAGAAAACAAAACTAGGCGTTTCGAAAATAGTTTTAGACAAATCCATGCAAGATGACATGACAATGCTCAAATGCAATGTGGCATGATGACATGAGCATGCGGTCATGACGATGCAATGCAGAAAAACAACACGATTTTCTAGTAGTGGTTTTGGCGGGATGCCACATCTGCAAAGGGATTATCATTAGTTTCAGGTTTAGCAGCCATTTTATTGATCAAAGAGGATTGAGCTTTAGACAAAGATGATATATTTCTTTCAGCAGTAGAGAGTTTCAATTGTAAACTAGGAATTTCCCTATTTAGACTCTCAAGTTGATAGCTAATGTTCTTCAAAATGGTAGATTGTTCCTCCATACTTTGAGTGAATAGTTTATTTTGCTCATATTGCATTTGAATGAAGTTTTTAGTGGCTCTTTCAACTTCTAAAATTCTTCCTTCACTAGGTATAGTGAAACCCAATTTCAAGGGAAGTGAAACCCAATTTACTGATTCGACAGAAGGGGAGCCAAAGAATATTTATAAGCCTTAACAACTGAGTTGTCAATTCAGCTGCATTTGGAAACAATCTTGCTCACAACAGTTTATCAGTAGCAATAGTTTTGTAGTAGGAATAGCGAAGTAGCAGCAGTAGTAAAGTAAAGACAGCAGTAACCATAGCAGTAAACAGTAGGATTCGAGTGCGGTAGGCATAGGGATGGATGGACGGGCGTTGCATGGACAAGACAATTCACATAGCAATCAGAACATAGGGCAATTGTAGATAAATAAGATAAAGCATCCAAGTACTCGATAATCCTAGGCATGTGTTCCATATATAGTCATACATGCTCGCAATCAGAACTTGCACAACATCTTTTGTCCTGCCAGCCCGTTTGCAGCGGGGCCTCAAGGGAACTACTGGCAATTAAGGTGCTCCTTTTAATAGAGCACCGGAGCAAAGCATTAACACTCCATGAACACATGTGATACTCACATCAAAGCTATTCCCTCCAGTTATCCCGATTTCTGTCACTTCGGGGCCATTGGTTCCGGACAACAATGTGTGTAAACAACTTGCAGATAAGACCATAAACAATACTATCATAATGAATCAATAACATCTTCAGATCTGGAATCATGGCACTCAGGCCCTAGTGACAAGCATTAAGCATAACAAGTCGCAACAAAGTCATAAAGCACTAATAGAAGATACTAGGCACCATGCCCTAACAATCTGATGCCATTACATGAACGATCGCATCCAATCCCTACCATGCCCATAGCCTACAGCGGGGGATTACTCACTCATAGATGGGGTAAACATGGATGGTCGATGGAGAAGCAATGGTGATGATGATGGCGATGATCTCCTCCAATTCCCCGTCCCGGCAGGGTGCCAGAACAGAGTTTCTGGTGCTGTTTCGTGGAATCTGGTGGTGGCGGCGGAGCGGAACTCCTTCTGGAAAAACGTCGACCCCCCTGAGGTTTTAGGTCAGATGGCAACTTATAGGCGAAGAGGGAGACCGATGGGGAGTCTGGGGCGTCCAGACCATCCACTGGCGCGGCATGGGCTTGCCCGCGCGGCCAGGTGGTGTGGCGTGGGCCTAGCCCCCCTCTGTCTCGTATTCTGGCTCCGGGAGTCTTCTGGTGAAATAGGATTTTTGGCATATTTTCCGGGATTTTTCCTGATAGTTGATTTTCTGCACAAAAAGTAGACACCACGGCAATTCTGCGGAAAACAGCGTCAGTCCGTGTTAGTTGCATCCAAATCACACAAGTTTAGAGGAGAAACAATAGCAAAAGTGTTCGGGAAAGTATATACATTTTGGACGTATCAACTCCCCCCAAGCTTAGCTTATTGCTTGTCCTCAAGCAATTCAGTTGAAAACTGAGTGCGATAAAAGAACTTTCACGAACACATTTGCTTCATATGATGTATATATTCTCAGCATGTGATCAACTACTTAGACAATTCATAATAAGGAGTATGCAACTAAGTTTACTTAATAGCCATTGCAAGATATGAAGAGATTCCAACTCAAAAATAATAAGTAGCATGAAATATAAACATAAGAAACATTACAATGCTCATAAAAAGGTATGATAGAGTGGTATCTCGCTTGCCTTTGATTTAAGGCACCTCTGAAGTTCAGGTGAAGACTAGAAGCAAAGTTATCAAAGATACAAGCATCAAAGTAAAAACACAAATAATCAAGTTTTGAGACAAGCACAAAGAATGACAACTATGCTCTCAAGAAGGTGCTCAAAGAATATGTGGAGACTCAACAAGTAAATGAAAAGGTTTTGAATAGTTTGAAAGGCTTCCACATGCTGAAAGTATGGTACTTGTTAGCTTTGAGCTCTCATTGCCCCTATCATAAGCATCTTTAAATGGTTAAGGTTAAAGTGACACAACTAAGAGGATATGCTTGACAAGTTATAAATCAAAGTCTCATGCCCCTTACTTACGAAGACCGATCCTCATGCTACTCAACTTCAGTCACAAGTAAGCTCTTGTCATTGTAAGTATATACGTAGCATAGAGAACCGCCAACGGGGTACCCCTTGCACATGACACATGAGCTATCCCATAATCAAAATGACAAGGCAAGAAGACATGAGCATCTCAGGGATCTTTTTATTTACTATGTGCATAGATTTTTATTGAGGATGCTTCATAGAATGCTCATTATGGTTATGCAGCAAGTTTCCAACATGATTAGGCATGGCTTAGGCTAGCGGCCGAGGCGTTTCTCTAACATACATACAAACTCCATGATCTTACAAGTTCCACTTTTATTTCACACCGCCGGGATCCATAAGCAAAAGAACATGATATCAACGAGGTACTAAGTACCAATGCAATGTTGAAAATGTTCCCCATGATACATGGTTCTGCTAACTTCAACTTATAAAGCGCAAGCATATACGCAACAAAGAAGGACACAATGGTTCATGTTTATTAAGTGCAGAAAATAAAGTGTGCCATCAAGTTCGTGAGAGCTTTACTAACTAACTTTCTCATAACATGCAAACATTTTATTCGAAAGAAAACAAGGCATATTGAATATGCACGGAAGTAGAAAATGATGCTAATAGGTAGGTATGGTGGACACTTTGGTGATGTTTGGTTTTAGGGAGTTGGAAACATGAGTAAAATATACTCAGTGAAAGTGAAGGCTAGCAATAGTAAGGGAGTGACAAACGAGAGAGCAATAGCTATCATAATCATGCTTGCAACAAAACAGGACTAATCATGGCATGAAAGTGATTCAAGATCCTCGAGGCAAAATAATTCATCGAGGCTTAACTGATTATTACAGTCATGTGCATGCGTGAGCATGTGCCAAGTAAATTCAAATGAAACATTCAGAGGAGGATACCACGGTGTCATACCAAGTTATGAATAGAGTAATGCAAGAAAACATTCATAAGACATGCTACAAACTATTAGCAAGATGGAACTAATCATACGAAAGCAAGAACTACTAAGCATCCAAAGATAACATACACCCTACACGAACAGACTAAGCATGCCCACAATGATGAGTATATGTACAAAAATGAAAACAAATAGAGTTCGTTACCAGCCTCTTACCACACCTCAAGTTATCATTAATCCTCATTATTGCTCTTCACTTGTGTGGCTTGAATAATAATATGAAACCAACATCCACTGAGGACTACTGAACCCTGCAACAAACTCACAAAACCAAAGAAGAACGACAAATATTTTGTTGTTTTCGATTTTAAAATAAGAACCAAAAAGGAAAAGCAAGCAAATCAAAATCTTTTTGGGTTTTTCGAATAGTTCAAACAAAGAAAAAAGGGGAAAACAAACCAAGGCGAAAAGAAAAAGAAACAAACCAAAGAGGAGCAACAGAAATATTTTTGGTCTTTTTGTGTTTTAGAAAGCAAAAGCAATGAAAGAACGAAAACTAAAAAGAGAACGAAACATGAATATACAAAGTGCCGACGCAACATGATAAGGAGATGAGTGCAATGTCGGCGTACCTCCCCCCAAGCTTAGGCTTTTAGCCTAAGTGGGTATCAATCCCAAGCCGGCCAGGATGACGTGTCACCATAGTATGACGAGGAGGTACCCTCGTCCTGGTGCGAGCTCGAGTACGTCCCTCCGTAGTGTGCTGAGTAATCATAGGAGGGTACATCCTCCTGGTGCTGCTCGTGGAAACCCAGCAAGCGAAGCTGCTCGTCCACCTCCTCCTTGGAGCACGACCACGGTCTCTTGTGAACACTAAACAAAGAAGACTGCGGCAAAGGGATCTCCCTCTTATCCCCGTCAGTAAACAACATCCTATATACTAGACTGTCCAAATCAGAAGCAGAAGTGACAAAGTGATGAGTTTTCATAGCAACAAGGTCAAGCCTTTGTGGTGCCAATACAGTATCATTGGGGTCCACTAAAAGACCTAATGCATTGACCATACGCGAGGCAATGATGCCCCCATAGATAGGCCCCCTAGCAGCTAGGCGGCGAGAAATAAGCGAGCCAAGGTTGTACCGAGTATCATTGTTAAGCGCAGTAGCAAGGAAGGCTAAATGATAGTTGGAGATATTACTTGTGTTCTCCCTACCAAGTATGCTAGTAGCAAGATAATATGCAAAGTATCTGAGAGCAGGGAGTTGGATGTTTCTTATCTTTCTGCGTTGCGCCACACGATCATCATCATTGGTCACCCCTCGGTTAAACTCCAGCAAATCAGCGGGTCGTCCTAGAATTTTCTTCACGGTCCCTATCATGCTTACACCTATAATACTGCAAAATCTTTCCAATGGCATGGTAAAGTGCAGATTATAAATTTTGAAAGAGACAGTTGACTGATAGGGCGTGTTAGTAAATGTGAAGCTCTCAACAAAGGTTTTGGTGAGCATAGCATATTGCTCACTCTCATATTGCATATATGAGGTCAAACCAACCCTCTCAATCAATAGCAAGAAATCATCAAGAATCCCTGCAGCTTGTAAGAAAGTAAAACAAGGAAAAGTAGATGGGTGAGCATCCCCATCATCCCTTTCTTTACCAATACGAGTTGCAATGCGATCTTCGTTGTATGATGGCCTAAACTGAGAGGCTGATCTTGAGGGCCTCGACCTCCTAGGTGCATCCCTCTAAAATATCTCTCCAAAGGTATGGTTGTTCATGCTTGGTATTCTGAAATTTAAACACCTATTAAACAAGTGATTGCAAAGTGAATATAATGAAGGGTACTACTCATAGGACTTGTAAGAGGCCTAAACATGCATCAAAACTATGTCTCTAAGCATCAAACAAGCTTACAAGCTCTCATAACATGTCACCTATAGTAGCAAAATACTCAAGATATAATCCACCAAACACAAATCTACTTGGACAAGGGGAGGAGTCACATACCGGAGAACAAATGCTCCAAATTTCAGCAACAAAGATGGGCTGAGCAAGGAGATTGAAAAAATCGAGAGCAAGCACAGCAAGAACGCGGTTTTGACCAATGAACTAAAGCTTACTCGGAGAGAGAAGAAAGTGGCAGGTGAGAGAGTTAGTGGAGGGCCAGGGGTGGCCCACACCATGGCATGGCGCCACCCAGGGCAGGCCGTGCCACCAGGTGGTGAGCCTGCCTGGTGGGTCCCCCTGGTACCTTCTAGACACTCCTCTGCCCCTTTTTTACGTAAAAATTTAATATGAATTTTCTAGAATTTTTCGAGACACTTTATTTTTGGGCATTTTTCAGGTATAGAAGAATGGTTTTCTAACAGACATATTTTTTTTTTGGAAAATGATGCAATGACAAAACAAGCCAGAATTACACGAGTTCTAAGACACTCTAACATGCAAGCAAATAACAACAACAAAAAACTAAACGAAAGCAAAAACTAAAAATGGATAGAATAGAAGTAAACGGAAATAATCATAGTGAAAACATTGTTTTGTTCAATAAAATCATTTTGTTAACAAGGTTGATCAAGTCTTGTTACCAAAACAATTCCATATGAGACAAAACTTTGTATTCCACTAATGATTATGTTACCTCAACCTTGATAGAAATAGTCCCAATCATAATAGTTTCAAATTTTTCTCTTGGTATGGGACAATATATTTCTCCAACTTGAATTCCCTCAACATGTTCAATTGAATTCAAACCATAAGTCCTTTCAATCTTCTTGGGGAAATAGACAGTATGTTCCTTGTCATTAACATTGAAAGTCACCTTCCCTTGATTATAATTAATAACAGCTCCTGCAGTATTAAGAAAAGGTCTCCCAAGAATAATGGAAATATTATCATCTTCAGGCATTTCAAGCACAACAAAATCAGTTAATATCAAGCAATTATGAGCCACTTGAACAGGTACATCCTCACATATACCAACAAGAATAGTGGTAGATTTATCAGCCTTTTGCAAAGATATATCAGTTGGTATTAGTTTTTCTAGTTGAAGCCTCTTATAGAGAGAGAAAGGCATAACACTAACTCCAGCTCCCAAATCACACAAAGCAGTTCTAACATAATTGTTCTTAATAGAGCAAGGGTGGTTGGAATCCCTGGGTCTCCAAGTTTCTTGGGAACCTTACTATTGAAGGAATAATTAGCAAGCAAAGTAGAAATTTCTTCATTAGGGATCTTCCTTTTATTCGAGACAATATCCTTCATATACTTTGAGTAAGGAGGCAATTTAATAGCATCAGTCAAAGGAATTTGCAAGAATAAAGGTTTCATCCACTCACAAAACTTATTATAGTGTTCATCTTCCTTTGACTTGTGTTTCTTATCAATGAAAGGCATAGGTTTTTGGACCCAAGGCTCTCTTTCACTACCATGTTTCTTAGCAACAAAATCTTCTTTAGTGTATTTAGTATTCTTAGTGTGCTTTTCAGGTTATTCTTGAACTTTTTCTTCATTAGGAGCTTCATTTTCGTCATTACCACTTTCAGTTTCAGCATCAGAAATAGATATACTATTAGGATCTATAGCAGGTTCAAAGGGTTCTACACCAGTTTTATGTTTCTTTTTCCTTTTCTTACGAGTAGAACCACTATTTTCAGCTTGTTGAGAAGCCTGCTCAATTCTTTTGGGATGCCCCTCAGGATATAGAGGATCCTGGGTAGCAGCACCACTTCTAGTTCTAATTTCATAAGAATGTTTTTCTTTAGCAGCATTAACTAGCAAGTCTTTTTGCATTTTAACGAGTTGATCTATTTGAGTTTGAACCATTTGAAAGTGTTTAATAATCATTTTAACATCATTAGCAGTTCCTTCCACAATATCTTTCAACTCAACAATAGCTCTAGTGTTTTCCATTAGATGATTTTGAACCCTTTTATTAAAAATATCTTGCTTAACAATAAAGATATCGAATTCTTCTAAACATTGATCAAGAGGTTTAGAGTAAGGGATATCACCTTCATCAAAGTGTTGGAGAGAGTGTACCTCGATAGTGGATGAGTAGGGAATAGGCTTACATAATTCTTATATAGGAGGTAAATTTTTGACATCTGTAGCTTTAATTCCCTTCTCCTTAAGACATTTCTTAGCTTCCTTCATCACTTCATCATTTAATTCAATAACTCCCCTCTTCTTTGATGTTGGAATAGGCACCGTAATAGCTAGTTTAGGTATAATTGTTTCAGGTATAGCTGGTTCAGGAGGAGTCCAATCTTCATAGTTCTTGCTTATTTTAGCCATTAATTCCTCCACTTCCTTGGGAGTCCTATTCCTGAAAACACAATCAGCACAACTATCTAGGTATGTCCTAGATTCTTCAGTTAGTCCATTATAAAATATATCAAGAAGCTCATTCTTAGGTAATGGACTTCCAGCTTGTGCATGAATCAAAGCACAAAACCTTGCCCATGATTCAGGCAATATCTCTTTTTCTCCTTGTTTAAAATCAGAAAGTTCCTCCAAAATAGCATGTCTAGCACTTGGAGGAAAATATTTCTGCAGGAAAGTACTAATCAAGCAATCAGGGCTATCAATAGATCCATGAGGTAAATTACTAAACCAAGTTTTAGCTTCTCCTTTTAGTGAAAAGGGGAAAATCTTAGCAACAAAGTAAGTACGCATCTTAATATCATCAGAAAACAAGCCACTCATGGTAGAAATCTCATTCATATGTGCTACCGCGCTTTCATTCTAAGTCCCACAAAAAGGTTCTTTCTCAACAATAGCTATGTAATATAGATCGAGAGAGAAATCATAATCTTTATCTATAATGTTTATGGGAGAAGCAGCAAACTTAGCAACAGGAGACAATTTGGGTCTAATAGTACGCCTCTCAAGGAGACTCTTAGCAGCGCTCCTATCATGGGAGTTTTTACATTCTTTAATAAATTCATCGGTCATCTCAACATAACCATCTTCAATATCAAACTTTCACTAGACTCAGGTGAACTAACAGGTGTAATGGTGTCTTCATTAGGAGTTTCAGTATTTCCAGCTATAGTTCTAGCAATCGTAGCATCTAGGAAAGGACCTAATGAACCACTCTTATCTAGCACAGTGGAAGCAGCATCATAAGCATCAAAAGTTTCATATTTAGCAGTAGTAGCAGTGTGTGTAGCATGTGTATGTGGTGGTGTAACGAGCTTATTCATAACAGATGGTGAATCAAGAGCAATAGAGGTGTTCAGAACCGTACCTCTTCTTCTAGTGGATGGTAAAATAGGAACCTTGCCATCACGAGACGTACCCATGATGGATGGATAGCGGCGAACAATAGAGAATCCAAGTGAACTTAATAAATAAAGCTATGCTCCCCGGCATCGGCGCCAGTAAATAGTCTTGATGACCCACAAGTATAGGGGGTGTATCGCAGTATTTTCGAGGGAAGTGAAACCCAATTTATTGATTCGACACAAGGGGAGCCAAAGAATATTTATAATCCTTAACAACTGAGTTGTCAATTCAGCTGCACCTAGAAACAATCTTGCTCACAGCAGTTTATCAGTAGCAACAGTTTTGTAGTAGGAATAGCGAAGTAGAAGAAGTAGTAAAGTAAAGACATCAGTAACAATAGCAGTAAATCGTAGGATTCGAGTGCGGTAGGCATAGGGATGGATGGACAGGCGTTGCATGGACAAGACAATTCACATAGCAATCAGAACATAGGGCAATTGTAGATAAAGAAGATAAAGCAACCAAGTACTAGATAATCCTAGGCATGTGTTCCATATATAGTCATACGTGCTTGCAATGAGAACTTGCACAACATCTTTTGTCCTGCCAGCCCGTTTGCAGCGGGGCCTCAAGGGAACTACTGGCAATTAAGGTGCTCCTTTTAATAGAGCACCGGAGCAAAGCATTAACACTCCGTGAACACATGTGATCCTCACATCAAAGCCATTCCCTCCGGTTATCCTGATTTCTGTCACTTCGGGGCCATTGGTTCCGGACAACAATGTGTGTAAACAACTTGTAGATAAGACCATAAACAATACTATCATAGTGAATAAATAACATGTTCAGATCTGAAATCATGGCACTCGGGCCCTAGTGACAAGCATTAAGCATAACAAGTCGCAACAAAGTCATAAAGCACTAATACAAGATACTAGGCAGCATGCGCTAACAATCTGATGCCATTACATGAACGATCTCATCCAATCCCTACCATCCCCATAGCCTATAGCGGGGGATTACTCACTCATAGATGGGGGAAACATGGATGGTCGATGGAGAAGCGATGGTGATGATGATAGCGATGATCTCCTCCAATTCCCCGTCCTAGCAGGGTGCCAGAACGGAGTTTCTGGTGCTGTTTCGTGGAATCTGTTGGTGGCGGTGGAGCAGAACTCCTTCTAGAAAAACATTGAACCCCCCTGAGTTTTTAGGTCAGAAGGCAACTTATAGGCGAAGAGGGAGACCGAGGGGGACTCTTGAACCCCCCTGACTTTTTAGGTCAGAAGGCAACTTATAGGCGAAGAGGGAGACCGAGGGGGAGTCTGGAGCGGCCAGACCACCCCCTGGCATGGCCTGGGCTTGCCCGCACGGCCAAGTGGTGTGGCCTGGGCCTAGCCCCCCTCCGTCTCGTATTCTGGCTTCGGGAGTCTTCTGGTGAAATAGGATTTTTGGCATATTTTCTGGGATTTTTCCTGATAGTTGATTTTCTGCACACAAAAAGTAGACACCAGGGCAATTCTGCTGAAAACAGCGTCAGTCCGTGTTATTTGCATCCAAATCACACAAGTTTAGAGGATAAACAATAGCAAAAGTGGTCGGGAAAGTAGATATGGTTTGGACGTATCACTTACTAATGTCACCTTGATTGACATTAATACTTTATCATCATATGATACCATCTTTGTGTATGCATCGTCACTATGGCAGCAAAACGAGGCCGGATTCCAGGAGCCTACCGTGACTTTAGATCAACCTCGAGGGCTTTCTCATGGGCACTATGCCCTGGGACAGATCATTCTACGTTAAAAGCGAAGTAGCCCCGCCATAACGTTATATAACACTTTAGATGGTACCCTTATCTATTATAAATGTAATCATCGAAACACGAGTGCACCCTGTGCAACTTTCAATGTTTTTTTCACCTTGCTTCCTACTTGACTTTAGTCGGTATTTACAGGAGTTTCCAACATATTCCATTATAACATAACCCTTTATGTTTTAAGATATGTCATCCTTTATGGATTTGGAAAAACATGTCCACAATTCTCTATTAGACACTGTGGACAAACTTAGCTCAACTTTCTGTGATTCAAACTTAATCACTTTTCAAACATTTCTTCTTGGATCATATATTATGTTAAGTTATCATCATGGTTTTCTAAGATAGAACCTATGTCTCAACACAGTGGATGATGATCATCCTTTTCTTTCTTTCAACCATTTATGTTAAACTTAATACTATTCCTAACTTGAGTTATTAACGACTAGTTCCTTAATTAACTCCTATTCCGAAACTCTTTTCAAAATCCCTTAAGGAATACTACATAATATCATAATATACTTATTATCAACTTCCACTCCTTATAAATCATTATTTATTGGTACTTGCGCTTTTATTCTTAATGTGTCATGTACACACTTAAGAATCATTTTAAGCTCCCACTCAAAATATGTTCCCGACATATTTGGGTATGAGTTACTACTCTTACTCAAACTATGTTCCTACATATTTGAATTTGAGACTTATATTGCTCCCACTCAAAAATATGTCATTCACATATTGTTTTAGGAAGACTTTCATAGCTCCCACTCAATTTCATGCAAATTGCATATCCACTCACTATTTTGAATGACTTCAAAATCCTTTGATCAAATATCAAACTTGGAGATTTACTTATGAGATACTAGTACTTTACTAGTTTTAAATCCACTAGACTTTTAGCACACTTGAATCAAATTCATTTGAATTTGTCCAATACTTGACAAATTGTGCTTTTGGCATTCACCCCCTTTTCCCACTATGGCTTTGCAGTCATTTGGGAAAATCCAAGTAACCCCTTTACTTGTAAGATTCAGCAACGAATTGCTTTCTGATCTCAAGCGAATTTTTCTTTGGGATTTCTCATATCTTTAGCTTACCATTATTTCCTTAGTAGTTCGTAGGTATGTCATCCGGTAATCATGACAAATGATTCACAAATGTATCCATACAAGTTATGGGCTACATTTTGAATCCCACTTCATGTAGTGAAATCACTAGTGGGGAAAACACAATGATCATTATCATTGATTATTTCCTTCATGAAGAGTATCATTCAGGAACGCTTTCCATTGCGCTTCTCAACACTCTGATGCAGGGTTTTGAATCCTCATCATGTTTTTCACTATCTTCCATTTGCTCCATAATCGAGAAATATCACTGAATGTGAACTTCCTCGAGAATGCACCAAAATTCCAAGCAAAACAAGTTTTTCTTTCCTTTTTGGTTCCAACTATGGATTTCGTATTCAAAGTTTTCCAATGAATACTCTACAAGGACTTATTCGCTATTGTTTTGGTTATATCGAATAACCCCAAAACTTCCATGACGATCCATACTAGATATGGAGCCGATCTCATGAATCCAAATGGTTCACTATGTATTCTAATTGATTGCTAACTATGTCTAACTAATGGTCTCTACATATACACTACAACGATTTATTTGGTGCCATCTATTCACCCACTTTGATATGTAATATCATATCGTGATGCTTTGCATTTTGACATTTCAAACGCATTGCATTCCACGGTTTCTTTTATGCCAATCCTATAAAGTCGAATTTCATTACTATTGATCAAATCATAGTAATTAGATTCTCTTTATCTTATACCCTTAGTTGATGAAACACTTTGATCATATCAAATAGTTTCATACTTATGTTTCCTTTGGTAAACTTCTTTACACATTTAAACAATCATATAATGATAATTACCATTTTGTCAAAACACAATACATCGAATATGTATTTACTTTCAACAATTCATCAAACACTTTGTATTCAAGTAATACATGGTGTTCAAGTTATTTTGCCGAACTTATGCATGATTCATATGTGATGATAAATAGAATGTCTTTCACATATTATCACATAACTTTGAATTTAAAGAATGGTTTCATTCAGTAATGAACATATCATTAAGTTGGGTATTTTTCAAGACATTTAAATATTTTACAAATTTTCATGCATTATCAATTAGTTTCATAACAAGGATAATTAACACATAATCAAACAACATATGAACACGAACAAAAATTATTCATCAAAGTGGAACAACTGTTTGTTACAAGCTCATATGATTAACCGTCTCACAAAGTGTGAGACACACTAAAGAAGTTCACAATATTTTGATTACAATAATCATCCTAAAACATAAACTAAGTGATAAATGTCGAGGGATAGTGTCGTTGGCCATCATCATCATGCTCGCCATCAACACGCAACGTCACCTCCACTCCAGCAAGCACGTCACATGCAGAAGGTCCTGTTTTCAGCAAAACAGAACAAGTATCAAATATACTTAACACTGCAACATGTGTTTGCAAGATTATAACATTTATAAAATTGTATATCAAATATATACCTTTGTCATCGATGACCTCTCTGGTGACTGGTTCAACCTTTAAGTTCCTGAAACGTAATGTGAACTCTTGGAAATCCAATGTTTCCATATCACCATTCATGATGCTACTCCGGACATGTCCTTCGTAGCTGGGAGGCAACGATTGAAGGAGCATACCTATCGCAAATGGATCATGCATCCAGTAGTCCACAAAGTGAACCAGTCCCATGTGTCCATCAAGCATGCGTTTCAAGTGACTCTTCAGACAAGTGTGTTTCAAGAAACACATATCCCCTTAAGGGTTCTAGTGATAACACGACCTCTTTTCCCCACATCTCCCCCGACCATCACGACCATCAATGTGGATTCTAGGGTGGACACTAAACGTCGGTCACACCATTCATGCGACTCGTGCTCGATCTTTCGACCATCCGTGTTCCGAGGCCATGTCTATTACATTCTAGGCTCGCCATCTCAACCTTAGTGTATTCGTTGTGCAACATGGCTGATGCGCTCGACTTTCGATGTAGAGCTCGTTAGGAACCCCAAGAGGAAGGTACGATGAATATAGCAGCAAGTTTTCCCTCAGTTATGAAACCAAGGTTTAATCGAACCAGTAAGAGCAAGGAAACACCCCAAAGTTGTTACTAGCTGAGCTTTGGCAGAGCGCACTACCGGTGCTAGTAGCAACGTGGAGACCTGCACTACACAACCACAGAACTTTGTCCCCAACTTGCGATGAGGTTGTCAATCTCACCGTGTTTTGCGGAAAACAAAGGATTAAACGTATCGAATGGAAAGAAGTAAAAGTTTGTAGAAAGTAAACACAAAGCAGTAAAAGATTGTAGATTGTATGTAAAGTAAAAGGACCGGGATCCATAGTTCACTAGAGGTGTCTCTCCTTAGATAGATAACATGCTGGGTGAACAAATTACAGCGGGGCAATTGACAAACACCGAGAAAGCAATGCATGCATATACTAATCATCTTGACTCCTTTGAGACTTGATTGGGCATTACAACATAATACATAGACCGCCATCCAACTGCATCTATGACTAATAATCCACCTTCAGGTTATCATCCGAACCCCCTCCAGTATTAAGTTGCAAGCAACAGATTATTGCTTTACGAACTGCATGTAAAGTAAACAATACAATTGTTCTATGAACAAAGGATCGTTGTTTTCCCCCTAGTAGCAACACCACATCTAGTACCTTAGAGATTTCCGTCACTTCCCCAGATTACCAGAGGCATGAACCCACTATCGAGCATAAATACTAACTCTTGGAGTTGCTAGCATCTACTTGGCCAAGAGAGCTACTAACAATGGAAAGCATGCAAGGTCTCAAATAACAAAGACATGATAGAATTAATAATCAATCTGAAATAGCATCTCAATATCCATCGGATCCCTGCAAACACAACATGTATGAATTACAAATAGATGATCTCCAGGGTGAATTCCTCCAGGGTGAATTCCCTCTCCGGCAGGGTGCCGGGAAGAGTTTCAGATCCCTCCCGACCTAGGGACAGAGACGACGGTGGCTATAGACTCTTTTGTGGATTTTTTGATTGGGCCCTTAGGGTTTTCCTCCCGAGGGCAACTTATAGGCGGAAGGAGAGGCCGAGGGGGTGCCAGGATCCACCACACCACCCCTTGGCACGGGCCAGGCCTGGCTGCGCGGGCAGGTGGTGTGGCCGGCCCCTGGCCCCTCTCCGTCTCATATTCTGGCACTTGATCCCCTACGGAAAAATAGGCACTTTGGCTTTTGTCCTATCCAATTCCGAGAATATTCATTTTCTGACTTTCCTGGAACCAAAAACAGCAGAAAACAGGCAGCTGGCAATGTGGCTCTTATTAATAGGTTAGTCCAAGAAATCATATGAAAAGTACTCCAAAGTTGGAACAAAACACAAGAAAGTGGATAAAACCAAGCATGGAACATCAAAAATTATAGATACATTTGCAATGTATCAACATCCCCAAGCTTAACTCCTGCTCGTCCTCGAGTAGGTAAGTGATAAAAAGAAATAATTTTTGAGGTGACATGCACCATCAAGGACTTGATCAAAGTATTTGCAAAACATTCAAAGCTGGGATCATAGTTCTTCAATCATAACATGAAAGACAAAGTTCTAGCAATAAGAAAAGAAACTATGATGCAACATGAAAAGGCACAAACAAAAGATTCATGAATAACAATGCTTTGCAAGACGTTTGTTTGTTTCACATAAAGAAAACATAGCATAGAATTATTCAGCTTGTCCCTCAATAGAGTAGCAAATATAAATGCATAGGACACATTCAAAGTTCATAAGAGTGACTAGATACAATAGTTTCAAACAAGCAATAACAAGTTATGCATCAATCAACTAGTCTTGGGACAATGCACATAGAACTAAGAATGGCCACTATGCTCTCAAAGTAGGTGCATAAAGAGAGAAGGTGGAGACTCAATATAATGGTGGAAGAAAGGCCTTTTGTAAAAAGGAACTAGGGATTCAAGTCTCATAAAGAGCTTCCAAAAATTATGATACTTAAAGCTTTCAGCTCTCATTGCCCCTATCATAAGCATCTTGAAGTGATTAAGGTTAAAGTGAACAAACTATGGTGTACATGCTTGACGAAGTATAAGTCAGAAATCTCATGTCCCTTGTATACGAGGGCCGCTCCTCATGCTACTCAAGTTTAGTCACCGGTAAGTTCTTGTCATCGTAAGTACATGTGTATCATTGAGAACCGCCAACGGGGTACCCCTTGCCCGATGATACGGAAGAATCCCCATATCAAAATGACAAGGCAAGCAGACAACGAGCATCTCAGCATTCATCTTATTTACCATGGGAATATGGTGCTTTTTTCTCTCTTTCCTCTTTTCATAGTATCTCTTTTTTTTCTCTTTTCTCTTTTTTCTCAATATAGGACTCTTTTTTTATAAGAAGAATGCTTCATAGACAGCTCATTATGGTTACGCTGCAGGTTTCCACCATGTCAGCATGGATTAGACCAGCGACCCAGGCGTTTCTCTAACACATATACATAACTCCATGGACTTACAAGCTCCCCTTTCATTTCACACCGACGACATCCATATACAAAAGAGCATGATATCAACTAGGTACAAGTACCAAGTGCAATGTTGAAAGTGTTCCCCATGAAAGCATGGTTCTGCTAATTTCCAACAAATAAGTGCAACCATATACAACATATAATACACAATGGTTCATGTTTATTAATGGCAAGTAAAGTAAAGTGTGCCATCAAGTTTGTGAGAGCTTTAATCACTAGTTTTCTCATAACAAGTGGAAGGTAAACAAAATCATGAATATACTTGGAATAGCATAAGCTAGTAGGTAGGTATGGTGGACTCTTTGGAATAACTTGGTTTAGGGAGTTGGATGCATGAGTGGAACTCATACTTTGTTGTGGAGGCTAGCAAAAGACTGGGAGCGACAAACTAAGAGAGCAATAATGGCCATAATCATGAAGAGTGACAAAAAATCATTGATAAACGCATAAAGTGATACTACAAGTTGAAAAATAAAGGATCATAAAGGCTATGGTGACTTGAGATAGTCATAACATGGTGTGAGCATGCGCGAAGTCAACCCAAATAAAGCATCAAAGGAGAATACCACTATACTATGCTTTAATATGCTAAAACAACGCATGATTCATCTAAGGCACATTAAGCAATCTCAATTGTTTATAACAAGTCATGCTACAGTAAAGAATACTAAGCATAAAGCCAAAACAATATCGAGCATGGCATGGCAAAGCATAGGCCACAGTCAAAAACGAGCTCTTTTTACCACATAAGCATGAACCTTCCTACTCTTCTCCAAACCAAACCAAACTATTTGCAAACCAAAGTGTGGAAGAGGGGGTCCAACCAACTTATTCAGAAAACTAAGTAAACCAAAGCAAACTAAAAACCAAAACGAAAACGAAAAAGAAGACGCTCCAAGAAAAACACAACTGTGCATTAAACAATAAAAATGAAGCGTTTGCAAGAAACCTAGAATTTTTATTGATGAAGAAGGGGATGCCTTGGGCATCCCCAAGCTTTGACGCTTGTACTTTTTGGATATTTCTTGGGGTGACACGCGTGGCATCCCCAAGCTTGAGTTTTAGTCCATCCTTCATCTCATTACTCATTCCTTCCATACACCTGAAATGTTTTCTTCATACAAAACTTCACACAATCTCATTAGCAACATTAGTGCACTTAAGATAAATAAGTCTCAAGGTTCAGTTATAACACCAAATAAACTTCCATTAGAACACTAGCTACTGTAGCACTTCCCTCAAAAATCTCAATTCCCCAAAGGAACTCAAGAAGGAACTAACAAGAAGCAAATGCAGAAAATGGCAGAAATCTGTCAAAACAGACCAGCAGGTAAAGACGAATTTGTTCGAAGACCTTCTGTTGCTCAAATCAAAAAGTTTTGAACTAACGAAAGTTAGATAACAATCTGGGGCAGAAGTACAAAAAATTATAGCTCAGTCCGACGGACAGAGATCTCTCGGGAAATTTTACGGTGGAGCACAGAAATCTGTTTCGGGACAGCAACTTTCCCAATCATCACTTCACTCTCATTAGAGGTTACTCTTGGCACAAAAAGCAAATAAAAAGGATAAGGAGAGGTTATTAGTTATTACAGAGGTAATAACTTCCAAGAATCATCTAAAACTCTTGGGTTATCTCCCAACAAGTACTTTTCTTTAACGCCTTTAAGTTAGGCATAAGAAGCAAAGAAAGAATCAAGTGTTCTCAAATGAAGAAGCATTAAGACCAAATTTCTTGCCCTTACCTCTCTTATTTTTATTCTTAACCTTTGGGAAAATGTGATTGTTTGGTGGAGAAGAAAGGTGCATGGTCCCCTTTCCCACATCTATTATTGCTCCAAGGAGTTCTAATAGGGATCTTCTAAGTGTAATTTGTCCTTTTCCTGCACATTCAATAACAAGATAATCAGTAGAAATCATTTTCCCAAGGATCTTTGTAAACACTCCTTCAGCTATTCCAATAGGAAATAAGGTAGCATTATTACCAAGAGATATTTATTTTCCTCCTTCAGTAAGCCCCAAAGATTCAAAGATTCATAAATATCTTTGGGCATAAGACAAAATTCAGACATGATATCGCAGCGGGCTTGAAAAGTTTCAGTGTTTATCTCAATCTTTGCTGTAGGGAGCCACTTTGATGGTTCAGAATTTATTGGAACATAATTGTGATGCTCCCTAAGCACATTATAGCAACTTTCTAAGCTAGTAGTGCTAGCCTCAAGAGTGTTCAACCTAGCAAATATTTTTGCGAAAGAAATATCAGTTTGGCTAGGCATAGTGTAAGTGAGGATCAACTTCTTTATAGCATTAATGGCATCATCCTCATTACATTGGAGGAAATCTCCTCCCACAATAGCATCTAAAGCATATCTATAGCAAAGAGCAATCCCAAGGTAAAAACTGCTAAGGAACAAGCCTTGAATCATTTTAGGCTCAGTCTTTTCATGTAGATCAGAGATTCTAGACCAAGCTTCCTTAAAACTTTCCTCAATTCCTTGTTTACAAGTGAGAATCATTTCCTCAGGTGACATAGTGATTGGAGCAAGGCTAGCCATAGTGGCAACTCAAGATAGGAACTAATTTTTTTTGTGTTTTCAAATAAGAAAGCAAAACAAGTAAAACTAATTTTTTTTGTGTTTTTTGAAGAACAAAACAGGCAAACAAAGCAAAAAAGAAACTAAGCAAATCAAAAACAACAAAGTAAAGAGATTGGTTATGAGGGACTCCCCTTGTGAAGATGTCCTTGACTCCCTGGCAACAGCGCCAGAAAAATCTTGATGCGCTCGACTTTCAACTTAGAGCTCGTTGGGAACCCCAAGAGGAAGGTACGATGAATATAGCAGCAAGTTTTCCCTCAGTTATGAAACCAAGGTTTAATCGAACCAGTAGGAGCAAGGAAACACCCCAAAGGTTTTACTAGCTGAGCTTTGGCAGGGCGCACTATCGGTGCTAGTAGCAACGAGGAGACATGCACAACACAACCACAAAACTTTGTCCCCAACTTGCGATGAGGTTGTCAATCTCACCGTGTTTTGTGGAAAACAAAGGATTAAACGTATCGAATGGAAAGAAGTAAAAGTTTACAGAACGTAAACACAAATCAGTAAAATATTGTAGATTGTATGTAAAGTAAAAGGACCGGGATCCATAGTTCAATAGATAACATGTTGGGTGAACAAATTACAGCGGGGCAATTGACAAACACCAAGAAAGCAATACATGCATATACTAATCATCTTGACTCCTTTGAGACTTGATTGGGCATTACAACATAATACATAGACCGCCATTCAACTGCATCTATGACTAATAATCCACCTTCAGGTTATCATCCGAACCCCCTCCAGTATTAAGTTGCAAGCAACAGATTATTGCTTTATGAACTGCGTGTAAAGTAAACAATACAATTGTTCTATGAACAAAGGATCGTTGTTTTCTCCCTAGTAGCAACAGCACATCTAGTACCTTAGAGATTTCTGTCACTTCCCCAGATTACCAGAGGCATGAACCCACTATCGAGCATAAACAGTAACTCTTGGAGTTGCTAGCATCTACTTGGCCAAGATAGCTACTAACAACAGAAAGCATGCAAGATCTCAAATAACAAAGACATGATAGAATCAATAATCAATCTGAAATAACATCTCAATATCCATCGGATCCCCGCAAACACAACATGTATGAATTACAAATAGATGATCTTGATCATGAACGGAGCTCACAAGATCTAAACATGAAAGCACAAAGGAGGAGAAACCAACCATCTAGCTACTACATGGATCCGTAGTCCAAGGATGAACTACTCACGCATCACACCGGAGGCTTGCATGGTGATGAAGAAGGCCTCCAGGGTGAATTCCCCTCTCTGGCAGGATGCCGTGAAGAGCTTCAGATCCCTCCCGATTTAGGGACAGAGACGACGGTGGCTATAGACTCTTTCGTGGATTTTTTTGATCGGGCCCTTTGGGTTTTCGTCCCGAGGGCAACTTATAGGCGGAAGGAGAGGCCGAGGGGGTGCCGGGAGCCACCACACCACCCCCTGGCACAGGCCAGGCCTGGACGCGCGGCCAGGTGGTGTGGCCGGCCCCTGGCCCCTCTCCGTCTCGTATTCTGGCACTTGATCCCTTCTGGAAAAATAGGCACTTTGGCTTTTGTTCCGTCCAATTTCGAGAATATTCATTTTCTGACTTTCCTAGAACCAAAAACAGCAGAAAACAGGCAGTTGGCACTCTGGCTCTTATTAATAGGTTAGTCCAAGAAATCATATGAAAAGTACTCCAAAGTTGGAACAAAACACAAGAAAGTGGATAAAACCAAGCATGGAACACCAAAAATTATAGATACATTTGCAATGTATCAATGGCTTACACCCACTATATGCGAACGTAGATATGTCTGACACCCGATCATCACGGCCTGCCTCATACCGAAGAACTTTATTGGTGGTGCACACTAAGGGGGAACACAATCATTGGTAATTTTAATAGGGATCATCTTATTGGGCTACCATCGAGTATATAATACTAGCACACAATAAGGTATACAAACAATAACATTGAATGTAAATGTGATGTGATATGGTCCTTCACGTCGTGATCTCCATCCGGCGTCACCGGATTCCGACGCCAGGGTTCTGGCACCGTAGACACCAGGGTACCGGTGTCTTTCTGGCGTGGTAGTCCATCACCTTCGTGACTATCTACTACTACTTCGTAACACAAGGTAATCACTTTACCTTTGCCACAACCATATCACAAAGCAACGCCCCCTACAAAACAAAGTTAGATGCCTCTACTTTATCTTTGCATGTTTTACGTGGTTGAATGGGCTTTCGCACAAGAACCATTCTTACCTACGAACTTTCACCACAACGCTTATCAAGTAGTTGTCTGTACTATACCCCTTTTGGGGCCCTCCATTGCAAATGGCATACCAACTAATGCGAGAGAGACAGACACCCCCAAAACCACTTTATACGGTACAAGCCATATGTCAAGCGTGGACCAGTCTCGTGAATGAACGCGTAAAGTCGGTTGAGGGCTGCTTCATCAAGCATTATTGCGGTATACACAAGTACACGTGGGAGGGTAGCAACTAAAAGATTAATGCCCACACGCTACATCTCGTGTGTTCTACCCGTACTAGCAATACTACGCATAGATCTAGCTTTGATACCACTGTAGGGGTTCCGCGTATGAAAACAATAAAATTTTACCATACGCCCCTGAACCCCTGATGCTGCCAAGACCTATCTATTAGTAATGCAATAACTGGAGGAGCTTTTCGCAAACTTACCCTTGAATACCGAAAAACATTGTCAATGCTCAAGAGAGCGTGGTTGATGTAGACGAGCCGAAGTCGACCTCAAGGTCGTGATGAAGTCCTTGCGCTCATGCGGCTGCAACAACTTGAGTGCGTCAAGTGTGACACCTCGCGGTGAGTTACATGCATCCGGTGCCTGACGATGACTCCCGCTTCCCCGATCCAGCAATAGTTGTGGAAGTAGAGCTCCTGGATCTAAATCCCGCGGCGCGACGACGCTCCTCAGTGAAGATGTCTCTCATTCGCGTAGTCCGAACTTGGGACCATGGTCACGGGAGAGAGAGAGAGAATATCAATTTGGAGGTCTCCCCAAAAGTGAGGTAACCTTTATTGAATATTGTGTGTATCTCTTTGGCCAAATACCCCTACTATATATAGGGGGAGGGGAGGTACTACCTCCCTCAAAGTCTCGGGGTGGGACTAAAGGAGGGGGAGAGGGGGCGCCCCCGACCAGCCCTAGTGGCCCCTCCCGTGGGGCTTGGCCCAGCCGGCCACCCCCTTGCCTCCTCTCTCCTCTTGCCTTACCCTCATGGGCCCTTCTCCCTCCGGAATTGGCCCATTAAGCCTTTTGACATTTTAAATTAATTTCTCTTTTATTAAATAATTATGAATAAATGATTAAATCAATATTTAACATTCATTCACATATTATTTAATATCCGTGGCTATGGAACACCTTCCACCTCCACTACGGAAATCCTCCGGACTTACCGAAACCCTTCTGATTTTCTCTCTTCTCTTCTTCGGTGATTCTACCGATCCTATAAACACTCTCTAAGAATCATCAAGCCCTTAAGCGTGATACCCCACAGTTCGGGAACACTCCAGACATGGTCGGGACACTCTCGGACCAATGATCGACAGAGGGACCTGGATGGCCATGTGACCCATGTGCATTCAACAAAGATCTTTCGTCGTTTGAACCGGGACAGTCGCGTCTTATTCCTTTTGTCTCTTAATACTTGCATTGACCAAGACCTGATCAATGACATCACCATCTCGTGTTCAATCTTGTTACCGAACAATTTGCTACTTGACTCGTTCCGACAAGTGATATCCCTATGATCAAATCACACGCTGCGCAACTATTGGATATAACTTCTCTGAGTGGCCCCTCGAGTATCTTTCCATCACGCGGATGGACAAATCCCACTCTTGACATATATTGCCTCTACGGTTCCTACAAATAAATGGACACACCTTTATTGTCACTGTATTACCAAGTGACATTTGGTTCTATCTAAGCACTCTCGGGAGATAGTGATTGATATAGTCTCACGGTCTAAGGAATAGTCTACGAGGTCCATTCTAATCATCATAACTTGAACTTCATGACATGATCGAGTCATGATGTTTAGGTTGGGTATTGGCTCATCATCTCATTCTCACAATGAGTTGACTCCATTTCCAACTGGCATAAATGCCACATGATCAGGAAACCTTGATCATCTATTGACCAATGAACCAGTGACTAGAGTTTCACCGGGAACCCCTAGTTGTTTATATATCACACGTGTATTGACGTTTCCTTTCAATACAGTTATAGCATGATAAAAAACTAAATCATAAACTTTATGAAATATGATAATAATCCTTATTATTATTTGTCTCTACGTCATATTTCCAACATGATTGAGTTAATAGTGTGGAGTAAACATAAAATAAATAACATAAAATTAAAGTATGAAGATTTATTAGAGTTTCTGCACATGAAAAATTAGGCTTGGAGAGATTCATTTTATGGTGGTAGTAAATATGCAAAATGGATAAAGTGGGATGAGTACTAGTAATTCTTTATATAAATACGCAAGTAGGCAAGCAACCCATTATTAGCCAGAACTCCTCTTGGGGGATTTTTCTGACTCCCATAATTCTTTTGGCTGTTACCCCCAGCCATGGTTAGCACAACATTTAAGCTCGTTAGACCAAATCAAGGCTTTAAGATTTGTGGTTCCTCGTACTCCTCGAGTTTCCTAGTTCCTCTTTGATATTAGTTTGTGTCAGTCGGAGATCACCGATTCACTAGCAAATAATTTCTTGTCTATCTTATGTGGATCATGTTACCTGGGCCCTTAGATTATATAACAAGCATTACACATAACATAGAAAGTCATTGTTTCGCAAAATAATAATAACCACAATCACAAATAGGTGGAATATAAGATATGCACATCACATCTCACTAATCCCCTACATCTCCCATGCCTAGGGGGTTTATTTGCACATGAGAGAGAGGAAAAACACAATGATATAATTATAATGTAAATAGAATTCATTCGATATTACTATAGCAATTCACAATAAAAGGAAGATTGAATCAAATATAATCCAAAGTATGAATAGAGTTGCAAACCCTAATCTCACAAATGTGATGATCTCTCTTTTCTCTTTCTCTCTCTCGTACAAGGGGTATGCTAGATGAACTAGAGGTTGAAGTTCTTGGAGCAGATTGAAGGGAGAAGCCTCTTCTCTCTCTAGATCTCTTCTTCATCTCTTCTGGATTGTGTGGTGGTGGTTGTGTTCTCTTTCTGTGTATGCCCCCTTCATGAAAGTTGATGTATTTGATAAGGCGAAGGTGCTGACACATCATATGGGTGTGCCATAGGGGGGTCACGATTTTATCGATGGTCGTCAAAATGTCTGACGCCTAAGGTGAATATCTTCCCCATTAATAACTTGCTTGATTTGATTCATTAAGCACATAATGGCTTTATATCCTTCGAAAAGTACTCATCACCTGAAAGTCATCATAAACAACAAGGTTCCTCTATTCTCGTAATATTAGCGCTAGTTGTAAGCAGAAAACCAACGAAAACAGAGAGAAAGCAATGTAAAAGCCTCAGTAAAATGTGATCAAATTGGAAGCTATCTAACAACTTTGATTTTGGGATCCTAGTGAAACAAGAATAAAAGGTACACGTGATCATGGTAAAATACCAAAATCCTGTCGCTACTTATGCAAAAACATAAAGTAAATATGCTGGAAAAAGCACTCAACAAGTAACATGGTCTTCTGGTCTAAGGAAATGATACTTGACATTTAGAAAGCTATAGCAATTAAACTTGGTGACATGATCAAATGCTATGTTTAGTTTTGGATATATCCATCACATAATACTCCTAATGTTATGACCTCGTTATTAAATGACATTACATTCCCATGGTTAGGAAACCTTGACCATCATTTAATAAATGAGCTAGTCAATAGAGGCTCACTAGATACACGATGTTGTTTATGTATCCACACATGTATTTAGTTTATACTTATCATGAACATGAATTATAATAATGAGAACTATATTATTTCCTTTTGGGCATATTTCCAACAACCCTAACACTAGTTGCTATAGATGCTTCACAGCGGCATAGATGACCTTAGTCCTCATAATCAAGGTAGTGAAGGATGACGGAGTGACGCAAGCTCTCAACCCAATATTCTTCCTCCCGTGCCCCCTTTAGGAACTAGAGCTTAGCCTCGTCATCTTCCCCCGCCCCGCCTTCGCTGGCTTGCGGGACCTCCTGCACCTTGCATACATGGAGGACGATAGGTAGGGTGTGCTTGCCGAGCACGTCAATCCCGATCCACTGGCCCACGTACCCTTGCCCGAGCACCACGAGCACACGCCTACTATGATCGCGCTTCCAGGTGCCGTATCTCGTCGGATGGTGGTGATGTCAACCTCTCCTCATCCTATTCGCGGGCCCACGAGTTCCCTGATACGTCCATTTTGTATCACTATTCTATATCATAATTTACTGTTATTCATTGATATATTTCATATTAAGAGATGATACTTATGTTATTTCATCTGTTTCTACATGGTTGATGACTTTTGGAGCATGGACCGCTGCAGTCAGGATTCTGATGGAAAAGGTGTTGTTTGGAGGCAAAATTCGCGAAGATCGGAAAATACATGGAAAATCCTATTTTTCCAGAAGATGAAGAAAGCCAGAAGGGGAAGCGGAGATGGGCCACAGGGGGCCCACACAACCTCCTGGCGCGGGCCACCCTAGGCCACGCCACCAGGTGGTGTGGCCGCCCTGGTCCACTCCAGCCTCTCCCGTCTTGCGTATATTATCCTCCCGAAACCCTAAGATTGGGGGAGCAACCACAGAAAGATTCCGCCACCTCTGTGGGGCGGAAAACACCAAGAGAGAAAGATCTCTCTTGCAAACAGAATTCTGCCAGATGAATTCCTTCCCGGAGAGGGGAGATCGTCGCCATCAACACCACCATCAAGCTGGACTTCATCGGGATCACCACCACCATCATCTCCACCAGCACCATCATCACCACCTCCACACCACTGTAACAATTGGGTTGAATCTTGCATAGTTCTTAGGGGAAACTTTTCTGGTGTTGATTACTCCTTGTAGTTGATGCTATTGAGTGAACCGTTGAATTATTGTTTATGTTCAGATTGTTATACATCATTATTTCATCTCTGATCATGATCCATATGATGTCTTGTGAGTAGTTCGTTTTGTTCTTGAGGACATGGGAGAAGTCATGTTGTTAGTAATGGAATTGTGTTGAGAAAGATTCAATGGTTCGATATTTAAGTTGTGGTGTACTTCTTCTAGTGGTGTCATGTGGACGTCGACTACAGGACACTTCACCTATATGGGCCTAGGGGAATGCATTGTGTATTTGGCTACTAATCGTAGGCGTTGCCGGAGTGACAGAAACCTGAACCCCCGTTAGGAAACCATTGCACAAGGGACGTCAGGGTCTTAGAGTTTAAAGTTGTGGTTAGGTTTCTACCTTAATTACTTTCTTATACTTGTGGATGCTTGCAAGGGGTATAATCACAAGTATGAATTAGTCCTAGGAAGGTCGGTACATTAGCACAGGTTCACCCACACAACACTTAGCAAACTAAAGAAGATTAATCAACTATATGAAGCGAAAGCACTTGACGATATTCCCATGTGTCCTCGAGAACGTTTGGTCATCTTAAGTAATACAACCGGCTTGTCCTTTGCTGAAGAAAGGATTGGGCCACTTGCTGCATTTATTCTTATTGTCTTTTATTTACTCGTACTTTATTTTCCTGCATTATCAAAAACCCCTAAAAATCCGTTTGCTAAGTATTTATAGAGAATTCCTGCTCCAAGCCACTAGCCAGCACCTTCTGCTCCTCGTTGGGTTCGACACTCTTACTTATCAAAAATACTACGATACACCCCCTATACTTGTGGGTCATCAAGACTATTTTCTAGCGCGGTTGCCAGGGAGTGAAGCGCTATTGGAGAGTGGAACTGGTAAAGGAAACTTCTACTGTGAGTATTGTTTACTTCTGTTAGTTGCTTTATTTTCAATATGGACAATTCGCTGAGTTTCTTATTTCGTAATGCTACTACCACTGCTAAGGTAGTAGATGAACCACCACCTGCTGAGAATGATACTTTTAAAATACCTACAAGAATTATTGATCGTGTTATGGATAACTATTATGTTGGAGATGGAACTGTCCATCCCGGTGATCATTTGCTCTTTATACACAAATTATGCGGGTTGTTCAAGTGTGCAGGTATTACTACAGATCAAGTCAAGAAGAAGTTATTCTCATTATCACTGAAAGGAAGAGATGAAGAATGGTATAAGCTGCTGAAGAATGGTCAAGCTCTTGAATGGGAGGAAATAGTACCTCTCTTTTATTCAAAGTTTTATCCTCCTAGTGAGATTCATAAAGATCAGAATCAAATATACAGCTTTTGGCCTCTTGATGGAGAGAGTACAGCTCAAGCTTCGGGCATATTGAAGTTACTAATGCTCAAATGTCCCATTCATGAGCTCCCCAACAATATTATTATCAATAACTTTTATGCAAGGCTCCCTCTACATGATAAAGATTTATTGGATGCCTCTTGTGCTAGATCATTCACTTGCATGGAAGAAGAAGCTAAATGGGATCTTTGATGACCCACAAGTATAGGGGGTGTATCGCAGTATTTTCGAGGGAAGTGAAACCCAATTTATTGATTCGACACAAGGGGAGCCAAAGAATATTTATAGGCCTTAACAACTGAGTTGTCAATTCAGCAGCACTTGGAAACAATCTTGCTCACAACAGTTTATCAGTAGCAATAGTTTTGTAGTAGGAATAGCGAAGTAGCAGCAGTAGTAAAGTAAAGACAGCAGTAACCATAGCAGTAAACAGTAGGATTCGAGTGCGGTAGGCATAGGGATGGATGGACAGGCGTTGCATGGACAAGACAATTCACATAGCAATCAGAACGTATGGCAATTGTAGATAAATAAGATAAAGCATCCAAGTACTCGATAATCCTAGGCATGTGTTCCATATATAGTCATACGTGATCACAATGAGAACTTGCACAACATCTTTTGTCCTGCCAGCCCATTTGCAGCGGGGCCTCAAGGGAACTACTCGCAATTAAGGTGCTCCTTTTAATAGAGCACCGGAGCAAAGCATTAACACTCCGTGAACACATGTGATCCTCACATCAAAGCCATTCCCTCTGGTTATCCCGATTTCTGTCACTTCGGGGCCATTGGTTCCGGACAACAATGTGTGTAAACAACTTGCAGATAAGACCATAAACAATACTATCATAATGAATCAATAACATGTTCAGATCTGGAATCATGGCACTCGGGCCCTAGTGACAAGCATTAAACATAACAAGCCGCAACAAAGTCATAAAGCACTAATAGAAGATACTAGGCACCATGCCCTAACAATATGATGCCATTACATGAATGATCTCATCCAATCCCTACCATCCCCATAGCCTACAGCGCGGGATTACTCACTCATAGATAGGGTAAACATGGATGGTCGATGGAGAAGCGATGGTGATGATGATGGCGATGATCTCCTCCAATTCCCCCTCCCGGTAGGGTGCTAGAACGGAGTTTCTGGTGCTGTTTTGGGGAATCTGGTTGTGGTGGCGGAGCGGAACTCCTTCTGGAAAAACGTCGACCCCCCCCCAGAGTTTTAGGTCAGAAGGCAACTTATAGGCGAAGAGGGCGACCGAGGGGGACCGAGGGGGAGTCTAGGGCGGCTAGACCACCCCCTGGCGCGGCCTGTGCTTGCCCGCGCGGCCAGGTGGTGTGGCCTGGGCCCAGCCCCCCTCTGTCTCGTATTCTGGCTCCGGGAGTCTTCTGGTGAAATAGGATTTTTGGCATATTTTCCAGGAGTTTTCCTGATAGTTGATTTTCTGCACAAAAAGTAGACACGAGGGCAATTCTGCTGAAAACAACGTCAGTCCGCGTTAGTTGCATCCAAATCACACAAGTTTAGAGGAGAAACAATAACAAAAGTGTTCAGGAAAGTATATACGTTTTGGACGTATCAACTCCCCCCAAGCTCAGCTTATTGCTTATCCTCAAGCAATTCAGTTGAAAACTGAGTGCGATAAAAGAACTTTCACGAACACATTTGCTTCATATGATGTATATATTCTCAGCATGTGATCAACTACTTAGACAATTCATAATAAGGAGTATGCAACTAAGTTTACTTAATAGCCATTGCAAGATATGAAGAGATTCCAACTCAAAAATAATAAGTAGCATGGAATATAAACATAAGCAACATTACAATGCTCATAAAAAGGTATGATAGAGTGGTATCTCGCTTGCCTTTGATTTAAGGCACCTCTAAAGTTCAGGTGAAGACTAGAAGTAAAGATATCAAAGATACAAGCATCAAAGTCATAACACAAATAATCAAGTTTTGAGACAAGCACAAAGAATGAGAACTATGCTCTCAAGAAGGTGCTTAAAGAATATGTGGAGACTCAACAAGTAAATGAAAAGGTTTTCAATAGTTTGAAAGGCTTCCACATGCTGAAAGTATGGTACTTGTTAGCTTTGAGCTCTCATTGCCCCTATCATAAGCATCTTTAAATGGTTAAGGTTAAAGTGACACAACTAAGAGGATATGCTTGACAAGTTATAAATCAAAGTCTCATGCCCCTTACTTACGAAGACCGATCCTCATGCTACTCAACTTCAGTCACAAGTAAGCTCTTGTCATTGTAAGTATATACGTATCATAGAGAACCGCCTCCGGGGTACCCCTTGCACATGACACAGGAGCTATCCCATAATCAAAATGACAAGGCAAGCAGACATGAGCATCTCAGCGATCTTTTTATTTACTAAGTGCATAGATTTTTATTGAGTATGCTTCATAGAATGCTCATTATGGTTATGCTGCAAGTTTCCACCTTGATTAGGCATGGCTTAGGCTAGCGGCCCAGGCGTTTCTCTAACATACATACAAACTCCATGATCTTACAAGTTCCACTTTTATTTCACACCTCCGGTATCCATAAGCAAAAGAACATGATATCAACAAGGTACTAAGTACCAATGAAATGTTGAAAATGTTCCCCATGATACATGGTTCTACTAACTTCAACTTATAAAGCGCAAGCATATATGCAACAAAGCAGGACACAATGGTTCAGGTTTATTAAGTGCAGAAAATAAAGTGTGTCATCAAGTTCGTGAGAGCTTTACTAACTAACTTTCTCATAACAAGCAAACATTTTATTCGGAAGAAAACAAGGCATATTGAATATGCACGGAAGTAGAAAATGATGCTAATAGGTAGGTATGGTGGACACTTTGGTGATGTTTGGTTTTAGGGAGTTGGAAACATGAGTAAAACATACTCAGTGAAAGTGAAGGCTAGCAATAGTAAGGGAGCGACAAACGAGAGCGCAATAGATGTCATAATCATGCTTGCAACAAAACAGGACTAATCAAGGCATGAAAGTGATTCAAGATCCTCGAGGCAAAATAATTCATCGAGGCTTAACTGATTATTACAGTCATGTGCATGCGTGAGCATGTGCCAAGTCAATTCAAATGAAACATTCAGAGGAGGATACCACGGTGTCATACCAAGTTATGAATAGAGTAATGCAAGCAAACATTCATAAGACATGCTACAAACTATTAGCAAGCTGGAACTAATCATACGAAAGCAAGAACTACTAAGGATCCAAAGATAACATACACCCTACACGAACAGACTAAGCATGCCCACAATGATGAGTATATGTACAAAAATGAAAAAAAATAGAGTTCGTTACCAGCCTCTTACCACACCTCAAGTTATCATTAATCCTCATTATTGCTCTTCACTTGTGTGGCTTGAATAATAATATGAAACCAATATCCACTGAGGACTACTGAACCCTGCAACAAACTCACAAAACCAAAGAAGAACGACAAATATTTTTGTTGTTTTTGATTTTAAAATAAGAACCAAAAAGGAAAAGCAAGCAAAGCAAAATCTTTTTGGGTTTTTCGAATAGTTCAAACAAAGCAAAAAGGGGAAAACGAACCAAGGCGAAAAGAAAAAGAAACAAACCAAAGAGGAGCAACAGAAATATTTTTGGTCTTTTTGTGTTTTAGAAAGCAAAAGCAAAGAAAGAACGAAAACTAAAAAGAGAACGAAACATGAATATACAAAGTACCCGACGCAACATGATAAGGAGATGAGTGCAATGTCGGCGTACGTCCCCCCAAGCTTAGGCTTTTGGCCTAAGTGGGTATCAATCCCAAGCCGACCAGGATGATGTGTCACCGTAGTATGACGAGGAGGTACCCTCGTCCTGGTGCGAGCTCGAGTACGTCCCTCTGTAATGTGCGGAGTAATCGTAGGAGGGTACATCCTCCTGGTGCTGCTCGTGGAAACCCACCAAGCGAAGCTGCTCGTCCACCTCCTCCTTGGAGCGCGACCACAGTCTCCTGTGAACACTAAACAAAGAAGACTGCGGCAAAGGGAT
Organism: Avena eriantha; assembly: GCA_910589775.1. Taxonomy (NCBI): domain Eukaryota; kingdom Viridiplantae; phylum Streptophyta; class Magnoliopsida; order Poales; family Poaceae; genus Avena; species Avena eriantha. The sequence continues at coordinate 237,675,532 of OU342742.1, read as the reverse complement.
CTCCCTCTCATCCCCGTCAGTAAACAATATCCTATATACTAGACTTTCCAAATCAGAAGCAGTAGTGACAAAGTGATGAGTTTTCATAGCAACAAGGTCAAGCCTTTGTGGTGCCAATACAGTATCATTTGGGTCCACTAAAATACCTAATGCATTGACCATACGTGAGGCAATGATGCCCCCATAGATAGGCCCCCTAGCAGCTAGGCAGCGAGAAATAAGCGAGCCAAGGTTGTACCGAGTATCATTGTTAAGCATAGTAGCAAGGAAGGCTAAATGATAGTTGGAGATATTACTTGTGTTCTCCCTACCAAGTATGCTAGTAGCAAGATAATATGCAAAGTATCTGAGAGCAGGGAGTTGGATGTTTCTTATCTTTCCGTGTTGCACCACACGATCATCATCATTGGTCACCCCTCGGTAAAGCTCCAGCAAATCAGCGGGTTGTCCTTGAATTTTCTTCACGGTCCCTATCATGCTTACACCTACAATACTGCAAAATCTTTCCAATGGCATGGTAAAGGGCAGATTATAAATTTTGAAAGAGACAGTTGACTGATAGGGCGTGTTAGTAAACGTGAAGCTCTCAACAAAGGTTTTGGTGAGCATAGCGTATTGCTCACTCTCATCTTTCATATATGAGGTCAAACCAACCCTCTTAATCAATAGCAAGAAATCATCAAGAATCCCTGCAGCTTGTAAGAAAGTAAAACAAGGAAAAGTAGATGGGTGAGCATCCCCATCATCCCTTTCTTTACCAATACGATTTGCAATGAGATCTTCGTTTTATGATGGCCTAAACTGAGAGGCTGATCTTGAGGGCCTCGACCTCCTAGGTGCATCCCTCTCAAATATCTCTCCAAAGGTATGGTTGTTCATGCTTGGTATTCTGAAATTTAAACACCTACTAAACAAGTGATTGCAAAGTGAATATAATGAAGGGTACTACTCATAGGGTCTTGTAAGAGGCCTAAACATGCATCAAAACTATGTCTCTAAGCATCAAACAAGCTTACAAGCTCTCATAACCTGTCACCTACAATAGCAAAATACTCAAGATATAATCCACCAAACACAAATCTACTTGGACAAGGGGAGGAGTCACATACCGGAGAACAAATGCTCCAAATTTCAGCAACAAAGATGGGCTGAGCAAGGAGATCGAAAAAATCGAGAGCAAGCAAAGCAAAAACGCGGTTTTGATCAATGAACTAAAGCTTACTCGGGAGAGAGAAGAAAGTGGCAGGTGAGAGAGTTAGTGGAGGGCCAGGGGTGGCCCAAACCATGGCATGACGCCACCCAGGGCAGGCCGTGCCACTAGGTGGTGAGCCTGCCTGGTGGGTCCCCCTAGTATCTTCCAGACACTCCTCTGCCCCTTTTTTCACGTAAAAATTTAATATGAATTTTCTGGAATTTTTCGAGACACTTTATTTTTGGGCATTTTTCAGGTATAGAAGAATGATTTTCTGACAGACAGCTTTTTTTTGGAAAATAATGCAATGACAAAACAAGGCTAGAACTACAGGATTTCTAAGACACTCTAACATGCAAGCAACTAACAACAAAAAGAAAACTAAACGAAAGCAAAACCTAAAAAATGGATAGAATAGAAGTAAACGGAAATAATCATAGTGAAAACATTGTTTTGTTCAATAAAATCCTTTTGTTAACAAGGTTGATCAGGTCTTGTTACCAAAACAATTCCATATGAGACAAAACTTTGTATTCCACTAATGATTATGTTACCTCAACCTTGATAGCAATAGTCCCAATCATAATAGTTTCAAATTTTTCTCTTGGTATGGGACAATATATTTCTCCAACTTGAATGCCCTCAACATGTTCAATTGAATTCAAACCATAAGTCCTTTCAATCTTCTTGGGGAAATAGACAGTATGGTCCTTATCATTAACATTGAAAGTCACCTTCCTTGATTACAATTAATAACAGCTCCTACAGTATTAAGAAAAGGTCTCCCAAGAATAATGGACATATTATCATCTTCAGGCATTTCAAGCACAACAAAATCAGTTAATACCACGCAATTATGAGCCACTTGAACAGGTACATCCTCACATAGACCAATAGGAATAGTGGTAGATTTATCAGCCATTTGCAAACATATATCAGTTGGTATTAGTTTTTCTAGTTGAAGCCTCTTATAGAGAGAGAAAGGCATAACACTAACTCCAGCTCCCAAATCACACAAAGCAGTTCTAACATAACTGTTCTTAATAGAGAAAGGGATGGTTGGAATCCCTGGGTCTCCAAGTTTCTTGGGAACCTTACCATTGAAGGAATAATTAGCAAGCAAAGTAGAAATTTCTTCATTAGGGATATTCCTTTTATTCGAGACAATATCCTTCATATACTTTGAGTAAGGAGGCAATTTAATAGCGTCAGTCAAAGGAATTTGCAAGAATAAAGGTTTCATCCACTCACAAAACTTATTATAGTGTTCATCTTCCTTTGACTTGTGTTTCTTATCAATGAAAGGCATAGGTTTTTGGACCCAAGGCTCTCTTTCACTACCATGTTTCTTAGCAACAAAATCTTCTTTAGTGTATTTAGTATTCTTAGTGTGCTTTTCAGGTTCTTCTTGAACTTTTTCTTCATTAGGAGCTTCATTTTCGTCATTACCACTTTCAGTTTCAGCATCAGAAATAGATATACTATTAGGATCTATAGCAGGTTCAGAGGGATCTACAACAGTTTTATGTTTCTTTTTCCTTTTCTTACGAGTAGAACCACTATTTTCAGCTTGTTGAGAATCCTGCTCAATTCTTTTGGGATGCCCCTCGGGATATAGAGGATCCTGGGTAGCAGCACCACTTCTAGTTCTAATTTCATAAGCATGTTTTCCTTTAGCAGCATTAACTAGCAAGTCTTTTTGCACTTTAACGAGTTGATCTATTTGAGTTTGAACCATTTGAAAGTGTTTAATAATCATTTAACATCACTAGCGGTTCCTTCCACAATATCTTTCAACTCAACAATAGCTCTAGTGTTTTCCATTAGATGATTTCGAACCCTTTTATTAAAATTATCTTGCTTAACAATAAAGATATCGAATTCTTCTAAACATTGATCAGGAGGTTTAGAGTAAGGGATATCACCTTCATCAAAGTGTTGGAAAGAGTGTACCTCGATAGTGGATGAGTAGGGAATAGGCTTACATAATTCTTATATAGGAGGTAAATTTTTGACATCTGCAGCTTTAATTCCCTTCTCCTTAAGACATTTCTTAGCTTCCTTCATCACTTCATCATTTAATTCAATAACTCCCCTCTTCTTTGATGTTGGAATAGGCACCGTAATAGCTAGTTTAGGTATAATTGTTTCAGGTATAGCTGGTTCAGGAGGAGTCCAATCTTCATAGTTCTTGCTTATTTTAGCTATTAATTCCTCAGCTTCCTTGGGAGTCCTATTCCTGAAAACACAATCAGCACAACTATCTAGGTATGTCCTAGATTCTTCAGTTAGTCCATTATAAAATATATCAAGAAGCTCATTCTTAGGTAATGGACTTCCAGCTTGTGCATGAATCAAAGCACAAAACCTTTCCCATGATTCAGGCAATATCTCTTTTTCTCCTTGTTTAAAATCAGAAAGTTCCTCCAAAATAGCTTGTCTAGCACTTGGAGGAAAATATTTCTGCAGGAAAGTACTAATCAAGCAATCAGGGCTATCAATAGATCCAGGAGGTAAATTACTAAACCAAGTTTTAGCTTCTCCTTTCAGTGAAAAGGGGAAAATCTTAGCAACAAAGTAAGTACGCATCTTAATATCATCAGAAAACAAGACACTCATGGTAGAAAGCTCATTCATATGTGCTACCGCACTTTCATTCTTAGTCCCACAAAAAGGTTCTTTCTCAACAATAGCTATGTAATATAGATCGAGAGAGAAATCATAATCTTTATCTATAATGTTTATGGGAGAAGCAGCAAACTTAGCAATAGGAGACAATTTGGGTCTAATAGTACGCCTCTCAAGGAGACTCTTAGCAGCGCTCCTATCATGGTTATTTTTACATTCTTTAATAAATTCATCGGTCATCTCAACATAACAATCTTCAATATCATAACTTTCATTAGACTCAGGTGAACTAACAGGTGTAATAGTGTCTTCATTAGGAGTTTCAGTATTTCCAGCTATAGTTCTAGAAATCGTAGCATCTAGGAAAGGACCTAATGAACCACTCTTATCTAGCACAGTGGAAGCAGCATCATAAGCATCAAAAGATTCAGATTCAGCAGTAGTAGCAGTGTGTGTAGCATGTGTATGTGGTGGTGTATAGATCTTATTCATAACATATGGTGAATCAAGAGCAATAGAGGTGTTCAGAACCGTACCTCTTCTTGTAGTGGATGGTAAAATAGGAACCTTGCCATCACGAGACTTACCCATGATGGATGGATAGCAGCGAACAATAGAGAATCCAAGTGAACTTAATAAATAAATCTATGCTCCCCGGCAACGGCGCCAGTAAATAGTCTTGATGACCCACAAGTATAGGGGGTGTATCGCAGTATTTTTGAGGGAAGTGAAACCCAATTTATTGATTCGACACAAGGGGAGCCAAAGAATATTTATAAGCCTTAACAACTGAGTTGTCAATTCAGCTACACCTAGAAACAATCTTTCTCACAGCAGTTTATCAGTAGCAACAGTTTTGTAGTAGGAATAGCGAAGTTGAAGCAGTAGTAAGGTAAAGACAGCAGTAACAATAGCAGTAAACAGTAGGATTCGAGTGCGCTAGGCATAGGGATGGATGGACGGGCGTTGCATGGACAAGACAATTTACATAGCAATCAGAACATAGGGCAATTGTAGATAAATAAGATAAAGCATCCAAGTACTAGATAATCCTATGCATGTGTTCCATATATAGTCATACTAGATAATACTAGATAAGCCTCAAGGGAACTACTGGCAATTAAGGTGCTCCTTTTAATAGAGCACCGGAGCAAAGCATTAACACTCCATGAACACATGTGATCCTCACATCAAAGCCATTCCCTCCGGTTATCCCGATTTCTGTCACTTCGGGGCCATTGGTTCCGGACAACAATGTGTGTAAACAACTTGCAGATAAGACCATAAACAATAATATCATAGTGAATCAATAACATGTTCAGATCTGAAATCATGGCACTCGGGCCCTAGTGACAAGCATTAAGCATAACAAGTCGCAACAAAGTCATAAAGCACTAATAGAAGATACTAGGCACCATGCCCTAACAATCTGATGCCATTACATGAACGATCTCATCCAATCCCTACCATCCCCATAGCCTATAGCGGGGGATTACTCACTCATAGATGGGGGAAACATGGATGGTCGATGGAGAAGCGATGGTGATGATGATGGCGATGATCTCTTCCAATTCCTTGTCCTAATAGGGTGCCATAACGGAGTTTCTGGTGCTGTTTCATGGAATCTGGTGGTGGCGGTGGAGCGGAACTCCTTCTGGAAAAAGTCAACCCCCCTGAGTTTTTAGGTCAGAAGGCAACTTATAGGCGAAGAGGGAGACCGAGGAGGAGTCTGGAGCGGCCAGACCACCCACTGGCGTGGCCTGGGCTTGTCCGCACGGTCAAGTGGTGTGGCCTGGGCCCATCCCCCCTCCGTCTCGTATTCTGGCTTCGGGAGTCTTCTGGTGAAATAGGATTTTTGGCATATTTTCCAGGATTTTTCCTGATAGTTGATTTTCTGCACAAAAAGTAGACACCAGGGCAATTTTGCTGAAAACAGCGTCAGTCCGTGTTAGTTACATCCAAATCACACAAGTTTAGAGGAGAAACAATAGCAAAAGTGTTCGGGAAAGTAGATACGGTTTGGACGTATCACTTACTAATGTCACCTTGTTTGACCTTAATACTTTATCATCACATGATACCATCTTTGTGTATGCATCGTCGCTATGGCAGCAAAACGAGGCCGGATTCCAGGAGCCTACAGTGACTTTAGATCAACCTCGAGGGCTTTCTCATGGGCACTATGCCCTGGGACACATCATTCTACGTTAAAAGCGAACTAGCCCCGCCATAACGTTATACAACACTTTAGATGGTACCCTTATCTATTATAAATGTAATCATCGAAACACGAGTGCACCCTGTGCAACTTTCAATGTTTTGTTCACCTTGCTTCCTACTTGACTTTAGTCGGTATTTATAGGAGTTTCCAACATATTCCATTATAACATAACCCTTTATGTTTTAAGATATGTCATCCTTTATCGATTTGGAAAAACATGTCCACAATTCTCTATTAGACATTGCGGACAAACTTAGCTCAACTTTCTGTGATTCAAACTTAATCACTTTTCAAACATTTCTTCTTGGATCATATATTATGTTAAGTTATCATCATGGTTTTCTAAGATAGAACCTATGTCTCAACATAGTGGATGATGATCATCCTTTTCTTTCTTTCAACCATTGATGTTAAACTTAATACTATTCCTAACTTGAGTTATTAACGATCAGTTCCTTAATTAACTCCTATTCGGAAACTCTTTTCAGAATCCCTTAAGGAATACTACATAATATCATAATATACTTATTATCAACTTCCACTCCTTATAAATCATTATTTATTGGTACTTGCGCTTTTATTCTTAATGTGTCATGTACACACTTAAGAATCATTTTAAGCTCCCACTCAAAATATGTTCCCGACATATTTGGGTATGAGTCACTACTCTTACTCAAACTATGTTCCTACATATTTGAATTTGAGACTTATATTGCTCCCACTCAAAAATATGTCATTCACATATTGTTTTAGGAAGACTTTCGTAGCTCCCACTCAATTTCATGCAAATTGCATATCCACTCACTATTTTGAATGACTTCAAAATCCTTTGATCAAATATCAAACTTGGAGATTTACTTATGAGATACTAGTACTTTACTAGTTTTAAATCCACTAGACTTTCAGCACACTTGAATCAAATTCATTTGAATTTGTCCAATACTTGACAAATTGTGCTTTTGTCATTCACCCCTTTTCCCACTATGGCTTTGTAGTCATTTGGGAAAATCCAAGTAACCCCTTTACTTGTAAGCAGCAACGAATTGCTTTCTAATCTCAAGGGAATTTTTCTTTGGGATTTCTCATATCTTTAGCTTACCATTATTTCCTTAGTAGTTCGTAGGTATGTCATCCGGTAATCACGAAAAATGATTCACAAATGTCTTCATACAAGTTATGGGCTACATTTTGAATCCCACTTCATGATAGAAATCACTAGTGGGGAAAACACAATGATCATTATCATTGATTATTTCCTTCATGAAGAGTATCATTCAGGAACGCTTTCCGTTGCGCTTCTCAACACTCTGATGCAGGGTTTTGAATCCTCATCATGTTTTTCACTATCTTCCATTTGCTCCATAATCGAGAAATATCACTGAATGTGAACTTCCTCGAGAATGCACCAAAATTCCAAGCAAAACAAGTTTTTCTTTCCTTTTTGGTTCCAACAATGGATTTCATATTCAAAGTTTTCCAATGAATACTCTACAAGGACTTATTCGCTATTGTTTTGGTTATATCGAATAACCCCAAAACTTCCATGACGATCCATACTAGATATGGAGCCGATCTCATGAATCCAAATGGTTCACTATGTATTCTAATTGAGTGCTAACTATGTCTAACTAATGGTCTCTACATATACACTACAATGATTTATTTGGTGCCATCTATTCACCCACTTTGATATGTAATATCATATCGTGATGCTTTGCATTTTGAGATTTCAAACGCATTGCATTCCACGGTTTCTTTTATGCCAATCCTATAAAGTCGAATTTCATTACTATTGAACAAATCATAGTAATTAGATTCTTTTTATCTTATACCCTTAGTTGATGAAACACTTTGATCATATCAAATAGTTTCATACTTATGTTTCCTTTGGTAAACTTCTTTACACATTTAAACAATCATATAATGATAATTACCATTTTGTCAAAACACAATACATCGAATATGTATTTACGTTCAACAATTCATCAAACACTTTGTATTCAAGTAATACATGGTGTTCAAGTTATTTTGCCGAACTTAGGCATGATTCATATGTGACGAGAAATCGAATGTCTTTCACATATTATCACATAACTTTGAATTTAAAGAATGGTTTCATTCAGTAATGAACATATCATTAAGTTGGGTATTTTTCAAGACATTTAAATATTTTACAAATTTTCATGCATTATCAATTAGTTTCATAACAAGGATAATTCACACATAATCAAACAACATATGAACACGAATAGAAATTATTCATAAAAGTGGAACAACTGTTTGTTACAAGCTCATATGATTAACCGTCTCACAAAGTGTGAGACACACTAAAGAAGTTCACAATATTTTGATTACAATAATCATCCTAAAATATAAACTAAGTGATAAATGTCGAGGGATAGTGTCGTTGGCCATCATCATCATGCTCGCCATCAACACGCAACGTCACCTCCACTCCAGCAAGCACGTCACATGCAGAAGGTCCTGTTTTCAGCAAAACAGAACAAGTATCAAATATACTTAACACTGCAACATGTGTTTGCAAGATTATAACATTTATAAAATTGTATATCAAATATATACCTTTGTCATCGATGACCTCTCTGGTGACTGGTTCAACCTTTAAGTTCCTGAAACGTAATGTGAACTCTTGGAAATCCAATGTTTCCGTATCACCATTCATGATGCTACTCCGGACATGTCCTTCGTAGCTGGGAGGCAACGATTGAAGCAGCACACCTATCGCAAATGGATCATCCATCCAGTAGTCCACAAAGTGAACCTGTCTCATGTGTCCATCAAGCATGCGCTTCAAGTGACTCTTCAGACAAGTGTGTTCCTCCATTTTTATGGAAAGGAACTCTCCAAGCAGCTCCTGCTTCCACATGCGCACATGGCTTATTAACTCTGCTCTCAGCTGATCCACCATCGCATATGGATCAAGATCACTCATGAGCGGATGGAGTTCATCCACCATCCCGTAATGCATTAGTATCTGAATGTAAGTGGACATCTCTTGACGATAGTAGCGGTCCGCCAACTCTTGTGGGGTCTCATAGTAGTCTGGCTCAGTCAAATCCATCATGCGGCGTATGTAGTCTACCACATGATTCCTAGTAAGGAGATCATTCAGGCGCACAAGCCAACTAGGGAAGTTGGATCCATCAAGTCTAAGTTTCTCACCAACTATCCACTCCTCAATGACAAAGTAAGCTGCACGGAGAGCCATCTCTACATTTATAATTGCAAAAAGGAATTTTGACTAAGTTTATAATTAAATGAGTTAATAATAACTCCACTAAGAAACACATATCCCCTTAAGGGTTCTAGTGATAACACGACCTCTTTTCCCCACATCTCCCCCGACCATCACGACCATCAATGTGGATTCTAGGGTGGACACTAAACGTCGGTCACACCATTCATGCGACTCGTGCTCGATCTTTCGACCATCCGTGTTCCGAGGCCATGTCTATTACATTCTAGGCTCGCCATCTCAACCTTAGTGTATTCGTTGTGCAACATGGCTGATGCGCTCGACTTTCGATGTAGAGCTCGTTAGGAACCCCAAGAGGAAGGTACGATGAATATAGCAGCAAGTTTTCCCTCAGTTATGAAACCAAGGTTTAATCGAACCAGTAAGAGCAAGGAAACACCCCAAAGTTGTTACTAGCTGAGCTTTGGCAGAGCGCACTACCGGTGCTAGTAGCAACGTGGAGACCTGCACTACACAACCACAGAACTTTGTCCCCAACTTGCGATGAGGTTGTCAATCTCACCGTGTTTTGCGGAAAACAAAGGATTAAACGTATCGAATGGAAAGAAATAAAAGTTTGCAGAAAGTACACACAAAGCAGTAAAATATTGTATACTGTATGTAATGTAAAAGGACCGGGATCCATAGTTCACTAGAGGTGGCTCTCCTTAGATAGATAACATGCTGGGTGAACAAATTACAGCGGGGCAATTGACAAACACCGAGAAAGCAATACATGCATATACTAATCATCTTGACTCCTTTGAGACTTGATTGGGCATTACAACATAATACATAGACCGCCATCCAACTGCATCTATGACTAATATTCCACCTTCAGGTTATCATCCGAACCCCCTCCAGTATTAAGTTGCAAGCAACAGATTATTGCTTTACGAACTACGTGTAAAGTAAACAATACAATTGTTCTATGAACAAAGGATCGTTGTTTTCTCCCTAGTAGCAACACCACATCTAGTACCTTAGAGATTTCTATCACTTCCCCAGATTACCAGAGGCATGAACCCACTATCGAGCATAAATACTAACTCTTGGAGTTGCTAGCATCTACTTGGCCAAGATAGCTACTAACAACGGAAACCATGTAAGATATCAAATAACAAAGACATGATAGAATCAATAATCAATCTGAAATAGCATCTCAATATCCATCGGATCCCCGCAAACACAACATGTATGAATTGAAAATAGATGATCTTGATCATGAATGGAGCTCACAAGATCTAAACATGAAAGCACAAAGGAGGAGAAACCAACCATCTAGCTACTACATGGATCCGTAGTCCAAGGATGAACTACTCACGCATCACACCGGAGGCTTGAATGGTGATGAAGAATGCCTCCAGGGTGAATTCCCCTCTCTGGCAAGGTGCCGGGAAGAGCTTCAGATCCCTCCCGACCTAGGGACAGAGACGACGGCGGCTACAGACTCTTTCGTGGATTTTTTGATCGGGCCCTTAGGGTTTTCGTCTCGAGGGCAACTTATAGGCGAAAGGAGAGGCCGAGGGGGTGCCGGGAGCCACCACACCACCCCCTGGCGCGGGCCAGGCCTGGCCACGCGGCCAGGTGGTGTGGCCGGCCCCTGGCCCCTCTCCGTCTCGTATTCTGGCACTTGATCCCTTACAGAAAAATAGGCACTTTGGCTTTTGTCCCGTCCAATTCCGAGAATATTCATTTTCTGACTTTCCTAGAACCAAAAACAGCAGAAAACAGGCAGCTGGCAATGTGGCTCTTGTTAATAGGTTAGTCCAAGAAATCATATGAAAAGTACTCCAAAGTTGGAACAAAACACAAGAAAGTGGATAAAACCAAGCATGGAACATCAAAAATTATAGATACATTTGCAATGTATCAATGGCTTACACCCATTGTATGCGAACGTAGATATGTCTGACACCCGATCATCACGCCCTGCCTCATACCGTAGAACTTTATTGGTGGTGCACACTAAGGGGGAACACAATCATTGGTAATTTTAATAGGGATCATCTTATTGGGCTACCGTCGAGTATCTAATACTAGCACACAATAAGGTATACAAACAATAACATTGAATGTAAATGCGACGTGATATGGTCCTTCACGTCGTGATCTCCATCTAGCGTCACCGGATTCCGACGCCAGGGTTCTGGCACCGTAGACACCAGGGTACCGGTGTCTTTCTGGCGTGGTAGTCCATCACCTTCGTGACTATCTACTACTACTTTGTAACACAAGGTAATCACTTTACCTTTGCCACAACCATATCACAAAGCAATGCCCCCTACAAAACAAAGTTAGATGCCTCTACTTTATCTTTGCATGTTTTACGTGGCTGAATGGGCTTTCGCACAAGAACCATTCTTACCTACGAACTTTCACCACAACGCTTATCAAGTAGTTGTCTGTACTATACCCCTTTTGGGGCCTCCGTTGCAAATGGCATACCAACTAATGCGAGAGAGACAGACACCCCCAAAGCCACTTTATACGGTACAAGCCATATGACAAGCGTGGACCAGTCTCGTGAATGAACGCGTAAAGTCGGTTGAGGGCTGCTTCATCAAGCATTACTGCGGTATACACAAGTACACGTGGGAGGGTAACAACTAAAAGATTAACGCCCACACGCTACATCTCGTGTGTTCTACCCATACTAGCAATACTACACATAGATCTAGCTTTGATACTACTGTAGGGGTTCCACGTATGAAAACAATAAAAATTTACCCTACGCCGCTGAACCCTTGATGCTGCCAGGACCTATCTATTAGTAACGCAATAACAGGAGGAGCTTTTCGCGAACTTACCCTTGAATACCGAAAAACATTGTCAACGCTCAAGAGAGCGTGGTTGATGTAGACGAGCCGAAGTCGACCTCAAGGTCGTGATGAAGTCCTTGCGCTCATGCGGCTACAACGACTTGAGTGTCTCAAGTGTGACACCTGCAGTGAGTTACATGCATCCGGTGCCTGATGATGACTCCTGCTTCCCCGATCCAGCAATAGTTGTGGAAGTAGAGCTCCTGGATCTAAATCCTGCGGCACGACGGCGTTCCTCGGTGAAGATGTCTCTCATTCGCGCAGTCCAAACTTGGGACCACAGTCACGGGAGAGAGAGAGAGAATATCAATTTGGAGGTCTCCCCAAAAGTGAGGTAACCTTTATTGAATATTGTGTGTATCTCTTTGGCCAAATACCCCCACTATATATAGGGGGAGGGGAGGTACTACCTCCCTCAAAGTCTCGGGGTGGGACTAAAGGAGGGGGAGAGGGGGCGCCCCCGGCCCGCCCTAGTGGCCCCGCCCGTGGGGCTTGGCCGAGCCGGCCACCCCCTTGCCTCCTCTCTCCTCTTGCCTTACCCTCATGGGCCCTTCTCCCTCCGGAATTGGCCCATTAAGCCTTTTGACATTTTAAATTAATTTCTCTTTTATTAAATAATTATGAATAAATGATTAAATCAATATTTAACATTCATTCACATATTATTCAATATCCGTGGCTATGGAACACCTTCCACCTCCACTACGGACATCCTCCGGACTTACCGAAACCCTTCTGATCTTCTCTCTTCTATTCTTCGGTGATTCTACCGATCCTATAAACACTCTCTAAGCATCATCAAGCCCTTAAGCGTGATACCCCACAGTACGGGAACACTCCAGACATGGTCAGGACACTCTCGGACCAATGATCGACAGAGGGACCTGGGTGGCCATGTGACCCATGTGCATTCCACAAAGATCTTCCGTCGTTTGAACCGGGACAATCGCGTCTTATTCCTTTTGTCTCTTAATACTTGCATTGACCAAGACCTGATCAATGACATCACCATCTCGTGTTCAATCTTGTTACCGAACAATTTGCTACTTGACTCGTTCCGACAAGTGATATCCCTATGATCAAATCACACGCTGCGCAACTATTGGATATAACTTCTCCGAGTGGGCCCTCGAGTATCTTTCCATCACGCGGATGGACAAATCTCACTCTTGACATATATTGCCTCTACGGTTCCTACAAATACCTGAAAACACCTTTATTGTCACTCTATTACCAAGTGACATTTGGTTCTATCTAAGCACTCTCGGGAGATAGTGATTGATATAGTCTCACGGTCTAAGGAATAGTCTACGAGGTCTATTCTAATCATCATAACTTGAACTTCATGACATGATCGGGTCATGATGTTTAGGTTGGGTATTGGTTCATCATCTCATTCTCACAATGAGTTGACTCCATTTCCAACTGGCATAAATGCCACATGATTAGGAAACCTTGATCATCTATTGACCAATGAACCAGTGACTAGAGTTTCACCGGGAACCCCTAGTTGTTTATATATCACACGTGTATTGACGTTTCCTTTTAATACAGTTATAGCATGATTATAAACTTAATCATAAACTTTATGAAATATGATAATAATCCTTATTATTATTTGTCTCTAGGTCATATTTCCAACATGATTGAGTTTATAGTGTGGAGTAAACATAAAATAAATAACATAAAATAAAATTAAAGTATGAAGATTTATTAGAGTTTCTGCACATGAAAAATTAGGCTTGGAGAGATTCATTTTATGGTGGTAGTGAATATGCCAAATGGATAAAGTGGGATGAGTACTAGTAATTCTTTATATAAATACGCAAGTAGGCAAGCAACCCATTATTAGCCAGAACTCCTCTTGGGGTATTTTTCTGACTCCCATAATTCTTTTGGCTGTTACCACCAGCCATGGTCATCACAACATTTAAGCTCATTACACCAATCCAAGGCTTTAAGATTTGTGGTTCCTCGTACTCCTCGAGTTTACTAGTGTCTCTTTGATATTAGTTTGTGTCACTTGGAGATCACCGATTCACTAGCAAATAATTTCTTGTCTATCTTATGTGGATCATGTTACCTAGGCCCTTAGATTATATAACAAGCATTACACATAACATAGAAAGTCATTGTTTCGCAAAATAATAATAACCACAATCAGTCATAGGTGGAATATAAGATATGCACATCACATCTCACTAATCCCCTACATCTCCCATGCCTAGGGGGTTTATACGCACATGAGAGAGAGGAAAAACACAATGATATAATTATAATGTAAATAGAATTCATTCGATATTCCTATAGCAATTCACAATAAAAGGAAGATTGAATCAAATATAATCCAAAGTATGAATAGAGTTGCAAACCCTAATCTCACAAATGTGATGATCTCTCTTCTCTCTCTCTCTCTCGTACAAGGGGTATGCTAGATGAACTAGAGGTTGAAGATCTTGGAGCAAATTGAAGGGAGAAGCCTCTTCTCTCTCTAGATCTCTTCTTCATCTCTTCTGGATTGTGTGGTGGCGGTTGTGTTCTCTTTCTGTGTATGCCCCCTTCACGAAAGTTGATGTATTTGATAAGGCGAAGGTGCTAACACATCATATGGGTGTGCCATAGGGGGGTCACGATTTTATCGATCATCGTCAAAATGTCTGACGCCTAAGGTGAATATCTTCCCCATTAATAACTTGCTTGATTTGATTCATTAAGCACATAATGGCTTTATATCCTTCGAAAAGTACTCATCACCTGAAAGTCATCATAAACAACAAGGTTCCTCTATTCTCGTAATATTAGCGCTAGTTGTAAGCAGAAAACCAACGAAAACAGAGAGAAAGCAATGTAAAAGCCTCTAAAATGTGATCAAATTGGAAGCTATCTAACAACTTTGATTTTGGGATCCCAGTGAAACAAGAATAAAAGGTACACGTGATCATGGTAAAATACCAAAATCCTGTCGCTACTTATGCAAAAACATAAAGTAAATATGCTGGAAAAAAGCACTCAACAAGTAACATGATCTTATGGTCTAAGGAAATGACACTTGACATTTAGAACGCTATATCAATTAAACTTGGTGACATGATCAAATGCTATGTTTCGTTTTGGATATATCCATCACATAATACTCCTAATGTTATGACCTCGTTATTAAATGACATTACATTCCCATGGTTAGGAAACCTTGACCATCATTTAATCAATGAGCTAGTCAATAGAGGCTCACTAGATACACGATGTTGTTTATGTATCCACACATGTATTTAGTTTATACTTATCATGAACATGGAATATAATAATGACAACTATATTATTTCCTTTTGGGCATATTTCCAACAACGCTAACACTAGTTGCTATAGATGCTTCACAGCGGCATAGATGACCTTAGTCCTCATAATCGAGGTAGTGAAGGATGACGGAGTGATGCAAGCTCTCAACCCAATATTCTTCCTCCCGTGCCCCCTTTAGGAACTAGCGCTTAGCCTCGTCATCTTCCCCCGCCCCGCCTTCGCTGGCTTGCGGGACCTCCTGCACCTTGCATACATGGAGGACGATAGGTAGGGTGTGCTCGCCGAGCACGTCAATCCCGATCCACTGGCCCACGTAACCTTGCCTGAGCACCACAAGCACACGCCTACTATGATCGCGCTTCCAGGTGCCGTATCTCGTCGGATGGTGGTGATGTCAACCTCTAGTCATCCTATTCGTGGGCCCACGAGTTCCCTGATACGTCCATTTTGTATCACTATTCTGTATCATAATTTACTGTTATTCATTGATATATTTCATATTAAGAGATGATACTTATGTTATTTCATCTGTTTCTACATGGTTGATGACTTTTGGAGCATGGACCGCTACAGTGAGGATTCTGATGGAAAAGGTGCTGTTTGGAGGCAAAATTCGCGAAGATCAGAAAATACAGGAAAATACATGGAAAATCCTATTTTTCCAGAAGACGAAGAAAGCCAGAAGGGGAAGCGAAGATGGGCCACAGGGGGCCCACACAACCCCCTAGCGCGGGCCACCCTAGGCCGTGCCACCAGGTGGTGTGGCCGCCCTGGTCCACTCCAGCCTCTCCCCTCTTGCGTATATTATCCTCCCGAAACCCTAAGATTGGGGGAGAAACCAAAGAAAGATTCCACCGCCTCTGTGGGGCGGAAAACACCAAGAGAGAAAGATCTCTCTCGCAAACAGAATTCTGCCGGAGGAATTCCTTCCCGGAGAGGGGAGATCGTCGCCATCAACACCACCATCAAGCTGGACTTCATCGGGGTCATCACCACCATCATCTCCACCAGCACCATCATCACCACCTCCATACCACTGTAACAATTGGGTTGAATCTTGCATAGTTCTTAGGGGAAACTTTTTTGGTGTTGATTACTCCTTGTAGTTGATGCTATTGAGTGAACCGTTGAATTATTGTTTATGTTCAGATTGTTATAAATCATTATTTCATCTCTGATGATGATCCATATGATGTCTTGTGAGTAGTTCGTTTTGTTCTTGAGGACATGGGAGAAGTCATGTTGTTAGTAATGGAATTGTGTTGAGAAAGATTCAATGGTTCCATATTTAAGTTGTGGTGTACTTCTTCTAGTGGTGTCATGTGAACGTCGACTACATGACACTTCACCTATATGGGCCTAGGGGAATGCATTGTGTATTTGGCTACTAATCGTAGGGGTTGCCGGAGTGACAGAAACCTGAACCCCCGTTAGGAAACCATTGCACAAGGGACGTCAGGGTCTTAGAGTTTAAAGTTGTGGTCAGGTTTCTACCTTAATTACTTTCTTGTACTTGTGGATGCTTGCAAGGGGTATAATCACAAGTATGAATTAGTCCTAGGAAGGTCGGTACATTAGCACAGGTTCACCCACACAACACTTAGCAAACTAAAGAAGATTAATCAACTATATGAAGCGAAAGCACTTGACGATATTCCCATGTGTCCTCGAGAACGTTTGGTCATCTTAAGTAATACAACCGGCTTGTCCTTTGATGAAGAAAGGATTGGGCCACTTGCTGCATTTATTCTTATTGTCTTTTATTTACTCGTACTTTATTTTCCTGCATTATCAAAAACCCCTAAAAATCTGTTCGCTAAGTATTTACAGAGAATTCCTGCTCCAAGCCACTAGCCAGCACCTTCTGCTCCTCGTTGGGTTCGACACTCTTACTTATCAAAAATACTGCGATACACCCCCTATACTTGTGGGTCATCAAGACTATTTTCTGGCGCCGTTGCCAGGGAGTGAAGCGCTATTGGAGAGTGGAACTGGTAAAGGAAACTTCTACTGTGAGTATTGTTTACTTCTGTTAGTTGCTTTATTTTCAATATGGATAATTCGCTGAGTTTCTTATTTCGTAATGCTACTACCACTGCTAAGGTAGTAGATGAACCACCACCTGCTGAGAATGATACTTTTAAAATACCTACAAGAATTATTAATCGTGTTATGGATAACTATTATGTTGGAGATGGAACTGTCCATCCCGATGATCATTTGCTCTTTATACACGAATTATGCGGGTTGTTCAAGTGTGCAGGTATTACTACAGATCAAGTCAAGAAGAAGTTATTCTCATTATCACTAAAAGGAAGAGCTGAAGAATGGTATAAGTTGCTGAAGAATGGTCAAGCTCTTGAATGGGAGGAAATAGTACCTCTCTTTTATTCAAAGTTTTATCTCCTAGTGAGATTCATAAAGATCAGAATCAAATATACACCTTTTGGCCTCTTGATGGAGAGAGTACAGCTCAAGCTTCGGGCAGATTGAAGTTACTAATGCTCAAATGTCCCATTCATGAGCTCCCCAACAATATTATTATCAATAACTTTTATGCAAGGCTCCCTCTACATGATAAAGATTTATTGGATGCCTCTTGTGCTAGATCATTCACTCGCATGGAAGAAGAAGCTAAATGGGATCTTTGATGACCCACAAGTATAGGGGGTGTATCGCAGTATTTTCGAGGGAAGTGAAACCCAATTTATTGATTCGACACAAGGGGCACCAAAGAATATTTATAAGCCTTAACAACTGAGTTGTCAATTCAGCTGCACCTGGAAACAATCTTGCTCACAGCAGTTTATCAGTAGCAATAGTTTTGTAGTAGGAATAGCGAAGTAGCAGCAGTAGTAAAGTAAAGACAGCAGTAACAATAGCAGTAAACAGTAGGATTCGAGTGCGGTAGGCATAGGGATGGATGGACGGGCGTTGCATGGACAAGACAATTCACATAGCAATCAGAACATAGGGCAATTGCAGATAAATAAGATAAAGCATCCAAGTACTAGATAATCCTAGGCATGAGTTCCATATATAGTCATATGTGCTCGCAATGAGAACTTGCACAACATCTTTTGTCCTGCCAGCCCATTTGCAGCGGGGCCTCAAGGGAACTACTAGCAATTAAGGTGCTCCTTTTAATAGAGCACCAAAGCAAAGCATTAACACTCCATGAACACATGTGATCCTCACATCAAAGCCATTCCCTCCGGTTATCCCGATTTCTGTCACTTCGGGGCCATTGGTTCCGGACAACAATGTGTGTAAAAAGTTGCAGATAAGACCATATACAATACTATCATAGTGAAGCAAAAACATGTTCAGATCTGAAATCATGGCACTCGGGCCCTAGTGACAAGCATTGAGCATAACAAGTCACAACAAAGTCATAAAGCACTAATAGAAGATACTAAGCACCATGCCCTAACAATCTGATGCCATTACATGAACGATCTCATCCAATCCCTACCATCCCCATAGCCTATAGCGGGGGATTACTCACTCATAGATGGGGGAAACATGGATGGTCGATGGAGAAGCGATGGTGATGATGATGGCGATGATCTCCTCCAATTCCCCGTCTCGGCAGGATGCCCGAACGGAGTTTCTGGTGCTGTTTCGTGGAATCTGGTGGTGGGGGCAGAGCGGAACTCCTTCTGGAAAAATGTCGAACCCCACTGAGTTTTTAGGTCAGAAGGCAACTTATAGGCAAAGAGGGAGACCGAGGGGGAGTCTGGAGCGGCCAGACCACCCCCTGGCGCGGCCTGGGCTTACCCGCACGGCCAAGTGGTGTGGTCTGGGCCCAGCCCCCCTCCGTCTCGTATTCTGGCTCCGGGAGTCTTCTGGTGAAATAGGATTTTTGGCATATTTTCTGGGATTTTTCCTGATAGTTGATTTTCTGCACAAAAAGTAGACACCAGGGCAATTCTGCTGAAAACAGCGTCAATCCGCGTTAGTTGCATCCAAATCACACAAGTTTAGAGGAGAAATAATAGCAAAAGTGTTCGGGAAAGTAGATACGTTTTGGACGTATTAACTCCCCCCCAAACTTAGCTTATTGCTTGTCCTCAAGCAATTCAGTTGAAAACTAAGTGCGATAAAAGAACTTTCATGAACACATTTGCTTCATATGATGTATATATTCTTAGCATGTGATCAACTACTTAGACAATTCATAATAAGGAGTATGCAACTTAGTTTACTTAATAGGCATTGCAAGCTATGAAGAGATTCCAACTCAAAAATAATACGTAGCATGAAGTATAAACATAAGCAACATTACAATGCTCATAAAAAGGTATGATAGAGTGGTATCTCCCTTCCCTTTGATTTAAGGCACCTCTAAAGTTCAGGTGAAGACTATAAGTAAAGATATCAAAGATACAAGCATCAAAGTCATAACACAAATAATCAAGTTTTGAGACAAGCACAAAGAATGACAACTATGCTCTCAAGAAGGTGCTCAAAGAATATGTGGAGACTCAACAAGTAAATGAAAAGGTTTTCAATAGTTTGAAAGGCTTCCAAATGCTGAAAGTATGGTACTTGTTAGCTTTGAGCTCTCATTGCCCCGATTGTAAGCATCTTTAAATGGTTAAGGTTAAAGTGACACAACTAAGAGGATATGCTTGACAAGTTATAAATCAAAGTCTCATGCCCCTTACTTACGAAGACCGATCCTCATGCTACTCAACTTCAGTCACAAGTAAGCTCTTGTCATTGTAAGTATATACGTATCATAGAGAACCGCCAACGGGGTACCCCTTGCACATGACATAGGATCTATCCCATAATCAAAATGACAAGGCAAGCAGACAATGAGCATCTCAGCAATCTTTTTATTTACTATGTGCATAGATTTTTATTGAGGATGCTTCATAGAATGCTCATTATGGTTATGCTGCAAGTTTCTACCATGATTAGGCATGGCTAAGGCTAGCGGCCCAGGCGTTTCTCTAACATACATACAAACTCCATGATCTTACAGGTTCCACTTTTATTTCACACCGCCTGGATCCATAAGCAAAAGAACATGATATCAACGAGGTACTAAGTACCAATGCAATGTTGAAAACGTTCCCCATGATACATGGTTCTACTAACTTCAACTTATAAAGTTCAAGCATATACGCAACAAAGAAGGACGCAATGGTTCAGGTTTATTAAGTGTAGAAAATAAAGTGTGCCATCAAGTTCGTGAGAGCTTACTAACTAACTTTCTCATAACAAGCAAACATTTTATTCGAAAGAAAACAAGGCATATTGAATATGCACGGAAGTAGCAAATGATGCTAATAGGTAGGTATGGTGGACACTTTGGCGATGTTTGGTTTTAGGGAGTTGGAAACATGAGTAAACATACTCAGTGAAAGTGAAGGCTAGCAATAGTAAGGGAGCGACAAACGAGAGAGCAATAGCTGGCATAATCATGCTTGCAACAAAACATGACTAATCATGGCATTAAAGTGATTCAAGATCCTCAAGGCAAAATAATTCATCGAGGCTTAACTGATTATTACAGTCATGTGCATGCATGAGCATGTGCCAAGTCAATTCAAATGAAACATTTAGAGGAGGATACCATTGTGTCATACCAAGTTATGAATAGAGTAATGCAAGCAAACATTCATAAGACATGCTACAAACTATTAGCAAGCTGGAACTAATCATACGAAAGCAAGAACTACTAAGCATCCAAAGATAACATACACCCTACACAAATAGACTAAGCATGCCCACAATGATGAGTATATGTATGTTGGGGATCTACGTTCCGGGTATCCTCACAGTTCCTCACTGACCAGGGTGGCCCACTTCGGGTTAGAGCTTTGCTTCACGGGCGGCCCAGTCAGGGAGAAGAGACGGAGTCTAGTCTGGCTACGGGAAGGCCCAGAAGACTTACCGACTTAGGCCCATAGTGTTACTTGTAGTTCAAGATGTACTCTATAACCAACTCTTAGTCATAGCCAGACAGATATCTCCTGTAAACCCTAGGCTAGATATCTATATAAGCCGTCCTAGGGAGAGCCTTTAGGGCACACCTCAATAGTCTACAATCTCAACTCGCACAGGCGAACCCTTGTAACCCATACTCCGGCTTTGTCGTATTTCTGGATTGCTAGCAGGAGTAGGATCCGTCCAAAGCCGGCGGATTAAAACCTGGGTAAACTTGTGTGCTCACCGTCCCGGAACACCGTACGTCTCACACCCCTCTCTTCCGCGCGCCTCGAGGACCCCCTTGTGGCGTACTTGTCATCAATCCGACAACAGTTGGCGCCCACCGTGGGGCAAGTGAGCTTCGGATCTGCGTCCGAGCGGAATCTGCAAGAATCGGAATCGCTGAAACCATCGCCGTCGGTCGCATCCTCTACGCCAGCGACGTCCCTCTCATCGTTCTCGACGAGACCTGGATTCCGGCTAGGGAGGCTATGACTGCCTACACCATCATGTCTTTTGGTGAGATCTATGTTTACATCGTCTTTGCTGAACCGGTCCCACCCACCCCAGTGGTGATAATAGAGGCAGAAGAATCTTTTGGGTCCCCTTTGTCCGCGGAGCCGGCAGAGTTCCGGATCTCAGAAAACCCTGATCCCACCTAGCCCGCACTAGTTGCGGAGATAGTGGAGAAATCCGAGCCTGAAGCAGACCTAGCGGTCCAGATCGAATCTGGAGTGGATCTCTATGGAGAGACCGAATCCTAGATCGACCCACCCGCTGAAGTCAAAATCCAGGAGGAGCATAACAACGACATTGATTCCGGCTCTGATGACACCAGGACAGACAGGTCTTTCCTAAGGTACATGCTGCGACATATGATAATGCAAAACTCAAGCGTAGATGCAATTCTCGAGGCCATTAGAAGTTTCGACGAAGTTGATCGCGAGAGCCACAGATACCTCAGGAAGCACGCATCGCACTTCGTCAGATATGTTGGATCCGGATCTAGCTCTGCCGATGGTGGAGACAACACCGACTCTGTGCTAGAGGCAATTGGAACAAACGCCGACGTACCCGCATCCTCGGATGAATCGATGACGTTAGCAGATTTCCGAAAGTTCTCCGCATAATATGAAGAGGAGTATAACTCCAAGGCTGCAGAAGAAGGAGTAGCCATGGATAAAGGATCCGGGGAACACTCTCCCAAAGCACAGGATGACATGGAAGTCGGAGATAATCCCGAAGTCCAGATGTCCGAAAGTAACGATCAGAGCTTGACTCCAGGAAACGGACCCAAAGCCGTCTTTGCTACAAGCGCTACCAAGAAGGCAAAGAAGAAGAACAAGAAAAATAAGACCCCGACAAAAGATCCTCTGGCAGAGGAGGTGATTGCCAAGGAATACGAAGAAGACTCGGATGGAGCACTTATCCCAGACGAGCCCAAAAAAGAAGAACCGGTGGATGGACACATGATCACTGAAGGTGCGTGTAAATTCATCGATGCTGCATTAACCACACCTATCCCTACAGCTGCAGAACTTACTGCTGAAGATCTGGACGAAAGGGCCCGGGCCCTAGAAGCGCGTCGTCAACAACTCCTGGATGAAGCCAAAAACATCGAGGAGGAGAAGAAACGTATGGCAACTGCGGAGAAGTACATCTCTCGGTAGCATCAGAAGACCCGGAAACGTCACACACGTGACGATCAATTCTCGGAAGTGCACAAGGTTCTCTTTAAGGGAGATCCAGGGATGCCTCGTCTTGACAGCAAAGGAGATCTGGTGTATCCAACACTGGTACAGAACACTGTCGCAGCTCAGGATATCCTGTCAAATAATCTAGGCCCAGAACAGGTTCGATTGGGCATCAAGCTACTCACCAAGGGTCTGGAACAACAAATGGCTGTGAAATCCGGAAGCAGAAAACTGGTCTCCAAATCCGACCAATGTCGCACGGACTCATCCTGGAATGATATAAGACCCCAGCATGTTCCGGAATAGCATCACCGTTCTGACCGACGGGAAGACAACTACTCCAGAACCGGATCATCAGGACAGCACCACAAAACTGCACGCGACTGGCGCAATGTTGCTCTAGCCGCCGAGCAAGACGCAATTGCTGCACTGTATCCGAGAAATCCTCCTCGGTGAAAGTCGAACGATCGCAGGGAAGAAGACAAAGAGAAACGTCGGGAGGAGGACCGACAAAGAATGCCACCCCCTAGACATGCAAGACTTTTGGCTGAGCCCCACCGTGGTGGGAACGACGGACGAAGGAACGACAGACATCATGCCAAGTCAAGCCGGCAGGGGGCTCGTCGTAATGAAGACCCTCCTCGGAACCGGAATAATGACGCTCCAGACGGAGGCCGGCTATCAGCCGGAAATAACCCAGCTGTTCCACCATCTCCACCAAGTACCCATCACAACGGCTCTCAAGGAGGCTAGGGAGGGCGTCGAGGTGGAGGAGGTGGTGGCAGAAGCCGAAGTCCGGCTCCAAGGCACCGCAGCCATAGCCGACACTCGGGACGATCTCTATCCCCGAACGACGCAAGGCACAGGATCAACTCCAACATAGAGGCGCGACGCTACGAAAATGATGATAAATACGTGGGCCCAAAGTGCTTTGGACCACGCATAAGAGCCACAAGATTCCCAGAAGGATTCGCTATCTCGAGACATATCCAAGCCTACGACGACATCGCTCGGCCAAATACCTGGCTACAGGATTCCTTCCAAGCTTGCTACATCGCCAAAGGCGGAAACAGCCTGGCCGCAACCCGATATCTCCCACTCATGTTGCGGAAGACGGCACGATCATGGCTCAATGAACTTCCGGAAAACACCATCCAAAACTGGTATGACATGCAAAGTGCATTCTTTCGGAATTTCGAAGGCACATACCGGAGGCCCTGTATGGTCAGAGACCTACAGCGTTGCACCTAGAAGGCCAGAGAAACTTGCCGGGATTACCTCGGACGATGGATCGACACCAAGAACTCCTGTGGAGGAGTAAATGACTAAACTGCGATTGAAGCTTTCATCGCAGGTCTCCCAATTGGTTTACTACGTCATCACTTGAAGTGCGACAAAGTCACTGATTTGGGAGAAATGATAGAAACAGCGAGCAAGTATGCGGATGCTGACGATGACGCAGAGGGATTACTCAATGCCCTAGTTGTGCCATAGTCGGCAAAACAACCAAAGCAACAAGCTCAGAAGCGCAAGAACACCTCGGAAGAGAAACCCAATGCGGAAACGGTAGTGGTCACTGCTACTTTCGGGTCTGGAGGACGAGGAGGACACGGCGGAGGCCGCGGGCGTGGTCGTGGGACTTTGAGAGTTCAAGGTAGAGGAGACCAGCAACCAGGCAAAACCTACACTTGGGCCGACATTGCTAATAACCCATGTGTCCATCACCTAGACGCCAATGGGGGCTCGTCCCACACAAATGCCGAATGTTGTTTCAATGACGACATCAAGAGAGATGACACTGCTGGCTACAAAGCTAAGCAGAAGAAGGGAAAGAAGAATCCCGAAAAAGATAAAGAGACCAAGGAAGATTCCGACATGGAGGAAGCCGATGCTTCAAATCCCAAGCCAGAAGGGAAGAAAAAATTTCCGACCAAGAAAGACACTTATGTCACCTTCCTCGGATCTCAACCAGCAAAGGTCAAGAAAGCAGTTCTACATGAGCTCAATGCAACAGTTCCGGTTGTCCCCCAATTTTTGGATTGGTCGGAAGTGGCAATCATGTTTGACCGTGCTGATCATCCGCCTAAGCTACACAGGCGAGGAAAATACGCCTTAATCATCAATCCACTTATTGGCGGTTATGGTTTCTCCAAGACTCTCATGGACGATGGCAGTAGTATCAATATTCTGTATGTCGAAACGCTACGTCGGATGAAGATCTTGGAGACCCAGCTGAATCACAGCTCTGTGATTTTTCACAGAGTTGTCCCAGGAAGACAAGCTAATTCCCTGGGAGAAAGCACTTTGGATGTCACCTTTGGAACTCCAAAGAACTATCGGACGGAAGCACTTTCCTTTGAAGTGGTCCCGTTCAAGAGCGCGTACCACGCTATATTCGAACATCCGGCTTATTGGGCCTTTATGGCTCGTCCATGTTACATTTACAATATGATGAAAATTCCAAGTCCCAATGGCGTAATCACCATCGGGAGAGACCCGAAGAAAGCGCGAGAGTGCGAGGATGGAAATGCTGCCTTTGCTGAAACCGTGCTGCACGCCCAGGAGTACGAGGAGATCAAGAAGAGCATAGATCCGTCCGAGATGCCCGCAACAAAGAAGGAGGTGACAAAGCCGAATCCGGAGTTCAACGCATCATAAGAGACGAAGAAGACGCCATTGAAGGATGATGACCCCTCCAAGGTGACCCAGATAGGCGTAGGCCAAGATAGCGCATAGGAAAGCACGCTCGTCAAGTTCCTCAAAGCAAATCAAGATATCTTCGCATGGCAGCCATCTGACATGACCGGAGTACCTAGGGAACTTGCCGAGCACTCTTTAAATGTAAACCCAAACACTAAACCCGTCAAACTGTCCTTACGACGTTTCGACGATGAAAAGCGCAAGGCAGTAGCTAAGGAACTAGCACGGTTCGAGTTAGCCGGATTCATAGAAGAGGTCATCCACACTGAGTGGTCGGCCAATCATGTAATGGTCCCTAAAAAGGACACCACGGATTTAAGGATGTGTGTTGATTATACTGCCTTGAATAAGGCTTGTCCAAAAGATCCGTTCGCTCTACCTAGGATTGATCAAGTTATCGATTCTACGGCAGGCTCGGAACTCCTCTGTTTTCTCGACGCATATTCCGGTTATCACCAAATTCGGATGAAGGAGTCTGACAAAGTCAAAACTTCATTCATAACCCCCTTCAGAACCTTCTGTTTTGTTACGATGCCCTTTGGGCTGAAGAACGCAGGAGCTACGTACCAGCGCACGATGTAGCGTTGCCTCCACAACCAACTCGGACGCAATGTACATGCATACGTGGATGATATTGCGGTGATGTCCAAAAAGAAGGAAACATTGATTTCTGACTTGGAGGAAACGTTCGCAAATCTATGAAAATACAACATAATGCTTAATCCGAAGAAATGCTTCTTTGGAATCCCAGCCAAAAAATTGTTAGGTTTCATCGTGTCTCAAAGAGGCATAGAGGTGAACTGGGACAAAATCAAGGCTATACTCAATATTTCTAGGCCAACTCGCCTGAAGGACGTACAAAGACTAACTAGTTGCATTTCTGCAGTCAGTCGGTTTGTAGGCCAGCTTGGTGAAAGAGCCACACCATTATACAAACTCCTGAAAAAGACTAAGGATTTTGTGTGGACCGATGAAGCTGAAGTTGCGTTACAAGACCTGAAGAAAGTACTCTCATATGCTCATATCCTTGCCGCACCGGAACCATAGGAACCGATGTTGCTTTATCTTGCTGCCACAAACAAAGTCGTTAGTATTGTCATGGTGGTGGAGAGACCAAAAGAAAATCAGGAACACTTGGTGCAGTGTCCGACTTACTTTGTCAGTGAGGTCCTGACAGAATCAAAACAGCGGTATCAGCACTATCAGAAGCTGGCTTACGGTGTCTTCTTGGCATCTCGTAAGCTACGACACTATTTCCAGGAGCATCCAACTACCGTGGTGAGCATAGCTCACATGAGAGATATAATCAACAACAGTGACGCCACAGGATGTGTCGCCAAATGGGGAATAGAGCTTTCAGCTTTTCATATTGAGTACAAACTTCGGACATCAATCAAATCCCAAATCCTTGCCGACTTTGTCGCTGATTGGATAGAGACAAAGGAGCATATGACCCTTCCTGAGTCAGAATATTGGACCCTGTATTTTGATGGGTCTAAGGCTCGTGGGGGCTCGGGGGCTGGCATGGTGCTCAAATCACCCCAAGGTGATAAACTTCTATACGTGTTACAGATTCACTTCACAGTGACAAATAATATTGCCGAATATGAAGCACTGCTACATGGAATCCGGATTGCTAAAGATATTGGCATCCGACGTTTGATGTGTTACGGAGATTCAGATCTTGTTGCCCAGCAAGTTTCAGATATTTTTAATGCAAATAAACACATGGCAGCATATAAAGTTGTCGTGGATGATCTATCTAAATCGTTCGAAGGGTTGAGGTTCAACACATCCTCGAGCAGAAAATGAGGAAGCAGATGCCTTATCTCGGATAGGCTCTGCACGGAAAGAGGTCCCGGATGGCGCTTTTTAGAGCACCTCAAAGTTCCCTCAATAATGGGAGTGGATGAGGAATATCCGACCAAATCCGACTCACCTTTAATAGCAGTTCTGGCTATAATTCCTAGCTAGACTCAACCCTACCTCGATTATTTGGTAGATGGCAAATTACCCGAAGATGAGGTGCTGAGCCGGCAGATTGTCCGACGAGCAAAATCCTATACTATAGTTAAAGGTGAGCTCTATAAGCAAAGTGTTTCTGGGGGTTTTCAGCGTTGTGTATCTCCAGAAGGAGTGGAAATCCTAAGGGAAATCCACGAAGGCGAGTGTGGTCACCACGCTGCAGCCAAATCTTTAGTGGAAAAAGCCTTCAGACACGGTTTTTTTCTGGCTTACAGCCCAGGCAAATGTCGAAAGGCTGGTCAAGACGTGCAAGGGCTACCAAAAGTACGCCAAACAAGCTCTTGTTCCGGCTGATCAGCTACGAACAATACCTATAACATGGCCTTTTGCGGTCTGGGGGTTGACATGGTAGGACCATTTAGACGAGCTCCAAGTGGATTTACTCACCTCTTAGTGATGGTGGATAAATTCACAAAATGGATCGAGGCCAAACCTGTCACTAGTTGTGATGGAGCAACAACCAAAATATTTGTCGAGGATGTTATAATCCGGTATGGTTGTCCGCATAGTATTATCATGGACAACGGGAGTAATTTTTCTATGGGAGAATTAGCTGAATTCTGCAACGAGCAAAATGTCCGGCTTGACATTGCGTCAGTCGCACATCCACAGGCTAACAGACAAGTTGAAAGGGCAAATGGTTTCTACAAGGCCTAAAACCGAGACTCGAAGCACCATTACGGTGTGCTGCGGGGCTTGGGCAGAGGAATTACCCTCTGTAATATGGAGTTTACGAACAACTCGGAACAGGTCAACATGATACACACCTTTCTTCTTGGTCTATGGTGCAGAAGAAGTTCTTCCTAGTGATTTGATTCACACTTCTCCTAGAGTGGCCGCGTATATCGAAGAAGATGCCGCGATTTCTCGACAAAATGATCTCGACTTGGTCGAAGAAGTTCGTGTCGTTGCTGAAATGAGATCAACAGCCTATCAGCAGAAGTTACGCAAGTATCATAGCCAGAGAGTCCGAAACAGATCTTTCAATAAAGGCGATTTGGTTCTCCGGCTTGTGCAACAAAGAAAGCACAAACTTTCCCCAGTATGGGAAGGGCCCTTCTTAGTTAGTCGAGTATCGCACAATGGTTCATACTACTTAACTGACATGAGGCCAGTCAAAGAAAGACCTGCTACTAAGAAGAGAAAGAGAGCTAGAGGTAGTACAAATCCGGATGAGTTAGACAGACCGTGGAATATTGCTCAGCTAAGTCCCTTTTATTCTTAGTTTATCCTTCTTTGGAATCATACATATGTACATGTTCTGTGAGAAATAAAAGTCTTGGTTGCCTCAAGTTTTTTTTGAGAAGTTTATACCATCTTATTTCCGAATGATCATGTCATAGTCGAAAATCCCGGAATACTTGAAAGTACTTTATGCTCATGTTTGTTCTGGTTTAGATTTCCAATTCTAAAAATGCTACCTTCGGGTATAACTCTAAAGTTTCTAGTCTACACTTTGGTTATTTGTCTGATTGCCGGATGCGGGTATTTTCCGAGTAGTGAATTGTTGGTACTAGAAGCCGGTTTTGTTTCCGAGTTTAAACTGGTTTAGCAATTGAGCTCTATTGCTCGGCAAAGTTTCCATGCAGAAGGTTTAGCCGGCTCACGAAAGGGACAAGGCGGAAAGCCAGATAAACGATAAGAGTAGATGAAAAATTATAAGTGCTTATGTAAACATTTCAGGCACATAAAAATTTAAAGCCAAAAGTGCTAAACAGATCAAAAGCTTAGCACTAGCAAAATTATAGTACTGCATATTTACAGACCCATAATGTTTATCGGAATAATACATTTGTTTTTGGTAATCTATGGTGCAGGAGAAGAGGTAGGCTTTATTGGCTCGCTGGATGCATCAGCCTCGGTTTGATAACGATCCGAGACGTTCAGATCCGATACGGTATGTTCATCGTCGGAAACTTCAGCAGCTTCTTCCGGAGGCGGAGGCGGTGTGTCCACGCGGGTGAAGAAGGGAGTATCATAGCTGGTTAAGTCGGCTATGTGGCACCCATATCCGGCTCAGGAGTCCATGATGGCCTTGATATCCTGCTCTTGGCCGTCTTCATCCACCTTGCAGTACCCTCTGGTCACTTGCCATATCTCCATGTTTCCATGGTGGCTCATGACCATGGTGAGAGCGTTCTGCGCAGCGGATCGCGCGTAGGACATGTTCCAGTCCTCGACAAGCTGCGGGATTTCCTTGGCCTTGTCCCGCACCTGAAAGTCAGACATGCTATCATGTCTGAAACCTTGAGAGCTTCGCCAATGTCCTCGATGGATTGGCGGAAGTCATGGAGCAAATCACCGACTTGGGTAAGCCGATGGGTGTGGGGTTCGGCAGAGGAGGAGTCCGTCAAGTTCAGAGGACCTGTGTATATAACAAAAAACAGTTAAGAAACATCCGACATTGAAAAAGTCGAAGAATAAAAGCAAGTCAGAAAGATGGAAACTTACCGAAGATGACATCGTCAACTTTGGTCTTCTCTTCTCAAAGACTCTGGAGTTCAGCCCGGAGTGCCGCGGAAAGGTCCCTCTCTCTTCAAAGCTCGTTGTTGAGATCTGAGATTTTCTTCTCGTGGAGTGCAATCTTGCGATCATGATCCACGGTGGCCATGGAGGAGGATTCGAGAACTTGAGCTATGCTCTTCTCGTGATCCGCCTTAAGCTGGTCTAGCTCTTGGCGGAGATCCTTGTTTTCCACCACCAAGGTCTTCAAATTCTCGGCCTCTTCGATCATAGCACATGACTGTTTTACCAGTACTGTAAGACAAAAGAACAACAGTTCAGAAAAAATATTCGACTATGAAAATCAAGACAAGGTTTGAGTCTCGAAATGTTTACCTTCGGCCTCATCCTTGGAAACCTTCAGCTCAGCATTCTTAAACAATTCCTGGTTATATGAATTAACTTTCTGTAAGTCAGAATACCCAGAGTCAGAAGTCTACTAAAGACTCGGGCTAATATTGTTACTAATATCAGCACGAGCCTTGGGGGATACACTAGTTCATTCTTTGGCATCCTAAGGAAGCATAAACCCGGATTGTATATCCTACTTAATGCTTGGGGCTAGAGGATATGATATGAAATGCAATAAAGAAAATCGTGAGTTAGAATTCTGACTTACATGATGTTCATGTGTGAGCTTTCTCAGACACATGTTCACCTCGGTGGTAACCTTCTCGGCGAGGGTGAGTGGAATAACCGGAGGTGGTGGAAGTACACCAGCTCTAAGTCCCTCGTCGCGAAGGCGAACTTGTTCAAGAAGGTCGGAGTACTTGATTTCTTCCGCCTCTTGTGCTTCTTCTTCGATAGAGAGATTTCTTTTCTCCAGGCATTGCCGGGCCAGCCGCTGGATCTCCTCCGTGGATTTCCGAGATAAGCCAAATTTGGCAAGTCCCGGATTGTTCAGGAGGTTTTCGGCGAAGGTCTCTGCCGAGGGATCATTACCCAAAGAGGGTTCACCCTTATCTAAACCTGAGCCACCCGTGGTGGCATTAGTCTGCGACTCGAGGGTCGCTGGCTCTGTTGAAGGAGCCGGATCTTCTATGACAATCGGCATTGGTGTGATCACCGCGTTGCAGAGGGTTGAGGAGCTGGAGTCGGAGGAGCCACGGCAGGAGAAGTTATATTCAGCTTTGTCTGCCGCAAGGGCTTCAAAGAAGTTCCCTTCCCCTTACCCTTGATGAGCTGCTTAGCTTTGAGAATGTAATAAGAATGGAAAGCATTACATCTCGGAAACAAAATTCGAATAAGGAACAAAGTCAGAAGTTGTGTTGAAGGTTACCTATTCACGACTGGCACCTTCTTTGTGCCGACAGCCACTGTCAGAGCCTTGCACTTCTTGGGCACAATGTCCGGCAGTGGGACAAATTCCGTCTCCTGAGAAAACTCTGGATGATATCCCTCGATAGGAGCAAGCTCCGACTCAGGGAGGTCATCAAGCTGAAAAGAAGAAAATATTTCAGTATTGCAAAATAACTTAAAAGGTGAAACACATAAAAGGGTTTATTGTTGAAGCTTACCGGAACTACAAGGTCTTCTGCTGTGTGCATGTCCAGAGACACATCCGGGATCTTTCTCTCGATCCGCTCCTTAATCAGCCATTTAATCGGGCTTATATAGTCCTGTGGCTTCAGGGCATTGAGGCTGATGCGGAGGGAGTCTTGTTTTGACTTCGAGATGGAATGTATCAGTCGGTCGCCATGGTACTGGAGAGGCTGGATCGAGCGTGACACCCAGCACTGGACTAAGTCGGACCCTTCCAGGCCCTTGTGCTTCATTAGGTATTCGATCTACCTCTTGGCGAGGATCAGATCATCACTAAGAGCCGGAGAGGCCTCGTCCCAAGATGGTTGGGCCATGGCAGCTCCGTCAATGAAAGCCGGCAAAGCGGTAGCTTTGCCGGGAGCAGGAATATCCTTATGGTAGAAGAAAGTGGTCGGCCATTGTTTGACCGACTCACTGGAAGAAATGCAAGGATATCTACGCTCGCGTCTAAGAGAAAGGCTAATAGTACCGGTAATGTAGAGATTACCAGCAGTGATAGAGTTTCTACGAACATGGAAGTAGAAACGAAACAGAGTGAGACTCGGCCTAATGCCGAGATACCCCTCGCACAGAGCTGCGTATGAACTCATCTCTAAGATGGAGTTCGAGGAAAGATGGTGGAGCTGTACACCGTAGTGATCGATCACCTCGGAAAAGAATTTCGAGGGAGGAAAGGACAAACCTCTGTCGAGGTGGGTTCCGAAGTGGACCCACTCATCGGCGCGCAGATGGGGGATGGTTTTGCCAGAACCGCTCCGCCAGTCGCCGGCACGGAGGAGACCTTCATTCTCCACGCCACGGAGTTTCTCGTCGTCGAGGAGGCACGGGATCCAGACTCCCCGGTTGCTCTCCTTCTCTGCCGCCGCCGTCGCCGCCGCCGCTGCCGCTGCTAAGCCGGATGACGAGGAAGTAGCCATTTCTCCGGTGCGCCGGTGACCTTGGATGGGCGGCGCTAGAATCTGGGAGGTGGGAGATCTATGTGCGCTAGGGAGATGTGGAGGAGAAGGAACGGCAAAGGGAACAGGTGAAGAGGAGAGAAGGAAATCCTCACCCCTTTTATCCACCTACCTGCGCCAAGATTCGTGCAAATCGCACTGTGTAACCGCCACGTGTCATGCAAAAGAACTGGGAATGACCCACGTGATGATTACGTCGCCTCGATCTCCACGTACACATTGAAACGGTGCCTCGGTTCCACGAACGATGGACCCACCATCGGTCGTGCTGACAGGATGTTTGTCAGATGACGTGACTTGACCATGACCAGTGTCAGGTGACGTCAGAGACCGAGTTCCGGCTTAGTTTTAAAATCAAGCTAGAAAATCCGAGTAACATATTGATAGGTCCGACTTATTTTTAAGACCCGGATCGTATTTTTTGTTGTGAAGTTTCAAGAACCCTTCAAGATTCTGCAAGCCGAAGATCAAGCTAGACGATGATGAATCCGACTTTGGATCTTGCAGGCCTCCGGGGGCTGCTGTTGGGGATATACTTTCCGGGTATCCTCACAGTTCCTCACTAACTAGGGTGGCCCACTTCGGGTTAGAGATTTGCTTCACAGGCGGCCCAGTTAGGGAGAAGAGATGGAGTCCAGTTCAGCTACGGGAAGGCCTAGAAGACTTACCGACTTAGGCCCATAGTGTTACTTGTAGTTCAAGATGTACTCTGTAACCAACTCTTAGTCGTAGCCGGACAGATCTCTCCTTTAAACCCTAGGCCGGATATATATATATAAGCCATCCTAGGGAGAGCCTTTAGGGCACACCTCAATAGTCTACAATCTCAACTCGCACAGGCGAACCCTTGTAACCCATACTCCGGCTCTGTCGTATTACTGGATTGCTAGCAGGAGTAGGATCCGTCCAAAGCCGGCGGATTCGAACCTGGGTAAACTTGTGTGCTCACCGTCCCAGAACACCGTACGTCTCACACCCCTCTCTTCCGCACGCCTCGAGGACCCCCTCATGGCGTACTTGTCATCAATCCGATGACAATGTACACAAATGAAAACAAATAGAGTTCGTTACCAGCCTCTTACCACACCTCAAGTTGTCATTAATCCTCATTATTGTTCTTCACTTGTGTGGCTTGAATAATAATATGAAACCAATATCCACTGAGGACTGCTGAACCCTGCAACAAACTCACAAAACCAAAGAAGAACGACAAATATTTTTGTTGTTTTCGATTTTAAAAAAAGAACCAAAAAGGAAAAGCAAGCAAAGCAAAATCTTTTTGGGTTTTTCGAATAGTTCAAACAAAGCAAAAAAGGGAAAAACAAACCAAGGCGAAAAGAAAAGGAAACAAACCAAAGAGCAACAACAGAAATATTTTTGGTCTTTTTGTGTTTTAGAAAGCAAAAGCAAAGAAAGAACGAAAATTAAAAAGAGAACAAAACATGAATATACAAAGTACCGATGCAACGTGATAAGGAGATGAGTGCAATACCTCCCCCCAAGCTTAGGCTTTTGGCCTAAGTGGGTATCCATCCCTAGCCGGCCAGGATGACGTGTCACCGTAGTATGACGAGGAGGTACCCTCGTCCTGGTGCGAGCTCGAGTACGTCCGTCCGTAGTGTGCGGAGTAATCGTAGGAGGGTACATCCTCCTGGTGCTGCTCGTGGAAACCCAGCAAGCGAAGCTGCTCGTCCACCTCCTCCTTGGAGCGCGACCACGGTCTCCTGTGAACACTAAACAAAGAAGACTGCGTCAAAGGGATCTCCCTCTCATCCCCGTCAATAAACAACATCCTATATACTAGACTGTCCAAATCAGAAGCAGCAGTGACAAAGTGATGAGTTTTCATAGCAACAAGTTCAAGCCTTTGTGGTGCCAATATAGTATCATTGGGGTCCACTAAAAGACCTAATGCATTGCCATACGCGAGGCAATGATGCCCCCATAGATAGGCCCCCTAGCAGCTAGGCGGCGAGCAATAAGCGAGCCAAGGTTGTATCGAGTATCATTATTAAGCGCAGCAGCAAGGAAGGCTAAATGATAGTTGGAGATATTACTTGTGTTCTCCCTACCAAGTATGCTAGTAGCAAGATAATATGCAAAGTATCTGAGAGCAGGGAGTTGGATGTTTCTTATCTTTCCGCGTTGCACCACACGATCATCATCATTGGTAACCCCTCGGT
Organism: Avena eriantha; assembly: GCA_910589775.1. Taxonomy (NCBI): domain Eukaryota; kingdom Viridiplantae; phylum Streptophyta; class Magnoliopsida; order Poales; family Poaceae; genus Avena; species Avena eriantha. The sequence continues at coordinate 237,640,571 of OU342742.1, read as the reverse complement.
AAAGCTTCAGCAAATCAGCGGATCGCCCTTGAATTTTCTTCATAGTACCTATCATGCTTACACCTACAATACTGCAAAATCTTTCCAATGGCATGGTAAAGGGCAGATTATAAATTTTGAAAAAGACAGTTGACTGATAGGGCGTGTTAGTAAACGTGAAGCTCTCAACAAAGGTTTTGGTGAGCATAGCGTATTGGTCACTCTCATCTTGCATATATGAGGTCAAACCAACCCTGTCAATCAATAGTAAGAAATCATCAAGAATCCCTGCAGCTTGTAAGAAAGTGAAACAAGGAAAAATAGATGGGTGAGCATCCCCATCATTCCTTTCATTACCAATACGAGTTGCAATGAGATCTTCGTTGTATGATGGCCTAAACTGAGAGGCTGATCTTGAGGGCCTCTACCTCCTAGGTGCATCCCTCTCAAATATCTCTCCAAAGGTATGGTTGTTCATGTTTGGTATTCTGAAATTTAAACACCTATTAAACAAGTGATTGCAAAGTGAATATAATGAAGGGTACTACTCATAGGTACTTGTAAGAGGCCTAAACATGCATCAAACTATATCTCTAAGCATCAAACAAGCTTACAAGCTCTCATAACCTGTCACCTACAGCAGCAAAATACTCAAGATATAATCCACTAAACACAAATCTACTTGGACAAAGGGGAAGAATCACATACCGGAGAACAAATGCTCCAAATTTCAGCAACAAAGATGGGCTGAGCAAGGAGATCGAAAAAATCGAGAGCAAGCACAGCAAGAACGCGGTTTTGAGCAATGAACTAAAGCTTACTCGGGAGAGAGAAGAAAGTGGCAGGTGAGAGAGTTAGTGGAGGGCCAGGGGTGGCCCACACCATGGCATGGCGCCACCCAGGGCAGGCCGTGCCACCAGGTGGTGAGCCTGCCTGGTGGGTCCCCCTGGTACCTTCTAGACACTCCTCTGCCCCTTTTTTCACATAAACATTTAATATGAATTTTCTAGAATTTTTCGAGACACTTTATTTTTGGGCATTTTTCAGGTATAGAAGAATGGTTTTCTGACAGACATATTTTTTTTTGGAAAATGATGCAATGACAAAACAAGGCTAGAATTACAGGAGTTCTAAGACACTCTAACATGCAAGCAAATAACAACAACAAAAAACTAAATGAAAGAAAAAACTAAAAATGGATAGAATAGAAGTAAACTGAAATAATCATAGTGAAAACATTGTTTTGTTCAATAAAATCATTTTGTTAACAAGGTTGATCAAGTATTGTTACAAAAACAATTCCATATGAGACAAAACTTTGTATTCCACTAATGATTATGTTACCTCAACCTTGATAGCAATAGTCCCAATCATAATAGTTTCAAATTTTTCTCTTGGTATGGGACAATATATTTCTCCAACTTGAATGCCCTCAACATGTTCAATTGAATTCAAACCATAAGTCCTTTCAATATTCTTGGGGAAATAGACAGTATGTTCCTTGTCATTAACATTGAAAGTCACCTTCCCTTGATTATAATTAATAACAGCTCCTGCAGTATTAAGAAAAGGTCTCCCAAGAATAATGGAAATATTATCATCTTCAGGCATTTCAAGCACAACAAAATCAGTTAATATCAAGCAATTATGAGCCACTTGAACAGGTAAATCCTCACATATACCAACAAGAATAGTGGTAGATTTATCAGCCTTTTGCAAAGATATATCAGTTGGTATTAGTTTTTCTAGTTGAAGCCTCTTATAGAGAGAGAAAGGCATAACACTAACTCCAGCTCCCAAATCACACAAAGCAGTTCTAACATAATTGTTCTTAATAGAGCAAGGGATAGTTGGAATCCCTGGGTCTCCAAGTTTCTTGGGAACCTTATTATTGAAGGAATAATTAGCAAGCAAAGTAGAAATTTCTTCATTAGGGATCTTCCTTTTATTCGAGACAATATCCTTCATATACTTTGAGTAAGGAGGCAATTTAATAGCATCAGTCAAAGGAATTTGCAAGAATAAAGGTTTCATCCACTCAAAAAACTTATTATAGTGTTCATCTTCCTTTGACTTGTGTTTCTTACCAGGGAAAGGCATAGGTTTTTGGACCCAAGGCTCTCTTTCACTACCATGTTTCTTAGCAACAAAATCTTCTTTAGTGTATTTAGTATTCTTATTGTGCTTTTCAGGTTCTTCTTCAAAATTTTCTTCATTAGGAGCTTCATTTTCTTCATTACCACTTTCAGTTTCAGCATCAGAAATAGGTATACTATTAGGATCTATAGCAGGTTCAGAGGGTTCAACAATAGTTTTATGTTTCTTTTTCATTTTCTTACGAGTAGAACCACTATTTTCAGCTTGTTGAGAATCCTGCTCAATTCTTTTGGGATGCCCCTCAGAATATAGAGGATCCTGGGTAGCAGCACCGCTTCTAGTTCTATTTTCATAAGCATGTTTTTCTTTAGCAGCATTAACTAGCAAGTCTTTTTGCACTTTAACGAGTTGATCTATTTGAGTTTGAACCATTTGAAAGTGCTTAACAATCATTTTAACATCATTAGCGGTTCTTTCCACAATATCTTTCAACTCAACAATAGCTCTAGTGTTTTCCATTAGATGATTTTGCACCCTTTTATTAAAATTATCTTGCTTAACAATAAAGATATCAAATTCTTCTAAGCACTGATCAGGAGGTTTAGAGTAAGGGATATCACCTTCATCAAAGTGTTGGAGAGTGTGTACCTCTATAGTGGATGAGTAGGGAATAGGCTTACATAATTCTTCTATAGGAGGTAATTTTTTGACATCTTCAGCTTTAATTCCCTTCTCCTTAAGACATTTCTTAGCTTCCTTCATCACTTCATCATTTAATTCAGTAACTCCCCTCTTCTTTGATGTTGGAATAGGCACCGGAATAGCTGGTTTAGGTATAATTGTTTCAGGTATAGCTGGTTCAGGAGGGGTCTAATCTTCATAGTTCTTACTTATTTTATCCATTAATTCCTCAGCTTCCTTGGGAGTCCTATTCCTGAAAACACAATCAGCACAACTATCTAGGTATGTCCTAGATTCTTCAGTTAGTCCATTATAAATTATATCAAGAAGCTCATTCTTAGGTAATGGACTTCCTGCTTGTGCATGAATCAAAGCACAAAACCTTGCCCATGATTCAGGCAATATCTCTTTTTCTCCCTGTTTAAAATCAAAAAGTTCCTGCAAAATAGCATGTCGAGCACTTGGAGGAAAATATTTCTGCAGGAAAGTACTAATCAAGCAATCAGGGCTATCAATAGATCCAGGAGGTAAATTACTAAACCAAGTTTTAGCTTCTCCTTTCAGTGAAAAGGGGAAAATCTTAGCAACAAAGTAAGTACGCATCTTAATATCATCAGAAAACAAGCCACTCATGGTAGAAAGCTTATTCATATGTGCTACCGCACTTTCATTCTTAGTCCCACAAAAAGGTTCTTTCTCAACAATAGCTATGTAAGATAGATCGAGAGAGAAATCATAATCTTTATCTATAATGTTTATGGGAGAAGCAGCAAACTTAGCAACATGAGACAATTTGGGTCTAATAGTACGCCTCTCAAGGAGACTCTTAGCAGCGCTCCTATCATGGGTGTTTTTAAAATCTTTAATAAATTCATCGGTCATCTCAACATAACCATCTTCAATATCATAACTTTCACTAGACTCAGGTGAACTAACAGGTGTAGTAGTGTCTTCATTAGGAGTTTCAGTATTTCCAGCTATAGTTCTAGCAATCGTAGCATCTAGGAAAGGACCTAATGAAACACTCTTATCCAGCACAGTGGAACCAGCATCAGAAGTTTTAGATTCAGCAGTAGTAGCAGTGTGTGTAGCATGTGTATGTGGTGGTGTAACAAGCTTACTCATAACAGATGGTGAATCAAGAGCAATAGAGGTGTTCAGAACCTTGCCATCATGAGACTTACCCATGATGGATGGATAGCAGCAAACAATAGAGAATCCAAGTGAACTTAATAAATAAAGCTATGCTCACCGGCAACGGTGCTAGAAAATAGTCTTGATGACCCACAAGTATAGGGGGTGTATCGCAGTATTTTCGAGGGAAGTGAAACCCAATTTATTGATTCAACACAAGGGGAGCCAAAGAATATTTATAATCCTTAACAACTGAGTTGTCCATTTAGCTGGACCTAGAAACAATCTTGCTCACAGCAGTTTATCGGTAGCAACAGTTTTATAGTAGGAATAGCGAAGTAGCAGCAGTAGTAAAGTAAAGACAGCAGTAACAATAGCAGTAATAGTAGGATTCAAGTGCGGTAGGCATAGGGATGGATGGAAGGGCGTTGCATGGACAAGACAATTCACATAGCAATCAGAACATAGGGCAATTGTAGATAAATAAGATAAAGCATCCAAGTACTAGATAATCCTAGACATGTGTTCCATATATAGTCATACGTCCTTGCAATGAGAACTTGCACAACATCTTTTGTCCTGCCAGCCCGTTTGCAGCGGGGCCTCAAGGGAACTACTGGCAATTAAGGTGCTCCTTTTAATAGAGCACCGGAGCAAAGCATTAACACTCCATGAACACATGTGATCCTCACATCAAAGCCATTCCCTCCGGTTATCCCGATTTCTGTCACTTCGGAGCCATTGGTTCCGGACAACAATGTGTGTAAAGAACTTGCATATAAGACCATAAACAATACTATCATAATGAATCAATAACATGTTCAGATCTGAAATCATGGCACTCGGGCCCTAGTGACAAGCATTAAGCATAACAAGTCGCAACAAAGTCATAAAGCACTAATAGAAGATACTAGGCACCATGCCCTAACAATCTGATGCCATTACCTGAACGGTCTCATCCAATCCCTACCATCCCCATAGCCTACAATGGGGGATTACTCACTCATAGATGGGGGAAACATGGATGGTCAATGGAGAAGGGATGGTGATGATGATGGCGATGATCTCCTCCAATTCCCCGTCCCGGCAGGGTGCCAGAACGGAGTTTCTAGTGCTGTTTCGTGGAATCTGGTGGTGGCGGCGGACCGGAACTCCTTCTGGAAAAACGTCGAACCCCCCTGAGTTTTTAGGTCAGAAGGCAACTTATAGGCGAAGAGGGAGACCGAGGGGGAGTCTGGGGCGGCCAGACCACCCCCTGGCGCGACCTGGGCTTGCCCGCGCGGACAGGTGGTCTGGCCTGGGCCCAGCCGCCCTCCGTCTCGTATTCTGGCTCTGGGAGTCTTCTGGTGAAATAGGATTTTTGGAATATTTTTCGGGATTTTTCCTAATAGTTGATTTTCTGCACAAAAAGTAGACACCAGGGCAATTCTGCTGAAAACAGCGTCAGTCCGCGTTAGTTGCATCCAAATCACACAAGTTTAGAGGAGAAACAATAGCAAAAGTGTTCGGGAAAGTACATACATTTTGGACGTATCAATCTTCTAGACCATATTCAAGACAATTCTGAAGCTTGGGAGAATGACAAAGGAAGAAAGTCAGGTATAAATTATGATTCTGAATGCATTGAATCTTTTATTGGAACCGATGACTTTCAAAATATTAAAAACGCTTATGGTCTTGATTCTCAAGCTATTGCAACTTATTTTAAGGATTTTGCTTCCTATATTGAAGTTCCTAAAAAGAAGTGGAATAAGTATCATGAATCATATAAAGATGTTGCTAAGTGTGTTCCTGCAAGAATTACTGAAGTTTATACTGCTAATCATGCTTTACCTGAACCTTACATTGAGAAGATACCTTTCCTAGTTAAGATAAAGGAACATTCTATGATGGCTAGTATGGTTGATGAAAGTACAAATAAAGCTATTGAACTTGATAAATAATTGGATGATGAAACTGTAATAGCAAATATGAAAGACTTTGTCACTAAATATGTGGAAGAGGGACACACTATCCTTTGTAAGGATATCCATAATATTGTTTAACAAAGTAGTGTTATGAGAGCTAGTATTCCTGTGTTTTCTGTTAGGATAAGTGATCATTGCTACCATGGTTCTTATGATAGTTATATTATTAAATTTATGCATGATACTGAAAGCTATTATGAGAGAGGGAAGACTATTCTTATGCATCTCAATAATATCAAGTTTCCTCGTTTTATGCTGAAAGTTTTTATGTTGCACTTGTTTTGCCTTCCTATGCTTGTAGCCCCTGGTTTCAACAACTTGTTTGTTTATAAAATTCCCTTGCATAGGAAGTGGGTTAGACTTAAACATGTGTATTTTTGCTTCTTGATGCTCTCTTTTACTTCAATTCATATCTTATGTGAGCTTCATTGAAATTGTCATGCCCATCTTAATGGCTATAAAGAAAGAGCTTTTCGGGAGACAACCCAATTTATTTTTCTTTCAGTTTTTTTGTTTCTTTGAGTCTTGGAAGTTATCAATCCGGTAATAACCTCTCCTTATACTTTTTGTTTGGTTTTTTCGTCAAGATCAACCTCTAATGAGAGAGAAGTAAGATTTCGGGAAGTTGCTGTCCCGAAATAGATTTTTATGCTTCACCGTAAAACTTAGTGAGAGATATCTGTATGTTGGATTGAGCTGTATTTGTCTATGCTTCTTCCCCAGGTTGTTATTTAACTTTCGTTAGTTTTGCACTTTTTGATTTGGGCAACAGAAGATTTTCGAAAAAATTGATCTTTACCTGCTGGTCTGTTTTGACAGATTTTGCCACTCTTGCATTTGCTTCTTAAGTCGATTTCCTTTTTAAATTATTTTTGGGTTTTCGGAAGGAGTTGCTCAGTAGCTTATGATTTGATGGATTTCAGTTGAAATTAGACTTAAGAAGGTTTATTACCTCGCTTACACTAATGTTGCTAATAAGAATTGTGTGATGTTTTGTGGGAAAGAAATTTTCAGGTTAGTGGAGAAAATGGTGTAATAAGAAAGTGAAAGGTTTCATGACTCAAGCAATAAGTGTATGAAGATGAAGATATTGATGGTATCCAAGTGCTGACTCCGGAAGAATCTACCAAATGCCAAATTCAGAGACCTGTAGAGTCCGTTTTCGAATAGGTAACAGATCTGGTAAGAAAAGTTCTGCGAAAATTCTGTCCAATTATATTTTTGCAGTTTTTATCCAACAAGGAAAGCTACGAAGCGAAGGAGGGACGGAAACGGAGCCAGGGTGGCTCACACCACCCCCTGGCGCGGGCTCCTTGGTCGCGCCAGCAGGTGGTGTGGCCACCTCGGCCTCCGTCTTCGACCCGTTTTCTCCCAGTACCTTCCTTTTGCTGTAAAACTTCGTAATATATAATCCCTCGGATCGCCCGAGGTTCCTATATCATGTTCTCATCGTGGTTTTTGTTTCGATCTGTTTTGGTCAGATGTCATTCAGGGGTTCATCTTTGAAGGATTACGAGCTGCGACACTGTTGCGAGCTCCATCGCAATCTTGAGCAGGAGACTCTCGTGGGACGGGGGAAAGAAGAAAGGATCGCAAATAGGTGCGAAGACATGGATCGGAATGGCAGGGAGGATGTAAAGGACATGACAGTAGGCATGAACGGGTTGATACCTCCAACTCTAGAACTCAGTTCCTGCCCTGCAGCAATGGAAGCTCTACAAGTAACTGATGAGTTCTGCGACAAGTACCGAGTCTTGACGAGGAAGGTGGATATGCTTCAAGAGGTGAATAACAGGCTTCGCAAGATACTAGAAGATTTCCTCGTGCCAATCAAGAGAATAGCACCACCACCGAAGGAGTAATTCGTCATCAGGTTTTGGCATCCCCTTGGTTTGTTCCAAGCTTGGGGGAGTGTCGCGGTATCATATCACTATCTTCTATCTTTTACCTTTTTAGTAGAGTCATATCATGAATAGAGAAGTGATCATGTAGGATGGTTTGCATTATGGAAGTGTCCCCTCTCTTGTTAGATTTGTATCCCTTGGTGTGAGTTGCTGGTATGGAATATTAATGAGAAGTTCTATCGTTTACTCTTTTGCATATCTTATATTAGTTTTCAATTCATGGTTATACGATTGATCTTGTTGTTAGTATTGGTATCACTTTGGGATCGTTGAGTTAATTTATTTAGTTTTGGCAAACCTGGCTCGGTTAATAGCAACACTATTTTGAGAATTGAATGAAAAAGATAAAAAGTACTCTAAGAAATATAATTTCATCATCTTTCTTTCTTGATTTGCTCATAAGTTTAGTATTCTCTAGTTAAGATCTTTTGTGCTTCCAAGGAAGATTGCATGTTTGTTTTTATCACTTGTATGTTTGTCTGTTTCCTTCAACTCTTATGCTTGCTACCCAGCCTTGCTAGCCAAAAACCTGTACTGAGAGGGAATTCTTCTCGTGCATCCAATCCTTAAACCAAAACCTATGTCATTTGTGTCCCCCATACCTACCTATTAGCATTATTTCTATTCCAAGTAAATTCATGTTTTTATCTACCTTCCAAATTAAACTTGTTATGTGAAAATCAGTGATTAAAGCTCTCACGAACTTGATGTCACACTTCACTTTCCTTGCCCTTAATAAACTTGAACCATTGTGCCCATCTATGTTGCATATATGCTTGCGCTTTGTAAGTTGTGAATTAGCAGAACCATGCTATCATGGGGAACGCTTTCAACATTGCACAAGTACTTTGTACCTAGTTGATATCATGTTCTTTTGTATATGGATGTCGTCGGTGTGAAATGAAAGGGGAGCTTGTAAGTCCATGGAGTTATGTATGTGTGTTAGAGAAACGCCTGGGCTGCCGGTCTAATCCATGTTGTCATGGTGGAAAACTGTAGCGTAACCATAATGAGCATCTATGAATCATTCTTCTTATAAAAAAGAGATAGAGATTGAGAAAAAGAGAAAAAGAAAAGAAAAGAGATGAGAAAAGAGGAAATAGATAAAAAAGCACCATATTCCCATGGTAAATAAGAAGATTGCTGAGATGCCTATTGTCTGCTTGCCTTGTCATTTTGATATGGGGATTCCTCCGTATCATTGGGCAAGGGTTATCCCTTGGCGGTTCTCTATGATACACATATACTTACTATGACAAGAACTTACCCGTGACTAAACTTGAGTAGCATGAGGAGCGGCCCTCGTATTCAAGGGACATGAGATTTTCAACTTACAACTTGTCAAGCATATCCTCATATTTGATCACTTTAACCTTAATCATCTAAAGATGCCTATGATAGGGGCAATGAGAGCTGAAAGCTAATAAGTACCATAATTTTTGGAAGCTCTTTATGAAACTTGAAATCCCTGCTTCCCTCTTCGAAGGGCCTTTCTTTTACTTTTTAGTTGAGTCAGTAAACCTATTCCCTTCTACCTCAGCAAAGTATTTTGAGTTGTTGCATTTCATTCATTCATATGATGATTTATTCAATCATGTTTCTTATGTTCCTTGTTTTGCACTGTGCTCTTATCTTAGTGTCTACTACTTTGAAAGCTATCATTGAAAATCAGTTATTTGTGAACTCCTACAAATTGTCAACTATTCTTCGACCAAGAGGTAAGTTTGCCATTACCAATTATGATTCACTTCATGTACCTTTATTGTGTTTCCCTTACTTATTACAAGTTAAGTTATATAATAGTGAGTTTTCTTTTATTATGACTTATGTATTGATAAATGTGATGCTTCTTGTCTGTATTCTTTTATCGACTCTTCACTCCATAAACCTGAGGTCATGTTTATTGAGTTTAGGTTCGCTTGGTGACAAGCGAAGTCTAAGCTTGGGGGGAGTTGATACGTCCATTTTGCATAACTATTCTATATCATAATTTACTGTTATTCATTGATATATTTCATATTAAGAGATGATACTTATGTTATTTCATCTGTTTTTGCATGGTTGATGACTTTTGGAGCATGGACCGCTGCAGTTAGGATTCTGATGGAAAAGGTGCTGTTTGGAGGCAAAATTCGCGAAGATCAGAAAATCCTGAAAAATACATGGAAAATCCTGTTTTTCCAGAACACGAAGAAATCCAGAAGGGGAAGCTGAGATGGGCCACATGGGGCCCACACCACCCCCTGGTGCGGGCCGCCCTAGGCCGCGCCACCAGGTGGTGTGGCCGCCCTGGTCCACTCCAGCCTCTCCCCTCTGGCGTATATTATCCTCCCGAAACCCTAAGACTGGGGGAGCAACCATAGAAAGATTCCGCCGCCTCTGCGGGGCAGAAAACACCGAGAGAGAAAGATCTCTCTGGTAGACAGAATTCTGCCGGGGGAATTCCTTCCCGGAGAGGGGATATTATCGCCACCAACACCACCATCAAGGTGGACTTCATCGGGATCATCATCATCACCACCACCATCATCTCCACCAGCATCATCATCACCACCTCCATACCGCTGTAACAATTGGGTTGAATCTTGCATAATTCTTAGGGAGACTTTCCCGGTGTTGATTACTCCTTGTAGTTGATGCTATTGAGTGAACCGTTGAATTATTGTTTATGTTCAGATTGTTATACATCATTATTTCATATCTGATCATGATCCATATGATGTCTTGTGAGTAGTTCATTTTGTTCTTGAGGACATGGGAGAAGTCATGTTGTTAGTAGTGGAATTGTGTTGAGAAAGATTCAATGGTTTGATATTTAAGTTGTGGTGTACTTCTTCTAGTGGTGTCATGTGAACATCGACTACATGACACTTCACCTATATGGGCCTAGGGGAATGCATTGTGTATCTGGCTACTAATCGTAGGGGTTGCCGGAGTGACAGAAACCTGAACCCCCGTTAGGAAACCATTGCACAAGGGACGTCAGGGTCTTAGAGTTTAAAGTTGTGGTTAGGTTTCTACCTTAATTACTTTCTTGTACTTGCGGATGCTTGCAAGGGGTATAATCACAAGTATGTATTAGTCCTAGGAAGGTCGATACATTAGCACAGGTTCACCCACACAACACTTAGCAAACTAAAGAAGATTAATCAACTATATGAAGCGAAAGCACTTGACGCTATTCCCTTGTGTCCTCGAGAACATTTGGTCATCTTAAGTAATACAATCGGCTTGTCCTTTGCTGAAGAAAGGATTGGGCCACTTGCTGCATTTATTCTTATTGTCTTTTATTTACTCATACTTTATTTTCCTACATTATCAAAAACCCCTAAAAATCCGTTTGCTAAGTATTTACAGAGAATTCCTGCTCCAAGCCACTAGCAGCACCTTATGCTCCTCGTTGGGTTCGACACTCTTACTTATCGAAAATACTACGATACACCCCCTATACTTGTGGGTCATCATTCCCCACCTCAGGGATGGCGGTCAATGATGAAAGGCGCGCAAACCTCATGCATCCAGCGCCATAAGACTTTGTGGGTCCGTGCTAGAGCGTCGTGTGTATGCACCTGCTGACACCGCGCTTCCTAGTAGAGTGCCTCCGAGATGTATCTCTAGGACCATGGTCATGCAGCGATGCAGACAAAGCCCCACAATGCATGGCGGGGTGGTTGGTCCTCTCGTGACATGATGGGCCGGCGTGGTTGGCACCGAGAGAACATGACGGGAGTGAAAAGATTAAGAGCATCTCCACTCGCATTCCCAGGAAGCCGTTCCCAGCGCTTAATTTTGGTCCGGACGCCGAAATTTCGCCCAGTCGCGTTCCCAGGACGCCGATTTCGTCCGGATTTGGCCCAAATTGGTTCGGTGTTCCCAAGCCAAACCCGAGGCGTCGGGAACGGCCTGGGAACGCTGGATGTAGAGAAAATGAGGGTGGGCTAGATGATGACCCACAAGTATAGGGGGTGTATCACAGTATTTTCGAGGAAAGTGAAACCCAATTTATTGATTCGACACAAGGGGAGCCAAAGAATATTTATAAGCCTTAACAACTGAGTTGTCAATTCAGCTGCACCTGGAAACAATCTTGCTCACAACAGTTTATCAGTAGCAACAGTTTTGTAGTAGCAATAGTAAAGCAATAGCAGTAGTAAAAGTAAAGACAGTAGTAAGAATTGCAGTAAACAATATGATTAAAGCGCGGTAGGCATAGGGCTGGATGGACGGGCGTTGCATGGACAATACAATTCATATAGCAATCAAGACATAGGGAATTTGCAGATAAATAAGATAAAGCATCCAAGTACTAAATAATCATAGGCATGTGTTCCATATATAGTCATCCGTGCTCGCAATGAGAACTTGCACAACATCTTTTGTCCTGCCAGCCTGTTTGCAGCGGGGCCTCAAGGTAACTACTGGCAATTAAGGTGCTCCTTTTAATAGAGCACCGGAGCAAAGCATTAACACTCCGTGAACACATGTGATCCTCACATCAAAGCCATTCCCTCCGGTTATCCCGATTGTTGTCACTTCGGGGCCTTTGGTTCCGGACAACAACGTGTGCATACAACTTGCAGGTAAGACCATAAACAATACTATCATAATGAATCAATAACATGTTCAGATCTGAAATCATGGCACTCGGGCCCTAGTGACAAGCATTAAGCATAACAAGTCACAACAAAGTCAAAAAGAACTAATAGTAGATACTAGGCACCATGCCCTAACAATCTGATGCCATTACATGAACGATCTCATCCAATCCCTACCATCCCCATAGCCTACAGCGGGGGATTACTCACTCATAGATGGGGGAAACATGGATGGTCCATGGAGAAGCGATGGTGCTGATGATGGCGATGATCTCCTCCAGTTCCCCGTCCCAGCAGGGTGCCAGAACAGAGTTTCTGGTTCTGAATCGCGTAATCTGGTGGTGGCGGCGGAGCAGAACTCTTTCTGGAAAAACGTCGACCCCCCTGGGTTTTTAGGTCAGGGGGAAACTTATAAGCGAAGAGGGAGACCGAGGGGGTGCCTGGCGCGGCCAGACCACCCCCTGGCGCGGCCATGCCTAGCCCGCGCGGCCAGGCCCCAGCCCCACTCCGTCTCGTATTCTGGCTCCGTGAATCTTCTGGTGAAATAGGATTTTTGGCATATTTTCTAGGATTTTTCCTGATAGTTGATTTTCTGCACAAAAACTAGACACCAAGGTAATTTTGCTGAAAACAGCATCAATCCGTGTTAGTTGTATCCAAATCACACAAGTTTAGAGGAAAAACAATAGCAAAAGTGTTTGGGAAAGTAGATACGTTTTGGACATATCAACTCCCCTCAATCTTAGCTTATTGCTTGTCCTCAAGCAATTCAGTTGAAAACTGAGTGCGATAAGAGAAACTTTCACGAACACATTTGCTATCATAAAATGTATATATTCTCAGCATGTGATCAACTACTCAGATAATTCATAATAAAGAGTATGCAAATAAGTTTACTTAATAGTCATTGCAAGCTATGAAGAGATCCCAACTCAAAAATAGTAAGTAGCATGAAACATAAACATAACCAACATTGCAATGCTCATAGAAAGGTATGATAGAGTGGTATCTCGCTTGCCTTTGATTGTAGAGCAAACATAAATGCCCAGGCACCTTTGAAGTTCAAGTGAATACTAGAAGTAAAGATATCAAAGATACAAGCATCAAAGTCATAACACAAATAATCAAGTTTTGAGACAAGCATATTACACTAAGAATGACAACTTTGCTCTCAAGCAAGTGCTCATAGAATATGTGGAGACTCAACAAAGAAATGAAAAGGTTCTGAATAGTTCGAAAGGCTTCCAAATTCTGAAAGTATGATACTCGTTAGCTTTGAGCTCTCATTGCCCCTATCATAAGCATCTTTAAATGGTTAAGGTTAAAGTGACACAACTAAGAGGATATGATTGACAAGTTATAAGCTAAAATCTCATGCCCCTTACTTACGAGTACCGGACCTCATGCTACTCAACTTTAGTCACAAGTAAGCTCTTGTCATTGTAAGTACATATGTATCATAGAGAACTGCCAACAGGGTACCCCTTAAACATGATACAAGAGCTATCCCATAATCAAAATCACAAGGCAAGCAGATAATGAGCATCTCAGCGATATTTTTATTTGCTATTTGCATAGGTTTTTATTGAGGATGCTTCATAGAATGCTCATTATGGTTATGCTGCAAGTTTCCACCATGATTATGCATGGCTTAGGCTAGTGGCCCAGGCGTTTCTCTAACACATATACCAACTCCATGATCTTACAAGTTCCCCTTTTATTTCCCCTTTTATCAACAAGGTACAAAGTACCCGTGAAATGTTGAAAGCGTTCCCCATGATACATGGTTCTGCTAACTGATACATTGCAAATGTATCTACAATTTTTGATGTTCCATGCTTGGTTTTATCCACTTTCTTGTGTTTTGTTCCAACTTTGGAGTACTTTTCATATGATTTCTTGGACTAACCTATTAACAAGAGCCACAGTGTCAGCTGCCTATTTTCTGCTGTTTTTGGTTCCAGGAAAGTCAGAAAATGAATATTTTCGGAATTGGACGGGACAAAAGCCAAAGTGCCTATTTTTTCGGAAGTCATCAGATGCCAGAATACGAGACGGAGAGGCCGTCCACACCACCCGGCCGCGCGGCCAGACTGGGCCCATGCTATGGGGTGGTGTGGTGGCCCCTGGCACCCCCTCGGCCTCCCCTTCCGCCTATAAGATGCCCTCGGGATGTAAACCCTAAGTGCCCGATCAAAAATCCACGAAAGAGTCTATAGCTGCCGTCATCTCCATCCCTAGATCGGGAGGGATCTGAAGCTCTTCCCGGCACCCTGCCGGAGAGGGGAATTCACCCTGGAGGGCTTCTTCATCACCATGCAAGCCTCCGGTGTGATGCGTGAGTAGTTCATCCTTGGACTACGGATCCATGTAGTAGCTAAATGGCTGGTTCTCCTCCTTTGTGCTTTCATGTTTAGATCTTGTGAGCTCCGTTCATGATCAAGATCATCTATTTGTAATTCTGCATGTTGTGTTTGTGGGGATCCGATGGATATTGAGATGCTATTTCAGATTGATTATTGATTCTATCATGTCTTTGTTATTTGTGATCTTGCATGCTTTCCGTAGTTAGTAGCTATCTTGGCCAAGTAGATGCTAGCAACTCCAAGAGTTAGTATTTATGCTCGATAGTGGGTTCATGCCTCTGGTAATCTGGGGAAGTGACAGAAATATCTAAGGTACTAGATGTGCTATTGCTACTAGGGAGAAAACAACAATCCTTTGTTCATAGAACAATCTTATTGT
The DNA here is from genome assembly GCA_910589775.1 of Avena eriantha. Classification (NCBI taxonomy): domain Eukaryota; kingdom Viridiplantae; phylum Streptophyta; class Magnoliopsida; order Poales; family Poaceae; genus Avena; species Avena eriantha. The sequence goes on along the minus strand of OU342742.1, from coordinate 237,625,469 downwards.
TTACTTTACTTGCATTTCGTAAAGCAATAATCTGTTGCTTGCAACTTAATACTGGAGGGGGTTCGGATGATAACCTGAAGGTGGATTATTAGTCATAGATGCAGTTGGATGGCGGTCTATGTATAATGTTGTAATTCCCAATCAAGTCTCAAAGGAGTCAAGATGATTAGTATATGCATGTATTGCTTTCTCGATGTTTGTCAATTGCCCCGATGTAATTTGTTCAGCCAGCATGTTATCTATCTTAAGGAGAGCCACCTCTAGTGAACTATGGATCCCGGCCCTTGTCTTTTACATTCAATCTACAAACTGTTTACTGTTTTGTGTTTACTTTCTGCAAACTTTTACTTCTTTCCATTCGATACGTTTAATCCTTTGTTTTCTGCAAAACACGGTGAGATTACCTCTTGGAATAGCTGAAGGAGTGTTTACAAAGATCCTTGGGAAAATAATTTCTACTGATTATCTTGTTATTGAATGTGCAGGAAAAGGACAAATTACACTTGGAAGGGCCCTATTAGAACTCCTTGGAGCAATAATAGATGTGGGAAAGGGGACCATGCACCTTTCTTCTCCACCAAACAATCATATTTTCCCCAAGGTTAATAATAAAAGTAAGAGAGGTAAGGGCAAGAAATTTGGTCTTAATGCTTCTTCATTTGAGAACACTTGATTCTTTTTCTTGCTTCGTATGCCTAACTTAAAGGCGTTAAATGGAAGTACTTATTGGGAGATAACCCAAAAGTTTTAGATGAGTCTTGGAAGTTATTACCTCTGTAATAACCTCTCCTTATCCTTTTTATTTGCTTTTTGTGCCAAGAGTAACCTCTAATGAGAGAGAAGTAATGATTGGGAAAGTTGCTGTCGCGAAACAGATTTCTGTGCTTCACTATAAAAATTCGTGTAAAATCTCTGTACGTCCTTTTGAGGCGTGAATTTTTGTGCTTCTTACCCAGGTTGTTATCTAACTTTTGTTAGTTCAATACTTTTTTATTTGAGCAACAGAAGGTCTTCGAAAAAATTTGTCTTTACCGACTGGTCTGTTTTAACAGATTTCTGCCATTTTCTGAATTTGCTTCTTGTTGGTTCCTTTTTGAGTTCTTTTGGGGAATTGAGATTTTTTAGGGAAGTACTGCAGTATCTAGTGTTCTAATGGAAGTTTATTTGGTGTTAGAACTGAACCTTAAGACCTTTTATCTTGAGTGCACTAATGTTGCTAATAAAGATTGTGTGAAGTTTTGTATGAAGGAAAATTTTCAGGTGTATGGAAGGAATGAGTAATAAGATGAGGGATGGACTAAAGATCAAGCTTGAGGATGCCACGCGTGTCACCCCAAGAAATATCCAAGAAGTACAAGCGTCAAAGCTTGGGGATGCCCAAGGCATCCCCTTCTTCATCAATAAAAATCCCAGGTTTCTTCCAAATGCTTCATTTTTATCGTTTCATGCATAGTTGTGTTGTTCTTGGAGCGTCTTCTTTTTCGTTTTCGTTTTGGTTTTTCGTTTGCTTAGTTTTCTGAATAAATTGGTTGGACCCCCTCTTTCATACATTGGTTTGCAAATAGTTTGGTTTGGTTTGGAAAAGAGTAGGAAAGTTCATGCTTATGTGGTAAAAAGAGCTTGTTTTTGACTATGGCCTATGCTTTGTCACGCCATGATTGATATTGTTTTGGCTTTATGCTTAGTATTTTTTGTTGTAGCATGACTTATTATAAACAATTGAGATTGCTTAATGTGCCTTGGATGAATCATGCGTTGTTTTAGCATATTAAAGCATAGTATTGTGGTATTCTCCTTTGATGCTTTATTTGGGTTGACTTGGCGCATGCTCACACCATGTTATGACTATCTCAAGTCACCATAGACTTTATGATCCTTTAGTTTTCAACTTGTAGTATCACTTTATGCTTTTATCAATGATGTTTTGTCGCTCTGCATGATTATGGCCATTATTGCTCTCTTAGTTTGTCGCTCCCAGTCTTTTGCTAGCCTCCACAACCAAGTATGAGTTCCACTCATGCATCCAATTCCCTAAACCAAGTTATTCCAAAGAGTCCACCATACCTACCTACTAGCTTATGCTATTCCAAGTATATTCATGCTTTTGTTTATCTTCGAAATTAAACTTGTTATGAGAAAACTAGTGATTAAACCTCTCACGAACTTGATGGCACACTTTACTTTGCATCTAATAAACTTGAACCATTGGGTCCTTCTTTGTTGCGTATATGCTTGCGCTTTATAAGTTGAAATTAGCAGAACCATGTATCATGGGGAACGCTTTCAACATTGCACTTGTACTTTGTACCCCGTTGATATCATGTTCTTTTGCTTACGGATCCCGACGGTGTGAAATAAAAGTGGAACTTGTAAGATCATGGAGTTTGTATGTGTGTTAGAGAAACGCCTGGGCCGCTAGCCTAAGCCATGCCTAATCATGGTGGAAACTTGCAGCATCACCATAATGAGCACTCTATGAAGCATCCTTAATAAAAACCTATGCAAATAGCAAATAAAAATATCGCTGAGATGCTCATTGTCTGCTTGCTTTGTCATTTTGATTATGGGATAGCTCCAATATCATGTGCAAGGGGTACCCCGTTGGCGATTCTTTATGATACATATGTACTTACAATGACAAGAGCTTACTTGTGACTAAAGTTTAGTAGCATGAGGATCGGTCTTCGTAAGTAAGGGGCATGAGATTTCGGTTTATAACTTGTCAAGCATATCCTCTTAGTTGTGTCACTTTAACCTTAATCACCTTCAAGACGCTTATGATAGGGGCAATGAGATCTGAAAGCTATAATTACCATAATTTTTGGAAGCTCTTTATGAGACTTGAATCCCTACTTCCTTTTACAAAGGCCTTTCTTCCACCATTATATTGAGTCTCCACCTTCTACCTTTATGCACTTACTTTGAGAGCATAGTGGTCATTCTTAGTTCTACGTGCATTGTCCCAAGACTAGTTGATTGATGCATAACTTGATATTGCTTGCTTTAAACTATTTGTATCTAGTCACTCTTATGAACTTTGAAGGTGTCCTATGCATTTATGTTTTGCTACTCTATGAGGGACAAGCTGAATACTATTATGCTATGTTTTCTTTATGTGAAACAAACAAACGTCTTGCAAAGCATTGTTATTCATGAATCTTTTGTTTATGCCTTTTCATGTTGCATCGTAGTTTCTTTGTCTTATTGCTAGAACTTTGTCTTTCATGTTATGATTGAAGTACTATGATCCCAGCTTTGAATGTTTTACAAATACTTTGATCAAGTCTTTGATGGTGCATGTCACCTCAAAAATTATTCTTTCTTTTTATCACTTACCTACTCGAGGACGAGCAGGAGTTAAGCTTGGGGATGTTGATACATTGCAAATGTATCTATAATTTTTGATGTTCCATGCTTGGTTTTATCCACTTTCTTGTGTTTTGTTCCAACTTTGGAGTACTTTTCATATGATTTCTTGGACTAACCTATTAACAAGAGCCACAGTGCCAGCTGCCTGTTTTCTGCTGTTTTTGGTTCCAGGAAAGTCAGAAAATATATATTCTCAGAATTGGACGGGACAAAAGCCAAAGTGCCTATTTTTCCGGAAGTCATCAGATGGCAAAATACGAGACGGAGAGGGGCCAGAGGCTGGCCACACCACCTCGCCACGCGGCCAGGCTAGGCCCACGCCAGGGGGTGGTGTGGTGGCCCCTAGCAGCCCCTCGGCCTCCCCTTCTGCCTATAAGATGCCCTCGGGACGTAAACCCTAAGTGCCCGATCAAAAATCCATGAAAGAGTCTGTAGCCGCCGTCATCTCCATCCCCTAGATCGGGAGGGATCTGAAGCTCTTCCCGGCACGCTGCCGGAGAGGGGAATTCACCCTAGAGGCCTTCTTCATCACCATGCAAGCCTCCAGTGTGATGTGTGAGTAGTTCATCCTTGGACTACGGATCCATGTAGTAGCTAGATAGCTGGTTCTCCTCCTTTGTGCTTTCATGTTTAGATATTTTGAGCTCCGTTCATGATCAAGATCATCTATTTGTAATTCTGCATGTTGTGTTTGCGGGGATCCGATGGATATTGAGATGCTATTTCAGATTGATTATTGATTCTATCATGTCTTTGTTATTTGTGATCTTGCATGCTTTCCGTTGTTAGTAGCTATCTTGGCCAAGTAGATGCTAGCAACTCCAAGAGTTAGTATTTATGCTCGATAGTGGGTTCATGCCTCTAGTAATCTGGGGAAGTGACAGAAATCTCTAAGGTACTAGATGTGATGTTGCTACTAGGGATAAAACAACAATAATTTGTTCATAGAACAATCGTATTGTTTACTTTACATGCAGTTCGTAAAGCAATAATCTGTTGCTTGCAACTTAATACTGGAGGGGGTTCGGATGATAACCTGAAGGTGGATTATTAGTCATAGATGCAGTTGGATGGCGGTCTATGTATAATGTTGTAATGCCCAATCAAGTCTCAAAGGAGTCAAGATGATTAGTATATGCATGTATTGCTTTCTCGATGTTTGTCAATTGCCCCGCTGTAATTTGTTCACCCAGCATGTTATCTATCTTAAGGAGAGCCACCTCTAGTTAACTATGGATCCCGGTCCTTGTCTTTCACATTCAATCTACAAACCGTTTACTATTTTATGTTTACTTTCTGCAAACTTTTACTTCTTTCCATTCGATACGTTTAATCCTTTGTTTTCCGCAAAACACGGTGAGATTGACAACCTCATCGCAAGTTGGGGAAAAAGTTCTATGGTTGTGTTGTGCAGGTCTCCATGTTGCTACTAGCACCGGTAGTGCGCCCTGCCAAGGCTTAGCTAGCAACACCTTTGGGGTGTTTCCTTGCTCCTACTAATTCGATTAAACCTTGGTTTCATAACTGAGGGAAACTTGTTGCTGTGCTCATCATACCTTCCTCTTGGGGTTCCCAACGAGCTCTACATCATCATTGCTCCAGCATTTTTCTGGGCACCATACTTAGAACCATCACTAACTTCAACTTATAAAGCGCAAGCATATACGCAACAAAGATGGATGCAATGGTTCAAGATTATTAAGTGCAACAAAGTAAAGTGTGCCATCAAGTTCATGAGAGCTTGATGTCTACGCACTTCTATTCTTGTAGACAGTTGTTGGGCCTCCAAGCGCAGAGGTTTGTAGAACAGCAGCAAGTTTTCCCTTAAGTGGATCACCCAAGGTTTATCGAACTCAGGGAGGAAGTGGTCAAAGGTATTCCCTCTCAGGCAACCCTGCAATCAAGATATAAGAAGTCTCTTGTGTCCCCAACACACCCAATACACTTGTCAGGTGTATAGGTGCACTAGTTCGGCGAAGAGATAGTGAAATACAAGTGGTATGGATATAAGACAACGGTGCCAGAAAATAGCTTGATGGCGTGGAAGAAACTAAAGGCAAACTGAAATAAAGATGGAAGCAAGCAAACATGTAATAGATCTAATTGCAAATGGTGTATCAATGCTTAGAAACAAGGCCTAGGGATCATACTTTCACTAGTGAACACTCTCATACAAATATCTTCTATTTATGATACTACTCTTAACTACTCTCCGGTTGGACACTCTAATCGATGGTAGGGCTATAACAACACACCTCAAAGTAAGCCTTTCCCATCTAGATAACCCCACACAGTCACCTTGAGCTCTAGATGGTTCCAACAAACACCACAATTTCATAAAGACATCCAACTCCAAATATAACTCATAACAAGTATTTGTAATCTCTAGCCTAAGTGCCACCATGGTGTGCATGCTATCACTTTCACACACATGGGGAGAGCAGAGATCTATTAAAGCACTTGAGTAGCAAAGTATATATACTTGAGTACAAAGCTCATGATCACAATATGATATGCATAGAGAGAGATGAACACATAGCTACCGGTAGAACCCTTAGCCTCGAGGAAGAACTACTCCCTCATCATCATGGGAATCAGCAACGACAATGGAGATGGTGGTGGAGATCGATGGAGATGGCTCCGGGGGCACTTCCCCGTCCCGGCAAGGTGCCGGAACAGAGACTTTCTGTCTCCCGAATCTCCCCTTCGGTGGCGGCAGCGCTGTGGAACATTTCGTGGCTGGAGGGTTGACTATTTAGGGTTTCTGCCTCGGGAGGAATATATAGGCGAAGGAGGCAAGGTCGGTGGCCAGCCAGGGGGCCCACACCACCTGGTGGCGCGGCTAGGGGGACTCGCGCCTAGGGGTGGTGTGGCCACCCTATGGCCCCTCTCCGTCTTGTCTTCTGGCTCCGTGAGTCTTCCGGTAAAATATCAACTTTGGCTTTTGTCCCGTCCAATTCCGAGAATATTCATTTTCTGACTTCCTGGAACCAAAAATAGCAAAAAACAGGCAGCTGGCATTGTGGCATCTTGTTAATAGGTTAGTCCAAGAAAGTTTATGAAAATTACTCCAAAGTTGGAACAAAACATAAGAAAGTAGATAAAACTAAGCATGGAACATCAAAAATTATAGATACATTTGCAATGTATCAACATCCCCAAGCTTAACTCCTGCTCGTCCTCGAGTAGGTAATTGATAAAAAGAAAGAATAATATTTGAGGTGACATGCACCATCATAAACTTGATCAAAGTATTTGTAAAACATTCAAAGTTGGGATCATAGTACTTCAATCATAACATGAAAGACAAAGTTCTAGCAATAAGACAAAGCAACTATGTTGCAACATGAAAGGGTACAAACAAAATATTCATGAATAACAATACTTTGCAAGACGTTTGTTTATTTCACATAAAGAAAACATAGCATAATGGCATTTAGCTTGTCCCTCATAGAGTAGCAAACATAAATGCATAGGACACCTTCAAAGTTCATAAGAGTGACTAGATAAAAATAGTTTAAAACAAGCAATATCAAAGCTATGCATCAATCAACTAGTCTTGGGACAATGCACATAGAACTAAGAATGGTCACTATGCTCTCAAAGTAGGTGCATAAAGGTAGAAGGTGGAGACTCAATATAATGGTGGAAGAAAGGCCTTCATAGAAGGAAGTAGGGATTCGAGTTTCATAAAGAGCTTCCAAAAATTATGGTACTTATTCAGCTCTCATTGCCCCTATCATAAGCATCTTGAAGTGATTAAGGTTAAAGTGAACAAACTATGGTGTACATGCTTGACAAAGTATAAGTTAGAAATCTCATGTCCCTTGAATACGAGGGTCGCTCCTCATGTTACTCAAGTTTAGTCACCGGTAAGTTCTTGTCATCGTAAGTACATGTGTATCATAGAGAACCGCCAACGGGGTACCCCTTGCCCGATGATACGGAAGAATCCCCATATCAAAATGACAAGGCAAGCAGACAACGAGCATCTCATCAATCTTCTTATTTACCATGGGAATATGGTGCTTTTTTCTCTCTTTCCTCTTTTCATAATCTCTTTTTTTCTCAATATAGGACTCTTTTTTATAAGAAGAATGCTTCATAGACAGCTCATTATGGTTATGCTGCAGGTTTCCACCATGTCAGCATGGATTAGACCAGTGGCCCAAGCGTTTCTCTAACACATATACATAACTCAATGGACTTACAAGCTCCCTTTTCATTTCACACCGACGACATCCATAGACAAAAGAGCATGATATCAACTAGGTACAAAGTACCAGTGCAATGTTGAAAGCGTTCCCCATGACAACATGGTTCTACTAATCCCCAACAAATAAGTGCAAGCATATACAACATAGACGACACAATGGTTAAAGTTTATTAAGGGCAAGAAAAGAAAAGTGTGCCATCAAGTTTGTGAGAGCTTTAATCACTAGTTTTCTCATAACAAGTTTAATTCGGAAGGTAGATAAAAACATGAATATACTTGGAATAGCATATGCTAGTAGGTAGGTATGGTGGACTCTTTGGAATGACTTGGTTTTAGGGAGTTGGATGCATGAGTGGAACTCATACTTGGTTACGGAGGCTAGCAAAAGACTGGGAGCGACAAACTAAGAGAGCAATAATGGCCATAATCATGCAGAGCCACAAAACATCATTGATCAAAGCATAAAGTGATACTACAAGTTGAAAACTAAAGGATCATCAAGGCTATGCTGACTTGGGATAGTCATAACATGGTGTGAGCATGCTCCAAGTCAACCCAAATAAAGCATCAAAGGAGAATACCACAATACTATGCTTTAATATGCTAAAACAACGCATGATCCTTCCAAGGAACATTAAGCAATCTCAATTGTTTATAACAAGTCATGCTAAAGCAAAGAATACTAAGCATAAAGCCAAAACAATATCAAGCATGGCATGACAAAGCATAGGCCACAGTCAAAAACAAGCTCTTTTTATCACTTAAGCATGAGCTTTCCTACTCTTTTCCAATCCAAACCAAACTATTTGAAAACCAATGTAAGAAAGAGGGGGTCCAACCAATTTATTTAGCAAACTAAGAAAACAAAGCAAACGAAAAACCAAAACGAAAACAAAAAATAAGACGCTCCAAGAACAACACAACTATGCATGAAACAATAAAAATGAAGCGTTTGGAAGAAACCTGGGATTTTTATTGATGAAGAAGGGGATGCCTTGGGCATCCCCAAGCTTTGACGCTTGTACTTCTTGGATATTTCTTGGGGTGACACGCATGGCATCCCCAAGCTTGAGCTTTAGTCCATTCTTCATCTCATTACATCATTCCTTCCATACACCTGAAAATTTTCCTTCATACAAAACTTCACACAATCTTTATTAGCAACATTAGTGCACTCAAGATAATAAGTCTTTAGGTTCAGTTCTAACACCAATAAAACTTCCATTAAAACACTAGCTACTGTAGCACTTCCCTCAAAAAGCTCAATTCCCCAAAAGAACTCAAAAAGGAACCAACAAGAAGCAAATGCAAATAATGGCAGAAATCTGTTAAAACAGACCAGTCGGTAAAGACGAATTTTTTCGAAGACCTTCTGTTGCTCAAATAAAAAAGTATTGAACTAACAAAAGTTAGATAACAACCTAGGTAAGAAGCACAAAAATTCACGCCTCAAAAGGACGTACAGAGATTTTACACGAATTTTTATAGTGAAGCACAGAAATCTGTTTCGCGACAGCAACTTTCCCAATCATTACTTCTCTCTTATTAGAGGTTACTCTTGGCACAAAAAGCAAATAAAAAGGATAAGGAGCGGTTATTACTGAAGTAATAACTTCCAAGACTCATCTAAAACTTTTGGGTTATCTCCCAATAAGTACTTTTCTTTAACGCCTTTAAGTTAGACATGATAGTTTGAGAAGATGCTCCCATAAGAAATATGAATTGAAGTAAAAGAGAGCATCAAGAAGCAAATTCAAAGCACATTTAAGTCTAACCCACTTCCTATGCATAGGAATCTTGTAAATAAACAAGTCATGAAAGCATAAAGCAATAAGCATAGTAAAGCAAAACAAGTGCAATTTCAAGACTTTCAACATAAAGAGGGGAAACTTAATATTATTGAGATGCATAGAACCATGTTTCCCTCTCTCATAATAACTTTTAGTAGCATCATGAATAAAATTAACAATATAACTATCACATAAAACATTCTTATCATGAGCCACATGTTCAAAAGAATTAATACTCTCCACATAAACATAGTCATTCTTATTAATTGTAGTGGGAGAAAATTCAACAAAATAGCTATCATTGTTATTCTCATCACCATAATCATCAAATATAGGAGGCATATTGTAATCATAATTAATTTTCTCCTCAATAGTAGGTAGACCGAAAATATCATATGCATCATTGTAATCATCATATATTGGAGGTTTTGTATCATCATAAGCAATAGAATAGCTATCTTCCAAAGCTGGGGGACTAAAAAGATCATTTTCATAAAAACTAGCTTCCCCAAGCTTAGACTTTTCCATAGCATTAGTAATAATGGTGTCCAAAGAATTCATACTAACAACATTGCTATTAGCATGCAAATAAAGTTCCATAGGTTTTTTAATTTTCTCTTCAAACACTTCATGTCCTAACTCAAGATAAATACTATAAAGCTCTCTAATTTTGTTGTTGTTTTCCATTAAGCCTAACTAGTGAAAATAAAAACAAGAAATAAAAATATATAACTGTAGAATCTAAACTTCGAGCACTCACACACCAGCAACCGCACTAGAAGATAACTTAGTAGCTAGAGGATGTGAGTACCTTTTACCTTACCTTCCCGGCAACGTCGCCAGAAAATAGCTTGATGTCTACGCACTTCTATTCTTGTAGATAGTTGTTGGGCCTCCAAGTGCAGAGGTTTGTAGAACAGCAGCAAGTTTTCCCTTAAGTGGATCACCCAAGGCTTATCGAACTCAGGGAGGAAGTGTTCAAAGGTATTCCCTCTCAGGCAACCCTGCAATCAAGATACAAGAAGTCTCTTGTGTCCCCAACACACCCAATACACTTGTCAGGTGTATAGGTGCACTAGTTCGGCGAAGAGATAATGAAATACAAGTGGTATGGATATAATACAACGGTGCCAGAAAATAGCTTGATGGCGTGGAAGAAACTAAAGGCAAACTGAAATAAAGATGGAAGCAAGCAAACATGTAATAGATCTAATTGCAAACGGTGTATCAATGCTTAGAAATAAGGCCTAGGGATCATACTTTCACTAGTGGACACTCTCATACAAATATCTTCTATTTATGATACTACTCTCCGGTTGGACACTCTAATCGATGGTAGGGATATAACAGCACACCTCAAAGTAAGCCTTTCCCATCTAGATAACCCCACACAGTCACCTTGAGCTCTAGATGGTTCCAACAAACACCACAATTTCATAAAGACATCCAACTCCAAATATAACTCATAACAAGTATTTGTAATATCTAGCCTAAGTGCCACCATGGTGTGCATGCTATCACTTTCACACACATGGGGAGATCAGAGATCTATTAAAGCACTTGAGTAGCAAAGTAGATCTACTTGATTACAAAGCTCATGATCACAATATGATCATGCATAGAGAGAGATGAACACATAGCTACCGGTAGAACCCTTAGCCTCGAGGAAGAACTACTCGCTCATCATCATGGGAATCAGCAACGGCGATGGAGATGGTGGTGGAGATTGATGGAGATATAAAGCACTTGAGTAGCACTTCCCCGTCCCAGTAGGGTGCCGCAACAGAGACTTTCTGTCCCCCGAATCTCCCCTTCGGTGGCGGTGGCGCTGCGTAACTTTTTGTGGCTGGAGGCTTGACTATTTAGGGTTTCTGCCTCAGGAGGAATATATAGGCGAAGGAGGCAAGGTCAGTGGCCAGCCAGGGGGCCCACACCACCTGGTGGCGCGGCCAGGGGGACCCGTGCCTAGGGGTGGTGTGGCCACCCTATGGCCCCTCTCCATCTCGTCTTCTGGCTCCGTGAGTCTTCTGGTAAAATATAAACTTTGGCTTTTGTCCCGTCCAATTCCGAGAATATTCATTTTCTGACTTCCTAGAACCAAAAATAGCAGAAAACAGGCAGCTGGCACTCTGGCATCTTGTTAATAGGTTAGTCCAAGAAAGTGTATGAAATGTACTCCAAAGTTGGAACAAAACATAAGAAAGTAGATAAAACCAAGCATGGAACATCAAAAAATATAGATACATTTGCAATGTATCAGAGCTTTACTAACTAACTTTCTCATAACAAGCAAATATTTTATCCGGAAGAAAACAAGGCATAATGCACGGAATAGCAAATGATGCTAATAGGTAGGTATGGTGGACACTTATGGAAATATTTGTTTTAGGGAATTGGACACACGAGTAAAACTTATACTCAGTGCAAGTGAAGGCTAGCAATAGCAAGGGAGCGACAAATGAGAGAGCAATAATTGTCATAATCATGCTTACAAGAAAACATGACTAATCATGGCATGAAAGTGATTCAAGACCCCTGAGGCAAAATAATTCATCGAGGCATAACTGATTATTGTTTCAGTCATATGCATGTATGAGCATGTGCCAAGTCAATTCAAGCGAAACATTCAGAGGGAGATACCACAGTGTCATACCAAATTATGAATAGAGCAATGCAAGCAAACATTCGTATGACAAGCTACAAACTATTAGCGAGTTGGAGCTAATCATAAGAAAGCAAGAAGTACTAAGCATCCATAAATAACATACACCCTACATGAACAGACTAACCATGCCCACAATGATGAGTATATGTACAAAAATGAAAAACAAATAGAGTTCGTTACCAGCCTCTCACCACACCTCAAGTTGTCATTAATCCTCATTATTGCCCTTCACTTGTGTGCCTTGAATAATAACATGAAACCAAATTCTACTGAGGACTGCTGAACCCTGCAACAAACTTGCAAAGCCAAAGAAGAACAACAAATATTTTTGGTGTTTTCGATTTTTAAAAGCAAGAACCAAAAAAGGAAAAACAAGCAAAGCAAATTTTTTTTGGGTTTTTCGAATAGTTCAAACAAAGCAAAAAGGGAAAATCAAACCAAGGCAAAAAGAAGAAGAAGCAAACAAAGAGAAACAACAGAAATATTTTTGGTCTTTTTGTGTTTTAGAAAGCAAAAACAAAGAGAGAACAAAAACTAAAAAGAGAACGAAACATGAATATACAAAGTACTGACGAAACATGATATGGAGATGAGTGTGATGTCGGTGTACCTCCCCCCAAGCTTAGGCTTTTGGCCTAAGTGGGTATCAATCCCAAGCTGGCCAAGATGGCGTGCCTCCGTAGTATGGTGAGGAGGTGCCCTCGTCCTGGTGCGAGCTCGAGGACGCCCCACCATAGTGTGCAGAGTAATCATAGGAGGGCACATCCTCCTAGTGCTGCCTGTGGAAACCAAGCAAGCGGAGCTGCTCGTCCACCTCCTCCTTGGAGCGCGACCACGGCCTCCTGTGAACACTGAACAAAGTAGATTGCGACAAAGGAATCTCCCTTTCATCCCCGTCAGTAAACAACATCCTGTATACTAAACTGTCCATATTAGAGTCAGCAGTGACGAAGTGATGTGTTTTCATGGCAGCAAGGTCAAGTCTTTGTGGTGCCAATATAGTATCATTTGGATCCACCGAAAGCTCTAATGCATTGACCATACGCGAGGCGATGATGCCCCCATAAATAGGTCCCCTAGCAGCTAGGCGGCGAGTAATGAGAGAGCCAAGATTGTACCGAGTATCATTGTTAAGCGCAGCAGCGAGGAAGGCTAAATGATAATTGGAGATATTACTCGTATTCTCCCTACCAAGAATGCTAGTAGCAAGATAATAGGCAAAGTATCTAAGAGCAAGGAGTTGGATGTTTCTTATCTTCCCGCGCTGAGCTACGCGGTCATCGTCATTGGTCACACCTCGATAGAGCTCTAGCAAATCAGCGGGTCGCCCTTGAATCTTCTTCACGCTTCCTGTCATGCCTATACCTATAATGCTACAAAACCTTTCCAATGGCATGGTAAAAGGCAGATTATAAATTCTGAAAGAAATAGTTGAATGATAGGGGGTGTTAGTGAAAACGAAACTCTCAGCGAAAGTTTTGGTGAGCATGGCATATTTCTCACTCTCATCTTCCATGTATGAGGTCAAACCAACCCTCTAAATCAATAGTAATAAATCATCGAGAATCCCTGCAGCTCGTAAGAAGGTATAACAAGGAAAAGTAGATGGGTGAGCATCCCCCTCATCTCCTTCATTACCAATGCGTGGTGCAATGAGACCTTCGTTGTATGAAGGTCTAAACTGGGAGGCTGATCTTGAAGGCCTTGACCTCCTAGGTGCGTCCCTCAAATATTTCTCCAAAGGTGTGGTTGTTCATCTTTGATATTCTGAAATTTAAACATCCATTAAACAAGTGATTGCAAAGTGAATATATAATGAAGGGCACTACTCATAGGGACTTGTAGAGGCCTAAACATGCATCAAAACTATATCTCTAAGCATTGAACAAGCTTACAAGCTCTCATAATCTGTCACCTACATCAGCAAAATACTCAAGATATAAACCACTAAACACAAATCTACTTGGACAAGTAGATTTATCAGCCATTTGAAAAGATATATCAGTTGGTATTAGTTTTTCCAGTTGAAGTCTCTTATAGAGAGAAAAAGGCATAACACTAACTCCTGCTCCCAAATCACAAAAAGCAGTTCTAACATAACTATTTTTAATAGAGCACAGGATAGTTGGAATCCCTGGGTCTCCAAGTTTCTTTGGAACTTTACCATTAAAGGAATAATTAGCAAGCAAAGTAGAAATTCCTTCATTAGGGATCTTCCTTTTATTCGAGACAATATCCTTCATATACTTTGAATAAGGAGGCAATTTAATGGCATCAGTCAAAGGAATTTGCAAGAATAAAGGTTTCATCCACTCACAAAACTTATTATAGTGTTCATCTTCCTTTGACTTGTGTTTCTTATCAGGGAAAGGCATAGGTTTTTGGACCCAAGGCTCTCTTTCACTACTATGTTTCTTAGCAACAAAATCTTCTTTAGTGTGTTTAGTATTCTTAGTGTGCTTTTCAGGTTCTTCTTCAACTTTTTCTTTATCAGGAACATCATTTTCTTCATTACCACTTTCAGTTTCAGCATCAGAGACAGATATACTATTAGGATCTTTAGCAGGTTCAGAGGGTTCTACAATATTTTTATGTTTCTTTTTTATTTTCTTACGAGTAGTACCACTATTTTCAGCTTGTTGAGAATCCTGCTCAATTCTTTTGGGATGCCCCTCAGGATATAGAGGATCCTGGGTAGCAACACCACTTCTAGTTCTATTTTCATAAGCATGTTTTTCTTTGGCAGCATTAAGTAGCAAGTCTTTTTGCACTTTAATAAGTTGATCTATTTGAGTTTGAACCATTTGAAAATGTTTAACAAGCATTTTAACATCATTAGAGGTTATTTCCACAATATCCTTCAACTCAACAATAGCTCTAATGTTTTCCATTAAATGATTTTGCACCCTTTTATTGAAATTATCTTGCTTAACAATGAAAATATCGAATTCTTCTAAGCATTGATCAGGAGGTTTAGAGTAAGGGATATCACCTTCATCAAAATGTTGGAGAGAGTGTACCTCAATAGTGGATGAGTGGGGAATTGGCTTACATAATTCTTCTATAGGAGGTAAATTCTTGACATCTGCAGCTTTAAGTCCCTTCTCCTTAAGACATTTCTTAGCTTCCTTCATCACTTCATCATTTAATTCAATAACTCCCCTCTTCTTAGATAATGGTATAGGCGCCGGTATAGCTGGTTCAGGTATGATTACTTCAGGTATAGCTGGTTCAGGAGGAGTCCAATCTTCATAATTCTTGCTTATTTTGGCCATTAATTCCTCAGCTTCTGGAGTCCTATTCCTGAAAACACAATCAACACAACTATCTAGGTATGTCATAGATTCTTCAGTTAGTCCATTATAAAATATATCAAGAAGCTCATTCTTAGGTAATGGACATCCAGCCTGTGCATGAATCAAAGCACAAAACCTTGCCCATGATTCAGGCAATATCTCTTTTTCTCCTTGTTTAAAATCAAAAAGTTCCTGCAAAATAGCATGTCTAGCACTAGGAGGAAACTATTTCTGCAGGAAGGTACTAATCAAGCAATCAGGGCTATCAATAGATCCAGGTGGTAAATTATTAAACCAAGTTTTAGCTTCTCCTTTCAGTGAAAAGGGGAAAATTTTAGCAACAAAGTAGGTGCGCATCTTAATATCATATTAAAACATGCCACTCATGGTAGAAAGCTCGGTCATATGTGCTACCGCACTTTCATTCTTAGTCCCACAAAAAGGTTCTTTCTCAACAATAGCTATATAGGATAGATCAAGAGAAAAATCATAATCTTTATCTTTAATGTTTATGGGAGATGCAGCAAACTTAGCATTAGGAGACAATTTAGGTTTTATAGTACGCCTCTCAAGGAGAATCTTAGCAGCACTCATATCATGGGTGTTTTGACATTCTTTAATAAATTCATCGGTCATCTCAATATAACCGTCTTCAATATCATAGCTCTCTCTAGACTTAGGTGAACTAATAGGTGTAGTAGTGTATTCATTAGGAGTTTCAGTATTTCCAGCTATAGTTCTAGCAATCGTAGCATATAGGAAAGAACCTAATGGACCACTCTTATCAAGCAAAGTAGAAGCAGCATCATAAGTTTCAGAAGTTTCAGATTCAGCGGTAGTAGCAGTGTGTGTAGCATGTGTATGTGGTGGTGTAAGGAACTTACTCATAACAGATGGTGAATCAAGAGCAACAGAGGTGTTCAGAACCGTACCTCTTCTTGTAGTGGATGGTAAAATAGGAACCTTGCCATCACGCGACTTACCCATGATAGATGGATGGCAGCGAACAATAATGATTCTAAGTGGACTTGATAAATAGAGCTATGCTCCCCGGCAACGGTGCCAGAAAATAGTCTTGATGACCCACAAGTATAGGGGGTGTATCGCAGTATTTTCGAGGGAAGTGAAACCCAATTTATTGATTCGACACAAGGGGAGCCAAAGAATATTTATAAGCCTTAACAACTGAGTTGTCAATTCAGCTGCACCTGGAAACAATCTTGCTCACAGCAGTTTATCAGTAGCAACAGTTTGGTAGTAGCAATAGTAAAGTAATAGAAGTAGTAAAAGTAAAGACAGTAGTAAGAATTGCAGTAAACAATAGGATTAAAGCGCGGTAGGCATAGGGATGGATTGATGGGCATTGCATGGCGAGACAATTCATATAGCAATCAAGACATAGGGCATTTGCAGATAAATAAGATAAAGCATCCAAGTACTAAATAATCATAGGAATGTGTTCCATATATAGTCATACGTGCTCGCAATGAGAACTTGCCCAACATCTTTTGTCCTGCCAGCCCATTTGCAGCGGGGCCTCAAGGGAATTACTAGCAATTAAGGTGCTCCTTTTAATAGAGCACCGGAGCAAAGCATTAACACTCCGTGAACACATGTGATCCTCACATCAAAGTCATTCCCTCCGGTTATCCCGATTGCTGTCACTTCGGGGCCTTTGGTTCCGGACAACAACGTGTGCATACAACTTGCAGGTAATACCATAAACAATACTATCATAATGAATCAATAACATGTTCAGATCTAAAATCATGGCACTCGGGCCCTAGTGACAAGCATTAAGCATAACAAGTCGCAACAAAGTCAAAAAGCACTAATAGTAGATACTAGGCACCATGCCCTAACAATCCAATGCCATTACATGAATGATCTCATCCAATCCCTACCATCCCCATAGCCTACAACGAGGGATTACTCACTCATAGATGGGGGAAACATGGATGGTCCATGGAGAAGCGATGGTGATGATGATGGCGATGATCTCCTCCAATTCCCTGTCCTGGCAGGGTGCCAGAACGGAGTTTCTGGTTCTGAATCGCGGAATCTAGTGGTGGTGGCGGAGCGGAACTCTTTCTGGAAAAACGTCGCCCCCTGGGTTTTTAGGTCAGGAGGCAACTTATAGGTGAAGAGGGAGACCGAGGGGGTGCCTGGGGCGGCCAGACCACCCCCTGGCATGGCCAGGCCTAGCCCGCATGGCCAGGTGGTGTGGCCAGGCCCCAGCCCCACTCTGTCTCGTATTCTGGCTCCGTGAATCTTCTGGTGAAATAGGATTTTTGGCATATTTTTCGGGATTTTTCCTAATAGTTGATTTTCTGCACAAAAACTAGACACCAAGGTAATTCTGCTGAAAACAGCGTCAGTCCATGTTAGTTGTATCCAAATCACACAAGTTTAGAGGAAAAACAATAGCAAAAGTGTTCGGGAAAGTAGATACGTTTTGGACGTATCACTAGCCCTGTCGGTGAGACACCCTATTTCCCATCACCAGTCGCCTCCCCCGCGGCGAAGGATTCCACCCCCAGCTGCCTTGCCGCCATGCTTGCGCCGGCGAAGCTCCGTCGATTCAAGCCGAACTCGCGCTTGTAAATAGGTCCACCGCCACCGCCGCAAGTTCCCCCTGTGACCTAGGGCACTTTCGCCGCCCTTCCTTCTCCGTAGCTCGGCCACGCTTCTAGCTCCCACCACCTCACCCGCCAAGTGTTCGACGATTGGCCCGTTCGGCCATGGACTCCGATGATGAAGAGCTGTTCTCCGTGTTGTTGGAGGAAGAGAACGCAGCCGTCGAAGATGTAGAGCACATGCAGATCCTCACCTCCCTGGCACGGCTGTACATGCAGACTACAACACCGAAGCATGGAGGCTTGGTGAAGGGTCGCCGGAAGTGCAAAGCAAGGCAGCGGGCGGAGGTCTACTGCATGTTGTACGCCGATTACTTCGCCGACGAGCCGCTCGACGAAGAGGCCGTGTTTCGGCGCCGTTTCAGGATGAGCCGAAAGCTCTTCCTCGAGATCGTGCACTCCGTCCGGGAATTCGACCCCTATTTTGTGTGCAAGAAAGACTGCACCAGCATGATTGGGCTTTCCTCACTGCAGAAGTGCATAGTGGCGATGAGTTTGCTTGCATACGGAGCGCCAGGTGACAATGTTGATGACTATCTTCGCATGGCTGAGTCCACCGCCATCGATTGCTTGTACCGGTTTTGCAGGGCGGTGATTGCAGTGTTCGGGCCACAGTACTTGAGAACATCAACTGCCGAAGACAATGCTTGGATCCTCGCAGTCAATGAAAAAAGAGGATTCCCTAGGATTCTTGGAAGCATAGACTGTATGCATTGGCACTGGAAGAACTGACCATTTGCATGGCAGGGGATGTACAAAGGCCACAAAGGAGGTTGCACTATGATACTTGAGGCAGTTGCTACACATGATCTTCGGATCTGACACTCCTTCTTTGGCATGGCAGGATTGAACAACGACATCAACGTTCTCAACTCCTCAAATGTCTTTGCCAAGCTTGTTGAGGGTCATGCTTCCCCCGTGGACTTTGAGATCAATGGGCACCACTACAACAAGGGATACTATCTTGCAGATGGCATCTATCCAAGATGGCCAACATTTATGAAGACTATCTCAAACCAATACTTCCCACGCATGCTTAGTATGCCAAGGAACATGAAGTTTGCAGGAAGGACGCGGAGCGGGCAATTGGTGTGCTCCAACAGAGGTTTGAAGTTGTCTGGTTCCCTGCAATGACCTAGTCGAAAGATCAGATGTGGGAAGTGATGAACTGTTGTGTGACCTTGTACAACATGATCATTGAGGATAAGAGGAAGGACCCAGTGAGTTTGGTCGAGCAGAACGAGCCATACTACAGATAGAGACCTCTTGCACAGCCTGATCACCAGGTGCCGCCAACTTGGGCTGCCTTCATCGCCATGCGTCAGGAGATTCGAGACCTGGTAGTGCATCAACAGCTACAGGATGATCTGGTTGAGCACCTATGGATATACAGGGAAACACATAGATGCCTAGCATGAATCTGGCCGAACAAGGCCGAAATATGTTGTATTTTCATTGTTCGCCGAACTATGTTTAAATTTGTGCCGAACTGTGGTTGATTTCGTCTAGAACTATGCCGAACATTGCTCTGTATTCGTATTATGCCGAAATATGCCGAAAACTAGACGAATTTGAGCCAAATTTGGGCGAAAATACGTCGACCTGGGAACTCGGCCTGGGAACGCGAGTGGGAAATCGGTCTTTTCCAGGCCGAAACCTTCATCCGTCCGGCGCTATTTAGGTCCGGATTTCGGCCTGGGAACGCCGAACGAGTGGAGATGCTCTAAGGCTGGTGAAGTGTGTGGCGCGACATTAGAGTATTATTAAAATATGTTGGTGTGAACATGCACAAAGTGAAAGAACATTCTCAAAGTTCAACAAATGGTCAATGACTTGTCGGATAGGGGAATCAAACCGTTTGCAACGAAATCAAGAATTTTCACATATTTTATAAGATTGTCATAATTCAAAATTGGTATTTTTCCTGGTAAATAGGTTGTATAAAATGACACTTTGCATGGGTTTTTATTTTTGATTTTTCTTCAAAATGGGGTCAATTGTTTTGGGCGTGCCATCCATATCAAATGGTAGAATTTTTCAACTTTCTGGCTAATGCATAGAAACCTACTTAGGTATCTTAAATAAATTTTCCAACCGAACATAGCACAGGTGTAGTTCAAGTTTGACTTAGTTTCACAAATCTCTTGAAGCTCGTTTAAATGTAGTTATAAAGCGATAAAAACATCATTTCAGGGAGTTGGCCATCCCATATTATCTACTTTGTTCAAAAAATGCTCGGGTGTGGTTTTGCATCTTATGGTAGCTACTTAAAAAACGATCTTGACACAAGAAAACAAAAATATTTTTTTAAAACAATGTCAAACCTACTTTGGTAATATTGTTTGCCATGTCAGAATGCACTTACGTGTAAAATTGGAGCATATTATCACGAAGTAAGTAGCCATCCACTTGTGATTTGGCTTAAAAGGCAAGGTAAACCATACAGGATAGCAACATTTTAGAATGTTTTTCTACCAAATTGTAATATCCAGGTTTTGTATTTTTTGGCAGCTGGGTCACATAAATAACTCTTTGTGTTGGTTTTATATTTTTATTATTCTACATTTTCGTCGATTTTTTTAAAATGCGGTCAAAATTGACAACATGGACGTCCATAGCAAATAGTCAAAATTTTCAAGTTTCTTTGTAGCTAATGCATAGATTCCTACTTGGTACCGCAAAATTATTACTTTTCCATTTTTTGAGACAAAACTATATCAGAATTATGGTTCATATTTGACTTAATTTTTTGAAAATTTCCCGAAAGTCAACTACATGGAAAAAAGTAGTTAGAAAGCAAAAAAGAAGTTCATCATATCCGGTAATTGGCCATCCCATCTGATTTACATCTTTGAAAATTACATTGGCCCCATTTTGCATCTCATTTGTAGAAGTTGTTTCACACAAAAATTAATTTATAAACTAGAAATATAGAAAATTAGTATTGTGTATAATAATGTTGGAAACTCCCTTTGACAACGTTGCTAGTCATGGCAATATGCAACCTGCATAAAATGGGTGTATATTATCATAAAGGGAGCCATATGTCCATTCCTTGGCATCTCAGAGCGTGCTCTTTGCGTACGTTTTGCGCTAGTTTGGTTAGAACGCGCTCTATGGCATGCGGACTGTCTTTATATGCATTTGGGTGCATTTCATATCAATTTCTCACGCTTTTTTTTACATCCAAGATGGTCTTCAATCACATTTCTACATGGATCTTACCGCCTAAGAAAAAAATTATATCTCAATGCGTCTAAGATGGCTCTCACATCTTAATACAGGTGAACTGTTCGGCGGAACAACAACATGCTACCCGCGTAATTAATGAATTCAGTCGTGCTATTTTTGCTGGAAGAATGATGTGAAAGCAGGTTCAATGACTTTTACTTATATTGGGTGATTAATGATTCATTGACGTGTAGACTGATAATATGGTTGAACCAGCGGCACTGAAGGATTAATATGGTGGAACCAGCGGCACCTCAAAAGATCTATGGCATGCCCCTGCCTTTGAGCTAAAACACCGTTCAATCATTTCACGTGGCCAATGAAGAATCACCTGTTAAATTGTTTTTTACTGTCCACCTGTTAAATTTTTGACTAGTGGTATTTTAGCTATTCCTAAGAATGTGGCATTTTGTCTTTTTTTCCCATGAAGACTCAACTCCTACGATACCAGCGCCGCCGCCACCAGCCTCGAGCGGGATAACTCCGGAGGATCCTCTCCCACCCTAGCAAGCCGCCCCTTGATATAATCCCCACGGTCGCTACCGCCGTCTTCGTCGGCGGTGGCGGCCACACCCAGCCTATCAAAGATGGGGGTGAGGGCGGACGAGCTTCGACGGTCTCCTACATGTGAGGCATGCCGTCACCGATGCGACACATGTGGAACGTGAGTGGTGGCGAAGGTCTTCCATGACGGTGCGTTGACCGATGACGGGGGCTCCTCCTCGTTGCGCGGTTCGGCCGGATCCTACGGAAGATCGCACATGGTCTACCGTTTTCTTTCTTGATGCTGGCCTAGCCGGTGAGGTTCAGAGCAGCAGCTCCAACAAGGTGTCGTCGGGTGGCGTAGGGCTACTAGCTCGACTTGAATAAAGGTGACGGTTCTAGGGTTCCAACTCGCGCCAAGATGATGATCTGCCAGGTGCCTGACCACATCGATCTGTCTGGCATGTCGTGTTCCGTAAGCTCCGTCGGTGAATTCTAATGGGCGATTCATGCTTGGAGATTGCTGGATTCGGTGGGATTCGATCATGCGCATCATGTTTTTCTCTAACCGTTTGATTTCAGAGGGAGTGGTTACTATCACGGGGCACGTTCTCGTTCCATGGTGAAGTCAGCTGGCGGAGAATGTCATAAAAACCAGATCTGAGAACTAGCAATGGTGATTCGAGTCTTTGTGGCGATGAGGAATTGGCTTGATTCGTGACTTGGAGCAGCGACACCGTAAGTGGGGATGACAGTACATGACAAGTTCAAAATCTTATCTTTCACAGTGAAAATCCAAGGTCCGACCTTGTGTCTGTCAATGGCTTACTGAAGACATTGTTTTGTGAGCGAGAACTTTCGGTAGGGTGAAAATCTAAGATCTATGATCGGACGACAATAGGGATTGTGCACTGTTCTTTTCTTGGAGGTGTCTCTTTTGGAGGAGCTAAATTTCTGGTGTTGTCTTGTTGGTATTAGTACTCCTGCTAAAAAAATCATCATAGCGGAACTTTTCTTTTACTCCTTCCGATCTTAATTAATGTTTTCAGATTTGTCTAGATTAAGATGTATCTAGTCATATTTTAGTGTTAGATATATCTAAATTTAGCCAAATTTGAGACATTAATTAGAAATAGGAAAGAGAATTATATATATTTTTAAGCCATGTGCATCTGTAAAACCGTTAGAACAATGCACTGTTGTAGAGACCGGATGCTCTTTGTAAAAAGAAAAAGGAAAATGTATTAATAGATTACGTTCTTCCAGAAAGTGCACGCCGCGCCAGCGAAGAATCTAGAACAGAACACATAACCACAGCCCACAGGAAGAGGAGAGAAGGGAAATATAAAATTCTTTCCGACGCAAAGGCGGCTAGCGAGCGAGGGAGGGGGAGATTGGGGCGGCGGTGTGAAGAGGAAGCGGAGGAGATCGCCGGAGAATAGCGGAGAAGAGAAGGAGCAAAGATGTTTCTTGTGGATTGGTTCTACGGGGTGCTAGCGTCGCTGGGGCTGTGGCAGAAGGAGGCCAAGATCCTCTTCCTCGGCCTCGACAACGCCGGAAAGACCACCCTCCTCCATATGCTCAAGGACGAGGTCTTTCTCTCTCTTATATCCCTTTGATCTGTGAGAGCGGAATCTCATCTTCTCTCCTTGCTGACGATTCTTGATTTCGTCTGACCTGGTGTGTATACTTTGGATTGGATGGCAGCGACTTGTGCAGCACCAGCCGACGCAGTACCCTACGTCTGAGGAGCTGAGCATCGGGCAGATCAAGTTCAAGACCTTCGATCTCGGTGGCCACCAGATCGCCCGCCGAGTCTGGAAGGACTACTACGCCAAGGTTACCTTCACTTTTTCTTTGCTGTATACTTCGTTACTTATGGTTAAAAGTTCTTCGTGCACTTGCTATGAGATCTTGACGGGACCAGCTCCTGCGTTGAGTGGAATCAAGAAATTGTGTTTAGACACGAGGAGTATCTAGGATCAGGCACTGATTAGATTAGGCGCCGGGGGCATCTTGCCTATAGAACAAGCATACTTTATCAATAATATAACCGCTTATTCACCATTAAATCCGATCATGTGATGATATATACACCCCCATTTAGCAACTGGGGATGCCTCTGCTGCTGGTTATCGATTTTAGCCAGCTGTTCATAGTGATTCTGCAAAAGCCACAAGTTACTCACTTCAGCTCTCTTATTTAGGCCTCTATGGTTGACAGTAGGCCAAACTTGATTGGAGGGTTGTAGGTCTCTATCCAAGCCGAAAACATAAAAATGGTTTTAATTGCAGCCACCTTACCAAAATCGATGCCAGTGTTAATGTTATTCGGATGATAGATGGCCAGAGAGTTGCGTGGATTTTCTTGATCAACTCAAACTTTCGACACATCCTAAAATCACTGTCAAACAGCCATATGAACCCAAGGGAGATAATCTGTTTCCTAGCAAGGGTTATACTTAAAGGAGCAGAATGCTCACCAGACGGACCAAATTCACCAAATTGTAGATAACTATAGAAAAAATTTGTTTATTTTTGCTGTTATTCTGAAGAAATCACATACTTATTTTTAGGGACAATCGCCCATGTAATGTGTCACTGTATGGAGACATTTCGAACATGATCCCTTTTTTGGTGGTTGAGTAGTAACATGGGGAATCTGAGTGGTATTTTTGCAAAGCTTTCCAGAGATACTGATACTGGTCTATAGACAATTTTTTTGCTAAATATGTAGAAGGGTTGAAAGAAAAGATTTAGCTCCGGGTCCTGTTCTTGCATAAAAACATTCTAGTGAGCTGAGTTCACTTGTTGGGTATACATAAAAACTTGTACTGGTGTATGGGGATAAGACAGCTTTACTAGTATTTTGAGTACCTTGTAGCCAATGTCTTGTAGATGGGGATAAGACAGCTTTACTAGTATTTTGATAGCCTTGCAGTCAAGGGATTGTACAGGATATGAACCTCTCTGTTTGGAGTATCTATCATGCATTGTACGCATAATTAACCTTTGTTCTCCAAAATTTCTTCTGAAATTGCATGTCTCATGGTATGTTAATTCGTGAACTCAATGTTCAAATAGGTTTAATCAGCACTCCATTTTCCTTCATGAAAGTTCCCCTAGAAAAGAGAATTGGCCCTGTAACTGTTCCACATGCCAAGTTAACTGTTCTCCAGGTCCCAAATGATACTTTTCCAAGTTAAATTAGATTTTTCTTCGACAACACAAACTACAAATGCTCTAGAAATCCTATATCTTCAAGTCTGTAATAGTTGTAATACTTGGCAATCAGGAAACTTTGTGTGGTGTTATTTTAATCATCTAGGATCGTTAACGGGGTATAAATCGGGAAATGCTGCTTGGAGCTTTATTATCTTGCTGTCCTTTTTCTGTAATGTCATGCTTGCTCATTGAGATTCTAAACGGATGCAGTAGAGTAGTTACATCGTAATCCTCTTCCAGGCTTACGTTACTGTGGTTTTTTATGTGCTCTAAATTTTCTGCCGTAAATCATAATACATTTAGTGTACTATAACCGCAATCCATATAACAGAAGTGATCGAGTGGGATGCATGACTAATAATTTGAGTAGCCCATAAACACTAATGTGTCCAGCAGTAGTGGTGTCCAGGATATCTGGAAAGTTCACATCTCTGCACAGATCACAAGGAGATCCTACTTGAATGACTTAATTCTCACAAATACAACGTGTGAACACTTTTATCTTGTCGTGAAAATCCCACATTTCTAGTGGAGTGGACTGACCTTTTCATGTATCGTGGTGGCGCGATGAAAATGACCGTGTATTACTCAAAACTTAATCCAAACAGACGAACACTGCTGCCACCTTTTCCCTGTGTTGAATAGCTGTTTGGTAGTAACATGTGAATATTTCTAATATTTGAGTTTTTTTTTAGATTGCGATATGATTCTGTCGGCTTCTTTTAATTCCTAATTCTGGCTGATAGGTCGATGCTGTTGTTTACTTGGTGGACGCTGCTGACAAGGAACGGTTTGCAGAGTCAAAGAAGGAGCTGGACGGCCTTCTTTCAGACGATTCCCTAGCGAAGGTGCCTTTCCTCGTACTCGGTAACAAGATCGACATACCTATCGCAGCATCCGAGGAGGAGCTGCGCTACTACCTCGGACTGAGCAACTTCACCACTGGGAAGGGCAATGTGAACCTATCCGATTCGAACGTGCGGCCCCTGGAGGTCTTCATGTGCAGCATTGTCCGTAAGATGGGCTATGGCGAAGGGTTCAAATGGATGTCTCAGTACATCAAGTGAAGGGCCTCCCTGCTGTCCTCAGTGGCAATGTTCAGGTTTGGTTCTTTGTTACTCTCCTGATGCTTTGGAGAAACCTGCAACTGTAAGAAACGGTCTATCTATCTTAGTGTTAGGGGAAAGCCTGTAAGTTGACCATAATCCTAGATATATGGTGGGGTTTATTTGTTTGACTGTTTGTGTGTCAGATGGTTTTACTATAGTTACAATGTGGTTGCTGAGATAATTTTTAGACATGTGAAAGTATTTCAGCTAATGTTCTCTGTCAACTTAGGCTGTGAAATGTCTAATTGCTAGCTTAGACTCTTCTTTTCGCAACTATCCACCCGTAGACATACACAGGCAGATGTAACAAGAAGGCACGAGCTACAAAACCTAGGGCGGATCACCAATCAGCAGTATTTCCTTTCCCCAACCCTGGATGTGTCCCTCCTGACCCTCTCTGCCACCGGCAGAGAATGCTGCTCTGGTTATGCCGGACATCAACACAGCTGCTGGTGAAGATTTGGCCTTCATTCTTTTTTTCTTTTTGAAACAAGGCAAAAGATTGGCCTTCACTTTGGCTCGATGATAGATATTAAAGTCATTCAGCATGGCTATTTTCCGTCTTCTGTGAATTGTTCAGCCCTTCCTGCTGCTGTCAACAGCCGCGATATTCAGGTTTGGTTCTTTGTCATTCTCCTCACCCTTACTGCTTTCGAGGAACATGCAGCTGTAAATTGATGATGATAGTCCTAGATCTACGGTGGGGTCTATTTGTTTGATTGTTCGCGCGTAAGATGATTGTATTTGTCCTGGTGCGATCTGTCTCCTCAGCAAGTGAAATGTTTGTTACGAACCTGTATCTGTTGGATTTTGCTGCTACCGTTGCATCTGTGATTCTTTCTCCCTCTTCTCCATGCTACTATCATTACAGATCAGCAAGCGATGTGGTTGCATCAGAGCAATGCAGATTGATATCTTTTATTGCAACCGACGACGTACCCAGCTTGTTCAAGTTCTGAATTATCCCTTGCCACTGGTATGATTGCCAGGACGTCAGACCCAAATCCAATACGAGATGCAAATGTAGGGGTTGAGAAATCATCAGAGTAGAGCAGGAGATACAAGGGGAAGAAGAATAACAAGGAGACATAAGCTTCAATTTATTTGCATGCTCCTTCTTTTTGAGGGGTATGCTCATGCTCTTCCTGTGTATACTGGGTACAAGCAAAGCTGCCCCAAGGCCCAGACAGGGTCGATTCCTCCGTTGAACAATGGAAACCTTAGTGCATTTGTTTTGCGGGTAAACCTTAGTGTTGTTGTTTTTTGAGCTGATTGAACCTGTTGCTAGTTCGATAACTCCTTTTCTTTGACGTGGTCACCATCTTATGTCCGCATGCCTAATTAAAAAGCACACTTCTGGATCGACTGCTCTAAATCTCCAAAAAAAAAAAGCGCACCTTCTTTGAAATGTGAGAGAAGGACTGAAAATAGAAGCATTTTGCAAAGACATAAAGGGAAGTGCTCATAAGTTGGTGGAGTGAATTGGCAGTCGAATTTGGGCCCTGAAGTACTATCAGAACATCACTCGACCTTCTCCTACCGTGGTTGCATGCCCAACAAGCAAAAGCTTCATCTGGACTGAAAGACAGAAACAGCAAGAGGAAGTCGCATTTGGAGTTTGCATTCCTGGGTGTGGTGATCGAACTCAACTTTCCTTTCCCTCAGAGGCTTGGATCATCGGAGACCTCCATATTTGTCACTTCAGTGTTCTGGATTGTGGTGATAGAATCGTAGGCTGACTGTGACGGCAATGTGTTACTAGATGGACTACTGTGGTTTATTCCTAGCCGGTTGTATTTTGAGACTGATCGATAGTCTAGACATCGAGGAACTAGAGAAACAATTCTGGTCAACAAAAGGAATTCGATACTAAGCAAGAACAAGACACGCGGTACGAGCTGTTTTCGAATGATGGTTCCCTTTTATAGTCACTAGATTTAGGGGTGCGCCTTGGCACACAATCCCGTTGAATTTGACTCAATTTTGCGATTACAGGTGAGCAAAAAAAAAAAATACGTTTCTTAGATTTTACATAATTCATGACCATAGCTCAAGACTCAAATTTGATAGACAATTTCAAATAAAATTATAATTTGCGATATGAAAAAATTCAAAAAGATGTGTTGATACAAAGAGAATGACAACTGAAAGGCAAACACTGTAAATAAATAGTGGCTGAAGTTACATAAGGCAGATCTATATCTTATGGCTGACCTGTGCCGGGTTACACAAATCAGAAGATAGGGTGCGCCTTGGCATACATCCTGTGGCCCTTGCACTTATTTGAATTTTATATAACGGTAATACATGAGCTGAGTAGGAAAATATATTACAGTTACTAACAATATGGCTCTAACACTTAAGAGGGCTTCCACTTGAGGGTGATGCTAAAGCAACAAACAACTGAACTCTGGAGTGGAAACAAAATACGGAGTCAACATGTCATTACACATAGACTAATCTAACCTATTAAGATCGAGGGTGATAACACATGGCGTGTCAAAAGCGACAAAATAGCTGAATCAAAGATGCCTTGAGAGATGCATATCAGTTTTAACAGATACAACCTTGGTTTAGGATTAGGAACAAGAGCTCAACCTCATTCTCTCCAAACGCCTCTCCAAAACTTTGCATGCATGTTTAATAAGTCTAAACTGCATATCCTGAAAGCTGACCAAAAGAGTGTTTCAGACCTTTTCGACATGGTCGTTTTCCTTTGATTGGTTAAGATACCGAATGTTTAGGATTTTCTGAGAAAAGGAAAACATATGTCTAACAGAAAGAAGCCTATTGCAAGCTTCTTGTATTCATTTGACCGTTTGAGTTAACGTGGCAGGAATTTGTTATGTTCTTCCACTCTTTCAAATGAGTGTAGATGAAATCTTTGATGACTGTGTTGGTTGCCACTTCAATGTACGTAAGAGCGCAGACACACAATCTTCTTCTATTTCATAATATTTAGATTGGATTCCAGACACCACGGGTGTAGACATTAGTACCTTCCAGGGACAATTTAGAGTTAGAGATATTAAAGAGCACAGTTACCCAAACTTTGCTATCTTTGCATAGTCCAAGATGATATTCAGCCTTTGAAAGAGCAACCTTTTGTAGCATGAGATCAAGCAATATTCTATAAGGAACTCTGACTATGCCGGGAGTATCCTACAAAAATAAATATGAGTACATGTGGTAGAACTGATTTTAAGTTTTTTCAAAGGTCTATAAACCCAAGACGGTCATGCCTGTATAAATTTTACATGCCTAGTGTATGGGAACAAACAAGAAAACATCAGTTAGATACCACAAGTAAAAACTACTAAGGTCTAACAGGCACGTAACCGGGCCCAAAACATTATCTTTCCAAATTTATATTCTGAACATTTTATATATTTACAGTGGATGTTCAGTTCATGTGGCACCATTTCTAAATGCTATATCTAAACCGGGGGAGAAGTCTATCCTCACCAAACTCTGTTTGAATGACTTACACCATGCTTGGCAGACACAAATGTGGAAAAATCAAGTGACTATGCATATAGAGTGCAGCAGACTAAAAATTAAGCAGGGCAATTACTTGAATGACAAGAGAAATTGCGAAACTGAGGTGATCTAATACATGCTGAATTTCATCCATGTATGGAAAGATGAAAATTCTATGAGCACTGTATCTTCTAATATTCAGACCTCACTTCGACAAATAATAGAGAGCATAGTTCATTAGGAATTAGCACTTACCGAGCAAGAGCCCCGTAGCTGATCACCGGTTGAAGTCACCAAACCCGGTGATCCGTCGGCATACAGTTTGTCGTCATCCAATCATCGTTTCAGTAGGGACAGAGAAACAGAGGAACAACGAACCTTGGCAATGACCAGATGGGCGTTGAAGCGAACCGCGGTGTGATCTTCCGGTATGAGCAAAGAAACCAAGTGACATGTTTCCGAGAGATCCACACGGTGAGCACACCATGAAACTGATAAACAAAAGTCAAGGCAAATAAATCAGCATTGAGAGCCTAACCAGGGCCTAACCATCTGTGTAGTTTGCCAATATCAACAAAATGGAAAAATGAAGAACTAAACCAGAACTTATTTCATATCACAACCCAAGAAAAAACATCGAAATCGTACAGAATTTCTAAACATAAATAAAAGCTATTTATTTCAGTCTGTA
Organism: Avena eriantha; assembly: GCA_910589775.1. Taxonomy (NCBI): domain Eukaryota; kingdom Viridiplantae; phylum Streptophyta; class Magnoliopsida; order Poales; family Poaceae; genus Avena; species Avena eriantha. Next base: position 237,595,279 of record OU342742.1, on the reverse strand, counting down.
GTCTAAACCATAAGCTGGTTAAAAAAATAGACTGTTCAAGGAGATCACCTGAGTATGAAAAAGTTGAAATTGAAAACAACAAATTAGGATAATAATACAATCAAATTAACTATCTTTTACCTCTCAAATATGGAGAACCTTTTCTTCTTTTTGGGCTGGCATGTGTATATTTTCTTGTTGGAAATATGCCCTAGAGGCAAATAACAATATAGATTATTGACATATTTCATTAAGTTCATAATAGGTTTTATATCATGCTATAATTGTATTGATATGAATGTCAGTACACGTGTGATATGTAAACCACCAGAGTCCCTAGTGAACCTCTAGACATTAGTTCATTGGTTAATCGATGATCGACGTTTCCTGATCATGGACATTTATGTCAATTGACAATGGGGTCATTTCATTATGTGAATGAAAGTGATGGACATACCCAACACAATAATTGTAACACGATCAAGTCATGAAGTTCACCGTTACAATGACTGGAAAACGTAGTAACCAATTTCTTAGACCGTGAGACCATATCTAATCAATGTCACCCGAGAGTGTCTTGTCTGCATCAAACATCACTCAGTGAAATGGTGATCATAAAGGTGTCTTTGGGTATTCATAGGGACATGTAGAGGCGTATGTTTCAAGAGCGGGATTTGTTCTTCTGTGTGATGAAGATATACCCTGGGCCCACTCGGAGACATGACATCTATAAAGCTACAGCATGTGACTAGTTAACGGGGATGGTACAACTCGGAACAAGTAAAGTTGTACTTGTCGGTAACAAGATTGAACACGACATGTCGATGACGTTGATCATGTCTCGGACAAGTAAAGTATCGAAGTAACAAGGGGAATAGGAATATGTGTTTAATGGTTCAACAACAAAGATTCTCGTGAAATGCACATGGGTCATTATGAGCATCCAGGTCCCGCTGATGATCATTGGTCCGAGAGGAGTCTCGACCATGTCTAGAGTGTTCCTGGACCGTTAGGGTAACTCACTTAAGGGTTTGACAATGCTCGGAGATCGGTTTGGTATCATAGGAATCACCGAAGAAAAGAGAAGGGAAAACCGTCTGGCGGGTGTCCGGAGTTGTCTGGAAGGAGTTCCGGTGCAACGGAAATTAAATAATATATAAATATATGTTAATTATTAAATTATATATTTATTTATATATATTTAATGATTTAAATATGATTTAATGGGCAGCCCATGTCTAATGGGCCAATTCCTTAGGGAAAAGGTCCCAAGAGGGAGGGTGCCGAAAGGAGAGAAGGGAGGGAGTGGCCGCATGGGACCTTGGTGCCGACGTGTGGCCCAAGAGGGCCTTGGTCGGCCGGCCAAGGTGGCTCCCCACCACCTCCTCTCCTTTAGTCCCGCATGGCTAGGCTAAGGGTCTTGGGGGCTCCACTCCCCCTATATAAAGGAGGGCATATGGAGGGTTTTAAACACACCAATTGATCCCAAGGTTTGAGGCTTCCCCTCCTAGTGCCATCGTCTCTCCCTCTCTCTCTTGTGAGCGTGGCCCCACTGTGAGGGTTGTGCGAACGAGAGTGTTATTCACCGTGGAGCGTCGTCGTGCTGTGGGGATTCCGGATTCAGGAGATCAACTTCCGCAACCTCTGCTGGATCAGGGTTCGGGAGTCGGTGTCAAGCACCGTATGTGTGTGGCCTCCTACGAGGTGCTACACTTGTGGCGCTCGAGTCGTTCGAGCCATCAGAGTCATTGGAGTCATTGGAGCCAGTGGAACTGAAGCTAGTGGAGCCATCTGAGATTAGAATGACCTTGAGGTCGGCGTCGGTATGACTACATCAACCACGTTCTCCCGAACGTTGACAAAACTTTTAGGTCTTCAAGGGTAAGTTCGCGAAAAGCCTCTCTTTTTACTGCATTACTAATAGATAGATCCTGGCATTAGGGTTCTTGGCATAGGAAAAATTATTATTTTTAGACGCTAAACCCCAACATTTCTTTCATCCTAGATCCCCACAACCACATCTCTCAACTTAAAACCCAACAAATAGATCCGAGCAGAAGTGTCACCTTCAGGTACCATCTAGATCAAGGTAAGAAATCAAACTGATGTACATGTGTTAAATTAGACTGGAATGTTAAAATAGGATGTTTGAACAAAATAAGTAAATCTCCATCTTCTATGAAAGGCGATGGAAATGACTAATGTAGTAAAGCAACGTGCTGCATATGCAACTTGTTCATGGTACATGAGAAAAACATGAATAAAGTAGAAAGAAGCATCATTGTGACATGGCATTACCCAGTTACAGAAAAAGCAATGTTTTTAGAAATCAACAGGGGTTCAGAATTATTGGTTCCACAGTATTGTAAGTGTTAATATATATGGTGCAAGCTTAGGATTGAGTTCTATCTTCTTAAAAAAGACGACATCATGAAGAAACGTAATATAGAAAACATTATTTTTATTTCTATAAAAAATATAACAATGGATATTGGACGATTAATCAAGCAAAGCAGGACTCAACACACAACATAGATGTACTTGTAAACTATAATGCCAATAATAATAATAATAATAATAATAATAGGAACTAGTGAAATATGATAAGGTACATACATGATAGGCTGATGTTGCATTAGCAAGAAGTGGTATTGGAGGAACCATACAGCTTAAAAGACAATAAAGAGTATAATACATAGAAGATTAGGTAAAGAAGGCGTATCATTGTATCAACAACTAGTCCTAGAGCATATTCAGACACGAAATATAAGCGTTGCAAGCCTACGACATGACCAAATAGATTTTCTTTTCTACGCGTTCTGATTTTGTCTTGGCCACAGGTTCTATGCAAAACCAATGAAAGAACTGAACTGTGTTTTACGGCAGTTATGATCACCATCGAAGTGTTTGATTTACACTGTTCCATTGTTTGATGGAGAGGTGTTTATGAAATATATCTAGTAATGAATCAAAGAGTAATTCATAAATTTCCAATAGGAAGATCCCAGCGAATCAAAGGTTGCAAATCTAAATAGAATAATTAAACTCTTATGTACCCGCTTCCTTGCATAGATCAACAAATAGGCACCCTCATGACTCATGCTTGTGTGAACAATTATCTGTTCCAAATAAATCAGCCTTGAAAGGGTTATTTCTGCATGCATCACAAAAACCTAGTATTAGCTTCTAGTATGACTAAGTTTCAACTCGGACATTACTAAATGTTCTTTTACAGCATCTTAGTACCATTACCTAACCTCAATACATTCAACATAAATAAATGATCCTCTTATCTAGATGTTGTGCAACTTTTTTTCGAAATAGAGAGCAGAGCCCCAGCCTTTGCATCAAGCGATGCACACAACCTTTATTTATTATTAGAACCACATTGTTTGGCAGGCCATTACAAAGATCATTCAAACCCAAATCGCCAAAGCTAAACACTGAGCAATAACAATAACTGTATCGCCGGCTCCCCAACAAGATCTATCAAACCCCTATCTACATGTTTTGACCCTCCCATGGTCACCCACACTGTTGCCACTCGCCAAGAGAAGCTGGAGTGCCTTGGCACGGTGACACTAACTCAAGTGAAAGGAGTCCTAGAACCACACAACATATCCACGGAGTTGCGCCCACGCACACGCTCTAGATGTCGCCGCCTTCAAAATCTTCCGCCAACCCATCGTCAGCATGTAGATCAATGCGCAGACTCTCGCCACACCAGCCACCGACACCACCTCGGTGCCAAGTAGCACCACCCCCTTCGTGCTGGCCGCTCCACCCTCCTGTCGCTTTCGTCCAACGCTGCTCCACAGGTGATGCTCCCAGGTGAGAATGTGATACCGACACCACGACACCGCCATCACCCGACCCGAAGATCTTAGGGTTTCCCCCAGAGTAGCACAATTGCAGGTCAACACAAGGTGCACCGCGATGCCTTCATCAAGGTAACGACGTGGTAACGCCGCCATCACCTGCCAATGGCTCGGTTTTCACCGGCACCTATGTCTCCCCGCCTCACAGTTGGGACTAGAAGACGGATCGCGAGATCTGCCAATCCAGCCGCATGCCGGCCACCTTCGACGGAGAACATGACCACCTCCACCAAACCCAGGGCCTCCGCTGATCCCTTCAGCCGGTGAGAACTCCAAAAGTGATGTCCTCAAGAGGGGAACAATGCACAGTGCACCACCATCGCTTAATCCCTCGGGATCTGAGGGTTTCCCTGGAGTTTTCTTGGCTAGAGGGACGAGGGGCACCAGATCGTCGTCCACCACATCGCTGCTCCTCCGGCCATGCCGCAGCCACAGCACGCCAGAGATGCCACGCCGCTGAGGTGTTCGACGCGCACCCCATCCGCAACAAGGATTGGCGTCCCGCATCGCCGATCTACGCCGGGGAAGACGAGAGATCCCCCTACCGCCGGCAGCGCCCAGGCTTTGCCTGGCCACGACCTTGGTGGCAGCGAGGGAGAGAGGAGGGAGGGGAGTTGGGGGGATGAGGCGACGGCGGCTAGGGTTTCCCCCCGTCGCCACACGGGGGCGAGAGGAGGGAGAGGCTCTGTGGGGAGAGGAGGGAGATGTAGTGCAACTATACTATGCATTTGACATAGTTGAAAAGTTTTCCAAAATAAGTTACGCTCAAGTTGCTCGCACATGTTCTAAACATTAGTTCATTGAAACGGAGGGAGTATATAACAAGTTGTAGCAAGATAGTCACATGATTAACATAATCTGGCAAAATATACCGGATGAAATACTAAATATATAACATAAACTGATCGGTATAAACTTAAGATTAAGTGAGGTTTAGCTCCCATTTTATGACAATTCTTTAAGAGCTGAAATCTTGTATAGGTCTAGAAAAATATTTTGTTTTAAAATATCGGTGAGAACACATTGTAGATAAATGTAGAATGAATAATAAACTGGAAAAGTAACATACTTGAAGCTAGTTTCATATAGTAAAATTTCTCCCAACTCGCAATGCAATGGTGGAAGCAAGTGCTGATACGGCAACATGGTGGCATGGCCACCTTGCTATTAGCCAAAGACAAATAGAAGTCAAAATTCTTGGGATGACAGACTTTCTTGTCCACGATAGTTTCTACGGAATGACACTAATTGACACTTTCTTTTTACCACCATCTCACACAAAATTCAATTCACGTTACATGGGTGATGTTTCGGTCCAAAATAAAAGAGGGAACCTTGTCATTAGTGAACCTAGTGAACCTCTAGACATTAGTTCATTGGTCAATCGATGGACATTCCCAACACAGTAATTATAACACGATCATGTCACGAAGTTCACCGTTACAATGACTGGAAAACGTAGTAACCAATTTCTTAGACCGTGAGACCATATCTAATCACTATCACCAGAGAGTGCCTTGTCTACATCAAACATCACTCGGTGAAATGGTGATCATAAAAGTGTCTTTGGGTATTCATAGGGACATGTAGAGGCATATGTTTCAAGAGCGGAATTTGTTCTTCCGTGTGACCGAGATATACTCTGGCCCCACTCGGAGACATGACATCCATAAAGCTACAGCATGTGACTAGGTCACGGGGCTGGTATAGCTCGGAACGAGTAAAGTTATACTTGTCGGTAACGAGATTGAACACGGAATGTCAATGATGTTGATTAGGTCTCGAACAAATAAAGTATCAAAGTAACAAAGGGAATAGAAATCTATGTTTACTGGTTCAACGATAAAGATTCTCGTGGAATGCATAGGGGTCATTATGGGCATCCAGGTCCCGCTGATGATTATTGGTCCGAGAGGGGTCTCGACCATGTCTAGAGTATTCCCATACCGTTAGGGTAAGTCACTTAAGAGTTTGACGATGCTCGGAGATCGGTTTGGTATCATAGGAATCACCGAAGAAAAGAGAAGGGAAAATCGGAAGGGTTTCGAGAAGGAGTTCCGGTGCAATGGGAATTAAATAATATATAAATTTATGTTAATTATTGAATTATACATTTTTATATCTATTTAATGATTTAAATATGATTTAATGGGCAGCCCATGTCTAATGGGCCAATTCCTTAGGGAAAAGGTCCCAAGAGGGAGGGTGCCGAAAGGAGAGAAGGGAGGGAGTGGCCGCATGGGCCCTTCGTGCCAAAGAGGGCCTTGGCCGACCGACCAAGGTGGCTCCCCACCCCCTCCTCTCTTTTAGTCCCACATGGCTAGGCTAAGGGTCTTGGGGGCTCCACTCGCCCTATATAAAGGAGGGCATATGGAGGGATTTAAACATACCAATTGATCCCAAGGTTTGAGCCTTCTCCCTCCAAGTGCCCTCCTCTCTCCCTCTCTCTCTTGTGAGTGTGACCCCACTGTAAGGGTTGTGCGAACGAGTGTTTTTCACCATGGAGCGTCATCGTGCTGTGGGGATTCCAGATCCAGAAGATCTACTTCCGCAAACTCTGTTAGATTAGGGTCCGGGAGTCGTCGTCAAGCACCGTATGTGTGTGGCCTCCTACGAGGCGCTACACTTATGGCGCTCGAGTCGTTCGAGCTATCGGAGTCACTAGAGCCAGTGGAACTGAAGCTGGTGGAGTCATGCAAGTTTAGAATGACCTTGAGGTCGGCGTCGGTACGACTACATCAACCACGTTCTCCCGGATGTTGACAAAGCTTTTCGGTCTTCAAGGATAAGTTCGCGAAAAGCCCCTCCCATACTGCATTACTAATAGATAGATCTTGGCATTAGGGTTCTTGGCATAGGAAAAATTATTGTTTTCAGGCGCTAAACCCCAACATTTCATTCATCCTAGATCCCCACAACCACATCTCTCAACTTAAAACCAAACAAATAGATCCGAGCAGAAGTGTCACCTTCAGGTATCATCTAGATCAAGGTAAGAAATCAAACTAGTGTACAAGTGTTAAATTAGACTGGAATATTAAAACAAGATGTTTGAACAAAATAAGTAAATCTCCATCTTCTATCAAAGGCGATGGAAATGACTAATGTAGTAAAGCAACGTGCTGCATATGCAATTTGTTCATGGTACATGAATAAAACATGAATAAAGTAGAAAGAAGCATCATTGTGACATGGCACTACCCAGTTATAGAAGAGCAATGTTTTTTAGAAATCAACAGGGGTTCAGAATTATTGGTTCCACAATATTGTAAGTGTTAATATATATGGTGCAAGCTTAGGATTGAGTTCTCTCTTCTTGAAAAAAACTACATCATGAAGAAACATAATATAGGAAACATTATTTTTATTTCTATAAAAATATAACAATGGATATTGGACGATTAATCAAGCAAAGCAGGACTCAACACACAACATAGATGTACTTGTAAACTATAACGTCAATAATAATAATAATAATAATAGCAATTAATAGGAACCAGTGAAATATGATAAGGTACATACATGATGAAGTTGCATTAGCAAGAAGTGGTATTGGAGGAACCATACAGCTTAAAAGACAATAAAGAGTATAATACATAGAAGATCAGGTAAAGGAGGCGTATCACTGTATCAGCAACTGGTCCTAGAGCATATTCAGACACACAAAATAAGTGTTGCGAGCCTACGACATGACCAAAGAGATTTTCATTTCTATGCGTTTCGGTTTTGACTTGGCCACAGGTTCTATGCAAAACCAACGACAGAACTGAACTGAGTTTTACGGCAGTTATGATCACCATCGAAGTGTTTGATTTACACTGTTCCATTGTTTGATGGAGAGGTGTTTATGAATTATATCTAGTAATGAATCAAAGAGTACTATATAAATTTCCAATAGGAAGATCCCATCGAATCAAAGGTCGCAAATCTAAATAGAATAATTAAACTCTTATGTACCCGCTTCCTTGCATACATCAACAAATAGCCACCCTCATGGCTCATGCTTGTGTGAACAATTATCTGTTCCAAATAAATCAGCCTTGAAAGGGTTATTTCTGCATTCATCATAAAAACCTAGTATTAGCTTCTAATATGACTAAGTTTCAGCTCGGACATTACTAAATGTTCTTTTATAGCATCTTAGTACCATTACCTACCCTCAATACATTCAACATAAATAAATGATCCTCTTATCTAGATGCAGTGTAACTTTTTTTCGAAATGGGGAGCGGAGCCCCGGCCTCTGCATCAAGCGATGCACACAACCTTTATTTATTATTAGAACCACATTGTTTGGCAAAAGCCATTACAAAGATCATACAAACCGGAACCGCCAAAGCTTAACACTGAGCAATAACGATAAATGTATCGTCAGCTCCCCAACGAGATCTATCAAACCCCTATCTACCAGTTTTGACCCTCCCTCCCATGGTCACCCACACTGTTGCCACTCACCAAGAGAAGCTGGAGTGCCTTGGCACGGCGGCACGAACTCAAGTGAAAGGAGTCCTAGAACCGCACAGCATATCCATGGAGTTGCGCCCACGCACATGCTCCGGATGTCGCCGCCTTCAAAATCTTCCGCCAACCCGCCTTCAGCATGTAGATCAATGCACAGACTCTCGCCACACCAGCGACCGACACCACCTCGGTGCCAAGTAGCACCACCCCCCGCATGCTAGCCGCTCCACCCTCCTGCCACTTCCGTCCAACGCTGCTCCATAGATGATGCTCCTAGGAGAGAACGCGATACCGACACCACGGCACCGCCATCTCCCGACCCGAAGATCTTAGGGTTTCCCCCGGAGTAGCACGATTGAGGTCGACACAAGGTGCAGAGCGATGCCTTCATCAAGGTCACGACGTGGTAACGCCGCCATCGCCTACCAATGGCTCGGTTTTCACTGGCACCTATGTCTCCCCACCTCGCTACTGGGACCGGAAGACGGATCGCGAGATCTACCAATCCAGCCGCATGCCACCCACCTTCGTCAGAGAACCTGACCACCTCCACCAAACCCAGGGCCTCTGTTGATCCCCGTAGCCAGTGAGAACTCCAAAAGCGATGCCCTAAAGAGGGGAACGATGCACAGTGCACCGCCATCGCTCGATCCCTCGGGATCTAAGGTTTCCCCTGGAGTTTTCTTGGCTAGAGGGACGAGGGGCACCAGATCGTCGTTCGCCACGTCGCTGCTCCTCCGGCCATGCCGCAGCCACCGCACGGTAGAGATGCCACACCGCTGAGGTGTCCGACGCGCGCCCCATCCGCAACGAGGATTGGCGTCCCGCGCCGCCGATCTATACCGGGGAAGACGAGAGATCTCCCTGCCGCCGGTAGTGCCCAGGCTTTGCCTGGCCACGACCATGGTGGCAGCAGGGAAGAGAGGAGGGAGGGGAGTTAGGGGCTGAGGCGGCGGCTAGGGTCCCCCCCTCCCCCGTCGCCACACGGGGGCGCGAGGAGGGAGAGGAGGGAGATGTAGTGCAACTATACTATGCATTTGACATAGTTGAACAGTTTTCCAAATAAGTTATGCTCAAGTTGCTCGCACATGTTCTAAACACTACTGGATTGCTTTTGATCAGCACAACGGACACATAAATTATCTGATACTTTTCAAGCTGCCGAGAGACCTGTTTATGGTCTTTAAATATGGGAATTGTATCCAATGTGTGTCTCAAACAATCAAAGAAAATATATTTTCCTAGGTATTTACTCAGACATTTTATCATTGAATGATGAAAAAGCCACATAATGGAGAGAAGCATATCTACATGTAAGTCAAATAACCGAGGGGTAAATATTATACATGTAAGTGATAGTTGATACTCTTTGATCATGATCATCTCATTTTACCAAGAAAAATATATAACAAGTTGCAGCAAGATAGTCACGTGATTAACATAATCTGGCAAAATATACCGGATGAAATACTAAATATATAACATAAACTGATCGGTAGAAAATTAAGATTAAATGAGGTTTAGCTCCCATTTTATGATAGTTCTTTAAGAGCTGAAATCTTGTATAGGTCCAGAAAAATATTTTGTTTTAAAATATCGGTGAGAACACATTGTAGATAAATGTAGAATAAATAATAAACTGGAAAAGTAATATACTTGAAGCTAGTTTCATATAGTAAAGTTTCTCCCAAATCGCAATGCAATGGTGGAAGCAAGTGCTGATACGGCAACATGGTGGCATGGCCACCTTGCTATTAGCCAAAGACAAATAGAAGTCAAAATTCTTGGGATGACAGACTTTCTTGTCCACGATAGTTCCTACGGAATGACACTAATTAACACTTTCTTTTTACCACCATCTCACAGAAAATTCAATTCACGTTACATGGGTGATGTTTCGGTCCAAAATAAAAGAGGGAACCTTGTCAATAGATCGAAGAAAAGCATACCAGAAGGAACATTTTATGGAGACCCAGTCTAGAAAAACTTGGTATGGTGTTTTTTCTAGGCAACAAACACTATCAACTTAGGCTCCCACTTCTCGTCGAGAAACTTGCATGCCTGTGTTGATTAAAAGTAGATAAAATAGCAGTCTCGATAATTACTTCGGCATACGTATCAGTACTAGATCTGCAAAAGGGCAAGATTGGAATCAAATGAATACCCTACATCGATGGTCTATTCAAGCTCGATGCTTATGACCTGAGCAAACTGGTTTCACTAAGTCCGTCCCTAAAATTAGTAAGATGGTGGTTAGGACATCATCAAACAGTACATTTTCAGTAAAATAATATTTCCATAGTTTAACTGCACAATCAACTGTAGTAGAAAATAGTAATTTCAGAACTTGATACCTGAAAAACCAGAACAAACCTCCACGGGTGAATTTATCAGACCCCAGCCCGAGACTACTGCATCGACCCATCAAGGAGAATATCATTTTGCGGCCTGAAAGTTGGGATGTCCAGGCAACGCGGTACCCAAGTTTCCTGAAATTATCCGCGATGACTACAGTTGGTGTGCCAAATACTCAGAGGGTCTTTTTGGGCACGAATTTAACTTTACTTTTCAATACAAAAAATTAGGCTAATGGCCGTCAAGTTGGGTCCCCTGTCAGTTCTCGCCGTTATGTCGCTCCTGTCGCTCCCGTCGCTTAGGTGGCAATTAGGCTTGCAGCGTTGGCGCCTGCATCCATTACGCGTCTTCTTCTTCCCCGGAGCGGCAATCTGTGAGGCGTCGCAGCCATGGCGCGGAGCTGGGACGTGGACGAACCTACTCGGCCCAACTCTCCTCCCTGTAGGCTTGCAGCGTTGGCGCATGCATCCATTACGCATTTTCTTCCCCAGAGCAGCAATCTGTGGTCGCGGCCATGGCGCAGAGCTGGGACGTGACGAAGCTGCTCAGCCCCGCTCTCCTCCCCATCCCGAGTCGGAGCTCGCCCTCACCGTGGACGCACCCATGGCACGGTGCGGGGACGAGAATTAGTTCCCGGTGAGATCTATCACCTTGTCGACCATGCTCGGTTCTATTTTCCTCCTCTAGAATCTGAGCTCGCCGTCACCGTGGTTGCACCCGCACCAATTCTGCCACCTCTGCCGAGGTCTCTGTGGTAGCTCAAGTTCTGGGGCTCTCCAAGTTCTACCATGTTGGGTCTGTAAGTGTTGTTGTATGTTAAACTAGCAAATCTCTTTTGTTCAAATCTCTTGGGCTGTACCAACTTCATTGTGTTTAATTATGAAAGACAAAATATAAATGATTTCTCTCAATTTCTCGCATAGAAAAATGCACAGCTAATTTCATATTCTCGCAGGAACTGGCCACACTTGTTGAACCGGCGGCACTGCCACGATCTCCACATAACCACGGTGAGTTCTCGAACTGAAAGTTGCAGTTACCACGTTTCTTCTGCAGCATTCCTCTTTCTCAGTCATTCCTCTGCAGTTTTTCCTGGGCGCTTCTTCTTCCTCTGTTCTGGAACCGTCGGTTCATCTTCTTCTTCCTCTTGTAGGCAGTTCCTTGCAGGCATTTTCTTTCACCCATTTCCTTGTAGGCATGGACGATGGGAAACGCACAACAGAGACCCACTTGGTCCCTGCCGATGGCACCACGACTTTGACAGTGGTGTACACAAATGATGAAGCGATTGTGGAGACAACTCTCGCCAGATTTGAGCAATTGCTTGAGAAAGAGAAGCACAAGTTTGTGGGACTAGACTTGGAGTACACCCGTGCAAATAAGTGAAAAAATCCTCCATAAGAGATCGCTGTCGTGCAAATCGCCATACATGAGGAGGTCCTCGTTTACCACTTCTTCAGGTATATGAAATTTAAATTTGAGATCACCACTTCTACATCCCTTGTTCCCTTACATCCCTAGAACCATCTAAGTGCAGGAGTAAACCAATTGAGATGCATTATCCGGCTCTGGTCGAGTTCTTGTGTAGGAAAGGGATAACTTTCACTAGTGTGGATATCACAAATGACACAATTATGCTTTCTCGTGCGTTGATAAAAATCCTAGAGGGGCACCACATCGACATCCAAAATCTGTACAAGATCAAATCATACCCAGCGAAGGATGGCATGGGTGATCTAGCAGCAGAAATCATCGATAAATCCTATGAAAAACTAAAGAAATTGAAGCGACTTGATCACAACTACTGGGAGTGGAAGCCGATGAGCCAGGTGCGCCTTGAGTATGCAGCCAGAGACGCCTACATGGCATACGAGTTGTACAGTAAGCTCATTACCATGAAAGATGGGATGGTTAAGGCGGGGTTTTTCGCGAGAGAGATATGCCCTGGTTGCAAGCTAGCCCAGGAGAAGAAGCGCAAGGAGGACAAAAAGCGGTTTCAGGACGAGCAAGGATCTTGGGATGGTGGCAACATCAAGCGGTTGAAGGGGAAGCAAGTCAAGGACGACAACAAGTGGTGATGATACATTATATATTGAACTAGATTTTAGTTTCTAGTTTATTATGTGTGTGATACATTTAGTTACTTCAACACAAAATTTCGACCAATTTAACTTGTTGATATATTTCTTGACAATTATAATATAATCGAGCACTAGAAATATTTTGTAGTGTGCATGAGCATGATCAGTAAATATAATTGAACACTGGAAACTTTAAGACACTCCATATAAAGGAGTAGATTAATATAGAAGGTTCACCAGAGACACCACGGATATATTGTCTTACATGCCACACACAGGTAATAATTAACTAGAACAAAATAAAAGCAGGGGCTGCAGCAGGAGGCCAAGACACGAAGATGCCTAGCAGGGCAGGGGTTTATCAACAGGAGGCAGCGACAGCCTAGTCGATGGGATACAGGCCAGTCCTGACATACTCCCGGAGGAATTTGCCGTAGGCTGCGTGCCGCGCCAAGGTAATCGGCCTATGGCTTCTTCCTCCGCCTCTGCCAACGCCCTCTGCGTGCTGGATCATGCTGTTGAGGTCCGTGTTGATTGCTCTACCACAGAATAGGCAAAACAGTCTCCCCCTACGGTGGAAACGGATTAGCCCACACCGTAACCGCCTCAGCACGTAGTGGCTCTTGTTGTCCCTAGATTCCTTGCTATCGTCCACGTCATCATCATCCTCCTGTTAATTTTTAAGAACATAACTTAGAACTCATACATATGATTGAATTGTATTACAACTCAAGAATTGACAACATGTATATGTAAGACAATATATCCGTGGATATCAAAGATAAAGCATCTTAGCAATAGTTTGATCGGTTCATATATCATTTCATCTCAACACAATGACAAATAATTGCATCAGAGTGAATGTAGGATAAATCTAGGGGCTTCATAAGTTTCTTCAGGGATGGAGTAGGTGAACCAAGTAACGATTGCACAACCTGTAATGTTGTACATCGCCCCAGGTTCACTAACTCATCCCTGAAAAAATCTGACACCAATGTGTCTGCCTCTCTTTTGGGACAAATTTGAATCAGTGGCCACAATAAGAAATTGAAATGTAATCGTACAAAACATTATTCAGGGATATACATAGTCAGGTACAAAAACAAGCCTAAATATTGTAATTATAAATAAAAAAGCAAACAATTAATCTTCAGGTGCATGTTAAAAATACTTATGATCAAAACCATTCATATACATATGCATCATACCAATCATTAAAAGATCAGAAACAATTCAAGGATCATATATGTAGTTCCATATGAGAATAAATCTAGGGCCTCATAATTTGTTTCGGAGATGGAGTTGGCGAACCAAAGTACCAACATCACAACCTATATTGTTTGTGTGTATTGCTGCCTCAGGTTCACCAACCCATCCCTAAAACACGACATCGTCATATGTGTCTCCTCTTGTAAATCTTTTGGGGCAAATTTCAATCATCGGCCTCGGTAACAAATTAAAAGGTAATTCTTATACACTGAATGCATGGAATAGGTAATTCGAATATCATAGTTCTATGAATGCAGAATAAAGTTTAAGGCCTCATAAGTTTCTATAGGGACGGCGTAAGTGAACTAAGTAACAATTGCACAGCATATATTGTTCTTATACATCACCCCAGGTTCACTAACTCGTCCCTGAAAAAATCTAACACCAATATGTCTGCCTCTCTTTGGGGCAAATTTGAATAATTGGCCATAATAAGAAATTGAAATGTAATCGTACAAAACAATATTCAGGGATATACATAGTCAGGTACAAAAACAAGCCTAAATATTGTAATTATAAATAAAAAATCAAACAATTAATCTTCAGGTACATGTTAAAAATACTTATGATCAAAACCATTCATATACATATGCTTCATACCAATCATTAAAAGATCAGAAACAATTCAAGGATTATATATGTAGTTCCATATGAGAATAAATCAAGGGCCTCATAATTTGTTTCAGAGATGGAGTTGGAGAACCAAAGTACCAACATCACAACCTATATTGTTTGTGTGCATTGCTGCCTCAGGTTCACCAACCCATCCCTAAAACATGACACCATCATACGTGTCTCCCCTTGAACTCTTTTGGGGCAAATTTCAATCATCGGCCTCGGTGACAAACTAAAATGTAATTCTTATACACTATGAATGCATGGAATAGATAATTCAAATATCATAGTTCTATGAATGTAGAATAAAGATTGCAGCCTCATAAGTTTTTACAGAGATGGCGTAAGCGAACCAAGTAACAATTGCACAGCTTATATTGATCTTCTACATGGCCCCAGGTTCGCTCACTCATCCCTAAACAAATTTGACACCAATGTGTCTGCCTCTCTTTGGGGAAAATTTGAATCATTGGCCACGATAAGAAATTGAAATGTAATCGTACAAAACAATATTCAGGGATATACAAATGCATCATAGAACGCATTCATAGATCAGAAACAATACAAAGATTATATATTTAGGTTCCATATGAGAGAAAAATTAGGGCCTCATTTTTTCAGCGATGGAGTCGGCCATATTGTTTATGTGCATTCCTGCCTCAGGTTCACTAACCATCCCTAAGAAAACGACACCATCAGATGCCCTTGCACTATTTTGGGGCAAAATTGAATCGTTGGGCTCAGTAAGGAATAGAAATGTAATGTTATAGGCCTGCTGTGTATCGAAATCAACACTCAACTAGCAAACTCAACTAGATGGCAGATGAGCAGATTGGGGTTTTGTGACTAGACGGATTGGGGTTTTGTCAATAGATGGCAGATGCATCAATCAACCGATCGAATCATATATATATACTACCCTACTTCAAGAGCAAAAGAATCTGTTCACGATTGAGCAAATCCTATGTATGAACAGTGAAAACTGCGGCTGCGACTAGGGAAGCTAGCAATGTAGTACCTCGGACTCCTCATCAGGGACCTCCTCCTCGAACTCATCATTCTCTGCGATTGCGTCGAAGATTTCTTGAATGGCGATGGGGTCGTCGATGTAGATCACCGGATTGCCTCCGCCTGCCGCCTGCCCCCCATCCAGATCTACCGCTGTCCCCACGATGTTGTCGGCCACGACGTTGTTGGCCACCTGCTGCTCGACGGCGATGGCTACTACCTGCTGCTCGGTGGTGATGGCTACCACCTGCTGCTCAGCGGCGACGGCTACCACCTGCTGCTCGGCGGTGATGGCTACCACCTGCTGCTCGGCGGCGACGGATACTGGCTGGATGGATGAGCTCGCACCCTCGACGGCGTGGTGATGAGCGGCGTTCGTGCCCAGAGAAGACGTCTCCGCATGCTTGGCAACGACCGAGCAATCTGCTGCTGCGCCTTCAACTGGCTTCACCTCTAGATCGTCTCCACGCGTACGCTTCATGGCGCACCAAGGGAAGGAGGTAGTGCAAACAAGGGAGCTTTTCAGCGTGCGCGGCAGGTGTAGATTGGGGTCTTGGGACTAGACAGACTGGGGGGAAATGACACGAGCTCATGGAAGAAGAAGGTCGAGGGGGGTTATAAACACCGGACCGTTCGTAGCCCTCGAGTGGACACATGTGGTGGGCGGGGGGCGGGGGGGCTACCATGATCTCCACCCTTTTTCGGTTCCCTTTTTGTTTTGAAACAACCACGATCTCCACTTTAGAGCTGCATTGAAAACACGCTCATGGCAGACCTCGATTCCACTGCATGCAAGTGGCGCGAAACTAATTTCTAGCAACGTTAGATCTACTCGAGGGGGGCCCTTGACTCATGGAAGTTACTAGCGGTAGGGCCCAGTTGGAAGTGAGATTGAGAGCGTTGCGTAAAAATGGGATATATCTTATTAAAATCAAGTGGCAATAAATTGCAGCGTCCCGTCGACAACCGTGCACTCGATGACCCTGTTTCCCTGTGCATTAGTTGTAGTAGTAGTAGGCTTTTCAGACTTGATTAAACTTGACATGACCGCTCGACGACTTTTTCCATGGACGGCATCGTGTTCCTTCCTGTAGAAGTCTCGCGGAGGGAGACGTCCGTGATGTCTCACGTTGTACTATGAAGGGCACGATGTATGCAATGATCATCGTTGGATCGCACAGAATCAACGATTGGTGCGCACGTTCCGTGTGACAACTGTGATAACCAATCAGGGAGTAGCAGACAGGATGCGCACAGTTTTGGGCTTCTACAAAAGATAGAGAGAGGGGGGAAAACTAAGTAGTACCACATAAAACCAAGGGCAAAACTGAGTAGTATAAAAATGGAAAGTTTCTTGTATAATAAAATACATCGTGGAACACATCAAGTTATGCCAATATAGATCCACTAGAGTTCATTGGATGTGTGTTCTTCTCATAACCCACACATGGATCCACCTGTGTGATTGCATGTCTGTTCCTCTAGACAAACCACATAAGGATCCACATGTGTCAATACATGTCTGTTCTTTTCATGAACCACACATGGATCCACCGGTGTCATTGCATGTCTGTTCTTTTCATGAACCACACCCAGTGTTACTACATTTCAGTTCTTTTCATGAACCACATAAGCATCCACCAGTGTCATTGCATGTGTGTTCTTCTCATGAACCACACATGGATCCACCAGTGTCATTGCATGTCCGTTCGTTTCATGAACCACACCCAGTGTCATTGCATGTGTGTTCTTGTAAACAAACCACATAAGGATCCACAAGTGCCATTGCATGTGTGTTCTTTTCATGAACCACACCCAGTGTCATCGCATGTGTGTTCTTTTCATGAACCACTTCTAGAGTCATTGCATGTCTGTTCTTTTCATGAACCACACCTAGTGTCATTGCATGTCTGTTCTTTTCATGAACCACACCCAGTGTCACTGCATGTCATTTCTTTTCATGAACCACATAAGGATCCACCAGTGTCATTGGATGTGTGTTCTTCTCATGAACCACATATGGATCCACCGGTGTCATTGCATGTGTGGTCTTATAAACAAACCACATAAGGATCCACCAGTGTCATTGCATGTCTGTTCTTTTCATGAACCACACCCAGTGTCATTGCATGTGTGTTCTTGTAAACAAACCACATAAGGATCCACCAGTGTCATTGCATGTGTGTTCTTTTCATGAACCACACCCGGTGTGATTGCATGTGTGTTCTTTCATGAACCACACCTAGAGTCATTGCATGTCTGTTACTTCCATGAACCACACATTGCCACACTAGTGTCATTGCATGTCTGTTCTTTTCATGAACCACACCAAGTGTCATTGCATGTCTGTTCTTTTCATGAAACACACCCAGTGTCATTGCATGTCAGTTCTTTCCATGAACCACATAAGGATTCACTGGTGTCATTGCATGTTTGTTCTTCTCACAGACCACATAAGGATCCACTAGTGTCATTGCATGTCTGTTCTTTTCATGAACCACACCTAGTGCCATTGCATGTGTGTTCCTCTAGACAAACCACATATGGATCCACCAGTGTCATTGCATGTCTGTTCTTTTCATGAACCACACCCAGTGTCATTGCATGTCTGTTCTTCTAAACAAACCACATAAGGATCCACATGTGTCATTGCATGTCTGTTCTTTTCATGAACCACACCCGGTGTCATTGCATGTTTGTGCTTTTCATGAACCACATCTAGAGTCATTGCATGTCTCTTACTTCCATAAACCACACATGGATCCACCAGTGTCATTGCATGTCTGTTCTTTTCATGAATCACACAAAGTGTCATTGCATGTCTGTTCTTTTCATTAAACACACCCAGTGCCATTGCATGTCAGTTTTTTTCATGAACCACATAAGGATCCACCAGTGTCATTGTATGTGTGTTCTTCTCATGAACCACACATGGATCCACCAGTGTCATTGCATGTGTGTTATTTTCATGAACCACACCCAGTGTCATTGCATGTGTGTTCCTCTAGACAAACCACATAAGGATCCACCGGTGTCACTGCATGTCTGCTCCTTTCATGAACCACAGCTAGAGTCCACTAGTGTCATTGCATGTTTGTTCTTCTCATGAACCACACCCAGTGTCACTGCATGTCTGTTCTTTTCATGAACAACATAAAGATCCACCAGTGTCATTGGAGTGTGTTCTTCTCATGAACCACACATGGATCCACCGGTGTCATTGCATGTCTGTTCCTCTAAACAAACCACATAAGGATCCACCAGTGTCATTGCATGTCGGTTCTTTTCATGAACCACACCTAGTGGCATTGCATGTGTGTTCTTTTCATGAACCACGGCTAGAGTCATTGCATGTCTATTCTTTTCATAAACCACACCCAGTGTCATTGCATGTCTGTTCTTTTCATGAACCACGGCTAGAGTCATTGCATGTTTGTTCTTTTCATGAACCACACCCGGTGTCATTGCATGTGTGTTCTTTTCATGAACCACGGCTAGAGTCATTGCATGTCTGTTCTTTTCATGAACCATAGGTAGAGTCCACTAGTGTCATTGCAAGTTTGTTCTTCTCATGAACCACACCCAGTGTCACTGCATGTCTGTTCTTTTCATGAACAACATAAGGATCCACTAGTGTCATTGGATGTGTGTTCTTCTCATGAACCACACATGATTCCATCGGTGTCATTGCATGTCTGTTCCTCTAAACAAACCACATAAGGATACACCAGTGTCATTGCATGTCGGTTCTTTTCATGAACCACACCTAGTGTCATTGCATGTGTGTTCTTATAAACAAACCACATAAGGATCCACCAGTGTCATTGCATGTGTGTTCTTTTCATGAACCACACCCAGTGTCATTGCATGTGTGTTCTTTTCATGAACCACAGCTAGAGTCATTTCATGTCTGTTCTTTTAATGAACCACACCCAGTGTCATTGCATGTATGATCTTATCATGAACCACACCCAGTGTCACTGCATGTCAGTTCTGTTCATGAACCACATAAAGATCCACCAGTGTCATTGGATGTGTGTCCTTCTCATGAACCACACATGGATCCACCAGTGTCATTGCATGTCTGTTCCTCTAAACAAACCGCATAAGGATCCACCAATGTCATTGCATGTCTGTTCTTTTCATGAACCATACACAGTGTCATTGCATGTGTGTTCTTGTAAACAAACCACATAAGGATCTACCAGTGTCATTGCATGTGTGTTCTTTTCATGAACCACACCCGGTGTCATTACATGTGTGTTCTTTTCATGAACCACGGCTAAAGTCATTGCATGTCTGTTCTTTTCATGAACCACACCTAGTGTCATTGCATGTCTGTTCTTTTCATGAACCACACCCAGTGTCATTGCATGTCTATTCTTTTCATGAACCACACCCAGTGTCACTGCATGTCAGTTCTTTTCATGAAGCACATAAGGATCCACCAGTGTCATTGTATGTGTGTTCTTCTCATGAACCACACATGGATCCACCTGTGTCATTGCATGTGTGTTATTTTCATGAACACACCCAGTGTCATTGCATGTGTGTTCCTCTAGACAAACCACATAAGGATCCACCGGTGTCACTGCATGTCTGCTCCTTTCATGAACCACAGCTAGAGTCCACCAGTGTCATTGCATGTCTATTGTTCTCATGAACCACACCCAGTGTCACTGCATGTCTGTTGTTTTCATGAACCACATAAGAATCCACCAGTGTCATTGGAGTGTGTTCTTCTCATGAACCACACATGGATCCACCGGTGTCATTGCATGTCTGTTCCTCTAAACAAACCACATAAGGATCCACCAGTGTCATTGCATGTCGGTTCTTTTCATGAACCACACCTAGTGTCATTGCATGTGTGTTCTTATAAATAAACCACATAAGGATCCACCAGTGTCATTGCATGTGTGTTCTTTTCATGAATCACTCCCAGTGTCATTGCATGTGTGTTCTTTTCATTAACCACATAAGGATCCACCAGTGTCATTGTATGTGTGTTCTTCTCATGAACCACACATGGATCCACCGGTGTCATTGCATGTCTGTTCCTCTAAACAAACCACATAAGGATCCACCAGTGTCATTGCATGTCTGTTCTTTTCATGAACCACACCTAGTGTCATTGCATGTGTGTTGTTGTAAACAAACCATATAAGGATCCACTAGTGTCATTGCATGTGTGTTCTTTTCATGAACTACACCCATTGTCATTGCATGTGTGTTCTTTTCATGAACCACATCTAGAGTCATTGCATGTGTGTTCTTTTAATGAACCACACCCAGTGTCATTGCATGTATGATCTTATCATGAACCACACCCAGTGTCACTGCATGTCAGTTCTGTTCATGAACCACATAAAGATCCACCAGTGTCATTGGATGTGTGTCCTTCTCATGAACCACACATGGATCCACCGGTGTCATTGCATGTCTGTTCCTCTAAACAAACCACATAAGGATCCACCAGTGTCATTGCATGTCTGTTCTTTTCATGAACCACACCTAGTGTCATTGCATGTGTGTTGTTGTAAACAAACCATATAAGGATCCACTAGTGTCATTGCATGTGTGTTCTTTTCATGAACTACACCCATTGTCATTGCATGTGTGTTCTTTTCATGAACCACATCTAGAGTCATTGCATGTGTGTTCTTTTCATGAACCACACCGAGTGTCACTGCATGTCAGTTCTTTTCATGAACCACATAAGGATCCACCAGTGTCATTGGATGTGTGTTCTTCTCATGAACCACACATGGATCCACCGGTGTCATTGCATGTCTGTTCCTCTAAACAAACCAGATAAGGATCCACAAGTGTCATTGCATGTCTGTTCTTTTCATGAACCACACCCAGTGTCATTGCATGTGTGTTCTTGTAAACAAACCACATAAGGATCCACAAGTGCCATTGCATGTGTGTTCTTGTAAACAAACCACATAAGGATCCACAAGTGTCATTGCATGTGTGTTCTTTTTCATGAACCACACCCAGTGTCATTGCATGTGTGTTCTTTTCATGAACCATAGCTAGAGTCATTGCATGTCTCTTACTTCCATAAACCACACATGGATCCATCAGTGTGATTGCATGTATGTTCTTTTCATGAATCACACCCAGTGTCATTACATGTCTGTTCTTTTCATGAACCACACCCAGTGTCATTGCATGTCAGTTCTTTTGATGAACCACATAAGGATCCACCAGTGTCATTGTATGTGTGTTCTTCGCATGAACCACACATGGATCCACCAGTGTCATTGCATGTGTGTTATTTTCATGGACCACACCCAGTGTCATTGCATGTGTGTTCCTCTAGGCAAACCACATAAGGATCCACCGGTGTCACTGCATGTTTGTTCTTTTCATGAACCACAACTAGAGTCCACCAGTGTCATTGCATGTTTGTTCTTCTCATTAACCACACCCAGTGTCACTGCATGTTTGTTCTTTTCATGAACAACATAAGGATCCACCAGTGTCATTGCATGTCTAATCCTCTAAACAAACAACATAAGGATCCACAGTGTCATTGCATGTCAGTTCTTTTCATGAACCACACCTAGTGTCATTGCATGTGTGTTCTTATAAACAAACCACATAAGGATCCACCAGTGTCATTGCATGTGTTTTCTTTTCATGAACCACACCTAGTGTCATTGCATGTCTGATCTTCTCATGACCCACACCAAGTGTCACTGCATGTCAGTTCTGTTCATGAACCACATAGGGATCCACCAGTGTCATTGGATGTGTGTTCTTCTCATGAACCACACATGGATCCACCGGTGTCATTGCATGTCCGTTCCTCTAAACAAACCACATAAGGATCCACCAGTGTCATTGCATGTATGTCCTTTTCATGAACCATACCCAGTGTCATTGCATGTGTGTTCTTGTAAACAAACCACATAAGGATCCACCAGTGTCATTGCATGTGTGTTCTTTTCATGAACCACACCCGGTGTCATTGCATGTGTGTTATTTTCATGAACCACGGCTAGAGTCATTGCATGTCTGTTCTTTTCATGAACCACACCCAGTGTCATTGCATGTATGTTCTTTTCATGAACCACACCCAGTGTCATTGCATGTCTATTCTTTTCATGAACCACACCCAGTGTCATTGCATGTCTCTTCTTTTCATGAACCACACCCAGTGTCATTGCATGTTAGTTCTTTTCATGAACCACATAAGGATCCACCAGTGTCATTGTATGTGTGTTCTTCTCATGAACCACACATGGATCCACCAGTGTCGTTGCATGTGTGTTATTTTCATGAACCACACCCAGTGTCATTGCATGTGTGTTCCTCTAGACAAACCACATAAGGATCCACCGGTGTCACTACGTGTCTGTTCTTTTCATGAACCACAACTAGAGTCCACCAGTGTCATTGCATGTCTATTGTTCTCATGAACCACACCCAGTGTCACTGCATGTCTGTTCTTTTCATGAATCACATAAGGATCCACCAGTGTCATTGGAGTGTGTTCTTCTCATGAACCACACATGGATCCACCGGTGTCATTGCATGTCTGTTCCTCTAAACAAACCACATAACGATACACCAGTATCATTGCATGTCTGTTCTTTTCATGAACCACAGCCAGTGTTATTGCATGTGTGTTCTTTTCATGAACCACGGCTAGAGTCATTGCATGTGTGTTCTTTTCATGAACTACACCCAGTGTCATTGCATGTATGTTTTTTTCATGAACCACAGCTAGAGCCATTGCATGTTTGTTCTTTTCATGAACTACACCCGGTGTCATTGCATGTGTGTTCTTTTCATGAACCACGGCTAGAGTCATTGCATGTTTGTTCTTTTCATGAACCACACCCAGTGTCATTGCATGTCTGTTCTTTTCATGAACCACACCTAGTGTCATTGCATGTCAGTTCTTTTCATGAACCACATAAGGATCCACCAGTGTCATTATATGTGTGTTCTTCTCATGAACCACACATGGATCCACCAGTGTCATTGCATGTGTGTTATTTTCATGAACCACACCCAGTGTCATTGCATGTGTGTTCTTGTAAACAAACCACATAAGGATCCACCAGTGTCATTGCATGTGTGTTCTTTTTCATGAACCACACCCAGTGTCATTGCATGTGTGTTCTTTTCATGAACCATAGCTAGAGTCATTGCATGTCTCTTACTTCCATAAACCACACATGGATCCATCAGTGTGATTGCATGTATGTTCTTTTCATGAATCACACCCAGTGTCATTACATGTCTGTTCTTTTCATGAACCACACCCAGTGTCATTGCATGTC
The DNA here is from genome assembly GCA_910589775.1 of Avena eriantha. Classification (NCBI taxonomy): domain Eukaryota; kingdom Viridiplantae; phylum Streptophyta; class Magnoliopsida; order Poales; family Poaceae; genus Avena; species Avena eriantha. Next base: position 237,571,330 of record OU342742.1, on the reverse strand, counting down.
AGTTCTTTTCATGAACCACATAAGGATCCACCAGTGTCATTGGATGTGTGTTCTTCTCATGAACCACACATGGATCCACCGGTGTCATTGCATGTCTGTTCCTCTAAACAAACCAGATAAGGATCCAGCAGTGTCATTGCATGTCTGTTCTTTTCATGAACCACACCCTGTGTCATTGCATGTGTGTTCTTGTAAACAAACCACATAAGGATCCACAAGTGTCATTGCATGTGTGTTCTTTTTCATGAACCACACCCAGTGTCATTGCATGTGTGTTCTTTTCATGCACCATAGCTAGAGTCATTGCATGTCTCTTACTTCCATAAACCACACATGGATCCATCAGTGTCATTGCATGTCTGTTCTTTTCATGAACCACACCCAGTGTCATTGCATGTCTGTTCTTTTCATGAACCTCACCTAGTGTCATTGCATGCCAGTTCTTTTCATGAACCACATAAGGATCCACTGGTGTCACTTCATGTCTGTTCTTCTCAAAGACCACATAAGGATCCACCAGTGTCATTGCATGTCTGTTCTTTTCATGAACCACACCTAGTGCCATTGCATGTGTGTTCCTCTAGACAAACCACATATGGATCCACCGATGTCACTGCATGTGTGTTATTTTCATGAACCACAGCTAGAGTCCACCAGTGTCATTGCATGTTTGTTTTCTCATGAACCACACCCAGTGTCGCTGCATGTCTGTTCTTTTCATGAACAACATAAGGATCCACCAGTGTCATTGGATGTGTGTTCTTCTCATGAACCACACATGGATCCACCGGTGTCATTGCATGTTTGTTCCTCTAAACAAACCACATAAGGATCCACCAATGTCATTGCATGTCTGTTCTTTTCATGAATCACACCCAGTGTCATTGCATGTGTGTTCTTGTAAACAAACCACATAAGGATCCACCAGTGTCATTGCATGTGTGTTCTTGTAAACAAACCACATAAGGATCCACCAGTGTCATTGCATGTGTGTTCTTGTAAACAAACCACATAAGGATCCACCAGTGTCATTGCATGTGTGTTCTTTTCATGAACCACACCCAGTGTCATTGCATGTGTATTCTTTTTATGAACCACCGCTAGAGTCATTGCATGTCTGTTCTTTTAATGAACCACACCTAGTGTCATTGCATGTCTGTTCTTCTCATGAACCACACCCAGTGTCACTGCATGTCAGTTCTGTTCATCAACCACATAAGGATCCACCAGTGTTGGGGGGATACCCCTGGGTAGGGTCACGCCGGGATATAAAGGCCTAGTTAGCCGAGGTATGGCAAGGTCAAGGCAAGTGCTGGCCGAGTCACCTAAAGGCAGGCTGGATCACGGAGTATCCCGGACCTGGGGACGTCCACCTAACTTGGTCTCGACCGAGTTAAGCCGTATGTCGGTAAAATGTATCTGACTTGTATGCAGGAATAGGTGTGGCCGGATCAACTATGAAGGATCCGGGTCATGTCAAGCTTGTAAGAGAAGGAAGGTATCTCGCTGGTCAAAGATTACCACTGTACACAGAGCGTGAGCGAAGCGGACAGAGGCAGGACCACCGAGGCGTGGCCGACAAAGGTGACGAAGCCTATGTCGGATGACGCAAGCGCCGCAGAGGCTCACGTAGCCTCTACAGGGATGACGCAGGGGAAAAAGTGACCCGGTCGACTTACTATTTTGGGAAGAGGCATATTCCCAGGAATATGCCTCCACGTATGCCCTAATTGGAGACCTAGCCACCCCTATATAAGGAGGGTTGGGGCCTCTGTAGAAAGGGTTGGTTTTTGCTGGTTGTCTCCTAGAGAGCGGTGTTTGGCTAGTGGTGAGAGTAAGAGAGTTCTTCTTCCTCCTCTCCCCTATACAGCTCAAGGAGCACTTGTAAACCTCGGAAGTGAATTGAATACAAAGATACCGTGTGTGGAATCACCACACTATCCCTCCCTGGATGCCCCTAGTGCAATTAGTCCCCACCTTTAGCCTATCCATGGCATCTGTGGTGACACCAGCATGACAGTTGGCGCCCACCGTGGGGCTAGCCGCGCTAGCAGGGGTGAAGATCCGGATGGGAAACCTCACCGGCACCAGCGAACGCATCGTCTCCGGGCTCGTTCAGCGCTTTGGAGCGTTGGACTTCGTCAGTGACAACGCGGGCTGCTTCCGCACACGTCCTCTTCCGTGCAACTGCCTCTTCGTCAAGCTCTGCGAACACAAGGTCTACGTTGCTATAACTACCTCGGTGAATTACGCTCTTAGTTACATGTCTGGATGAGCGAAAATGGTTAAAATAGTACGGTGGGGCCCGGGGCCACTCACGGTAGACCTTTCGGCCGTCCTAACCACTTTCAGAACATCAGGACAAGAATGGGCGGTGTAATCGGCAGGCGAAGGGATCAACTACATACACAAGTGAGTATGTATGAAAGCCACATACAACAGTCCTCAGAGCCATTCCATCTAAGAGAAATAGAAATATTGCAACGCCATACGGCAAGATCCAAATATCCTAGATAGAGATAATAGTTTAGGATAGCTCCTCATACATCAAACATTAGAGTATCAGGCGGAAGCGGAAAACAAGATACGAGTACGGATAAGAAGCAAATTGGGATAAGATGCCACATAAATAAACACATTCCGCCAACAGATCTCACGGATCCCTGTTCCCGGAATCTCTACACCGAGTGATCGTTGCCAACATCATGTGTCTCCTCCACCCAGTATCCATCTTGCGAGTACACCTGTTCATCTGAATCAAACAATTTATCGTGTGAGACCCTAGGGGTACTCAGCAAGTCTTTATGCCTCTAAAGGGGACATATACCTGGGGTGACGCAATTGCAGCAAAAGATAATAACTAACAACCCTATAGATACTCGCTAACCATCCGCCTAACCAAATATAGACGGATGTCCGTTAATTAGTAACAACAGTTATAACAATATAAATAACAGATCCATCCTCCTTCTCGCATACCAACGAGAAAGCGGACGAACAACCCAACCGTTGGCAGTTTTATTAACCATTCCATGAGTATTGCACTATTTACTATTCCGGTACTTAGTCAGATTAAAAGCGGTACTTTAGTTATACTTGTCTATGATCGAGAAACTGTGCTCCAAGTCGTCCATAACCACAGACACGGCTTTCAGAAAGATTTACCCTGCAGGGGTGCACAAATAGCAACACACACTCGATCAACCTCGGAAAAACCAACTCAAAACCCAACAAGGCATTCACGACAAAGCAATCACAGGATTCAGAAATATTTCAGGGGGCCACCCCACCAAGCTACCCGCAACGAAGTTGGCTGGCTCCGGAACGGACCTAGGGTTTGTGTGGACGGCGGTAAACGACTGGGAACCCAAAAGTGGGACTGGGCTTGTCGATACAGCGAAAACGTGTCACGATCCAAAACAGTACAGGTGCTCCACGCACAATCGTAAATAAACAGTAAACATGGCATAAGTACAGGATAGTAATAAAACCCCAAACTAATTGTGGCCCCAAGAAATAGAAATGAATCAAGCTCTGGCTCAGGGGGGTCCATAAGGCCTCCCGGATGTGGATAGTGCGAATAGTCAAGGAACAGGAATCAAGTACTTGGGGTCCTACGGGACACAAGTGAGCATGAAAAACCAAAAAGCAGATATTGCTCACCGGTGCCTCTTTCATTAGTTATCCCATTACTACTCAGGTTAAGTTGTTTAGGTACCACGTTATCCATCAGACACTCACATACCCTACACATGCTTTTCTACGACTTGCATGGGTCAAACAACTCCTGTAGTAATGGCTCATGGGATTGAGGAACAGGCTCGGTGGGGTTTAATAGTAAAGGCTATGCAGTACTTGGGATTCAATTTAATGCAATCGCGACTCAATGATGCAAGAATAAGATAGAGGCAATAAGTACTATATGTATGCAAGCATGTGGTAGTGCTTGCCTAACAGCTCAGTTGAAGCCAGAGATGGATCTAGGTAGAACTCCTCTGATTCCTGATAATTCTCCTGCTGGGCGTCTATTCGAAGAAGAACCAAACAAACAAGGGCCCACATAAATAAAGTGCATAAGCGTATGAATTAAAATGCGACAAGCAAACAAGCATGACATGATGAATGATGCAAAATTTACATGGCATTAAAGTAGCATGGCAGGGGTGAGGTATGGGTACAAGAATAATTCATTTTATTATTTATTTAGTCGAGTTTTATTGCCATAAACAGTTCTGATTTTTAATATTGACATGATGCATGCTTCAATTCCGAACAAGGAATGCATAGCTAGAATGGGCTCGTCGCGCTGATCGATTTAGACATATTATTTGTCAAATTTGGAGTTATAGATTTAAAGTTATTAATTAATTAAGTAAAAGGCATTTTATTGTAATTTTAATCATCTCGAAAATTTAAAGTGCTCAAACATTATTTTGAATGGCATATTTGAAATCCTCACATTTTCCTGATTCAAAAACATATATCATTTGTATTATTTGGATTTATAATTTAAAAGTTATTTAAAAACAGATTTGAATTTGTATTTAAACATTTTCAGAAATTGTTTTATTAAAACAGAATTACACAGAGACTTTTTACACCCAGGGAATTCTAACCCAAGTCACTGACGTGTGGGGCCACTGCTGACTGGGCGAAAACCGCGCGCAGGAACTTTTCTCACCGCGAGCTTATCTAGCCTATGCGACTGACAGGTGGGGCTGGCGGCCTCGCGGGTCCACTACGCGCGCGGCCAGACGGTGGGCGACACGTGGCGGATCCAGGGACTGCGGGTTAAGGTTTAATAAGATCCGGGGGCCCTTTTGCAAATCTGCCACGGGAGGCTGTCTGGTGGGCCTCGAAGGATTGCGGGTTGAGGCCAAAAAGTGTGGAGGGGGGTATGTGCAAAGCGCGCAGCTGCTACTGTTGTTCTTCTCTGCGGCTCTAACGAGACTGACGGAGCACACGCGCGGGAAGAGGAATCAAACTCGCGATCGAGCGCGCGCACGCGGAGGGCGGAGCCGCTGCGGTAGGTGTGGGGGTGTTGACAGGAGGAGGCTAGACGGCTAGATGAGGCGCGATGCGGCGCTGGGACACGCAGAAGCTTGCGCTCGCCGGCGCACCGAGAGTGCCCGAGGAAACGCATGGCGCGACCAGGCAACGACGACGGTGGCGAGGATGTCTGGGAGGGTGCTTGGCTTACCACGAGGCTACTAGCGGTGGTGGATCGGGCAGAGGAGCGGTCGATCAGCGACATAGCAGGCGGCCGGCCGGAGCTAGGGTTTCGGCAGCGTCGGCGTGCAGCAGGGACAGGGGACCGTTTCCTCCTCGGCTCCGTGTACGGGGCGACGCAGGGGTTCACGCTGGTCCTCCTCGACACCCAAAGCTCCACGCCGCCGGCTAGAACAAGTAGGTGGAGGTGGAGGCCGACGGTTCGGCGGAGGAGGAGAGAGGGGTAGCGACAGGTGGTGGGGAGGAGAAGGGCGAGTCCCTGGGGATCTGGGGATGCAGAGGAGGCGTGGGGAAAGAGATAAAGCAGAGAGGGAGAGAGAAGGCATGCCGTGGGGGATCGGGGTGGAAAAGGTGGCTCGGCCACCTTTTTGCTTCCTCCTTCACGTGCTCGACATGGGCGGCCTGGGCAGGGCAGGGGTAGGCGCTGCCAGGTGGGCCAGGGAGAGATCAAGGAGGGGCAGGCTCGGGTGGCCCTTTGTGGCAGAGAGAGAGAGAGAATGGAGAGGGAGAGGCTCCGTGTAGCTAGGGATAGCTTCGGCTAGGGTTTAGGAGAGGCTTGCGTTAGGGTTGGTGTTAGGTTAGAGAGGGGTAGCTAGGGTCAGGTTAGGGTGGTGCCTCGGCAAAGGAGGGTGGTGGGTAGAGCTAGGGTGGTTAGGGTTTAGGAGAGGGAAAGGAGAGAGAGGGTAGGACATGGGTTAGGGTTTTGTTTTAAAAAAACAAGCAAAAATGGATGATGAGAAAGAGGGGAAGATGTAGAGCCTTTTATATGTGACAAGCAAAGCCACATCCATGCATGATGGATCAAGATGAGGGTGGAAGGAAGATAGAGAAATGTTTAGGGTTTTGGTGCACAGGGCAAGGAGAGACAAGATAGTGAGGGTGTGATGGTAAAAGCAAAAGAATAGAGCTTACTTGGCATGATCCCAAGAGAACATGATCCACTCCAAAAACAAATAAAAACCAAAGGATCAAAGATGGTGGTGATCTTGCATGGCCCATGCATAATCATTAAATGCCATGTTTTCTTCTTGTCAAAACAATAGATAATTCACATGGCATTTATTCACATGCATTCCAAAAATATGGATCTAGTCCAAGCCAAAAGAATAGAATTGGATCCATTCCAACTCACATGAGCTAGATTAAATGCCAAAAGAAAGTAAAGCTCATCGGTAATTAGGATGGTGGAATTATAAGGTGGTGACAAAGAAAGGTGATGGAGTTGAATAAAAGATATGCCCCCAACTCAACTTGGGCATCAAGCATTCATCAAGAACCAAATACAATATAGCAAGAGCCAAATACCATTACCAATGCATATGAGAGAAGAACCAAATGGAAAGGGTTTTATATGATGCTCAAATGCAAGGTGGCATGATGACATGAGCATGATATAATTATGATGCAACAAATATATGTAGGAAGTAGCCATTATATTACTAGACCATGTAGCATTACATATGTTAGACAAATGGGATGCTACAACTCTCCCCCACTAAACAGGAATCTCGCCCCGAGATTCTAGGAAGCAGAAGAAGACACGAAGAGGGTAGGATACTTGGCACGGAGCTCATCCTCGCGTTCCCAAGTGGCTTCATCAACGGAATGGTGCGACCACTGCACCTTGCAGAACTTGATGGACTTGTTGCGAGTCCTTCTTTCTGCGACTTCAAGGATTTTTATGGGGTGTTCTTGATAAGACAGATCTTCTTGGAGATTGATGAGTTCATGGTCCACGGTCCTGCCGGGATCCTTGAAGCACTTCTTGAGTTGAGAGGTATGGAAAACATCATGGACCTTGAGTTTTTCAGGGAGCTCAAGAGCGTAAGCAACTTCTCCTCTTCTTCCACGAATTTTGAAAGGACCGATGTATCTAGGAGCCAGCTTTCCTTTGATACCAAAGCGGTGCGTGCCTCTCATGGGAGTGACACGAAGGTAAACGAGATCACCAGGGACATACTCCATGTCCGTGTGCTTTTTGTCATAGTTGCTCTTCTGGCGACTTTGAGCAATCTTCAGCTTTTCAAGAATGATGTGAACCTTCTCCTTCGCTTGAGTTACAATGTCGGGGCCAAACAAAGTTCTTTCACCTGCGCCCGACCAACCAATTGGAGTTCTACATTTGCGACCATAGAGAGCCTCAAATGGTGCCATCTTTAGACTTTTCTAGAAGCTGTTGTTGTAAGAGAATTCAGCATAAGGAAGACATTCTTCCCACTTCATGCCGAAAGAGATAACGCAAGCACGGAGCATATCTTCCAGAATCTGATTGATCCTTTCAACTTGTCCTTGCGACTAAGGGTGGTAAGCTGTGCTGAAGTTCAACTTTGTTCCCAAAGCATTTTGGAAACTTCCCCAAAACTTGGAAGTGAAGATGCTTCCACGGTCCGAACTGATCTCAAGAGGAACCCCATATAGAGAGACAATTCTGTTGATATAGAGCTCAGCCAACTGAATTGCAGAAATTGTTTCCTTGACGGGAAAGAAGTGAGCCACTTTAGAAAGCCTGTCGATGACAACAAAGATTGCATTGTTGCCCTTCTGCGACCTTGGAAAGCTAGTTATGAAGTCCATCTCTACTTTCTCCCATTTCCATTCCGGAGGCTTCAATGGTTGTAGAAGACCGGAAGGTTTCTGATGAACAGCTTTAGCTCTGCGGCAGACATCACACTCTGAGACATACTTGGCACAATATCGTTTCAACCCAGGACACCAATATTGTGTTTTCAAGTCCATGTACATCTTAGTGCTGCCAGGGTGGATAGAAAGAACAGAATCATGCACCTCCTTGAGATAGTCCCATATAACCTGGTAAGGGCATGGAAAGGAAAAGAAGTGCAGAGAGATGAGGATCGAAGGAGTGTGAGCTGAGGTGAAGCTGGCCGAGGTAACCGCGACCAAGGCAATGCCGGTCAAGGGAATGCTGTAAATGGCAACGCCGGACAGCGTAATGTGATGGGTGCAGGTCAACCGCAGCAGCGGAATATGCCACGGCAAGCGCGCAGTGCCGGCCAAGGTATGCAACAAAGGGCAGCTCCACCAGAGCAAGATAGATACAATGATGGAAATTCGGAAATGGTGAAAGCTGGTTATCCCAGGCCGGACTATCACGTGATAGGATCAAGATTGGGAGGCAGAGACTTGATGACTGATGACGCCAGGCTAAAACTGGATCGGTTGTATAGGTCGAAGCAATTTGAATGTCAAGGTCCTCCGGGTCCAGCATGTTTTTGTCCCCGGATCATGAAGAAACCTCCGGTACCTAACTTCCAGTTACCTAGAGGCACAAAGACGTATGACGGCAGCACTAAGCCAGAGGATTGGTTGATTAACTATGCTACAGCTGTAAAGATTGCTATAGGCAACTTGAGATGGGCTGTGAGATACGTGCCCCAGATGTTGGAGGGGCCAGCAAGGGTATGGCTAAACAATTTGACACCCGGAAGTATTAACTGTTGGATTGATTTCGAGGAGATGTTTGTTAGCAATTTCTCCAGTTCGTATCAGAGGCCCAACAGGCCGCAGACCCTAGCAATGTGCAGGCAGAGACCGAATGAGACTGACCGGGAGTTTTTAACCCGTTGGTGCACTGTGTGAAACTCGTGTGAGGGTGTGATTGAGTCACATGCCATAGCTTGGTTTGCGCAAGGATGCAGGTATGCAAGCATGTTGTGGCAAAGGTTGCAAAGGGATATGCCAACCACCTTGGCAAAAACGATCCGGATTGCTGATTCATATGCCTTAGGCGAACCTACGCAACCTAGGCTCACCTCAGACGAGTCAAGCGAGGAATATTGTCAGCGAGATGGGGCCGGGTCATCCCGAAGAAATGATTACCGAGGTAAAAGAAGGGATGACAGACTGGATTATCGGTACAGTTCGCAACAAGTTGCAGCTGTGAATCAAGATCAGTCCGGAGCAGGAGGCAATCAACGTCAAAAAACTGGAGGGCAGCAATGGACACCAAGGAATGATGGAAAGAAAACTAGGACGCCTTTCTTGCCTTTCTTGAGGAGATCGGTAAGAGGCTTCGCAATCTTTGAGAAGTTTTGAACGAAGCGACGGCAGTAACTAGCCAAACTAAGGAAACTCCGGACGTCTTTGACATTTATGGGTGGAAGCCAGTCAACAATTGTCTTAATAGTTTCTGGGTTGACGGCAATGCCCTTGGCAGAGATGACGTGACCAAGGTAGGTGACTTGAGGCAGCCAGAACTCACACTTGGAGAACTTTGCATACAGGCGGTTCTCACGAAGCTTGTTTAGGACTCACCGAAGGTGTTCTTCATGTTCTTCCTTTGACTTAGAATAGACTAGAATGTCATCCAGATAGACCACAACGAACTTATCAAGATACTCCATGAAAACCGAGTTCATAAGCCTCGAGAAGGTGGCAGGTGCATTGGTGAGACCGAAAGACATGACCGTGTACTCGTACAGGCCTTAGCGGGTGGTGAAAGCTGTTTTGGGAACATCTTCCTTGCGAATCTTGATTTGATGATACCCACTTCTCAAATGGAGCTTAGAGAATACCACAGCTCTAGCTAGCTGATCGAAGAGATCATTAATCCGCGGAAGGGGATATTTATTCTTGATGGTTTTGGCATCGAGAGCCCGATAGTCAACACAAAGTCTATCAGTCTTGTCTCGTTTCTTCACAAAGATGGTTGGGCTACCCCAAGAAGAAGTACTGTGCTGAATGAAACCCAACTTCTCTTGTTCATCTAGCTGACGTTTGAGTTCAGCCAACTCAGCAGGACCCATTTTATAAGGCCGCTTGGAGATAGGAGCGGTACCAGGTTCAAGCTCAATCACAAACTCGACCTCACGATCAGGAGGCATACCCGGCAACTCTTCAGGAAAAACATCTGGGAACTCACAGACCATCGGAACACTCTGGATAGCTTCCATAGCATCATCATTCAGAGCCGCCAAAGAGAAAAGCTGAATTGCAGGAGTCAGACTTGGAGAATAGACTATATGGCCTTCAGGAATTTTCAGAGAAACCGAGCGTTCAGCACAATCAATCACAGCTGCATTTGCTGTTAACCAATCCATGCCCAAGATAACATCAATGTCAGAATTGCCCAGAATAATTAAGGAAGCCGGAAACTAAGAGCCACCAATCTCAATTTGATTGCCATGGCTGATATGAGCAGCCCTCATGTTTGACCCAGGAGATTGTACCACAAGACGATGCAATAAAGGAACCATAGCCAGATCATGCTCATGCGCAAACTTGTGAGAAACAAAAGAATGCGAAGCACCAGAATCAAACAAAACTCGTGCAGAGACTAAGTTAACAGGGAGCATACCCATCACAACTCCAGATGCATGCTCAGCTTGAGCGACGTTGACACATTTGGCACGAGAAACCGTAGACCCGGGCTTGGTGTTGATGTTGAGAGCCCGAGGTGGAGGTGCATGAACCATAGAAGAACTTGCCGCAGGTCTTGGAGGTGGTGGAGGAAGAGCTTTGTTGTTCATTGGACAATTCCAGTGCTGATGCCCAGTGTTTCCACAAGTGTAGCAAGCACCAGGTGGACGTGGAGCAGCGTAGCCAGGGACTCCGCCAGGCGCTCCAGGGTAGTTGTGGTTGTGGCCCCTAGGAGCCACGGTGAAGGAGTTTGGTGGCCTTTCCGCGTAGCTTGACGGTCTTGGTGGAGCCGGGAGCAACGGTGGGGTGTTAGGAACCCACACGCGGCGCTTAGAAGGAGCTGTCATAGCTGAAGAGCTTGCTGCAGCGCGGCTGTGTTTCTTTGACTCCTCAAACACTTGCCTACTTGCTTCTTCCTGTAGAGCTGTATGTTGGAGTTCTAGAAAAGACCCCGGCCTTGCATGAGTGATTGCATATTTGATTGATGCATTGAGCCCTTGCCTGAACCTCTTTTGCTTCTTCTTGTCATTAGAGATCTCATCGCCACCATACCGAGAAAGGTTCATGAAGTTTCTGATATAGGTATTGACATTGTCATTGCCCTGCTTGAGGTTGAGAAACACTTCCTTCATCCTTTCCATGACAATTTCTGACAGATATTGCTCTTTGAAAGCAGCAGTGAATTGCTCCCAAGTAGGCTGAAAACCAGAGAGATCTGCCTTGAGGTAATTTTCCCACCATAGAGCTGCATCTCCCTTCAGAAGGTGAGTGGCACATTTGACCCATTCTTGCTCGGGAACATCCGCAGTCACCAGCAACCTTGACACTTCACGAAGCCAATCATCCACATCAAGTGGCTGATCAGACACCTCAAATTGGCGTGGGTTGAACTTGAGAAAACTCTTGATGTCTCCTCGCTTGGGAGGTGGAGGTAGTGGAACAAACTCATTCCTCCTGACACTTTCCTCGAAGCGTTGCTGGTTCTGCTGCATAGTGCCCAAAGCATTTGCAATACTTGCCAAAGCAGCCCCAAGTTCAGGTGGTATGTCCTCCTCAGAATGGTGTGGTGGTGCCATCCTGTGATTGATATAAAACACAAGTCAGTACTATAATGGAGAATGATAATAATCCAAAATAGTACCAAAATGGAATTAATCAAGATTAAAGGATGCAATTCACTGAGATGATATTAAAATATCAACAGATTTAAAGGCAACTAGAAGATATTAAGCATAACGCACACGACTGAACAAGGAGTGTGGTACACAAGCTAACAAAGAAAAAAAAATTCTGCAAATTTCAGCATTAAGATACCACTATATGCGCAAAACCACTTAACGAATCAAGATTAGTAACTCTACTAATTCAATATACAAGAGCGAATGATAAAAGTAGTGGTATGGTCGCGACTCCATCCCGCACTCAAATCATTACTCCACATATGAATAAGTAAAACACATATCCCAACACCTTCTTCTTAAGATAAACCTAAAGATTAGTAACTACGGAAACGGACACCCCAAACAAGATAACGTCGGATAAAAAAGAGTAAGACAGATCACACCGGTATACAACGAATCAGATAGATCGCGTCGGTTTACAAAGGCATGTCGGTATGGAATGTACCAATAGTTGATAACCAAAAGGCAGATAGTGATAACAAGTTGGATGCAACAGATAGACAAGGAATTCACACACACACACATAACCTATGGTACTACGGAACCAAGAACACGTGAATCCTAGTTTGAATTTTTAGAAGAGGATTGAAAACGTTACACTTCCTTACCAGAAAAGGGTGGGTGGGTGGGTAAGAAGAAAAATGGAAGAAGTCCTACTCTCATGTTTTTGTTTTTCCCTAGTATACATAGCTACCAAAAATATTTGCTAGACTGACAATGACCATTTGGCTGAGACCCTGAAGGGCGGGATGGCTCTGATACCAATTGTAACTACCTCGGTGAATTACGCTCTTAGTTACATGTCTGGATGAGCGAAAGTGGTTAAAATAGTACGGTGGGGCCCGGGGCCACTCACGGTAGACCTTTCGGCCGTCCTAACCACTTTCAGAACATCGGGACAAGAACGAGCGGCATAATCGGTAGGCGAAGGGATCAACTACATACACAAGTGAGTATGTATGTAAGCCACATACAACAGTCCTCAGAGCCATTCCATCTAAGAGAAATAGAAATATTGCAACGCCATACGGCAAGATCCAAATATCCTAGATAGAGATAATAGTTTAGGATAGCTCCTCATACATCAAATATCAGAGTATCAGGCGGAAGTGGAAAACAAGATCCGAATACCGAGTGATCGTTGCCAACATCATCTATCTCCTCCACCCAGTATCCATCTTGCGAGTACACCTGTTCATCAGAATCAAACAATTTATCGTGTGAGACCCTAGGGGTACTCAGCAAGTCTTTATGCCTCTAAAGGGGACATATAGCTAGGGTGACGCAATTGCAGCAAAAGATAATAACTAACAATCCTATAGATACTCGCTAACCATCCGCCTAACCAAAGATAGACGGATGTCCGTTAATTAGTAACAACATTTATAACAGTATAAATAACAGATCCATCCTCCTTCTCACTTACCAACAAGAAAGTGGACGAACAACCCAACCGTTGGTAGTTTTATTAACCATTCCATGAGTATTGCACTATTTACTATTCCGGTACTTAGTCAGATTAAAAGCGGTACTTTAGTTATACTTGTCTATGATCGAGAAACTGTGCTCCAAGTCGTCCATAACCGCGAACACGGCTTTCACAAAGATTTACACTGCAGGGGTGCACAAATAGCAACACACACTCGATCAACCTCGGAAAAACCAACTCAAAACCCAACGAGGCATTCACGACAAAGCAATCACAGGATTCAGAAATATTTCAGGGGGCCACCCCACTAAGCTACCCGCAACGAAGTTGGCCGGCTTCGGAACGGACCCAGGGTTTGTGTGGACGGCGGTAAACGACTGGGAACCCGAAAGTGGGACTGGGCTTGTTGATACAGCGAAAACGTGTCACGATCCAAAAGAGTACAGGTGCTCCACGCACAATCGTAAATAAACAGTAAACATGGCATAAGTACATGATAGAAATAAAACCCCAAACTAATTGTGGCCCCAAGAAATAGAAACGAATCAAGCTGTGGCTCAAGGGGGTCCATAAGGCCTCCCGGATGTGGACAATGCGAATAGTCAAGGAACAGGAGTCAAGTACTCGGGGTCCTACGAGACACAAGTGAGCATGAAAAACCAAATAGCAGACATTGCTCACCGGTGCCTCTTTCATTAGTTATCCCATTACTGCTCAGGTTAAGTTGTTTAGGTACCTCGTTATCCATCAGACACTCACATACCCTACACATGCTTTTCTACGACTCGCATGGCTCAAACAACTCCTGTAGTAATGGCTCATGGGATTTAGGAACAGGCTCGGTGGGGTTTAATAGTAAAGGCTATGCAGTACTTGGGATTCAATTTAATGCAATCACGACTCAAGGATGCAAGAATAAGATAGAGGCAATAGGTACTATATGTATGCAAGCATGTGGTATTGCTTGCCTGGCAGCTCAGTTGAAGCGAGAGATGGATCTGGCTAGAACTCCTGTGATTCCTGATAATTCTCCTGCTGGGCGTCTATTCGAAGAAGAACCAAACAAACAAGGGCCCACAAAAATAAAGTGCACAAGCATATGAATTAAAATGCGACAAGCAAACAAGCATGCCATGATGAATGATGCACAATTTACATGACATTAAAGTAGCATGGCAGGGGTGAGGTGTGGGTACAAGAATAATTCATTTTATTATTTATTTAGTCGAGTTTTATTGCCATAAACAGGTCTGATTTTTAATATTGACATGATGCATGCTTCAATTCCGAACAAGGAATGCATAGCTAGAACGGGCTCGTCGCGCTGATCGATTTAGACATATTATTAGTCAAATTTGGAGTTATAGATTTAAAGTTATTAATTAATTAAGAAAAGGGCATTTTATTGTAATTTTAATCATCTCAAAAATTTAAAGTGCTCAAACATTATTTTGAATGGCATATTTGAAATCCTCACATTTTCCTGATTCAAAAACATATATCATTTGTATTATTTGGATTTATAATTTAAAAGTTATTTAAAAACAGATTTGAATTTGTATTTAAACATTTTCAGAAATTGTTTTATTAAAATAGAATTACACAGAGACTTTTTACACCCAGGGAATTCTAACCCAAGTCACTGACGTGTGGGGCCGTTGCTGACTGGGCGAAAACCACGCGCAGGAACTTTTCTCACCGCGAGCTTATCTAGCCTATGGGACTGACAGGTGGGGCTGGCGGCCTCGCGGGTCCACTACGCGCGCGGCTAGCCGGTGGGCGACACGTGGCGGATCCGGGGACTGCGGGTTGAGGTTTACGAAGATCCGGGGGCCCTTTTGCAAATCCGCCACGGGAGGCTGTCTGGTGGGCCTCGAAGGATTGCGGGTTGAGGCCAAAAAGTGTGGAGGGGGGTATGTGAAGCGCGCAACTGCTACTGTAGTTCTTCTCTGCGGCTCTGACGAGACTGATGGAGCGCACGTGCGGGACGGGGAATCGAACTCGCGATCGAGCGCGCGCGCACGGAGGGTGGAGCCACTGCGGTAGGTGTGAGGGTGTTGACAGGAGGAGGCTAGACGGCTAGATGTGGCGCGATGCGGCGCGGGGACGCGCAGAAGCTTGCGCTTGCCGGCGCACCGAGAGTGCCCGACGAAACGCACGACGCGACCAGGCAACGACGACGACGGCGAGGATGTCTGGGAGGGTGCTTGGCTTACCGCGAGGCTGCTGGCGGTGGTGGATCGGGCAGGGGAGCGGTCGATCGACGACGTAGCAGGCGGCCGGCCGGAGATAGGGTTTCGGCAGCGTCGGCGTGCAGCAGGGACAGGGGACCGTCTCATCCTCGGCGCCGTGTATGGGGCGACGCAGAGGTTCACGCTGGTCCTCCTCGACACCCAAAACTCCACGCCGCCGGCTAGAACGAGTAGGTGGAGGTGGAGGCCGACGGTTCGGCGGCGGAGGAGAGAGGGGTAGCGACAGGTGGTGGGGAGGAGAAGGGCGAGGCCCTGGGGATCTGGGGATGCAGAGGAGGCATGGGGAAAGAGATAAAGCAGAGAGGGAGAGAGAGGGGATGCCCTGGGGGATCGGGGTAGAAAAGGTGGCTCGGCCACCTTTTTTGCTTCCTCCTTCACGTGCTCGACGTGGGCGGCCAGGGCAGGGCAGGGGTAGGGGCTGCCAGGTGGGCCAGGGAGAGATCAAGGAGGGGCAGGCTCGGGTGGCCATTTGTGGCAGAGAGGGAGAGAGAGAGAGAGAGAGAGAGAGAGAGAGAGAGAGAGAGAATGGAGAGGGAGAGGCTCGGTGTAGCTAGGGATAGCTTCGGCTAGGGATTAGGAGAGGCTCGGGTTAGGGTTGGTGTTAAGTTAGAGAGGGGTAGCTAGGGCCAGGTTAGGGTGGTGCCTCGGCAAAGGAGGGTGGTGGGTAGAGCTAGGGTGGTTAGGGTTTAGGAGAGGGAAAGGAGAGAGAGGGTAGGACATGGGTTAGGGTTTTGTTTTAAAAAAACAAGCAAAAATGGATGATGAGAAGGAGGGGAATATGTAGAGCCTTTTATATGTGACAAGCAAAGCCACATCCATGCATGATGGATCGAGATGAGGGCGGAAGGAAGATAGAGAAATGTTTAGGGTTTTGGTGCACAGGGCAAGGAGAGACAAGATAGTGAGGGTGTGATGGTAAAAGCAAAAGAATAGAGCTTACTTGGCATGATACCAAGAGAACATGATCCACTCCAAAAACAAATAAAAACCAAAGGATCAAAGATGGTGGTGATCTTGCATGGCCCATGCATAATCATTAAATGCCATGTTTTCTTCTTGTCAAAACAATAGATAATTCACATGGCATTTATTCACATGCATTCCAAAAATATGGATCTAGGCCAAGACAAAAGAATAGAATTGGATCCATTCCAACTCACATGAGCTAGATTAAATGCCAAAAGAAAGTAAAGCTCATGGGTAATTAGGATGGTGGAATTATAAGGTGGTGACAAAGAAAGGTGATGGAGTTGAATAAAAGATATGCCCCCAACTCAACTTGGGCATCAAGCATTCATCAAGAACCAAATACAATATAGCAAGATCCAAATACCATTACCAATGCATATGAGAGAAGAACCAAATGGAAAGGGTTTTATATGATGCTCAAATGCAAGGTGGCATGATGACATGAGCATGATATAATTATGATGCAATAAATAAATGTAGGAAGTAGCCATTATATTACTAGACCATGTAGCATTACATATGTTAGACAAATGGGATGCTACAACTCTCCCCCACTAAACATGAATCTCGCCCCGAGATTCTAGGAAGCAGAAGAAGACACAAAGAGGGTAGGATACTTGGCACGGAGCTCATCCTCGTGTTCCCAAGTGGCTTCATCAACGGAATGGTGCGACCACTGCACCTTGCAGAACTTAATGGACTTGTTGCGAGTCCTTCTTTCTGCGACTTCAAGGATTTTTATGGGGTGTTCTTCATAAGACAGATCTTCTTGGAGATTGATGAGTTCATGGTCCACGGTCCTGCCGGGATCCTTGAAGCACTTCTTGAGTTGAGAGGTATGGAAAAAATCATGGACCATGAGTTTTTCAGGGAGCTCAAGAGCGTAAGCAACTTCTCCTCTTCTTCCACGAATTTTGAAAGGACCGATGTATCTAGGAGCCAGCTTTCCTTTGATACCAAAGCGGTGCGTGCCTCTCATGGGAGTGACACGAAGGTAAACGAGATCACCAGGGACATACTCCATGTCCGTGTGCTTTCTATCATAGTTGCTCTTCTGGCGACTTTGAGCAATCTTCAGGTTTTTAAGAATGATGTGAACCTTCTCCTCCGCTTGAGTTACAATGTCGGGGCCAAACAAAGTTCTTTCCCCTGTGCTCGACCAACCAATCGGAGTTCTGCATTTGCGACCATACAGAGCCTCAAATGGTGCCATCTTTAGACTTTTCTGGAAGCTGTTGTTGTAAGAGAATTCAGCATAAGGAAGACATTCTTCCCACTTCATGCCGAAAGAGATAACGCAAGCACGGAGCATATCTTCCAGAATCTGATTGATCCTTTAAACTTGTCCTTGCGACTAAGGGTGGTAAGCTGTGCTAAAGTTCAACTTTGTTCCCAAAGCATTTTGGAAACTTCCCCAGAACTTGGAAGTGAAGATGCTTCCACGGTCCGAACTGATCTCAAGAGGAACCCCATACAGAGAGACAATTTTGTTGATATAGAGCTCAGCCAACTGAATTGCAGAAATTGTTTCCTTGACGGGAAAGAAGTGAGCCACTTTAGAAAGCCTGTCGATGACAACAAAGATTGCATTGTTGCCCTTCTACGACCTTGGAAAGCCAGTTATGAAGTCCATCTCTACTTTCTCCCATTTCCATTCCGGAGGCTTCAATGGTTGTAGAAGACCGGAAGGTTTCTGATGAACAGCTTTAGCTCTGCGGCAGACATCACACTCCGAGACATACTTGGCACAATATTGTTTCAACCCAGGCCACCAATATTGTGTTTTCAAGTCCATGTACATCTTAGTGCTGCCAGGGTGGATAGAAAGAATAGAATCATGCACCTCCTTGAGATAGTCCCATATAACCCGGTAAGGGCATGGAAAGGAAAAGAAGTGCAGAGAGATGAGGATCGAAGGAGTGTGAGCTGAGGTGAAGCTGGCCGAGGTAACCGCGACCAAGGCAATGCCGGTCAAGGGAATGCTGTAAACGGCAACGCCGGACAGCGTAATGTGATGGGTGCAGGTCAACCGCAGCAGCGGAATATGCCACGGCAAGCGCGCAGTGCCGGCCAAGGTATGCAACAAAGGGCAGCTCCACCAGGGCAAGATAGATACAATGATGGAAATTCAGAGATGGTGAAAGCTGGTTATCCCAGGCCGGACTATCACGTGATAGGATCAAGATTGGGAGGCAGAGACTTGATGCGTGATGACGCCAGGTTAAAACTGGATCGGTTGTATAGGTCGGAGCAAATTAAATGTCAAGGTCCTCCGGGTCCAGCATGTTTTCGTCCCCGGATCATGAAGAAACCTCCGATACCTAACTTCCAGTTACCTAGAGGCACAAAGACGTATGACGGCAGCACTAAGCCGGAGGATTGGTTGATTAACTATGCTACAGCTATAAAGATTGCTACAGGCAACTTGAGATGGGTTGTGAGATACATGCCCCAGATGTTGGAGGGGCCAGAAAAGGTATGGCTAAACAATTTGACACCCGGAAGTATTAACTGTTGGATCGATTTCGAGGAGATGTTTGTTAGCAATTTCTCCAGTACGTATCAGAGGCCCAACAGGCCACAGACCCTAGAAATGTACAGGCAGAGACCGAATGAGACTGACCGGGAGTTTTTAACCCGTTGGTGCACTATGTGAAACTCGTGTGAGGGTGTGATTGAGTCACATGCCATAGCTTGGTTTGCGCAAGGATGCAGGTATGCAAGCATGTTGTGGCAAAGGTTGCAAAGGGATATGCCAACCACCTTGGCAAAAACGATCCGGATTGCTGATTCATATGCCTTAGGCGATCCGACACAACCTAGGCTCACCTCAGACGAGTCAAGCGAGGAATATTGTCAGCGAGATGGGGCCGGGTCATCCTGAAGAAATGATTACCGAGGTAAAGAAGGGATGACAAACTGGATTATCGGTATAGTTTGCAACAAGTTGCAGCTGTGAATCAAGATCAGCCCGGAGCAGGAGGCAATCAACGTCAGAAAACTGGAGGGCAGCAATGGACACCAAGAAATGATGGAAAGAAAACTTGGACGCCAGAGCAGAAGAAACAGTGGCAAGAGAAGAAGGACCGCCCGAGGTATACCTATGAAGCAATGCTGGATCAGCCGTGTAAATTTCACACGCCTAATCCGAGTAACCCAACGGGTCACACAACTAGACAGTGTGAGTGGATGCAAAAGATAGTGGAAAGTGGTTCGAGGAATGCTCAGGCACCTCGAAATGATCAACCTCGGCAGGAGTTACCCCGGCAGCAATTGCTCTCCGGAGCGAACACGCAACAGCTAATGTTGCCTCCCCCTCCGCCGAGGTATGACAACCATGAGAGAAGGGATGCAGTACATCAGGTGGAAAACCAAAACCAGCAGGATCAGAGGAACCCGGAAATGAGGGGAGGAATGAGTACAGAGAGCACCATCAGAGTTACTGTGTGTTCACTACGGAAGAGTCAGACAAAAAGAGCTTGCAACGCCGGCATATGGAGGTGAATGCGGTAATGCCAGCTGTGACGAGGTATATGCCTTGGTCGGACCAGGAAATTACCTGGAGCATCAAAGATCATCCCAAGCTTATGCCAAGTCCTGGTTCGTATGCGCTAGTGCTAGATCCGACATTCATTGGGCCTAACATCAATGTGAGGTTCTCAAAGGTATTGATTGACAATGGTAGCAGCATTAATATCATGTATGCGGATACAATGCGCAAGTTGGGTATCTCGGAGAACATGCTCCAAGCTCCAAGGACAACTTTCCATGGCATTGTGCCAGGCATCTCTTGTGAGCCCATAGGCAAGGTCCGGGTTGACGTGTTGTTCGGCACGCGAGATAACTGCCGAACTGAGAATTTGGAGTTTGAAGTGGTGAACTTAGAAAGTGCGTATCACGCGTTACTCGGTAGACCAGCACTGAACAAGTTCATGGCAAGCTGCCACATCAGTTACCTGAAGATGAAGTTGCCTGGGCCAAATGGTGTGATCACCATAGCCGGAGATTTTCGGCGTTCCATTGAGTGTGCGTCAGCCGGGTCAAAACTAGCCGAGTCACTCATGATTGCGCAAGAAAAGAGAAAGATCCAAGAAGTGGCGGCATTGGCTCAGTCCGCGCAGCAGTATATGCCAACACTGAGTAACCTGCATGGTAGTGTCTCATTCCAAGCGACGAAAGATACCAAGAAGGTGCCTATTGATGATATGTTCCCTAAGCGTACTGTAACAATTGGTGCCGGGTTAAGTGAAAAATAGGAAAGCGAGCTCGTCAACTTCCTCCGTGAGAATTGGGACATTTTTGCTTGGTCTACACAAGACTTGCAAGGTGTTCCGAGGTAGTTGGCCGAGCACTCTTTGAATGTCAGACTCGGAGCAAAGCCGATGAAGCAACCTCTCCGCCGCTTCGCCGAGGACAGGAGAAAATTCATACGAGATGAGATAGCTTGGTTACTGGCTGCAGGATTTATCATGGAAGTGTTTTACCCGGATTGGCTGTCTAATCTGGTGCTGGTGGAGAAGAAGAAGGATGATCTGAACGTGGCAGTGGTTTGGCGTATGTGTATCGATTACACGAACCTGAATAAGGCGTGTCCAAAAGATCCATTCCCACTGCCAAGGATAGACCAAGTCATAGATTCCACTGCTGGGTGTGAGTTGTTGTCGTTCATTGATTCATATTCTGGTTTCCACCAGATACCTCTGAACCGAGGTGATCAAATAAAGACTGCGTTTATCACCCTGTATGGGGCTTATTCCTATCGCACCATGCCTTTTGGTTTACGTAATGCAGGGGCAACGTACCGGAGATGTATGCAAAAATGTTTGCATGACCAAATTGGTCAAAACGTGCAGGTATATGTGGATGATGTTGTGATAAAGACTAAGGAAAGCAAAATTCTCCTTAACGATATCAGGCAAACGTTCGCGAACCTAAGGAGGTTCCGGATGAAGCTTAACCCGGAAAAATGTACCTTCGGTGTCCCGGCTGGAAAATTACTCGGATTTCTTGTCTCCAGCCGAGGTATTGAGGTCAATCCAACAAAAATCCGGGCCATAGAACGAATGGAACTGCCAAAGTGTCTTAACGATGTCCAGAAGTTCACTGGTTGCCTGGCATCATTGAGTCGGTTTGTACGTCGGTTGGGAGAAAAGGCACTGCTTCTCTATCAACTCATGAAAAAGTCCGATAAGTTCATTTGGACGCCGCAGGCCAAAGAAGCCTTTGGCCACTTAAAGAAAATGTTAGCCACTGCACCAGTGTTAGCCTCTCCACTATCAAAGGAGCCAATGTTTCTCTATATAGCCGCAACCAACCGAGTTGTAAGTGCAGTGATTGTGGTAGAGCGCGACGAAGAGGGTAAGTCGGTGCAAAGGCCAGTGTATTATCTGAGCGAGGTATTATCAGCCTCAAAGCAGAACTATCCTCACTATCAAAAAGTGGCGTATGGTGTGTATATGGCAGCTAAGAAGCTGAAGCACTATTTCGAGGAACACCCAATCAAGGTAATATGTGAGGCTCCCATATCCGCGATAATGAGTAACAAGGATGCAAGTGGCAGGATTGCAAAATGGGCAATTGAACTAGCACCTTATGCGCCACAGTATGACAGAAGAGAGGCAATTAAATCTCAGGCTGTGGCGGACTTTTTTGTGGATTGGGCCGAGAGGCAATATGAGCCACCATTGCCAGATCCGAACTACTGGAGAATGCACTTTGACGGGTCAAAAACAAAAACCGGGTTAGGTGCCGGAGTTGTGCTTACCTCGCCAAAGAAGGACCAGCTGAAATATGTGCTGTAGATCCACTTCACTGCATCAAACAATGTTGCAGAATATGAAGCACTTATACATGGGCTCAAAGTGGCAAAGGAGGTTGGAATACGTCGGATCCAATGCTTCGGGGACTCGGATCTTGTAGTCCAGCAGGTCTCCGGGCAATGGGATGCTTTGGACGCAAACATGGCATTATACAGATTTCATGTGCAGAAGATATCTAGTTACTTTGAGGGATGCGAATTTCACCATATACCTCGGGTGGAAAATGAGGCTGCCGACATATTGTCGAAGCTAGGTTCAACCCGACAAGCAATTCCACCGGGGGTAGCATTGGAGCACCTCAAAAAACCATCTATCAGGCCATCCACGGAGTCCAACTCAATTTTATCCCGGCAAATCCGGAATCAGAGGCTGTGCCCATGGACATTGATGTAGGGAATGGTTCACGAAACCCGGGGACTGCCTTGGCAGACCCGGGGACTGCCACGACAAACCCGGGGACTGCACAGCGTGCTCTGGTAGAAGTTATGCGGGTGGATCTAATGGAAATTGATGAGGAGGTGTTCCTAGTGAGAGCTGTACCAGCTTGGGCATTACCAATATTCCAATTCCTAAAAGATGGAACCCTTACCCACTGAGGAGGTACTTTCCAGGCAAACTCAGAGGAGATCAAAAGCATACACGATCATCAATTCCGAGCTATACAAAAGGAGTGTGAGTAATGTCCTCCAGCGATGTGTTGGCCCGGAGGAAGGACTTGACATCCTCCGTGATATACATCAAGGGGAATGTGGGCATCATGCCTCATCCAGAGCCTTGGTAGCAAAAGCTTTCCGCCATGGGTTTTACTGGCCAAGTGCCTTAGAATAAGCAGAAGATCTGGTGAGAAAATGCAATGGCTATCAGAGATATGCGACAAAGACACATATGCCAATGTCGGAGCTCAAGACCATACCAATTACATGGCCATTTTCCGTATGGTGCTTAGATATGGTCGGCCCGTTTAAACCAACAAAAGGGAATATGACTCACATTTTGGTCATGGTGGACAAATTTACAAAGTGGATTGAAGTAAAGCCAATAAGAAAATGTGATGGAGCTACGGTCGTGACATTTCTCAAGGACATCATCTTGAGATACGGTTATCCTCACAGTATCATAACGGATAATGGCACAAATTTTGCTAAAGGAGCATTTGTGCGCTTCTGCCGAGATAAGAAGATCCGGCTAGACGTTGCCTCGGTAGCCCATCCCGCATCGAACGGACAAGTGGAAAGATCCAACGGATTAGTTTTATCCGGGATAAAACCCAGGCTCATTGAGCCACTGCAAAGATCAGCGGGGTGCAGGATAGAAGAACTACCAGCGGTACTGTGGAGTTTAAGAACAACTACGAATCGATCAACAGGCTATACGCCATTCTTTCTGGTATATGGGGCAGAAGCTGTATTACCAGCCGACATAGAGCATGACTCGCCTAGGGTCACCCAATACACAGAAGCCGAAGTGCAAGAAGCCTGGCAAAATGATGTTGATCTGCTGGAAGAAGCGAGAGAATTTGCATTGTCCAGATCCGCCATATATCAGCAAAATCTCCGACGCTATCATAGCCGGAAAGTAAGCCCCCGAGTTTTTCGAGAAGGTGATCTGGTACTCCAGTTGGTACAACGTACTGCTGGCATGCACAAGTTATCACCCCCATGGGAAGGGCCATTCATTGTGAGCAAAGCATTGCACAATGATTCTTATTATCTTATCGATGCAAAACCACAGGAGAAGAACAAGGTGGATAGGTCCGGCAAGGAATCCAAACGTCCATGGAATGTAGCTCTACTTCGTCCTTTCTACACTTAGCAGAGAAGTGTTTGTATCCGAGTCTCTCATATGTCGGTATGTATGCCGACAATGAGCTTATCAATGAAATCTTGGCACCTCGAGCAGTAACTCGGGGACTGCCTTAGTAATTTTAGTTGTCTTCCATATTTACAATTTATATGTCGGCTGGCGTAAGTTTCTTCTACTTAGGCCGGGTTAGTAGTGTGTGAGCACCAAAAACCTAACTCTTCGACTTGCTGCTGTCCAACAAGATTTGGCTTCATGGCAAGCAAGAGAACAAGTTTGGAATTGCGTAGCACATGAAAAACGACTAAGGAAAGGAACTTAATCGAGCTGGCGTTTGTTTTTCGGACTAACCCTATGTTTACTTATGATTTATTATGCTGAATTATTTTGAGCTAATCCTAAAGTTTCCAAGTATTGTTAAGTCAATTTTTGAAACTCGGACTCGTAAGTCATAAAACTGAGCCAAGGTAGACGCAAGCCGAGCCAAAAAATTGGAAGAACGAGAAAATGAAACTCGGGGACTACGCCCAAGTCAATCCAGCATAAAAAACTTAGTAGCAAAATATCACTTGTGCACTTGATACAACTACACCCGGCATACCGAGGATCTGATGAAATTTAAAAGTTTTTTCGCTCAAGGAGCAGCAGGAGGAGGTACTTCGGCGCCAGCGGGTCCAGCCCCAGCTTCGGCTTCAACTTCATCTTCGCCTTCCTCGACGTCCGAAGCCTCTTCCTCTTTGTCCTCATCCGAGTCATCTTCAACATTTTCAGTGTTTTCATCATCGACGGCATCTAGAAAGCTCGGTCCCTCGTTCCACTGGTGAACAGGGGCATATTGGATGAAGCTATGAGCGCAAGCCTTGCACCGAGCTACCCAATCCAGGTCAGTAGACCACTTTGACCCCGTGCGCATGCATGCAAGGAGATTGAGGTCAATCATCTCGTACCACGTGAGCACGTAGTGGAGAACGATCTCAGCTCCGGCGCGCCCAGCAGATTCTCTCTAGAGGTCGAGCTGAGTCTCCCAGTCCATAAGCCTGGCAAAAAGAACAGACATATTCTCCGGAGTATCTTCTTCAGGCCAAAAGGCGTTGAAGATCCGGATTACCACGTCCAAAACATCCTTTCCATATTTCCTCACGGTCTCGACTCGGGAGGACAAGCTGACTATCAAATCTTCGAGGTCAAGAGGAATGGAGCCAGGACCATATGGAGTACCCCTCTGCTGGCGGAACTTGGTAACAGCCTTGGATGCAATAGCATCGCTCTCTGGGAACTTGCCTGGAAAAATAACATAGGTGGAATAAGTAAAGGAAGTAGACCCGGAAAGATCAACATCGATTGAAGGAAAAGAACTTACTAGAGATATGGCTGTGAACCCGGGACAACTCCTTGGTGCAGTTGTCGCGCCTCTCCCGGAGTTGCACAAGTTCAGCATTCGCCGACTCAAGCTTGATGTCGGCCTCCTTGAGTAATTCCTAGTCCTTGGCAATCTGGAGATTGAGGCGCTCGCGCTCTTCAGTATAATCCTGGCCGGCTTTCTGGAGTTCGGTTTGGTGCTCTGCTTTCAATTTCTTCATATTTGCCTTAAGCTTGGCAATCTCATCATCTTTGGCTCGGAGAAGGGCAAGCTCATCATCTTTCTTTTTGAGCTCGGCCTGATGCTGCCCTGCTTGTTCGAGAAAATGCAGCATCATATCAGGGACGGGCACACTATCTTCAAGAGATGCTGAAATAGTTTGTTGACCCGGCAAAGCCGAGGTATGAATGTTTGCCGAGCCAAGGAGAAAAGGAGATATAAAGCATAGCAAGGTTGAGCAAAAATAACTTACCCTTGATTTGATCCAAATTTTTCCTCATGATCGTATTCTCAGCCTCCACCCCAGCTACAAAAACCTAATGATGGGTTAGTTCGGCAGAAGAAGATGAAGGAAAATGGAAAACTCCCAAGGAGGAAACTTACCCCTCTTCTCGTGATCTGCGAGAAGTGCGTTATGTTTTGCGCGCAGCATTTTGTGAGTATCAAGGAGACGCTGAAACTCAGCGCTCCGGCGGTTCACCTGAAAAGAGTACCAAAAGATAGCTTTGTCTTGTGCATATTCGAAGTGTACAAAATCCGGGCCAAGTGGAACTTAACCCGGCTCTAGGTGTGTGCATATTCGAAGTGTACAAAATCCGGGCCAAGTGGAACTTAACCCGGCTCTAGGTGTGTGCATATTCGAAGTGTACAAGATCCGGGCCAAGTGGAACTTAACCCGGCTCTAGGTGTGTGCATATTCGAAGTGTACAAGATCCGGGCCAAGTGGAACTTAACCCGGCTCTAGGTGTGTGCATATTCGAAGTGTACAAGATCCGGGCCAGGTGAAACTTAACCCGGCTCTAGGTGTGTGCATATTCGAAGTGTACAAAATGAGATATGCTAATTCTCTAAGGAGCATCCGGCCGAGTAACAAGTTACTCCCCTGGAGGCTCGGGGACTAATGGTTATATCACTAATGTCTACAACATGTTAAGGAAAAGAAGAACTAACATACCTCCATCATCCGACCCGCAAGGTTAATTGCCTTGGCGGCAGTATTCATCTGTGCAGAAAATTCGGCGGGACCGAACTTCTCTGGGAGATCGTCGTTGTGGACGAACTCTGCCTTGTTCCAGTTATTTAAAAACTCAATCAAGGTCGGAAGGTATCGTTCGCCGCTGAGCATGTGGGGCGCTACCAAACCCTTGGCATGCGCCTCCTTCCTCTCAACCTGGGCAAGGGCAGGGCTGGTGTGCAAAAAAAGTTGCACATCAGCTGGCTCGGCAGGGGCGTCCTTCGGTGCTGGAGGCTTCTTGGAAAGCATGGACGCGAGTGTGCGCTGTCCAGCCTCGACGGACGCTGCCCTAGTGGCGTCAGGGGCCTTTTTGCCCTTGGGTTGCTGAGAGGTGGAAGTTGTTGCAGCAGATTTACCCTTGGGAGCTGCCTTGGTGCTTTCTCGCTGAGACTGAGAAGACTCGGACGAGGCGGAGGGGCTTGACGCTGCTGCTGTCGCTTTTGTTGTTGCTGCTGGTGCTGAAGCTAAGGATGGTGCTGGTACTGATTTCTTTTTCTGTGGAGGGGCTGAAGGAACCTCGGTGGTAGCTGGTTGTGGCGGAGCCGAAGTAGTGGTTGCCGCTGCCTCGGCAGAGCCAGTTTCCCCCGCTCCAAGGTTGCCCTCCTCTTGACGAGGTGGGCGGGAACCCGGAGCAGCCACCAAACCCTCTGGGATAGGGCTCAACGGGCGTGAATCGTCACCACGAGGGGGGAGAAGGGCTGTGTCGCAGCAGCGAGGCAATGCTAGATCCACTCTGGGGGACCTCCACTACGGCCCTGCCAAATCAAATAAAGTATGATGAGAAATTATAACAAAAGAAGAACAAGTGAATGGCAAAAGGTGAGGAGGCTTACTCATCCGAGGTCAAGGGCTCCTTGGGCTTCCGAGCCCTCCGGGCTGTGGCCTTGGTGGCAGGCTTGGTGGTAGTTTTATCCCTGGACTTCTTCCGCCTTTTTGCCGATTGAGAGGGTCCGGAGGAGGATGCAGAGGCAGCTCCCCTTTTCTTCTTCGGCGCCACCGGGACAGGATCACCCACGACAAGGGGAGGATCTTCATGGATCTGCCCACCGGGGTTAGCTGATGCCGGAAAAGCATAAGAAAGGGGGACATCGTCAAATGCTTCCATCACCTCAATATCCGAATCATCTTCATCGTCGGACCAATCTCTAATAGAAGAGAGTTTACTGGTGGGTCACTTGGTCGCATCAGCCATAGGGAGGAACATCTCCTGGTCCGGTTCCTCCTCGTCCGAGGTATCCCGGTCAGGCGCCCATTTGAGGGTAGGATCGGTGCCATCTTTGCTGGTTTGCTGAAGAAACATCTAAGGAAAAGGAAAGGCAACAGGATTAAAACCTACAACAAATGACCGACATATGATTTAACTCGGAAAAGGTTTGAAGTACGAGACTTACTGAAGGAGGAAGCCTATCTCGGCAAAAGTGTTCAATCCCCCACGTCCACTCAGAAGAGAAGTTTTTGTGGGTGGTGAACAGGGCCTTGACCCGGCGGTAGATCTCGGTATTGCTCAACTCAAAAGAGGAGGTCCGGTTGGGGTCGCGGCCCCAGCTCATGTGACAAACTTTATGTGTACGTTTCTGGAGGGGGCAGATCCGGTTGCGGACAAAGGTGATCATAGCGTCCTCATTGCGCAATCCGAGCTCCTTCAGCTCCACGAACCTCTTGTTAACCTGGTTCGCCAGGACAATGGGTTTCTTGGGGACCTTTTCCCATAGATCCGGGTTAGGAGGACCAGGAGCGTAAGGGCGCAGCCGGATCAGATCCTCAGTTGTGTTGTTCCAGACATAGGAGAAGGTACGGGCCCATCCCTTGCAAGAGTCGAGCCCCGTGACCCGGGGGAAGATGGACTGCTTCCGGGGAGAGATGGACGCAGCGCCGAACTGCGTGAGCTGCTTGTCCTCTGGATCAAGCTGGATGTTCGGAATCACGTTCCGGCGGAGGCCAAAGAACCAGATCCAGAGCTCCTTCGTGGGCCATAATCCAACGTAGCCTTTGATGGTGGAGGCAAAGGCGGAGAGAGATGTGATGGCATTAGCCGGAAGGTGGTGAGGCTGGAGCTCATACGTATCGAGCCAGTCATGAAAGAAATTGCTAACTGGCAACCCAAACCCCCGCTGGAAGTGGGATACAAACACCATGTACTCACCCGGATTGGGTGAGGGGGCGAGCTCGGTAGCAGCAAGGCGAGCAGTGACGCCCTCCGGGATGCGCCTAGTGCGATAGAGCCAATCCAGGTCATCCTGGCAGACCCAAGATCCAGCCCATGCACCGCGGTCCGTGGTTGCTGCATCTTCTTCCATCTCCTGCTCGGCGATGGTGAGCTCTTCTTCTGTCATCTCGAGGTCACTGCCCTCACTGGTGCTAGCGGCGGTGGGTGGCAACGGCTTGGACAGACGGGGACCCGTGGCGGAGGAGATGCGTAGAGGCGGCGGTGACGCGGGTGCGCGTGGAAGCAGGGCGGTGGCGGCGCTGCTACTCAAACGCGGTGGCGGCAGCGCTATGGCGGGAGAAGATGAGGAAGAAGAAGGGGCAGAGGGGCGCGGAAGTGGGAAAAGGACCCAAGGGGCACGCCCCTCCCCTATTTAACCGCTCCCTCAAGGGGGTAGTGGGATCGCGTTTTGCGGGCGGGCCACACCGTGTGGCCGTGTACAATCCGGATTGACCAATCAGCATCGAGCCACATAGAGGGCCACATGGCGCAGCGGATCCCATGACGTGATGTTATGATGCAGTTAACGAGGAGGCAGGCACGATGTGACATGCGCTACAGTGATAACTGACAATTACTGCAGCGGTTACTGTGGCTGGCCCTTAAAATGAGGCGATGTGATGATTAGCATCCACGTGGGGAAGCGTACGAGAGAAGGAAGGATGACCCGGAAGGGTATGTGGTAACCCGACCAGCAAGTAAAAACTTGGAATGTGCTAAGGGAAAGTAAACCCATAGAATCCGAGATAGGAGGTAACTCGGAAGAGGAACACAAAGCTCAGTGAAGTTGAACCTGCTATGGCCTTAGCGGCTAAGGCAGCTAAGACCGCACCAGCTTCGGGGACTAATGTTGGGGGGATATCCCCGGGTAGGGTCACACCGGGGTATAAAGGCCTAGTTAGCCGAGGTACGGCAAGGTCAAAGCAAGTGTTGGCCGAGTCACCTCAAGGTAGGCCGGATCACGGAGTAACCCGGACCAGGGGACGTCCACCTAACTTGGTCTCGACCGACTTAAGCCGTATGTCGGTAAAATGTATCTGACTTGTATGGAATAGGTGTGGCCGGATCAACTATGAAGGATCCGGGTCACGTCAAGCTTGTAAGAGAAGGAAGGTATCTCGCTGGTCAAAGATGACCACTGTACGCAGAGCGTGAGCGAAGCGGACAGAGGCAGGACCACCGAGGTGTGGCCGACAAAGGTGACGAAGCCTATGTCGGATGACGCAGGCGCCGCAGAGGCTCACGTAGCCTCTACAGGGATGACGCGGGGGGAAAGTGACCCGGTCGACTTACTATTTTGGGAAGAGGCATATTCCCTGGAATATGCCTCCACGTATGCCCTAATTGGAGACCTAGCCACCCCTATATAAGGAGGGCTGGGGCCTCTGTAGAAAGGGTTGGTTTTTGCTGGTTGTCTCCTAGAGAGCGGTGTTTGGCTAGTAGTGAGAGTAAGAGAGTTCTTCTTCCTCCTCTCCCCTATACAGCTCAAGGAGCACTTGTAAACCTCGGAAGTGAATTGAATACAAAGCTACCGTGTGTGGAATCACCACACTATCCCTCCCTGGATTCCCCTAGTGCAATTAGTCCCCACCTTTAGCCTATCCATGGCATCTGCTGTGACACCACCACGACAACCAGTGTCATTGGATGTGTGTTCTTCTCATGAACCACACATGGATCCACCGGTGTCATTGCATGTCTGTTCCTCTAAACAAACAACATAAGGATCCACCAGTGTCATTGCATGTCTGTTCTTTTCATGAACCATACCCAGTGTCATTGCATGTGTGTTCTTGTAAACAAACCACATAAGGATCCACTAGTGTCATTGCATGTGTGTTCTTTTCATGAACCACACCCGGTGTCATTGCATGTGTGTTCTTTTCATGAACCACGACTAGAGTCATTGCATGTCTCTTCTTTTCATGAACCACACCCAGTGTCATTGCATGTCTGTTCTTTTCATGAACCACACCCAGTGTCATTGCATGTTTGTTCTTTTCATGAACCACACCCAGTGTCATTGCATGTCAGTTCTTTTCATGAACCACATAAGGATCCACTAGTGTCATTATATGTGTGTTCTTCTCATGAACCACACAGGGATCCACCAGTGCATTGCATCTGTGTTATTTTCATGAACCACACCCAGTGTCATTGCATGTGTGTTCCTCTAGACAAACCACATAAGGATCCACCGGTGTCACTGCATGTCTCTTCTTTTCATGAACCACAGCTAGAGTCCACCAGTGTAATTGCATTTCTATTGTTCTCATGAACCACACCTAGTGTCACTACATGTCTGTTCTTTTCATGAACCACATAAGGATCCACCAGTGTCATTGGATGTGTGTTCTTCTCATGAACCACACATGGATCCACCAGTGTCATTGCATGTCTGTTCCTCTAAACAAACCACATAAGGATCCACCAGTGTCATTGCATGTCTGTTCTTTTCATGAACCACACCCAGTGTCATTGCATGTGTGTTATTTCCATGAACCACGGCTACAGTCATTGCATGTCTGTTCTTTTCATGAACCACACCTAGTATCATTGCATGTCTGTTCTTTTCATGAACCACACCCAGTGTCATTGCATGTCAGTTCTTTTCATGAACCACACCTAGTGTCATTGCATGTCAGTTCTTTTCATGAACCACATAAGGATCCACCAGTGTCATTGTATGTGTGTTCTTCTCATGAACCACACATGGATCCACCAGTGGCATTGCATGTGTGTTATTTTCATGAACCACACCCAGTGTCATTGCATGTGTGTTCCTCTAGACAAACCACATAAGGATCCACCGGGGTCACTACATGTCTGTTCTTTTCATGAACCACAGCTAGAGTCCCCCAGTGTCATTGCATGTCTGTTCTTCTCATGAACCAAACCCAGTGTCACTGCATGTCTGTTCTTTTCATGAACCACATAAGGATC
Organism: Avena eriantha; assembly: GCA_910589775.1. Taxonomy (NCBI): domain Eukaryota; kingdom Viridiplantae; phylum Streptophyta; class Magnoliopsida; order Poales; family Poaceae; genus Avena; species Avena eriantha. Next base: position 237,539,532 of record OU342742.1, on the reverse strand, counting down.
CACAAGTGTCATTGGATATGTGTTCTTCTCATGAACCACACATGGATCCACCAGTGTCATTGCATGTATGTTCCTCTAAACAAACCACATAAGGATCCGCCAGTGTCATTGCATGTCTGTTCTTTTCATGAAGCACACCCAGTGTCATTCCATGTGTGTTCTTGTAAACAAACCACATAAGGATCCACAAGAGTCATTGCATGTGTGTTCTTTTCATGAAATACACCCAGTGTCATTGCATGTGTGTTCTTTTCATGAACCACATCTAGAGTCATTGCATGTCTGTTCTTTTCATGAACCATACCCAGTGTCATTACATGTCTGTTCTTCTCATGAACCACACAGAGTGTCACTGCATGTCAGTTCTTTTCATGAACCACATAAGCATCCACCAGTGACATTGGATCTGTGAACCACACATGGATCCACCGGTGTCATTGCATGTCTGTTCCTCTAAACAAACGACAAAAGGATCCACCAGTGTCATTGCATGTCTGTTCTTTTCATGAACCACACCCAGTGTCATTGCATGGGTGTTCTTGTAAACAAACCACATAAGGATCCACCAATGTCATTGCATGTGTGTTCTTTTCATGAACCACACTCGGTGTCACTGCATGTCTTTTCTTTTCATGAACCACACCAAGTGTCATTGCATGTCTCTTCTTTTCATGAAGCACACCCAGTGTCATTACATGTCTGTTCTTTTCATGAACCACACAGTGCCATTGCATGTCTGTTCTTTTCATGAACCACACCCAGTGTCATTGCATGTTAGTTCTTTTCATGAACCACATAAGGATCCACGGGTGTCATTGCATGTCTGTTCTTCTCACAGACAACATAAGGATCCACTAGTGTTATTGCAAATTGTTCTTTTCATGAACCACACCCAGTGTCATTGCATGTGTGTTCCTCTAGACAAACAACATATGGATCCACCAGTGTCATTGCATGTCTGTTCTTTTCATGAACCACACCCAGTGTCATTGCATGTGTGTTCTTCTAAACAAACCACATAAGGATCCACCAGTATCATTGCATGTTTGTTCTTTTCATGAACCACAACTAGTGTCATTGCATGTCAGTTCTTTTCATGAACCACATAAGGATCCACTAGTGTCATTGTATGTGTGTTCTTCTCATGAACCACACATGGATCCACTAATGTCATTGCATGTGTATTATTTTCACGAACCACACCTAGTGTCATTGCATGTGTGTTCCTCTAGACAAACCACATAAGGATCTACCGGTGTCACTTCATGTCTGTTCTTTTCATGATCCACAGCTAGAGTCCACCAGTGTCATTGCATGTCTGTTCTTCTCATGAACCACCCCGATTGTCACTACATGTCTATTCTTTTCATGAACCACATAAGGATCCACCAGTGTCATTGGATGTGTGTTCTTGTCATGAAACACACATGGATCCACCGGTGTCATTGCATCTATGTTCCTCTAAACAAACCACATAAGGATCCACCAGTGCCAGTGCATGTCTGTTCTTTTCATAAACCACACCAAGTGTCATTGCATGTGTGTTCTTGTAAACAAACCACATAAGGATCCAACAGTGTCATTGCATATGTGTTCTTGTAAACAAACCACATAAGGATCCACCAATGTCATTACATGTGTGTTCTTTTCATGAACCACACCCAGTGTCATTGCATGGGTGTTCTTTTCATGAAGCACAGCTAGAGTCATTGCATGTCTGTTCTTTTCATGAACCACACCCAGTGTCATTGCATGTGTGTTCCTCTAGTCAAACCACACCCAGTGTCACTGCATGTCAGTTCTTTTCATGAACCACATAAGGATCCACCAGTGTCATTGGATGTGTGTTCTTCTCATGAACCACACATGGATCTACCGGTGTCATTGCATGTCTGTTCCTCTAAAAAAACTACATAAGGATCCACCAGTGTCATTGCATGTCTGTTCTTTTCATGAACCACACCCAGTGTCATTGCATGTGTGTTCTTGTAAACAAACCACATAAGGATCCACCAGTGTCATTGCATGTTTGTTCTTTTCATGAACCACACCTAGTGTCATTGGATGTCAGTTCTTTTCATGAACCACATAAGGATCCACGAGTGTCATCGTATGTGTGTTCTTCTCATGAACCACACATGGATCCACTAGTGTCATTGCATGTGTGTTATTTTCACGAACCACACCTAGTGCCATTGCATGTGTGTTCCTCTAGACAAACCACATAAGGATCTACCGGTGTCACTTCATGTCTGTTCTTTTCATGATCCACAGCTAGAGTCCACCAGTGTCATTGCATGTCTGTTCTTCTCATGAACCACACCGATTCTCACTACATGTCTATTCTTTTCATGAACCACATAAGGATCCACCAGTGTCATTGGATGTGTGTTCTTGTCATGAACCACACATGGATCCACCGGTGTCATTGCATCTATGTTCCTCTAAACAAACCACATAAGGATCCACCAGTGCCATTGCATGTCTGATCTTTTCATGAACCACACCAAGTGTCATTGCATGTATGTTCTTGTAAACAAACCACATAAGGATCCACCAGTGTCATTGCATATGTGTTCTTGTAAACAAACCACATAAGGATCCACCAATGTCATTACATGTGTGTTCTTTTCATGAACCACACCTAGTTTCATTGCATGTGTGTTCTTTTCATGAAGCACAACTAGAGTCATTGCATGTCTGTTCTTTTCATGAACCACACCCAGTGTCATTTCATGTGTGTTCCTCTAGACAAACCACACCCAGTGTCACTGCATGTCAGTTCTTTTCATGAACCACATAAGGATCCACTAGTGTCATTGGATGTGTGTTCTTCTCATGAACCACACATGGATCTACCGGTGTCATTGCATGTTTGTTCCTCTAAACAAACTACATAAGGATCCACCAGTGTCATTGCATGTCTGTTCTTTTCATGAACCACACCCAGTGTCATTGCATGTGTGTTCTTGTAAACAAAGCACATAAGGATCCACCAGTGTCATTGCATGTGTGTTCTTTTCATGAACCACACCCGGTGTCATTGCATGTGTGTTCTTTTCATGAACCACGCCTAGAGTCATTGCATGTCTGTTCTTTTCATGAACCACACCCATTGTCATTGCATGTTTGTTCTTTTCATGAACCACACCCAGTGTCATTGCATGTGTGTTCTTTTCATGAACCACACCCAGTGTCATTGCATGTTAGTTCTTTTCATGGACCACATAAGGATGCACCGGTGTCATTGCATATCTGTTCTTCTCACAAACGACATAAGGATCCACCAGTGTCATTGTATGTATGTTCTTTTAATGAACCACACCCAGTGCATTGCATATCAGTTCTTTTCATGAACCACATAAGGATCGACCGGTGTCATTGCATGTCTGTTATTCTGATAGACCACATAAGGATCCACCAGTGTTATTGCATGTCTGTTCTTTTCATGAACCACACCCAGTGTCATTGCATGTGTGTTCCTCTAGACAAACCACATATGGATCCACCAATGTCATTGCATGTCTGTTCTTTTCATGAACCACACCTAGTGTCATTGCATGTGTGTTCTTCTAAACAAACCACATAAGCATCCTCCAGTGTCAATGCATGTTTGTTCTTTTCATGAACCACACCCGGTGCCATTGCATGTCTGTTCTTTTCATGAACGACACCTAGTGTCATTGCATGTTAGTTCTTTTCATGAACCACATAAGGATCCACCGGTGTCATTGCGTGTCTATTCTTCTCACAGACCAAATAAGGATCCACCAGTGTCATTGCATGTATGTTCTTTTCATGAACCACACCCATTGTCATTGCATGTGTGTTCTTTTCATGAACCACAAGTAGAGGCATTGCATGTCTGTTCTTTTCATGAACCGCACCCAATGTCATTGCATGTGTGTTCCTCTAGACAAACCACACCCAGTGTCATTGCATGTCAGTTCTTTTCATGAACCACATAAGGATCCACCAGTGTTATTGAATGTGTGTTCTTCTCATGAACCACACATGGATCTACCAGTGTCATTGCATGTTTGTTCCTCTAAACAAACCACATAAGGATCTACCAGTGTGATTGCATGTATGTTCTTTTCATGAACCACACCGAGTGTCATTGCATGTGTGTTCTTGTAAACAAACCACATAAGAATCCATCAGTGTCATTGCATGTGTGTTCTCATCATGAACCACACCCGGTGTCATTGCATGTGTGTTCTTTTCATGAACCATGGCTAGAGTCATTGCATGTCTGTTCTTTTCATGAACCACACCCATTGTCATTGCATGTTTGTTCTTTTCATGAACCACACCCAGTGTCATTGCATGTCTGTTCTTTTCATGAACCACACCTAGTGTCATTGCATGTTAGTTCTTTTCATGAACCACATAAGGATCCACCGGTGTCATTGCATATCTGTTCTTCTCACAAACCACATAAGGAGCCACCGGTGTCATTGCATGTCTATTATTTTCATGAACCACACCCAGTGTCATTACATGTCAGTTCTTTTCATGAACCACATAAGGATCCACCGGTGTCATTGAATGTCTGTTCTTCTCATAGACCACATAAGGATCCACCAGTGTCATTGCATGTATGTTCTTTTCATGAACCACACCCAGTGTCATTGCATGTGTGTTCCTCTAGACAAACCACATATGGATCCACCAGTGTCATTGCATGTCTGTTCTTTTCATGAACCACACCCAGTGTCATTGCATGTGTGTTCTTCTAAACAAACCACATAAGGATCCTCTAGTGTCATTGCATGTGTGTTCTTTTCATGAACCACACCCAGTGTCATTGCATGTGTGTTCTCTTCATGAACCACTGCTAAAGTCATTGAATCTCTGTTCTTTTCATGAACCACACCTAGTGTCATTGCATGTGTGTTCCTCTAGACAAACCACACCCAATGTCACTGCATGTTAGTTCTTTTCATGAACCACATAAGGATCCACCTGTGTCATTGGATGTGTGTTCTTCTCATGAAACACACATGGATCCACCG